>OW028749.1:20049659-21299659 GCA_932294355.1 Aporophyla lueneburgensis
CATAATAGGTACGTGTATTATTATATCATACTACTTACGTGTGTGTACTTTGTTTAAGAAATATTTGGTCTGAAAAATAAAAAATCTACACAATTTAGTACAAAATATCCACTCTCTATTCTAGAATTGTACACGAAGAATCCAATCAGTTATTTTGGCCTAACCAACCTTTTGTTTTGTCTACACAAAAAACCAATTTCTTCTTCTAAAAGAGAAAATATGTATATTGTGATTATAAAATACTATCGGTTTTAGGGTTTTCGTATTTATCTCATGTAGGTGTGCGTATTCTTGGAACGTGTTTGAACTTGCTACAAGCAGCATCTTATAAAAATCATATTTATTTGCCGGCTGACAAAAATGCCTTTGTTGTTGAAAACCTAGCGTTAGATATTTTCATAGAAGCTTTAAAAGTCTGTACTCGCAGTTGAGAGGCGAATGGGATGTACTATTGGCATAGTATTTTTGGCCTTTTACTTGTAAAAAGTGGTGTATGGTTATGTTGTCCGCTTTAAAGCGAGACCCTCATTTACAAATTTGAGCCGAAAATGGTTAAAAAAAGTATATGGTGATTTAGACCATCATGACCACTTTTCAACTGGTTACAAATATGATGGTGTATTTAAAGGGATTTCAAACCAGAACACTTGCCAATCACCAATAGAACTATCTATATATTGCTGAAAGAGAGAAACGTCAATTACGGCACAATATATAATCACAGAAGAGCTTCAGAGAACTTTGAATAAACTTGTTTCTGTTACTGAAGCTTTTTTCGTAACTCATAACTCTTAGTGAATGACTCTAACAGCGGCACCACCAATATGAGCTTATAAACTCAAGTGGCTACTACTACTATTATGTAATATATTGTAAACAAGCTAAAATCCAAAGTGCAGCAGCTTTCTCTGTGCATTTTAGCGCCATACTGCGATCGCCCACCGCCAAGTGTGGCGATTATGGCAAACCCCCCAAATTGGGGTAGGCCTATGTCCAGCAGTGGACGTATTTCGGCTGAAATTATGGATAGTCACCCATCTATTAACAGACCGCGGTAAGCGTAGGTTTACCTTCCATCGACCCGTGAAGCTGTTATAATTTAGCCACGAGCCCTTTTGCTTATAAACAGCGTCAAAAAAACTTATTGCATAGTTCCTAATCCCTCAAAATAAAGCAATAAGTAACCACCATGCAAACACAATATAATATTATTCCGAAAATTTACGATAAGGTAAATAGAAAATCTATCTTGACTTCGGTAATTTTGTTGCTGATTTTTTTGGTAACTCCATAAAGTGCCTTCAATGTTTCTTTAACAACTCTGACATTTTTAATACTGTGACCCTATATGGGTCAGAGTTTAGCAGTGTCACTGTATCCTTCTCAAAAGACGTTGCAGTACTTATATTATTATAGACTGTGATGGTGGCTACACGGCGTACACTATATTCGGCCATACTTCATCACTTCCAGCACTTTAGGTTTAGTTTTGGTCTCCATAAGGAGTTAATAAACAAGGTTTAGGTAGGTTTGGGGACAGATGCCAGCGCATAAAGTTACTACAATCTGTCAAATTTATTTAATAGGTTTTCAACTTTATCGCTAAAGTTCGTAAAATGTATCGGGAAAATTTGTCACTTTCGGATAGCTTGATGAGCTGGCGTATGAACAATAAAATGTAAGAGTAAAAAATCATTCGGGGCAATTTTCAAAACCATAGCTGCTAAGATGTATGCTTCGATCTGAAAGTGCTATCGTGTTCGGGTTTAAGATCACTTCTGTATATCATTTAGATATCTACCTACCTATGTGGTCTCAGTTTGCTGGCTTATTGTCTAGATGGTATTCCTAAGAATACCATACAATAACTTATTTCCGTGCTTGTGCTCAATGTTTATGCTATAACGAGATTTTTAGGGACCTCCAAGTTTAAATTAAGCATATAGTACCTACTGATATTTTGTTGTTTTACCATGCAAGACGATATTTTTAAGATTCATTTACTATTCAAACCGAAGCTGTAGACCGCTGTACCGCGTCTGTTATTGGACCTCTCCCGGGAGCTAGCACTTTCAGATAAGGAAATAATCTGAGACCACTGGTATAAATACAACAGTTTTATTATCCTCCCCAGACTTATTTCACGATCTTTCCAAAAGTTAGCTTACAAAATAAGGTAAGATTAGAAAACCTGGCCAGGTATTTAGTACAAGCAAAAGTTACACAAAGCTATGAGCTTAGTACCTAGAAACTTTGACGTTTCGTTTATGGCAACCTTTTTTTATAAATTAGTAACAAACACAGCTGAAAATTGTAAGCCCTTGGGAATAAAAGAAAAACAATATTGTAAAAGTATCAGTTAAATGCGAAGAAGTTCGTGAAAAAAGAGCAGTAGGAATTCCCTATCACAAAGTCCAGGTCGTAAATCCCCTCACGCCACATGTTGTGACCGTGGTACTTGTTGCGGCAAGCCGCGACCGCAATAAGCCCGCAGATTTATACCAGGACTTGAGGCATTCCGCTTCAACTGCATCAAAGCTTGGGTCGAAAATGTTTAGCGCTTTGACGGGGCCCGCTCTATATTGTGTGTTTTAATAAAGAAAAAGATAATCTGCAAAAGTTGGCCAAAAAGATTTTGTCATTATATCGCCTCTTTGTACGTACTAGTTTCTTTAAACAACTACATACTTGACTGTGTTAAAACACACTCTGGGAATTTGTTTTCTTATGGTAACTAAACGGGTTTACTCCTGGGCAATTACTCTGGTCGCCCGCCCGTACACTTAAAGCCTCATAATTAAAGACAGTGTTTGCGCACACCACACAACTCACTGAATATTATTTGTTCTGAGTGCTTAACGAATTTTTTCTCCTTTTCTAACCTCAGGGAAAGGTCAGTGTGTACTAATCGGAAAAGTAATTTATTTTTTAAATAATTTGTTTTGCATCCGATTTGCCTGAACAAATAAATAAAATTATTTAATTCTTCGATCCATTCCCTTTGATACTGACTTCAGTTCCTATCCAAAGCCAAAATGATAATTTTCCTTTGAATATTTCACACCTGGCTTAATGAGTTATTGTTTTGATTCGGCTCACATAGCGCTGTCCTAAATAACGACCGCGTAACAAAACAGAGATAAACAAATATCGCACTCTCACAAACATAACGTTTTTAGTGTTTTTAAAACACATCTTTGAACTGGATAAGCTACAATAATATTATTTTCATTACACGCCGCATATTTATTACGAAAGCAACATTCACCAATATTAGAGGCGAAGCTACGTAGGGAAGAGTTACTCAAACAAATTATATTTGTGGGTATAACTTTGAACATAGTTATCTCCATGTTTAAGTTACCTATCTGACAACCACATGGATCGATCAGGTTAAGCTCCGCTTGCTGCGGTTGGTCGATGAATGGGTGACCATCGTTACATGCCAAGGCAAAGTAAAAAACCACGTTAAGCTGTTGGACGCGACTGTCAGTTGTAGATCTCTGACAGTCGTTACGCGTCATCAGAAGCCCAAAATTCTGCCAACCAGTCTTACCAAAGGATATCGTCACATTTCAAAACTGGGTTGTGGAGGTTAGATAAGTATCCGCTCCATATAAAATACGGGTTACACTAGAAGCCGGTCCCAACATAGTTGGAAAAAGACAAGGCAGATGATGATGTCTATATTATCTACCTTGTTACCGTACTAGTACCGATTAGATTTCATACCAATATTGAACTTAATATTATCAGCACAAGTTAGAAACCCTCTTCAAACACATTTCTCTATTTCACAAGACGTACCACACTGTGAGAGCTGATAATACGATTGCCATGCAATATGCGAGAAAACCTAATGATGTGTCGTCACAGAGCAATATACTGAATTGTTGTATTTGCAAGTGTTAATAACTATTTGGTGAAGTTGGTTAGGTTACATTTGGCACAACTTTGAGTATCAAACGACATCAAAGTTCATCGAAACATGTTGTAAACTTATATAAGTCATATTTCTGTGTTACAAAATAATGTGTTTGCAGAAAAGACAACTAAACTATTTTAGTCGAAGTTTTGACTGCCTCGTTGGTCTAGTAGTAGCAAGCAATACTGCTGAGCTTGAGGGTCTGGGTTCGATTCCCAGGTCGGTAATCGTGTTTTAGGGTTTTTCCATCTGGAATTTCTTAGTAGTAGCCCGTAGTCTGGATTTGTACCCGGTTGATGGCAATAGGCTCGCCCCTGTTACATGGGACAGGCAAAATGTGGGTGTACTATAGGTACGCCTCTGCCCAACCCTTCGGGGAAACCAGGCGTGATGTTATGTTTCAACATAAAACAAAAGTCACGCCTCATAAAATTGTCGAGCGCTTAGTAGCGAAGGTTCACATTTGCAATTTATTGAACTCCTTGACTGTGAAAAATTGAGTGATGACGATATTCAGCGGATATTTCAATTTTGTGTATTGGATAGGATATATTAGGTCGTTACCTATGAAATTGCCGTTCTGCAGTACTGGCCATTTCAAATCAAAATAATTTTTGTTTGTCTAAGAATTCTAATTTCAAATTAATTTTATTTTAAAAACATGGAATTCTTTTTCCAAAAGTAGTCATTTGTTTATTGATTAGTGTTACATTTTCATCGCATTTCAATCTTTTTCGTCATCATGGATACGTTAAAAATTCGAGTAATTATGGAATATGAGTACCGTCGTGGCAGCAACGCGGCACAAGCGGCACGCAACATCAACGACGTTTACGGAGCTAACACTACAAACCAACGCACCACCTGTTATTGGTTTGCTCGCTTCCGTTCTGGAAATTTCGACCTGAAAAATGAACCTTGCGGTCGTCCGAAGACTTTGGTCGACAATCACGAATTAAAGGCGATTGTGGAAGCTGATGATACACAATCTACGGCTGAATTAGCAGCAGCTTTCGACGTTAGCGTCAAAACAATATTGATCCATTTGCGTCAAATTGGCAAGGTAAAAAAGCTTGAAAAATGGGTGCCCCACGAACTCAATGGTCGCCAGCGCGAAGTACACGTCGAGACGTGCCTTGCACTGCTCAACAGACACACAAATGAAAGAATTTTGAACCGCATTGTTACCTGCGATGAAAAATGGATTCTGTTTGATAGCCGCAAGCGCTCAGCAAGTTGGTTGGATCCTGGTTCAGCACCTAAACAATGCCCTAAACGATAAGTTACCCCTAGAAAAGTGATGGTCACTGTTTGGTGGTCTAGCGCCGGTGTGATTCATCGCAGCTTCTTACCAAACTGGGTGAGCATTACTGCAGATGTGTACTGTGAAGAACTGAACTCAATGATGGAGAAGCTGGCACATCTCCAACCAGCATTGGTCAATCGCTCGTCTCCGTTGCTCCTGCACGACAACGCGCGACCTCATACTGCACAGCAGACGGTCTCCAAGTTGCAAGAACTGGGGTTGGAAGCTCTCCGTCATCCACCCTACTCACCAGACCTTGCGCCTACAGACTACTACTTTTTCCAGAATTTGGATAACTTCTTGGCGGGAAAAAAATTCAATACCCGAGAGGCAGTACAAAATGCCTTTGAAGAATTTGTTGCCTCCCGTCCAGCTGATTTTTTTAAGAAGGGCATCAATAAACTGCCACTGCGTTGGCAAAGATGCATTGATTGTATGGGTGATTATTTCGATAAATACAAATAAAAAATACATGAAAAAAAAATCGTTTAATTTTTTTCATACAAAACGGCAATTTCATGGGTAAAGACCTATTATTATTGCGTTTAAAGTTCACTGATCGGCATCAACCAGGCGAAAAACACGAACTTTTTGCAAGCAGGATATGACCAAATGAAATCAATAACATCCAAAATCTTTCAGACATATTTTTCGTTTCCTGCTTGATCTATGTGAGTGTGATCATATTAATAACTAGCTGTTGCCCGCGACTTTGCTCGCGTGGATGTCGGAAATAATTCAGCGAGAACGTGCTACTGGGACAGTAATATAGCCTAGGTTACGCTTTTTTAACATCATCTATCTGCTAGTGAAAATCTCGTCAAAATCGGTCCAGCCGTTTCGGAGATTAGCCGGAACAAACAGACAGACAGACAGATAGAAGACAAAAAATTGAAAACTGTTTTCTTGTAATAGGTTCCTTAATGATTTTATTGTGCATTTAGTATAAAGCTGTTATTTTGACGTTACAAACAGACATTTCAATTTTATTTATTTGTATATGTATAGATATAGGTATAGATTAATGAAAACTCTATTGGTAAATAAATAATAAGGTTTCTCGTTAAAAACGATCAGAGCGATTCATTAATTAATCTTTCAGTCGCGCTGGTTTAACTAATTTGTAATTACATCGCGAATATTGGGACCTCTCTGGCTTTGTTTAATTAGGGAAAGCAGTGTTAATCCGCGTATGGTATCCAATGGTATTGGTAGAAGTGTGGATACACTGAAAATAAATCTGAATACAAAAGCACTAATCATTCCAGTAAATGTCTGATTCAATATTATACTGAACCGCAAAAGTGCGCTCCACGTTCACATTGGTGACATATGCTGCCAATATTCCAATTCTCTGCAAATCTAAATGTAGAACTAATTGCGGTTAATTAATATATTAGTTTAGATCTTGAAGCAGGTGTTGAACTCTATTAAAATTACATGTCAAAGCAATTATAAATGTTTAATTGGTATTTTTGAATCAGAAACTTTTGGTTCAGTATCGTTTTCTCGTCTTCACATTTAATTATATAATTAATGAGTGCAACATATTGTAAAATATTTTCAAATAGTAAGTGTGGAGTTTCTTGCCCATTCTTTTCTAGTTACTCCTTCCAAAAATAGTTTCGTAAACTATCTTTTGGAAGAAGTAGCTAGAAAAAAATCTATTTTTTTGTAAATGTTGACGATATAAAATGCCTTTTTTGGGCCTATTTTTAAATAATTGAGGTCGAGAATGAATATGAAAAAACAACCAACTTAGCGGACTTCCATGTTATAAAAAGCTCGGAGGCGCACCATCATTAACCTCACCTAAATCATATCGCGTCATTACCACTGGCTAGCTAGTACGCACATTTCGTTAACGATATAGAATAGACGAACTTCTTTTGAAGAAAATAAGTGCCTATTCAAGAAGTACACAAACAAGGCAAGGAATGCGTTGTATAAGTCGATATAAAGAGAATTAAGTATTGATGCGTGAACTGGAGCTTGAAGTGCCTATAGACGATTTGTGAGCGTAACTACGAGTAAAAAATATTTACGAGGATTTTTGATACGAATTGAATATTCAGTAGAATTGAAGAATTCCCTGTCTTTTGAAATGGAAATTAATCTGGAGACAATTTTGCTATAAATTTTGATATGCAACTTGCGTACTCTTGAGTTTCTTGTTTTCTATCAAACGCTATGAAATATCCGTATACTTTTTTTAAAGAGGTCAGATACCTATTTGTTTGTTTTTTTTTAATGTAATGTAGGTATGAAAATCACAAAGTAGTACTTTACAGATGGATGGTAATTGAGGTTCCGTCGATTGACGTCATTCGCCACTTACATAAAAATAGTTAGGGCTAATACAACTATAATACTAGGTTTTTGTACTTAGATCTTAAATTTTTAGTAAGTAACAGTCCTGTAACACCTGTTACAAAACTGATGCAAATAGATTTTCTTACTTTTTGGACCTTTAATTTAAAGCGAAAATTGTGTGGCGCTTATAAAATATATTCCAAGGGGATTCCTGCACGTCCACGTGCACGAAAGCAACCTTTGTGGAAGAGTTAAATCATGTGGACGCGATCCGAACGTAGTTCTGTTATATTATAAATCTCGATGGATTCAGAGAATAAAGGATATGAAATAGAATGTTAAAACGTTATAATAATGTAAAAGTTACAGTTTCATTTTTGCTGCCACGTTGGTCTAGTGACCGTAAGTGCTACTGCTGAGGATGAGGTACCGACTCCGCAAACTTGGCAAAATGAAATTGAGTATTTCCATTGAGAATTTCTCAGTAGCAGTCCATAGTCTGGATTTATGCCTATTTAATGGCAATAAGCTCGCCCACTACAACTTGAGACTGAAATATAATTGACGAAATGTGGGTCTACTTTAAGCGGTAATATTTATTAGCATTCTAAAATAATGTTAACATAAATTTGAATAATTCCGATTTGGCCACCCGATGCTTATCCATACCAATATAATGTGAAATAGAGTTTTATGTTTCTGTATGAGTATTGTACGTAAAGCAATCGAAGTGTAAACATCTCGCCAAAAGGAACCCTCTAGAGATGCCGCTTTCAGCTGGGAGTAGAATGAATCACTTTCTATCTCAAGGGATGTTATGTCATGTGAACACAGAAAAAAGGTGGTGATCGGGTTAACTGTAATGTATGAACAAGAGCAGCACTAAACAAATATTGTACAAATGGTATCTACACTATGAATTGTTTCAAAGTGAAAAATATATTATTTTAATTTCACTATTGATGAAGCACAATTCAAAAATACAATTTGGCGTCGCCTTAACGACGCCAAATTGAAACCTTTGTCGAACAATGTTATAAGACCTCTCAATTGTGCCAGATGTGTTCAACAGAATTTTGTATCTTCTGAGAAATACATCTTTACAAACAATGAATTTATGTATCTAGATTGGAACAAACAATTACTTGACGCACAATTTGTTTCTATGATTCTGAACCTCCCTGGGTTGAAATTTCTCGCCATTCTTTTTTTTAATCTCTGCCATTCACTTGACCGCGTAGGTATCACTTTTATATTTTATATTCACGATTTGCCTAGAACCATTAGTTGGATCCTTAGTTTAAGATTGCGCGTCAATACCACCCTGCCTGCTGTGCCTAAAACATTGATTACCTCGGCAAACAACAATAAACAACCAAAGCCGTAACCTTATACAAATTTCGAAGTTTTTCAGTGTAATAACAAATTATTTTGGAAAATTATATGACGTCACGAGTTAGACTAATCATAATATTTACTCTGGCTTCGCCAATATTTTCAAGTCGTAAAAGAAAAGAGGCAGCGTAATATTTATTGACAACTTTTGAATAATTATTGCGTCGTCGTGCCAAAAAATCAAGAATAGAGAAAATATTAATTAAGGCCGTGTTGGGCGGCAGAATTGATTATTTTGCACTTGCAAAAAGTTATTTATTGTTTATTTGTTTTACATATCGCACCCTGGCAAAAAAACTGTCATACAAAAATACTTGTGTCGAGAAAATGTAACTTTTATGGATTTTTGTTTATTAATACATGAATAATTTAAAGACTATAATAGCCAGATTACTGAAATTGTATGTGTGAATAGGTTATATAAATGTTTATTATAAGGTTTTAAATTTAATAGCAAAATCGTGTTTTTTTTTTTAACTAACTTTTAAGAAACTTTTAATTAGATGTGTATTATGACTCTTTTTTCGATTGAAATGTCTGTAGTTTTTTAAATAATACACTTTTTATGTATCTATCACCATTATTTTATTATTAAAAGTATTCAATATTAATCAAACATAAAGAAAACGTAACCAAATTATATAATTCTTTAGAAAAAAAAAATGTGTTTATTTCTCACCACAAGCCAAAAAATACAAAAAATGTTTACACACAGGAAATAGCTAACAGTTTTTGGTTGTGGATCGCTGGTGCCTGTGGTAGGTAGTAACACCTGTAATACAGGTCACCTGTTCGTTGTTACACATTTAATTGCTTACATCTGATACCACAGCAAGTAACAAAAGTTTCATACAATAAGTGAGCTTTTTTAAAAAAAATAAAAACAATTGTGTATTAGAGTAAAATAAATAAAACAATTGATTACAAAGCAAAAATATGTTCGGATTTTTTTATATTTTTTTTATGATTTTACGTTTGTGTGTGTATGGAGGTCTGTGTGTGTATGGAGGTGTGTGTGTGTGTGTCTGTGTGGAGGTGTATGTGTGTGTGAAACGGTGTGCATGTGTCTGTGTGTTCCCCACAGACACATGCATAATGGATGCATTCATTATCATTATTATGCACATGCATAAGAATGATAATGAATGAGTCTGATTAGACTAAAACGTCAAAGAGAGCTTCCGTGGCAGTATATGTTTGGGTTTGGAGCCAGGCTTGTAAAGCGATTTTAAAATTATGTTTGTTCAATGAGTGCAGGGAAAGGATTTGGTTTAATTTATTGTAAAGATAGGGTCCAAGGAAAATAAAGAATCTATGACTAAAAGAAGTTTTAAGAGGAGTAGACAAGGCCACGATACGGTTACGTCGATTTTTTTGCTGAGAATAGTAGGAAATAGCGTGTTGTTTAATAGCAGTGGCCAGTACAAACAATTGCCTAACCGTAAGGACCTGACAATATTCATAGAGCTTGACAGTGGGATAAAGTCTTGGCTTGGAACAGCATACCTTGAGAACCGCTCTTTGCACGCGTTCGATCTGAAATCTTCTTAATGTAAATGACTAGTTTTGACCTAATTAACAATCACTAATATCAGTCTTTAAAATCAGTCAGTCTTTAAAATCAGTATTTATTTTTTGTGTACATTTTAGTTTGTATTTTTGACCACACGGAGGTTTCAAGGATCTTTCAGGCATTTTTTTTTATGACTTAGCACGAGAAGGTTTTCTGGTATATCTTAGTATCTTTGCTTTATTTGACAACCATTCATTCACACAGGAATTACGTGTTTTGCTAGATTTACGTATTGGACTCAAGATTTGCTCAGGAACATTACTGTTAAGTACGTTACTTTCTTGATAACATAGCTGCAGAGAGGGTGATACAGCATCATTAGAACCATAGCGTGTATTAAGTGACCTACTAGTAGGCTTAGAAACGGCATTGCTGCTGCTGACACTGCTGCTGCTACTGCTGCTGTTGCTGCTGCTACTACTCGACGAGGAATTCGATGAAGAAGAATCAGAAGATATGGACCGCTTGCGCTGTGAAACATTCTTAGAAGTAGAAGGAGTCACAACCAAATTTTCTGATGCATCAGTATTTGCCTGAGATTGGGCTGGATGCTCCTGTTCCGACAATATTAGTGAACTCCGTTTAACACGCTTCCTTATAGTTGGCCGACCAACGCTACTGCCTGAGGTTGAACTCTTATATCCACAGTTAATTTTAAAATTTGGATCTTTGACGCTGTCATCACTGTCTTCGAAATAAACATTTTCTTTATCCGATGTATTTCCGTCTAAAACAATAAGAGATTTTTTTTTATCAAACCTTAACGTAAAAGTAAAAATTAAATTAAATATTAACAAACCTGTACAAGTAGGTTCTTTATACGCAATATTGCTTGGACTTGTATGTTGTGTATGCATCATGCTCTGATCTTCGGTTTCGTGCTGCTTGTTTTCATATTTTTTCGATGTAGATGTATCAAGATCTAAAAAACAAAATAAGTAAGTGAATAATTGAAGCCAGCCTCCGTGTGGTGAAAAATGCAAACTAAAATGTACAAAACAATTATAGTAAAATAATACTGTAATACTAAAAATACTAACCTTGCACTAAATCATCGATATCGTCGTTAATAGCATGCTGATTAGAAATATATTGTGTGTTACATCTTTCGCTAGCCAGTTGTACTATCAATGCTGCTCGACTATTTTTATTCATGTTGTACCTAAAAAAATACACTGTTACTAAAAAACGACTACACTGTACTACTTAATTTAAAAAAAAATATTATTAAGGTTAATCACAATAATATCTATTTAAAAAATCTGTCATAAGAAAGTAAAATATAGTCGTAAGATTGTTTTAGTTAAATTTTATACAAAAAAAGACCGAACACAATATACTATAATTCGTGACACTTAAAATATTTTAGAACATAAAGCCATTACATGTGTTGTGTCTTTATAATATTCCATAAAACGCGAATATAGATCAAAAATATTTCATGTTCACCGCAGCGCCGAATAACCCAACGCTGCAATATGTCACGGACGTGCCTAAGAGACTGCTCACTTTTATTCGGAACGTGCACGACAGGAGCACCATCTTGCAAACGCAGTTTTAGGGGCATATGTCAAAAAAGTAATAGCAAGAGGTTGTTTATTTTGTATAGATTAGAGTAAATAAAATATATTTAGACAGACAATAAGTGGTATTTTTAAAGGAATTTGTTAAAAACTGTTTATGGAAAAATGGACGTTATTATAAAAACTGGTTTTGAGAGTGTAAAACACACAATAAGTTTCCAGCCCCAAACTATGCTAAAAGGAAATAAATTGGTGTTAGCAGAACATGTAAGGAATATAGAAGAACTGAGAACTAATGGCAATAGTTATTTAATACGAGCCACCATCATTCGTCAAACATCGGTGACTTCAACACCTTATAAAACAAGTTTAAACTTAAGTATTCTCCTAACCTAAAAACATGACTAAACATTTAGATAAAGTATGTCAAACATTTTTATTCATTTATTATTTTTGCAGTCTACGATACAACAACAATAATGACCCATTTTCAAAAATTTTAAAACAACATCGACAAGTTTGTTTGTTTACTGACTGACCCCTTTTGTTGCAAATTTCTGCCGCGACAAGCGCAGCGATCGTTTTCATTACCCCTTCCACCCACTTCGCACGTTCCCAATACCTCTTCCGCACATTATTATTACTATAGGTACTCCTTCTAAATTATTTAGAACAAGGTCTTTATTCTTGTGTTTTATAGAGACTTTACTAGAAAATTCGAGATATTTTGCGGACATGTTTTGATATTTCTAAAAACACATCTTTAACATTATCAAGAATGTAAGCGGCTACTTTATTCTGCTTCATCTTTTAGCTTTGATAGACGTGATTTTTCTATGAGTGTAACAATTTAGCAACCTTGAAAAAACACTGATAAGCAACTGACACAATTAAAACTGAAACCTATGCTTTAAAAGCAGGTATTAATGAGCTGCGTGAGATTATTCGTCTCGCGTATTTTGTGATATAGTACAACGTAATGTGTGTAGCTGTATTGAAATGGTTTCACGTGCATTGCTCATGTTATTTAGTCTATCTGGGGTATGTGCTCTGCGGTCTGCAAGCATATTCATAGAAGCCCAAACGTAATATGCCTGATTTATTGCATACATACTTGTAATGAAATGCGTAGGTGTACAGTCTAGCTAGAGGTTAGATTACCGAATAACTTCGAAAAACAGCATATACTTGAAGCTCAAAGTTCGGTTAGCAACAAAAGCATTTGGAAGCTGTTCGACTGTTTTCATAGAAGTTCATTTCAACCGTGTTGCGTTTGATTTATAACATAAACGCTCGTGATTAAAGCGTGGGATTGAAATTCAGGCTCTTGGTTTCGTGAATGATTTCTCAGAATAGAAACATAGGTTCGTTATTACCTTGAAATATCTAACCATGGTGTTATCTGAAACTTCGATACGGAGCTGTAACTGAGCTTGTATTGTTCCAAATATACAAATAGCAGATATCTTTTACTTTTGCATTAGCAATATTCAGCATCTTTTCTCATTTTTTAATAACGAACACCCTAAAATACAGAGTAGGTACTTAAGTAATGGATTCTCTTAATGTCCTTTAAAAAACTTAGCACGTTAACTTTCGTTTCTCCATTACCCAATTTCGTACGACAGTGTGTGTATCGTGCGTTTTCACATGCACCCACAACCACACTTTATTTATGGTGTAATTGACCGGACAGCTCGCCATTGTGTGATTAACAGATTGAATAGTGGAAATAAATGAGGTTTCTCTCGCGTCATAAATGTGATCAGATTTTATTGGTTAGAATGGCAAAGAAATAAATGTATTTCTGCTATCATTGTGCCTATTCACTACGTATTCTCAGAATATTTCGATACCGGAAATTTCAATTGTCGTAAAGGACAAAACACGAGCTTTCAGTAGAGCCAAAAAACGAAAAAAATATTTGTTTTTTCTAATATCTTTTTCAAATAAAGTACTATATTCATGATGTCAAAAGAAACCCTCACAATTTTTTCGAGTTCTATCCATAAAAATGAACAAAATAAACCAAACATAATTATTGACAAAAATGAGAGTCCTTTACAGCCCAAAAAAATTTAACTGAAGTACTTTACAGCCACGAAAAATATTACGTTTTATTTATTTCATGGTTTACATATTTAAATTAATAAAAAAATATACAACCTAAATTAACTAAAACTATTTACAAATTAAAAAAATAGCGTCGAAAAGTCATCCGCATCGCTGTCGACTGGTAATGTACCCAAGAGACTGGCGGCATTACCACGTTGTATGGCAATGCTTAGCCTCTGGCCAAGGTAAAAACCAGCTCTTGGGTCACGGGAAGTGTCCACCAGCCATTTAGAAATATCCTTAAATAGGCTACGAGCACTCGGACCCCACGGCCCAAGCGTTTCAACCCCAAACGGCTCAAAAATATAATTACCAATAAGGTTATTATACTTACGCCGCTTGAGGTTTTCCGCAGCCACAGCAGCGGCACCAGCACAGCACGCCATGCCAGGAAGATGGGATGGCGCAAGAGTATCGACGCACGTTGCATCCCACACTAAAGGCCTACCCACTTTCCATGGAAATAAGGACATACCGTCCGGTCTCTTGCCATCGTCGCGTGCCAAGCCATTGGGTTTTAATACAGCTGGTACGCCGACGGTGACAAGAGCTCGTCGGATTATGTCATTAATGTTTGCGTGCCGCGCTAATCGACCCGCACTTTGGCTGCAAGACAGGCCGTGGTGTCCTAGACTGGTGACAACTTCGCCACAGTGACAGCGATGAGGAGAACAACACGGAGCTCCCAAACGTAGGGAAACAGCGAGGCGGAAAGTAGTGTCGTCGAACAAGGTGCCTATATTCGACGACGGTAGTGCATGAAGCCATAAACCCGATTCCCACTTACCCACAGCCAGCAGACGTGCACGCTCCGCAGTAGTAGCAGACGTGTTGAGCAAATTGTCTTGTACTACTCTGCAGAGCGGCTCATCCCACCGTCTCTGGGAAAATGGATTATCGGGTAGCTCAGTGTTCGGGCAAGCGAGTCTCCAGGCATCTATAGCCTCGGTGAAGCACGGCACATCAAAATTAATCAGTGTGGGGGCTAGGATTTTCCTGATTAATTTCTCAGTACCGTGGATCGAGGATATAAAAGCTGGTAAACTAATACTAGAAATTTTACTAATACGAAAAATTGGTTATGATAAAGTCAGATGTGTCGTAAAGGACTAATCATGATCATCAAGGGGTAGTACAAGTCATTTAAACCAGAGGCTAAGGGGGTAAAAGGAACAAAAATCCTAAAGTTCTAAATAGAAATACCTACAATAGGTAGTAAAACCAAGTGAAATAAAAGTATTTTTATTATTTTTTATTTATTATTCAAATATTTAGTAAAAAAATATTATTCTAATAGGAAATCAAAATTAAAAAAAAAAATTGCGCTATTACGTTATTACGTTTTATTTATAATTGTGTTGTGATGCAAGATTTTGTTACCAATTTGGACATTTTCCTGTTTTTGGCAAACATCAGTTGTTTTTAACAACCTCAAATGCTATTTGATGTTTTTGCGAATATAGTTGATTTGTCAGAAAATGAAAAGAACGAATTGAAACAATTCTGTCAGACTTATATGTGCTTGTTGAGGAACAAATGGATCTCGTGTAATCGCACGAGACGTACATTCATAAAAAAAGTATGAGACATGGCTGCAAGAGGACATGAAATGGCCTGAGGTCGTGAGGGAAAAGATAACCCCTTCTGTAGTGTTAGTAGAACAGCACCCATGTTCCAGTTCTGACTTCGCTATAAATGAGGGTACATCAACATGACATTGACTGGCCTGTTAGTCTATTGGTTAGTGACCCTGACTGCTAAGACTGAGGTCGTGGGTGCGATTCCCACCCAGGACAAATGTTTGTGTGATGAGCACAATCATTTGTTCTGTGTCTGGGTGTAATTTAAAACACATTTTTAGAAAAATTTAATATTTTAGATAAAAACCAATTCGGTTTTAGGAAAAAATGCTCAACTACTTTAGCGGTATACAACTACGTAAACGAAATTTACAATTGCATTAACGAAAGAAAGTACGCAATTGGACTGTTCCTGGATATGACGAAGGCATATGACAAGGTGTCACATGACATATTATTACAAAAACTTTACGGATCTGGCATTAGAGGGCAAGCTTTTAATTGGTTCAAATCATATTTACAAGACAGGGTTCAATTTGTAGAAGTAGAATATTTCGATAGCGTTACCCAGGAAATGTATAACATAGGATCAGACTTGGCTACTGTTAATCATTCAATACCCCAAGGAAGTGTTTTGGGGTGTACGTTATTTATAGTATACGTAAATGACTTACCAAAAAAGATAAGTTCGTCGTGTATTTTGTTCGCTGACGATGTTTCATTATTATTTAAAACACTCGCGAATGTTGACCATTTAGCAATTCTAAAAACGTTCACAGAAACTGAGCAATGGTTAAACGATCATAACTTAGATATAAATATATCTAAAACTAACATATGCCCATTCAGAACTTACCAAAGAGCCCCAATAAACCTAAAATTACTAACGCAAAAAAATAAATTAGAAAAAGTAAACGAATTTACACTTTTAGGCCTAACATTAGACTCAAACCTAAGTTGGAAAAAACATATAGAAAGCACTAGAGCAAAATTGTCCCAATTTATTTATGCGTTAGGAATATTGAAGCTATTATGCTTATGCCTACTCCTGGCTGAGTTACGGTATAATTCTGTGGGGAGAAAGTACGGACTTTTCGGACCTGTTCATTCAGCAAAAGAAATGTATCAGGAAATTATTGAACATAGGTCCACGAGAGAGTTGTAGGCCACACTTTATTAAACAACACATTTTAACACTACCAGCAAATGTATTTAAACTGCAAAGTTGTATATTCGTTAGAAAAAGTAGGCACCTCTTCAAATCCAATATCGAAATAGATGAAAACTATAACCGACGGAACAAAAATAGATTAATACTACCCATCACAAGCTTAAAAGTTATCTGGAAGAGCCCATACACAAGACTAGCTCGCATTTACAATAAGCTACCGGAAAGCTTAAAATCCCTACCAAATGACGCAATATTCTCGAAACAGTTGAAATCTCTGTTAATAAAGAAAGGCTACTATACCGTTGACGAATTTAAACTGACAAATTGTGAATCGATCGACCTATGCGTAACGTAAATGTGAAATGATAATTGCCTATGCTGTATTATTTTCATAACTAAAATATATGACCGGATGTAAACGATTTATTTTATAATGAAATGGTATAAATTATTGACTAATATTTGGTATTGTGTATTCAATTTTAATAATTAGAATCAATTTAATAGTGTATAATCTTAAAATTTAATTTAATTCAATAATGTCATCATTTAATTTAGTTCAATTCAGTTAACACTTTGATAAGTACCTAAGTGAAATTTGCAATGCCTTAATACTGTCACAGGGTACATGTCTTAATACTGTCATGAAATTTCAATGCATTTTCATAACTATAACGTATGATCGGATGTAAACAATTTATTTTATAATGAAATGATATAAATTATTGACTAATATTTAGTATTGTGTATTCAATTTTAATAATTAGAATCAATTTAATAGTGTGTAATCTTATAATTTAATTTAATTCAATAATGTCATAATTTAATTTAGTTCAATTCAGTTAACACTTTGATGCCCTTATAGGATACATGTCTTAATACTGTCATGAAATTTTAATGCATGCCTATTAATGAGTATTTAACATGTTAGCAAATAAATAAATAAATAATCGAACTTGTCTCATACGACCGAAGTTCGTGCGACGGTCCGTGCGACCGTTACAACGTGAATGCCCCCTTAAAGTTCTGTCTATATCGCGTAAGTGGGAGGTCCTATTAAGCCCACTATCGGCGAAAAACACAATAGAAAAGCAATATACAGGTTCA
This sequence comes from Aporophyla lueneburgensis, assembly GCA_932294355.1. NCBI lineage: Eukaryota > Metazoa > Arthropoda > Insecta > Lepidoptera > Noctuidae > Aporophyla > Aporophyla lueneburgensis. The sequence goes on from OW028749.1 coordinate 20,067,668, forward strand.
ATAACATCACGCTTAAAGAGCACTTCACTTTTACTATAAGTAGGTACCCCTCTAAAAACTAAACGTGACAACATTTCGAAATATTAAGTAGACTATTATTGGATTTATATTTTACTTACTTGTTCTAATAAACAAACAAGTTCTGCCTATACCAGGTTCCTAAGAATTCTGTGTTGTGATTTTTCAAGTACTAACTTGGGACTTTACTGAAAAGTCCCTTCAATGCATATTAAATTGTATTTCGTATTTGAAACCGTTCTACACAGTTATGAAGCGATAACGTAAAAGGAATAGGTATGAAGTATCAAAGAAATCACAAATATATACGAGTTACACACACGTACGTAAGTAGCCTATTAAAGAACAAACATTTCGTTTCCTAGAAAAATTGCTTGGAAAAGTTACCTGGAAAATTCTGATATAACTGAAACTGCTTTTTTCTATAGGATTTTATATGAATTTGCCGACTAATATCTTAATCATTATTATTGAGTTTTGGAAACAGGCAAAAGTGCAGCAACACATATATAAAACATTTGTATTTATAAAAAAAACTCTTTCTCTACTGAAGAGAAGTAAGAAAGAGGTTGTATATAGGAATATGTACAACAAAAGCGATTGTGGTTGTGCTAATGAACGTCAATGTGTGCGCTACGTACGCGGGGTAATGATTAACTCACGAGTGGTGACGACCATTTTTATGGCCTTCTAGTGTTAATGTTTGTATTTAATAGTCTGTTCCTTTGCAATGTGTAGTGTATATACAATTTTTAGAAAATAATAAAATATCAAAGCGTTTAAAGCAATATAACTGCAGTGGCTTCCGCCCCTTTATTAAACTTATGCTGAAACACTACTATTTTCCTTTTTAACAGAGTTTCATAAGTAAAACTCTGAATAACTTCTCGTTCGTCTAGTAGTTATTTTTAAGCTATTGCATAGCTTCTATCGAGGGCCTTGAGCGCGGGGACCGAATCCAGAAATTCCGTAACGAAAAAAAACCTCACGCTCCCCACTCCGACGGGCACGGAGGTGTGGCTTGAAGGCCGTGCATTATGCTTAGATCTTTAAAACTACGCAACGGATTTTAATGTGGATTTTTTTAATAGATAGAACAATTCAAGAGGAAGGTTTATATGTATTTAACATGCATAATATAGTAAAGAAACGCTGATAATTTTAGGGGTTTCTAATGTGATGTCATAAATAAGCTCATTTTTTTACGCTTACGTTGCGAACGCTGGCTGCACCCTACGAAATAGACCAAAATAATGTACTACACCTTAATAAGGTCTACAAAAAAGTCCGTAATGGTACATGTCTACCTCTTAGGGATAACCCACAATAACCATTTTTTTCCTTTGCCTTTTACGAGAAATAAGGGCTTATTTACGAAGCGATTTTAACCAATACAGCATTAATTCTTATCCAATTAGGTACCTTAAATACATTGTGCATTTAATATAAATCAATATGATCATTACAGCATGTAATTTAAATGAAGATCTTAGAAGATATCAGAGATTTAAAAAGCGGGGGCAGTAACTTCTCATTTATTCAATAAAAGAAAAAAAAAATGTTTTCTTATCGGTCAAATAAAAAATAAATAAATAATTATAATTGCATAAGTTGATAAAAAATGCTATGCAATAGCTTTACCGCGGCAGTCCCCGAGTGCCACACGTCAATTTTTTATTTATTTAGAGAGTTATTTAAACTGGCCGTTTGTTAAGACCAACCTCTCCGGCTCAAATGCAGCCCAATCATACAACGACGATAGCTTGAAGAATACTATGAAATGAGCTTGAAAAAAAATTCATTAAGTGATAAAAACGCGTAATATCAAAATTTCCACTCCGATTATTCTGGACCATAACGACTTGTATAAAATTCTATAGAAAAATAAGGCATCGTCAAAAGATAATCTGAAGTCTGAGATGTCACATTTTACATGTACATAAGTTTGCGTGAGATAATGTGAGCATGGAGAAATAATATATAAGAAAAGAAAAAAAAACAAGAATACTAAAAACAATAGACGATAATAATAGAGTATGGAGTGGTCTCGTCAATTTATCTGAACGCACAAATGCATCATGGGTTTAATAAGCAAGGTTGAATATTGCATTATATATTTGTCCGTTCTGGCGCAACGCGACCGACGATACGCGATGTATCTTCCGTGAAATTTACAACTCACCAAAGTTACTGATTGATACTGAAAGTTGAAAGTAGGTTCTTCTTTTTTAGATTTAAATCACATTCGTCATTAACATCACATATTTACCTTCTAATCTAGGAAGTAAAGCAATCAAACTGCTTCAGTACATTTCAAACGACATCGACAGAATGATAGGTATCATTTTCACAAGACGTCGAAGTTTGCAAACAACATGGATATTACTAACTCTCCAATCCTCTCGTCCCTCGTCTTGTCTCGTCACTCCTCTCTTCTTCCCACTCTCCCATCTGCCATCTGACTGCCATCCTTCCGTCCTCGCCTTCGAGGTCCAGCTACATTCCAATCCAAATCCACCCGACCTTTGCTCGAGCCAGCCGCGACGCAGAGCCTGTTGCGATATTTTTTTTCCATAAATAATAATTTGTCATCGCGATCCAATCCTGCTGCCTTCTAGGAGCAATGACTTAAGCCGAAGTCCGTACCCCAAAGGGGATGCCTATAGCGAGTAGTCGTTCTAGTTTTTAGTTTTTAAGCCCTGACTGGAGGCCTTAATTTATTAAGGTAGCCAGTACAAGTCCAGTTAAGTAGCCGACAACAGTATAGACTGTCCTGCGAGATGACAATCCAAAAAAAAATGCGAAGGGGAGCTTTATTTTGTTTTCTTGCTCAACTGGCGTGATTGTGGCCAAAAACCAGGGCCCACCGCTGTCTTGCTTTTTCAAAAATATGACAATTCTACTATGACAGGTTGCGGCTTATGTTTTGAATCTAAATAACAAAATAGTACTATTGTGTAGACTAGACTAGACAAAACCTTGGAACGAGTTACAAACGTTCTACTGAATACGAGAGTGGATATCAAAAGCAAAAAACAGCGCTATAATTGGGCAATTCAGTGAGGGACGATATTATATGGAGTATTGGGTAGAGTAAGAGACAGCAAGGTGTGCGCTATGGAAAGAAAGGCTTTGTTGTGTGTGGCTTTCGATTAACACTTACTATAACCGAACTTTCCCCGCGTAAAAGCCATTTTCCGAGATCGTTCCGGCTGCTCAAGATTTATTGTTCATTGGGGGTTCTCATTTGTAATTCATGAATTTATTGGGAAAATCTTCCACTTTGTAAAAGATGAACAAGGAACATTTTGGTAATTTATTTTGTGAACCAGTTTTGCTAGCATTAGCAGACCAATGTTATCGTGTTCCACAATAAATTATAATATAGGTTCTATACCAAAACAATTCTTGAATTCTAGGTTAATTGCTTTAACAGAATTTCATCAAAATAAGTAAAAGGTTACGAAACTATTCTTCAGAAGACCACAGAATGTTTCCAGACCACTGAAGATTATGTGGGCGGATCAAAGTCCGAGTATACACATAGTTAGTTACCTACTTGAAATGTAGCTTGTTGGTTGAGTTAACGCTGTCCTGACCTACTTCCGATTTTCCGGTTTATGTCATTTATTTCAAATTTCCTACTATTTTACTTTGTATCTACGACGCCAGATGTCTAAGAACTTCTTATGTTTCAAGGAAACAGAAATAGGACAACGCAGTAAACAACAATTTTGACGTTAGGAGTACGTAAGACTCGCAGATGGCGTTCTATAGTTTCTGCCTATCCTCATGGCAAGGAGTCGTGAGTTTATGTGTGTATTTTCATCATTCAGGAATTTAAATGACAAGAAGGCAGTATACAAGTACAAAGTGATCCCATATTTTTACATTTAACCAAAGCTGGGCAACGACTTTTTAATAATTAATAGAAACAGTTCACGAAGCACCATAAATTTCATAGAATGTAACGGACCATAAACTACCATTACCTAGTGTTTGACGCATCGCCAGCCTTCCTACTCAGACACCTCCTTCGGGGCGCCCAGAGGAAGCGTGTGCACATAGATTTACAATTAGTACTCTCACTAATAGTGCGGTGAAAGAAAATGTGGAAATAAATGGCCGTGGGAACTCATGTAAGTAGATCGGAAGAAAAGTAGAGACAATAATAAGTTAAAATGTAACAATCATATTTTGCACATTTCCATTTCCGATTGGACCTCTGTTAATCATAAAATGCATAAAACCGTGAAAGTTTCGTCCATTCAAATATATCACGGGCAACAGTTGACGCCGTTGTCAAACATATCACTTTTAATAATTTCTGATTAATTGAATGTGCAGCCCGGATCGAATCAGCGGCGGCGACTCTCGCGTCCGGCCCTGGTACAGGCCATGGTACGGAGCGAGAGGGAATGGGAAGCTGTCACCTCTTTTTGCGAAGCAGTAATGCTCGCAAAAGAGGAGGTGAAGCGCGTGAAGGAGAGGTAATCTATGCGACATCACGCCCATAGCCGCCGCAGGGGGAGACGCCCCGGGCGTCGGGAGTCAATTGCGGACTCCCGGCCACCGTAGGAGCGAGCTTGCCGGCGGCGAGCACTGGGTACTCGCCGCCCGGTAAGGACCAGGCTCGATTCGACGGCGTATTGTGTTTTACGCGCGCCTCAAAGATATGCCAGCAGTATTAAGGGGTTCGCTAGGACCGATGCCTGCCAGGGTTGTGAGATTTTTTCGAAAGAGTTACCGCGGCGCTGGCATATAGACAACTGATGGAACACGAGAGGGTTTTAGTCAGTAAAAACCTGACACGCCCTCGCGCTCCGCCCAGAGTGGGAGACGTCATTTGATGACCTCCCAGATACGAAAAAAAAGCCCGGATCGAATGAAAAGTAGCCATAATGAATGATGCAACTAGTAAGGGTAATTTATTGCAGTAGCTAAAGTTGAAATGGAAAAATAGCAAATGGGTCTTATAAAACAATTGTGAATATAGGAAGCGTGCATTATTGAATAACTTGTAATGGAAGTGGTTTCTCGCTACTTACTCCATCGAAAGTTGACTAAGTTGACACCGAGTTGAAATCACTTGGTAATGGCCAAGTTTTTAGTAGCAAGTAAAATTTTAATTCTCAATTTTTATTTATATTGTAAGTGCTTCTACCAGATGCATACTGAGAATTTTTTTATTTATTCTTTATTAGCTGTTGATGTCCCAATGCTGGGCGAGGCCTCCCTACTCTCTTTCCACGTCTCTCTGTCCAGAGCTGCGAAGGACCAATCTTTATTAAAAGAGTCCAGGTCATCCCGACATACTAACACTTACCTATTATTCTGACATCTTAAAATAAATTGGACGATTCTTGGTAGAAATGTCTTAGTTTATCCAAGTATTTTCTCCTTGTACGGTAAAAGAAATTCAACTATTTTCGTCTAATCATTTTACGATGGTATTTCATCAATGAGCATGAACTAAAATATACTGCTGTCATAGGTTTTTTTTAAATTATTTCTACTTTTGTTTCACTTTATTAATACTAGCTCCTCTCCGCGACTTCGTTCGCGTGGAAGTCGTAAGATATAGTGTGCATGTGCTAGGCAGCTTCATTTGTGACCCCAGCAAGCGTCGCCTCTAATAAAGCTAGACGCAAAGAGAAAGCAACTTATCAAGGTTTTGAATATAATAACAACAAAAACATAAACTCTTTGTAAGAACAAAGAATTTAAAACCGATGGGAATTCCAACATGTTTTTTGCATACGGCTATGCATATGGCTTTCTTTTGATTACTATAAATTGTAATTGACTTCCCCAAACGCTCATTCTTATTTCAAGTTAACAAGAGAACTTCGCAACTCAAACTAGCTGGAAACGGAAAACGTATTTCCTTGAGTTCTGAAAAAATATTTCGCAATAATTATAATTTATGTCTCGTGGAAATGAGAATTCAGACCGACCGCGACGCCGCACAGTGGGCCTATACTGAAAATTAGTGGACTTAGGCAACAAAGTTACCATATCGATGCGATTTTTTTTTATATGACGTGTTATAATATTCCTGACAACTTTTATTCTTATAAATTTCTTCTAAACTTGATAGTTTGTCTTGAAAAAAATTTATTAGATTTTTTGTATGGAGCATCACGTTTAATTTTTTTTCTTCAATTGTACTAATATGTTAGGTGTGTGGCGTGAGTATATGATAGCTAGGGTCATTCTCTATCCACGAAAAAAAATCAGCGCCGGCCATCTGCGGCAGCGCGAGTAATCATTCGGTAAAAAAATAATAATTTGGAAGAATTTTTTTGTCATTTAAAATAAATTCAAAGCATATTTTTTGTTCATTTGGCTGTTTTCACCTTCTTTTTAGTTAAATAAATAGTTTTAATAGCGCATACGTACTTGGAACTAGTAATTCTGGTAGATATTTAGTTATTATTGCATGTTATCGGTACAAATGAGTCATCAATCACAATGCAGGTGCTCTGCATTGTGATTGATGACTCATTTGTTTGTGCGCGCTTAACTAATGAGTCATCGAAAAATGCTCGTCTCTGATTGGCTGTGTTATTTTTTAACTGCACGTTATCTATTGTTGAATAAATATATCGTAATGTTTCAGGTTATACTAATTTTGTTAATTATAGGTGAAATAATTTAAATTTGTACGGGCAAGTCGTTGATAATTATCTACATAATCAACTGTATGTATATTATTATAGTATAAGTTATCGTACGTATGATCAATATGAAACTGTGAAGTAATTGTAGCCCTGAAAAGGGCTGTTTGTCATATTCCTAACCCTGATGGGCTTTTGTGGGAATAATTTAGAGCCGGGTCACATTATTTCTTGTTCCAGAAGTGCTAGTGGGTCCGGCAAATTTTCGGACTCTGCTATGAGGCATTCTTCTTCCTCCATAATTTCACTGTCACAGGGAGGCTCAGTAGTCTGTAACAACTGAGTTGCTTCAGGCAACAACTCATTATGAACCTGTTTCATTATTTTAGGCCTTATGTAGGATATGTGGGGATCAGAGCTTATTAGAAGTCCATGGAGGATGTCTTCGTTTGTTGCTATTCTCCCCGTTTTCCGAGTGTGCCTCTCCCTGGCGTTTCTGAAGTCCTTATTACGGGCTTCCGAAGCTTCTTCAGATAAGGTACCTAAAACGAATAAGTACATACATTTTAATTTCAAAACGCAATCGAGTCAAATAATACATCAAACTATATTTATTTTTTATTTACCGATTGGCAAAACACCAAAGTGGTTACAGATGTCTGCACCGTGCATTAGAAGTTTATGTACAGTAACAGGCATGTAGTACCACGAATAGTGTTGCACGTACACATCAGCTGTTTTTCTACAGTATCTTCTAAATTTTTCACAGTCAATGTTTTTGCCTGATGATATGGCTTGTAGAATAATCGAAAATCTGAAAATCAGATATTCGTCAATTCCCGTTATTCTGGAAGATCTATTGTAATCTTGGAAAAAGCGCCTCGCTGTATTCCCGTCGTTTGTAGTTCCAAAACCCTAAAATGGGAAAACAATACTGTAATATACAATACATAGAGATATAATTCACAAACAACATAAAGAGAGCGAAAATTAAATACATACCTGTTTGACTATATCAATCAGCATTCCAGTTTGCTCACGAAACTCTTGCTGTGTGGTATTGTTTTTAGCTTGTTTCAAAGCCTTATGTTCGTCGCGAGCAGTCCATCGTTGAAAATCCAGATTATAAGATATATGGAGAAGACATTCCATACACCGAATCTTCATATGCAGTGAAGAAATTTTTTGTTTGTTTCTTCACGAAGTGGTTTAGAAGTCAAAGCGTCTAAATTATTCATCTCACTCGGTTTTGCCAAGAAAATGGGACACGTTGCATATGATGGTACTCCAGCAATAATATTGGCCACTTTTCCATCAATCATGGTCATATGCAATTCATGTGATACAATAATATTTCCACACTGTGTAGATATTCGTTCATCAATTTGTTTTTTCATCTCAGACTCTTCAGACTTTATAAAGTCAGCTGTCTCCGAAGTGAAAGTGAACTTCACTGGTCGACAGTACAGAGTTGAGCAAGGTGTGGGGTTCTCCCAAACTAGATTTTCATTCCCAGATGATGGCCTAGTAGACACTAGCCGAAGAGGGACGATGCTTATCATGACTACTGATGAATCATCGAACTCTGTAGCTGTGTTTGAAGTTTTCTGTTTATAGTTACTCTGCGACGAAGAACCATCAAGTCCCCATTTCCAGGTCAACTTGAGTTCTTCTTTTTGAGACCTATCAACAGTATTTATATCAAGTAATATCCTCTCCACAGTGTGGTCCAATAGCGCTTGCAATTTAATGTGCGCTCCGTTTTCGGTAATCTCCATACTCTCTTGTGGTGGGTAACATCTTTTCTTGGCATTTACAAGCTTTGGATAAGATGGAAAGGCAGCACAGTTTTCTTCTTTCAGAAATTGTCGAAGAGCTAAGTACTTCCATTTCGAGAGCGCAACTGATATATAAAGAGCTAAACACTTATCTTCAGAGACAGTACTTAAGCTCTGCTTTTTGAATAGTCTCTCTTCTACTTCGGATAGCGCATCTGGATTACTGGAAAGGTATTCGACCACTTTTGCCAGATTCGTTTTGCCGTTGTCTTTCAGTTTTGTTATGTACCAGTGCTGCAACTCTTCCTCGGAATTTTCTTCTACTATGGAAGTAGAACGTCTTTTCTTTTGCTTATTACTTAACTCTTCGAACGGAACATGGCAATCTATATCCACAAGCTCAGATAAGGCTGCGTCCGAAAAGCTCATCACACTTCTCAGATCAATACTGTCACAAACAGGCCAGTTGATGTTTTTTTCCAACCACTTGCGATTAATTACACGATTCATAAAAGTTTTTTGATTTCTACTTGACTCTATCCACTTTTTATTTAAATTTACACAAAAAAGTTGACAGAACTCCTTGATTCGGTTCTTGTCTTCTTCAGAAACTTTGGTAGTCAAGACCAAAAAGGATACTTTCATACAGAAACATATGATTTTTCAGATCACCGCCACTTCTTAATTTCACAAAAAGATCTAGGTTGGTACAAAATCCAGCCATAGTTCTAATGTAAATATAAAAATACAAGTATTTCACTGTGTTCACAAACAAGCGACAAGAGCGAAACTAGATGGACTTAATGAATGTCTTTATATTTATAGTTAGTGTTAATTACTCAAGTAGTGGACATAACAGTGAGTGAAAATTATTCAGCCAATCAGAGACGAGCATTTTTCGATGACTCATTAGTTATGCGCTTAGCCGAGTGCACAAACAAATGAGTCATCAATCACAATGCAAGTGCTACCGATAACATGCAATAATAACTAAATCTCTACCAGAATTACTAGTTATAAGTACGTATGCGCTATTAAAACTATTTATTTAACTAAAAAGAAGGTGAAAACAGCAAAATGAGACAAAAAATATGCTTTGAATTTATTTTAAATGACAAAAAAATTCTTCCAAATCACCGAATGATTACTCGCGCTGCCGCAGATGGCCGGCGCTGATTTTTTTTTCATGGATAGAGAATGACCCTAGCTATCATATACTCACGCCACACACTCAACATATTAGTACAATTGAAGAAAAAAAATTAAACCGGATTCGCTCCATACAAAAAAATCTAATTAATTTTTTTCAAGACAAACTTTAGAAGAAATTTTATAAGAATAAAAGTTGTCAGGAATAATATAACACGTCATATAAAAAAAAATCGCATCGATATAGGAACTTTGTTGCCTAAGTCCACTAATTTTCAGTATGGGCCCACTGTGCGCCGCCGCCGCGATGATGTCGTTATCATTCCCTGCAGGGTGTTTTAAACTTAAATTCATACAAAATTTTAAAGTATTACCAAATTCTTGAATGTTCTAAGTTGAAGCCATTTAAAAATTAAAGGATAAATTAAAAAATAAATCAACAACTTTCTCGTACTATCTAGTTACAATTTTTTTAAACATACTAGAATTCACAAAACTAAGTACAGATGCGGAAATTCAGCAAAATTACAACAAAATATGAATTCTGTGAAGTACCTAGTTATGAAATAAGTTATTTTATCTGCCCTTTTTGGTGGGAAATCACCAATGACTTCTTCCGTTCTGAGCGGAGGGGCAGGCCGTATCATACATTTACTGACTAAAATCCATCGGTGTTCCTTCAATTGCCTTAGGCAGGACCACGGTATTTCGAACAAATCCGCGACTCTTTCTGTTACCTAAACTTAGTCTCTCGTACAATACCTGAGTTTTCTTATTGGTATAGATACTAGGAACGCATCGATTCTCTCAAAGACACGGTTAACTTTGTTTCTGATGAGCACACAGATCTCGTTAAGAAAGTTGACAACCTGGACAAGCGTATTCAAGATACCGTTGATTTAAAGCCTGTAGTTGCTGAGCTTGTGGCAAAGATTGACAATCTAGAGCAAAATGCTCGGAGTTGTAATATAGAGATATGCAACGTTCCAGAGAAGCGCAACGAAAACCTTCTATCTCTGATGCAAAATATTGGGTCCGCAATAAAATGCAATGTTCCACAAAACGAAGTTATTTCTATACACCGTGTTCCACAAGCACATCAGCAAAGCAACCGGCCAAAAAATATAATAGTGAAATTGGCCTCACGTATATTGCGGGACAATGTTCTAAGCGCCCATCGATTATGTAAGGGACTTACGTCTGAACAACTTGGCATTTCAGGAACATCGCTGCCAATATACATGCATGAGCACCTGACATTAAAGAACAAGCAATTATTTCGTGAGTGTCGAGATGCTGCCAAGAAGTATAGTTATAAGTTTCTCTGGGTTAAGCACGGGATCATTCTTGCTCGTGAAAAAGAAGGGGCACGGGCTTTTGCTATTCGAACGTCGCATGACATTACAAAAATCAAGCCTGGTTTTGCAGCACCGATTGACAACCAGGGTGTCGCCAGCGTCGCTCAATAGCTTGTTTAACGGTAATGGATCTGAACAACTTTTAAGATTTGCATGTAACATTGTAATTAATTCCCGCTACACGAGTTTCGATAAATATTGCTTCCTTTATAAGACAGAATTTACTGTCATGAAATACTGCTTTTCCTGTGTGATTATTGAGTATATGAACCATTTTGTGCCAACGCTTGCTATGAGTTTTCTATTAGGCGAACATGTAAATGCGATATTCGTATTTATTGTTTTAATCAAACATTGTATGTACTGTTTTGTGTGTTGCTTATTATGGACGATCTATTTGATTTATTTTTTAGATTTTTGTTTTTTTGCTAGCCTGTTGCTGGCGATTACGATAATAACGGATAATGCATGTATTACTATTTCCTGTAGAAATACCTTCTACATTGACTAATAACTTAATTATGTATTACCAAAATTGTAGAGGGATTCGCACGAAATTACACATTCTTTATATGAATATCTTGGCCAACTGTTACGACATCATAATTCTGAGTGAGACCTGGTTAACGCCCGAGATATTTAACAAAGAGTTTATTGATGAACGATATGACGTGTATCGATGCGATCGCGATCGCACTGCCACTAATAAAAAAGATGGAGGTGGTGTTCTCGTAGCCATACTGAGGGAGTTGCGTTCAGTAAGTATAATTCCGCGTTCATCCATGCACACAAACATTGAACAAATTCTTGTACAGTTCCCGAGCTCAACCAGAGGTAAGTCTCAGATGGTTGCGGCAGTATATATATACCGCCAAAAACACCTGACTGTGTATATCTTGAATATTTTGACACGTTGCAGACACTTCTTGAAGATATTAATATCGAAAAGTTTTATTTGTTAGGAGACTATAACTTGCCGGATGTCGACTGGGTTGCTAGCACTGATAGTATTTCAGTTTCCGCACAGATCTGTAGAGGTAACTCACCCACGTGTAATAATTTGAGTGTGTTTATGTCCTACCTAAACGCCCATCAATTTAATAACATAAAAAATCAGAACGGGAGAATATTAGACCTGGCCATAAGTAATGATGATTGCACAATTTCTACTCCAACAAACCCTTACAAACAAAAACTTACTCTGAACCTTTTCTATTGCGTCTGAGTATTTACTATAGAAGGGATTCCATACCGCCACAGCATACTCTAACTGGGACCTTATTAGCGATTTGTAGAGATGCAAGTATGTATATGGGCGAACGAATTCTGTGGCTGATCTCATCACAAAACCGTACATACGAAAAGCATTATTTATAATTTTATCAATATGAACGTCAAGGTGTAGTTTATCATCCAAAAGAACACCGAGATCGCGTACTAGTATATTCCTAACTAAAATGACATTATTTAAAGAGTAGGGATGCTTGATAACATTTTTATTTTTAGTAAAACTAATACAGCTACATTTAGAGACGCTAAGTTGTAGTTTATTAGCTGAGCAGTACGCAGAGAACCTGTCTAGGTCATCTTGCAATAGTAGACAATCTTCCAACTTTTTAACAGGTCTAAAGATTTTCAGGTCGTCTGCGTATAGCAGTAATTTTGAATTATGAAAACATTTATTGATGTCATTTATAAATATAATGAATAAAAGAGGTCCTAAAATCGAGCCCTGGGGTACTCCAGAAGTAACATTAAGAGTGCTAGAACTAAAACCATGCATCACAACCCTCTGAGTTCTATTGGAAACGTAAGATGAGAACCATCTCAGAAGATCTCCACGTATACCATTGAAAGCAATCTTGTTCAATAGAAGTTGGTGGTCAACCTTGTCAAAGGCTTTCCGGAAATCAGTGTATATAGTGTCAACTTGAACACGAGAGTCCATGTTGTTGAATAAATAGTCTACAAAGGTTATCAGGTTGGTTGTAGTTGACCTTCTTTTGACGAATCCATGTTGTTGTTGAATGATAGTATTGTGCAGTACTGGGTATACTTTATCATGGACTAGTCTCTCGAAAACCTTTGACAAAGCTGACAGTATTGATATAGGACGATAGTTCACGACATCGTCCTTAGGTCCAGACTTGTAAATAGGGGTTATATTTGCGAGTTTCCATGCTTGAGGAAAGCAACCTTGAGAGACAGATTGGTTAAATATAATATGAAGAGGTGCACACAAATTAATAGCTGTCTCTCTTATGAAGTTTGCTGGTAAACCATCCGGTCCTGGCCCTTTAGAAGGGTCCAGTGCTTTCAGCGCACGAAGTACTTCATCCATTGTAAATCGTATGTCATTTACTAGAGTGCAGCTACCAGAGCAGTTGTCATACGTGGATGGAATATTAGCAGAAGTGGATGGTTCAAAAACCGAATTAAAAAAGTCGGAAAAAAGATTACAAATGTTTTCTGGGTTGCTAGTTGACTGGTTGTTAAACGTCATAGTAGATGGAATGCCAGTGGATTTTTTTCTATTAGAAATGAACGTCCAGAAATGTTTCACATTGCTCCGGATACCATCTTCAACAGAATTGATGTATTTCTTATAGCAGTTGTTACATTCATCGTGGAATCTAGATCGGTAAATCGCGAACTGCTCATAATCCGCAACATTGTGATACATTTTCCATTTAATCCAGGCCCTAGCTTTATTTTTATAAATGTGTATAAGAGGTTTTGAGAACCACACGGGGAACTTAGAGGATCTGCAAGTAGTCAATGGTACATGTTTCTTAATAATACCGAAAATAATGTTATAGAAAGTGTCGAGAGACTCGTCAACCGATGGGTAATTTAAGGCGTCTTTCCAATTTATTTTCTTTAGGTCGTCATTAATTTCGTCGTAACTTGCCTTAAAGTAATTATATTTTTTTATCGTATTGCGTACCATTGAACTATAATGTAAACGTAGCGAAATTAATACACAGAACGGGGGGTGGTGGTTGTCAAGCTGTAATAAATAATTTGTTGGAGTAGAAATTGTGCAATCATCATTACTTATGGCCAGGTCTAATATTCTCCCGTTCTGATTTTTTATGTTATTAAATTGATGGGCGTTTAGGTAGGACATAAACACACTCAAATTATTACACGTGGGTGAGTTACCTCTACAGATCTGTGCGGAAACTGAAATACTATCAGTGCTAGCAACCCAGTCGACATCCGGCAAGTTATAGTCTCCTAACAAATAAAACTTTTCGATATTAATATCTTCAAGAAGTGTCTGCAACGTGTCAAAATATTCAAGATATACACAGTCAGGTGTTTTTGGCGGTATATATATACTGCCGCAACCATCTGAGACTTACCTCTGGTTGAGCTCGGGAACTGTACAAGAATTTGTTCAATGTTTGTGTGCATGGATGAACGCGGAATTATACTTACTGAACGCAACTCCCTCAGTATGGCTACGAGAACACCACCTCCATCTTTTTTATTAGTGGCAGTGCGATCGCGATCGCATCGATACACGTCATATCGTTCATCAATAAACTCTTTGTTAAATATCTCGGGCGTTAACCAGGTCTCACTCAGAATTATGATGTCGTAACAGTTGGCCAAGATATTCATATAAAGAATGTGTAATTTCGTGCGAATCCCTCTACAATTTTGGTAATACATAATTAAGTTATTAGTCATTGTAGAAGGTATTTCTACAGGAAATAGTAATACATGCATTATCCGTTATTATCGTAATCGCCAGCAACAGGCTAGCAAAAAAACAAAAATCTAAAAAATAAATCAAATAGATCGTCCATAATAAGCAACACACAAAACAGTACATACAATGTTTGATTAAAACAATAAATACGAATATCGCATTTACATGTTCGCCTAATAGAAAACTCATAGCAAGCGTTGGCACAAAATGGTTCATATACTCAATAATCACACAGGAAAAGCAGTATTTCATGACAGTAAATTCTGTCTTATAAAGGAAGCAATATTTATCGAAACTCGTGTAGCGGGAATTAATTACAATGTTACATGCAAATCTTAAAAGTTGTTCAGATCCATTACCGTTAAACAAGCTATTGAGCGACGCTGGCGACACCCTGGTTGTCAATCGGTGCTGCAAAACCAGGCTTGATTTTTGTAATGTCATGCGACGTTCGAATAGCAAAAGCCCGTGCCCCTTCTTTTTCACGAGCAAGAATGATCCCGTGCTTAACCCAGAGAAACTTATAACTATACTTCTTGGCAGCATCTCGACACTCACGAAATAATTGCTTGTTCTTTAATGTCAGGTGCTCATGCATGTATATTGGCAGCGATGTTCCTGAAATGCCAAGTTGTTCAGACGTAAGTCCCTTACATAATCGATGGGCGCTTAGAACATTGTCCCGCAATATACGTGAGGCCAATTTCACTATTATATTTTTTGGCCGGTTGCTTTGCTGATGTGCTTGTGGAACACGGTGTATAGAAATAACTTCGTTTTGTGGAACATTGCATTTTATTGCGGACCCAATATTTTGCATCAGAGATAGAAGGTTTTCGTTGCGCTTCTCTGGAACGTTGCATATCTCTATATTACAACTCCGAGCATTTTGCTCTAGATTGTCAATCTTTGCCACAAGCTCAGCAACTACAGGCTTTAAATCAACGGTATCTTGAATACGCTTGTCCAGGTTGTCAACTTTCTTAACGAGATCTGTGTGCTCATCAGAAACAAAGTTAACCGTGTCTTTGAGAGAATCGATGCGTTCCTAGTATCTATACCAATAAGAAAACTCAGGTATTGTACGAGAGACTAAGTTTAGGTAACAGAAAGAGTCGCGGATTTGTTCGAAATACCGTGGTCCTGCCTAAGGCAATTGAAGGAACACCGATGGATTTTAGTCAGTAAATGTATGATACGGCCTGCCCCTCCGCTCAGAACGGAAGAAGTCATTGGTGATTTCCCACCAAAAAGGGCAGATAAAATAACTTATTTCATAACTAGGTACTTCACAGAATTCATATTTTGTTGTAATTTTGCTGAATTTCCGCATCTGTACTTAGTTTTGTGAATTCTAGTATGTTTAAAAAAATTGTAACTAGATAGTACGAGAAAGTTGTTGATTTATTTTTTAATTTATCCTTTAATTTTTAAATGGCTTCAACTTAGAACATTCAAGAATTTGGTAATACTTTAAAATTTTGTATGAATTTAAGTTTAAAACACCCTGCAGGGAATGATAACGACATCATCGCGGCGGCGGCGCACAGTGGGCCCATACTGAAAATTAGTGGACTTAGGCAACAAAGTTCCTATATCGATGCGATTTTTTTTTATATGACGTGTTATATTATTCCTGACAACTTTTATTCTTATAAAATTTCTTCTAAAGTTTGTCTTGAAAAAAATTAATTAGATTTTTTTGTATGGAGCGAATCCGGTTTAATTTTTTTTCTTCAATTGTACTAATATGTTGAGTGTGTGGCGTGAGTATATGATAGCTAGGGTCATTCTCTATCCATGAAAAAAAAATCAGCGCCGGCCATCTGCGGCAGCGCGAGTAATCATTCGGTGATTTGGAAGAATTTTTTTGTCATTTAAAATAAATTCAAAGCATATTTTTTGTCTCATTTTGCTGTTTTCACCTTCTTTTTAGTTAAATAAATAGTTTTAATAGCGCATACGTACTTATAACTAGTAATTCTGGTAGAGATTTAGTTATTATTGCATGTTATCGGTAGCACTTGCATTGTGATTGATGACTCATTTGTTTGTGCACTCGGCTAAGCGCATAACTAATGAGTCATCGAAAAATGCTCGTCTCTGATTGGCTGAATAATTTTCACTCACTGTTATGTCCACTACTTGAGTAATTAACACTAACTATAAATATAAAGACATTCATTAAGTCCATCTAGTTTCGCTCTTGTCGCTTGTTTGTGAACACAGTGAAATACTTGTATTTTTATATTTACATTAGAACTATGGCTGGATTTTGTACCAACCTAGATCTTTTTGTGAAATTAAGAAGTGGCGGTGATCTGAAAAATCATATGTTTCTGTATGAAAGTATCCTTTTTGGTCTTGACTACCAAAGTTTCTGAAGAAGACAAGAACCGAATCAAGGAGTTCTGTCAACTTTTTTGTGTAAATTTAAATAAAAAGTGGATAGAGTCAAGTAGAAATCAAAAAACTTTTATGAATCGTGTAATTAATCGCAAGTGGTTGGAAAAAAACATCAACTGGCCTGTTTGTGACAGTATTGATCTGAGAAGTGTGATGAGCTTTTCGGACGCAGCCTTATCTGAGCTTGTGGATATAGATTGCCATGTTCCGTTCGAAGAGTTAAGTAATAAGCAAAAGAAAAGACGTTCTACTTCCATAGTAGAAGAAAATTCCGAGGAAGAGTTGCAGCACTGGTACATAACAAAACTGAAAGACAACGGCAAAACGAATCTGGCAAAAGTGGTCGAATACCTTTCCAGTAATCCAGATGCGCTATCCGAAGTAGAAGAGAGACTATTCAAAAAGCAGAGCTTAAGTACTGTCTCTGAAGATAAGTGTTTAGCTCTTTATATATCAGTTGCGCTCTCGAAATGGAAGTACTTAGCTCTTCGACAATTTCTGAAAGAAGAAAACTGTGCTGCCTTTCCATCTTATCCAAAGCTTGTAAATGCCAAGAAAAGATGTTACCCACCACAAGAGAGTATGGAGATTACCGAAAACGGAGCGCACATTAAATTGCAAGCGCTATTGGACCACACTGTGGAGAGGATATTACTTGATATAAATACTGTTGATAGGTCTCAAAAAGAAGAACTCAAGTTGACCTGGAAATGGGGACTTGATGGTTCTTCGTCGCAGAGTAACTATAAACAGAAAACTTCAAACACAGCTACAGAGTTCGATGATTCATCAGTAGTCATGATAAGCATCGTCCCTCTTCGGCTAGTGTCTACTAGGCCATCATCTGGGAATGAAAATCTAGTTTGGGAGAACCCCACACCTTGCTCAACTCTGTACTGTCGACCAGTGAAGTTCACTTTCACTTCGGAGACAGCTGACTTTATAAAGTCTGAAGAGTCTGAGATGAAAAAACAAATTGATGAACGAATATCTACACAGTGTGGAAATATTATTGTATCACATGAATTGCATATGACCATGATTGATGGAAAAGTGGCCAATATTATTGCTGGAGTACCATCATATGCAACGTGTCCCATTTTCTTGGCAAAACCGAGTGAGATGAATAATTTAGACGCTTTGACTTCTAAACCACTTCGTGAAGAAACAAACAAAAAATTTCTTCACTGCATATGAAGATTCGGTGTATGGAATGTCTTCTCCATATATCTTATAATCTGGATTTTCAACGATGGACTGCTCGCGACGAACATAAGGCTTTGAAACAAGCTAAAAACAATACCACACAGCAAGAGTTTCGTGAGCAAACTGGAATGCTGATTGATATAGTCAAACAGGTATGTATTTAATTTTCGCTCTCTTTATGTTGTTTGTGAATTATATCTCTATGTATTGTATATTACAGTATTGTTTTCCCATTTTAGGGTTTTGGAACTACAAACGACGGGAATACAGCGAGGCGCTTTTTCCAAGATTACAAAAGATCTTCCAGAATAACGGGAATTGACGAATATCTGATTTTCAGATTTTCGATTATTCTACAAGCCATATCATCAGGCAAAAACATTGACTGTGAAAAATTTAGAAGATACTGTAGAAAAACAGCTGATGTGTACGTGCAACACTATTCGTGGTACTACATGCCTGTTACTGTACATAAACTTCTAATGCACGGTGCAGACATCTGTAACCACTTTGGTGTTTTGCCAATCGGTAAATAAAAAATAAATATAGTTTGATGTATTATTTGACTCGATTGCGTTTTGAAATTAAAATGTATGTACTTATTCGTTTTAGGTACCTTATCTGAAGAAGCTTCGGAAGCCCGTAATAAGGACTTCAGAAACGCCAGGGAGAGGCACACTCGGAAAACGGGGAGAATAGCAACAAACGAAGACATCCTCCATGGACTTCTAATAAGCTCTGATCCCCACATATCCTACATAAGGCCTAAAATAATGAAACAGGTTCATAATGAGTTGTTGCCTGAAGCAACTCAGTTGTTACAGACTACTGAGCCTCCCTGTGACAGTGAAATTATGGAGGAAGAAGAATGCCTCATAGCAGAGTCCGAAAATTTGCCGGACCCACTAGCACTTCTGGAACAAGAAATAATGTGACCCGGCTCTAAATTATTCCCACAAAAGCCCATCAGGGTTAGGAATATGACAAACAGCCCTTTTCAGGGCTACAATTACTTCACAGTTTCATATTGATCATACGTACGATAACTTATACTATAATAATATACATACAGTTGATTATGTAGATAATTATCAACGACTTGCCCGTACAAATTTAAATTATTTCACCTATAATTAACAAAATTAGTATAACCTGAAATATTGCAAGGTAATTAGTTATTGTGATAATTAGTAAATGATGCATGCTAAATTAGTGTATTAAGAGCCATTTAGTAATTAAATAATAGCAATGTTCTTATCAGTAATCATTAGTGCATCAGTTTTATATGTAAACCTTAAGTCCCTAATTATATATCCTAATTAGCTTATATCTTCTCTAATTGGCTGCTCAGAAATGTTATTGTAATAAGGTAAACCTTTAGAAAAACGGTTTTAATCAACAAAATAAACAAAAAATAAAAAAATTGTGTTATAAAATAAACATCACTCTTTATCCCAGAAAGTGCACATTTGGCGCACTATGTGTCTTAGTATTAAATATAGCTCTTAGTATTAGCATTATGATATTAGAGACCGCTACTTGAAACAAGCCCGGAATCAGGAGGGAGAGAGCTCGATACACTCATTTTCATAGTAAAATTTCACATTTTCTCAAATTACTCCCGAAATATGGGAGTTATGAAGAAATTCATCACCACAAGTTATGAAGGCATTAAGTAATCGAATAAGATGGCATCATTAGTTTGGCATTATTTTACTCTTTTTTTTCGGACATTTCTACGTCCAACCGCTCCCATACATTCGTTCCACTGTGCGGCCTTCCCGTCGCATCGAATTGCCTGCCAGTTTTCATCCATTTTTCATTGCTACTCTGCTCTTTTTAAGCGTAGCGTGATAATATATACCCTATAACCTTTCTCAAAAAATAGGCTACTCAATATATATATTTTTTTAATTCGATTACGTAGTTTCTGAGATTACCGCGTTCAACCAAACAACAGACAAACTCTGCAGCTTTATAATATTAGTATAGATAATATCTGGTTGACCGAGCTTTGCTCGGTATTTTTTGGTAAATTGTGTTTAAAATAATAAGTTTATGTTCAAGTTAATTATCGAAAAGTTGGTCATTGAAAACACGAATAAAACGTCATTTTATAAAAACGAATCCTAGCTAGATCGATTCATCGCCCCCAAAAACCCCTGTATACTCTATGAAAATCGTTGGAGCCGTTTCCGAGATTCAGATTATATATATACATATATATATACAAGAACTGCTCGTTTAAAGATATAAGATAAGATATGGTATTTTCGGAAGTCGGTTATGTGAGTTGGCGACTCCTGCTCTGAACTAATACTGTACATTAGCTAATCGAGTGGAGTTTAGATAAGAAGAGTATTTGTAGTGTGCAGCCTGAATTTGGATAAAACCGGAACGTCGCATGGAGATAAGCTTAAAGTTAATAACTGTAAAGTTAACGTCCATAAGGTTTAAATCAGAGTAGCAATCGAATAACCTCAGTCTTATTGAACAACCTTTTGTGATACATGACTACTATTTAAATACCTCTTTACAAATGAAATAGAAACACGACAGGCGTATTCAAAAAGTACAGGGTATTGTATTATTTTTAAAAGGTTAATTCAAAATTTTCTGAGATGACAATTTGATTGAGCTATATTTAATCGGTACTCTTTTATATGCATAGGTTCACTTAAATAAAACGACAAACTAAGCCATAATCAGGTAAACAATTATCGTTCCACCGGAGTTAGTTTAGTTTCAATTAATGTAAACGAATATTTTTGCCAAAGCTTAGTTGCAGAACCTGCAAAACAAACCGAAGCTGAATATTTAATGAAGTATTCAGAAAGTGTTAGAGTTTTAATTTAGTAGGTAACATTTTACAGATATTACTATACCTTGGTACCACGTGCCTCATCATCATCACCACCCTATAGCAGTCTACTGCTGGACACAAACCTCTCCAATTGCTTGCTATTCAACTTGATTCTCGGCAACTTTTGTCCAGTTGCTACCAACCACCCTACAAAGATGGCTACATCTAGCTTAGGGCTAGGGAGTACGAAATACCTAGATCTTATACGTAGGTACTATGTTGTATTCCATTTTCCTCGAAAACAGGTATTCGGCTCTCCAACTTTCAGACACGCAACGAAATTAAAACTAAAAGTATCGTAAAAAAAACTCACTTAAACTTTTAAAACAACTTTCATCCCGAACCCTAATAATACTACTAATTGAGACCGAGAGAAAAACGTTGTCTTTTTTTTTTCAACACAGTTGATTTATTTGAAAGACAAACTTTGGAACAAAGATATAATAGTTTTATATACGTTATTTTTCAGAAAGCGAATAAAAGGCATATGCAACTTGTATTAAGTTGATTATACTCATCATCTCTTAATAGAGTAGTAGCGATATATCAACGCCCAGCCAAAACCGCTGGTCGTAGAGACGTGATATTTGGAGGATGTGTTTTTTGTGAAGAGCAGGTATCCATTAAGAATGGGTTTTTTAAAATTCCATTCCTAAGAGGGTGAAATGGGGGGATGAAATGATGAATTTTTCAACATCCACGCGGGCGAAGCCGCTGGCAGAAGCTAGTTTTGGTATATACGGTTTAAATCGATGTACCTAAAATATTTAAGCAGTGGAATATTGTAATATTATGGTTATGAAATTCGTAAGCTCGTTAGAAAAATACGGAGCACATTATGAATATTAAGTTCAGTTAAAAATATGTATTTGCATGGCTACAAAAAATTAAAATATACTTGATATTCGATAGGAAATTGCTTCAGATAATTAAATTGCATTGATCTGTTTAACCACTACTAATATTTTTAATCTTTTTCTTGATGTGATCTGGATATTCTGGGAGCGAAATTTTACCAAAAAATATGCCAAAGACCTAACCTAACCTAACCCAAAGTTAAAACAAACAATTGCGTACCAGCATTGTTATCCGACGATTTTGTTTAGAAATTACTTGACCTTATTGACAATTATAAGAAGAATGTCGGTTTTAAACGCATTATTCAAGGGACCGATAAGCATCTAACATCAAATATTGAGACTATTGTCCCGATAATAATTAAGGAGAATGAGCCGAAACCATAGTGCAAAGATAAACATAAATGACCCTTCGTTAAACTAACGAAGGGTCATTTATTGTTTATCTTTCGTTCAAAATATGAAGGGCTTAAAGCCCTTCTGTAGACAATTGCCATTTCGTACAGCAATACAAAAATAAAGTCATTATCAAATCCAAGAATAACGTAAGATTAGAACTTTAAGTCCGACGAAAATAGAAATACGATCATAAGGAGAAACCAAAAATCCCACAATCCTCACAGTTTGTAAAAGTTTCAATTGGTGACCACTTTTTTTTATGGGTGGGACATCATCAAATGACGTCACTTGGGCGGAACGGAATGGCGTGTCAGACTTTTACTGACTAAAACCCACCCATTTTCCTTCAGTTGCCCATGTGCCAGGGCCACGGTATCTCTTTTGATGGTGATCACCATAAAGTGAATTCCTAGCTGACCGTTATGTTTGAAACAGACATAACAGCTCGTTGCTACAGGCCGCAGGGTTGTCGTAAATTCCTCAAGTATTACGAGTGTAGTGAGTGCCCTCACATTAGTGAGGTTTCGTTAAATACTGGGGAACAAAATCAATAGATTAATTATGAAAGGAGACAAGCAACTATTTTTCCAAGTTATAATGTGTCTTGTGTCTTTGATATCAGTAATGAGTAGGAAGATTTCGAAGTTCTGGTGTTTTACTAAAATTAAATTCTTATTGGAGAAATATTGTATTTACAGAAATATTGAGGGAAGATAAAAATAAATATTAGAAAGAAATATTCATTCTTGGTTTTATGAAAAGTTAATATAGTCTTCAAGACCAAGAAAACCTTTAGATTAAATCACGATAGTGTTATAGAATTTTGTGGATAGTATAGCCTACGTCACGCTTCGTTACGTTGCAACGTACCTAGAAAAAGAATCTTTTATCGTTTCGTTCTTGAAAAAAGTCGACGTACAGTATTGAATTCTTAATTAAAATATATAAATATCTCTATAGTAAATATCTCTGAATTATACCCTACATTTTCAAGCTCTGGTAGATATCTTACCACACTTGTTCCTATTCATTACTTACGGGTTTCCTACGTTTTTTGTAGTGAGCTGAATATGTAATATTCTGAAGATACAAACGAGATTCGTATTTATTGGGTACCATACACAACAAAGGCAACAAGATATCGTTTTTTTTTCCTGCTGTCTTTTACAATCATGGCTTGTACACACGGCAACACATCAAACTATACATTTCCAGTTTTACCTGACCTCGCATTGTATAGGCTTTTGATACAATGAGAAGTCAGCTTATACTGGAAATGTGTAGCTTGATTTGTAGCCGTGCGTACAGTTCGCAAAACATCAGTTCGCATATATTATCACAGTGCCTAGTTGTTACTGTAAATAAGTTAATAAAATAACTGTTTGCAGCTGCCAACAGTCCTTATCAAAAAGTAAAAGTGCTGCCTATCAACGAGTTACAATTCATTTTTAAGGCGACATAAAACAAGCTTAATGGCCTTCCCTTGACCATTACTGTTTCTCCAACGATTTAATGATAACATTAAATTATAATAACTAATTACGGCACTGTTCTGTGACACCTCAAATAGACATGTGATGGAAAAAAGAAAAATCATAAAACTTGGCTTATCTTAAGAACAGTTTATGATATTATACACACATTGAATAACAAAGAGGTTATTGTACCTCTTTGTTGTAGTAATACATTTTCTTGTTATATACCTACCCATCAAAAACATAAATGTGAAATGAGAGCCAAGTTCAATATTATGATATATGCCTTGGTTGTTGACTTCAACGACAAAACAAGTGAGATCTAAATGGGTGCCGAGTTCAATAATCAGTCCTGAAATTTATTAACAACTACATAAAATATAATTTCTTCTTATAACTTAGGATAATAAGTTGTAGCCTAAGGTCTGACTTGGCTAGTTCTCATATACGAATTATTATGTTTGATGGCTAGTTTCTACCACCAAGCCAATTTTTCGGAATAATAAAATAAGAACCGAAAAGTAACAGGTTTAGAACTTGCGAAGGCATATAATTTGTATATGAAAACTAGCCAAGTCAGACCTTTGGCTACAATATATTATCCTAAGTTATAAGAAGAAATTATATTTTATGTAGTTGTAAATAAATTTCAGGACTGATCATTGAACTCGGCACCCATTTAGATCTCACTTGTTTTGTCGTTGAAGTCAACAACCAAGGCATATATCATAATATTGAACTTGGCTCTCATTTCACATTTATGTTTTTGATGGGATATCATTACTTGTTGTACATAAATTATTAGTAGGTAGTTATTTATAACAAATTTAATACGAAATGGTTTTTGTTATAAATGTTCCTAATAGAATCAATTAAGTGAAAAATTAGAATAAAATGATAAAAATTTACCAGTTTCTGATTTATTCCTTTGTATTCACCTTAAAACCTATCTGCATGCCAAATTTGAACTTTCTAGATCATCTGGAACTGGGTTAGAGTTTTGATCTATAGGTCAGTCAGTGATAAAAATGACGATTTTTGGACGTTAATATCTAAATAACCGCTTGAGATGTATTTATGAAATTTGGAGCACATATGTATCTTGCAAGTCTCACTATAAGAGCCAAATTTGACATGTTTCTGTCAAATATTTTTTGAGTAATGAGGGGGTCAAAAGTGGCTCCAAATGGTTCGTGTAATATTACACACGGTGCTGCTCGCCGGTTCTGTTACTTGAACTTGGCTTGACACGCTGCCGCGTGTCTAGATCTCGTGAGAGGCTCTTCTTTTTCTGGGTTAAATTAAATTTTCGTCAAAAGCGATGACACAATATCCAGATATTGAAATAATTTTATATTGTGAGATTTAATGGGTATCCTAAGTTTATACATAATTTAGGTAAAGACGCAGGATAGCCTTTACCGAAAGAGGTCATTGTATTAGTGGTGCTGTTGCTTTAATATCACCAGGACTGTGCTGCAATATGACAATGGCTCCCATGATATCAGCCTTGTCATCAGAATATAGCCGCCACGCAACCATTGATGCGACACTCCACTGGAGTCCACCAGCCAGTGTCAGTTTTATCCAAAGGTTTCAGTGATTCCAGATATTTCGTAACAAAATGCGGCGGCGTGATTTACTGCGCCATCAAAGGTATTAATAGTTAGCGTTCAAATTTTCTCATAAGTTCCAGTTAGAATATACACGATATTCTAACTCGAACTTAAAAGGCCTTAGCTAATAAGTACTAACCAAGCACTAGCAGCACATTTTGCATTAACAAAATATTTTATTTATCTACTAAAGATAAACAGAATAAGTGAACGTCGTTATCAGTAAGACCTTTTGGCTGTCTCAAAGGTCCTTTCAAATTATTGGAAGCGTAAGGTATTGTTTTTATAATCCCTTGGGACCATGAAACCGTTTAGTTACATTTTTACATAGAATTACCATTATCTAAGCAATGAGCCGTGTTTTCAAGCCCAGGGGAGACCCTTAAAATATAAAATGAATTGATCTGTTTTGTCTTAGTCGCAGCGAAAGTGGATAAATCTTTCTTAATATAGGTATATTATTTTCATATATTCCCTATTCCCATCGCTTTGGCTTAATCGTTTATGTTCATTATTAATTTAATATTCACGTATTACGAATTTTCAACGATATAGCAGAAAATCGTCGAATTTTACCTATTTACGCGTGTTTTCAAAATGATTGAAAAGAGGTTAATTAGCTCTTTTTGAAATTCAGTAAACAGGTAATAAAAATTAATAGTACAGTCAGTTCCCTGCATTACCTGGACCCTTCTTCCTCATTTATTCTGTGCAGTAGGGGTCAGGTAATGCAGGGCACTGACTGTACTAACCGTAGAGCTCGTGAAAGAGTTAATTATTCAGAAGAATGTAAAATAATGGAACTTTGTTTATGAACACCTCACTATACAAAATTTATTTTCATGAAAATAAAGTATCCTCTGTACCTAAGAACTGACACTTGATATTTGTACGTGACAGTTTATCACACGCAGCTATTTACAACATTATTTATGAGCGAACACACTGTGAACAAAACGAAGAGAATCAGTTTGATGGCTCTCGAGACCTTTTTGGTACTCTGCGAGTGACAGATATTGGGTTTGGAAGGTGCTCCCTTATATGTGGTTTCATTTTAGAGAAATACAAGCTGGTACTGCATATTCTTAATTAGCAAATTAAATTAGTGGGAAAGAGACCAGGCATTAGCCAATTAGTCTTTCACTTAATTAATATAGCTGGAACATGGCGTGTATCGGAAAATCCATTCTGACGAGTTTCATAAATCACTAGTGACGAAAAGTTGTCATATCCCATACCATGACAGCTTTTAGTGTAGTAGTTAGTGATTTTTGGGTACGAGGGCAGGAGTGAGGAAATGTTATGAGAAATGTAGGTGGCTTTAGGAGTATGGGAATACTAAAGAAACAATGGGTAGACTGTGTGTAAGACGACAGGTCTGGAAAAAGGGTGACTTAGATGACGACTAATAGTTTGGAAGAAAAAAGATATAAGGGCAGGCAAGTGATGATGACTAGAGCGCGCATCCATATCACTTAAAATTTTAGATCAGTCGCCCGTGAGTACACACACTAAGACTGCGTGATCAACTATTGGGGTCAGTACTTATAACGTAAAGTATAATGTTATTACTTTGCTTTTACCCAGAAGTAGTGATTATGTAGTTTATGTAACACGGCAGCAAGTAAGAAAGTGTACCAACAGATTATTGAGTATCAATTTTCCTCGTCACTTTTTGTAGCAGCCTCATAATGCAGCAACATGGGAGACCAATGTATGTTTTTACCATGAATGTAGTCAGTTTCTGAATTTATTTCTCTGAGACCATTTTGAGTTAAGTTCAATTTAATTTGGTGTGTGTAAGAGACATTTTTATACGCGTTCGCTTTTGAGACTCGGTACTTTGGTTCCTGATTGATTTTTGTGTGACAAACTTCTCTTTACTTTCCATTAAAAAACTTTTTAACAAAAAATTAAACCGCCGAAAAACTGAAAAGCATAAAATAATAAACCTTAAAATTGTGAGTCAGCGCTATGAGTGATCTTAGTTCATTGATTTTTCAGCGCCGACTCAAAATTTTAAGGTTTATTATTTTATGCTTTTCAGTTTTTCGGCGGTTTAATTTTTTGTTAAAAAGTTTTTATTTTATAATTTTTTGTGGCTTTAAAGTACTTATAATACTTGGCAAGGTATACCCTATCCAATAAAAAAAGAATTATCAAAATCGGACTACTCTGTATAAAGTTATGCGTGGTTATACATTAAAATCAGTGAGTGAACAATCAATCATCCCCTATTTTCCGACCCTTAGGGTTCGATTTTGTTTTCCAAATTTATATGGGACCACTCTCGAAGTATACCCTTTCCAATACAAGAAGAATAATCACAATCAGACGACTATGTAAAAAGATACGCCTGGTCATACATAAAAAAAAAAAAAAAAAAATATACGCGTCGAATTGATAACCTCCTCCGTTTTTTTTCGTCGGTTGAAAAGTAGGTTTAAGTTAACGTTAAACGTAGAATACAATTATTTGACATCGAAACAGTGTCATTTTGAATTACAATTAATTAAAATAAGGTAGATGTTGACAAAATTCTGTAATTCTTTCAACCGAAATGAGATGTGACACTTCGTTAATGACCATCTAAGACAAAATTGAAAGAGTAGATTAGATGATATAGTAAAAAAAAATATACAGTCTATTTCAAATTTCCAATTCATATAAATGTTTTTCGTTTTCAATTTTTTTGTTGGTATATTGGCGTGTGCTAGCTGACATATGGCGAATAATGTATGTTTTGTTTTATAATATTAATTACTTACACAATATTGTATAGAATCAAGTTCTTCTAACTTAACAGACAGCTGTGCTGCTGGGGAGTTTGTTCCGCCACTTCTTCTTCCCAGCTACAGCACTAGGAAGTGTCGAAGGGTGGGCGTTTTGGGGGGACTGTCTTTTGTAACTTTGACGTTCAAAAAGTGCTGACTCTCAGCCTAGTTTGAATAAATGACTTTTGATTTTGATTTTGATTTTGAATGAGCGTGACAATTCAATCTTGAAATGTCAGCATTAAAAATATTTCATCTCTATTTTAGCACTTTATTCCTCGAAGCGCTCGGCTGGACGGTACAAAAGCCTTTTCTCATTCAAATAATGATCATGTATTGTATAAAATAAATAACTGACTCGACGAAATCCATTCTTTAAATCAAACAATCTGTTAAATTATTCAGCTGGTTCTTTTTATTCTTTCTCTGTGATGTGAAGGTAAAAGAGCTTTCATTGGTTTTAAAAGTGGGTACCATTTTAAACTCGCGTATATAGGTGAAGCGAAAACTTTGGATCCCTTTTTACGAAAATTGGGCGGACGGAGGAGTATGAAATTTCGCACACTTATAGTTTATACAGAGAAGAAGTGACGAATGCTAATATTTTTTTTAAATTATGCGTTAAAATACATTGTTTTCAATAAATAACACGTTACACACACTACTGTTCATTACCGTGTATCTAATACACACATGCATAGATATTCTTTTGTTTATGGTCCAAATCTGTCTTTATTATTTTGTGCAGTGTTACCAACACCCAGAAATATTTACCCCTAAAGCTTAAGTTAAAAACCCCTAAAATTGCCACAATTACTAAAAATATCCGCTAAAAAATTATAATGAAAATAACCAACGAATGTTCAGTAATCATAGACCGGCACACAGTAGTAATATTTGTCTATATTTATTACGCGACATTTGTTAATCATTCACTCTGCATTCTTAGTATCGAGGAACCGTACTAGAAGTCGCTAATACTTTTATTGTAATCAAAAACACAATGAGAAATGTATGATGGAAAAAAATCCCTAAGAATACCCCTAAAAATGGAACGCCCCTAAAAAATCCCAATCCTCTTATTTACCCCCTAAATTTGGGAAAACCCCTAAGTTGGTAAGCCTGATTTTGTATCTATAGTCTTACTTAATGTCAAGTATAACCATAGGTAATAAATTAATTTTATAGATATATAACCTATTTCATTTTTTAAATCTATGATCATATCGAGAACATTTGTCTTTTAAATTATTTGTCTATAGTGTTACTGAATGTCACATAATGTCAAATATAACCATATTATTCTTTTATATTTATTATTAAGTATTTTTTTTCTTTTAATAATGTATTTCTATTAAAATGAAGTGCGGTCGAATTTCGACCAATGGGCAATCACTAGTTAATGTAAAAATAAATATCGTCTGTTTACTGGTAAAATATTAAACGACGGGTTGCACTGCGGGAGTGCCGACAGAAGTGAAAACTTAAATGAACGTTGTGCATTTTTGATATTTTGGAATGGTTAGGGAATAATTTTGCACGAAATGTGGTAGAATACAATATTTATTTATTGCGCTATCGTACACAAACATGACAATTTATATTACATTAAAAAGTTTATCTCTCAGAAAAATCACTCTCCGTCTGTCTTACAAATTTTCGATCAGGTCACGTGTCCTGACGTGAGTTTAACATTTTTTACCCATTACAAAAAAGTGCACAACGCCGCTAAAGAAGTTTTCACTTCAATAAGTGCGGTTTGTGATAATTCGAGTAAATGGCATTTTAAAGTTTAAGTTTTAATTTGTTCTACTTCAAACTCATTGGTTAAAAAACTATTAATGCAAAACGTTGCACTAATTAACCTTATTTTAAGATTTACTCTTATATAATACTAGCTGACCCAGCGAACTTCGTACCGCCTCAGAATCAATAAATGTTGTGTTAACTTATCAGATCCCACCAACACAAAGCAAAGAGCACCAAGTACCATATACCCATGTTAGACCAAGTTCTGACAAACTGTTTTCTAGCTACCACACACCCATGATAGGTGAGCTCCTACCAAATTATGCCAACCTAGTACTTCCAAGACATAAAAGAGTTTTCTAACTACCACACACCCATTGAGCTCCTACCAAGTTATGCTAACCTGGTACTTCGAAGATATAAAGCGTTTTCTAGCTATCAAACACCCATTAGGTGACTTTGATTTTCTAATTTCCGCGCAGTTTTTTAATTTTTTTCTTTCATAAGAACCTTCTCCTGACAATAACAAACTCAACAAAAAAAAAAAAAGTGAAATTGGTCCAGCCGTTCACGCGTGATGGCGTGACCAAGGGAAATAGGGATGGATTCATTTTTATATATATATATATAGATTATTTGTTATTGCTAAAAACTTTTTTAAAATGAAATTTAAACCGAAAGGCTGCATTTAATATGTTTTGCTAAAGAACACTGTCCTTCAAGTTACAGGACTCTCCTAGTTTGAAGGACAGGGGTCTTATTCATATGATATAGCCATACTTATCTATGACTGAGATAATACTGAAGTTACCTAAGCTAAGTGTTTTTGTTAAATAAATGATTACTTACTTACTTATGTTACTTTTACCTGTATTTATCAAACGTGTTGTATCTGCTAAATTCAATGATAACAGAAGCTCACTTCAGTTTTGTGTAATGGCTTATTGTATTTGGCACCAATAACTTGACAGGAAAGACTTTTGTAGACAAAACTCGCTAAAACAATGATAATTTTTATAAATTTAACTTGTTTTACCTATAGAAATTTAGTGTAAGTATGTCACTTATGTCTGCTACACGTATTAATTTGAGTTTTACATGGGTAATCTCATCATTCTCTTAACCTTATCCCATTTTATTTGGGGTCGGCGCAACATATGTCTCTTTTTCCACAATTCTCTATTAGTTGTCATCTCAGTAGTCACGCCCTTTCTATTCATATCATAGTTCACACAGTCCATCCATCGTTTCTTTGGTCTCCCTCTGCTCATAGAGCCAGCGACATTCATACTCAATACTTTCCTCATGACATTTTCCTCATTCCTCGGTATCACGTGAGCATGCCATGACAACCAATTCCCACACAGCTTTTCAGTTATTGGTGCCACTTTCAGACTTCCTCTTATGTACTCATTTCTTATTCTATCCATTCTTGTAACACCACACATCCCTGTTAACATGTTCATCTCAGCTGCATGCAATTGTCTTTCATGTATTCCTTTTGTGGCAACGCAAACAATAGAAATTCATATGGCATCACTGCTATTTAGATGAAAGTAATTTAATGCTGTTACTGAACTCCAGTTTTATTGAATTTTCTATCGCAATCACTGCTCTGGACTTTCAAACTGTTTTATGGGTAAACTTTCAGTTCTGAGATCAATTCATTCAATTACATAGGTTGGAGTTATAGAACAGATATAATCATACCTACTATAATATTATAAATGTAAAAGCTTGATGCTATCACGAAAAACGGGTCAGCCGATTTGTATGAAACTTGGCGCACAGATACTTTATAAACTGTTTTAACATAGGATTTGTATCCCGGTAGTTATTCTACAAACACACACACACACACACACGCGCGCACACACACACACACACACACACACACTCAAACCCACTCGCATATATCACACAAGTGCGCTCCTTCCTTTCTGATTTTTAATTTTTATTTGTATTTTTTTTTATTATTCTGTTTTCTTTTTTTTTATTGCATACTTTGTGTTACGTTACGTGGAAGTGCGGAGTCACCTAACACAAGCATCTATATGCTTAAAAGGTGATCTCCAAATCATGTATGTCAAAGACTTCTATTTAATTGAAATAAACATTTTTATTTTATTTTATTTTTAATTTATTCTGTTGGATTATTTCCGAAATCCACTCGGGTAAAGCCGCTGGTAAAAGCTAGTATTCTCTATTATGGAATTGTTTCTAACTTAATTAAATTATTGCTTGTATTTTACTCAGAATTTTGATTTATAATAATGTTCTTTGACACTAAGCTATCACGGGTTACGGCTAAAATTATGTGAAAGTATATTTGTAGTAAGGACAGGCCCACGTTTTAAAATTAAGTTGAATCTGAACTTGCATATCATCTTACAATACATAATAGCCAATAAAGCTTACACGTGGAAAGTAAAATAAAAAAAAGTTGACATTGGACGCGTCCCGTATACGGCCACCGTGCGCCAGTAATATGTTATAAACGGCGTCATTTTCGGCTTCGGCTTTCAAAAAAATCGGCTTTTTCTCAAAATTTGTTTTCAGCGTGTTACGACAGTTTTTAGAGGATGTGCGATATATATCTGTCACTATGTCCTCCAACGCGACGTATTTTTTTTAAATTATTAATACCTACTTAGGTACTTTAAGATTGAGTTTTTTTTATTATTTTTTACTTTTTAAAGGGAAATTAGGTTTTTGTGTCGGGGGTTTTTTGTATATTGTCATACTCTAAATATTTCATCATAGTTTAAATACAATAGTTATATTTTGTACGTTCTGTGTTGTTAAAACGTAAGTTACCCACTGTTAATCAAATAAAAGAGCAGAAGTAACAATACATAGGTAGAGATAAAATTAACTGAAGGGTTTTTTATTTTTACAGGCCACGAACCACAAACACATGATTATGTTATATTTGGCGGCAAACTTTAATTACAAACAACCATTTCACGCACTCTGAAAGTCCAATTATTGAAACTAGCACAAAACATTTCAGAAAATCGAAAATTTCAAATTTTCGATTTGGTGGCCATTATAAAATGCACTGCATCTCGCCATAGTTTTGCACTCAGGAAGTAACTACTAAAGAGAAAGATCCAGTAATTGTTTTCTGCAATAGTGTCACCTTGCTTATATTGTGAGTGTACAAACAGGTTCCAGTAACAACGTTTAGCGGTGTTGTTCTCACGGCATATAATAGAGAAAATCCTTTGTAAGAGTTGGAGTGAACGAGTACAATGCAGCCGTTGTTGAAGTTTATCGTTCATTAAGAAAACGCTGAGGATCCACTCAAGTATACAGCAAAACAAAGGCGTTTTAAATGTTAGCCGACACTATTAAATTGTTTATTTCATTCTGTACAAGTGTTTAGAAATTTTATGGAGTTTTTATTTATTAGCGACATTGCGTATCTGAAGTAGAGCGGGTTTACCTGGGAAGTACACTGCAAGAATATTTATCTCGAGTATTCCTACATGGCATTTGGGTTTTTAAAACAGACATCGTTTAACAGCTCAATTTTGTAAGAACATAAAAACAACATAACAATATACAACAATACAACAAACCGTTTATTGTAACTGGCGAAATTTGAGTATACTATGGGTCAACTCTACCCAACCATTCGGCGAAACAAGACGTGATCTTTTATTGTCGAGATAAATTATTTATCTACTATAAATTTTGATTTAACGTCCATCGTCTATTGTATTTCTTTATCTGTGAAATCTAATCAAGCTCCACAAATGCCACATATGGTATTTAACAATTTAATCCTACCTTAATTAGGATTACGAAGGAACACAGGTTAATCTATTCGTGTTAATGAGAAAACATACGGCATTAACCGGTGCGAGGGTACCAGAGTGCTTGAACTGTCAACCGTCGTCTTAAATCATAGGGTCAAGTGAAGTGACCTGTGTAGACGACATGAATGTGCTAATACCCGAGATTTTAATAGCGTCAAATAATAAAATGACACCGTACACCTGTACCCGTAACTAAAGAGATTTTGGTACTATAAACCACGTATTTGTAGTTCTGTTCAGAGTTTAAATTCTGCGAAAGCTTTAATGCTCACAATTCTACTTGTATTTGCTATCGTAAGCAATAAACCAATTAATGATTTTTTAACTGTCCTACAGTATATATAGTAACGGAAAAACTTTCCGTTACTATGGACATCTGACTGCCCGAGTCTAATAGTGCACGGGCGACATAATATTCATTATTTGTTTCGCAAACTACGTGAACGAGCGCTGTTGACAAAAGTACGTATTGAGTGGCGATCGTAGATAAGGAAACCGGTTCCGACGCAGGCGCCGCGCGCACATCTACAGCGGTGCTTGCGGCGGCGGTCGGGTGATGCGAGAGTATCGACGCAGGTTCGAATCTGCCTTGACTTACCATTCCAACTGAAGTTTGAAGTGAAGTACCAGTCGAGTTTTCACTACGGGAACTCGCATTATTATCGAAAGAATGAGATTTATCTCTATGAAGTAATACGTTATGTTTATGTTTGCAAATTCTGCAACCAAATGATTTACAATTGTAGGCTCGATGACCTGGTTTAAGACAATTAAGACATAATTTATTCTTGGAAATAACCTCATTTCTTTCTTCTAAACTCATGGAAATAAATCTCGTACATTCAAACAAACGATGATCCTGTTTACAAATTATACAATTAGATCGGTCGTTATTACTCGCCTGAGAGGATGCAACCAAACTTGCTACTTTCTCCCTTTTACTGATAATATTTGATTTATTATGCTTTGTTGTTTCTAATACATCCGCTCGGTCGCGTAAAAACTTATAAAAATCTTCGAGGGTAGGAACTTCTACCTTATGTTCCTCCCACCTTCTACTTGTTACATGATCGGGTTTTGATACTGCAAAGTGGATTATTACCATATCCCAATGTACTACAGGTAGTTCTAACGTCTCTAAACCTCTCACATTTTTCTTTATACTGTCAATCATGAAACGTAATGCTTGGTCGGACTCCTTAGTTATACCTTCCATATTGAACAAGGATTTCATATGATTACTTATTAAGAGACGTTTATTATTGTATCTCTGACATATTAAATCCCACGCCAAGCGATAGTTATCGGAACAAAATGATATTGAATCAATAACCAACGCAGAGCTACCCTCTAATGACGATCGCAAGTAGTGGAACTTATTTATTGTCTCAATGGACTCATTATTATGGATTAATGCCTCAAATGTATCCCTATATTCTAACCAATGATTATAATTGCCATCGAATGTGGGTAATTTTATTGTGGGTAATTTTATTGAACCTTTATATGTGTTTCCACCTTCGAAACTATCGAAATGCCTTGAGGTTTGATTTGCTATACTTTTCCTTCGAATATTAAGTTCTTCTAATTTATCTAAAATACATTGACCTTGGGAGATTAAAGAATAAAATTGATCTTCGAATTCCGAACGTACCTTCGTTTGTTCGTCGGGATCTTCCGCTTCAAGTTCAATTTCGGATTGTAAGTCATCGAAAGTGGAAACGCTTGGAACTTTCATTAGAATGTATTACTGTAATCTGAATAGGATTAGGATCTGGATAGGAACAGTCTTTAACTTTTTTTAATCACGTTTTATTTGTGTAAAATACGTAGATTTTGAACCAAGACGCGTGAAAGTGCCTGAAAGCGAGAGAGAGGAAAAGCGTGCAAAATGAAAGGGGAGGCTGTATATAGATATACGCTCTATACATTTAGTTTCACAATACGGAAAAGGTTGGAACTGAGTTATACCGTTCTCACTCATATTCCTAAATAAAAGAGAGACACCACGAAAGGAACTACGGGAATATTTTATACCTGCTTGGTTTGGCGCGAACGTAGGGTTGAAAAAAAAAATCTAATGTTCTGCCTTTGGAATATCAGAGGCCTGAACGTCTGCCTCATCGATTATCTTGGTTTTCATAAGGAATTCAAACATCAGTCCAAGAGGTAGACGTGTGCGCATAATATACCACATCTTTTTTTTACATTTTTGGAGCACTGTCAATAGACAACGCAGAGGCAACATGTTGGCAGACTATTTTTCCGTGGTTCTTCTCACTGTTTTTAATCGAACAATTCAAATCTGCCAAGTGTGCACTTCATGTAGAGTATTTTTAATCATAAAAATAAATGTAAAAAATTAATACTACAAAAGTCAGAGCCCTGGATGTCTGCCTTTTCGATTCTTTCTGTTTCCAGGATGACTGTGATCATCAGCCCCAGAGGCAGACGTGTGCGCATAATATAGCATATATATATATATTTTTTTTATAAACATTGTTGAATCGCTGTAAATTTACAACGCAGCGCCACCATGGTGGCAGACAAGGTCCTTGATGTTTCTTAGGGTATAATTATCACTATTAACCTTTCATATGCCGTGAACGTAGATATACGCGAGACACACTGGTTTTTAATTGTGTCTATAATTAGCGGCATTCAACAGGTTAATATCGTCTGCCTTGTGTGCTGATCATATCGAAATTTTGCTCGCCAGCTCCCTAACTATTACTGAATGTCAAGTATAACCATAGGTAATAAATTCATTTTATAGATATATTATATAACCTATTTCATTTTTAAAATATATGGTCATACGAGAATATTTGTTTCTATATTATTTATCTATATTGTTACTGTTTAGGCCTCAGGCCTTGATTTTGTATGTTCTTTGGGTAAGTGTGCGGAGCTGAAATAGGAACTCAGGATTGCCGACTATACGTTTAATTTTGGTTTTAATTTTACAATAGGTACTCTTATGTGATACGTAGGTAAGGTATATAATAATAGCTTAGTAGTTAGAGGTCCGACGGCGCTCGCGCCTGTGCGTGCGTCTTTTATACCCTCGATCGGCGTGGAGTAGGGACACCGACGAGGCCCCCCGCACCCCGCAGGATGTGGGCGTTAACATTACTGAATGTCAAATATAACCATTTTTTAATATTTATTATTATATACGTTTTTTTTTTTCATTTAATAATGTATTTCTATTCAAATGAAGCATGGTCGAATTTCGACCAAGGGGCGATCACTAGTTAATGTAAATATGTTGCTTATATTAATAAGGTGCAAGTGAATAACTCGTTAAAGTGGTTTTTTATCGGTTTGGTATTCCAATACCGCAGAGATTTGTTCCCATTGATTTTAAAAAAATGACTTTTGATATTGCGATACTCTCACTGAATTTCGCATTAGATAGCTAAGCCGTTTTCATTGAGGTTGGCTTTGTATAATACGCCCAAATTATTTACTTGTAAGCCCCAGGATTGAAAATATGTAGCGTTTACTAAGGCTAGTACATTTTTTGTATGACAATTTTTTACTGTTACAACACATACATCGTAAGTCCATAGTCAATTAACTAAATGATGCGTCAGTAACAACCCTATATATATTACAAAATAATCTTTTTACTCTATACTACTCTATTATTAACTAGGTTTTGCCAGCGGCTTCGCCCGCGTATTACACGTATGAACCTTCCTTTTGAATCACTCTATCTATTAAAAATACCACATCAAAATCAGTTGCGTAGTTTTAAAGATCTAAGCATACATAGGGACAGATAGAGGGAAGTGACTTTGTTTTATATTATGTAGTGATTAGAAACGCTTTGATGAGAAATAGAATCTCTATTGATTTCGGCATCCGTTATTGAACTAATCTGTGTTTTCATGTTCAGCTACTGTAGGACAGTTAAAAAATCATTAATTGGTTTATTGCTTACGATAGCAAATACAAGTAGAATTGTGAGCATTAAAGCTTTCGCAGAATTTAAACTCTGAACAGAACTACAAATACGTGGTTTATAGTACCAAAATCTCTTTAGTTACGGGTACAGGTGTACGGTGTCATTTTATTATTTGACGCTATTAAAATCTCGGGTATTAGCACATTCATGTCGTCTACACAGGTCACTTCACTTGACCCTATGATTTAAGACGACGGTTGACAGTTCAAGCACTCTGGTACCCTCGCACCGGTTAATGCCGTATGTTTTCTCATTAACACGAATAGATTAACCTGTGTTCCTTCGTAATCCTAATTAAGGTAGGATTAAATTGTTAAATACCATATGTGGCATTTGTGGAGCTTGATTAGATTTCACAGATAAAGAAATACAATAGACGATGGACGTTAAATCAAAATTTATAGTAGATAAATAATTTATCTCGACAATAAAAGATCACGTCTTGTTTCGCCGAATGGTTGGGTAGAGTTGACCCATAGTATACTCAAATTTCGCCAGTTACAATAAACGGTTTGTTGTATTGTTGTATATTGTTATGTTGTTTTTATGTTCTTACAAAATTGAGCTGTTAAACGATGTCTGTTTTAAAAACCCAAATGCCATGTAGGAATACTCGAGATAAATATTCTTGCAGTGTACTTCCCAGGTAAACCCGCTCTACTTCAGATACGCAATGTCGCTAATAAATAAAAACTCCATAAAATTTCTAAACACTTGTACAGAATGAAATAAACAATGTAATAGTGTCGGCTAACATTTAAAACGCCTTTGTTTTGCTGTATACTTGAGTGGATCCTCAGCGTTTTCTTAATGAACGATAAACTTCAACAACGGCTGCATTGTACTCGTTCACTCCAACTCTTACAAAGGATTTTCTCTATTATATGCCGTGAGAACAACACCGCTAAACGTTGTTACTGGAACCTGTTTGTACACTCACAATATAAGCAAGGTGACACTATTGCAGAAAACAATTACTGGATCTTTCTCTTTAGTAGTTACTTCCTGAGTGCAAAACTATGGCGAGATGCAGTGCATTTTATAATGGCCACCAAATCGAAAATTTGAAATTTTCGATTTTCTGAAATGTTTTGTGCTAGTTTCAATAATTGGACTTTCAGAGTGCGTGAAATGGTTGTTTGTAATTAAAGTTTGCCGCCAAATATAACATAATCATGTGTTTGTGGTTCGTGGCCTGTAAAAATAAAAAACCCTTCAGTTAATTTTATCTCTACCTATGTATTGTTACTTCTGCTCTTTTATTTGATTAACAGTGGGTAACTTACGTTTTAACAACACAGAACGTACAAAATATAACTATTGTATTTAAACTATGATGAAATATTTAGAGTATGACAATATACAAAAAACCCCCGACACAAAAACCTAATTTCCCTTTAAAAAGTAAAAAATAATAAAAAAAACTCAATCTTAAAGTACCTAAGTAGGTATTAATAATTTAAAAAAAATACGTCGCGTTGGAGGACATAGTGACAGATATATATCGCACATCCTCTAAAAACTGTCGTAACACGCTGAAAACAAATTTTGAGAAAAAGCCGATTTTTTTGAAAGCCGAAGCCGAAAATGACGCCGTTTATAACATATTACTGGCGCACGGTGGCCGTATACGGGACGCGTCCAATGTCAACTTTTTTTTATTTTACTTTCCACGTGTAAGCTTTATTGGCTATTATGTATTGTAAGATGATATGCAAGTTCAGATTCAACTTAATTTTAAAACGTGGGCCTGTCCTTACTACAAATATACTTTCACATAATTTTAGCCGTAACCCGTGATAGCTTAGTGTCAAAGAACATTATTATAAATCAAAATTCTGAGTAAAATACAAGCAATAATTTAATTAAGTTAGAAACAATTCCATAATAGAGAATACTAGCTTTTACCAGCGGCTTTACCCGAGTGGATTTCGGAAATAATCCAACAGAATAAATTAAAAATAAAATAAAATAAAAATGTTTATTTCAATTAAATAGAAGTCTTTGACATACATGATTTGGAGATCACCTTTTAAGCATATAGATGCTTGTGTTAGGTGACTCCGCACTTCCACGTAACGTAACACAAAGTATGCAATAAAAAAAAAGAAAACAGAATAATAAAAAAAATACAAATAAAAATTAAAAATCAGAAAGGAAGGAGCGCACTTGTGTGATATATGCGAGTGGGTTTGAGTGTGTGTGTGTGTGTGTGTGTGTGTGCGCGCGTGTGTGTGTGTGTGTGTGTTTGTAGAATAACTACCGGGATACAAATCCTATGTTAAAACAGTTTATAAAGTATCTGTGCGCCAAGTTTCATACAAATCGGCTGACCCGTTTTTCGTGATAGCATCAAGCTTTTACATTTATAATATTATAGTAGGTATGATTATATCTGTTCTATAACTCCAACCTATGTAATTGAATGAATTGATCTCAGAACTGAAAGTTTACCCATAAAACAGTTTGAAAGTCCAGAGCAGTGATTGCGATAGAAAATTCAATAAAACTGGAGTTCAGTAACAGCATTAAATTACTTTCATCTAAATAGCAGTGATGCCATATGAATTTCTATTGTTTGCGTTGCCACAAAAGGAATACATGAAAGACAATTGCATGCAGCTGAGATGAACATGTTAACAGGGATGTGTGGTGTTACAAGAATGGATAGAATAAGAAATGAGTACATAAGAGGAAGTCTGAAAGTGGCACCAATAACTGAAAAGCTGTGTGGGAATTGGTTGTCATGGCATGCTCACGTGATACCGAGGAATGAGGAAAATGTCATGAGGAAAGTATTGAGTATGAATGTCGCTGGCTCTATGAGCAGAGGGAGACCAAAGAAACGATGGATGGACTGTGTGAACTATGATATGAATAGAAAGGGCGTGACTACTGAGATGACAACTAATAGAGAATTGTGGAAAAAGAGACATATGTTGCGCCGACCCCAAATAAAATGGGATAAGGTTAAGAGAATGATGAGATTACCCATGTAAAACTCAAATTAATACGTGTAGCAGACATAAGTGACATACTTACACTAAATTTCTATAGGTAAAACAAGTTAAATTTATAAAAATTATCATTGTTTTAGCGAGTTTTGTCTACAAAAGTCTTTCCTGTCAAGTTATTGGTGCCAAATACAATAAGCCATTACACAAAACTGAAGTGAGCTTCTGTTATCATTGAATTTAGCAGATACAACACGTTTGATAAATACAGGTAAAAGTAACATAAGTAAGTAAGTAATCATTTATTTAACAAAAACACTTAGCTTAGGTAACTTCAGTATTATCTCAGTCATAGATAAGTATGGCTATATCATATGAATAAGACCCCTGTCCTTCAAACTAGGAGAGTCCTGTAACTTGAAGGACAGTGTTCTTTAGCAAAACATATTAAATGCAGCCTTTCGGTTTAAATTTCATTTTAAAAAAGTTTTTAGCAATAACAAATAATCTATATATATATATATAAAAATGAATCCATCCCTATTTCCCTTGGTCACGCCATCACGCGTGAACGGCTGGACCAATTTCACTTTTTTTTTTTTTGTTGAGTTTGTTATTGTCAGGAGAAGGTTCTTATGAAAGAAAAAAATTAAAAAACTGCGCGGAAATTAGAAAATCAAAGTCACCTAATGGGTGTTTGATAGCTAGAAAACGCTTTATATCTTCGAAGTACCAGGTTAGCATAACTTGGTAGGAGCTCAATGGGTGTGTGGTAGTTAGAAAACTCTTTTATGTCTTGGAAGTACTAGGTTGGCATAATTTGGTAGGAGCTCACCTATCATGGGTGTGTGGTAGCTAGAAAACAGTTTGTCAGAACTTGGTCTAACATGGGTATATGGTACTTGGTGCTCTTTGCTTTGTGTTGGTGGGATCTGATAAGTTAACACAACATTTATTGATTCTGAGGCGGTACGAAGTTCGCTGGGTCAGCTAGTATTATATAAGAGTAAATCTTAAAATAAGGTTAATTAGTGCAACGTTTTGCATTAATAGTTTTTTAACCAATGAGTTTGAAGTAGAACAAATTAAAACTTAAACTTTAAAATGCCATTTACTCGAATTATCACAAACCGCACTTATTGAAGTGAAAACTTCTTTAGCGGCGTTGTGCACTTTTTTGTAATGGGTAAAAAATGTTAAACTCACGTCAGGACACGTGACCTGATCGAAAATTTGTAAGACAGACGGAGAGTGATTTTTCTGAGAGATAAACTTTTTAATGTAATATAAATTGTCATGTTTGTGTACGATAGCGCAATAAATAAATATTGTATTCTACCACATTTCGTGCAAAATTATTCCCTAACCATTCCAAAATATCAAAAATGCACAACGTTCATTTAAGTTTTCACTTCTGTCGGCACTCCCGCAGTGCAACCCGTCGTTTAATATTTTACCAGTAAACAGACGATATTTATTTTTACATTAACTAGTGATTGCCCATTGGTCGAAATTCGACCGCACTTCATTTTAATAGAAATACATTATTAAAAGAAAAAAAATACTTAATAATAAATATAAAAGAATAATATGGTTATATTTGACATTATGTGACATTCAGTAACACTATAGACAAATAATTTAAAAGACAAATGTTCTCGATATGATCATAGATTTAAAAAATGAAATAGGTTATATATCTATAAAATTAATTTATTACCTATGGTTATACTTGACATTAAGTAAGACTATAGATACAAAATCAGGCTTACCAACTTAGGGGTTTTCCCAAATTTAGGGGGTAAATAAGAGGATTGGGATTTTTTAGGGGCGTTCCATTTTTAGGGGTATTCTTAGGGATTTTTTTCCATCATACATTTCTCATTGTGTTTTTGATTACAATAAAAGTATTAGCGACTTCTAGTACGGTTCCTCGATACTAAGAATGCAGAGTGAATGATTAACAAATGTCGCGTAATAAATATAGACAAATATTACTACTGTGTGCCGGTCTATGATTACTGAACATTCGTTGGTTATTTTCATTATAATTTTTTAGCGGATATTTTTAGTAATTGTGGCAATTTTAGGGGTTTTTAACTTAAGCTTTAGGGGTAAATATTTCTGGGTGTTGGTAACACTGCACAAAATAATAAAGACAGATTTGGACCATAAACAAAAGAATATCTATGCATGTGTGTATTAGATACACGGTAATGAACAGTAGTGTGTGTAACGTGTTATTTATTGAAAACAATGTATTTTAACGCATAATTTAAAAAAAATATTAGCATTCGTCACTTCTTCTCTGTATA
Organism: Aporophyla lueneburgensis; assembly: GCA_932294355.1. NCBI lineage: Eukaryota > Metazoa > Arthropoda > Insecta > Lepidoptera > Noctuidae > Aporophyla > Aporophyla lueneburgensis. Next base: position 20,110,723 of record OW028749.1, read on the forward strand.
AACTATAAGTGTGCGAAATTTCATACTCCTCCGTCCGCCCAATTTTCGTAAAAAGGGATCCAAAGTTTTCGCTTCACCTATATACGCGAGTTTAAAATGGTACCCACTTTTAAAACCAATGAAAGCTCTTTTACCTTCACATCACAGAGAAAGAATAAAAAGAACCAGCTGAATAATTTAACAGATTGTTTGATTTAAAGAATGGATTTCGTCGAGTCAGTTATTTATTTTATACAATACATGATCATTATTTGAATGAGAAAAGGCTTTTGTACCGTCCAGCCGAGCGCTTCGAGGAATAAAGTGCTAAAATAGAGATGAAATATTTTTAATGCTGACATTTCAAGATTGAATTGTCACGCTCATTCAAAATCAAAATCAAAATCAAAAGTCATTTATTCAAACTAGGCTGAGAGTCAGCACTTTTTGAACGTCAAAGTTACAAAAGACAGTCCCCCCAAAACGCCCACCCTTCGACACTTCCTAGTGCTGTAGCTGGGAAGAAGAAGTGGCGGAACAAACTCCCCAGCAGCACAGCTGTCTGTTAAGTTAGAAGAACTTGATTCTATACAATATTGTGTAAGTAATTAATATTATAAAACAAAACATACATTATTCGCCATATGTCAGCTAGCACACGCCAATATACCAACAAAAAAATTGAAAACGAAAAACATTTATATGAATTGGAAATTTGAAATAGACTGTATATTTTTTTTTACTATATCATCTAATCTACTCTTTCAATTTTGTCTTAGATGGTCATTAACGAAGTGTCACATCTCATTTCGGTTGAAAGAATTACAGAATTTTGTCAACATCTACCTTATTTTAATTAATTGTAATTCAAAATGACACTGTTTCGATGTCAAATAATTGTATTCTACGTTTAACGTTAACTTAAACCTACTTTTCAACCGACGAAAAAAAACGGAGGAGGTTATCAATTCGACGCGTATATTTTTTTTTTTTTTTTTTTATGTATGACCAGGCGTATCTTTTTACATAGTCGTCTGATTGTGATTATTCTTCTTGTATTGGAAAGGGTATACTTCGAGAGTGGTCCCATATAAATTTGGAAAACAAAATCGAACCCTAAGGGTCGGAAAATAGGGGATGATTGATTGTTCACTCACTGATTTTAATGTATAACCACGCATAACTTTATACAGAGTAGTCCGATTTTGATAATTCTTTTTTTATTGGATAGGGTATACCTTGCCAAGTATTATAAGTACTTTAAAGCCACAAAAAATTATAAAATAAAAACTTTTTAACAAAAAATTAAACCGCCGAAAAACTGAAAAGCATAAAATAATAAACCTTAAAATTTTGAGTCGGCGCTGAAAAATCAATGAACTAAGATCACTCATAGCGCTGACTCACAATTTTAAGGTTTATTATTTTATGCTTTTCAGTTTTTCGGCGGTTTAATTTTTTGTTAAAAAGTTTTTTAATGGAAAGTAAAGAGAAGTTTGTCACACAAAAATCAATCAGGAACCAAAGTACCGAGTCTCAAAAGCGAACGCGTATAAAAATGTCTCTTACACACACCAAATTAAATTGAACTTAACTCAAAATGGTCTCAGAGAAATAAATTCAGAAACTGACTACATTCATGGTAAAAACATACATTGGTCTCCCATGTTGCTGCATTATGAGGCTGCTACAAAAAGTGACGAGGAAAATTGATACTCAATAATCTGTTGGTACACTTTCTTACTTGCTGCCGTGTTACATAAACTACATAATCACTACTTCTGGGTAAAAGCAAAGTAATAACATTATACTTTACGTTATAAGTACTGACCCCAATAGTTGATCACGCAGTCTTAGTGTGTGTACTCACGGGCGACTGATCTAAAATTTTAAGTGATATGGATGCGCGCTCTAGTCATCATCACTTGCCTGCCCTTATATCTTTTTTCTTCCAAACTATTAGTCGTCATCTAAGTCACCCTTTTTCCAGACCTGTCGTCTTACACACAGTCTACCCATTGTTTCTTTAGTATTCCCATACTCCTAAAGCCACCTACATTTCTCATAACATTTCCTCACTCCTGCCCTCGTACCCAAAAATCACTAACTACTACACTAAAAGCTGTCATGGTATGGGATATGACAACTTTTCGTCACTAGTGATTTATGAAACTCGTCAGAATGGATTTTCCGATACACGCCATGTTCCAGCTATATTAATTAAGTGAAAGACTAATTGGCTAATGCCTGGTCTCTTTCCCACTAATTTAATTTGCTAATTAAGAATATGCAGTACCAGCTTGTATTTCTCTAAAATGAAACCACATATAAGGGAGCACCTTCCAAACCCAATATCTGTCACTCGCAGAGTACCAAAAAGGTCTCGAGAGCCATCAAACTGATTCTCTTCGTTTTGTTCACAGTGTGTTCGCTCATAAATAATGTTGTAAATAGCTGCGTGTGATAAACTGTCACGTACAAATATCAAGTGTCAGTTCTTAGGTACAGAGGATACTTTATTTTCATGAAAATAAATTTTGTATAGTGAGGTGTTCATAAACAAAGTTCCATTATTTTACATTCTTCTGAATAATTAACTCTTTCACGAGCTCTACGGTTAGTACAGTCAGTGCCCTGCATTACCTGACCCCTACTGCACAGAATAAATGAGGAAGAAGGGTCCAGGTAATGCAGGGAACTGACTGTACTATTAATTTTTATTACCTGTTTACTGAATTTCAAAAAGAGCTAATTAACCTCTTTTCAATCATTTTGAAAACACGCGTAAATAGGTAAAATTCGACGATTTTCTGCTATATCGTTGAAAATTCGTAATACGTGAATATTAAATTAATAATGAACATAAACGATTAAGCCAAAGCGATGGGAATAGGGAATATATGAAAATAATATACCTATATTAAGAAAGATTTATCCACTTTCGCTGCGACTAAGACAAAACAGATCAATTCATTTTATATTTTAAGGGTCTCCCCTGGGCTTGAAAACACGGCTCATTGCTTAGATAATGGTAATTCTATGTAAAAATGTAACTAAACGGTTTCATGGTCCCAAGGGATTATAAAAACAATACCTTACGCTTCCAATAATTTGAAAGGACCTTTGAGACAGCCAAAAGGTCTTACTGATAACGACGTTCACTTATTCTGTTTATCTTTAGTAGATAAATAAAATATTTTGTTAATGCAAAATGTGCTGCTAGTGCTTGGTTAGTACTTATTAGCTAAGGCCTTTTAAGTTCGAGTTAGAATATCGTGTATATTCTAACTGGAACTTATGAGAAAATTTGAACGCTAACTATTAATACCTTTGATGGCGCAGTAAATCACGCCGCCGCATTTTGTTACGAAATATCTGGAATCACTGAAACCTTTGGATAAAACTGACACTGGCTGGTGGACTCCAGTGGAGTGTCGCATCAATGGTTGCGTGGCGGCTATATTCTGATGACAAGGCTGATATCATGGGAGCCATTGTCATATTGCAGCACAGTCCTGGTGATATTAAAGCAACAGCACCACTAATACAATGACCTCTTTCGGTAAAGGCTATCCTGCGTCTTTACCTAAATTATGTATAAACTTAGGATACCCATTAAATCTCACAATATAAAATTATTTCAATATCTGGATATTGTGTCATCGCTTTTGACGAAAATTTAATTTAACCCAGAAAAAGAAGAGCCTCTCACGAGATCTAGACACGCGGCAGCGTGTCAAGCCAAGTTCAAGTAACAGAACCGGCGAGCAGCACCGTGTGTAATATTACACGAACCATTTGGAGCCACTTTTGACCCCCTCATTACTCAAAAAATATTTGACAGAAACATGTCAAATTTGGCTCTTATAGTGAGACTTGCAAGATACATATGTGCTCCAAATTTCATAAATACATCTCAAGCGGTTATTTAGATATTAACGTCCAAAAATCGTCATTTTTATCACTGACTGACCTATAGATCAAAACTCTAACCCAGTTCCAGATGATCTAGAAAGTTCAAATTTGGCATGCAGATAGGTTTTAAGGTGAATACAAAGGAATAAATCAGAAACTGGTAAATTTTTATCATTTTATTCTAATTTTTCACTTAATTGATTCTATTAGGAACATTTATAACAAAAACCATTTCGTATTAAATTTGTTATAAATAACTACCTACTAATAATTTATGTACAACAAGTAATGATATCCCATCAAAAACATAAATGTGAAATGAGAGCCAAGTTCAATATTATGATATATGCCTTGGTTGTTGACTTCAACGACAAAACAAGTGAGATCTAAATGGGTGCCGAGTTCAATGATCAGTCCTGAAATTTATTTACAACTACATAAAATATAATTTCTTCTTATAACTTAGGATAATATATTGTAGCCAAAGGTCTGACTTGGCTAGTTTTCATATACAAATTATATGCCTTCGCAAGTTCTAAACCTGTTACTTTTCGGTTCTTATTTTATTATTCCGAAAAATTGGCTTGGTGGTAGAAACTAGCCATCAAACATAATAATTCGTATATGAGAACTAGCCAAGTCAGACCTTAGGCTACAACTTATTATCCTAAGTTATAAGAAGAAATTATATTTTATGTAGTTGTTAATAAATTTCAGGACTGATTATTGAACTCGGCACCCATTTAGATCTCACTTGTTTTGTCGTTGAAGTCAACAACCAAGGCATATATCATAATATTGAACTTGGCTCTCATTTCACATTTATGTTTTTGATGGGTAGGTATATAACAAGAAAATGTATTACTACAACAAAGAGGTACAATAACCTCTTTGTTATTCAATGTGTGTATAATATCATAAACTGTTCTTAAGATAAGCCAAGTTTTATGATTTTTCTTTTTTCCATCACATGTCTATTTGAGGTGTCACAGAACAGTGCCGTAATTAGTTATTATAATTTAATGTTATCATTAAATCGTTGGAGAAACAGTAATGGTCAAGGGAAGGCCATTAAGCTTGTTTTATGTCGCCTTAAAAATGAATTGTAACTCGTTGATAGGCAGCACTTTTACTTTTTGATAAGGACTGTTGGCAGCTGCAAACAGTTATTTTATTAACTTATTTACAGTAACAACTAGGCACTGTGATAATATATGCGAACTGATGTTTTGCGAACTGTACGCACGGCTACAAATCAAGCTACACATTTCCAGTATAAGCTGACTTCTCATTGTATCAAAAGCCTATACAATGCGAGGTCAGGTAAAACTGGAAATGTATAGTTTGATGTGTTGCCGTGTGTACAAGCCATGATTGTAAAAGACAGCAGGAAAAAAAAACGATATCTTGTTGCCTTTGTTGTGTATGGTACCCAATAAATACGAATCTCGTTTGTATCTTCAGAATATTACATATTCAGCTCACTACAAAAAACGTAGGAAACCCGTAAGTAATGAATAGGAACAAGTGTGGTAAGATATCTACCAGAGCTTGAAAATGTAGGGTATAATTCAGAGATATTTACTATAGAGATATTTATATATTTTAATTAAGAATTCAATACTGTACGTCGACTTTTTTCAAGAACGAAACGATAAAAGATTCTTTTTCTAGGTACGTTGCAACGTAACGAAGCGTGACGTAGGCTATACTATCCACAAAATTCTATAACACTATCGTGATTTAATCTAAAGGTTTTCTTGGTCTTGAAGACTATATTAACTTTTCATAAAACCAAGAATGAATATTTCTTTCTAATATTTATTTTTATCTTCCCTCAATATTTCTGTAAATACAATATTTCTCCAATAAGAATTTAATTTTAGTAAAACACCAGAACTTCGAAATCTTCCTACTCATTACTGATATCAAAGACACAAGACACATTATAACTTGGAAAAATAGTTGCTTGTCTCCTTTCATAATTAATCTATTGATTTTGTTCCCCAGTATTTAACGAAACCTCACTAATGTGAGGGCACTCACTACACTCGTAATACTTGAGGAATTTACGACAACCCTGCGGCCTGTAGCAACGAGCTGTTATGTCTGTTTCAAACATAACGGTCAGCTAGGAATTCACTTTATGGTGATCACCATCAAAAGAGATACCGTGGCCCTGGCACATGGGCAACTGAAGGAAAATGGGTGGGTTTTAGTCAGTAAAAGTCTGACACGCCATTCCGTTCCGCCCAAGTGACGTCATTTGATGATGTCCCACCCATAAAAAAAAGTGGTCACCAATTGAAACTTTTACAAACTGTGAGGATTGTGGGATTTTTGGTTTCTCCTTATGATCGTATTTCTATTTTCGTCGGACTTAAAGTTCTAATCTTACGTTATTCTTGGATTTGATAATGACTTTATTTTTGTATTGCTGTACGAAATGGCAATTGTCTACAGAAGGGCTTTAAGCCCTTCATATTTTGAACGAAAGATAAACAATAAATGACCCTTCGTTAGTTTAACGAAGGGTCATTTATGTTTATCTTTGCACTATGGTTTCGGCTCATTCTCCTTAATTATTATCGGGACAATAGTCTCAATATTTGATGTTAGATGCTTATCGGTCCCTTGAATAATGCGTTTAAAACCGACATTCTTCTTATAATTGTCAATAAGGTCAAGTAATTTCTAAACAAAATCGTCGGATAACAATGCTGGTACGCAATTGTTTGTTTTAACTTTGGGTTAGGTTAGGTTAGGTCTTTGGCATATTTTTTGGTAAAATTTCGCTCCCAGAATATCCAGATCACATCAAGAAAAAGATTAAAAATATTAGTAGTGGTTAAACAGATCAATGCAATTTAATTATCTGAAGCAATTTCCTATCGAATATCAAGTATATTTTAATTTTTTGTAGCCATGCAAATACATATTTTTAACTGAACTTAATATTCATAATGTGCTCCGTATTTTTCTAACGAGCTTACGAATTTCATAACCATAATATTACAATATTCCACTGCTTAAATATTTTAGGTACATCGATTTAAACCGTATATACCAAAACTAGCTTCTGCCAGCGGCTTCGCCCGCGTGGATGTTGAAAAATTCATCATTTCATCCCCCCATTTCACCCTCTTAGGAATGGAATTTTAAAAAACCCATTCTTAATGGATACCTGCTCTTCACAAAAAACACATCCTCCAAATATCACGTCTCTACGACCAGCGGTTTTGGCTGGGCGTTGATATATCGCTACTACTCTATTAAGAGATGATGAGTATAATCAACTTAATACAAGTTGCATATGCCTTTTATTCGCTTTCTGAAAAATAACGTATATAAAACTATTATATCTTTGTTCCAAAGTTTGTCTTTCAAATAAATCAACTGTGTTGAAAAAAAAAAGACAACGTTTTTCTCTCGGTCTCAATTAGTAGTATTATTAGGGTTCGGGATGAAAGTTGTTTTAAAAGTTTAAGTGAGTTTTTTTTACGATACTTTTAGTTTTAATTTCGTTGCGTGTCTGAAAGTTGGAGAGCCGAATACCTGTTTTCGAGGAAAATGGAATACAACATAGTACCTACGTATAAGATCTAGGTATTTCGTACTCCCTAGCCCTAAGCTAGATGTAGCCATCTTTGTAGGGTGGTTGGTAGCAACTGGACAAAAGTTGCCGAGAATCAAGTTGAATAGCAAGCAATTGGAGAGGTTTGTGTCCAGCAGTAGACTGCTATAGGGTGGTGATGATGATGAGGCACGTGGTACCAAGGTATAGTAATATCTGTAAAATGTTACCTACTAAATTAAAACTCTAACACTTTCTGAATACTTCATTAAATATTCAGCTTCGGTTTGTTTTGCAGGTTCTGCAACTAAGCTTTGGCAAAAATATTCGTTTACATTAATTGAAACTAAACTAACTCCGGTGGAACGATAATTGTTTACCTGATTATGGCTTAGTTTGTCGTTTTATTTAAGTGAACCTATGCATATAAAAGAGTACCGATTAAATATAGCTCAATCAAATTGTCATCTCAGAAAATTTTGAATTAACCTTTTAAAAATAATACAATACCCTGTACTTTTTGAATACGCCTGTCGTGTTTCTATTTCATTTGTAAAGAGGTATTTAAATAGTAGTCATGTATCACAAAAGGTTGTTCAATAAGACTGAGGTTATTCGATTGCTACTCTGATTTAAACCTTATGGACGTTAACTTTACAGTTATTAACTTTAAGCTTATCTCCATGCGACGTTCCGGTTTTATCCAAATTCAGGCTGCACACTACAAATACTCTTCTTATCTAAACTCCACTCGATTAGCTAATGTACAGTATTAGTTCAGAGCAGGAGTCGCCAACTCACATAACCGACTTCCGAAAATACCATATCTTATCTTATATCTTTAAACGAGCAGTTCTTGTATATATATATGTATATATATAATCTGAATCTCGGAAACGGCTCCAACGATTTTCATAGAGTATACAGGGGTTTTTGGGGGCGATGAATCGATCTAGCTAGGATTCGTTTTTATAAAATGACGTTTTATTCGTGTTTTCAATGACCAACTTTTCGATAATTAACTTGAACATAAACTTATTATTTTAAACACAATTTACCAAAAAATACCGAGCAAAGCTCGGTCAACCAGATATTATCTATACTAATATTATAAAGCTGCAGAGTTTGTCTGTTGTTTGGTTGAACGCGGTAATCTCAGAAACTACGTAATCGAATTAAAAAAATATATATATTGAGTAGCCTATTTTTTGAGAAAGGTTATAGGGTATATATTATCACGCTACGCTTAAAAAGAGCAGAGTAGCAATGAAAAATGGATGAAAACTGGCAGGCAATTCGATGCGACGGGAAGGCCGCCGGTCGCATCGAATTGCCTGCCAGTGGAGAAAAAATTTGACGCGGACGACATCGCAGGCAGAAGTTAGTAACATTATAAATTCATACTTCAAGTTAAGTAAAGTTTTACATTTAGAAGTACTTCAAAATATGAAGATTTGCTCGTGAATATTAACCGTAACCAAAGTCGTAGGTTTTCTAATTACAACTTACATATTTTATAAGACAAACAACAAACTGAAGGTTACAGCCGACAAACGTTCTCTCTAAGGTGATTTAATGAAATCCCGAAGTTCTGCGACAACATCTGACTCTGATTTATTAGCTTGCTACGTGAAACATTCATCGAATTAATTTACTGAGAAACTATTTCTTTTTTGCATTACTCAACTGTAGAACTTTAATAAAACTTACATCTAATTTTATGATACTGAATTCATATTCCATTAACAATGAATGTAACATGTGTGTAACAATCAATTGTCCGGGAAACCTTTTACACACTTCAATTGTTTATCGATCAAGAACCAATTTAATTAGTGATTGTTTCATCAATCACCAGCCAGGAAATGATTAGTCAGTTTCCGTGATCATTTCTGATGACCAAATCATAATCTATATTTGATTGAATCCCTAGAGAAATATAAGTACTGGCAAGAGCAATAAAATGTGTGACATAAACTGTAAAAGCTCATAAACATTTATTGCGAAGGGGTTTTGCGTTATTTATCTTAATTTTAACTGGCCACAAAAACTTGCTTGCACCGTAAATATGTTACGGCAATATATTCCCAGTAATTACATATCTAGCATCAGGGTAGACTCATGATAGTTTTGAATGTTCTTTTACTCTTGATTTTCTTATACGCATATCGAGCTCCAAGGCTCGTAGCTTCTTACCAAGGCTACAAAACGTACTACCATCTATGATGCATTCACATAAACTTGTTAATATTTAATTAATAATCATCATCAAATATTCCACTCTATTGAACATCAAATACAAGATTGTTAATTGTTTCGCATTATTGGAAAATTAATTCATTTCTAGCGAAATTATGGAAAGTAATTCTCGCTTTGAATTGACGATGATTATCATCATGTTGAAAGCATTGTTAGCATACCAGTAGGTACCCAAAAATACTTGGTGACTTGTATTACGTAAATACTTCGTTAATTAACTAAAATACATTTTACCCTTTTTAAGGTAGAGGCAGTATACATGCTACCAATAAAATTATTTGTTTTATTCAACTGAATTGTTGAAAACGATTTTATTTTTCATTTTTTTTTTTTGATAACATATGTATAGGTATTATAGGTACATTTTCGCAAATATCCCGTCAAATTCCCAATTTGAAAAAATACTGAAAAATATCATTATGAACATTTTAAGAAATTATTACAAACCATGTCTAGTTTTCTCTGCCTTATAAAGGGTTAATAACTAAAATATACGAAAGTTCAGCTGTTTATCCTGTATGAGTATAGGTATTTGTCAGAAACAAATGATGTTTACTTTGCCATTACATAGAATTTATGTATTGTTTGCCTAAGTTATATTAAAACATCAAAACTTATCTGTCAAGTCGGCATCTAATAGAAAAAGTTTTGTAATAGCTCAAGATCTGTGATAAAAGTAATTGAATATGGCACGTGGTACCCACAAAAGTTCCAATAACCAACAACCAGCTGAAAAAACTCAGATCAAACAATATACTGGAGACCAGTGACCACAACTTATAGATTAATGATTGACACATATCTTACGAATATGAAATTTCTCTCTCTCACTTTTCAAAAATGATATACTTTTGTCCTCGTGCAGGCTTCTATTTAGCTTCATAACCACTATGTCTCTAACATGACCGAAACTTTTTATAGAGGATATTGAAATCCTCAAATGTTTATTGTTTCTTTCTCTCTCTGAATTTCTGTTACCGTGACGGTATTGCTGTACGGATTTAATTAGAAAACATAGTTTCAGGGCAATAGCTGTTAACTTTGTCTATATTATTTTTAGCATGTTGAGCACACGGAAAGTGTTATTTGGTTTTTCTATTATGATTCCTCAGTAACAGCCCGGACTTTTGAAGTGGGTGGTGTGATATCCCTCAAAAAGTACATTAAGCTGTTGGTCCTGCGCCTGACGTCTCTTAACTCGTGACGAATTATCGTTCCATCGGATTATCAAAGTGAAAGAAGAGTGGGTGCGTTTGTGTTTGCAAATACGCTTGTGCATTATAATTTGTCCCCCATCGATGGGTAATCTTATCTGATATTGGCCGCCATAGCCGAAGTTGGATAAAAATATTCAGTAATTCCTCAACATATAACAGTATATGTTGAGGAATTACTGAATATTTTTATTCTATACATTTCACTGGACAATAATTAAGTTTTTAAGTTTAAAAGTTGACATATTATACTGAATCGGAGTATCGTAAATAATGACTCGCATCTCATAGCAATAATTTAATTATTCAAATCATGCACTTGAATTAATTGATCTTTGAAAACCTGTTATATAGTATGATAGATGATTAATTTTGCATCAAATTAATTCAATTCCAACAGTTTACAATTTAATTCAATCCCTCAAAGATATTACCAGATCAAGTGTTAATTAGTACACGTTAATGTTCTTGGATTAGCAACAATCAGACGCCGATCTGATTATAATCATGTTTATTATTCCTACCATTGTTTACTGTGCTGTCTATAACACCACAATCCATACGAATATGTCAACATTGTGGTAAACAACATTAATTACGTAAACACATTGTAGTTATGTACATAATCAAACTAGTAGATGTGTTTTTATAAGAAAACAAAGCAAGTGTTGAGTTTGAACAACTAAGAAGCTCTTGGGAACTCATCTCCACTTGGTACAATAGTGTAGATATAACACAAACATTCAATAACAGTTCGGTAATGTCTAGCAATAGATCAAGTAATCTAAACTTCTAAACTAATATTATAAATGCAAAAGTAACTCTGTCTGTCTGTCGGTGTGTCTGTCTGTCTCGCTTTCCTGCTAAAACTTCTGAACCGATTTAAATGAAATTTGGCACACAGATAGTTTAGAGCCTGAGAAAGGACATAGGATATTTTTATCCCGGTAGTATGTTCCCGCGGGATAATTTCCGACCTCCACGCGGGCGAAGCCACTGGCAAAAGCTAGTATTAAATAAAAGCAAATGGGAATGCTGTAGATTTGACAATTTAGACTCACTGCAATTAAAATATTTTATGATTTTAGAGATATCTTTACATGTACATAAAAGCAAAATTTAAGTGAAACGTATCGCCACGACCAAAATAATCGCTTTGCCCCGAACAACATAGTAACATTTGAACAGTTTGGAATCATCCCGGACTGTTCATTTTGGAAAGGTCTGATTAATTCAAGATGCATCACTTGGTACGTTTCTGTATACACATCGACAGTCCATATTAATAAACAGTCTCTCTGTGCTACCAAGCGCGAGTTCATTTCCGGCCAATTGTGAACAATTTGCGGGTAGCGTGGTTCTGATTATTGCTCGATCAAATTTTGTGCTCGGATCGTAATTTATTTGGTTGAGGTCAGGTTGAAATGTTTATATTTCATTTAATAAATAAATACCGGTATGATTTTAAGTATTATTTGTGCTATAGGCCAATGATGACTCAGTCAACTCATAAATTGACTTATGAATTTTAAGTCGTAGGTTTGAACCCAGGCAGGCGCCTTAATAAGTCAAAAATAATTGCAATTGAAATCATTTATTTATTTAACTCGATCTTCGGTGTACAAAACTGCAGTCCGACTAGCTCTAATTTACAGTACCGAATGCTGGCCAATCAAAAAGTCTCATGTCCAAAGAGCACACACCACTGAGATGAAGATGGATGCTGGGATAGGCAGGAGGGGTCAGTCTTAAGGACAGAGTACGGAACGAGTATATTCGAGGATGTTTTAAGATCCGCTCAATCGAAAAAAAGGTCTCTGAAGCGCGCCAGAGATGGTATGGCCATGTAATGAGAAGACCAAAGGAACATATGACTAAGCAAGTCCTCGAGATGAACACGGGTCCAAAGAAGCGAGGTAGACCCATTCTCACTTGGATGTCTGTAGTCAGCAATGACCTCACGGAAGCCCAAGTGAATGACGTGACGACCCACAACCGAAACATCTGGCGAAGAATGAGGAAGAGAGCCGACCCCAAATGAAATGGGATAAGGCTAGGCAAAGAGAGAGAGAGGGATCTAATAAGACATTTTTACATGTCAATATTTTGTTGGTCAAATATTTTAAACAGTAGATGGCACCGGCATTGAGCCCAGCTGACTGTGCCCTGAGAAGAAATAATTTCAGAGGTCTCTTTTAACGTTCAAATATTTTATTATTAAAATTTTATGTAGGTCTAATAATGCAGGGCCATGTCTGGAAAGGCTTTAAAGGAAGGAGCCATGGCAGCTTTGAGCTGACTTGTCCCAACAGACAGCATATAGGTATGTAAGTATCAGTCATCGTGTAGCTCAACCGTATTTTAGGGAACTTAACGACTCGTCACAAGATGTTACCACCACATATACAAAATACTCATAACCGCCAGATAGTTATAAAGTCATTTATTCAATAATATGCCTGAATGGTACTCACTTTCATTGTCAGTTTTCCCTTTGAATGTCATCAGAAATAATGTCACGTAAGTCAGTGGCTTTAAAATGTTAATATTATTCTAACATTGGGAGGAAAAATAAACACGCGTTCTAGAACCAAAAGTTGTGACATCTATCAACCCTCACAGCTCACTCCTAGGGCAATTTTGTTTTAATTACTTCATTCATACTCTACGGTTAATAAGTGTCACGCTTAATAAAATAGTTGATCGCTCTGAAGCAAAGATTCAGTTTAAAAAAGAGAGAGATAAAAGATTCACAATAATTGAGTAGCCATATTCCTCGTTTGTTTCCATGTAGTCCCTTTTTTTTTGGATGGGAATTCATTAAATGACTTCTCCCGCTCTGGGCGGAGCGGGAGTCAAGACTTATGTCAGAATTTTTCTGACTCATACCCGTGTTCCTTCAGTTGCCCATGTGCCAGGGTCTTCCATGTAATCCCTTTTTTTTATCTTTATTTATTTTGGGGTTTTTATCTAAACAGATATGCCAACCCCATCGTGCCTTTAACATTTCATTACATTAACACTTAAATAAGCATTACATAATAAGTATTACACAATTTAAAATTCTTGATTGATAGGAAGTCACAGAGGAAGGACTGTTATTAAACGGCATAACTTTTTGGCACCTTCTGAAGATGGTTGAGATAAAATGGATTGTATTACTCCAACATTCACTTTATTTAGTTCTAAGTCCTTCCTGAGTGACTCTCTCTCACGCCGGTTCCGGACACAATCCATCAGCAAATGTTGCACGTCTTCAATTTGATTAAATTCGCTGCAATTCGGCGAATCAACTTTTTTCATAAGATAAGCAAACTTCGCTGATGGATAGTGTCCAGAGCGAAGTCTTAATATTAATTTAATATAATTCCTACTCATTTTAACATCATCAAACCAAGGCACACGAGGAGGCTCATCCTGTATGGTCCTATACCAGATACCCTTTTGCTGACAGATATTAACAAAGTGTTGTTTCCAGGAGTTATAACACCATACTTTAAATTTAGAAATGTACTCCCAATAATCAGGTAAGTAGTTAATAGTTATACCCTCTTCTGCTGCTGTTCTAGAAAGACGATCAGCCTCCTCATTACCACGTAATCCAATGTGAGCTAGAACCCACTGCAATTTAATTTCTATGTTATTCTTAAGTAAAAAAATAATACTTTCAAGGATATCATATGCAATCGATGTGCCTCTGGAACCAGAGGCGCATCGAGCAATATGCTGTAGTGCGCTTTTGCTGTCTGAAAGAATTACCACTCTTTTTAAATTCTGTTTTCGACTATAAAAGATCGCTTGATAAATTGCAATGAGTTCCTGTGTCATTATTGACACATTACAGTTTACTCTAAAACCGAGATTAATTCCCAAACTTTGGTCATATACCCCTGCACCTAAACCGGGACCCTTCGAACCATCTGTAAAAATTTTGTGCCAACTACAATACGTAGAATTTAATTCAGCTAAATCATCGAATACTAATTGATTTTGATTATAACTGAATTTAGGTAACTTTACGCATTCAAGATCAACATTGATTATATTCTTAGTCTCGATAGCTTTGTCCAAGTTTCTAAACTATACATTTTGTAAACATCAGTTGAAAGAATATCTAAATCTTTTACATCATTATATATTTTAACTAATAAGGGTAGTTTTTATTTTCCCAATATTTTGTACTACGAAGGGCACTAAGATCTGCAATCAAACTTACTGACATATTATTTGACCATGACATTATTTTTAAACAATATTTGTATGCTAAAAACTCTCTTCTTAAATATAATGGAGGAATAGTCAAATCAGATTCCATTACATGAATTGGGGTACTTCTGATATATCCCCCTACAATTCTTAGGGCTTGATTTTGTAATTTATCTAACTTTGAGACATGACATTTAGAACTAGAATCATAAATAAAACAGCCATAGTCAATTCGACTTCGAATTAGTGAAATGTATAATCTGCGAATATGTTTTGTGTGTATGCCCCATGAGCTTCCTGTTAAAACTTTTAATAGATTTAAAAATTTTAAGCACTTACTGACAGTTTCATTAATATGTTTGCCTCAACGTAGCCCTCTGTCTAGCCACATACCTAGATATTTAACGCATTCTGAATAAATCAACGGTTGTTCATTTATCTTTAAGTTAGGAAGTATTCTACGCCTACCCCTAGTGTACATACAAAAAGTTGATTTACTTGAAGATAATTCCAAACCAAGTCCATTAAAAACCCCTACAATAGAATCCAATGCATTTTGTACATTTCCTTCAGATACTTTTATATCTTTAACGTAGAGAACAAAATCGTCTACATATTGTGAAACAGCTACATTTAGTGGAAGCTGACACAGTTCATATGTTATTAAATTAAAAAGCAATGGGGATAGAGGATCTCCTTGGGCCAACCCTTTATTAGTCCACCTAGCTGTTAACTCATTACTATTATCAGATTTAATCTTTAGGTATCTTTCACTCAAAAATGCCCATATATAAGAACAAAATTTTGATCCGATTTTAAGTTTATCTAAAATACTAACTGCTACGTCAATTGAAACGTTATTATAGGCATTTTCAATATCTAAGAAGCATGCTAATATAGGGATATTTTTAGAAAGTCCAATTTAGATATAGGTGACCAAACGTGTTAGTGAATCGAGGCATGAATAACATTTTCTAAAACCAACGGTGCATGGTGATAATATTTTTTCTTTTTCAGCGTACCATTCTAAACGCTTCACTATCATTAAATGAAAAATCTTACACAAGCATGAGATTAAAGATATAGGTCTTAATTTAAGTTCAGCATTAGAATGACTAAATTTAGGAATTGGAATTACTTGGATATGACGGCACTGTTGTGGTACAATACTGAATTTAAAAATATTATTGTATATTTCAAGCAAATAAAATTTAATAAATACTGGCAAATTATAGATCATAGAATATGCTATCCCATCCTCACCAGGCGCTGAATCCTTTTTCTTAATGCAGTTTTGAAGTTCATGAATATTGAATTCGCATTCCAGGACTTCATTGTTAGAAACAAATATAGGCCCTTGGTTTGAAACATAATCAGGTGTTAGTGCACACAGTAATTCTTTTTGTTTCTCAATAGGGGGTAAGTTTTATGTTGCTTATAGCCCTTAACCCATCGCATACGCCGCCACATTTCTGACACTGAAGTTACTTCATCAATTGAATCACAAAATGTATGCCAGCCTGAAGAACTTGCTTTTTGGATTAGTATTTGCGATTCTCTAGTTTTCTCTTCTAAATTGGTCAAATTATCGGGGGTCGAGTTGCGTCTAAAATTGGATAAACATAATCTACGCTATGCTACTATTTTAGATAAATCCGGATTCCAGTAATTTTTTGGTTTAAAATTATTATAGGGTTGACAACTACTTTTAATAAATGGAATATATTTATCTGCGGTATTATTAATTTGAAATAATAAATAATCATATTTTTCTTGAACACTGCCGCTTGGGGGATTAAAATTTTGTGTTAAGTAGTTCTGATATTCTTTCCAATTAGCCTTTGAATAGTTTCTTTTTTTTTCAATAATGAAATTATCGGTTATGTTGATTGACATTTTAATAATCATGTGATCACTACCAAGATTTTCGTTGAATACTCGCCAGTCAAACTTAATCGCAATGTCTGAAGTTGTAAATGAAATATCCGGTGAAGTTTCTTGCAAATTACCGCATACTAGTTTAACCCGTGTAGCCGAACAATTATTAAGGAAAACAAATGAATTTTCAAGCGCCGCGTCCAATATTTGAGTACCTCTCGTATCCGTTTTAACGGACCAGTTTGTATGATGAGCGTTGAAGTCGTCTGCTATCAAAGTTTTTTTTGAGAACAAAGAAAAAACTTGGTCCCAATCTGAGGACTGCGTTTGGATAGAAGATGGGCAATAAATAGCTACAACATTTTCTATATCTCTACAATTTATCAATTTTACGCAAACAGTTTCTATTCCACTAATTCGAATTCGAACCGAACTTAGGTGAGATCGTATGGATTTATGTACCAAAATTGAGACGCCCCCATAGGAATCATATCTATCTGATCTATATATGTTATAACCACTAATATGAATATCAGTTTCACTGTCTAACCACATTTCACTCAAAATTGCTATGTGGACATTTTCTTGATTGAGGAGTTCAGAAAAAGAAGTTAATTTTGGACGAAGACTTTGAGAGTTCCATTGAAATAAGTTAACTTTTACGGTTTTGGGTGTACTATCCATTTAGATTATCAATTAATTTTCCAAAAAAACCTCCACTTATGAACCTACCTAGTAATATCTTCTTAATCTCTTCATATATAATTTTAATCAGCAATATCACTTTACCCTCAAAAGTTCCTTCAGACTTGAATATAATTTTTAACTTATTAATAAACTTTTTAAATTCAAACTTATATCTTAATTGTTCGTCTCTTTCTTTGTGTTCTTCTTCATTTGAATGTTTTGTTATTTCCTTTTCGAACGGTTGTTTTTGAGCATACTGACTTTTCCTAATTTTCGTTTTTTTTCTCACATCCCCTTTTCCCTGAGCTGTCTGTATTGTTTTCTCTATGTTATCGTGTTGTGATACTTCCATTTCTTCCTCTTCTTCCTGTGCTGACTGTTCGACTGATTCTTCATGATCTTGTATTGATGCTGTTTTTCTTAAGGCATTACTGGCGCTGGTTTCAGGTCGAAAGGCTTCCAGGTTGGTATTCTTTCGTTGTTTTTCTATAACTTTTTGAAGTGCCATTCGATATGTTAGTTGCTCCTTACTCATTACATTCCTTATCTCTTTTTCTTTTAAAAAAAAAGGGCAGGTTTTGTCGATAACAAGGTGATCACCTTTACAATTTAAGCAAACAACATTATTAAGATCACAATTCTCATGGTCACCACCGCATTTCGGGCATTGTTTTCTTTTTTTAGGACAATATTTCATTACATGTCCAAATTGCCAGCATCCTGAGCACTGAGTCACCGGGAACACGTAAGCCTCAATCTTAAATCGGCACTCATATGCGTATATATGAAGCGGTAAATTTTTATTTTTAAAATGAACTCTTACCGACTCACTATTAATCCATTTACCCTCCGAATTAAATAGTTTTAATCGTTTTATAGATGCTATCTCAGAGCTACATTCAAATATGTTCATTAGCTCTTCTTCGCTTAAATCAAGGTCAACTCCGTTTATTACACCATAAGATATTGACAGCTCATTAATTAATTGGCATCTGAATCCCATTTCCTTAAATTTTGTGCAATTTAACAATTTAATAGTATCTTCCTTTTCTGGACATTGAATAAGCACCTTGTTAAAACTTTTGTATTTAATTCTTATTACATTTTTAATATTTTCAGATCTCAGTAGTTTTGCTAATGCCATTTGCTTAGGCATGTTTCCAACCGACGTAATACATACTTCGTGTCTATCATTGAAGTTAACATGTTTTTCCACATCTACCCCCATATTTTGTATTTCCGATGAATTGCTTCGAATGAAGCGCTTGGGCTTCCTTCTATTAACAGTAATAAAGTCATCATCCTCGTTACTCTCATCTTCTCTCTCTTTTCTTTTTTTCGCACATCTCTTCTCATGCTCAATTCCTAGATCACTTCGTAAAATACTTGGCTCCAAGGGTTCGACAACTGGTTGTTGGTTGATAGGTAAACTTTCCTCATCACCAGAGTCATCTTCATCTTCTTCAAGTATCATGATTAAAACTAAATATTATTTCGCTAACGTACGGCAGCACTAATCGCGTGACGTGTGAGGACACCGATAGTATAGTACACGAGCGCACGCTTAGAAAGCGCGCGAGCGACTGATGTAATCCCTTTATTTTCGTATTTGTTATGTTGTGTTCAAAACTTCAAACTTTGTTACATAATATATTATGCCATACACACATAGCGGAACTTTAAAAATAGAAAGCTAAACCTATTTATGTGAAATGTACCTCAGATCTAAATGATTAATGACGTAACATCCTGCACGAAACCTTTTGGAAGCAAGGGAAATATTATGCGCGAAATCAGGTTGCTACGACGTAGCATAGCGTAGCGTACGCACTTACGAGTACTTGCGGCGTAGCCGACTTGCTACGCTCAATGCTGCGATTTTACGTTCTATAAACTAAAACACATTTTTAGGGTTCCGTTGCCAAATGGCATAAAACGGAACCCTTATAGATTCGTCATGTCTGTCTGTCTGTCTGTCTGTCTGTCTGTCCGTCCGTATGTCACAGCCACTTTTCTCCAAAACTACAAGAGCTATGCTGTTGAAACTTGGTAAGTAGATGTATTCTGTGAACCGCATTAAGATTTTCATACAAAAATAGAAAAAAAAGCAATAAATCGTGGGGTTCCCCATACATAGAACTGAAACTCAAAAATGTTTTTTTTCATCTAACCCATACGTGTGGGGTATCTATGAATAGGTCTTCAAAAATGGTATTAAGGTTTCTAATATCATTTTTTTCTAAACTGAACAGTTTGCGCGAGAGACACTTCCAAAGTGGTAAAATGTGTGTCCCCCCCCCGTAACTTCTAAAATAAGAGAATGATAAAACTAAAAAAAAAATATGATGTACATTACCATGTAAACTACCACCGAAAATTGGTTTGAATGAAATCCAGTGAGTAGTTTTTTTTTTAATACGTCATAAATCGTAAACCGCTATTTACCTTTCATTTAATCAACAGAAATATAAAAATTAAAAAAAAAACATTTATTTTCATAAACATGAATCTTCTGCATAAACCGAGAATACCTACAGTACGGAACCGTTTGTGCGCGAGTCCGACTCGCACTTGGCCGTTTTTTTTGAGAAGCCTACTGTCATTCCGGTGAGGTCGAGGTCATACGGGCTAGGGTCTGCAACTCTAGGTAAAAGCGCGAATTTATTGTACAAAACACGTATACATAATCATAATAATATGATGTAAAACGCCTCGCTGCACACGAAACTATAATTCTAATCTAATTAACAAGATCCCATAAATCAAGAGAGAACCCCTAAATATTAAAATATTGTTTGTACCTTAACAAGCTAAAGTTTCACCGGTAGTCTCCGCGGTACCGGAACTGTTAATCAATAAATTACTAAAGTTAAGCTCAAGTTTTATCTTTCACTACAGTCTCCTATGGCATGAACAGATTCATGAACAATTAATTATGATTCTAATAATTTCTAATCTTATCACATCGAACGAACTTATACAGTGAAAAAGTCCCTATGTTATTGAGCAAGTCACCCCAAATGATAACACGTTAATGCGTATCGTATCACATGACTGAATGTAAATATTCTTATTTATGACCGACAAAGACGTAGATGCTGCACATCAATGCTGCACAATATTTGTGCAGATAACTAACTGACTGTTCACACCGTCCGCGTCGCCGCGCTGGCCGGCTGTACGTACTCGTTTGTTGCAGCTATGAGACCTATCAAAGAGATTCGCTCAGCGATATGCGACTGGCGGGTTGAACACTTGCTGAGAGTCTATGCTTGTAACAGACTAGTGATGTTCCGGATCGATAAAAATGTATATCCGCGGGTACAGATCCGAATACGTATAATTGGTGTCAAGATCCGCGATATGGATACGGATACGGATCTATATTTTCTTACTCAATCAGTGTCGATGCGTGTGGCCTTGGAAACATAGTTGCCACTTGACGCTTTGCTTCACGGGACATGATTCGAATTGCATTGTGCGGGTCTTTCTTTGTATAGAATTTAATCGTTTTTTACCACAACTTGATTACCTATAATAAAGAATTTGATCTATGTATTGAAAATTAATAAGGTAAAAGATACATAAAATATCCGGCAAAAAGTAACGGATACGGATCTTTATTCTCACTGGGATATCCGCAAATTCGGATACGGATACGGATATGCGGCTCATCACTAATACATACGCATACCGAAGAGTTATCTCTGGATGCCGAGTCACAGACGTTGAGTTAATACTTCATCCATGTATATTGTATTGATTAAACAAGATTGCAGAGTAAGTTACGATCTGCCAACAGAATTTCCGTTGAAAAAAGTATCGAATACTGTTTTTGTCCAACCTTGTTAGATTTACATTAAATATACTAGCCGCTTGTTCTAAAAAATATTGAGATGCCATTTAGTATTTTCTTTTTATTTGTTTTTCATTTCTAATTAAACGGCAATGCACATTCTAAAATTAAAAATGCCATGTTGATAATTGATTGAAAGTTTTTAAAAGAGATGGATACGCTTTCATACATTTTTGGGTCTGGATGTAAAAAAAAGAAATTGATGTTAATTGATAGGGACTATATTATTAAACAATCTCTGAAAATTTTGCAAATTTTGTCAATCTGAGAACCGAGTTAAAAAAGATATAGGAAAAGTGAGGTTACATGACAATCTATACTTACAGCTGATTTTTGAAGTACGATTATCATTCTTTGTAATATAGTTGGGGTGTTAATTATAAAGAATATAATTATAATTCATCATCATCATTATCATTTCAGCCGAAAGACGTCAACTGCTGATCATAAGCCTCCTCCAATTTGGAGGGTTTTGCCATAATCGCCACGCTTGGCAGGCGGGTTGGTGATCGCTGTGTCGTGGCAAAATGCATAGAGAACGCTGCTGCTCATTCTCTTTTAAGTCCCTTAGTTGCCTCTTACGACATACACGGGAAGAAATAGGGTGGTGCTATTTTTTATAATTATATATTTGTAGAAGGGCTGGTGGCTAAATAATAATAGCCACACGGGTTAACCGATCAGGTTAAGCTACGCCTGCCGCGGTTGGTCCGTAGATGGGTCACCATCCTTACACACCAAGACCCTTCCGTGCCTCGGAAAGCACGTTAAGCCGTCAGAAGCCCAAAAGTCTGACAACCAGTCTTACCAAGGGATATCATATTACCCAGTAACTGGATTGTAGAGGTCAGATAGGCAATCACTCCATGTACAATACTGGTACCCAGCTGCATCCGGTTAGACAGGAAGCCAACCTCAACATAATTGGGGAAAGGCTAAGCACATGATAATTTATATGTATAGGTATTTGTAGAGTGAGGGAGAGAAAATAAAAATGTTTTTTTAATATTTTTTTTTATTCATCTTCAATTATGATTACATTGTCATCTAGAAACTGTGCAGATGGTACCAACTATCTTAGTACCTAGTCCAAGTCTAAGTCCTAGTCTAAGGTACTATATTACTGACATAACAAGAGGTGGTCTTTGATTTGGTGGTGGTCACTGCATTTTACCTGAAAGATGTAAAAAGTGGTTAATAACACATAATATGATTGATTACTTTTAAAATCAACTCAATTTACAATCTCGGACCAAGATTAAATTTTTACTAGTACGGAGGTCAGTGTGAATTACTCTCTAACAACCATTTACGTTTGATATGAGATCTTATTTGTTTGTTTTTTTTTATACATATATAACTCATTATACCTAAGGTTGTTATTGTGCTACTAGAAATAAAAATGTTTTATTTTTCATTATTATTTTGTTAGTGTGAAGGAAAATAATTTTAAAGATTGCAAGTCAGCGTGGTAGACGTTGGTGAGGTAAACAGGAAGTGAGTAAGTACTTACAGATTGTGGTGTACGCCATTGACGAATTACTGCTAATATCACTTCATCATCCAAATTTCGACGATCTGTTGTATTACAGCGATTAGTTACTATGCCACAATTTGCACAACGATCCATGGTGTCGGTTTCCAATCGGTAGACTGTTCGTGGAATCCAAATAGACAAGTTCAAGTTCAACGTTTAAGCAGGGTTTTCCGTGTTTGGTTTGGTAACAAGGCATACAAGAAGGTAGCTTAGAAGTCCGTAGAATGAAAGCAGGGGTTGAGAAAAACTTCAATAAAACTATGGGAGGAAACACGATACGCACACGCACTAAACAATACGAAACGAGTGAGTGTCAGTGTCATGTCATGTATGTCATGTCAGAGTTAACACAGACTAAACACACATGAATCGATTAGTAAACGTGGATCAATTTATCTTATTTATATAGATACTAGCTTTTGCCAGCGGCTTCGCCGGCGTGTAAGTCGGAAATGATCCCGAGGGAAAATACTACCGGGATAAAAAGTAGCCTATGTCCTTTCTCAGGCTCTAAGCTATCTGTGTACCAAATTTCATTTAAATCCGTTCAATAGTTTTTGCAGGAAAGCGAGACAGACAGACAGACAGACAGACAGACGGACAGACAGACAGAGTTACTTTTGCATTTATAATATTATACATGTGGATTAGTGTGGAAGTGTGGATTAGTGTGGAAGTGTGGATTAGTGTGGAAGTGTGGATTAGTGTGGAAGTGTGGATTTAATTAGTTAAAGCTGTGCAGTATTTTATTTCTAATAGATTTAATTATTCAATTGAATCAATCATCTGGTGTATGCATCTTCTTAAATGTATAAACGTTAATCTATTATAATTAAATCGATATTCCATTCCCCCCGGAACGCGCTCCGAGACCGCTAAGTCGTGCCCTCAGGAAATATATTCGGAAAAATATTTATTAGTTATTATTACTTTAACTTTTTTGCTAAACACAAGTGTAATATATTGTAAACCTACAAATAATTGTTTTCGGGCCTTCACGAAGTGAAACTCAAGCAACAATAAACAGTGTAAAAATATTTAAAAGTGCCGTATCATTGGTGACTAGCCCGCGAGTGCACAGAATCCTGACACGCTGTACGAACACTATAAAAGTGAAAGTCCTGCGCACGCGCAATTATTATCGCTCTGTCAGTGCTACCAACCTCCTGGCGAAAAAGTTCGTACTGTGTTCCAGCGACAAACATAAGCGAACTTGTTGCATTAGTGAATGGGACTAGTGGCGCCACCCCGGCCATAAACAGTACTAATACTTATTACGTTCGTGGTGAGTTCTGTTAAACTCTAACCTTGTGGTACCTACGGAGAAAAATGAACTCTGTGTCGCTAAAACGCACGCCACCCAAAACTATCAAAATTTGCGTTCAAAATTTAATAGCCCCAATAATGACACAATCCGGTTCTGCCCCTAATCAAACTCTGGGTGATACTGATTATATTACGATGCGTAACTCTAAGCGCAAACGCAAAGAGGAGGCATCCGTCATGGAGGAGATACGCGACCTGCTAAAATCGGCCACAGCTCAGACCGACAGAAAGTTTCTAGTACTTCAAAAATCAATGGAAGAAATTATTTTACAAAATGTGGAAATAAAGAAATCCCTAGACTTTACCTCAAAACAGTATGATGATATGGTGACAAAAATTGATCAAATTGAGTCCGAACGTAAAGATGACCGGAACTACATACGCCAACTCGAGGACAAAGTTGAAAATATGGAGCGGCTGTTATCTTTATCCAAGATAGAGGTTAGAAATATACCAAAACTAGAGGCCGAAAGTAAAGAAGATCTCTATAATTTTATAACGAAAACAACTAGCGTAGCGTAGCTTAGATATTTACCTGCAACGCCAGGAAATCAAAGACATTTACCGCGTAAATAAGAAAAATGGTACATCCCCTATCATAGTCGACTTTGTCAGTGTCACCACGAAAGATAATATTCTGCAAAATCTACGGAACTTAAACCAAAAGAACAGTCATAATAAGTTAAATACAAACCATATAAAACTAGCCAGCGCAGCAAAACCAATCTACCTCTCAGAGAGTCTCACCCCTAAATCGCAAAGGCTTTTTATGTGGCTCGGAAATTTGCAACAGAAAATGAATTTAAGTTTTGCTGGACTTCACTGGGCAGAGTATTTCTTCGTCAAGCGTTGAGAAAAAAACATTTCCTGATCAGAAGCGAAGCCGACCTTAACACAACTGAGCTAGGGAAGTGACTAGATGTTGAATCATATAACTTTCTACTCACTCTAACTTTAATTTTAAGATTTTTTGTACTGTTTTTGCTTTTTACTGTTATTTTAAAAACATATTTGTATTACACCACTGTGGTAATCAGACACCCAGACACATCAAACACAACTCTCACACACTCCTCTCAAGAAGCAAAAAGACATAAACAAATCTCAAGCAACCCAATAAATTACAGTCACACCAAACACACCCAATCAGTCTCAAAATCACACATTCTATACACACACACATTAGAATCACCCCAAACACGTCCCCATTATTTAAGCCGACAGCTTGCAAACTTTCGTTGCCGCCTCTTAACTATAAAATCATTTACAAATGGCTAATAACGCAATTCACCTAATCAATAACATCGATGAACTCTCTGTATCTGTTACGCACACATGCACTCCGGAGCAAACGCAATCGCTTTTAGTAAACCCTAATAAATACCTTTACCTTTACCTTTCACAAAACATTCGATCAATAAATTGTAACTTCCTAAACTTACAAACTCTACTGCACCGTATTGCACTTGACTGCGACGTTATAGTCCTGACAGAATGTTGGCTTCCATGTGCTAGTAACTCAATTCTTCCAATCCTTCCAAATTATACCACATTTAAAACAACCAACCACATTAACCAAAGTGATGGCGTCGTGGTCTATATCAAGTCAGAAATTATAGCGGTCGGTGAGGAACCAGAAATGTATCAATCTGCCTCTGGATTAATAATAAAAATTAATCTGGACGTGGCCTTACTCTGTATCTATCGCTCACCTTCTACAGACAACATACATAATTTTCTTTCCGCCCTAAATCACATACTTCCATCCCTACATAACATCGGGACTGTTGTGATAGCGGGTGATTTAAATCTTGACATCAAACCTTCTTCTCTTGATACGCGATCTCACGAGTATTTGAATTGTCTCGCTTTTCACGGTTTTCTCCCAGCACATACACTTCCCACCAGGGGTAAAAATTGCATCGATCACATTATCTTGAAAACAAGATCGCCCGCTCTCACATTTGTCTACGAGTCTACAGTTACCGACCATGGTTCTTCACTACTTTGTCTGGACAGCAAGCGTATCCCTGTCACCACCTCGTCAACTATAACAAAACTTAATTATGAGGCACTAGGCACATCGATTTTGAATATGGACTTTGACCATATCTTAAGTGCAACAGACGCTAATATCGCTACCGACAAATTCATTGAAAAATTGAGTTCAGCTATAGCCGAAAATACTATAGTTAAAAAAGTGACTGCTAGGCAGAAGATCCTTAAACCCTGGATAACTCCTGGCTTGTTACGGTGCATGAGAAATAGAGATGCCATGCACAGAAACCTCGAGCAGTCTCCGGATAACGAAACGCTAAACATAACCTACAAACGATACAGAAACTTCTGTAGCAAAATTCTTAAAAAGGCGAAGAGGCTCTTCAATGCGGAAGAACTTAGCAAAGCAAGCAACAACCCAAAATTACTCTGGGATACCATAAAAAGAATAACAAACACCACAAAAAACTACACACTCATCCACACAATTGCTATCCTCATCACCCACACTCACTCAATCATATTGTAACGATGTGAACTCCTTCTTCGTCAATATTGGCAAGAAACTTGCAGATGACGTTATAAAAACCAGGCCCTCACAATACTCACCTGTCTCACAAAACAGATCCATACAAACTTCTTCCTTTGTCTTGGATAAAATTGATCCAGAAGAAATCATATCAGCAATAAATTCACTGCGACCCAACGCTGCTACTGGCTGGGATGGTATTTCACCTACAGTATTAAAGAAATTTTCTACCACTTTGGCGCCTATTTTATGCCATATATTCAATATTTGTCTTGAAATAGCTGTTTTTCCAACTTCCTTTAAAAAGGCAATAAATTATCCAATCTTCAAGGGGGGTGACGGAACTTTGCCGAATAACTATCCTCCTATAGTCGTTCTAAGTGCTTTATCAAAAATTCTTGAACGCTTAATAAACAAAAGATTGGTTGGCTACTTGGAGCATTGCAAGATAATCTCGCAACAACAATATGGCTTTCGCAAAAATAAGTCAACTTGTGACGCAGTTCACGTTCTAACCAGCTTTCGACACCCTTCCCGTCTCCACACTCTTGATCAAACTTGAGAAAATAGGCGTCAGGGGGCTACAACTTGATCTTTTCCAAAGTTATCTCTCCAATCGTTCACAAAAAGTTAGAATCGATGGCCATAATAGCGAAGACCTTCCAATTCACTATGGGGTACCACAAGGAAGCATTTTGGGCCCCACTCTTTTCTTAATCTTTATCAATGACTTGTGTAACCTCAATATCCTTAATGCCAAGGTAATATCGTTTGCAGATGACACAGCAATAACCTTCGTCGCGGATTCCTGGTCTCAATTAGAGCACCAAGCTCAGCTTGGCTTCGACGTAGCACTAAATTGGCTTAATTTCCACACTCTAACCCTTAATACCTCCAAAACCAAATTCCTGACCTATTCTAATAGCTCGGTCTCTCAACCACGGACCTCAATGACGATCAAAGCCCATACTTGTCATCGACAAATACAGGGCTCAAACTGTCAATGCCCACATTTAACCTCTGTTGAAAGCATCAGATACCTGGGAATAGTCATAGACAGGAATCTCAATTTCAAGTCTCATATCGGTCTACTAACTGGACGGGTTTGCAAACTGATATACATATTTAAAACTCTTCGGTATATTGCTAATCCTACAGTTATACGTAACGTCTATTTCGCACTTTGCCTATCCATCATTACATATTGTATTTCTTGTTGGGGCGGCGCAGCAAAAACCACTCTCAAGCTGCTAGAAGTAGCACACAGGGCCATATTAAAAGTGGCTACTTTTCGTTCTATTCTATTTCCAACAGACCAACTATACAGTGACTGCAAAGTGCTAAATGTTCGGCAACATTTTGTACTACAAACAGTTATTCTACAACACCGCAACACACCATACCGTATACTAGAAAATAAAAAACGTAGTAAACGCCGAAAAGATAGGATATGCACCCTGCCGCGGGTACGCTCAACTTTTGTCACGAGATTCTTTCATTTTCTTGGTCCGTTTTTGTATAACAAAATAAACGACGAATGTCAAATCTACGGTCTACCGTATTACAAATGCAAAAAGATTGTACAATCGTACCTCCAAAATAAATCATATACCGAAACTGAACAAATCTTAAAATAGGTGGTGAGTATGGACACACACACACACCACACACCCAAACACATCCACGATATCACACATACCACACACAATCACACACAGACACACACATTCACATATTTATCCTAAATTATTTTAATTTAATAAAACTTTTCTAAAACTTAAACTTTTAAACTTAACTCATATCTCTGAAATTGTACAGTAACATCAAAAGCACTATATAACTTTACGACATTGTACCTTAGGGGACCGGACTGCTTCTCCTTAATACAGGTTTTCATAACTTAGCTAGGAGAGCAGTGCTCACCCACACGTCTGTATAAATAGTACTTATTTTGTATTACTGCATTTCTAACGTGTACCATAATCCATTGTTTTGAGTAAATAAATAAATAAATAAATAAATTTAATTGGGAACGTTAACTTAATTTTAGGATTTCTCATTTTCCAGATTTTAAATTGAGTTGATTTTTCAGATTATGGTATAAAAAATACTCATAGTTTAAAGATACCTCAGTATTTTTTTTCTTAAAATTTGGCCCAGAAATGCCCGTCTCCTTTAAATTATGATAATTTTGGGTAAGAAATATCTAAGCAACTTTTCTGTGCAATATTCTGCAATGAATCATAAAAAGCAGAACACAATAAGAATATTATAATCATCTGCAATCAAATCGAATTTAATACAATAATATCTCATGGTATCTTATAAAGATATAATTCCTAATTTTAAGGATTAAACCATGATTATAAATTATATTGAAGAGAGCAAGACTGCTCTCTTCAACATAATTTAAATTCATAATTACGTGAAAACTTTCTTGTTTATTAAGCTAATTAAACAAGAATAAAAAGCTCTGCCATTACTCATCTTAATTAGACTAAAGGGGAAATTTTAATGGTGCCTATAATGAAATTGTAATAAATATCAGAACCTAAAGCCGGCTTTATGAGATCTTAAATAATATGAAGCTATTGATATTATGTCGCAGGTTTTACATTTATCGTGGAAAATAACGTGTTGGGTTTGATAAAGCACAGTAATAGATAAAATCATACAAAGTTGCAGTGACATCAAACAAACAAACAAACATATTACAAAATGAGGTCAACAATTTATTAAAGTGTGGCCACGATTACGCTGAAACTAAGCATTAATAAAGGGGTATTACGGTCGAGTAACATTAGCATATCAAAAGCCCCATTGCCCGGTCTTGGGACAAAGCGAAAGAGTGCGGGAAAAACGGTGGCGCAAAACTGTGACGTCATAAACTGTGGCTTAAGTACTTCTTTGAAGGCGGGAGGAGAAGTCACTTACTACGACTGCGGACACAGCGCGACGAGATTTAAATTTCTTAACACAATTAGATTCAAACAACTTTCCGTTTTGCTTAGATCCATTGTCTTAGTTTATTCCATTGTCGGCTTGTGTGGTGTTGACTTTGTTAGAAGGCAATTTTATTAAGAGGTTATCATTTTATTTAGCAATTTTCGACCAAAATCATTTTAAATAGGTTTATTTTAGTATAGTAAAGTTTGCACATTCAATAGTTTCATTTTCAACCTCCAAATAATAATGAAAAACAATCTACCTTTTCTCAACTAGTTGGAGTCAGCTTTAAGTCCAATAGAATGCATCTGAATACCATTACACATTGAGCATCTGCCTGTCAAAGATCCACAAATGATAGTCGACACCAACGGTTTAACGTACTTTCCGAGGCAAATTCTTACTTAGTCACAAGCCTTCTCCCAAATAATAATTGAAAACGAAGTCCAAATCTATAACTAAATCCCTGTGGGTTGCTAATATAATGCTACGTTTAGTTGCGAAACGACACGAGTATACGTGCACACGCTAAAATATATACCTACTACAACTGTAAATTGAAGCAGATCGTTAAATACATGACACTGTTAAACTGGCCCTTTGGATACATTTTAACAATGCTTATTGATTTTGTCAATAGATTTATCTACATCAGTGATAATAACACAGCCCTACAAAAAAAAATGTACTTGTTTTTAAACACCATGGTCTTTACGTATTTTGAGCTGCAGAATCCAAAATTGGACGCAGAATTAACCCTACACCCTCCAGTTTTTCTCCAGGAGCAAAAAAACTCTTGAATTTTGAAATAACGATCAGCCCCACAAAAAAAATGTACTTGTTATTAAACCACATGGTCTTTATGTATTTTAAGCTGCCGAATCCGAATCTGGACACAGAATTAACCCTACACCCTCCAGTTTTTCTCCAGGAGCAGAAAACGCTTATACGCTTATAGTAAAAATAAAAAATATAGTTTTCGAACTTGTAAATATACTAGTGTTCTTATTATTAAAATAAAGTTAATAATTTGTTGCAAAACCGTTGTCTATCTCGCTTCTACGTTATTTTATACTTTTTATTGGTCTGTTGTTGTTTTAATTAAATCCGAAATGAACATAATGTCGCCATGTTGTAGCTTGTAGCTTTTCAACCGACGAAAAAAAACGGAGGAGGTTCTCAATTCGACGCGTATATTTTTTATTTATTTTTTATTTTTATGTATGATCACGCATAACTTTTTACATGGTGGTCCGATTGTGACAATTCTTCATCTATTGGAAAGGGTATACTCCCAAGGTGGTTCCATATAAATTTGAAAAAAAAAATCGAAACCTAAGGGTTGGAAAACAGGGGATGATTGATTGTTCACTCACTGACACTCACAACTTTTTACATAGTGGTCAAATTGTGACAATTCTTCTTCTATTGGAAAGGGTATACTCCCATGGTGGTCCCATATTAATTTGGAAAACAAAATCGAACCCTAAGAGTTGGAAAACAGGGGATGATTGATTGTTCACTCACTGATCAAACAAAACAATTTGTTTTCCAAATTAATATGGAACCACCATGGGAGTATACCCTTTCCAATAGAAGAAGAATTGTTACAATCGGACCACTATGTAAAAAGTTGTGAGTGTCAGTGAGTGAACAATCAATCATCCCCTGTTTTCCAACCCTTAGGGTTCGATTTTGTTTTCCAAATTTATATGAGACCACCTTGGGAGTAAACCCTTTCCAATAGATGAAGAATTGTCACAATCGGACCACTATTTAACAAGTTATGCGTGTTTATACGTTACAATCAGTTAGTGAACAATCAATCATCCCATGTTTTCCAACCCTTAGGGTTCGATTTTGTTTTCCAAATTTATATGGGAGCACTTTGGGAGTATATCCTTTCTAATAGAAGAAGAATTGTCACAATCAGACCACTATGTAACAAGTTATGCGTGTTTATACGTTACAATCAGTGAGTGAACAATCAATCATCCCCTGTTTTCCAACCTTTAGGGTTCGATTTTGTTTTCCAAATTTATATGGGACCACCTCGGGAGTATACCCTTTCCAATAGAAGAAGAATTGTCACAATCGGACCACTATGTAAAAAGTTGTGAGTGTCAGTGAGTGAACAATCAATCATCCCCTGTTTTCCAACCCTTAGGGTTCGATTTTGTTTTTCAAATTTATATGGAACCACCTTGGGAGTATACTCTTTCCAATAGACGAAGAATTGTCACAATCGGACCACTATGTAAAAAGTTATGCGTGATCATACATAAAAATAAAAAATAAATAAAAAATATACGCGTCGAATTGAGAACCTCCTCCGTTTTTTTTCGTCGGTGGAAAAGCTACAAGCTACAACATGGCGACATTATGTTCATTTCGGATTTAATTAAAACAACAACAGACCAATAAAAAGTATAAAATAACGTAGAAGCGAGATAGACAACGGTTTTGCAACAAATTATTAACTTTATTGTAATAATAAGAACACTAGTATATTTACAAGTTCGAAAACTATATTTTTTATTTTTACTATAAGCGTATAAGCGTTTTCTGCTCCTGGAGAAAAACTGGAGGGTGTAGGGTTAATTCTGTGTCCAGATTCGGATTCGGCAGCTTAAAATACATAAAGACCATGTGGTTTAATAACAAGTACATTTTTTTTTGTGGGGCTGATCGTTATTTCAAAATTCAAGAGTTTTTTTGCTCCTGGAGAAAAACTGGAGGGTGTAGGGTTAATTCTGCGTCCAGTTTTGGATTCTGCAGCTCAAAATACGTAAAGACCATGGTGTTTAAAAACAAGTACATTTTTTTTTGTAGGGCTGTGTTATTATCACTGATGTAGATAAATCTATTGACCAAATCAATAAGCATTGTTAAAATGTATAAGCGTTTTCTGCTCCTGGAGAAAAACTGGAGGGTGTAGGGTTAATTCTGTGTCCAGATTCGGATTCGGCAGCTTAAAATACATAAAGACCATGTGGTTTAATAACAAGTACATTTTTTTTTGTGGGGCTGATCGTTATTTCAAAATTCAAGAGTTTTTTTGCTCCTGGAGAAAAACTGGAGGGTGTAGGGTTAATTCTGTGTCCAATTTTGGATTCTGCAGCTCAAAATACGTAAAGACCATGGTGTTTAAAAACAAGTACATTTTTTTTTGTAGGGCTGTGTTATTATCACTGATGTAGATAAATCTATTGACAAAATCAATAAGCATTGTTAAAATGTATCCAAAGGGCCAGTTTAACAGTGTCATGTATTTAACGATCTGCTTCAATTTACAGTTGTAGTAGGTATATATTTTAGCGTGTGCACGTATACTCGTGTCGTTTCGCAACTAAACGTAGCATTATATTAGCAACCCACAGGGATTTAGTTATAGATTTGGACTTCGTTTTCAATTATTATTTGGGAGAAGGCTTGTGACTAAGTAAGAATTTGCCTCGGAAAGTACGTTAAACCGTTGGTGTCGACTATCATTTGTGGATCTTTGACAGGCAGATGCTCAATGTGTAATGGTATTCAGATGCATTCTATTGGACTTAAAGCTGACTCCAACTAGTTGAGAAAAGGTAGATTGTTTTTCATTATTATTTGGAGGTTGAAAATGAAACTATTGAATGTGCAAACTTTACTATACTAAAATAAACCTATTTAAAATGATTTTGGTCGAAAATTGCTAAATAAAATGATAACCTCTTAATAAAATTGCCTTCTAACAAAGTCAACACCACACAAGCCGACAATGGAATAAACTAAGACAATGGATCTAAGCAAAACGGAAAGTTGTTTGAATCTAATTGTGTTAAGAAATTTAAATCTCGTCGCGCTGTGTCCGCAGTCGTAGTAAGTGACTTCTCCTCCCGCCTTCAAAGAAGTACTTAAGCCACAGTTTATGACGTCACAGTTTTGCGCCACCGTTTTTCCCGCACTCTTTCGCTTTGTCCCAAGACCGGGCAATGGGGCTTTTGATATGCTAATGTTACTCGACCGTAATACCCCTTTATTAATGCTTAGTTTCAGCGTAATCGTGGCCACACTTTAATAAATTGTTGACCTCATTATGTTTGTTTGTTTGTTTGATGTCACTGCAACTTTGTATGATTTTATCTATTACTGTGCTTTATCAAACCCAACACGTTATTTTCCACGATAAATGTAAAACCTGCGACATAATATCAATAGCTTCATATTATTTAAGATCTCATAAAGCCGGCTTTAGGTTCTGATATTTATTACAATTTCATTATAGGCACCATTAAAATTTCCCCTTTAGTCTAATTAAGATGAGTAATGGCAGAGCTTTTTATTCTTGTTTAATTAGCTTAATAAACAAGAAAGTTTTCACGTAATTATGAATTTAAATTATGTTGAAGAGAGCAGTCTTGCTCTCTTCAATATAATTTATAATCATGGTTTAATCCTTAAAATTAGGAATTATATCTTTATAAGATACCATGAGATATTATTGTATTAAATTCGATTTGATTGCAGATGATTATAATATTCTTATTGTGTTCTGCTTTTTATGATTCATTGCAGAATATTGCACAGAAAAGTTGCTTAGATATTTCTTACCCAAAATTATCATAATTTAAAGGAGACGGGCATTTCTGGGCCAAATTTTAAGAAAAAAAATACTGAGGTATTTTTAAACTATGAGTATTTTTTATACCATAATCTGAAAAATCAACTCAATTTACAATCTGGAAAATGAGAAATCCTAAAATTAAGTTAACGTTCCCAATTAAATTTATTTATTTATTTACTCAAAACAATGGATTATGGTACACGTTAGAAATGCAGTAATACAAAATAAGTACTATTTATACAGACGTGTGGGTGAGCACTGCTCTCCTAGCTAGGTTATGAAAACCTGTATTAAGGAGAAGCAGTCCGGTCCCCTAAGGTACAATGTCGTAAAGTTATATAGTGCTTTTGATGTTACTGTACAATTTCAGAGATATGAGTTAAGTTTAAAAGTTTAAGTTTTAGAAAAGTTTTATTAAATTAAAATAATTTAGGATAAATATGTGAATGTGTGTGTCTGTGTGTGATTGTGTGTGGTATGTGTGATATCGTGGATGTGTTTGGGTGTGTGGTGTGTGTGTGTGTCCATACTCACCACCTATTTTAAGATTTGTTCAGTTTCGGTATATGATTTATTTTGGAGGTACGATTGTACAATCTTTTTGCATTTGTAATACGGTAGACCGTAGATTTGACATTCGTCGTTTATTTTGTTATACAAAAACGGACCAAGAAAATGAAAGAATCTCGTGACAAAAGTTGAGCGTACCCGCGGCAGGGTGCATATCCTATCTTTTCGGCGTTTACTACGTTTTTAGGGTTCCGTTGCCAAATGGCAAAAAACGGAACCCTTATAGATTCGTCATGTCTGTCTGTCTGTCTGTCCGTCCGTCCGTATGTCACAGCCATTTTATTCCGAAACTATAAGAGCTATGCTGTTGAAACTTGGTAAGTGGATGTATTCTGTGAACCGCATTAAGATTTTCACACTAAAGTAGAAAAAAAACAATAAATTTTGGGGTTCCCCATACATAGAACTGAAACTCAAAAATGTTTTTTTTTTCATCAAACCCATACGTGTGGGGTATCTATGAATAGGTCTTCAAAAATGGTAATGAGGTTTCTAATATCATTTTTTTCTAAACTGAATAGTTTGCGCGAGAGACACTTCCAAAGTGGTAAAATGTGTGTCCCCCCCCCCCCGTAACTTCTAAAATAAGAGAATGATAAAACTAAAAAAAATATATGATGTACATTACCATGTAAACTACCACCGAAAATTAGTTTGAACGAGATCGAGTGAGTAGTTTTTAGGGTTCCGTTGCCAAATGGCAAAAAACGGAACTCTTATAGATTCGTCATGTCTGTCTGTCTGTCTGTCTGTCTGTCTGTCTGTCTGTCTGTCTGTCCGTCCGTATGTCACAGCCATTTTATTCCGAAACTATAAGAGCTATGCTGTTGAAACTTGGTAAGTAGGTGTATTCTGTGAACCGCATTAAGATTTTCACACTAAAATAGAAAAAAAACAATACATTTTGGGGTTCCCCATACATAGAACTGAAACTCAAAAATGTTTTTTTTCATCAAACCCATACGTGTGGGGTATCTATGAATAGGTCTTCAAAAATGGTAATGAGGTTTCTATTAGCATTTTTTTCTAAACTGAATAGTTTGCGCGAGAGACGCTTCCAAAGTGGTAAAATGTGTGTCCCCCCCCCCCCCGTTACTTCTAAAATAAGAGAATGACAAAACTAAAAAAAATATATGATGTACATTACCATGCAAACTACCAACGAAAATTGGTTTGAACGAGATCGAGTGAGTAGTTTTTTTTTAAAACGTCATAAATCGTAAACCGCAATTTACCTTACATTCAATCAACTGAAATATAAAAATTAAAAAATATATATATTTTTAAACCGAAAATACCTACAGGTTTGTACGGAACCCTCGGTGCGCGAGTCCGACTCGCACTTGGCCGGTTTTTTTTTTAAACGTCATAAATCGTAAACCGCAATTTACCTTACATTCAATCAACTGAAATATAAAAATTCAAAAAAAAAATATTTTTAAACCGAGAATACCTACAGGTTTGTACGGAACCCTCGGTGCGCGAGTCCGACTCGCACTTGGCCGGTTTTTTATTTTCTAGTATACGGTATGGTGTGTTGCGGTGTTGTAGAATAACTGTTTGTAGTATTAAATGTTGCCGAACATTTAACACTTTGCAGTCACTGTATAGTTGGTCTGTTGGAAATAGAATAGAACGAAAAGTAGCCACTTTTAATATGGCCCTGTGTGCTACTTCTAGCAGCTTGAGAGTGGTTTTTGCTGCGCCGCCCCAACAAGAAATACAATATGTAATGATGGATAGGCAAAGTGCGAAATAGACGTTACGTATAACTGTAGGATTAGCAATATACCGAAGAGTTTTAAATATGTTTATCAGTTTGCAAACCCGTCCAGTTAGTAGACCGATATGAGACTTGAAATTGAGATTCCTGTCTATGACTATTCCCAGGTATCTGATGCTTTCAACAGAGGTTAAATGTGGGCATTGACAGTTTGAGCCCTGTGTCGATGACAAGTATGGGCTTTGATCGTCATTGAGGTCCGTGGTTGAGAGACCGAGCTATTAGAATAGGTCAGGAATTTGGTTTTGGAGGTATTAAGGGTTAGAGTGTGGAAATTAAGCCAATTTAGTGCTACGTCGAAGCCAAGCTGAGCTTGGTGCTCTAATTGAGACCAGGAATCCGCGACGAAGGTTATTGCTGTGTCATCTGCAAACGATATTACCTTGGCATTAAGGATATTGAGGTTACACAAGTCATTGATAAAGATTAAGAAAAGAGTGGGGCCCAAAATGCTTCCTTGTGGTACCCCATAGTGAATTGGAAGGTCTTCGCTATTATGGCCATCGATTCTAACTTTTTGTGAACGATTGGAGAGATAACTTTGGAAAAGATCAAGTTGTAGCCCCCTGACGTCTATTTTCTCAAGTTTGATCAAGAGTGTGGAGACGGGAAGGGTGTCGAAAGCTGGTTAGAACGTGAACTGCGTCACAAGTTGACTTATTTTTGCGAAAGCCATATTGTTGTTGCGAGATTATCTTGCAATGCTCCAAGTAGCCAACCAATCTTTTGTTTATTAAGCGTTCAAGAATTTTTGATAAAGCACTTAGAACGACTATAGGAGGATAGTTATTCGGCAAAGTTCCGTCACCCCCCTTGAAGATTGGATAATTTATTGCCTTTTTAAAGGAAGTTGGAAAAACAGCTATTTCAAGACAAATATTGAATATATGGCATAAAATAGGCGCCAAAGTGGTAGAAAATTTCTTTAATACTGTAGGTGAAATACCATCCCAGCCAGTAGCAGCGTTGGGTCGCAGTGAATTTATTGCTGATATGATTTCTTCTGGATCAATTTTATCCAAGACAAAGGAAGAAGTTTGTATGGATCTGTTTTGTGAGACAGGTGAGTATTGTGAGGGCCTGGTTTTTATAACGTCATCTGCAAGTTTCTTGCCAATATTGACGAAGAAGGAGTTCACATCGTTACAATATGATTGAGTGAGTGTGGGTGATGAGGATAGCAATTGTGTGGATGAGTGTGTAGTTTTTTGTGGTGTTTGTTATTCTTTTTATGGTATCCCAGAGTAATTTTGGGTTGTTGCTTGCTTTGCTAAGTTCTTCCGCATTGAAGAGCCTCTTCGCCTTTTTAAGAATTTTGCTACAGAAGTTTCGGTATTGATACGGAAAAAGGTAACACAGTTACAGTGTGTTACTACGTGATATTCTCTATTGACTCAGTCTTGGATGCACCGGCTTTTTATGTACTTGGTTCGTACCAAACACTGATAGGCCAGCCGCAATGTAAATGCAGTGTCAAAACTTTTAATTTCTTGAGTTTTAGTAATAAACTAGCTACTGTCCACGACTTCATCCGTGTCAAATTTTTGGTCCTCTGACCCTTCTCGTCGCACTGCATTGCCTGTCAGTTTTCGTCAATTTTTTGTTGCTGCTCCGCTCCTTTTGATCGTAGCGTGATGTTGTATAACCTATAGCCTTCCTCAATAAATAGGCTACCCAATACAAAAAGAATTGTTCATTTCGGACCCAACTGGTCCGAAATGAACAATTCTTTTCCTGAGATTATCGCGTTCAACCAAATAAACCAACTCTACAGCTTTATAATATTAGTATAGATAGGTATAATGGAATATCAGGTATTTGGTAGTTAAAAAAAACACAAATTCACAGACTGCCCTTGGAATAGTAATGTGGGGAAACAGTACAGATGCACCAACACTGTATACTGTTCAAAAGAAATTTGTCCATATCATAGTAAATATACAACAGATAAATAGCTGGAAACCCCATTTTATAAAGCTAAATATTTTAACTCAGTCCCTTTACTCGAAATATGAAAATTTGCACATAAACACCAAGAATTTTACAATAAACGAGAAGACATACAAACAAGACACACATTCTGATACAAACCACAACTAAACCTACCTACATCCCATCTAAAAAAACATTCAACAAGCCCTCTGGTAATGTTAATAAATGTATACAATAATTTACCCGAATCAAATAGTAATGAAAATAAACTCCATCTATACACTAACAAATTAAAAAATCTATTAATAAGTAAATGTTATACCAGTATTAGCAAACATATAAGTGATACATCCCTGAAACGCAGTTAGAATACCCAAAGCATGTTTTTTACTTATTTTGATTTTAGAATAAGTTAGATTATAAGTCCTACTATACCTACTATATTTCTTTTGATGTGCCCGACAGGGCCCCACGATTGTAACTAAATCCAATGTTTACCACCTAAGCATATACATTGTGGAATGCAATAAAGTATCTATAGAAGGAAGAGAGAGAGGAGGAGAGGAGGGGAGGGGGGGAGTATTGGAATGGTTCATGAAATCAAAAAACAAATAATGGAACAAAGCATTTTTATTTTTATATCAATTTTAACGTCAGATCACTTAGTATTTCATCTAAAATAGTAGGGTCGTTTCACCACTCATGTTGATACCGTGTGCCAGATAGAAATACATAATATATTAATATTGCATGCTCAACATTGTAAGTGCACAACAGCTAACAGTCAGCAGGATGTCTGCCTTCCAAACTATTGCAAAAGTATTGACCACGAGCAACTCTTGAGTCAGAAGTTGATATTTGGGTGTACCTAAGTTAATGTTCCTGAAAAGTATATATTGTATTTATGTTAGAAGGGGCTAACTAATATTATTATTTTTCTCATTGGTGTGCAAAAAAATGCAAAACAATGTTTTTCCCCGCACAGTCAACAGGTACAGTATGTGTTTGTTTTGCAGATTGCCATGGAATGTAAATATTCCTGTGTCCAAATTTCAATATTGAATAAATAGTTTAAATTTTTTCTTGCATCATCAATACACACTTTCTTCAAACTGCATCTAGATGGTTTTACAGAAGAAAGGGAAACATTCATAAGTTACTTCAAATCTGGAACAGTCTCGGGCAACATCTTCACACATTGTGTTGAAATCTTACTAAACATTTAACAGCACATTATTTTGAATTACATGCTGTACCATCTTCAAGATTCCATTTTCATTATAATCCTTCAAGTACACACATGAAAACTGAAATATCAATTTCGTGCAAT
This sequence comes from Aporophyla lueneburgensis, assembly GCA_932294355.1. Classification (NCBI taxonomy): domain Eukaryota; kingdom Metazoa; phylum Arthropoda; class Insecta; order Lepidoptera; family Noctuidae; genus Aporophyla; species Aporophyla lueneburgensis. The sequence goes on from OW028749.1 coordinate 20,150,845, forward strand.
TAGAAAGAAACGGATTAACTACTCCCTCTCACAGAGAGGAGGCCTGTATCCCAGCAGTGGGAACATTATAAGCTGCTTATATATGTATGTTAAGAGGAATAAGAGTATTAATTAAAGCAATTAAAACTCATTGAACTAAAGTAAATAGTGTTGCTGTCAGTTGACACTTGTCATTCAGCTATGTCAGATAGTGATGCGATTCGATTTTGTTTAAGACGTTAGTCGAGTAACTAAAGGCTCGAGATCATTTTATTTATTTCTCACGCGCTGTCACTCGATGTAGTCGTGTTTTGATAAGTATCATGGAGTCTTCAACTACAGCTTGGCAAAAAAGAGTCTGGAAAAAATGAGGGCGCCTGCTTAGCAGGTATGGCTACCCGTATACTAGGACTAAAAGTGATAAGATACTTGTTGTTTTAATCCATAAACACGAGATCCCGGAAATTCTCATCAATCAAGATTTCAAGACTTGATAGGCACACAGTCTTTTACTTTCATTGTATTTAGTAGATTGCGCATTATTTCGCTGGAATAACCTTTTATCTAAGAGTGCCATCATAATAACATAATGCAAACTTGTTCAGTTTAAAAATTAATTAAATTACACTCAGGGATTGCTGATTGAACCCGATACACAAGACATAATGTTCAGCAATCGCATTTGCGGCCACCATCTAGGGTATTCACAACCATTCGATGGTTGGTATGTCTGTATCAAATTTGACATGAATGATACTGAACGAATCCTGTTAATACTGACAGTTTATCGACAAGTAGGCGACTTACAGCTGCTTACTGTCGGAAACTAATCGGAAGTCAGAGAGTACTTAAAACATGTTGCATTCGAAAGGTACAGGCAATATCGAATAAACTTGAACAGTTGACTAATGAAAGCGTCAGGTATGTCTATGTGGGGTACATAACATTATCACTATTCACATGACAATGAAAATGAAATAACACGCTAAAATTTAGATTTTATTTAAAAGAAAAACGTGACATAACATCATTCTTGTATTCCTTTTCGGCGCTATGATAGATTTTTCCATTAACACTGATGTGTCAGTTTTACATTTCTTATTTATGAAATCTAAATAGTGTAAAAATCTTTCTTACACGTTTACGGCTCCCATTACAACCCGTCTCCTCAAACTATAGGTAATATATTACGTAGAATAGGCACTTGAAAAATAATAAATATAAATTATACTTTTTTTTACTGTGGTATGCGATAATGGCATTAACAAAAAAGAAAAAAAAATACTTGCCTGTTTCGTTATAGTGTTGAACTTTTGTCTAATTGCACACAGATCAAAATCCTCTAATTCTTTCTTCCGCCAACTGTTTTGGTGTTCCTCCAGGTGTAGAAAAAAATCCTTAATTTTTTTCACCTTCATTAACAATTTCTCTAATTGTACTGTGAGATTTACCTTCAAAAAAACATAAAGACAATCATATTAATTCCATGTAGGTACATTTTTCAATTTCAAGTATCAAACATCAAGAGTTAACGTACAGGCGATTTGTCAAACTAGAAATCATAACCTCAATAATCTATTAGTAAATAAAACAATAAAATGGCTTGAAACTTATAATACCGATAAAACTTAGTATTAGAAAGGAAAAGCAATGACTGGCATTGAATAAAAGATAAATTTCTTGGATAAATACCTGTCGTGTCGGCAGTTCTTTCGTAAACATTGTCAATCGGAGACAAAATTTGTTCCGCTTCAGATTCCGCCAAATTTCTTACGAAAACTTAGTATATCACAGCTCACACCACTACTCCTTATTGTTTTATTCATTTTTTATATGTTCAAAAGCATTAATAATTGATAGTTAATTAGAAATAAGTAAAATACAACTAGGAACACAACACAATGACAGATTAGCTACTTGTTGATGATAAACAAAGCAGTGTTGCCACCAAAAAAATATTTTAGTTCCAATGGTTACCACGACAGACTCTTTTTTGCCAAGCTATACACCAATTCATAATTCAATATTAATAATATCGTGTAACAAACTGTCAAAATAATGTGATGTACTGAATCACGGATGTTTTAAATAAGAGTGATTATGTATTGCATTATTCTGTAAGTATTAGTCAGTTGATAACGTGTAATTTGTCATCGTATCGTCATTATTTATCAGATTGACAGTGGAATATGAGAAGGAGAAAATGCTCCCCGAACAGCAAGAGTCGATTGTAGCCTCAATATTGATCGGATGCCGCATTTTGAATTTTGCTATGATTATTTTCTTTTAAGTTATTATTTAATGTCTCGTTTTTAACTAACGAAGCTGCTAGAAACCTCCCTAAGAGAGGTACCTACTTATATTCAACTTGAATTAAATTTAGAAAATCAGTGCCTGACGAATTATAACTAGTAGTAGTAACTTCACTAGCCAAACTGACAAGCCACCAAAAACTTCAATCCGTTTCACGATGATTTTTAAACCACTCTAAGCGAGAGTCAGTGAACTTAAAAACGGGATTAAACACCTGCACCGTCAATAGTTCTTTTTTTTTAATCAAAACAGATTTGATTACTACCTCGAACTGTAAGTGGGTACATATATACTAAAAAAATCATAACATCGTTAAAAACGCTTCAATAAATGTTTTTTTAGGTAAAATACGATTATTAGAAGTTCCTTTCGAGTCTTTAACATAAACGAAAGGTTTGATTTCACAGCTTTAGCTAGTTAGGGACTTAGAATGAAACGTTCTTCTGAGTTTTTGTTATTTATTAAGTTAATATGTTGTATTTTTGTAACAATAAAATATCAGTACAAAACTATTAATATGGTCAAGATATCTTTTTAAATTAGAAAATCCTTTATTGCCACTTATTCGTGTTTAGTGACAATTTTAGATTCAACTTTTTTCTTTGTGGTAATAATAAAACATACTATTTGGCATTTGTTTAATGATTACGACTGAAGGACATGTATCCATGGTCAGGAATAAATAAAAAAAAACTATTTGGCATGTTGGTAACACAGGAAGCCCACTCGTATGTTCCTGTAACGTTTCAGTTTCGATTCGGCGTAAGTTTCGTTTCCCTTGTGCTTTACAAATAGTAGAATGACTATAAAGGACATTATCGACCTGCGATCGAAATCTAACTGTTGTGAAAACACAACTGAAGTGTAACTTTGCAAATTAGTGGAATCGCCCCCCAGGACTCGAAGTAGAATTTTAGTTGACTAGTTTATCAACGACGTAAAATATTCTCCTGTGTAACACCATTTTTTTCATATCAAACAACAAAAGCGGCCGTGTATTTCTGTTACGATATTTGAACACATTCTCATTAATAAAGTTATTTTTACAGAGTGATAATTTACTTTGACGATGAAATTGATTGATGATTATTGAAAGAATGGACACATTGCTTTATTTGCTTTAATAGTTTTCAATTTCATCAGTGGTTGTAATTTATGCTTTCAATTACAAGTCTAGATTTTCAGTCATCATTCTCTTGTTCGTATACCAATTCATTTGCAGTTGGCGCAACATGTCTTTGTCGCCTTATCGTTTTTCACACAGTCAATGCATCGGTTCCTTGGTCTTACGATTTTCTTATAGCCATCGATATTCATATAAAAAAGTCTAAATTACTAGATTGACGGACTGAAATTCTAGATTTTATACTAGCTAAGAGTTTAGAGGCTGAGCACGCAATTATCTCAGAACAAATTGTTAATAATTCCACTGTATTTATCGCCCAAAATTTAAGGATTACCACGATTTAGGGAACCGTTTTTTTAATGTTTCTGAATGTGCGTATTATTAAATAAGAAACTTACATCATCATTAGTTATGGTGATTTTATTTCATTTTATGAACTACTAGCTTCTGCTCGCGACTTCGTCCGCGTCAAACTTTTGCACCCATGACCCTTCCCGTTGCATCGAATTGCCTGCTAGTTTTCGTCTATTTTTCGTTGCTGCCCCGCTACTTTTAATTCCAGCGTGATGTTATATAGCTTATAACTTTTTTAATAAATTGGCCACCCAACACAAAAAAAAAATTCAAATCGGATCAGTAGTTTCTGAGATTTCCGCGTTCAACCAAACAAACAATTAAAAACAAACTCTTCATCTTTATAATATTAAATAAGTGTAGATATAATATTAGTATAGATTATCGCTAATGTAGGATAAAGTAATGTTTTAAGTTATTGTTTTTTTTAGTTTACTGTCAAAAATTACAACTGTAGACTACGGCACACAGGAATTATAAATTTTTCAGAAGCATTTATGTTGTCATGAAAAGACCTACCGCTGGTTCAAAAAGCCTTCGGAACAAATAAATTAGAGATTATTATCGAATATCTTTTCATTCGTAATTGTATATGGTATGCTATGTATCTACTTTTATAACTTATGTATTTAATGAATTTATTATTGAATTTACTTAATTACTGTAATTAGTATCAACGTTATTTTGTGTTGGCTTAATTATTGGAAGCTCTACTTATTCAAATATAATTAAATGATTCCTCGTAGAAGTACTTCACAGGTGTTCATTAATTAATTTATCAATTGTAATTGATAAATACAACGTTGATATTGAAACCTACAGGGCTTCACACGCTTTCATGTAGAACATGAATTTTCAAGAGGTTATCTCATTAGAATATGACAATGGTTTAATGTGTCTGATAAAATTAACGTACCTATAATTGAATCAACCTCACAGTTGCGCGCCACGTTTGCATAGGCGGTACATGCAGTGCACAATATGCGGTACTAATAACGGCTTAATATTGAATTAATTTATATCTTGATGTTTAACAGCAATTCAATCTGTAAGCAATTTTATTTGAGAGTTGCGTTATGAATGCTATTGGACCATAAATGTTTTGATCGTTCGTTAAAATGAAATTTCCCTGCTAACCCTTATTTATCACTAGTTTCTGCCAGCGACATTGTATACGTGAATTTTCTTGTTTTAACATAAAATGCATCCTAAAGCATCGCATCGCCTATACGCGTTTCTCTTAGCGTTCTTTCTTACTTTTTTTACTCGACTACTTAGGGTCGTAGCATGATGTTAAATAGCCTGTGACTTCCCTCAAGAATCGGGCTATCAAATCACATCTAGCGGGTAGTTCCAGAGATTAATTTCTACATTCAGACTGGCAGACGGACAAAATTTTACGTCTTTATAATATTAGTATAGATCGGATAATATATTCTTTGCCCAGATTTGGCCCCATAATCACTACCTTTCATTTGACATACATATTAAACGCAGTGTTCATAAGTGAGCAAGTACTACCAGTAAAATATGACGAGGGTTTTTGATTCAAACTGAATATTTAATAGGTTTTCCAACCATATTTTATTTCGAACTTAATCTTAAGATATTTTACGGTTATAAAGTTTTATAAGTGACTTACGATACGGTACGTGCTCTTGTGTTTGGGTGTTACCCTTATATAAACCTAGTATATTATGTTCCGGGTGAATGCTTTCACCCATAGCCATATAAAATGCCATAAAAATGCGTAGATATTCTAAAAGCACGCTCTATACTTTTTCCACACAAGGCAGTTATTTTTTTCCTTTTGTGTGACATATTAAAACCCAACGCAGTATCCGTACAGACGGATGCTTATTGTGGCATCTACATCCCGTCGAGCGACGTCAACCGCCATACTCATTTACTCGAGCTATAGTTTTTCCATGTGGGCAACGTTAGAGGCAGATTGTTTTTCTTTTAGAACTTTACAATTGAAGAGAATTTAAATGTTTCACCAGGAACAGAGAGACAGTACGAATTTTATGGTGCTGTATTTGCAAAATGCGATGCAATCATTGTGGACGGCCGCGTCCTAAACAATAGCAATCATCATGCGAATAAACAATAGTGGCGTTGTTTTATTTGAAAATATTGATACATTCTCATATAAAAGAGCGCAACAATTATTATCGTCGTTTATACTTATGTATATGAGTATAAAAAGTTGAATTTGTAAGTCAAAATTAACAGAACCGCTTAGCCGCGTTCGGGCGCTGGGCAAGATTAAAACGTAACCTCGTGATAAATGAAATCGCGATTATGTCGATCGCGAACTCGGGTAAAGCTGCATTTGGTTAGGGCACTGGAAACAAGTTAAAACTTGGTACAGTACGTCGTACGATTAGAGGATTCGATCGGGATCTCGGGATCCCGGTCATATTATAGACCCGAAATTTTCGGGATAATTTTAAGGAATCCCGGGATTTTCGGGATTGATACATTTTTTAAATAAGTCAGTAAAAATGTATGTGAAACGAAACGAAACCTTGATTTGACATTTTGACAGCCCTCTTGTTTACACAGCAGATTTCATTTGTTTTTGCTAACGACCGGTTCCGGATTATGTGTAAAAGTGTGTAAAAATTCCCGCTTCACGTCGTATAAGTATTGATATATTTTTTTTTTTTTTTTGTTAATTGGTGATAATCAATGAAATTATTAAAAAGCAACGATGCATTAATATGTCTGAATAAATATAGATGGAAAACAACAAGTGTTATTTTCTGTAGCTTTAAGAGATTATGTTAATATCGTACATAGACTTAAATTTTCTTTTCATTTTCGTTTAGGTTTAAGAAGTAAACACTGTCACTATCCAAACAAAGTATAATTTTGTTTAACCGCCTTTATGAAGATTTAAAACTTAAAATATTGTATGTCCCCACAAAAACAGAAGGTAAAAAAAAATGATTTTGATATGTTTTACTGTCTTTTTGTTACCATTTTCGATTACCTATACATTCCCGGGACTATCCCGGGATCCTGAGATTAACTGTAGATAATCCCGAAAACCCGGGATTAGAAAAATCGACCGGGATCGAATCCTCTACGTACGATACGAACGATGTTTTATTTAAACTCCAGTCGGATTCAGAGAATCAAGGATTATTAATGGAGGTTTTAAGTTAGAAAGTAGCACGTTTGTGAAATGTAAAGGATAATATTAGGTATAGTGAAATATTATTACTGATTGTTTAAACAAATAATATTATTTGTACGCGATATTAAAGCTACTGGATTATGCAAGACGTGATAAATACCGTTCAAATCAAATCAAAATATTTTTATTTCACATAAGCCTGCAAGGGCACTTATGAAACGTTCGAAGCTAGGTGCACGGTTCCAAATTTCGGTTCATGAGATAAAATATAGAAGAGACATGTCATAAACATTGTGAGTTGCGATACAAAACTTTGTTCAGAATGATGTTCGTTTTGAAATATGTATGCTTAGAACTTTGATTTCTACTTGCATGTATGTACCATGTATGACCAACTACCTCGTTGGTCCAGTGGTTGCAAGCACTACTGCTGAGCTTGAGGTCCTGGGTTTATCTCCCAGGTCGGGTAGTGTTACTGGGTTTTTCTATCTGGAATTTCTTAGTAGCAGCCCGGAGTTTGGGTTGGTGCCCAGTTGATGGCAATAGGCTCGCTCCCTATTACATGGGACTTAAACATAACAGGCGAAATGTAGGTATACTATAAGTGTACCTCTGCCCAACCCTTCGGGGAAACAAGGCGTGATGTTATGGTATGTATGTAGGTATTGAAGTTTATACATCTCGTACAAAGTCCTCTAGAGATGCCATTAGCTGGAAGTAGAATGGATCACTTTACATCTCAAGAGATGCGAACAGAGAGAAAAGGTATTCGGGTTAACTGTAATGTGTGAACAACAGAGCTGAATCAATATTTTATCTAAATAAAAATTGTGGAAACCTGGGTGTTTTTCGTTTAATTCAATACTTGAAGCTGTGTTTGGAATCGCTATGCATCTTGCAAAGAAAAACTTCGTTATACATAAAATAAAATGTTCTCTAAAACCGGCGGCCACTATTATATTATAGGCACGAAGCAGTAAATAACTTCAGACCTTTTCATCCAAGTCCCCGAACCGAATGCCTCTTTGAATTGGAATTGAGCCAGTTTAAAGAATGGAGCTGTACCTACCTACGTTTTGTGTTGTGGTTTTGTTTAATTTTATGTGTTGAACAAATGCAAATGCGTTATACGTTGATTATATGAAGTGTTTGCTTATATCAACTGGTTTTCAATGTACTATAAAAAATGTATATTTTGTCTTTTTTGATAAAAATATTACGAGGAACTCCAAAAATACAACGTTTTCATTTTTTACTAATATTAATTTTCTCCTTCCATTATTCCGAGAATGGTAAAGTACCTTACGTTCCTGTATTGGTAGATATCTGAGCTAAGTTTCTAAGCGTTTTATTTCCGACATTCGAGTATTATAGCTCTTCTTTTCTTCAAACAGCAATAATTTACTTGATCAAACTCCTGTTGGGTTACTTGTTCTATTATTCTTGATGATATATTAAGTTGTTGGTTATTTATTCGAGAAGAAATAGCAAAACTCTTTTTGTTTTACTTTTCTTTATCAAAGTTAGAAACAAGGTCAACAATTCCCATTACTTACGCGTTAGATGATGTAAATAATATTACTTTAGAAGAGATAAACCAGTGCGGAATGAAACGTCCAACAATTTTGCCACAAATCCAGTACCTACGCTTGTAATGTGCGGTTTAAATTACACATAAAACTTATTTTATTTAGCTACACGACGCTATTTTTAATGTTGTTATAATGTGCTTTTGTATTACATAATAGCCCGTGTTACTTCCATGTATGTACAGACGCCACCAGGTCAAGCTACCCGAAACTGTAAATTTTTCCCAATGAACCTTGAACCTAATGCTCTATAAATAAAGTCGAAAATCTATCAAAGAAATCTGACAGATTGTAGTAGCTTGATGTGTTGGCGTCTGTACATTAATTGTCATCCTAAAAATGAATTATTTTGTTAAAATGGTAACACCATCAAGAATTAATATTTTATTACGAGTGCAGTGTAATGCTTCCTGCAGCCTACATTAACAAATAATTTCAATTCTACACATAAGCCTGTCACATACAAATACGGGAAAACATATAAATTCGGGAATAACGGATACACCATAGTGAAGTGGCGCACCGCCCAATTTACATATTTATTCAAATTCTATCAGCCGATAATATGCACAAGGACGCGAGAAAGCGTGAGATGTGGCAACATGTTAGGTACTCAGGCGAGAGCTTTGTAGATCGTCTTAATTTTATTTTTCCAAGGAAAATAACGATTCAAATTAATCCCTCATGACTTAGAAGTCTTGTAGCATTGATTTTAAAAGGTTCTGTGTTTACTTTCGAAGAAGTGAACTTATAGGCACTATGCGTGTCTGTATGGTGGCTCAGTTTAAAAAATATTTATCCGTGCTTTTATCATTTCTAATGTGACGATAATTATTACATTAGACGTCGGCTGCCAAACGCTTCACAGGCAATCATAATTAATATTGGATTGGATATTGGATTTTTTTTTTTGGATATTGGTTGGTTGGGTTTTTTATTATGTATTGGGTTTTTTTTATTAACAGTCAGGCTTTGTTAAAAAAAAATACTTATCGAACATTTTTTGTAATATTTTCTCTCGTACCAAAACATCAAGAGGAACGAAAATAAATATGCAAACGTACTTACTTATTTAGGCGGTGAAATTCCCTGATATCAATTTGACAGAATGATTATGGGGCCGCGCAGTAAAAAAAAAACTTTATTCTTTTTATAGAAATTAATAAACTTACATATTTCATGAAAAATGTTTTGATTTCATTCATCGAACTTCACTGAGTAAGAAGGCAGTTAAATTGATTCTGTGCTTTTGCGTTAATCTACAACCAAAATTATCCTGCCCATACCGAACACGAGGGAAAGTTTCGTTTGTTTCCCAATGTCGTCACAAAATATTTTATCAAATTGGAAATTGTCGTCTTCAGAGATCTAACTCAGGCTTATATCCAGTTAAAGAGCCCCAATCTAATGGGAAAAATTTACGTAGAAATAATATCAAACCTTGTCACATACGATGTCAAACTCGATTTAAAGTACATCCCTATTGTTTCTTTACATATTATGGTTCTGTTCACCGCATATGTTTTATTCACTCCTTGATTGTATGTCTATGTAATGTGTTCTGTAGTCTCTTCCTAATAACCTAAAATAGAGAGCATAGATTATTTGCCTTTTCATGTTTACGTTTGCACATGTTCGTGACATGTGTGATATGATACGACACGAAAGAATTTTACATTGGCATATGCCAATTGCATTGCATTTTTTTTTTATGCTTTTACTTCTGCTTTTACAATGCCAAATCTAGATTGAATATCCTCACATTACTTAAACCTCAAAACAAAATAAATTATTATGATTAATTACAAGATGATAGCGAATGCTCTTTATTCATTATCCTACAGTATTAGTCTCTTACATTCGTTACAGCTCATTCACACGTTATTTTTATGAAGATGCCTTATTTATAGCTACACGTCAGGAGTTTCTGCTGTATAAAGTGTCACAGATACTAACCAACATACCGAAAAAGATAGTTTGTTTGATAACAAAGCTTAGTAAAATTCTATGGAAGCTACAGTAAGCAAAAATAAAAAAAAAATGTAAATCTATCAAACTAATAACACGTTCAAAGCGTATAATTAACAAACTCGAAAGTTATATTATAAGTAACTAGGTACTTCCTAAGCAAAGCTTCTATAAAAACAAAACTTCTTTAACTGCGGATGGTTCCACTGAAAATGTGTTCTCTTCTCCAAATTTTCAGTAACATTTACTTGAACAGTCGGAGTTTATTCGGGTAACGTCACTGAGATAAATGTGCTCAAGTATGCTGAATCTTAAAACTAAAACTTAGAACAACAATAAACATGCATTCTTTGGTAGTTTAATGCTGATCAAACTACCAACTACATCACAGGGACTGTTTCTGAACGTTACTAAAATACATAAAATCCTAAGTAATTACGGATGGTCTGCCTAATAAACCTGTACTTTGAGATAATAAGTGTTAACTTATAATTCTTGTTCCTACTTTTTTCTTGGTCGTATTTTTCCTGATGTAATAGTTTTTTCTGTTTTTTTACCTACTTACAGCATTGATATAATTTGAATAGAATTGACCTGAAATTTTTGATGTAGAAAATTGTTGATTTCCAGTTATTTATTTATTTTATGCCTATGGGAATAGGCACATAGAAATGTTTCTAATAGGCCTTTGCCTATGAGAAACTGTGCCAGATTTGTACGATGAAAGGCAAGAGCAATCTAGCCTACATAAGAACAAGCTGAATATCTTAAGCATGCGTTAGATACGCTCATATTCCCCTAACGCAGCATAGAAATACAGCTTCGTATATTCTGGGAGCTTAAATCGAATTTTTCGTCTGTCATAGTGGTTGAAAATATTTCGCGTTCACCGCTGCGCCAAAGTCAATTTATCGCTGGAATATATCACGATCGTGCTTTAGATACATACTACTTTAATACTTTATTTTTTGTAGAAATACGAGTGATTGTAAACCGCATAACATCACCATAGACCATTACCATAGTACAGGCTCTGCCTAGTTTGGGATCAGACAACGATGTGTTGGTTGTCCTAAGATATTATTATTATTATTATTTATACATACGTTAAACATATCTCGGGATTCTAGAATCCCGGTCCTTTGGAAGGCGTACGAGGGCCCGAAGCCAACTCGCAGAAGCCCCTTAGACAATTTTAAATGATGAGGGGGCACCAACCGACGATTATCCCTGTATGCACTATGCAAGTGCCCCAAGGACAATCCCCGATTGGAGCAGAACTATTACAGAATATGGAAACAAAACAAATTAGGCTATGGGTTTGGATGGCTATAATGGATTGGTAACCGCAACTATGGAAGGACTATGGCCCCTGCCTGATCAATGTTTTGTATACACGGATAAAATGGCATGGGGTGACTTGCACACTCAATAATGGGCCCCCGGGAAACGTCGCTAGCACATAGTGACGTAGCGACAAGGGGGCAACACTTCCTGAGGTGCTTGAGAAGTGGAGAGGTATTCCACGGCTTTCAGAACAATCCCAGAGCCCGGAAGATGGTCAAGATCCCTACGAGCACTTACTGGAATACTTCCTTTCCCCGAGCACGTTTGCTCTTGCGAATCTCCACTCAAGCCAGCCAATAAAGGCAAGAATGAGGTGGGAGCTCTGAACCTCGTCAGTGTTCACTCCAGCCGGCCAACAAAGGCAAGCCAGAGATGAGGAACAAGAATTCTCCCGGAAGATCAGGTCCATGGGGTCGCTACTGCCCAACAGCTCGTCACATGCTGCCCTGCGGGTTTATTATTATTATTATTATATGTTGGATCTGACCTTGTAGATTTGCTAGTTGTTGAAGCTGTGTGTATATTGGAACTCACAGTAAAAGTCAAAAGACGAACCAAAATCGTCTTTTAAAACGTTTGTGTGATAACACTAACGATCGTCAATGAATTGTTTTAGAATTTAAAATGACCAACGAAGCGGATATTTACCACGAAGTGGGCAATTAAAGAAACGAAGATATATCCAATGAATGAATTCATATTAGTCTATATTCTATATGTTAGTACCTTTCAAGAAAAATAATTAGCATGTTAATGGAGTTGTCTTGTTCTAGGCTCGCGATGCAGCGCATGCTCAGCATCATTCTCCTCAGTATCGCCGTAGAGCACGTGCACGCGCAGCAGCAAGACAGAGAACACCAGGGACCACAAACCTGCGGCGGATACGTGAAGGCTCTCGTGGGCACTATAACGACACCAAACTTCCCCAACGCTTTCCCCGTCCCGATAAAGTGTAAATGGATAATAGAACACGACATAGTGAATGGAACTATATTGATGTACTTCACTCAGCAGTACACTACCAGTGGGCTGACGTTCACTGAGTACATGTACTATGACGAGTCTTACAAGTTGGGCGAGAGGAGAGCGCTCACCGTCACCGACGAGAATATCACCAAGATCAAGTGGCTTCAGGTATGGTTCAATTAAACGAGAACTTCTAGATGTATTTTAGATAGATGTAGTACCACCCACTTTAGTGTTACAATAATTTCAAGGTTACTTCCTTAGCGCGTAAACTGGAGATCATTTTATTTTTCTGGTCTATTCCATGATGCGGCAATGACGGTCGATGTGTGAAAACTGTTTGTCGATACAGGAATCCGAAGATAAAGTGCATCAAAGTATGTGAACAAATCAATCAATTTAGAAATGTATCACGAAGATAAAAGAAAACTATCACAGCTAAGTACGCTTAAGAAGATACCTACTAATCGTTATTTTGCAGTTTGAATGTATGGGAAAATATGTATTTCAACTACAATGCTATGTTTGTTCTTAGTATTAATTAATTCATACAACTACAGAACCCGTAAATGTGCGTTGTCAGACATACACTTGGGCGATTTTGTATAATTTTCTCATTAAGTAAAACTTTAAGATTCAATGATTAAGCTCATATAATAAGTTTAACCTTACACCGCTCCAAATGATTTCTCTCCTTCCACATCAAACTAAAAAAAAAACTGTTTGTTTATATTGCAACCACAAATGTACGGTTAAACGCCAACCGCTTGGCTAATTGCCTCTATACGGAACTATTTTGTAGTAAATTTTACCTTCACATTGCTCTGTTCGTAACAAGCGAGCCTGTGTGAGAACAACGTAATGAGAGTGAAGTTTCTAACTTGGTTGGCTAGTCTGAAGGTTTGCTATTAGAGGCTGAGGAAATGAGTTAACACGGAGAAACTAGCACAAGCACACAACATTGTGGGCAATTTAGAAAATAAACGGATTAATCCGAAATCTTCGTGTGCTGAGTCTAACATATATTTTCATCAATTGGAATAAAGGTTTGAGCAAAAACCAAAACTAACAGCAGTAGCTATCAAGTTGCTGTACGAAAAACGTGAATGCGAACTATGTCTTTGTGTATAGACGAGACCTGGTAATTGACCATTGATAAAGGAATCTTATTGTAAATTGCTATCAAAGAAACGACAAATAGCGAGATAAGCATACTAATTGAATGCCAATGTCGCTATTTGTCGGTTCATCGGTCACCTAAATTGAACAAACTGAATAAAGGTAGAAAGTGTGATGTGAAGGCACTTAGTCTTGTGGTGCTGCAACCTCATTGCTCAATACACTTTTAAACGAAATTTGAACCATTTAAAGTTCATCTTATTTGAAGGTCTATATGCTAAATTTGTCTTCTCGGCAACGGGTATAATACAATGAATATTATTGAATTGTCAATAAAAGCCGTTCCTACTGTTTGTGAGTAACGCAATCACCCCGCAGGTCAACATTTCAGAGATAACGATTCAGGTTAAATGGTAACGGTTAGAATATTCACATACGAATAGCTCCAGGCATGACGTCGTAAGTAGGCCGGTCAGCTGGGTCGCGAGTGTAGGCACTTGAAACTTTCGCGGCAACACTCTAAAAACAAGAATAGTTTTTTATGGCTACACAAACACAGCTAATAAAGCTGTGTTTATGTAGAACTTGACAAAGAGTACCAACGTTTTACCCTTTATATCGTTTGAATGGCTCAACTTGTTCTGAACATACATTTCTGATTTTATTAATTATCTGTGTAGAACATTTTGTGGTTATTTATAACAAAAAGTCTTTCTTTGTTTGTTGTATAAAATGCCTGTTAGCAACATATACTTAAACCAAAGATGGACCATATTTTTTTTTCTGGATGGGAAATCATCAAATGGCTTCTCCCGCTCTGGGCGGAGCTGGAGGGCGTGTCAGACTTTTACTGACTAAAACCCACCCGTGTTCCTTTAGTTGCCCATGTGCCAGGGTCACGGTATCTCTTTCGAACAATCACGCGACCCCGGCAGGCATCGGTCCTCGCAGACCCCTTCAGTGCTGCTGACATCTCTTTGAGGCGCGCGTGGAACACTACGCGCCGTCGACCCGAGCTTGGTTACCGGGCGGCTAGCTACCCATTGCTCGCCGCCCGCAAGTTCGCGCCTACGGTGGCCGGGAGTCCGCCATCGACTCCCGACGCCATCGCGTTTTTGTTTAAATTATGAAATTCAGGTGGTATTATGGTGGATATCACAAATATGACTTCACAAATATAACGCAAGTGAATCCGCGGCAACAGTTTGTATTACATATAACGTTAATATAATAATCCTGCAAATGAATCATTCCACAAAATATATCAAAGAATCTAGCCAAATACCTGCAAAATCAATTACCTATACTTTCCAGAACGCGATTTCTTTCTTTTGTCTCAAATAAGTACCCTTCAGAACACACAGTTACAATCTCTTAGAAATTAAATTGACCCAGAAATATAAGTACGACTTTCCTCCAGATTCTGCGAGTTTTTCTAATGTAGCGTGGACGTGACAGGGGTCGAGCGGCTGCGACCTTCGTCAGTTGACTGGTTAGATACCGACTGTGAGCGAAACATTTGTCGCAATAAAGTTGGGCTAAACTTAAAATAGTGGTTGTCACGGGATGATTTGCATTTTAATGCTACAAAGATGGCATTCAAAGAGATTCTGAAAGAAAACTAGTTTGCGAATAGGCTCCATCGCTGCATCGTACAAGAACGGTTTCATATATTTTAACCCTGTATAAATTGTGACAAGATAACAAAACCACACTAACACACCGCCCGCCCTCTCTTGTTACTTGCGTCGATAAAATGTAGCAATGATATATAAATATTGCTGCTATTTTGTTGCGTATATCTTTTAGATATCTTTTGGAATCCAGTTTCAATAAACGATTCTAGTGAAAAAATGATCGTTTAATCCGAAAGCGACTTTTAACCGCTCATACATAAAATTAAACAGTTTTTAACCGACTTCAAAAAAGGAGCTCATAACTTTGACTGGGTGAACCGATTTTGATGATTCTTTTTTTATTTGAAAGCTGGTACTTTCCGAATGGTCCCTTTTTAATTTTTGGTTCCATTCGGACAATAGGGTTCATGTGAAAACCATATAAGTCTTAAATTTGTATTATTTATTTGTGCGATAAATGAACGAATAACGCGATTAGATTAGTGCGGACCATCTACCAAAACTAAAAAGTTGAAAATAAAAACTTTTTACAAAAAAACAACCGATTCCTTAAAAAAAAAACACTACAAAGTCAAAAATAACTTTAATTTCGGAAGTCGGTGACAAAAACCTTAAATACAGATCCTATGACACCGACTTTCAAAATTAAAGTTATTTTTGACTTTGTAGTGTTTTTATGTAACAGATTCGATGTATATTTTTAACCGACTTCAAAAAAAGGAGGAGGTTATCAATTGGACTGTATTTTTTTTTAATTATTTTTTTTATTTTTTTTTATGTTTGTTACCTCGTAACTTTTGACTGGGTGAACCGATTTTGATGATTCTTTTTTTATTTGAAAGCTGGTGCTTCCCGAATGGTCCCATTTTAATTTGGTTTCATTCGGACAATGGGGTCCATGTGAAAACCATATAAGTCTTAAATTTTCATTACGTATTTGCGCGACAAATGAACGAATATCGCGATTAGATTAGTGCGAATTATCTACCACAACTAAAAAGTCAAAAAATAAAAACTTTTTACAAAAAAAACAACCGACTTCCTTAAAAAAAACACTACAAAGTCAAAAATAACTTTAATTTCGGAAGTCGGTGGCAAAAACCTTAAATACAGAGCCTAAGACACCGACTTGCGAAATTAAAGTTATTTTTGACTTTGTAGTGTTTTTTTTAAGGAAGTCGGTTGTTTTTTTTTGTAAAAAGTTTTTATTGCATTTGTTATTCTCTGCATACGCTTTGTACGAGTATTTTTAAACATGAAAGTGTTACAAATCAGGATATTCAGCGCTTATATGTACCTAATTTCGATCCTCACACAAACACACGTAACGTCGTGAATTGCGTTAACATCTCATCTCAGCGTCAACTCAATAACGTCTCTGTGTAAGCTGTAATGCATATCCATTTAAATGAGGATTAGATTTACGTGCCACACGTGCCATAACCACTCCACCACAAACCCATAACGTGTACTTTTAATTACACTATTACTTTTTTTATTCAATACAAAATAATGCCTTAATTTTTTCATATTTTGCTCTTGTCGGTTGGTGGAACTGACAACTGAACGCTCAGTGAAACGTGTGATAGGTTCACAGCTACGCTTTGGCTGCATTGTGTACGCTAGTAGCAGTAAAATTAATATCAGCGAATACATTAATTACAGTTCAATAAATTTGATGAAAGTTTATTTGTGATCATTGTAGTGTTTGCCTGATTCAGATTTATTTATGGAATAAACTGCCAGTATCCCGTGTAACCGTAACAAAAATAAAATATTTTCATAAATTAATGAAGTACGTATGTTAGTGGTTCACATAATAATTTTCATGCCCGTCTCGGTCAAAATTTGACGCAGGACGAAGTCGCGGGCAGAAGCTAGTACCTATACATATTATGTTGACAACCATTCTTTGACAGGTTGTAGTAGCTTGGTGTGCTGGCGTCTGTACGTTTGCTAGTCGGAAATTAAGCATGATGGGAACTAAGTTGTTATGAACAATGCAGAACAACAAGAAAACAGCCATTATTCGAACATATTCGTAGGTACTGTGACAACCTGAGGTTCTCCGTACCGAGATTGAATAATCAAAAATGCTTTAAATGGATACTTCGCTTATGCCACGTTTTTGTGTTCAGTACCGCGTCTGCCATGCAAGTCTATCATCCCGAAACAAAAAAAATATTAATATTTGACGGTTTATTCAGTTTGACAGATCGATTTTGTTGATGTGATTAAAATTAATATATAGCCAACCTGTATAACGTAAGATCATCTTAGGCAGACAAAATTTACAGCGCCTATCTGAACATTATTTATTTATCATCCTACAGACTATTGTCACCTTTTAAGTCTTATTAACCCTAAAATATATAATCTGAACCGCCATATTTCTACGATACAAGGGTTCTTCAACTCATTAGCTTAACATTTGCTGCTATCGGGAAAACCAATGAAATGATCTCATCCCGCGTCCGGGCATAATGAAGCACCTGGCCAGAGATAAATCTGTGTATCCTTATCACTCTTGAGTTATGTGTGAACGATGCCTGGGTAAAGTAAGTTAAGTATCGGATGTGCTCAGGTCAGTCGGTTGACTTGACGATTTTGTAATTATGTTGACAGCTCTATTGCTGTTATAAGAACATTTTGTCGTAAGTGCCTTCCAGTGGGCGTTTATAATGGTATTTAGTTAAATCGAACCTAAAATATTTCTCATCAGGTTTTGTAAAATGTATAATGAAATGTTCCCGCTTTTTTATGAATCTTATTTTCTATTTTGAGGTCCTAAAAATACTTACAAGCCAATAGTTATTGCAACCAACATGGAAGAAGTGCTAGCTGAATGCGGAACAGCTCGCTAAGTTCGCTCGGCTCGCACGCTGATGTTTCGATCTTCGGTGTCTTAATAACACAGGAAAGTAGAAAGTATGAAATGAATATTGAAACTGATAATTTTTCATTTACAGTATCGTGACGTGAAATACTATAAATCCGCGTTATATTTTTGTTTACGTAATTATTAGATTGACTGGTCTGACTACACATCTAATGCATCCATAGATGAATATTAACAGCTATCCCACTACCGGCTCATTGCTCGTTATTATTATGATATACGCACTTTTGTGAGAATAAATCAGTAAAACCATAGGTAGGCGACGCGGAAAAATTTTCATTAAGGGATAGAATACTACAATTTCGTGAACCTTCTGTAGTAAGTAGGCAAACACCTATATGAAATACAACGTTTAGAAAATCGATTTCTAAAAGGGTGCGGCAATGCCTGTCAAAATGTTTAACCTTTTATTTTCCAAAAAAGCAGGTATGAAGCCGTAAATATGAGGTCAACTAAAAAATATCATCAATCAGAAATTGGAACAATAAAAAACCTCAACTTTGAAAATAGTGAAAGGTTGTTGTATTAGAAAAGCACATTAGCTGGAAATCACTGTTTACTTTGGAAGTAAATTCATAGTTAAAGTTTATATATACAAATGGTAAATACAGACTGATCCCAAAACTAATGCAATATTTGTCAGCTGTTCTCCAAGGGATGCGGATGACAAGGGTACCGAGAAAAAAACGTTACTTATTGTTTGTCGCATTGAAATAAAACATATATTGTGGTATCAAATGTGTGTGTTTGTATGAAGTTACTAACAGGAAACTGTGCTAAAGAATAAGTATTATTTACAATGTTTTATTTTAATATTTCCTTATAAGTTTTGTGTAAATATCATACTCACAAACTCAAAGCATTTATTAAATTAAATCAAAGAGAGGCACTTTCGAATTCTCATGGAAACGGTCAAGTAGAAAAATGCAGCGTAGTTGGTATGGGTATCTATGGAGAAGAATGAGCAGGCAGGCATTTTACGTAGTAAGCATCCCTGATGATACATTTCTAAACAAAGTTCTACGAGGAAGTAATCCAACTCGATGTCTTAACAATAGTTAGTAGCACAGTAGAAAAGTATATTAAACACATACCGTCATGTGGAACGAATGGCGACCGAAACATATTCTAGTTTCGTTCACAAATGTCGTTTTACCTTCCATTTAGACTTTCATTACATTCAAATCCTGAACTACTGGGTATAATGTGAAAACTTAAATGCAAACTCCAAGGCGGATCACTAATCCACTAAACTTTTCAAAGTGCCATTCGCTGCCAAATATGAAGATTGTGTTTACTAATCATGGATGTAGCTGTATTTAAACGGTATCTGTTAGAAAACAAAGGATGATTAGACAATGATGTGTAATTACAAAAATTAGAGATAAATTAAAGCGCTCAGGCAAACAATCTATAGAACTAAGTAAGAAATTCTTATTGTGACCAAAATAGCGTCTAAATGCTATTAATTTTGCACCATACTGATGACGTCCGTAATTATAATGCATAACTTTGCCGATTTTTTTTTTAAAGCTATTTAGACATAAAATAGAGTACACACTTTATCAATAATACAAAAATCTTTTAATATGTAGTTCAATTCGAATATTCGTAACCATAATCTCTTCCACAGTTCAACTTAACTACTTTACCATTTTGTCCCACTATTACCCAATTAAGGCTCTCCACCCGTCAACATGACATATACCCTCGTCACGAAAGGCACAATCGCGCTTTATTTATGGTTCAATTGACCAGACAGCTCACCATTGTGTGATTAACATATTGAAAGTGGAAAAACCGAGGTTTCCCTCACGTGATTTATGCAATTGGATTACTGGATAGTATGGCAAATAACAAGTGAGTATTGATGTTATTTTGTGTGGTTCCTTCGTTTTTTTTTTTAGCCTATACTACTACTATATACTACTATTTATCAAAAAAACTGAAGAGTTTGTTTGTTTGAACGCGCTAATCTCTGAAACGAATAATCAGATATTGAACATTATTCTGGCATTAGATAATATTTATTTATTTATTTAAAATTTTGTACATTACAACCTAACAGCTACAATGCGCCAATGCGATGTTACTACTACACAGATAAAAAAAAAACTAAATTAAAACCTGCTTATATTAACAAAGTACACAAGAAATTGGTCTTTTAATATTTTGAACGCACATCAATGCAAGTAGCATTAATGTGAGTTAACATCTCGTCGTATTCTGAAAGTCTTTGCACTGTTTGAGGATAGACCCAAGATTGCGGTAGGACTTAACGCAATTACCTATCTAAGATGAACCCACGAAACATCAATTCCGGCACCATCTCCACTTCCAGATCCCGCACATGCGTAAGAGCATATGCGCGAGTTAAGCTCAGTATACCGCATTTGGATATATTAAAACCTAATTTATTGTATGTGCTCCACTTCACTACCCTATCACCCTATCGACATCTAGTTAAAGTCGTTCACAGTCCGAAGTATTTGCTACCGACAGGAATAATTTAAGTTCGTCCGTGAATAGTGTGCTATTTCTTCGCCACCTTTACACCTTCATCCCATCATTGATCATCAGAATGAATCCTAATGAATCAATATTGCTACCTTTTTTTTTTGTATGTGGGAAAACATCAAATGACATCTCCCGCTATGGGTGAAGCGGAAGGGCGTGCCAGACTTTTACTGACTAAAACCCAACCGTGTTCCTTCAGTTGCCCATATGCCAGGGCCACGGTACCTTTTTCGATCAAATCTCGCGACCCTGGCAGTCTCGCGACCCTGGCAGAGGAGGTCCTGGTGTTAAGTTTCTAGTAGCAAATAAATGGAAGCAATCCGGAAATGCAAAACATCCCGGAGTTCAATGCGTATTCAGATATAATAGCTTTGCTAATGTTCCGGATTGCTAAAAAGAAAACGCACACAAAGAGGGGACTTACCGCCGCAATTGTGGTGTGTCCAATATTGCTACCCTGACTCACCCCCGAAAACGTGAAATAAGGCTTGTAGCCAAATCCACCATATACGACGGTATATTCGGTATATTTCTTGGAAAAGGCTATAGGCTTTTAAAATCACGCTGAAGCCATTACGAGCCGAGCAATATGAAAAAAAGTAAAATAGAACGTCAAGTGAGAACTAAGTTATTGCAAGCAATAAATACGGGATGGGAGGTAGGAACAAGAAAATTTACTGATGAAGTCGTGCACAGAAGCTAGTGAGCTAGCTAGCTCTGACGATGGAGATTATTTAGTTCCCTAATTAAGATTTTTTCGTGGGAATAACTTTTTTTGTGTTTCTGTTTAGCTTAATAACTTACTTTCTCCAAATAAAATCTATATATATAAAAGAAAGTCGTGTTAGTTACTTCACTTATAACTCAAGAACGGCTGAACCGATTTAGCTGAAAATTGGCAGGGAGGTAGTTTAGAGCCAGGAGAAGGACATAGGATACTTTTTATCCCGTTTTTTTTTTTTTTTTTTTTTTTCCCCTTTTTACGACCGCGTTCCCGTGAGACGTCACATAAAACGTCAAAGAGAATACAAGTCACTATAAAACGTGGTACTATGACAAAAACGTTGCCTTCGAAGTACCAGGTTATCATAACTTGACAGGAGCTTACCAAACAAAGGAGTGTCAGCTAGAAAACGCTTTATGCCTTCGAAGTACCAGGTCATCATAACTGGGTAGGAGCTAACCTAACATATGAGTGTCAGCTAGAAAACGCTTACCAGATCACCACCGCGTACCAGGTTGTCAAACTTGGTACGTTTATAACAACATTTATTGAATCTGAGGCGATACGAAGTTCGCTGGGTCAACTAATTATCTATACTAATATTATAAAGCTGAAGAGTTTGTTTGTTTGATTGAACGCGCTAATCTCCGAATCGAATCCGGTCCGAATTGAAAAATTCTTTTTGTGTTAGGTAGCCTATTTATCGAGGGAGGCTATAGGCTATATAACATCACGCTACACCTCAGAGGAGCGGAACAGTAATGAAAAATGTTGCAAAAACGGGGAAAATTTATTCCTTCTGAGAGTTTCCGTTGCGTGCGCTGCGTAAACGGTTAAAGTAACGCAAAAATCATGTATGACGGGATTGTTATTTTTAAAAAGTTCAAAAAAAAAGTCCCAAGAGCATATGTCTATCTTTTAAGGTTGACTCACTATAACTCAAGGAGCGAAAATGGACGAAAACTAGCAGGCAATTCGATGCGATGGGAAGGTTCATGGGAGCAAAAATTTGACGCGGACGAAGTCGCGGGCAGAAGCTAGTTTTTAATAAAAAAGACTTTCTTTCAATGCGCGAATTAAATTTTGCTACTCAGTGGGCTAATTATACTGTGGCAAGTGGGATCCAGAGGGAAATTCACTTTTCCTGTGTCACTAACCGATGACCGTACATAAAAGCTTTATTCATGCTAAAAATCAAAACCCTGTGACTTTATTTTGAGATGGCGCGCTATGAGGGTAATTTGAAAGAAAAAAAAAACAATTTTTACGTCTATCGTGTACCTGCACGTCAATGTTATTGTGTATCTATATGTAATAAAACTTATATTTCAAGTTACTTTAAAGGGTTGACTTGTTCGTCTCTGCATAGTTTTCTTAAACTTTCTCATTTAAGTGGTAACGACAAGTGTAAAAAAAGTCTGATTATTCGTCAATAAAATGCCAAAAACTCGAAAAGACTTGCGATGCCCCTAAAACTAAGTGATAATGTGTTACCAACTTATTGTGATATTATAAAATTTTACTTGTGGTTAAGAAATGACTAACTGGAACCGAATAATGGTAAAGATCCTGCAGTGAAAGATTTGTGTGAAATGATAGCCGCTGATATTGAAAAAATTTGGAACAAGGCGTCAATTCCCATTATAAGCCATCAAAAAATAGTTGCCAGATTGATTTCCTACTATAATAAATACAAGAATGTGAAGAAATTACGCAATGAAAAGAAACAAGTTTTATGAAGTATTTGAATCAAAATTATTTGACATCGCTACTTGTAAATGTGAATCCAGAGAAGTTTCTAAATGTGTGATTAAAGTCCCTATTGCGGAAGAAACCCTTTTGAAAGACCAAAGAAATGAACGAAAAATGTATATTAGGTCTGTTGATAAAGTCTCTACTAAATCTATCTGCCGTAAAGAGACAAGGAACAGAAAGTATGAGGAGTTTTAAAAAAAAGCTAGTAGTACACCAAGTACTTCTTCTGATCCAGTTCTTAATTGATTTTCTAGTAGTTCGTCCATTGCAGCATCAGACGAGGATGAAGATGTGATTTTTAAAACGAAATAACGACTCAATCAACCAGGGAAACTGATCAAATGGGAAGTAAATTGCAAAACTTAGCTACTGCTTGTGATCGAACTGGAGTTTCTGACCGATCTGCTGCATTAATCGTAAATGCTGCATTGTTGGATTTAAACGTTATCAACACTGAAAACTAGTGAAAAGTAATAGATCGAAGTAAAATACGTAGAGAGCGGAGAAAGGAACGCAAAGATTTACAAAGCTTTGAGAGCAAAACAAATTTTGACGGCTATTTATTTTGATGGTCGTAAAGATATAACTTTAATTATGACTAAAAGTGGCAGTATCTCACAACGCAAGAATATTACCGAAGAACATATTTCAATTATTTCGGAGCTTGGTTCTGAATATATCGGTCAATTTTCTGTTGGTTCTGGGAAAGCCACGACTATTGTGAAACATATAATTGATTTTCTTGAGTCAAAGTTTGAATATCGACCATATTCGGTAGCTATTGGATGTGACGGTACCGCTGTAAATACAGGACATTAAAATGGAGTCATAACTTTATAAGAAAAACCGTAATTTCCTCAGGTGACAAATTATTTGAAATCGAAAAGTATCCTTGCCACACCCAGGCAGTAGAACGGTGCATCAAGCTCGTTACTGAGGCTTCTTCATCTGTTTGTGGGCCAGAGGCAAGAGATGGATTCATTCGCACGAGGATAAAGGCAAGGTAAGACATCAGAATTTGACACAAAATCACAACTTTTTAAGCAAAAAGAAGACCTGAAGCTTCAGCTTCTGAGAAGCTGCAGCTTCAGCTTCCGAATGTTAAAATGATTTTATTTAATATATTTTGTATTTTTGTAAGTACAATACTAGCTTCAATATTTTCATTTTAATAAATAGTTTGCCTCAAATAAAAACTTCTTAAAAAACAAATTTTGTTATTTTCTTTAACTTTTAAATTTGATGCGACACCTTAAGATGTACCCGTACGAACTTGAAATTTTATTTTTATATCTCTAAGAATGTCGATCATCCATTGGTGATATTGGAGTAACAAAGTTTAAAAAAAAATCACTCCATCCTACTGAATATTACTTCCGACTCGGTAAATAAAGCGGTTCCTTTTATTCCTCTAATTAGGTGATTGTATGTCAGTGATATTCAGAGGATCATTGTACCTAATTATCCACCTTTTCTGAGCTTCAATAATTACAGAAAAATCTGGTTGTCTAATGATTTTCAATTCATAATTGGGTGAAAAGCAAAGTCGGCGAGGTTATACACATTAGACTTTTGATAATTTAATAGACACCAAAACTTGTTTCACTCTTATTAATTCCGGTAAAGTTAATTGGGCCATCTAAAACATTGACACGCCGTTGGTCTTAATTGGTTTAAGAGAGAGTTCGAGTTGTCGCGACTTAATATTAGACATTTATAATGCCCCGCTATTTCATGGCCATAGTGAAAAAATCAGAAGGGATTTACGATACTAAAACTGTGTTAAATACCCAGGAACACTTTATTACCATACATAAGCGATAAAAATAAAATAGCTTATTGAGGTAACCCCCAAACTTTTACGAAATGGTTTACTGCAGCACAAGCCACCGCGGGAAATTTATATCTTCATAACTAAAATGAAACCGAGAAAGGTGCCACTGGCTGTTATATTAACCACTATCTTCCAATTCAACTAAAGCTACGAGTGAAAATAGAAAATAACACCATATTTTGAAGAAGAATCTCGATAAAGTGAGTTAGCTGAAAGATCAAGGGCAAGGCTTTATATTGAACTATTTCTGTTACCAATTCTAGAAAAATATGTTCTCATTGCTCATGTTTTGTTATTACTCTTGAACATCACTACATTATAAATGCCTTGGTATGTTTAATAATTATTAGAGTACTCATATTTATACAGTTAAGTTAAGGAACATAATCTAATATAATCTGTTTGCTTCTCTGTACGGCGCGCTTAACTAAGTAACTAGATACTTCAGGTAGGTACAACTTACGCTGCCCCTGTAATCGAGCTTTGCCTTTGTCTGAAATGTTATTATTTTCAAAAATAAATGAGGCTAGCCAATGTTAACGCTGCAAATAAAAAAGTTTATTTCAACTGGCAGGTTAACCTGGTATACCGCCGTTTGCCCGAATTTTATTTTCCCTAATATGATTTGCTATAATAGTCAACAGCCATAATATTATATGACGTAATATTCATTTGCCCTACTCTTATTTGCTATATTAGTCACGTACTAGAAGCTTTGTTTCCCATGAAATCACTTATATTTGTCATAATCACTGTAAGCCCTAATTATGCCGCCATGGGATCTGGAGGCAAAGGTCCTCGCGCACATGTGGGAGTGGCGCGAGGAGGCGAAACGCCGGGGCGAAACTCCGCTGCCGCGACAAATCGCGGCACGGCGGACAGAGCTCCGGTGTGATCTCATGGCGACATGGCGGGTACGATTGTCGCAACCCAGTGCTGGGCACGCCACAATTGCGGCGGTAAGTCCCCTCTTTGAGGAGTGGATAGAGAGGCGTCACGGCGTCCTCACCTTCCGCCTGACGCAGGTTCTCACCGGGCATGGGTGCTTCGGTGGGTTCCTGTTCAGGATAAAGCGGGAGGATACGTCCGGGTGTTTCCATTGCGAGGATCGTCTGGAGGACACGGTGGAGCATACGGTGGAGGTGTGCCCTGCCTGGGCGGAGCACCGCCGTGTCCTCGTGGAGGCAATCGGCGGCGGCGACCTCTCGCGTCCGGCCCTGGTGCGAGCCATGGTACGGAGCGAGAGGGAATGGGAAGCCGTCACCTCCTTCTGCGAAGCAGTAATGCTCGCGAAGGAGGAGGCGGGGCGCGTGAGGGAGTGGCAGTCTCTGCGCCCTCACGCCCCTAGCCGCCGCAAGAGGAGACGCCCCGGGCGTCGGGAGTCGATTGCGGACTCCCGGCCACCGTAGGCGCGAGCTTGCGGGTGGCGAGCAATGGGTAGCTCGCCGCCCGGTAAGGACCAGGCTCGGGTCGACGGCGCGCAGTGTTCCACGCGCGCCTCAAAGAGATGTCAGCAGCAGTGTAGGGGTCTACTAGGACCGATGCCTGCCGGGGTCGCGTGATTGTTCGAAAGAGATACCGTGACCCTGGCACATGGGCAACTGATGGAACACGGGTGGGTTTTAGTCAGTAAAAGTCTGACACGCCCTCCCGCTCCGCCCAGAGCGGGAGAAGTCATTTGATGATTTCCCATCCTGAAAAAAAAAAAAAAAAAAAAAGCCCTAATTATTACGTGCCCTAATTATCACATTCCCTAATTATCACATGCCATAATTATCATATGCCATAACATCATTTGCCATCGACATTGGGTGTGTAACGGTTGTTATATTAGGAGAAACTGGATGCAATCGGGACTTTAAGGCACCCCGACTCGGATAGGTTAGGTTAGAAGTGGTTATTTTTTTATAAACCACCCAGAACTAGACCAAGCCCACCCTCGACCATGCATAGAATATTTTTTTATCATGAGCAAACGCTTAGCTTGGATAAGGATTCGAAAACAATTTAATATGGCGCTTAAATATCATGTGTAATGATTATTATGGCGTTTAAATATTATGTCTAACCATTATTATGGCAATTAAAAATATGAAAAACAATACGTATGGCACTGGTATCTTATGGTATCTAAGTTTCGGGCAATTAAAAGTATGTCATATGTCTTTTAGGGCAAACGAAACATTCGGGCAAATCAAATTCGGGTAAATGAAATTCGGGAATATGATGATTAGGTTATAAATCTTCGGGTAAACAATAGACAACCCTGAAACCCTTATCTTCTTGGTGACGCAGAAATAACAACACTTGTCACAGCTATTCATCAAACCGTGAGTTTCACTTACATTGCCCTGAAGTGTTAGCATCGAGGACACGCCCGGAACAAATGTGAAATTTATTCAAGAGGAAGCTACTGCTGCCACTAAGTTTAGCAAGTTATTGCTCAAATTCGTCTGTGATCACTGTCCCGGTATTAGTGTACTTATTAAGTGAAAGTACCTGGACGCCCGAGCAAATTTTTATTTTTTTGGTAAATTGTGTTTTTTAGAAATTATATTAAATACACATTTTGACATTTTTCTTCCAATAAAAAAAAAACGTAAGTTAACGTATGTTTAAGTTGATTAACGATAAAATTGATGATTGAAAACACGATTAAAACGACATTTTCTAAAAATGAATCCTAGCTAGATCGATTTACCGCCCCCGACACCGCCCCCTGTATACTAAATTTCATAAAAATCCTTGGAGCCGTTTCCGAGATTCAAATTCGATATACATCATATTTACAAGAATTGCTCATTTAAAGATATAAGATAAATTATACTGGCTTCGCTAGCAATTCTATGCACACAGTATTTGGAAGGTGAAAACCATTAACAAAATTGCTGCTTGTGTCTTCTTTCGGTCAAGTGAAGAGGCAGTGGTATCGTAAATAAAAATAAGACCAACTCTGAATAAAAGCACAATTTATTTTTATATATTAAAGGATCCCTGAATGTTTTGTTCTCTGTATCTGGTTTTATTATTTGACATTGATGATGATGAGGCAAGAATATCCATCTTAATCTGTTCTTGCCTGTTCTGGCACCATTTCAGTTTGGACTTAAAAACTCTGCGACTATCACACATCTGGTTTTAAAGAGTACCATGTGATGGTCTACCAGCTAACACCCAACCCCAGCCTAGCCCTCCCGTGAGCGCCTGCGACATGCCTGTTGCACCCTGTGATGTAACATTTACGACTGCAGGATCTTACAGACGCCTGCGTTAGAATATTTGTGATCCTAGTATACATACTATCCAACAAAGCCATGTGTTCCGGGTCAGAACAGGATGTATCAGCGCATGAACTGAATTCCCTTGGGAAATCCAGCTGCTTGAGCTCCTCGTGGCACAGGCTATGATACAGATCAATCTGCTCAACCTCCCTTCTGCCCCAGATCACACCGTCACAAACGAACTTACTATTAATAACACGCTTTACAACAGATTTATTAATATCATATTCCACATAAAGTGGAGAGTGGTCAGACCAATACACGTCATGCCGCACCCCACATTATGGACAGTCTCGTTAGCGGCTTTAGTGACAATGCAGTGGTCTAACCATCTCCTACTTCCATGCGCTTCACTCGTGAAAGTGTATGTACTAGACTGAAAACCTAGCCTCTCCATATCAACACAGCACCAGTCTTGTTCTACACAGAAACTTAACAGTTCGTCACAAAATAGTTCGTTTGGATGAGCATTAAAATCCCCTAAAATATACACAGATTCACAGTCAGTGTTCACTTCCATCACAGACTTTATTACACTCAGGCAGTCCGTAAACATAGGTAAATTTTCAATACCGTTAACCGGCATGTACACACTTAAGATTATAACCGCACTATTTCGTGTCATAACTTTTATCGCACAGATACGCGCACAATTGCAGTCTATTACTGAGACTGACTCAAACGCACTCTTCCGCCAGAGAATCGCCACCCCGCCATACGGCCTGCCACTTAGGAGACCTAACGACGTGTCCACCGCAGACGTGCCAGTGTACCCGAATTCTTCGTCTATTGTGCTAAGTAATGGCAAATCATGTGGCAACAACCACGTTTCCTGTAGCGCTAATTAATGCTAAAACACATCTGCCTATAGCACTAGACAGCAAAGGCGACATTTGTGAGTAGAATTACAAATATGCTAAACAATATAAAAGATCGGACCAAGAAACCTTTGAAAAAGGCCTAAATACGAACTCCTATAGCGGTTATGACCATGTTCCTGGAAGGTCGCTCTGCCCGAAATAGGCAATTATCATAAACTATCCTAAATGTTACGGTTAACAGAGCAGTCGAGCGTTTATGAAAGACTGGAGATTTAGCTGACATAATTTACATGTTTGATGATGAGTTTATATACACATAATTATACCAATAATTAACTAGGTTGACAGTAGTAGATATAGTCCTTAACTATGCAGAACACAAGAATTGTAAAAGTTACGATTTTTAACAAATATGAACGAATAACACCAAAAAAATACTTGAGCGGTGTCAAGGGACACCAGGATGGAACGAAGTTCCTTTCGATTAATTAGTGAAGGTATTGTATTTTTTTATTTTTATTATTTACTAGCTTCTGCCCGCGACCTCGTCTGCGTAAATGTCGGTTATCGCGTACGCAGACAAAGTCACGGAATAAAAAGTAACTAATGTTCTTTCTCAGGCTCTATACTATCTGTGTACCAAATTTCATTTAAATCGGTTCCGTAGTTTTAGCAGGAAAGCGAGACAGACAAACAGACAGACAGAGTTACTTTTGCATTTATAATATTAGTGTGGATTATGTACAAAAAACCTGTATACACTCAACAAAAATAATCGTCGCGACACCACACTCTTCAATGCGAAATAGAAAGACGAAACGAAAATAACTGGCTTGCTTTCTATGAGAGAGAGAGAGACAGTCAGAGAAACACGCGCACGCCACACGGCTTACAACGATAGCAAAAAGTGTCATTACACCTTTTGGTCTTAATTTTTTCCGTCTAGCCCCCTTTTGCAACGGCGATAAGGAACTTCGTTCCAAACATATTTCATTTGATGAGGAGTTCAACGAATCTTAAGTTCCATTGATTGGACTAAAACTATAACACAGACTACAACTTGTCTATGCCACCGAACCCCCAGGTACCCCAGCAGTAAATCATCATCATCATTTCAGCCGAAAGACGTCCACTGCTGGACATAGGCCTCCCCCAAGCACCGCCACTTCGACCTGTTCTGTGCCTCCCGCATCCAACGCATTCCTGCGGCCTTCACCAGGTCATCGGTCCATCTTGTGGCAGGCCTTCCAACGCTCCGTCTTCCAGTACGCGGTCGCCACTCCAGAACCTTCCGGCTCCATCGGCCATCCGTTCTGCGAGCAATGTGCCCTGCCCACTGCCACTTAAGTTTGGCAATTCTTCGGGCTATGTCGGTAACCTTGGTTCTCCTACGGATCTCTTCATTTCTGATTCGATCGCGTAGGGAAACAGGAGTAAATACGGTATTGGTAAAGATACGCCATAAAAGTTAATGTGAATGAAACAATCGACATTAGAAATCTATTAACATAAACCATAATGGCAGTTATTCTTGAATACCTCGGATATTCTCATCTCAGCACAAACTTTACGCTGTCGTGACAGATATCAAAGTAGTCGACGACGCGACGCTGATAAAGAGACTTAGCGTCGAGATTTCTGTGCCAAGTGACAATGTAAGTAGGACGTTCCAGTTTCAGATGCAAGATTTATCGGTGAGTGCACTTGGACATAATCGATTTCATTGCAGCGCTTGAATTTATTGCATTCACTTTGGTTTGGTCGACACTAAAATATTAATGTACAACCAGTTTAACCAAACACTTAATCATACTGAATTTTTTTTTCACGGGAGAAGTCTTGTAATTATTTTTATGGAGACTTTCTAAACATTGATCTATTATCATTAGAAGCCTTTCAGCTTTTTCGACCTAAATTGAATCACTAAAATTATATCGGTCAGCGGTGAATGTTGTACAGAACTACCATTGCAATCTCAATGACTCAAAGTACAATATAAAAATTACAAGTTTAATTTTCAAATTGAGAGAGGATGCATACATAACCATCATGGTCTGCAAACTACAATAAAAGCAATCTTATCCGAGACATACTAGGCAAGAAATAGTATCAATAACATTATTGACGGTGGTTCGATAACATTAATTAGCGGCAATTTAAAACCTACCCTTTCAATAGATATCATCAGATCATTCGATTGTTCATCTGACCCAACAGATTTCAATTGCAGTGCCATAGTAAAATAAGTTTTATCTTTCCCTCATAAAGCAAAAAATTCCATGAATCAAGCAGCAATATTGGCTATTGGCACTTTATTCAACGATACTGTATCCACGACATCCCCTCTAGGGTTTAACATAGCTAGTAGGTAGTACAGTCATTACCGTAACAATACTCGGTATTTTCACTTCTGGGCAGTCCTGAGTCGGTGTTAATACAAATTTTACACGGTTTATTGTGAAAAAATTGTAAAGAAATTTGAATTTCGTTAACTGTCTTAGAAAGAAAGAAATAAAAACAATATTTTATTTCAGACACGTAAAAAAATACAAACAATATACAAGGAGCTCTATTCTCTTTAAATTGCTTAGAGAAGCTTCAAGCAGTTTTCTTAACATTTCGCAATACTTGCCATAAAGAGAAAACTTTGCCTTCTAACGACTTAGCTAATAATGCTGGTCGGCAGCTCCCCCATGCGCGCACACTGACTAAAAAGCTTCAGACTAATTGATGCAAGGCACTCTAAATAAATGCACGGAATTCTCGAATTAACGCTCTTCAAACAGCTTTATATTTGCCGCATTACAAGCATTGGCCTAAATCACTAATGCAATGCTAGTTGGCTGATTTTATATACATTATGCTTGTCGCACTTAGTAGCGGCGCCAAAATTATACAGGCGTAGCTACTCGTATTTTATGCCGAATTTTATCAGCCTGACCTAAAATGGTATCATAATATGGTATAATATTACATGTTATTATATATGCTTGCGATATAAAATTTTAATACAATAATGATGTCATTTATCTTTGCGTTATGTTTTATTGGAGTGGGTAACATGGGTCTGGCTAAGTAAAGTTTTATAAAATAAATGATAGTTTAATTTACTTTTTTGTGTTCCGGGAAATAAAATCTCGGGAAATACTTTTAAATGAAAATGTCGTATTTCAAGGAACATCGCTATTAAAACTGGTTGGAAACTGAAAGCAGGTAGTAGATCGGTGGAGCCGCATAAGCCACTAATTAACAAATTAGGTTACAGGCCAAGAAACCCACAAAAAATTTAGAGTAAAATATTAATTCATGAAATCAGTCCTTTTTGAAAATCGTTTACGTAATTAGTTCCTCAATTACATTCCAAAAAGCCCTTGACAAAATAGAATATTACCTAAACAAAGACTTTATTTTTAAAATCAAGGAGGTATCAACATTTTTAAACGTATAAAGAGTTTAGCTTAAATAAACTTTTATTTCATATTGCATGTCATGAGACGCTAAGTTTTATACGGATTAAAAAAAAAAATGTTCTCTGGAAATTATTGAACGACTCAGCACTCGATCGACTCGATGATAGAATAGAAATATACGTTGTTTTAAGATGTTTTATTCAAATACTTTTAAATAATGATTTGGCTATGAGATTGTATTAAAACGGTTAAGAAGTTCAGTGTTAAACTGTTATCTAAATATTGAATAACTCTAGGCTACGAAACGTTGGTGCTTCGACAGCATAGCTTCCGCTTGCGTTGGTGTGCTACGCTGTAGCAACGGTACAAGTATATATATAAGTACCTACTCGTTCAAACTATAATAATTTAGAACTGAAACAGTAAGGCAGCTCGTGATCATATTAACTCGTCAGTTCAACCCGTCGACCCATTACTTAATCTTTCAAATGCTCAGTCTATACTTCTGCTCTTAGCACCTACTGTGCGAACTCAAGATTATTGTTATTTAACATATTTCACGTTTTAGTAGTATGTTATTGTATTATATAAGACCTAAAAAGCATTGGCCTTTATGAGCTTAATCTACCACGCTTGACAAAGACATAGGTCGAATCACAAAACAAACACTCATTTCATCGTCCCCTGCACTGACCTTAAGTGCTTATAAATTAGCATTTCTGTTTACGATACTCAAGTAGCTCAAAGTTAAAAACATGTAGTTATAAAAGCTATTCCGTGGCGAGTGTCACCACTTTGATCTCCATCCGCCTCGAGCGACTCAGAGTCGTTCACACTCATATCACTTACACGTGGCTCAAACTGTACCTGGTGGGCATGGCAGGGTTTAATATAAGCTTAAGCTAAGAGCCGTAAAGTTCAATTACACTGTTTCTTTAAAATACTTTGCAAAAAATCAAACCCTTTGAAAAATAGTGTATTACTAACACTGAATAGATTTAAAAAAAAATTACAAAAAATTAAACCGCCGAAAAAACTGAAAAATAAAAAAAATAATAACTCGGCGCTTTGAATGATCTTTATTCATTGATTGTTTGGCGCCAACTCAAAATGACTGAAATGTTTATTATTTTTTACGTTTCAGTTTTTCAGCGGTTTAATTTTTTGTTAAAAGTTTCTATTTTATAAGTTTTTGTGGCCATAATCTACTTATTACTACATGCTTGCAAAATCGGACTATTCTGTGAGAAGTTATGCAATACAATCAATGAGTGAACAATCAATCATCTCCTGTTTTCCTACCCTTAGGGTTGGAATGAGACCACCTTCGAGATATACCCTTTCCAATAAAAAACTATTATCAAAGTAAATCCACTCTGTAAAAAGTTATGCGTGGTCATACATGAAAAAAACAAAAAAAAAATATACATCGACTTGAGAACCTCCTCCGTTTTTTTCGTCGGTTAAAAATTTAACCATATCAGTAATTTAAAAAAAAAATCTGTAGTTCAATAAAAAAGTAAACGCAGCATTTAGATTGAAAAAGTCAAAAACCAGTACAAAAAATAAATCATATAAACATTACAAATCATTTAGTTGTGGCCTTCGCCTATCGTCAATGAACTCATCGACACTCTAATAGCCCTTCCTCAATAAATATGTCTTCAATTTATTTGTAAATAAGTTAATGCTGTTTATACTTTTAAATTCCATTGGCAACTTGTTGTACTAAAAGACAGATTGAACTCTAGGACTATTGTGGACCACGTTCAATTTCGGTTGTATTGTGGAAGGTAAGTCTTTCCTACGAGTACTATGTCTAACTTGTTTTTCCTCATTGGTCTTGTACAAATTCTTGACAAGTTTAATTCGGTGACAACACCAGAATATAGAGACACGGCACTGTTAAAATGTTAAGACTAATAAAGTGGTCCCTGCACGAATCCGTCTGTTTCATAGCATCGTTCTTACAGCTCTATTTTGGATCACAAATGCCGAGTGGACATTGTAGTTGTACCCGTTTCCCTAAAACTCAATACTATAACCGAGCCTGGACTCAAACAAGGCAAAGTAAACTATCTTAAGTTGGGCCAAAGTGAGTTCGTCCCTCAGACTTTCAATTTAATATTAGTTATTATAAGCTTACTGCCCGAATCGGATCGGTATTAGTAAATTAATACTCATGGATTGTCCCCCATTATACACGAACTGCGATAATCAACAGATTGCGATTAAATAGAAACTCCCTTTGCGAGCAACCTCTGAATTAATTCAATCAGATTTGGGTCAAAACTTAATTAAATACTTACCCTTGAAACAGGTCTTCTCTGTAACTACTTTTTTGTAAAACGATGCTATTAACCAGTCAATTACCGTAATTACAGACACAATTAAACACCATTGTGTCTATACCAAATGTAGTATCTCAGGGACTTAGAGGTTAAAGGCCATGGCAGAGTTTGGAGTTTCTTTATTTGTTACCGAAATAATATAGATTTTTTTTTTTGCAAAAGGAAATAAGTATTTAATGGAAAGTTTGACGTCGTAGGAGTCGTAGGAGTAAAACAGCGAGCTTAAAAGTAAAATGAACTTGGTTTGATACTATAATGCTGCAGAAATGTATCAAACATCCACCTGGATATGATACAGTTTTGTCCGAATGAAATGTTTTCTTTACAGCTGTTGTTGTAATGTTTTTTTTTTTGCTGAGTATCTTGTTTTATCATCGCCTACCCTTCAAGTAACAAATTATGATAGAAACGTATGGCTATGTTCTTGCTCTATCTTGAACAAAACATTCAGATGTTGTCTTTCCTTTTGGCTACGGAACCCCCAGCTTGAAAGCACGAAGTTTCATGACATAAAAAATGGTGTTATTCCTTTCCGTTTTTTAGCTTACCTATTCCAAGAAGAGTCTAAATTGTTGGAAAAGAGCATGATAACTGTGATACTAACATTAGGTATGATACTAACTGTGATACTATATTAGTATCATAGTCAGTAAAAGTCTGACACGCCCTTCCGCTCCACACAGAGCGGGAGACGTAATTTGAAGATTTCGCACCCAGAAAAAAAGGCACAAAAACAATATTGAAAAAAAGTCATAGCTTATAATTATGGGCATGAAAAGTCCAAAATGTTTGCTTCACCAAATTATATCTGAAAGATTGATTACAATATTTCAGCAGGTTGTAAAGTTAGAATTTTATTTCTAGGTCCAGAGCCCAGTTATGGTGGTGGAGCTAAGCCTGAACAGACTCGAGGGCACACAGCTCAGGGCGTTGGGTCTGCTGTCCGTGTACGGGTTCAATATGACGTATGAGGTGCGAGGAGCAGCGCAGTCACCGGGACCCACTTCATGCAGCGCCATTGAGTGTAGACTGTTAGGGCACTGCTACGCCAGGCGGGATTATCAGTGAGTATCAATACACTACATAATACGATACAGCAGCTAAATTAAGGATTAATTAATTTCCTATACCATGAGTCGATAACAAGCAATAATATATCGCAAGCATGAAACAATAATATTCACGACTAATTATATGAGTATCATTCACTGGTAAAATTCATGATGTATCTACACGACACAACCTAGTTTTGGATACTTCCACACCATTTTTTAAAAAACTGATTGCTTACTCCGAAATATTTTCTGCATCACAGGGAGTTTTCCTGTTCGTGTTTCGAGGGTTACACCGGAACAGACTGCGGAGAGGGTCCATTGTGTCCGAGGACATCCAACATGTGTAAGAACGGCGGCACATGCAGGTGAGCGAAATCTTGACTGTCGATTCGTTCACATTCTTTCTTATTTTTTTTCTCAGTTTTCTTTTGCGTAGGACAATTTCCTCGAGGTTCTGCAATAATAAAATGTTAAGTGTTTTGAACAAGTATTTAACCAAAAAATGTGTACTAAAATCGTTTCTTGTAAACTACCTTTTTCTGGTTTTATATTTCGTAGTCACATCTGTACGTACCATTTGGCCTGTTCTATTTAGCTTTTAAAAATATAGGGACCCGTTTTTGTGTCATATATTTCAACATCGCTGTTTTTCTGTTCTGGAATAAAAAAGGGGTAAAATTAAAGCACTAAAAACGAAGGTTGCGTAAATAATGCGACTCTAGATATGTCAATATGGACAAACGTTTCATAAATATCTATTTTATGTAAGAAGAGTGTATAGGTGCAACTCAATAAAAAATTAAATGCATAACAATTAGACGTTAGTAATCCAACCATAATGTACAATGTGCAAGTTGTATGTATGCCGACAGACAGATGGGCCCGGCCGCCGTCAGCTGTATCTGTGCGCCGGGCTACACGGGCGAGCTGTGCGAGGCGCAGGTAGCACCACCTGGTGAGAAATAATTGAATACATTCTAGCTTTTCCATTTCTAAAAACAGCGCTGCCTTCCTAAAAATGAGACTTGTACAATGAACGAGTGGGTCTTTTTTTACGCCACTATTTATATATGTATATGTATGTTTGCTATTATATTAAATGAAGATATAATAGCTAGAGTTAAAACTTGTAACGATGTCTTGCACGTTATTACAAGTTCTTATAACGTGCTCGTTATCAATACTAATGTGAATTTTGTTGCAGAGTGCGGTATAGAAGAATGTGCAGAAGATTGTAACAAAGAAGGAACAGATTGTGACTGTAACCCGAAGGAAACAGACGTCTGTGAGTGTCTATAGTTATAGAGAATGTTAGGAAGCGGTGATAAATTTATTAAGGAGCGTACCGACGGAACGGTATATAAATGAATATAATTGCAATCCTTTGATACATTCGTCCGATTCGCCGACCGAGGCATACTCTTACCATTCCCGATGACGCTTTTTTTTTTTTTTTTCAGGATGGGAAATCATCAAAAGACTTCTCCCGCTCTGGGCGGAGCGGGAGGGCGTGTCAGACTTTTACTGACTAAAACCCACCCGTGTTCCATCAGTTGCCCATGTGCCAGGGTCCCGGTATCTCTTTCAAACAATCACGCGACCCCGGCAGTTCCCGATGACGCTACAATCTTTCTCCAGGAGAGTAGCAAGCTCACTAGCACTCTAAAGATACACCGACACTGATCGCCTTTCTTCTGTCGTCACCGCTGAGGCCCGACGCGTCGTCCTAATTCATATCCGCCCCGACCTTTGCTCGAGCCAGCCCGCGCCGCTGAGCCGCTGTAGCTTTAAATTTACCCCTAAATAATAATAATTCCGGTCCCGTCCCATTACTGCCCTTACTGCCCTCAACCAGCAATGCCCTAAGCCGACGTCCGTACCCCACAGAACTTAAAGTTATATTTCACTTTGTAGTGTTTTTTTTAGGAAGTCGGTTGTTATTTTTTTTGTAAAAAGTTTTTATTTTTAACTTTTTAGTTATGATAGATACCACGCAATTATCTAATCGCGTTATTCGTTCATTTGTCGCGCAAATACTTAATGCAAATTTAAGACTTATATGGTTTTTACATGGATCCCGAAATGAACCAAATTAAAATGGAACCACACTGGAAGCACCAGCTTTCAAATAAAAAATAATCATCAAAATTAATGTTACAAAATATTAAGTGCCTTCAAACTGTTGTATTGATTTAATGGTACAAAAGCCAAACATATTTTTTTATAGCATCAGCACGATTTGAAACAAGACTGGAAGTAGTGGATCAAGCAGGTGTAAACATATCTCAAGTAGATGTCATAAAACAGGTATTTCTTGATAAATAACTCCACAGAATAATTATACCGCAGGGAAGATTTATTTGAAATAACTTGTTTACCCCTTTCAGTTAACAAGCTATTTCAAGGCTTCAAACATTACATTGGAAGATGAAATAGAAGTTCTAAACATAAGGTAAGTTTCTCTTAACTAAAAAATGTTGTTGTGTGTCTTGTGATGGTGTATGTAAGGTCTGTGTATATGTCAGTGCGTCGTCAACGGGCAGCGCGCGCGTGGTATGGGTGCGCGTGTGGAGTGTGCGGCGTGAGGCGGGTGCATTGCGCGCGGCTCTGGCACGCATGCGCACACATCACGTGCGACTGCCCGCCAACACTCTGCACTTCTACATGCAGCCTGCACTTAGCATGCAGGTGAGTACCTACTTATGTACATTTCAATAATCTAAAATCTTAGCTTTATTATTCCTACGTATCCATCAGCGACAGAAGAAAAAAAAATGGCTCAAATTCGATTTTGGAAATTGGATGAAGTTTCGAAAAAAAAACCTGGTACGAAAATTTATATTAATTCGTAAGATTTGTATAGAAAATTCCTCTATTTGTTCATATGGGCTTAATACAATTTATTGTTCTGTTTGAGTAATCCGGACTCCCCAATCCGAAAATTTGGAGAAACTGCACACGGGACACATGGGCTAAATGGGACGACCAACCATGATGGACGTTATGTTTAGTTAATAATACATGATATTAATTAAACACTTTTAAATAAGTATGTGATTTGAATGTGAGGAGCATCATTACTGATCGAAACTGTCAATGATCGAAGTATTTTCTTACTGACTCGAGAAAAAAAAACCAACAACAATAAAAAATGGTTATATTTGACATTCAGTAACACTATAGACAAATTGTTAACGCTGTACTACTGTGGAGAGGGTTCGCTGGCGCGATGGGGATGGCCAGGACCAGGACGTAGGTATAATGA
Organism: Aporophyla lueneburgensis; assembly: GCA_932294355.1. Classification (NCBI taxonomy): domain Eukaryota; kingdom Metazoa; phylum Arthropoda; class Insecta; order Lepidoptera; family Noctuidae; genus Aporophyla; species Aporophyla lueneburgensis. Next base: position 20,190,300 of record OW028749.1, read on the forward strand.
GTAAAGAATACTTCTTCAGGACTCTTTTCTTTATTTTCTTAATACTTCTTAACTGCTGGATATGGAATGAATTATCACAGAAAGCTCTGTTTTCATAGAATTTTCCTTATTATTTTAATTCTGCCCGCGACTTCGTCCGCGTTCATTTTCTTGTTCCCCGACCCTTCCCGTCGCGTCGAATCGCCTACCCCTGAGATTTTCCCCGTGTTTGCAACATTTTTCATTAAATATTTTCGATAAATAGGCTACCTAACACAAAAAGAATTTTTCAATTCGGACCAGTAATTCCTGAGATTAGCGCGTTCAATAAAACAAACGAACAAACAAACTCTTCAGCTTTATAATATTATAATAGTATATGTTCGACGCCAGGCCAGGCCCCGACTATAGGATTTTAATTATTATGTGGAAGCGTGATAATCGTGGGCCCTGGGTCAAGAGTGGCGAGCGAACTGTCCGCCGTGCGCGGAGCAGAACAATAATATATTCAAATACTCACCTCATGGTTGAGGAACACCTGCTCTGGAGCCTACCTGGATTTATATAGTATATTGTAAGAAAGGATAAGCTGAGCTGGCGATACTGTTCCTGATACCTGCGGTCTGCGGGCGGCCAGCCTCACTACGCTTTAGGGACTCGGTGCGAATCGGACGTGCGTGAACTTATCGGACTGTAAAACTGTAGAACATTCTCGAGTGCCAATAAACGGTGTTACTTTGTTGTCTTTTGTTGGTTTCACTTCTGATCCTCTTCTCCTTAAATCAGAAGCGGGATCACGAAAGAGACTCACGGCCTTATCGCGGAGCTATTCTGATGAAAGTTTTAGTTCACCACTGCGTGGTCTGTGTGTTTCGTATTTAAGTGAATGTGCGGTAGATTGTGACAATTATTGTAAATCGTGAAGTTTCTGGCGATTTCGTTCTAAGTGAATGTGTTTTAGTGTGTTAACATAGCGTAGTTAGGAATATTTCGGACATTACATTGTAGTTAGAATATTGCGTAATCCTTTGTTCTTTGTCGTGTGCAAGTAAGTAGTGTTCGCTGAGAGTAAGGGCCTTGTGCGACTCGATAACGTCATGCCAAGAAACCTGAGCTCGCACCGGCAACAGTCGCGGTCGCGGGGAAGAACCCGAACGCGAAGTATTTCTCGACGCAGCAGTCTTGATCGCGAACGTACACGTCATCGGCTACACACGCCGCCTACGTCTCGTAGCGCTCGTAGACCTCGTAGCACAGACTCGGTACGTGATATGTTAGGCGCTATTCTAACTCGGTTAAATGCGTTCGAAACTAACAATGTTACGAATCTATCGCTCACGCCTCAACATATCGCCCCGGGTACGCGTGGTGATACCGATGATCAAGTAGAAAAAGAAGGTGAAATACCTCCGGGCACGCCACCACCTAGCCTGATACGTCATCATCAGCATAATCGATCTGATTGCGGTAAAGTGGCTGCGTTCACGGGCGACGGGCCCTCGCCGGCGAGGCCTGTAAATAAACAACCACCGGAACAATTAATGACGGATGTGTTTGGCAATGCGTTACGTTCCCTTAATAATGCGGTACGATCTAATCAGCCGTACTATATTTCAAATTTTGACCCTACTCTGCATGACATTGATGTTTGGTGTCAAGAGGTAGACCGGGCTAAGACAACTAATAATTGGAACGATAATGAATGTCTTTCTCGGATCGGTAACTGTTTGAAAGGTGATGCTCGAACATGGCTCAACGAGTGGGTCACAAATGATCGTAGTTGGAGTAATTTTAAAAAAGAATTCAAGCCATTGTGTCCAAAAAAAGTTGACGTAGCTAATATTTTGTTTGACGTAATGAAAACTAGCTCTGACTATATCCAACGTACGCTGATTACGCACGTCGATCATTACTTCGTTTGCGTATCGTGGCAGGTTTGAGTGACGAATTAATGTCCGCAATCGTTATTCGTGGTATTACGGACCCCCAAATTCGAGCTGCTGCAACTAATGCGAATTTGATGCCGAATGATTTAGTTAAATTTCTGTCCATTTATGTTAAGCTCGGTACTAACACCCCTAAAAGCGATTCAATTCAGCATTCATTCCAATTACCGGAGGGAAGAATGGTCCAGCGTAATGTGGAGGTTACAGCTGTTGTTGAACATGACCAAACACAAGACGACTCAACGTTCACCCCTTAGCCTTCTCATCGGGACGAATACAGCAACACCACTGATTCGTAATCTTGTTCGTGATGTGGCAATGGATGATTCAAGTCCTAACCGAGAAGCACTGCGCAAAATGACAAAACAAAGAGCTTCAGAGCGTTTGAAGCGAAATCAAGAGCGACAAGATGCTTTAATTAACAAGAACAGACGACCACCTCGTGTCTTTGAATTGAACTCACTGGTTTTCGTAATAAAAAAGGCACAGTCCGCAGGGAAACTTGACTCTGGTATGCGCGGTCCTTACCGTGTGATGAAAGCTTTACCTCAGGGGAGGTATGAGCTGCAACTCGTAGCCAATTGCTATGGAAAAACGACCCAGGCGGCAGCGGAGTTTATGGTGCCATGGAAAGGAGAGTGGACTCCAGACACATGCATTGCTTTTTTTTGAAAGTGAGTTTCATGTCATTTTTATATGTCATTTTGCCTGTGTGAGCAGACCTCACAAGACCTGTGTGAGCAGACCTCACAAGACCTGTGTGAGCAGACCTCACAAGACCTGTGTGAGCAGACCTCACAAGATTTGTGTGAGCAGACCTCACAAGATTTGTGTGAGCTGACCTCACAAAAACCTGTGTGAGCAGACCTCACAAGACCTATGTGAGCAGACCTCATGAGATTTGAGTGAGCTGACCTCACAAAAGCCTTGTGAGCAGACCTCACAAGACTCGTGTGAGTAATCCCCTTAAGACCTGTGTGGGCAGACCCCACAAGGCTTGTATATGAGCAGACCTCACAATCTCTCTGTAAGCAGCCTTCATGCGAGCAGACCTTATAATTTTGTATGGCCTTGAAGGTATGACCATAGAAGATTGTCCTTTGTACAGACACTGATCAAGAAGGTTCCGAGTCTACTATGGTTGAACAGAGAACATCAGGAACCTCCGACGAGCTGATGTCTGATACATCGAGAGACCAGCTGGTCGAAGAGTCGTCGATTGTCAACGTTTCATCAGAGAACGAGGACGTTCTTATGTCAGGAAAGGCCGTGTAAGAAAGGATAAGCTGAGCTGGCGATACTGTTCCTGATACCTGCGGTCTGCGGGCGGCCAGCCTCACTACGCTTTAGGGACTCGGTGCGAATCGGACGTGCGTGAACTTATCGGACTGTAAAACTGTAGAACATTCTCGAGTGCCAATAAACGGTGTTACTTTGTTGTCTTTTGTTGGTTTCACTTCTGATCCTCTTCTCCTTAAAATATATTGTATTGTGTAGTGACGTTGTAAGTGGTATCCAGGACACCAGGCCGCTGCACTAGGCCAGAGATTTCCTCCAACATGCGGTTTAATCACTTAACCTCAAAGTTCTTCAATTTCAACAAACTAAACCCGTATTATTTCATCAAAGGGGTTGATTATGCACAAAACAACTGGGTCATGACTGATTGTCCACAAAAACGACCGATTCTCAAGGATTAATTTACAAACGCGTCGCGGAAGCAAAATCTATCCGACGCTTTCCAAGACCCAACCAAAAAGAAAAAGTGTCAAACTGACAATGACAGATGTCACTCCGTTTCACGTCATGGTGCGTTCACGGAGTAACCAATTTAAACGGGACGGAACAGTATAGATTAATTATGACAGTTCAAAATGTCATAATTATAACCAGCCTGTACAATCTATGACCAGCCTGTACAATCGTGAGGCATACAACCTCTACAGTTTGCACACGACACTAAGTTTTGTATGGGAAACTAACTAATGCCATACTTGTCACTCCCTATAAAACCACAAAAAACATTTGTTATAAATTTAAACTAAATTCCTATCGTCACTAATACAAATAATATTAAAGACAAATAGTCTCGATATGATCATAGATTTAAAAAATGAAATAGGTTATATATCTATAAAATTAATTTATTACCTATGGTTATACTTGACATTCAGTTAGACTATAGACCACAGACACAAAATATTAAAGACAGATGTTCTTGTTCTCGATTGGACCACAGATTGGGACCATAAACAAAAAAATATCTATGCATGTGTGTAATAAATACACGGTAATGAATAGTAGTGTGTGTAACATTTCATTTATTGAAAATAATGTATTTTTACGCATAATTATATATTTTTAATTTATAAATACACAGTCAATTAAATTAACACAAAAAGAATACATACACATACTAAATTAGTTAAAATAACGTACACTACACGTCAAAAAACCCGCCCCTAACTGTAAAAAAAAAAAAAATTGCATTCGTCACTTCTTCTCTGTATAAACTATAAGTGTGCAAAATTTCATACTCCTCCGTCCGCCCAATTTCCGTAAAAAGGGATCCAAAGTTTTCGCTTCACGTATTAATATATAGATAAAGAGTCTAATGCGGTACAAGCCAAGACTCGACCCAAGACAAGAGTCTCGTAGCTTCAAGGTATTAACATTCTTAAAATAGCCCGGTAAGCTTAAATATAAACAAAAAATGTGAAGGCCTTCTTTTTAGTCTCTCAGCTTTAATAGACGTGTATGTATGCCTAGTCCCTGTATACAGGGTGGCAGGGATATTGACGTACAAACTATTACCATGGATATTCAGAACATTATTCTAGACGTAGAATAGTTTCGTCTGTTATTTATAATATACTAGCTTTTGCCAGCGGCTTCGCCCGCGTGGAGGTCGGAAATTATCCCGCGGGAACACACTACCGGGATAAAAAGTAGCTTATGTCCTTTCTCGGGCTCTAAGCTATCTGTGTACTAAATTTCATTTAAATCTGTTCAGTAGTTTTAGCAAGAAAGCGAGACAGACAGACAGACAGACAGACCGAAAGTCAGAGTTACTTTTGCATTTATAATATTAAGTATGGATATGGATTAAGTATATTAAGTATATTAGGTATTAAGTATATTAAGTATGGATTATTAACTAAAGAATCATTTTCTACGTCACGATTTCTGACCGAACCATGGTAAAAGGTGACACGTAGATGTCTCCGTCTGCCTACCTGTATCATATTTAATACTTTTGCACGTTATAGTAGGTACAGACCTCTTCTAAAGCTTGGACTTTTTAAATCGTCCTGGCTCAATACTATAAATATATATCAGCGTTTGGTTTTGCCTATAACGACATTTAGCTTAGGTCCAGAGGGCTTATTCTCTAAGCACGAAATCCGTAGTTTTGAACGAATTCACAAGCGGTTCCTACCCCGTATCACCTACGGACATAAGACTAGTTTGGGGCCAACCTAAGAATGATATCCGTACTACCATGCGTATGTATGTATGTGCCATGTATCCATGTGTATCAGCCGTCCGAACAAGTTAATTAATCGAGAGAGGAATTCACTCCGAAGTACAGAACTACTCCCGGGCGGGCTCATATCTTCGTTGACGGATATAGTTTATTTTGGCTCCCAGCACACATACTACCAGATAACACTCGTTAACCTGGCTCAGCTTTTTCTTTATCATAAGTACTCATTGTTAGGAACACCCAAAAAATCGAGCGGAACTCATTATTTTTAAACGAAAACTAAAATTAAGTCTCATAAAGTTATGATCGGCTCCTTTAAAGGGATATATATTGAGATTGGATTTTACCCAGAGCCTATGAGAAATGGATTGGACAAGAACATTGAAGTACATAATATTTACACATTTCCTTTTCAAACTGTCTGTTCATCGTTGCCAGACAGTCATTCCATTTACTTTCGGGCTTACTTTGCTAGGACATTTTCAAGTGACAACCTTTTGCAGGCTCTGGTTGTGAACCAACGTCCAGAAATATGGGAGGGGTCAGAGTTCATATTGACATGTATGGCGTTTGGATCTCCGAACATCACCTTCACATGGTACAAAGACGGTGTCAAGATAAACTTTAATGGTACCACAAGGTAAGTGGAACGTTAAATGTGTGTGAGATTTTGTAGTTAAGTAATTTTAACCTTTGAAAATGAACCAGGCGGATACACGCGGCCATAACATACGCTGGGCTAATAGTCTGGTGTCGAGTACGGCAAGTGAGTGAGCTTGTGCAGTACCGGCACTAAACGAGCGCCCATCCAATCACCGGCGATTGTTATTTAACCGCACCGATATCAGCCTAATGAAACTTCCAACGCTCGCTTCCTGGTAGTTCATTTTGTTCAGAGATTCAGTAGAAATGAGTTGGATTTAAAAATGTATTTAAGGCAAACAAATTTTTCATTATACTTTGAAAAACTAAACTATAGTACATGGCAGACAGTAGCCATTGCCATTAGCAGATCATAAAATTTTCAGAGACATTTGGACGCGTTTGGTGTCAGAAGACGCCCTCGGTCGACGCATGTCAGTGTTAAGCATATCAGAAGCGAAGAGGCCCGACGGCGGCAAGTGGTCCTGTGCAGCAGATGATGCTGGCAGGAGACGATGTCGAGCACTGAGGCTGACGGTACTGAGACCGCCCGATGTACGCCTCGTGCCTTCCACAATCACTGTCAATAAGGTGATACAATCTAGACCGGAGGTAAAATAAATTCTTAAGTTTTGCTGGCATTATAACAGGTGACAAAAAATTTGTGTCAGGGTGATAACGTGAGTATAACATGTCTGGCGGGTGCGGAGCGGGTGCACGGCGCGCTCGGGTTCAGTTGGGCGAGGGAGAGGACGCTGCTACCGATGACACCGGGCAGAGAGGTCTGGGAGGATTTGTATCCTGCGGGGAGCGTACTCAAGCTTTATAATGTACAGGTATATTGTGCACTCTTTTGCGTGGAATACGTTAAGAACACCAAAATATAAGAAAATATTGCATTTTTATACTATTTATAAAATCTTCCGGATTTTAAATAGAAATCTAGTGAGTTCCGATGTCAAATATCATCGGTAACTGGCACCAACGCCAAAGGCGTGACCATGTGGGCTCTTGGACCTGACGAAGAAGCCTGCGAGAGTGACACCTCTCATGGCTTGAGGTGGCCGAAGACTGCACCTGGAGCGCATGCAACAGCCGCCTGTTTACCTGGTCACAGCGGAGAGACAACAAGGTATGTGGAAAATATTGATTATATCAAGAGAAATAGTCGAACAAAATTAAATATCATTTCTCAATCATGCAATAAATGGTAACTTATTTGTAGGTTTTGTGAGCCGAAAATCGGACAACGTGGCGTCAAGTGGATGTTACCAGATTTTTCTGGTTGTGTGGCAGACTCACTCAGGGATATTTATGAGCAGGTAAATAAAAACAATACGCAAGCAAGTATTATGATGATTTTGTTTAACTAACAATTAGGTTGTTTTCAGTTCACTCTGATATCGCTGGGCTACTCTTGGCGCGCTGTGTCAGAAGTGTCGCAACAGTACGGCGCAGTACTGCGCTCCCTACCGACACACCCGGGCGAAGGCAAGATTCCCCTCACACATGCAGCACACATGCTGCACTTCTTATTATCTACTGCAGCTCAGCCAGCTGACAGGTACCACAGCACGGAACATCTGCTGCAAATCTATGATCATCTGCTCACACAGCCTGATGCTTTTCTGGATGAAGAGGCAAGTAGTTGCTTTAACATTTAGGATAAGGTTAAAGCAAATTAAATTTCAGTAGTTAGGTATGTTACATTAATTGACCATATTACTTCTATCAGGAAATGTATGATCTTCAAAATGCGGTGGTCGACACTGCGGGCATGAGGAGTGACTTCGACAAGCGCTACCACGAGTTCACCATCACTACAAAACCAGTGCACGACGACAAGGTAGCGCACTTCGAGCTTCAGCCAGCTCAAATGGGGATTAAGGAGTGGCTCGTGACGTCAGCAGGAGTGGAGCTGGCGGATAGAACTGGCAATGCTTCCGTGGTCACCGTGTTATATCATGATCTAGGAGCAAAGTTGCCGTCGTTGAGAAGATACGTCGAGTATATGTAAGGATATCAAATGTTTAACATAGTGCGCCAATTACCAGTGCGCAGGGGTTAAAAACAGAACATGTAATATGAATCTTAGGATCACTAACTGGTGGTGCAGCGTGTAAATAGCCGGCACCATGCGGGAATCTCAATTATGAAAAATTATGGTTTGATAGTAATTATATTGATTCCTATGAAACCCACCCTGTGAGCTGAAGAATGCTAAATGGTTTCGACGTCAGCACTGAAAACTATTGGCTCACTAACCTGAAAGCCAGCTCAGGGCGCCTCACCAGCAACTGTTAGCAGCTCACACCGTGAAGCACTTTCACGAAACAGATTGTCTAATCACTGTTGGGTATTTATAAACGAGTCTCTTCAAACTTTAGCTGTCCATCACGGTGAAAAAACCAACTTCTCCTCAAAATTACAGTAGAAGGCACCGATTGTGACTCTCGAACAAAGTAGACTGAGAGTTTCACATTAGTCGGCACTCGGTGAGACGTAGCCAAAACTATAGCGCTGGCGCCGCCAGGTTCAATCAAAATGCGATCCGAAGGCGCGCGAACCAACATAGCCACAGATACTAACATATCGAAACCATTTGAAACGAATTAATTATTGCTAAAGAAATGACCTGATACTTAGGTATAACAAAAATAAGTATCAACAAGTCAATTTGGGTCACTTAAGGTGCTTGGGCACCTTAAGTGACCCAAATTGACACTAGCTTATGTGATTAAAAAGACTAACTTATTTATGGAACAAAACGCACTGTGGGCTTTTAAAAAGTTAGTTTAGTCGATTACGTGGAGTGTGTTGATAAGAAGGTCAAATGAAAACTCTTCACTAAGTATGTTAAAGTCCACTCCTCGCGCTATGAGTACCATTTATACACACATATAAACAGACAAAAAGAAAGAAACTGGAAAACCTTAGTTTTTGGTATTTTCTATGTATTGATGTTTATTTTTGATTTTTATTTTTTGTTTCTTATTGTTATTTCCCTCCTCGTTAGTTGTAGTAGCAACTTTTCTAGGTCCGGTCGCGTGACGGAGTACAGAGTTGCATCAGAACAGGTGCAGGTGTCTGTTAGTGGCTTGGGAGTTTATCCCACGCTTCCTCACACTGTCATTTTGCTGTTCGCGCACTCCAAGAATTATAGCGCTATTGGTAAGTAAGACACCAAAACAACGCCGACAACTAAGTCATCTAAAATGTATGTTTGCTCAAGTAGTTGTTTTTGTGTCAGCACCTCTGCTTGCGTGTAGTGGTCGGTCGCGCTCGGCCCCACATGTGTGGAAAACGCAAGCGTGTGAACTGCGCGTACTGGAGCGCAGAAACGTCGTGTGCCGCTGTCGAGGAGCCGCCACCATCGCACTCTTCACTGTGGACCGGGAGGCATTCGTGAGTACTATAAGAGAAGTAATTTAATATGAGGTTATATAGTTCAAAAAGCACTCAAGAACGATTTTTCAGACAGGTACAGAGAATGACTTACGCGGTATTGTGAAGATCTCAGTGAGCCTTGGATGTGCGATGTGTCTTGTGGCAGCGATATTGCAGCTCTTCGGCCTGGTAGTTGGTAAAAAGACAAAGCTACCGATGCTACTCAAAGCGGCCACTGCGGGCTTTCACTTTGCAGCTATGTTTGCTCTACTTGAATGTGACACGAGGCAGGTGAGTTATAATAACCAGAGTCCTGTGGAACTGCATCAGATAATAAGTGAGTGAGGTGTGCTGATATGTCGGACAGGTCGTAGCATGTCCTGGCGGTGTGGGCTGGATAGTGGTACTGTGCTGGATGGCGGGTTGTGCCGCGCTGTGTGCTGCACTGCTGCTGCTACATGCCGAGTTGGCTGCCACAACCGCTCGCGCGCCTTCTGTCGGACTACTGTGCGGTACGTATAGGAACAGACGGATTGGTGTGCAGGAGGGCCGGACAAATAGCCATACTCACGTAAACTGGTTGCAGGTGTATGCACACTATGCTGGCTAACAGCTCGACTGTGGGGCGGAGCGCCGGTACAGCTGGGATCGGCTGCCAACACCGTGTGTTCTTCTGGCCAAGCGCTACTAGCTGCGCTCACTTTTGCTCTCGCGCTTGCGCTCAGTGGGCGAGCACGTCAACTCAAGCCGGAAACACAAGAGCACGTGCGCGAGCAAGCACGAGTAGTGAGGCACACGCTAATACTACTGAGTACTACGTGTGCGACGCAAGCGGCGGGAGTGTCGTACCTGCAGCCCGGAGACACCAACATGACGCGCGTTGTAGTACTGGCCGCCACCGCGCTGGTTAATGTGAGTCAACGTAACTCAATTAAAATGAAAATAAAACACTTTTATTTCAGACAAACTTAGGAACTGGTATTGGAAAATTAATTGTAACTGTCGATAGACCAGTGGACTTCAAAATCTCCCATTTCCCTCCAGGGTATAGCGATGCTAGTGTGCTATGTGATCATGGATGAGGAGTGTCTGCAAGCAGCGCGACGCCTGTTCACGCTTTCCTCACACAGCGAGTGGCAGGACCCACCCGAGGGAGATGCCTCACATAGTCGTAAGTGAGATTCTTCTTTTTGGCAAATATTTTGCCCCTAAAATATTATAGTGCATAAATCACTAAAATATTTTTTCATTGAATGATTTGTGACTATTTGACTACTTAAGAATAGTTTCAACAAGACCATAGTTTAATGTGGATTCAGCCCAAAGCATGGCTCAACGTTGCCATTCAATACCGGCAGTTTTCATCAACAAGCCAACTTGTTGCGATTGAGATGAATTTGCTTACTACTTTCGTCTGTTCTAGGTAATCATTCGAGAATAAGTTCATGAGATTTATTAAACACTAGTTGACCCGACAGACTTTGTCCTGTTAAAATTTCAAAATGGTCTAGAAATCACACAAAACCCTCACAATTCTATTAGAAGAAGCAATTTTTTTCGGGCATCGTTTCTAATATTTTCGTCCTTAAAAACCTTGTTCAGACTAATACAAACATTTTGAAAAATTACCAATCGGTCCAGTCGTACTCAAGTGACGTGCGTACCATAGAATATCTTTAATTTATTTTTCATATACAACACACTCGATTATCATGAAGTTATTTTTGTTTTAGTTTTAATTCCAACTAGAAAAAATAATCGTTCGGTACTTATAAACAAAACAAAAGTTATTGTGATATTGTGCTGCAACTTAAAATGTAACATATTTTTCGATACTAAAATTGTAGGACAGACAATTCTGTAATCTAAACCTTGCATGTCATGAATGTTATAGCAGTATAAAGTTACTTGTAAGCTGTTATCATCGTTCTGTTGTAGTATACATTAAACAAGCTCGCGAGGTGGAGTGCTCCTCGTCTCATGTGTCACCCACTAACACCTACTGGCAAGCGCCGGCGTTAGAGAGCCCGAACACCATGTATAGGTGAGGACTGAGGTATAACTTCACGTTCGTTCTATCGAGTGCGCAAGTGTATTCTCTGCAGGTACTAAAAGTACCTTCTACATGAGATTTGACATGTTCCCTGTTGCTGCAGGCGTCAGTCAACCGGCACGTGTGTGGTGGATATAGTGCGCTGCGTGGAGTACAAGCACCGGCTGCAATCGCCGCACAAACACGCGCGCGCACTGTTCGACCTCATACCCACAGGTATTAATACTATGTGAATAATTCTTGTAGTAGACTACGTAGGTACTAAAACGACAAGATTTTAGGTATTTTGATAAGTCTCAAGGGATTATTGGGCTATTATTGTAGAACACATCTGGGCTCTGTAATTTGACTTCCCGACACTTCGGTTACATGCATTATAATATTATAGTACCTTAGAGAACACACCATATAGCATAGTTACGCATGTGATTTCCCGCAGACGGTGACGGTCTACACGCACGCACACAGCCGCACGTGTCACGCATGTGTGTGGAGCTGTGCGTGCCACCACACGACACAGACATGCACACCTACAAGGATAGCACCGACACTTCCAAGGTAAGTCGACTTTAAAAGACATATTCAATTTAAATTTCAACTAGAACTCTAATCTTATCATGATTTCCCAGGAGAGCTGTACAATCTGCAGTCAGTCAACGCCCGATGTCTCAGCTCGACCGATCAAGAGCTGTCTCAAGAAGTGTGTGTCACAGTTGTTGAACAGTAGCTCTTTGCCGTCCATTCACCGCGAGTGCAGCGACGACCACAACCACTCTCACATACAAAATGTCATCACCCACGGCACAACGACTACTCACTTCATACAAACTGATAAAGTGCTGCACAAGATATCACATGACCTAGACTTCCTACTCAACAGGATACCGAGCCGAGCCCCCGACCTTTGCTCACAGCGTATAGAAGAAGCGCCTACTTAGTTGTATGGTTAAGTGATAGATGGTAAACTAGTGACATGAAAACAGGGATTTGTTAAGTCACAAGCTCAAAGATAATAATGTACATAAATATAGTAAAACAGACTGTATAAATACTTAACTTAGGATAGGTTTTACAATTTTTTAATGTCTATTCGTAAAAACAATGAACAATTTATGAAAGAAAAAAAGCGTTATGATACAATAAAGTTTTGTTCTTCACACGTTAGATCTAATCATTGTTAATTAATTTACCTATTAAAAGGTAATCATCATGTTCACTGCTGGACAAAGACCACCATAATAAATGATTGAAATATTTTTTTAATAATCCGAAAATGTTGTTTTCTTTATTACTATTCATTCACTAGCGTCCCGCCCCGACTTCGAAGTTGTTATGACTTATATGACGCGAACCATCAATTGAAATATCTTTATAAAAGTTAAGTCTAATTTTGGAGTAGTATACACATAAAACAGAGTAAATTAATAAATCCAGAGTTGTGAAAGAGCAGTGGTGGCCCAGTTGTAATTATGGTCGCGACTTACGATGTGTTAGGTCGTGGGTTCGAACCCAGGCAGGCGCTTTACTTTTTGTAAATCATTTCATCACCACTGCCCTCAAAACGGTGAAGGAGTACATCGTGAGGAAACCCGCATGTCCTACAACCAAAAATTCTAAGACATGACGTCTACCAACCCGCACTGGGCCCGCGTGATATAACCACCTACTTCTTGGCAAGAGGGGAGGCCTGTGTCCCAGCAGCAGTGGAAATAATAGCATGTAATACATAATGTTTTTTTTTACGATGTAAGGATTGATGTTTATCATAGTGAAAACAAATAGTATTAAAATATATGTCGGGTTGGGTCCAGACATCAGAAGTCAAACTCAGATATGGCAATACACCATTTTGAATTGAACAATCAGTTATCTAAAATCTAGGAATAATAGAAATGAAATAAAACTGAATTAAATAACTAATAATGGCAGTGAGGGGCGGTCACATAGGGCAGTACTGACTGTCAGGGACAGTGGTCCATGCAATTACCGCAATCATATAATAATAATAATATAATAAAACATTTATTTTCAGGTTACATGACCCATAGATATACAAGATTATTTTTAGTATATGCGAAACCTGAATATAGTTTGTTTAGAATCAGTAACTGAATCGATACCAATAATTTTTACACCATGTTATATTTTGTACCAAAAATATTTAATTACGCTTCCAAGTAGGACACCGAACGACAATACGTATCCACTTGCAATCATCTGTGCGGGTCACGGCAGTTCATAGCACGCGTGGGCGCACAGCGAGACGGCGACGACGGGTAACAACTCCCTCCCTCGGCTTCCTCAGTCGTCCGAATGCCACCGATTGATGAGCACGTACCGCGAGCGCGCGCGCGCCCGCCGCGAGCCTTAGTGTTTTGTTTCGATTTTAAAATTATCATGTCTTTCTCGTACTCAAACGTCCATTACACGGAGATGGTACGTACACTAGCTGTTTGTGGTGATCTGCATATGTTTTTGCGTGGACAACCAGGTAACTTATCAAGCTTATAACTTTGTGATTATTAATGATACAGTTTTGACATTTTTTTCATAGATTCTTTACATAAAAATACTAGACCCGTGTTTCGGGTTTCGCATAAACAAAAATTAATGTTGTATACCTTAAAAACTAACATACATAGGTATTATATCAGGGTATAAATATAGTATATACCGGATGACATTTTTCACCGTCTCGACCTTCATATGGTGTGTTGTGTAACTAGAATAGAACGTAGGAAGGCCTTCAGATTCATCGTAGGTGACTAAATGAGCGCGGGACGCGGACGGACGGGGTTGAATGTACGGCTCGTGCGCCTGCGAAAGATCAATGAGGCCGCCTATCAGCCGGCTTCAAAGGGTAGGACCGCGCTACGAAATCATTGATACATGCTACGCATTGAGTAGGGTGCATATGATTTGAGTTTCGAAAGATTTTAATTGATTTTATTTTTTATTTTTTTTTAAATTTCTGTTTCTGTTGTTCTAGTATGAAAATGTTGCTTTAAATGTGTAGTATTTATTACTAGATCAATTTTATTACATGTTATTAAAAAATATAAAAAATAAAAATTTCTATGCCAAAGGCTTCTACTCCGTTCACCTATTACACCCATTTTTTTTCAAGACGCTATAAAATGTCACCCAGTATATATACAGGATTATTTTTAGTATATGCGAAACCTGAATATAGTTTGTTCAGAATCAGTAACTGAATCGATTCCAATAATTTTTACACCATGTTATATTTTGTACCAAAAATATTTAATTACGCTTCCAAGTCGCGGGCCTTAGTGTTTTGTTTCGATTTTAAAATTATCATGTCTTTCTCGTATTCAAACGTCCATTACACGGAGATGGTACGTACACTAGCTGTTTGTGGTGATCTGCATATGTTTTTGCGTGGACAACCAGGTAACTTATCAAGCTTATAACTTTGTGATTATTAATGATACAGTTTTGAAATTTTTTTCATAGATTCTTTACATAAAAATACTAGACCCGTGTTTCGGGTTTCGCGTAAAAAAAAATTAATGTTGTATATAGTAGTACTAACTGTCGGGGACAGTGTTCCACATCCAAAAACCGGCAGTACTGACTGTCGAGAGACAGTGGTCCGTGCACCAAGACGCATCCGTTTGAAATGCGTTCCGTCTCTTTTTTTTAATGACATCTTGCAGGCCAACCTATTAGGTTGTCGGCTGCTTAACCGGACTTGCCTGCAGGCTGTTGCTACCTTAATAAATTAAGACCTCCAGCCAGACCTTAAAAACATAAAACTAGAGCGACTACTCGCTAAGGGCACTCCCTGTGAGGTACGGACCTTAGCTTAGGGCATCGCTGATAGAGGACAGCAAGGGACGGGCTGGATCGGAATGATCGCGTCCCGTCTCAACAGTGACGATTGCTAGTGGCCGAGGGTAGTCACAATATTTTACTGGACTGGACTTCAAATCCTTTACGTCAAATAATAGATAGAGTGAAGGTTTGTCTATGATTCGTCCGGTGCACGTTCTAGTAGCGCCGTCTCTCGCAGCTGTTAAATAATATAGGTGCTGTCATATAGATATCCATGTTTTTTCTCTTGCTTGTGGAATAAAAAGTAATAAAGATAGATGTCACGTATTTATCAAACTAATGAAATTGTAAATAAATTACTATTTCTGAATTTTGAAAAAAAAACTTTAAGGGAGACTTCGTCCTTGGAGTGCCATATTTCAGGTGTTTACGTTTTATTTTTTTTAAAGGAAACGAGTAAAGCTTTTTGAGTGCGGTTTTTTTCTTGCTTTTATTCATGATGGGTTCCCTCTATCTGGCAGAAACTTGATGCTCCGAATTTTATTTGGCATAACACACTTGGCATAATCTTATTTAAACGACTATTTGTAAGGCATAAAAAATGTTTAGCATAATCATTGTTTGGCCAACTGTTTATATATCCGACTTTACGCTGGCATACTTTTAAGATGGCAGAATTTTATTTCGCATAATTACCTTTGGCAGACTTTAAATTCCGCATAATTTCGATTAGCATAACATTTATTTAGAGCTTTGATTATTTGGCATAATTTCACTTGGCATACTATGAAGATGGCAGAATTTTATTTAGAATAATTTTGTTTGGCATATTTTCATTTCTATTAAATTGCATTTTAACCTTAAATAAAATGAAATAGTGTCTCAAAAAGTCAGTATATGATGTGCTACAAAAATTATTGACAGAAACGAATCGCTGCAGAACCGACTCCACGTATTCTTGTCTGCCCTACCCCTAGAGTGTAATTTAAGCCCGCGTAGGCGCGGAGTGGCGAGGCGGCCAGCGAGCTGAGGAGCAGGTGGCACCTTTTGGCCATGGAATGACGGATGGGTTTTTCGTTTAGTACAAATTTCGAAAAATGGCGGCAATTTAAAAAAAAATATCGTATTTTCGCGCTTTTTTTTGGATAAAAAGATAAATAATAAATGCAAAAATGTATCTATCGAAAAAACGATCCGTCATTCCAAGGCCAAAGGGTCACTTATTGATAATATGCTTTGAATGTGTGTTTCAGATCAACAAAGAGGGGGCAGCGATGTCAGCCGTTTACTTCCCGCGATTTGAGAACTTGTTTTCGCGTAGCTGCATTTTGGGTTTTATTTTTCATAAAAAAAATTTTTTAACGTTCTGTATATCATGAATAAAAGCAAGAAAAAAACCGCACTCAAAAAGCTTTACTCGTTTCCTTTACAAAAAAAAAAACGTAAACACCTGAAATATGGCACTCCAAGGACGAAGTCTCCCTTAATTGAGAAATACTAGACTGCGTAATAGTTTGATGATAAAACTTAGCGCTATTTCACGAGAAACATTTAATGAAATTTTTTACATATCTTTTAATGAATAATTTTGAGACATTGTTACAGCTATCGTTATAAGACAATTTGCTAGTTAATCTAGACTTTTTCTATATTCCGTTGTATTTAATCGTAGCAAAAATTAGTTTTTACACCCCATGGATGATGTGAGTAGTAAATTATTAACTAAGGTGAATAATTTACTACTCCCCTCCTCTCTCCTCTTCTCTTCTCTTTTTATCTCCTTAGAGATAAAGCAGTGTCCTAAATCACGGGCTTTATATTGAATCTTGAACGTAACGAAGGATTCTAGGGTTCGCGCAGCTTTGGAACTCTGAGGTAAGACTGGAATAAAATCATTATTCTGCGGAAAAAAATTCGCATATATTACGAGGTAATAAAAATCGATGAGCGTTGAGATGACGTGCTGCCATTACTGCCACTGATATTGTAAAACAGCGGTTGGCTGAGTCTTATACGTAAAAAATTCAAATATTTTGGACTTGCCCACCAAAATAATGTAAAACAACAGCAGCTACTTTGAATATTATATACCTACATAATTATTATTACGTTATGTTGTGCTTTCTGTGCAATGCTTATTTTAATTAAGTGGTTCCTCTTATTCCACTTAAACACCTCTATTAAATTGAGTCGATTGTTTATTTTGTTTGAGGACAGCAACTAAAACATATGAAATGGGAACTCTTTGGTTGAGTCGTACTTTAATATTATCAAATCACATTTATGTACCTATGGGTCATCATGAAATCTTGGCCTGACCTTTCATATAATATAGGTAGGTATAGTTCGATACGTTAGATGTGATTAATAGTGGCTTGTGCGAGTAATGTAATAAAGATGTTTGAGTCGTTAACATAATGTTTTTACCCATCAAATAATGTTCGCATAATGCAGGACTATCTTTGGTGGACAAAAATTGTCTGGTGAAAATGACTAGGAGTATGATTAATGCGTTTTATTACAAAAAATCTTATATGAGTGATGAAGGGTGAAATTAAAAGACGTTTAGAATCACAACGATAATATTTTAATGGTTCCTTTGGTATATTGGATGACAAACACAAATGAGACAAAAACGAAATGCCTAGTATCTACAAAACTTTAATGGAGCAATATTTTGTAATACAGAAATAATTAAGTTACCTAAAAGTTTACACTCCAAGTCAAGACTACGCTTCCTTTGAGCATTTTCCAGTTCGCTTCTTGTACTCGTATCTCAAAGTAAAACCTTGGAATTAGAGAAAACAGTGCAGTAGGCGTAATAGGTGCCAAGTAAATATTCTAATTAGAGCGTTGGAGCGTGGCAGAGTTTCAGACAAAAAGCTCGACTAAAACCTGGATCATGTTATGTGCCAACTGCGAGACTTTGTACATGGGGGAACACTTAGAATGTCTGCATCCCGATTTTCTTGAACAAAAGCACGTGTCCTGCAATAATTTAAAGACCTTGTCTGCTCTTAACTTTTGCAAACAAGAAGCAATTATTTCTGTTTAGAGAATGTAAAAATTATATGATTGCTATCAAGACAAATGATCTTTCAGATACCTGTGACCCATGCCAACACGGCACATCATGTAGGCTTTACCTGAGTACACTTGAAGAAAGGGTCACTTTAGGGGCTCACTTTGATGTCCCATTTGTAAGTGCCTGGTGTTATTGTCGTGAGTATGTGAGGCACGTGTGAAGTGTGTGCACGTTATAAGCTATAGGTCCCGAGAGAGTATGTAATAATGTTGGACATTGGTTCACGTGCTTGTCCCCAAGGAAAGACGTAATCGGTATCTCAAAACCCGCTTTCAGACAGTTGCAACGTAACGAGCGATTATTGGTAAATTAATAGGTTGGTATGTTATAGTGGTAGGTACCTACTGCATAAAAATATTGTAGGACCTATTTGTATCTAACAATTCACGCATAGAGATTAGCGGTCGCCGTCCCCGCGCCGTGTAAATAAACAATGAGCAGGTTTTGTAACGGGATGCAAATTGCAGATGGTTCACCGGACCATTACGCTGGTTATCGAGGTAAGAAGACTGTGGGCACAATGGCATTGAACGGCACGCGTCCTGTGACATTTTGCTGCCAGCCACGTGTAAGCTTTATGGCACGTGTAATGTGCCAAAATATGGGGTGAATGTTATTGGATCTAAATGTTATATAGGTGTAAACTTATATCCCAAAACAGACAGACTGACACATCTCTCTGGAAGCGTCGAAATGGTTGAAATAAAGAGGTCACTTATTTTGTAACAGAAATGCCGACATTGAATGTAATGTACACGTAAAAAGACGTATTTTAGAGCAGGAACATGACAGTGCTCAGCCGCGTGGCTTAGAACTTTAGGTTTTAAATCCTGTTATAACAGTTCTGGGAATTCAAAGTTACGTTTTAAACTCTTTTAAAACATATAACAAGAAAGGCTTCAAACATAGACCTTTTTTTTCAACACGGCTATGTTATTAAAATCTAGAGTAGTCTGTGTCCAGATAATATCAGGATCAGGATCAAAAGTAATAATATAATAAATTTTGTTGTCTGCAGAGTTTTCTTTGTATTTACAAAAGTTCCATGAAAAGTTCATTTCTCTGTGTAACTCTTATCTCAATAAGATTGACACGTGTGAAAATCCGACAAAGCGGTAAATCAATTCTAAATTGACCCATCTGAATCTACTAAAAAGTTCCAAAAACAATGAGAGATGTTGTAAGTCAATTATTTCAGAGACATTGAAGAAATTCCACAGACTTTCTGCAAACTTAGAATGTCAGAGATGACCGTTCGTAGCTCTACAGATTAATCTTTACACAGTTCAACTATTGCTGTAATAGGTATTTTATTTAACGTGGAATTTTTAATTAAAATAATTTGGTGACAAATTGTTTAAGTTATTGCTTCGGCAGATATTTTAGAGGTGAAAGTGATTGAGTAGTGTGGGATTTTTGTTAACTCGCTGCATCAATTTCTTCATTAAAATTGTATACTTCTATATATAAGTTTTCCAATATACCTATTTCTGCAAACGTAAGCACAATTGCAGGATTCTCACTAGATGTTTATTTTCTTTGTTTTCTCTTTTGGCTACATACAAATCAATAAATTACACCAAACTACAATACATAGAGACATGGCAGTAGTAGATATACATTGTATTGTACAAACATTAAGACTTCCGCAAACAGGCGCGATGTGGCAATTACATGAAAACTTCGTGGACAAAAAAAATATTATGCCAGAATCGCGTCTGTTCGACGCCAGGCCAAGGCCCCGACCATAAGATTTAAATAGCGCAGTGGAAGCTGGTGGTGGGGCCCTGGAGCAAGAGTGGCGAGCGAACTGTCCGACGTGCGCGGTGCTGATCAATACAATATTCAAAAGACTCACCTGGTTGAAGAACACTGGCTCTGGAGCCTACCTGGATTTATGTATGTAAATGAGTGTATATTGTATTGTGTAGTGACGCTGTGAGTATTCCAGGATACAATCCACCGCTCCAATACGCCCTGCTACCAAGAGCATGCGGTCTCCAAATCACTGTCACTATAACCTCAAACTATGTTCAATCAAAGTCCAAAGATCAACCCGTTCTATATCGTCAAAAGGGGTTGGTTACACAAACAAACAATTGGATCACGACAAATTGTCCCCAAAACGATCGGTTCAAACGGATTACTTTCAACAAACTGGTCGCGAAGCTCAAACGGCGACCATTACTTTTCCAAGCTCAAAACCAAAGTGTGTCAAACTCAAACTGACAAGTGACAGTTGTCACTTCGTTACACGCGCGTTCCGTTAGGCGCACAGATTAATCAAGTCAAACGGGATGGAACAGCGTCACAACGTTGTTTAATGAACAGACGCCACCAGGTCAAGCTACCCGAAACTGGCAATTTTTCCCAATGAACCTTGAACCTAATGCTCTAGAAATAAAGTCGAAAATCTATCAAAGAAATCTGACAGATTGTAGTAGCTTGATGTGTTGGCGTCTGTACAGTGTTACGAAAGTTATGCTACATATAAAATTCAATAAGTCATCGATGGTTAAATTCAATCGACAACTTACATTCAAAGGCTACATTAGCTTTTCCTGGAAACAAAAGCGAATACCTCTTAAGAGCATTTCCTGTTATCTTCGCTCTTCATTTGAGTAAATATTTCTCCAACAAGGTTTTCATTTCAACAAAGCTGTAAAAACTTCGTTATCTTTCAGTTCATTACGAATTTCAAATTCAAATGGCATCATGATTACGCCGAGTCCGTTCTTTTAATAATCTCATGTTTTTATTTACCAGCAGCTAACGAGACCTTACTAATGGAAATGCGCCCGCAATGCACGTAAATAACTAAATATATAATAATAGTTGGGAATACTTTAGAACTTAGGACAACCCCGCGGCCTGTACGAGCTATTATGTCTGTTTCAAATATAAGGGTCAGCTAGGAATTCTCTTGATTGTGGTCACCAATCAAATCTTTGATACGTTGTGAATTTTGTGGGACAGTCGCATGTTTATCCTCTAAGTCTCTGAGATACCACATTTGGTATAGACATAATGGTTTTTTAATTGTGTCTGTAATTACAGTAATTGACTGTTTAAGGTTTATCCTAGTGATGGTATTTCTGTTTACGACAGAATTAAAGTTCCACCATTACATTATTTGGGCTATTCATTTTTGAGTTTAATTTTGCTTTACTGTACTTGTACTATTTTAAACACAGAGAAAACGAATGAAGGAACTAAGATGTTTATCTATGCACCATGGTTTCGTCTTTTTTTTTTTTTTTTTTTTTCAGGATGGGAAATCATCAAATGACTTCTCCCGCTCTGGGCGGAGCGGGAGGGCGTGTCAGACTTTTACTGACTGAAACCCACCCGTGTTCCATCAGTTGCCCATGTGCCAGGGTCACGGTATCTCTTTCGAACAATCACGCGACCCCGGCAGGCATCGGTCCTAGTAGACCCCTACACTGCTGCTGACATCTCTTTGAGGCGCGCGTGGAACACTGCGCGCCGTCGACCCGAGCCTGGTCCTTACCGGGCGGCGAGCCACCCATTGCTCGCCACCCGCAAGCTCGCGCCTACGCTGGCCGGGAGTCTGCAATTGACTCCCGACGCCCGGGGCGTCTCCTCCTGCGGCGGCTAGGGGCGTGAGGGCGCAGAGACTGCCACTCCCTCACGCGCCCCGCCTCCTCCTTCGCGAGCATCACTGCTTCGCAGAAGGAGGTGACGGCTTCCCATTCCCTCTCGCTCCGTACCATGGCTCGCACCAGGGCCGGACGCGAGAGGTCGCCGCCGCCGATCGCCTCCACGAGGACACGGCGGCGCTCCGCCCAGGCAGGGCACACCTCCACCGTATGCTCCACCGTGTCCTCCAGACGATCCTCGCAATGGAAACACCCGGACGACCATGGTTTCGTCTCATTCTTCTAATTTGCTTCCGGGAAAAAACTTATATCGTCAACTCACAAGCGAAACACTTCTGTTACGTAGCTAAGCTACGAGGCTCAAATATACATTGAGTCAAAAAGTTTTGGGATGATTTGTTTATAGTTCAAGTAACTAAGAACCGTTTTGGCAGGTACATAGGTTCATTTTTTTTTTATTAGATTGGCACAACTATATTCCATTTTGGACTGGAGTTTGAGTTACATCGGTTACCTACTTAGATTAAATACAGTGCGTATTCCATAAGGGACAAAAACACCGAACAAAGAGTTTGTCTTAAATTTTGCATCGCCAATGGGATTTTGTTTTCGGAGTCAGTGAAAATGTTGCGGTGAATCAACCTTATCAAAAGCACGTGCTTATGAGTGGTATAAAGTATTCAAAAGCGATCGAGATGATGGAAGATTTGCCCCGCTCTGGTACGCCATCAACGTCTGCAAAAGTTAACATCGCAAAAGTGAAGGAAATAATGACAAAAATACTCATTTTAGTTTGAAAGAGATAGCCGCTGAACTTTTTGTGTCTCTAGAGTCGATCCATACTATTTTAAATAATCACTTGGGTATGAAACATGTGCCGCTCGGTTAGTCCCAAGAGATCTTTTTTACCAAAAATTCAACAAATATCATCGAGCAACCACCTTATTCACCAGATATGGCTCCAGCCTCCAGCTTCAAGGTTCCCGTTTTCATTCGGTAGACGACATAAAGCAATATTCCCGGTGACAACTGAACTTGATTTCGATGATTAGATTATTCGTTAGCGTAAGTTTACTGAAGGAACATACTTTGAAGGTGATAAAATAAATTTGGATCAATAACTAACATTTGGCGTGTTATTGATCTTTTCCCGGTACTTTCTTGACAGAGTAGTATTACTGCTCATACTCAGTGCCTGCCAACTAGAACTAGCTGTAGAAACTATAAATTTCTAAACACAAGCATCGCTCGCAGCTTATATTTCTAGACTGTTCCGTGAAACAGTGAGTAATTAGGTATCACAAGAGGCATTTCCCCTTAAGTGATAAGAGGCTTTATAGACTTTTCTTCACTTATTATTTAACTCCAATCCTCTCTTCCATGAGAAAATAGGTATTTTACAAGACATCAGCAGTTTACTCAAGTGACATAATTCCTGAATTCTCCACGAGATTTACTTAGATTTGGAAAGTAAATAAAGACGTTTATTTACTCTAAAGATGGTTAATTTGTAGCTTCAAAAAATGAAGAGTTAGAATTCGTTATGTACTTTATTTTTTTTCTTTGTATGTGATATATATCTGTAGAATTTTCAGCTTATCATAACATTATGATATAATAACTTTTGTCCCATACCCTTGCATATGAACATAGAGTTCACGCAAATTTCCTAGTATATAACAAGATTATATCTGGTTGCGCTGATTCGATTAGAATAGATTCGAATAGTATTGTAATTTTGGTTCTCTTTTTATGTTGGCAAAATGAATTAACTGCTAGGTTTGCAAATTCATACCTTCTATCCTATTCCTGCAAATTGCCATTTGTTCGTGTGTGAGCAAGACTAGTATACCGCCACATTTGAACTGGAGCAGAAAGTGGCGATATTTTGGTGTTGAGAAACTGTTGCGAACGTGGCTCCTGCGCTTATCTCGAAGAAATAAGTGAAAGTGGTGAAAGTTACAAACATAATATATGTTGCCGCTCCTGGATTAGATCGCACCGAGTAAATAAATCTGTCTCTTCTACAAACTATCCTTTATCACCAACTTTCTCCCTGAATAGTAATGTTGTCTCTCACTTCGCATAAACAGTACCTACTCTTTGCAATCATGCTTTGAGCAGATTTTTTTTCAATTCGTACATTCCAAAACCAATGATTTTAATTTGTATTACGAAATACTGGAGTACATTATACTACAGTTATAATTAATGTAACAAATTATAATATTATACCTATCTAAGTAATTTTTGACATTAACTCTGCGATATTACATTGCATTAAATTTAAAAACGAGTATCATCATCTATAATTTATAGCCCTTTATCATTTATAGTCTTTTAAAAGCCCTTTAATCTCTTCCTGAAATAATTCGTCTGAAAAAAGTTTTATCTTTGTTGCGAAGCTTTCTTTCTCAAGGATTTAAAATTTTGTGTCATGTTTTTCTGTCGGTCTCAATTAGTAATAGGGATTATTAGGGTTGAGGCAGAATTTGTTGTTATTGGGACTTTAAGTGACTTTTACTTTCGTTATGTGTCTAAAGTTGGATTTCCGCACGAATAAGCACAGGGTAGGTATATAAGGCATGTTTCATCGTATTGTATAATCGTATACGATTTCGCCCACTTTGCTAATCGTTGCTGTCAAGTAAAAATATGTAAATTATTTTTTGGTGAACTGACACGACACCGCTTAAATGTAATTGAAATTTTTAACAATATTTAAATTAAGATTTTAACAAAAATATAATTTGAATACTGATATAGGAAAAACTACCAAAATGTTCAACTAAACCACAAAAAAAAAAAAATAAGAGTTTTCCACTGAGCTTTGAGCTGCAGCTTAAAGCTTTAACAGTCCAATATCCCGTAAGCACGAAAATAATGAGCCGATTCAATCCAACCGTAATCACAACGTTTAGGCAATGATTAATATTCTGTAAAATCTTTGGAATGAAATATTAGTAATGAAAGCTAAAAGTCAAATGATTTAATCTGATAATAAACATGGTCATAGCATAAAGTTGTCACATCACAGGTGATGTACAAATCGTGAATTGTTTCGTGTTCGTGTATCTTTCCAGAACATCAAACATGAACGTTACGGTTAGCCGGAGGGCTTTTCAAAAGATACTTTTTAAAGAAAATGAAGTAAAAATATATATACAAAAGATATGAAATGGACGTAGAAGATGGTCATTGTGATAGAAATAATGGCTTCGTGCTGCTCAGGAGGCTCGGACTCCCACAACAGGATTTGGCAGGATTTAGCAGAATGCAGCACAATCGACAGGGTTCACAAGCAGTATCACCGTCAATTAAGATTAGCATAAAAAAGCCGCTTTCCCTAGTTGCGGGACAAAGAGAAAGAATGCGGGAAAACGAGGATGCGAACTGTGATGTCATAAACTGTAGCTCACGTAGTTATTTGAAAGCGGGAAGAGAAGTCGCTTACTACTATTGCAAACATAACACTACGAGAATTGAATATCATAACACAAGATTGACGTTTCTATTGTCTTTCTTTATATTTCATTTTGTGATGTGAACTTTGTTAGCTGAAAAAGGACGAAGTCACCTTTTAAAGTCAAACCAGAAACTGAAATCAAAACTACCAGTACGACAAGTTTACTGTAAAATCTAGAAGCTTTCTGTTAGTTCCACAAAAAGTGAACCAATTTACTTTCAGCCAGTTTTATGTGACCGAATGTTAATTGAAAATTCCTAATTGCAACTAAAAGCTGATTAGGCTTCTAACAATATTTTACATTCATAAACCATAGGTACAGGAGACACTACGCTGCAAATGACTTTCTTCACTAGACGAATGGTTGAGTTATACAAAATTCCATTTACATCATATTTCACGAAATATAACCAAGAATAAAGTCATATTCCCGAAACCCCATTATAGGTCAGTTGACCGAGCAAAGAGCTGAACGGCGACCGTTAAGTAGGACATACATTGACTGATATTGACGCAAAACCATTAGTTTGTTTTTGTAATATGGGACATATTGTAGATAGAACCACCCGGTCTTATATCTTGTGTTATTTTCTCGACCATGAATATCGTGGTAATTCTAGGTAAGGCATCATAAAGATCTACATATACGGTAGATTATCTATTTTTTGTCATACTCCCTACATATCGGTAGCGTCGGAGATACGGGTTACCTCCGTCCGTCAGATATGGTAAGGGTGGTACCTAATAGCTGATCATAGCGATATTTCCATAGATGCGGCTTGTGGTGACTAGTCTCTCGACTATGATTTTGTTATTAGTAATTTACAATTTGTAGATTTTGTTATGATTGTCTTATATCATTTGTAACTTCGAGTTACAGCTATATGGACATAACTCACACGCATGAACGAATAGACAGAAGACATGTAGATACTTAGTTCTATTTGCTTTTTATTTCTACTTGAGTATAGTTTTCAATGTCTTTGTTGATATATTGGCGAGTTTTTCATACTATTGTATAGAATCAAGTTCTTCTGAACAGACAAGGAATCAAGTTCTTTTGCTGGGGAATTTGTTTCACCACTTGATCTTCTTCCTGATAGAAGCACTAGCAGTACTAGGTGGTAGTGAAGGGCGGGCGTTTTGGGGAGTGTTTCATGTAATTTTGACGTTTATAATGTGATTTTCACCCTTTTTTTAATAAATGATTTATGTTTTTAAATTTTATTATTTGATCCTTGTTTTGAACCTTTTCCCCTCCAAAACAGCAGGTTAAGTGCCGTGCCTACGAAGTAAATAAAGAATTTACCATCAATCAGAATAACGTAATCCATCCACACTTCCACACTAATATTATAAATGTATAAGTAACTCTGTCTGTCTGTCTGTCTCGTTTTCCTGCTAAAACTACTGAACCGATTTAAATGAAATTTGGTACACAGATAGTTTAGAGCCTGAGAAAGGACATACGCTACTTTTTATCCCGGTAGTATTTTCCCGCAGGATAATTTCAGACCTCCACGCGGGCGAAGTCGCTGGCAAAAGCTAGTATTATATAAATGGAAGCTTTTAAAAGGCGAAAGGTTCCTGTATACAAAAGGCACCGAAAAGAATGATCAATCCTTTCTTATTCAACTGTAAGTTTTCAGAAAAACTGTTACTCAAAGTCACCTCGACGAAACATCGCATTTTCATGGTTTTATTAATTTACAAATAATGAATGTCAATGTTACAAACTGGTCCCTAGACTATCACTAAATTTGCCATCTCATCGCGAAGGGACGCGGATGACAAGGGTATCGCGTAAATAAATATTTTTCTTATTGTTTGACACTTTGAGATAAAACATATCGTTTTATGAAACACATGTCTGTATGGAGATAAACAGAACTATACTTTTCCCATCTGAATTTGGAAACTGACTTAGATCTGAAGAAATGATAATTCCAATGGTCTATGAGATCTCAAGTTTTGTGTTAATCATGTAAACAGAATCCTCACTCGATGCCATATTTCTGAACAAACTTCTACGACAAAGTAATACCTACAACTCGAAGTCCTAACAAAGTATAATAATAATATCTTAGGACAACCAACACAACGTTATCTGATCCCAAACTAGGCAGAGCCTGTACTATGGAAACCTGACAACTGGTAAACATACTTAATATTTCTAGATACATACATATTACAGATAATTTACACCCAGACACAGAACAAATGATTGTGGTCATCTCACAAAGATTAGTAATGGGTGGGAATCGAACCCACGACCTCAGTCTTTGCAGTCAGGGTCACTAACCACTAGACTAACAGGCCAGTATCAACATTATCGGAGCGAAGTTTGTACCCATAAGTTAGTAATTCAGTAGAGAAGTACATTCAACACATTTTATATGGAATTTACACTGACTGAAACTTATTCAAGTAAAGTTCACAGAATGCTGTTTGAAATCACAATTAGACCTTCTAATCCCGAACTACTATAATGTGAAAACTTGGGCACTGAAACATACTCCAAGACGGATTGCTAATTCACTACATCTTTCAAAGTACTTTAAATATATTAATTTCACAACATGACCGTTTTTCCAGTTATCTTCAATTCCCACGTAACCAAAGAACAAATCTATACTAATATTATAAAGCTGAAGAGTTTGTTTGTTTGTTTGATTGAACACGCTAATCTCAGGAAATACTGGTCAAAATTTAAAAAAAAATCTCTTTGTGTGAGAAAGGCTGTACGTTATATAACATCACGCTACAACTAAGAGGAGCGGCGCAGTGGTAAAAAATGTTGCAAAAATGGGGAAAATCGCACGGGTAGGCGACGCGAGGCAAAGGGTCGGCGAAGCAAGAAATTTAACGCGGACGAAGTCGCGGGCAGAAGCTAGTAAAATATATAATCCTATTACACAGACAAAAATGCGAAAAATTAAATGAACTTTTATGATGACATTAACATATTATAATGCACGAATATACGTAGACATAGGTGCACTCTACATTCCCTCACTGACATAGTTCGATGCAACGGCAATCCAACACGACTAAAGAGTGATCAGGTGCAGGACCGAAGGCTCACTGTGTTTTCCAAGGCTCGGCGGTATTACTCCCCCTACTTTTATACTCCAGGCGGTTACAAATAAATAAAAACATTGGAAAAACTCAATAACGCTTTATTATTTATTTATTTATATATACTTTATTGTACACCATAAAAATACATCACAAAAACATTATAATTATCTATACATATAATAAAACAGTAAAAAAACTGTGTAAGAACAGTAAAAAAAAAAAATAATAATTGATGGGGGTTTAGAAACAGTAATAGAGCACGAAACCAAAAAAAAAATCTGTCTGTTTGTCTGTTTGTTTGTACACGCTAATCTTCGGAACTACTAGACGGATTTGAATGATTTTTTTTTTGTTGTATAGGTATTAAGTCTGGGCAAGATATAGGCTATAATTTATCTTGGAAACTTGAACACCTGATGCAAAACCGCAACAGACCAGCTAAACTATAAGAGATACAAAAATGGTACCATAGCAAAAATTGTTTCACGTGATGAGCATTTTTTGCTAAGAGTAATACATTTGAAGATCTGGAACACCTGATGTGGAACTCCAACAGCCCAGCTACACTATAACATATATAGGAATGACGTCTTAGCAAGAGTTGTTCAGCCTGATGAGCACTCTCTGTTGTTGTATAAAATTTGAAGATCTGAAACAGCTGATGTGGAACTCTAAGAGCCCAGCTACACTATAACATATATAGGAATGACGTCTTAGCAAGAGTTGTTCAACCTAATGAGCACTCTCTGTTGTTGTATAAAATTTGAAGATCTGAAACAGCTGATGTGGAACTCTAAGAGCCCAGCTACACTATAACATATATAGGAATGACGTCTTAGCAAGAGTTGTTCAGCCTGATGAGCACTCTCTGTTGACGTATAAAGATTGTAGATCTGGAACACCTGATGTGGAAATCAAAGCTATCACTAATTTCAGTGTATAATTATAAAATAACATAAGCTGGGAGTACCTCCACGTGGTGAAGGCGGTAACAGTTTAGGACTGATTTTCGATGAAAATTCTATGAATCTATGAAAATTTGACTCTACTGGCTAAAACTCCCATTTAATATTTTTTTTTTTTTTATCTTCGTGACACGGTAGCCTACCCGGTAACGCAGAGGAGCAGTCACTTAGATTTTAATTGATCAGGTATATTCAGAATAAAACTATAACCATGCCTAGAAAGAGGTCAAATCTTTCCCAACGTTCCAAAGGAGCCAAAAGATTGAGGATCATAAGATCCCAAGAATCTACCGAAGAGCGTCAGGATAGACTTGATGCTGTTCGAGAACATCAGGCTGCAACTCGCTCTGTAGAAACATCTTCGGATCGCGAAGCTTGCTTGCGTTCTCAGCGTATTTATGCATCCACATCCAGGTCTCTAGAGACCAGTGAAGAATATGATGCGCGACTGTCCGCTGATCGTTAACGTCATGCATTGTCTCGCGAGTCGGAGACGTTTACGGATAAAGAATTGCGCTTGAGTTCTCAGCGTATCTACGCATCTGCTGCTAGGTCTCTAGAGACAAGTGCAGAACATGATGCACGACTGTCCGCTGATCGTGAACGTCACGCATTGTCTCTCGAGTCGGAGACGTTCACTGATAGAGAATTGCGCTTGAGTTCTCAGCGTATCTACGCATCTGCTGCTAAGTCTCTAGAAACAAGTGCGGAACATGATGCGCGACTGTCCGCTGATCGTGAACGTTACGCATTGTCTCGCGAGTTGGAAACGTTCACTGATAGAGAATTGCGCTTGAGTTCTCAGCGTATCTACGCATCTGCTGCTAGGTCTCTAGAGACAAGTGCAGAACATGATGCGCGACTGTCCGCTGTTCGTGAACGTCACGCATTGTCTCGCGAGTCGGAGACTGATAGAAAATTGCGCTTGAGTTCTCAGCGTATCTACGCTTCTGCTGCTAGGTCTCTAGAGACAAGTGCGGAAAATGATGCGTGACTGTCCGCTGATCGTGAACGTTACGCATTGTCTCGCGAGTCGGAAACGTTCACTGATAGAGAATTGCGCTTGAGTTCTCAGCGTATCTACGCATCTGCTGCTAGGTCTCTAGAGACAAGTGCGGAAAATGATGCGCGACTGTCCACTGATCGTGAACGTGGCAACATATAGGCTATACATAATTTATTTTGGAAAATGAACACCTGATGCAGACCGCAACAGACCAGCTAAAGTAAGTATAAGAGATATAAAAAAACCGGCCAAGTGCGAGTCGGACTCGCGCACCGAGGGTTCCGTACAAACCTGTAGGTATCCTCGGTTTATGCATAAGGTTTATGTTTATGACATTATTTTTTTTTTTTAATTTTTATATTTGAGTAGATTGAATTAAAGGTAAATTGCGGTTTACGATTTATGACGTATTTAAAAAAAAAAACTACTTACTGGATTTCGTTCAAACTAATTTTTGGTGGAAGTTTATACGGTTATGTACATCATATTTTTTTTTAGTTTTATCATTCTCATATTTTAGAAGTTACGGGGGGGACACACATTTTACCACTTTGGAAGTGTCTCTCGCGCAAACTATTCAGTTTAGAAAAAAATGATATTAGAAACCTCAATACCATTTTTGAAGACCTATTCATAGATAACCCACACGTATGGGTTTGATGAAAAAAATATTTTTTTGAGTTTCAGTTCCTAGTATGGGGAACCCCAAAATGTATTGTATTTTTCTATTTTAGTGTAAAAATCTTAATGCGGTTTACAGAATACATCTACTTACAAAGTTTCAACAACATAGCTCTTATAGTTTCGGAGAAAAGTGGCTGTGACATACACGGACAGACAGACAGACAGACATGACGTATCTATAAGGGTTCCGTTTTTGCCATTTGGCAACGGAACCCTAAAAATGGTGCCATAGCAAAAAATATTCCACGTGAAGAGCATTTTCTGCTGTGAGAATAAATTTGAAGATCTGGAACACCTGTTGTGGAACTCTTAAGTAAAACTCTTAATAACATATTAAGGAATGACGTCTTAGCAAAAGTTGTTTAGGCTGATGGGCATTTCCTATTGACATACAAAAATGAAAGATCTGGAACGAGTCCAATCGTCTCGCTCATCCCTTTGTTTTCACGTCCCCGGGCCTTAGAATTCTACATCAGACGTTTCAGATCCTCGATTTTGACGACCCCGTTGTCGCTGGCATAAGCAACAGGATCCGCGTACGAAGTCGCGGGCAGAAGCTAGTTACAAAATATACCCCCTTTTATCGAACTATGAACCCATATTCCGCAGTCGCACGTGCTACCACAAGACCAAAAGAATAGTTCAAAGCTTTGAAGTACATTGATATGTATTTCGAACATGGAACTCTAGAGGACGTTAACCCTCGCTAATTATATTACAGAACTACACAGGAACTGGATCACGTTCCAAGTGTGTTTTCGTTTGACAACCAAACCGATTGATGAACTAATAATAATATATTTAGAACTTAATAGATGATGAAACTATTATGTGACACGCGAACAACAGTTGTTAATTTAACTAATAATTTTAACGCAAGCAATTGCCTAATGTGAGAAGCGCTTGATTGCTGATTGATTGCATAATTCATGGCCTTTTGTCCATCCCAAAACTATATAATATAGTTTAAAAAAATGAATGTCTTCTTCACACAGAAAGTTCATTGTGCTCGATTTGTATGCAATCGGAGCAGACGTGCTACGAACCGCTACGCTGCCGCGCCTTGCTACGGAAAACACATAACTGTAAACTGTAATAAAAAAAATCTGCGCAATCCATTGACACAGTTTTCGATATTTTCAATAACTTTCTTGAACATTTTCCAAGTTTCTCATGGTAAAATTCAGTTCTGTGATCCTTTGGCTTTTGGATTTTTCAACTGAAGTCTGACTTACTGTTACTTCATAAATTTTTAGAGCGTATTCAAAACATTTCTTATTTTTTCTTCAACTAATTATTTCAATGAAATAAAAGTAAACTTGAAAGTTGGTTTATATTAAACTGAGCTTATCAGTAAGTCAACCTAGAGAGCGTGCGTTATTGCTCATATATTATATTAGCGGCAAAACATCGAGATTAATTATTATTTATGAGTTTAATAATAATATTAATGCATGATTCACACTTATGGTAAAAAACAAGGCGGTCATAAGGACAGAGACAAAAGGCGACGTAGATTTATAATATTTACATAAAGGCACATACGACTTATGTACAATTGAGATAATGATCAAACTCCACTCCCCGTTACCCTTTAATCAAGGAGCACTTTTCAGAAGCTCACAGTCTAATCAGTTGTTGTCTCAAATGTTGTTGGTCTATTTAACATCGCGCTTATTAAATATATGGTATAAATAAGCGTAACGTATTTTGAAGAGATGAGTAAAAAAAAAACGTCAGAAAGAACGTTAAATGAAGTAATAACGCGAGTTGGCGATACGACGCGGTGGGTTGGGACTGAAGTTTCACGAGGACGGAGTTGCGAGTAGAAGCTAATTTATTGAAAAAAAAAAAGTTCTGAAAATTAGGTTCCTACACAACAGTTAACACTAATCGTACGACAATAATCATTAAAGGAGCCCATTACACGACATTGCTTCTCTACAACAGTTCCTTTACACCATGACATTTTGGAAAATGGTGGATTTGAAGTTTTCCTATAATTTTCAATTACTCGTAATGGTCGCCCGTTCCAAGATTAAACTGTTCCTGCTGATGGCTTTGCTTAAACATTCATAAGATTGTTTACTAAACTTTACGTACTGTAAACGGTCATAAGAGAGGAAAATGAAAAATCTAATTAATTTTAGATGTCGTTTCAAGTCATTAGAGAGAAAAATTAAAAAACTAATTCTAGACGTCGTTTCAAAGTTAAAGAGGTTGTTTCGCGGAGTTAAGACTCATTCTGTTTTAGGAGAAGTTTTTTTCGTTTTCTCACTGATTCACTTAATTGGATTAAAAATTTGAGTATCGGAACAAAGTAGTGTTTAGTGTAGTGTGATATATAGAAGCATAGCAATAAATTTCAATATACACACGGAACAGTCCTGTGTTATTAAAGGACACTGTCGGAAAATATATGATTAGTTATCTACAATTATAAGTAAAATCACCCAAAAAGTTTAGAATACCTGTGACATCTATCAACCCGCACTGGGCCCGCGTGGTGGATTATGGCCCACTCCCTCTCACCGAGAGGTGGCCTGCGTCCCAGCAGTGGCAACAAAATAGGCTGCTGATGATCACATCAGTGCCCAAAAAATAATTAATTAGAGATAAAAAAAAAAACACTTTGACTATTTTGAATAACAATAAACATTTTTTCCTGTTGAGTTTTCCAAACAACATGACGCTTCCAGTGATACTACGTTTATTAAAATACAACGACAGTTTAGGAGTTGTGACGTAACAGACGAACATACATTTATATTATATTTATAAATACACACTTATATACCTTCATGCATAGCCTGTATTTTTAGAATTATAAAAAGGTAGATGAATATTAGCTTCCGTAGGCTCCTAACAAAACCTTGTTTTTTTATTTAGTTGAACTTTTTCTCTACTATATTTCATTATAGAAAAGTAAAAAGTACCCTATTTTGTTTCAATTAAATTTCATTACTCGGCCGACTATTCTAACTATACTAGACTACAGATCTGAGACCCAACATTGAATACTACTCCCAACTCTGCAAAACTTGAGCAAAATTTCCATCATTTCTGAGCTCTATTCCTTTTATAATTTGCAGACGAAATCGGTTTGTCTAACGATATTAATTTCTTAATTGCGCATAACCGACAAGGGCTAACTTCTACGTTGAACTTTAGGGAATATCATAGAACCCCTAAGATAATTAATATCAATTAAGTAATTCAGTCATGATTCTCTCTACGTAATTACTGAGAAGTTAATGGGTAGAGTTATTGCGAATTAATGTTTATACTTGAACTCACGCCTTCCTCCCTTGGTGATAGGCAGACACTACAGTATACCACCTGCTATGTGATCCTTACATACTTCGTCTGTCTCGTTTATGTTCATGCATATAGTCATACACGCACGCCGGCTGTGAGCACCTGACCATTTTTAATGTTTAAATATTAGGTGTATGACGTAATTTTTACAGATTCTTAAGCAGTTTTATTTATTATAAAGAAATAGTAAACAACGACCCTAACCTTAGAAATATTGTCCATCGTGCTCTATGAACTTGCGCCATCTAACAGACAGAATACGGATGCCGTCGCGAAAGAAACTTGCAAGCTTCCAGGCGATAAAATCATCGACGAATTTACGCACATCATCCAGCGTTTTGAACTGTTTATCTTCTAAGTCATGCTGCATTGACCGGGATGAATGAAAATCAGATGCGGCTAAGTCTGGTGAATATGCCGCGTGCGGCAGAACTTCCCATCCCAAATCCAAGAGGGTCTTTGAGTCGCGCGAGCAACGTGGGGTCGAGCGTTGTCGTGCAGCAGTATGACTTGCCCAGTAAATGACCTTTTCTGATCCAGCTGTTCATTTAGTTTGTTCAATTGTCGACGATAGCGTTCTGTTGTCACCGTCTGACCAGTTTCCAGAAGTTCATAATAAAAAACACCCTTCATGTCCCACCAAACACACAGCAGAACTTTTTTTAAGTGTATGTGCTGTTTCGGCGTCGATGTTGAGGGTTGCCCGGGATCTACCCACGACTTTTTACGTTTGGGATTCTCGTAAAAAATGTACTTCTCATCACCCATTACAATTTTCCACAAGAAGTCCTTCTTTTGTTGCCGAGCAAGCAGTGAAATACACGTGTTCATACGTTGACCTAAGTTGTGTTCGGTCAACACATGTCGGACCCATCTTCCAAGTTTTTGAACTTTTCCCATTTGGTACAAACGCTTGATAATAGCTGTTTGGGTGACTCCTAATTGAGCTGCAAGCTCTTTTTGCTTTTGCGTTGAGTCCTCATCTAGTAAAGCTTGCAATTCCGCATCTTCAAACTTTAGAGGCTGCCCAGGACGCGGTTTGTCACTAAGATCAAAATTACCACTTCTAAAATGTTTACACCAATAATTAATATCTGGTTGACCGAGCTTTGCTCGGTATTTTTTGGTAAATTGTGTTTAAAATAATAAGTTTATGTCAAAGTTGAGTATCGATAAAGTTGGTCATTGAAAACACGAATAAAACGACATTTTATAAAAATGAATCCTAGCTAGATCGATTTATCGCCCCCGAAACCGTATACTAAATTTCATGAAAATCGTTGGAGCCGTTTCCGAGAATCAGATTATACGTATATATATACATAATATCTGGTTGACCGAGCTTTGCTCGGTATTTTTTGGTAAATAGTGTTTAAAATAATAAGTTTATGTTCAAGTTGATTATCGATAAAGTTGGTCATTGAAAACACGAATAAAACGAAATCTTATAGAAATGAATCCTAGCTAGATCGATTTATCGCCCCCGAAACCCCCTGTATACTATATATATATACAAGAATTGCTCGTTTAAAGATATAAGATATCTGGTTGACCGAGCTTTGCTCGGTATTTTTTGGTAAATTGTGTTTAAAATAATAAGTTTATGTTCAAGTTGATTATCGATAAAGTTGGTCATTGAAAACACGAATAAAACGACATTTTATAAAAATGAATCCTAGCTAGATCGATTTATCGCCCCCGAAACCCCCCGTATACTAAATTTCATGAAAATCGTTGGAGCCGTTTCCGAGATTCAGATTATATATATATATATATATATAAGATTTCATCCGGCGTACTATAACTTTATTTTACGTGTTTCTTTTACAAGTTCAAGCGAGCGGCTGATGCATAATCCCCCCCTCTACTATGCAGCTGACGATTTTTTTTCAGCTTAGTATGTCGTAAACTATATATGAAACAAATTGCAGCCTGTGTTCTATGACTATTTTTTTTTTGTTTTTTTTTTACTACTTCCGGAACCACCCACACCCGCACCCACCGCTACTTGAGTAGCTGACGGTTGGGTCACTAATTGGTCATATAAGATCAACCATTGAGGACAGTATCAGCCGGCTTACTATGACTTTTTCATTTGCAACGCTACCTCCTGGACCATAACGTCAACCAAACACGTCAAGCCAATCACTTAGTTACAACGCCATCTGTTGAAGTAGCTTTAGTGTTGTTGTGTCGTTAAAGCAGTTAGTTGCTCCCAATTAAAAAAATAGTATTATTAGTCACCAATAGATGTCAGGAACAGTCATATATTTTAGTTTATGTTTAAAAGTTGATTATTGAAAACGCGAATAAAACGACATTTTCTAAAAATGAATCCTAGCTAGATCGATTTATCGCCCCCGAAACCCCCCCCCCCACCCCCTGTATACTAAATTTCATGAAAATCGTTGGAGCCGTTTCCGAGATTCAGATTATATATATATATATACAAGAATTGCTCGTTTAAAGGTATAAGATATGTTTCATAAGATACAGTGTCGTCACCGAAAACACTACAAATTGATTCCTGTGCTTGAGAAGCATTTTTTCCTTGCTGGAATTCATATAAAATGCAGTGCCGAATGTACTGTTTATCAGTTGCCATCGTAAACTGTACTATTATAAGAGGTTATGTAACTTGTATAGACTTGTCGTTTGGTGTTCTAAACTCTTATGTCCGACTCTTATAATATCACAAAAAACCGCGGAAATATTTCTGTTTTAAATATAGTTTTAAGCTCCAAGAAAAAATCTGTAAAAATTAAGTCATACACCTAATATAATCAGAGTTTCGGTGACAAACGTAACGAAGACTCCTACATATGCAGAAGATTAATTGTGACCAATCTATTAAGCAAGTAAAAAAATACAAAGTACAAATATACCCAGGTAACATTAAAGCTTTTGCGAAAGTTAGTGCTAAAGAAGGTTCATTAAAAGAAGAAGAAGGTATATTGATATCTTGATGTATGTAAGTATGTGTGTTCAGTTCATTGCTCTAATTAATTAAAGCGAATTGGTTAATTTTCAGCCAATTTATGGCCACAGGACAAAATGTCAAGAGGGTTTTATGATACTAAAACTGCGTGTATACCCAGGGACGCTTTATTACCATACAGAAGCGATAAAATTAAATTGGCTATCGTGGTTCCCCAACTTTTGACAACATGCTAGGATCCGTTTAACTTTTTCAGTAACACTGAAATTTCCAACATGTTTTTAATTTCAGTGTTATTGAAAAAGTTTTTAAATAAACTGCTGACTCAACCGAGGTAAATAAAAATGTAGTAAATAATCCTTATTTGTTTCCGTGATCATTAAATTACATCCGTTATCACTAAAATCGCCAGTTCGACTCGTTCTCGAAAGGAACGAGTGGAACGCTAACGCTTTCGAACTTTACGCTGCATTTCATTTCTATTGTTTTTGCTTTTTCTGTGCGATTTAATATAATGGCTTATGTATGTAATGGATTATGTGTTTTTTGTTCAGATTACAATTTATTTCTGAAAAAAAAAATGTGCTGTATACTTACACCTCATAGCCATAGCCCAGTCCTTTGATTACTAGAACTGATGACCGGTGGGATAAATGCGTTCCTGAGTGGACACCGTGAATCGGTCAACGTAAGGTAGGATGCCGTTAGGCTTGGTGGAGCGGCGAACTTCGCAGGGTGAATGAGAACCGAGTTTAATGGCATGCAATTGAAGAGGATTATGTTCAGCAGTCGGCTGCTGCAGGTTGATGATATTAAATAATCACCTCATTAGCTTAAGCTGTCAACTATGATGATCACAACGTATTACGTGGCTCATATAATTATATAGATAAAGCCTCCACCATTTGCGTATAAACCATCCTAAATGTAATGCTTTAGTCGCAGTCTAGCCTTAAAAAAATTACATTGCGTCACAACCTCTTTGGCTTTTTAATCATCTACACTAATATTATTATAAATGCAAAAGTAACTCTGTCTGTCTCTCTGTCTGTCTCGCT
The DNA here is from genome assembly GCA_932294355.1 of Aporophyla lueneburgensis. Classification (NCBI taxonomy): domain Eukaryota; kingdom Metazoa; phylum Arthropoda; class Insecta; order Lepidoptera; family Noctuidae; genus Aporophyla; species Aporophyla lueneburgensis. The sequence continues at coordinate 20,228,813 of OW028749.1, forward strand.
TTCCTGCTAAAACTACTGAACCGATTTAAATGTTTGGTACACAGATAGTTTAGAGGCTGAGTAAGGACATAGGCTACTTATTATCCCGGTAGTACGTTCCGTACGTTAAAATAAAATGTTCGAAATTTGATATTACGTATTTATTAAATTAATCAAATCTGTATTTAGCTATTAATTTTAAAATGTATAAAACCCATATTCTCTCTACTCACATAAACCGATTACTCATGAACTTAATGTATTTCCCTTCACATAATGTGTATCAGCTGTAATATGACTGACGGTGTAACAGAGCGATGGCCTGTATAACTTAACGGATCCCACTCTTCCTGTTCGCTGCCAGGCCAGACCTCAATTTAATAGCGCAGTGGAAGTTTTTGATGATGGGGCTCTGGAGACAAGAGTGGCTAGCGAAACTAGTCCGCCGTACGCGGAGCAGACAATACAAGTACAATTCAAAGCAAGAAGCAATACAATTAACAAATGACTCACCTACAATACAACAAAAGAACTTACCTGGTGGTTGAAGGACACTGCTTCTGGGGCCTACCTGGATTTATGTATGTAAGTGAGTGTATATGTATCGTGTTGTGACGTGTAAGTGGTATCCAGGACACCAGGCCGCTGCAACTCGCCAGAGATTTACTCCAACATGCGGTTCAAACACTTAACCTCCAAAGTTCTTCAATGTCAAGAAATATCCAAATTCAACCCATATTAATTCACCAAATTGGGGTTATTTACACAAACAACTGGGTCATGACCTATTGTCCACCAAAACGACCGGTTCTAAGGGATTAATTTATAAAAGATCGCGAGATTCAACACGGCGACGTGTTCCCTTTTTCAAGCCAAAATCCAAGAGGAAGTGTCAAGTGTCAAAATCAAACTGAGAAGTCATATGTCATTCCGTTCGGGCGGCGCGTTCCGAAGGCGCATAGAGTAACTAATCGAACGGTCCGAAACACTTCCTTTTATTTGAAGTGACATGATGTATAAGCACTTGCACGTGGCACAGGCTAAGAGCTTACCGTCACTACTAACAGTTGATTCCACTAAAGAGACGAGTTCGCGAAATTGGAGCACATGATATGATTTCTGATATTGGCATTAGGTGTATGGCTTCCTGCAATCCCCTACTCGCTTCCTAAAACTCTATCAGGTAAACAGACCCTAGTGGAAAAATGAAAAAAATAAATGATCTATTTATGTAGCATTTCTGAAAACTGTACGCATCTCAACACTACGTTTCCCTCTTAAAGAGAAATAGATTTCTTGCCCTTGGTGTGTTCTATCTCGTCTTTAATACAGTCCGTATTAAAGCATCGAGAAAACACAGTACCTACTTTAATGGAAAACTGATCTTGTAACTTTAGACTGTCACAGTACAGTTTGCAACAACGCGAGGCGAGCTAAGATAAATGATATTCACTTAAAGGTACGCTCTACGATCTACTCTGTGAGAATCTATAAATAAGACAAGTTCAAGAAAAACTGCTCTTTGTGTTCATACAAAGTTCAAAATAATTTGAGTTCGGAATTCAAAATTCGAAGTTAAAGCAGAACGTGTTTTATGAACCGTAAAGTACAGACGATGTATACTGTACACATTTTACGGTAAACTGAGTGAGCTGTCAATAGTGTCAATGACTAGTCTGACAATCAGTCTTCTCCAGGGGTATCGTATTGCATAGTAACTTGTTTGTGCAGGTCAGATGGACAGTGGCTCCATGTGTAATACTCAGCTGCTTCAGGTTAGACTGGAAGCTGCCCCCAACACAGTTTGGAAAAGGCTACGGAGATGAGACCAGTGAAGTTTGTGGATTGAACAATGATTAACAAAGACATTACTGTTTCAGGTTATGACTACCATTTAATACTGTTCAGGAATAATGCAGCCTAATAAGATGCTCCGAGTAACTTGGTTTCTATTGACAGTAAAATTAATTACAATTTAAAGTAAAAGCACATTGCAAATGGTTACAGTTTGCAAGTTGCACTTCCCGTGAAGGATCGATCACCTCATATCTATTCTTTTTACAACGCAAAAACTTCAGGAAAAACCACCACGATATATACAAAGTAGCAGAGACATCGACGCTCAAAGTATAAACAAAAATTCAGGACACGATTCTAGACCCCCTAACATAGACGATTATCATCAGTTATCACTAAAAAATCAACGGTTTCAAAGTTCAGTACATACACTGTCAAAATGTATAGAGCAGCGATGCCATTTAAATATTCGACGAAAAATTTCAACGCAAGATATCAAACAAATTTCAACCAAGTTATAATTATCAAATCAAATCAAATCAATTTATTTCGGGCTACAAAGACCCATAACATAAATATCTTACAGACTAACATACATACAAATAAAAACAATGTAAAACTATTGTACACGAAGTGACGGCGTCGTGTTGCGCTGCATGGTGTCGCGTAGCCTTCCGCGGAATCGCCGATACACGACACCCTTCGGCCAAAACTCTGCCTTGAGGTAGGTCTCGATGTGAAGAGTTGGAACTCGCACCACGAATGACTTGAAATTCGTGTTGTGGCACGATTCCAACTTCTCGACCCTCAAAGTGTAGTTCGTTTTCAGTCGTACATACTCCACGATCTCCTCAATCTTCGTGGTGTAATGCAGACGTGAAATATACAGCTGCGTCGTAGGCACAGCAGGGCGCAGCAGCATGTTGGGTCCTGTTCCACACTGGTTTCGTGAACAGGGCTAAAAGGGTTATAATATGCTGTGATAAAAACGTTGCCCATTCGTCCTAATTATCATAAAACAAACATAAAAAGCCATCATTTTGTCACATCTTTAACACCTTGCTATGAATAATTCTGCTTCCTTCGGGTACATAATTTTTTTTAGGAAGACATAACTTACCGCGGAATTCACCGATTTCTCGCCTGTAACATTCACTTCCTCATGAAGTTTCTTTATTTTTCAGTCTACTTGAATAATTTTATTTTAGCAGAAGCCCGATAGGTACATTTTATGGAGCTTTAGATGAAAAACGCCATATTGAAAATCGACCATTTTATGTATCTGTTAACCCGCTTTGAACATCCGCCGTATTAGGCGTATTGGGGTTTCAACTAGCCTTTTATTCTTTTCATATTTCAGATTTAATTTAATCCAGGAAAGCAGTTTAATATACTTGTTAAAAATCGCTTACAAATGGAAGCCGGTTAATGAAACGTTCAATATAAAAATAGACTTATTGCATAATGCATATCTTGAGACTTGAGAGTTTTAACCGGATTTTCTAACAATCTGTGCTCTGGGTATTAACAAACGACTCAGCACTCGAGCGAGCGACGACTGTAAGAAAATGTTCGCAAGAATTTAAAAGCTGTTGTTGCAAAATGTCTTTTGACTTTAATTCGAATATCACATTTGACCAATTCACTAAAGAACAGTTTTGTATAAATCAATATTTCGACAAAGCTGTTACTATTGCCGCAGCGTTGCACCACCCACGTAACGGCCGCGTAGGTGCACTATGCCGTAGTAATAATGGTTTAGGTCGTAAATGTGAGTTCTCATTTACTAGAGAATCATATGACAATATTAACATACCTAAACCCCCGATAAGCCCACGAGACTCGAACCCGGCGATTCGTTATTTTGTTTCCAATGATTACTCTTTAATTATGTAGCTAATAGTGTGTGTTCCTTCTCCCTTGAGAGTTCTTCTATTATTGAACATATTTATCGTTTTTAATATTACCTAAATTGTTAAATCGTAATGTTCAAGATATTAGGAGCATTGGCTGTTCTGAAACTTACCTATCGGGACCTGACTATGTTGAGATGAATACTATTTAGGTCACTACTTGGATATTAATAACAACAAACAAAAATTATATTTATCTTTCTCTTTTGTATAAACTCAAGTGCTTATAATATAGCATTTATATAACTATAGTTAAGTAGTTCAAAGTAAAAGATATATGTATGTATGTAGTTATAAAAGTCGTGGCAAGTGTCGTCACTATGATGTGCAGTTGCCTCCAGCGACTCAGAATCACTCATACTCGCGTGACTGAGATGTAGCATAAAGCGAAAACGGGACAAGCTTGGAATAAAAATTCGTGTTTAATAACCTAAATAACATCTTTTAAAACCTTTGAAATCAGGTTCTCCCTTCTTGGAAAATATTTAATACCAGCACTGAAAACTTTGCAAAATTGTAACATTTAGCCTCATCTTGTTACGCTGAATTGCGAATTCTATCTTAGATAAGAAAAACGTTGAGCAGTATAATGTGGCACGCTTCGCTCCGTATTGAGGCATCCAGGTCAGGTGTCCGACTTCATGGAAGCTCCTTCAGAAAGGCTGTTGATTTAGGCCCTGTTATTTATAAATTGGAGCAAGTACCTATGTGAAAAACAGGTAAATGTTATTCCTGCATAACCTTTTGGACAAACAAGCATTACTTTGTAGATCAATTTACACATCGTATGAGTATATAGCTTTCTATTCCAAACGCAACTTACATTTCATCGTACCTTAAACACAGGCTTCAAAATATTCTCCTTTATATTTGCTAGCGCGTTCACGAATACCTCGGTTATAAACTTAGACGTGAAATTAGTGAGAACTTTGTGAGGACTTAATAACTACTGCATTAACACTGAACTGAGTTGTAGTTGTGATATTCGGTACGTCAACTTCATATTAAACGTTGTGCTGCCGTGAAAACTATTCATCAACACCATATTCTCTTTTTGTTTACCCTTCTTGTTAATTTCAAGAAATAATACCATCAAAAAGAATCATATCGAAGAGAACATCACATATTCAGTGTCACATATCTTCATTATTCAACGTCTTATAGCATGTTATTGTTGTGTTCATATACTACCTTGAAGTGTATTGGTAAAACAATATTCCCGTTTCACTCCGTACATAAAAGCACCATTATCTCCTAATTGCTCTGAAAGCACATAAAAAACCAATACTTAGGCTTAAGCGAATGCTCGTTAATCATTATCAGCTTACATGGCGATAAAGTAACTAGTTTATTTTACCTACAATATTTTTCTTTGTACAAAAAGGTCTCTCCAGTTTTCCGCACTGCGGAATAGTTACTAAGATAATGATTATGTCAGAACACGATTTATTACAATCCACAACATACAAAGCACGAAAGATAATCACAAAATAACATCTAACCAATGAAATGTGAACACACAATAGGACGGAGATTATGTGCGGGAAAGATTCGTATCGATATTATTAGACTATTTAGACTACTTAAAACTGCTCAAAGCTCGCCCCCAGGACATGGGGACATGCACATGTCAACAACGGCGATACATAGCCGTTCTTAAGCTTTAGCTTAAACTTTAGCACTTGTAGCAAACCCTTGCTCGAAACCGAGAAAGATGGCGCACCAAAATCTACTTATCATCTAAATGCTTTAAAACAAATAGTTTTGAAGACGAAAAACCTTAAACCAAAAACATACGTTAAAGTATTCATTCACCTCATCCATCCATTTTTACCTCCTCCATCTGATCATCTCTTCTGTATAAATAAAATGTGTTCTCATGCACTACGCGACCAAGACCATGACCATAGTTGAGCATCCAAATAATCTATATACTTATAATAAAACTGTAGAGAGGTGAATTCTGTACATTGAATATACATTCAAAATTAATATTGGAGGATGATCGGTGATCGATACTGATGCCAAAAATGCAATCAGTAAATTTTTTGTCTGTCTGTCTGTCTGTCTGTATGTGCACGCATGGGTCAAAAACGACTGAAAGGATTTTAACCAAACTTGGTACAATTGTAGTCCATACTCCTGGGCAGGTTATAGGCTATATAACATACCGCTTAGACACATTGGAGCTGAGCAGTGACGATACCCGCAGGATATTTTCCGACCTCCACGCGGGCGAAGCCGCTGGCAAAAGCTAGTGTATCATATGATCCTTTAACAGTTTTACCTATACACGATTTTTTGATGACCAACTAACATTTGTGAGTAATTTACAATTAGGTAGGTATTCCTCATGCTTGAGAACGCAAGCTAGTAAACAAAAGCAACAAGGAGTGATAATAAGGCCAAACAAATTAAGGTGCCTGTCGAGGTGCGAACCTACGACTATCAACTCGTAAATTGCGGTCATCACCACTGGGCCACCACGGCTCTTAATCGGGCTAAGGCCATTTTCCATTCAGAGAAGGAATGTGTTTGATTATCACACTGAGTGATCTAGTGGCCCAGTGCGAGCTGTGTGTGTCAGTGAAATTACAAATTTCAGACCGATGTCCAGGTTATTCCTACTAAATACTTCCTGACTTCCTAGCAATTCATCACACGTTAGGTATCCAGGTCGTCATGGCCAGATCACAACTTGCAGAGCGGCTTATTTAATTACAAGTCACTCTGTATATTAGGTAATTTAAAATTGTAGTTTTTAAATCTAGACTAGTAAGTACTCTGCATAGACGTTTTTGGATTATAACTTCGGTTATTTGGGGGGATTTCCTTGTATTTGCCAAAGTGCCATGAAAAGTATGTATCTCTGTGTAACTCGAAACTTAATAAGCCTGAGTCCGCACGTGCACAAATAAAAAAACCGGCCAAGTGCGAGTCGGACTCGCGCACCGAGGGTTCCGTACAAACCTGTAGGTATCCTCGGTTTATTCGTAAGGTTTATGTTTATGAAATTAAATGTTTTTTTTTTTATATTTGAGTTGATTGAACGGAAGGTAAATTGCGATTTACGATTTATGACGTATTAAAAAAAAAACTACTTACTGGATTTCGTTCAAACCAATTTTCGTTGGAAGTTTACATGGTTATGTACATCATATATTTTTTTTAGTTTTATCATTCTCTTACTTTAGAAGTTACGGGGGGGGGGACACACATTTTACCACTTTGGAAGTGTCTCTCGCGCAAACTATTCAGTTTAGAAAGAAATGATGTTAGAAACCTCAATACCATTTTTGAAGACCTATTCATAAATACCCTACACGTATGGGTTTGATGAAAAAAATTTTTTTGAGTTTCAGTTCTATGTATGGGGAACCCCAAAATTTATTGTTTTTTTTTCTATTGTTGTGTAAAAATCTTAATGCGGTACACAGAATACATCTACTTACCAAGTTTCAACAACATATCTCTTATAGTTTCGGAGAAAAGTGGCTGTGACATACACGGACAGACAGACAGACAGACAGACAGACAGACAGACCGACAGACAGACAGACAGACATGACGAATCTATAAGGGTTCCGTTTTTTGCCATTTGGCAACGGAACCCTAAAAACCGTTAAATCAATTCAGAGTTTATCAATCTGAAATTCTGAATCCACCAAAAGTTCCAAGATCAATGAGAGATTTTTTTGTTGAAATACGTCAGTGACATTTAAGAAATTCTGCTGACTCAACGAATTTTGAATGCCATAGATAGTTCATAGAAAATCATAGGGTTTTAGAGAATATTAACCCTTAAGTCCCTGAGATACCACATTTGGTATAGACATAATGGTTTTTTAATTGTGTCTGTAATTACGGTAATTGACTTGTTAAACAATCAGCAGTGTGTCACAGCCCTTCAAAATTTTAAAACATTTAGCGATAAACCCACAATCATGAATACCGGCGAATTATCTTCAAGTTTACATTCGAATCTATCTATAATTGAAAATATTCACTGTTTAACTACAATTCAGAAGCGTGAACAGTTCCCACTAGATCACTCAAGGTGGAGTTTATTTGTTCTTCAACTCGACTTCAGCATTCAGTTTGGTCCACCTCGAGCTAAGTTTAGTTCGCTCGCTTTGTACAGCTTGTTAAAATGTATTGTTTTATTTACTTGTTTACGTTCAAAGTCAGCAAATACCTATATTTATTGAACATTTAGGTTTTGGAAACACTTAAATTTAGAAAACGACGACACTTAAATTTAGTTAAAACTAGCTGTGCGGCTTCACCCGCATAAGGTTCGGAAATTATCACACGGAGACGTACTACCCAGACAAAATATAGATTACTATAGCCTATGTTACTCCTTATAATATCACCTATCTGCCAGTGCATTTCCTATCGAAATTGGTTCAGCCGTTTGGAAGATTAGCCGGAACAGACAGACAGACCAAAAAATAAAAATTGATTTTTGTTTATGTAAGTACCGTATATACTTTCATATGCATTTATTGGAAAAACTGTTAATTTGAAATTACAAACAGACACTACAATTTTATTTATTTGTATAGATGTATAGATAATAATCAGCCCGTAATGTTCCATTGCAGGGCAAAGGCCTCTCATAACTTTTTCTACTCAACTCTATCCTGAGCCAATAAGGACCAATCCCTCATGTAGGCGTCGAGTTCGTTCTGCCATCTACGCCTGGGTCTTCCGCGATGCCGTACGACGTTTTCGGGGACTCATGTTGTAGTGGTCTTAGCCCACATTGCATGTGACATGCGGCAAACGTGTCCGACCCAGTCCCATTTTAACTTGGCTGCTTTTTGAATGACGTCTATGATTTGTGTCTTAGAGCGCAGTATCGTGTTCCTCATTCGATCGGTAAGTTTAACTCTGAAGATACTACGCTCCATCGCTCGTTGGCAAACCTCGAGCCTGGTCCTCTGCTGAACTGTCAAAGACCAGGTTTAAGCACCGTATGTAAGGATAGGGAAAATGCACACGTCCATTAATTTGCGTTGATGGCAAATTGGAAGATCTCCTTTCATAAGAGCTTTCATCGACCAATACCTCTTCCAGGCGTTTTCAGTGCGGCGGGCAACTTCTTTTTCTTGAAATTTAGTAATTGTAGAACGACCAGGAATAGGAACGACATAAACCTATCATATGTTCTCTTTGTAACTACTAATTCATATATTCTTCAATAAAGAAGACATTTTGATTTAAAAAGAGTCAACCGTAGATACTGGCAGTAAAATCCATCAAGTAGATTAAGACCCAGTCTGGCAGATGAAGTAACTGGATTTATGCCGGAAAATCCTTTCGGCTCTTGGATCTACGTTTGAAACTTACCCGCCCTCTTATCAGTATTACAAACCAGATACTATTTATTTTTCTAGTCTTTGATTATAAAAGACAAGAATTCACAGAGAACGTAAATAAGTAAAAATCACGCGAAGCAAACATTATCAGAAAAAAAAAGGATAAAACGAACTTAAACTAGTTAATTTAGTTCTTCTTACCAAGAGTCCATTATCAAGACCAGGCACAGTCTTTACGTCGAGCTATCTAATTTTCTCGTGACAAAAATTAAGGCTACACAAGCCTCGCCGCTGTGCGCCCGACGTTTCATAGCTACACCCGTCTGGAGAATAGTCTCCTTTTAAGGAATAAATGAAATTAACCATGTCGTGGATTTACTCAATAATGAATCTTTATGACAAATGATTTAAGTAATTACTTCAGTATTTAAGAGGACAAGCCGAATTAATGATTAGAAAATTTCTGTAAAGGCTAGTTGCTTATGGGTTTCGGCAATCGTAATCTGCGGATACGGTATAAAGAAACATACTGTAGTGTAGCCACAGAAAGAAAATGATTAGCCACCCGGCTAGTCATTTCTTTTTCAAGCCGATTAAGAAAAATTGTCAATTGATTGTGAATAAACACCACTTAAACGGAAACGTAGCATAAATTCGAAGTAAAATTCTGTGTCTAACAAGACGATATTGCATCCCGAAAGAGTGGAACGTTGGTTTGCTATGCTGACGACACGCTGGTCCTGGCGAAGGGGCAGTCATTCAAGGCGGCGGCCAACTTAATGACACGCGGGGTTGCGACAATCGTCGAAAGGATCCGGCAATTGGGACTCGAGGTGGCCCTGCACAAGTCTGAGGCCATGGGTTTTCATGGTCCTTGGAATGCGCTACCTTCGGGTTCCCAACTCACGGTGGGAGGGATTCACATCGGCGTCGAGTCGACGATGAAGTACCTGGGACTTGACCTCGATAGTCGGTGGAACTTCGTAGAGCATTTCCGATGTTTGGCTCCCAGACTGGGGCGGACTGGGGCTGCATTAAAGCGGCTCCTGCCCAATCTGAGGGGTCAAAACGCCTCCTGCTGGAGGCTCTACACGGGGGTCGTGCAGTCCATGGCCCTCTACGGGGCACCGGTGTGGGCGCCCTCATTGAGGCTGCGCCCAGCGCGCCAGTTGAATGCGGCCCAGAGGGTCGTGACCATCCGGTTAATCCGAGGATACCGCACGATCTCGTGCGAGGCGGTGAGCCTCCTTGCTGGAGTGCCGCCATGGAATCTGGAGGCAAAGGTCCTCGCACACATGTGAGATTGGCGCGAGGAGGCGAAACGCCAGGGCGAAACTCCGCTGCCGTGACAAATCGCGGCACGGCGGACAGAGCTCCGGCAGGATCTCATGGCGACATGGCGGGTACGATTGTCGCAACCCAGCGCTGGGCACGCCAAAATTGCGGCGGTAAGTCCCCTCTTTGAGGAGTGGATAGAGAGGCGCCACGGTGTCCTCACCTTCCGCCTGACGCAGGTTCTCACCGGGCATGGTTGCTTCGGTGGGTTCCTGTTCAAGATAAAGCGGGAGGATACGCCCGGCTGTTTCCATTGTGAGGATCGTCTAGAGGACACGGTGAAGCATACGGTGGAAGTGTGCCCTGCCGTGGCGAAGCACCACCGTGTCCTTGTGGAGGCGATCAGCGGTGGCGATCGGCCCTGGTGCAAGCCATGGTACGGAGCGAGAGGGCACGGGCAGCCGTTACCTCCTTCTGCGAAGCAGTAATGCTTGCAAAGGAGGAGGCGGGGCGCGTGAGGGAGTGGCAGTCTCTGCGCCCTCACGTCCCTAGCCATCGCAGGAGGAGACGCCCCGGGCGTCGGGAGTCGATTGCAGACTCCCGGCCACCGTAAGCGCGAGCTTGCGGGCGGCGAGCAATGGGTAGCTCACCGCTCGGTAAGGACCAAACTCGGGTTGTCGGCGCGTTGTGTTCCACGCGCGCCTCAAATAGATGTCAGCAGCACTGAAGGGGTCTCCTAGGACCAATGCCTGCCGGGGTCGCGTGATTGTTCGAAAGAGATACCGTGACCCTGGCTCATGGGCAACTGAAGGAACACGGGTAGGTTTTAGTCAGTAAAAGTCTGACACACCCTCCCGCTCCGCCCAGAGCGGGAGAAGTCATTTGATGATTTTCCATCCAGAAAAAAAAGGGAGTGGAATGTTCAGTAAAGTACTTATAGCGAAGTTTAATTTACTGCGTCCATTTGTTCATTAACAATATTAATGAACAAATGGACGCAGAGATTTTAATTTTTAACTTTACTGGAACTTTTCCAGAAGCTTACCACTGTTCGTTTGTTTTGCAAATTGAGTTTGACAAATAAAGGAACTTGGCACTTCCTGCACTCTTATATATATGTATTAATAATACATACAAAAAAGTATGTATTTTTCAGTTTTTAATTATAGTACCTAAACCCACAAAAATTCATACTCCACTCAGTACTTGCTATGTAAACAATATTGACAAAAATTATTAAAATATAATTAAATCAACAAAGTTCATATTTATATGACACCACCACTGAGGCTTACCCTATCCATTGAAATAAGATTTTTTTGAAATCTATCCACAATTGCCAGAAATATCTCGGAACATACCACATATCGGAACATAAACAAATTTATACAAAAAAACCCTCTTTCTTTTTAGCGAAAAATTATATAGTACAATTGTTGGCACTTTTTAACCCACGTTGGGTTTTCTTTGCCTATAGCTACGACAAATTAACCCGTTTTGCAGAAAGATATTGTGTCCCTCGAAGTAGATGTGGGAGGGAACACCGTGGTGGTTTTAGTCAATAAGAGTCTGACAGACCCCTCTGCCCAACCCAGGGCGGGGGACATCCATGAAAATTACCCCCCGACAAGAAAAAAAAAGGTTATGACTGTGACCGGATGCTCGGTGTCATCACTGCATTCATTGTCAGGAGGCATTGGCATACCTGGCAGAGTGTACCGTATGGGAGGAGTCACGACGTGCCCTTGTAACAGAAGTTGGAGTCCACCTGTATTTCCCGGTCACCAGTCGTTCGATGGTCGAAAGCGCTGAGTCATAGTATGCGGTGATCTCCTTCTATGAAATCGTAATTTTTCAGAAACAGAAATTACAATTATGTTTATGCAAAACATACAAAAATAAAGAAAAAATATACTAAAATTGATTTGGAAATCTTTAATATGACACACTTACATCAGATAAATTGGGAGTGAGTAATGTACATGTTGTTTTCATTCATTACTATTGCGTAGTCTTATAATTATCATTATTTCAGTCGAAAGACGTCCACTGCTGGATATAAGTCTCCTCCAGTAATAGGGAGTTTTTCCGTAATTGCGACGCTTGACATTTGGGTTGGCAATCGCAGTATGGTGGTAAAATTCATAGAGGACGCTGCTGCCTTATTAACCAGTCAATTACCGTAATTACAGACACAATTAAATAACGAATGTGCCTATACCAAATGTGGTATCTCAGGGACTTAGAGGTTAAAGTCCTAAGTCTTATAAATTAAAAATATTATAGTAAGCATTTTTTTTGGATGGGAAATCATCAAATGACTTCTCCCGCTCTGGGCGGAGCGGGAGAGATCATCTTTGCTTCCTAGTTTCAAAGGAAAATTCATAGGTTGATGATAAAACAGTAGTAACTAACTCTGTTGTAGTCGCTGATCGCTGATGCCAGCACGTGTAATTAGTTCGTAAATCAGTTGCAATATGTTTCAGATGTCAACACATCGCATTTGTGTTTGTTTATTGTATTAACGTAAGAGCACGCAATTACCCAAATAACAAGGTACTAATTATAGCCTCACTTGTGCAGCGAGTAACGTAAGCAGCTGCCAAGTTCAACGACTCATGTATTTATCTAACAATAAGAATGCCGCGAGCGGTAACTAATTACATGTGCAAAAATAATACATCCAAAGTTTTTATGTATAAAACAATTGCATACAATATTTTATAACATCGCCCCCTCGTCTCATTCAACGCATTTCTTATGATATTCATAAAATACGTGGAACCACAGGAGATATGTCAAAGAAATGCTTTACTAATTGAAATACTGGCGTACGTAAGAATGTGGAGCGAGACAAGTGAGTTCGGGTAAACGAAATGTATGACGTTATACAGTGCTATTGAAGTTGCTCACTCGTTTTTGTTTGATATTTTTAATGAAGCAAGGAGTTGTTTTTTACCTCTATCTCGTAAAGTTCTATTTTTGAAAGCGCAATAGCAATAAATATAAATAGGAACAAATCAATTTCAATAGGTTACTTTCATTTGCAATCTTTATACTTATGGTTACAGTTGACCTTTCATTTCGTTCTTGGACTTTTTGCATCAATTTTATGACTGCTCCTCTATTTTTTTATGGGATTTTAATCAAATTCCGATAAAAATGCTAGTTGCAGTAGATTTGGTTTTCAACTGACGACAAAAACGGAGGAGGTTCTCAATTCGACGCGTATATTTTTTTTTTTTTTTTATGTATGACCACGCATAACTTTTTACATAGTTTTCCGATTGTGACAATTCTTCTTCTATTGGAAAGGGTATGCCCTAAGGTGGTCCCATATAAATTTGGATAACAAAAACGAACCCTAAGGGTCGGAAAACAGGGGATGATTGATTGTTCACTCACTGATTGTAATGTATAACCACGCATAACTTTATACAAAGTAGTCCGATTTTGATAATTATTTTTTTGTTGGATAGGGTATACCTTGCCAAGTATTATTAGTACATTAAAGTCACAAACAAAAAATATGAAATAAAAACTTTTTAACAAAAAATGAAACCGCCGAAAAAACTGAAAAGCATATTTTATGCTTTTCAGTTTTTTCAGCGGTTTCATTTTTTGTTAAAAAGTTTTAACACTCTCACTGCCATGGGATCCGCTGGCGGGCCCCAAAACATTTTGTCCGTTACGTTACGGCCTACCGCATCAGATTAGTTGACACCCGCCAGCGGACTCCATGGCTTGCTGAACTGGAATCATGCTATGTATTGCTGGCAGTGACAGTGTTAAAGATCAAATATTTTCTCCGCAACTGGCGGGTTTGACCCAAGTGTATTAACGTAAACGAAGCAAAAAGTATAAGGATCGCAGTAGGTGGCATTCTGTAATTTCTGACTACATTCATGGGAATAAGGTGTGTGTTTATGTATGTGTCTTTATTTTATTTACATTACATAACTAATTCAATTCTTGAAATCGTTGTTCCAGGATATTATCAGGTTATGTTTTCCATGCTTTTGCTGAGCTTCTTATTTTATTCATCCCGATATATTAACTCCTCCAGTTGTCAGTACCTAATAGTCAGTACCTAATGTCAGTATTTACAAACACTTACCTACGCGTCCATTTGCTACATAAATGAGTAAACATAATGAAGGATGTGGAAAATGTTAATTTAAAATTCGGAAATATTTCTCAATAATCTGTTTTCGGGAAACACATAAGAGTATTTCAAAGTCCGTAAAATTGCAAAAGCAAAAAAGATTTGCTCGTAACCCTTTCATTTATCACCGGAATTGTGAAAAAGAACCACTTTAACATCGAATAGAGTAGCTACTTCGGGAACTAGCAACGATTCCATGGGAAATCCGAGTAAAATTCCCTGTGTGAGAACGTTGGATATTTCCCAAAACGTCTGGCTAAGTTCGGCAATACATAATTAATTAGGTTAATATGGAATGCCTTATCCAGCTTAAGGAGCAAATGCAGAACAAAACTTTATCTAAATACTAACATAAAAATTTAAAAATAAGGAACTATTTTTAAAGTTTTATTATCTTGGTGTTTAAAGTTCAAGAAGTGGGCGTAAGTTATTAGTTTTATTTCATAGTAAATGTCAAATGGTCTACTCTATAAATAACCTCAAATAGAAAATAATAGAGGGCTTCTTTGTTTTTGTTGCTAAATGCTAATGCATTTAGCAACAAAAATTCAAAGATTCTCAATAATTTGAAGAACAAAAGTTGCGTAGACCTGCTATAAGTAATCTCAATACAAAGGAGTAATTTAGTAAATATTTCCCCAAGGTACGAGCTCACCAGTTGCAAAGGTTTTCGTAAAGTTTTTATAGAACCATCTGCTTAGCCTTTTCTTAACTATGTTGGGGTCGACTTCCTGTCTTACCGGATGCAGCTGAGTATCAGTATTTTACATGGAGCGACTTCCCATCTGACCTCAACAACCCAGTAGCTGGTTAATACGATACCCCTTGGGAAGCCTGGTTGTTACATTTTCGGGCTGCTGACGACCCATAATTACTGTCATAGATCGCAGATAACATCCGGGACCAACGACCTAACGTGCCTTCGGAGTCACGGAGAGCGTAGCGTCTAAAAATTGGCTTATTATATTATATTTAAATCAAATTAGAATACCTATAGTAAATATCCACATAATGTTCGTATTCACTCCCTGTATAATAGCAGTTTAAGACAATTTAATTAAAATGAACAAGCTTAGCCTTGTATAGTTAAATTAGTTGCACATTCACACACCGATAAAGCTTCGTCTTTAACAAGGTCACACAACTCATAAGTGGGTCAGCTACCGGCGTGCAGCTGGTAATGAAAAGCGAATGTTGTAAAGCCAACCACCGCAAAAAGGTACGCAGTAGGTGACAGACTGTTTTAGTTACAAAATAAAAGGGGGTGTTAAACGACTAGCTTTTGCTAGTGGCTTCGCCCGCGTGGAGGTCAGAAAATATCCCGCGGGAATGTATTACCGGGATAAAAAGTAGCCTATGTGTTAATCCAGGTTATAAACTAAATGAATTTCAAATTTCATTCAAATCCGTTTAGTAGTTTTTGCGTGAAAGAGTAACAAACATCCACACATTCATACATACTTTCGCATTTATAATATTAGTAGGATTGCATTGCAAAATATTGTAACAGTCATTGAAATTTATTCACTAAGTCTCATGGGAATTCCAGTATATCGAACGCAAAACCATTATGAGGAGGAGGTAGTTAAGGAAAGCTAAAGATAGAAAGAAACGTCAAAAGCTGGATGTTCGCTGCCAGACCAGGCCTCACCATAGAATTTAATAGTTATGTGGAAGCGCGATGATGGGCCCTGGGTCAAGAGTGGCATAGCGAAACTTGTCCGCCGTGCGCGGAGCCGAACAATGATATAAGTACAATTACAATACAGCAAAAGACTCACCTCGTGATTGAAGAACACTGCTTCTGGGGCCTACCTGGATTTATGTATGTAAGTGAGTGTGTATTGTATTGTGTTGTGACGTTATGAGTATCTCCAGGTTACAATCACGGCCGCTGCAACCCGCCAGAGATTTTCTCCAACATGCGGCTCCAATCACTATCACATTAACCTCAAAGTTTCAACAAAGATATATCCAAACTCAACCCGTATTATTTCGTCAAATTGGGGTTATTTATGCACAAAACAACTGGGTCATGACTGGTGTCCACAAAACGACCGATTCTCAAGGATTAATTTACAACTTGTCGCGAAAATCA
Source organism: Aporophyla lueneburgensis (assembly GCA_932294355.1). Classification (NCBI taxonomy): domain Eukaryota; kingdom Metazoa; phylum Arthropoda; class Insecta; order Lepidoptera; family Noctuidae; genus Aporophyla; species Aporophyla lueneburgensis. Next base: position 20,245,364 of record OW028749.1, read on the forward strand.
ACACGGCGACGACGATTCCTTGTTCAAGCCAAAAACCAAAGAGAAGTGTCAAGTGTCAAAGTCAAACTGACAAGTCAGATTTCACTCCGTTCGGGCGCGTTCCGTTAGGCGCATAGAGTAACCAATTTAAACGGGACTGAACACTGGATGAGGCCCATGTGTCACAAGATACGCTGATCATTACCAGGACACCCGATAAGCTAGTTTTAAGGCAGTCGTTATTTGCATTATATTTTTTGGTTTCAGCAATAAAGGCTTGATAAAATGTTTAAAAAAATACAGAGGCGCACGGAAACCCAATTCAAAAAAATATCTTGTTCAGTAAGTATTTTGTGGTGACTTTACTCTGAAATGATAATTGTGTACTCATGTCAATCTTCAATGTGCCATGCAGTTAAAAATAATTGGTGGGATTTCGTATGGCTCGTTATTAATTTTAACAATGTAAGTAAGTTTGTTGTTTATTGTGACGCTGCCAGGTTATAGAACCGTGTTAAATAAACGTAAATATTAACTTTATAGTGAATTATAGAGCTGTGAGGAAGAAAAAGACATGTTGCGCCGACCCCAGATAAACTGGGATATGGGCAGGAGAATGATGAATGATGATTGAATTACAGAGAAAACCATACGATTCAGATAAGTCGTAAACATATATAAATATTTGCCAGCGGCTTCACCTATGTACTCGTATTATACATGTAAACCTTCTTCTTGAATTACACTGTCTAATGATAAAAACTGCATTAAAATCCGTTGCGTAGTTTAAAAGATCTAAACGTTCAGACGCGGGAAGTGTCTTGTTTTACACTATGTAATATAATAAGTATTAGATATATATTCATGACAATCTTATTTCACTATCGTCAAATATTAAGACACAATAACTTTGATTCCGTTAAACTGTGGCAATTTATGCACAACTGAAACACGACACTTTTGGAAAAACGGCGAGAGTAACACGCCGAAAAGTCAGACAAAAAGTCGGCTACTGCCAACGACGGGTACAAATCGTTTTTCTTATCTAGCTAGGCAATCCTAAAAGGCATTTACAATGGTTTTTTTTTGGCTTTTTACTATCCATAACGATTCAAGTCGGCTCTTCTCCCTTAATTAACAGACGAGAGACAGTTCTCGAATGCTCGACAGATGACAGTGAACACTTGATTAATTTCTTGTAAATGTTCACTTAAATGTATTTCTTCAAAAAAAAAATCAAGCTATTCCAATGCTTTGTCCACAAGGGCTAGGTATTTTTTCTGTCCGTTACTGGTATTATAAATGGTAACAATGATTAATTACAATTTTTTTCATACTATACATAACACATCTATCAATCCTACTATCACACTCACAATCATAGATAAACCAAAATAGCGTTTAATATAGGAATTATATTGATAAAAGTAAGCTTTTCATTTATTTATTTTTCTTACAGAGCCCCCTTTTTTTTTTTTCAGGATTGGTTATCATCAAATGACTTCTCCCGCTCTGGGCGGAGTGGGAGGGCGTGTCAGACTTTTACTGACTAAAACCCACCCGTGTTCCATCAGTTGCCCATGTGCCAGGGTCACGGTATCTCTTTCGAACAATAACGCGACCCCGGCAGGCATCGGTCCTAGTAGACCCCTACACTGCTGCTGACATCTCTTTGAGGCGTGCGTGGAACACTACGCGCCGTCGACTCGAGCCTGGTCCTTACCGGGCGGCAAGCTACCCATTGCTTGCCACCCGCAAGTTCGCGCCTACGGTGGCCGGGAGTCCGCTATCGACTCCCGACGCCCGGAGCGTCTCCTCCTGCGGCGGCTAGGGACGTGAGGGCGCAGTGACTGCCACTCCCTTACGCGCCCCGCCTCCTCCTTTGCGAGCATTATTGCTTCGCAGAAGGAAGTGACGGCTTCCCATTCCCTCTCGCTCCGTACCATGGCTCGCACCAGGGCCGGACGCGAGAGGTCGCCGCCGCCGTACAGAGCCCCTTACCTTCAGTTCCCACTCGTTTGCTATTCTTTAAATCACAGCAATGAGAAATTATACCCCAGTGTACAGTACAGTATACAGTATCATCTAGTAAGAGGGTATTGTGACTGCTGCTGGTAGTATTTGATTTCAAAATGCAACTCTTCGTATCATAATGGTGTGGTTTAAAATCGCACCGGTTGTTTCAATCAAACAGCCAATTTTATGATTCAACCTGCCCCTTAATTTTGATTTAAAAGTTTATGAGATAATTAAACGGCACGATATCATCTAAATTAATATTTATTCTAGCAGAGAATCTCAGAAATTCAGAGTGACGCAAATTTGCATAATAACTCTTATAATAATATTTAGCTTAGCCTAACAGTTATTTGCCGGAGGTACCTAGGTATATCTGAAACTAGGTTAATCATTATTGTAAGACAACATTTTGATATTTTCATAGTGTAGAATGTGTTCGTTTCATGCTTGAGGAGACTTTTATATCACGTCATTTGTGAAAGCGGTTGAAATGATAAAATAAAGTAGTAAATTATTAAATCAAATAATTTTTGTATCAAGAATTCTCCCATATATAATTAACACCGGATTACAATTTTTTTTTAATCTGAAATTATATTATTATATTAAATATATTTATCAATCCATATTACATTACATGCAAAGTTTTACACATATATTATTTTACCTGGAATGTTAATTGTCATGTACGAAGAAATAATTAACCTCGTATATGGCCCTAAATATTCCATACAGAATTTAAGTTAGTTTTTATTTGTTGCTCTGACATTAGGGCCAAACTATGTAATAACATCACTAAATGTTTTACGTAAGTTTGTGAAAACGCTTGCATACCTAGTTACTTCATGGTGATGTAAAAGTACGGACGTTGTTCTAGTTTAGAATAATCCATCAGCAGTGGCTGGTATCTGATTTATGGCAATAGATTAGTACTACACCTCTGCCTATCCCTTCGAAAATTATAGGCATAAGGTTATGTTTTTATGTATCATCCATCAACACAGGGAAAACGAAAATACGCAACCACTTTTATCTCAAAATATAATGCTTAGTCAATTACTTGATCAGAAACGCTTTGCGTTGTATACAAATAGAACAGTGCGCTTATTGGACCCATAGTCAACTGTACTAGTGGTCGCCCTGTTGTCAAAATCCAACCATAACTTATTTAAAAATAATTTATTTCTAATGCATTATTATAAAAATTAAAAAAAATACTGATATCTGCCCTTTGTTATCTCCACATAAACTTTAACTGTGCCAGATTGTACACTCCTACATCTGCGTAATTTTTGTGAAGAGGGGTATAAACTTTTGCTTCACGTAATATTGCTTTGGTTTCGTTTATATCTTCGATAGTGTAGTTAGATTTTTATTTTTTATGCGGTTTATTTTTGTCTGCTCATTGCACGATAATACCTATTTGCTTGACTGACTCAGAATTATGCAATGCCTCGTAAATGGCAACGTAAATGGCATGTCCAACCAAATTAAAAATGTAACACTGGCAGGCTCCCATTTTTGTTTTTGGTTATGTAGTTACTTATCATTTTGTATTCTTATTGTTTCAGGTAAGAGTCAGCACACAAAATATTCTGCTAATTTAAACTATGCAATTGTGGTAAGATCGCAGTTAAAATAGTTCCGTCTATTAAATAATGATGGTGCAAATCAAGAAAAAAAAATGGATAAGAGAATAGGACTCTCACACTAAACAGTCCAAAAAGGCATTTTGCTCTTCTTCCAACAATTGTTGGTATATTAATTCGGTACCATTAGCTGTTACGATGTTACGATGTTTTGTGGCGTAAACTAGAATGTGAAACTTCGTTACCATCTGAAATACTGTCAATATTTAAGTACTGGTACAGTAGTCAACGCAATAGCGTGAAGTGGAATGGGTCGCACTCGAACGTGTTTCGCTTGGAGTGCGGGGTGAGGCAAGGGGGGCTCAGCTCACCCCAGCTCTTCAACCTATACATGAACCAGTTGATCCTTAAGCTCAGCAGCATCAATGACCAATTTCATATTGACGGGGTGTGCATTAACAATATTAGTTATGCTGACGATATGGTGCTGTTGAGCCCATCGATTGGTGCTCTGAGGCGACTGATTGCTATATGCGAAAATTATGCGGTAAATCATGGGCCCAAATATAACGTCACAAAGAGAGAATTAATGGTTTTTAAAGCAGGCAGTGTGACATATGAGAGAATTCCAACTGTCGCACTTTGTGGAGAAAGTGGTTCTCCACAAAGTGCGACAGTTGGAATTCTCTTTTCTTCTCGCGAAGGACAAGTTTAAGTATCTGGGCCACTGGGTCACTGAAGAACTTAAAGATAATTGTGACATTGAAAGGGAACGTAGGTCGCTGGCTGTCCATTGTAACATGTTGGCCCGCAGGTTTTCGCGTTGTACGAAGCCAGTGAAAGTAACGCTGTTCAAAGCTTACTGTCAGTGATTCTACACGTGCAGCCTGTGGGTCAACTTCACTCAGCGGACATACTTGCGAGCTACGCGTTCAATATAACAATGCACTGAGGGTGCTGCTGTGGCTGCCGTGGCGTAGTAGTGCGTCAGGGATGTTTACAGATAATAATATTGATGGTTTTGCCGCCATTATTAGAAATAGGTGTGGATCCCTGATGACTCGTCTTCGCGGCAGCACCAACAGTATTCTCAGTGTATTCGCAGATCGGTGGGATTCCCCGACGCTGCGGAGATGAATGCGGCTCCATGCTGAATTTTATTTGTAATTTTTAACCGACTTCAAAAAAGGAGGAGGTTATCAATTCGACTGTATTTGTTTAATGTTTGTTACCTCATAACTTTTGACTGGGTGAACCGATTTTGATGATTCTTTTTTTTATTTGAAAGCTGGTGCTTCCCAAATGGTCCCACTTTAATTTGGTTCCATTTGGACAATGAGGTCCATGTGAAAACCATATAAGTCTTAAATTTGCATTAAGTATTTGCGCGACAAATGAACGAATAATGCGATTAGATTAGTGCGGAGTATCTACCATAACTAAAAAGTTAAAAATTAAAACTTTTTGTTTTTTTTTTGTAAAAAGTTTTATATTTGTAACTGTGTCTGTAACCTACTAACACAAGACATTAAGAAAAATTGTTACTAACCCTATCGACTCCGGTCTGAAATAAAAATAGGTATTCTATTCTATTCTATTCTTAGCGCTTGAAAAACTCAATTAACTTGATATGAAAAATGAATGAAAAAATGAAAAAGTGTTTATTTGGAACATTAAATCTAAAGCTTGTACATTTTACTTCTGCCAAACTACAGAGCAGTTTGTTGGCAGACGTAGCTCCCACGATAAACTCAATAATAACGTATGTACGTTCACTTTTCCACTAATATAAGAAATTTACAAAAACAATCTGACCGCAACCTACAACCAAATTATTCACAATTAACAAACATGTTAACCTGTTAATACCTAATTTTAAATTACAAAAAATTGCTGAGGCTTTCACTGAAGTTAGACAAAAGATATGATTCAACTTTGTTTTTAAATGTTCTCTTTGTTACATTAGTTTCAAAAGGTAAGCTGTTGTAAATACGTGGTACTAAATATTTTTTACATCTTTGCCCAAAGTAATTATTATAAGTGGGTACTTTTAATTCTACAATACCTCTTCTACGAGACCTATTACTATTAGACACTTGTTTGACTTTAAATTGATCACTACAATATTCTTCTAATGCTATTAACAATGTTACTTTGTCATGGACTGGCAGCATTTTACATTTCAAAAATAACTCTTCGTAACCACTAATTTTACATAACTTTTTCGTATTTGTATCGACTAATAATTTCATGAATCTTATTTGTAACTGTTTTATTTTATCTAGATAGCTTTTAAAAGTACGCCCATAACATGCCAGTCCATACGCAATTAAAGAGTCCACCAGCGCATAATAGACTGTATACAAAGTTGCCCTACCCAGAATATAACTAAGGTGGTGGAATTTTACTAGTACCGATCTTAGTTTGTCACACACATGATTAATATGACTCTTCCATGAGAAATTGTAGTCTATAACTAGACCTAAGTACCTGTAATGTTCCACCACCTCAATCTCTGCGCACGTACACTGCACAGCGGCGCGAGCGGTTGCGTCGCAAGCGCTCACGCCACTGTGCGCGTGCAAGCATTCGTAACTATGGCCCACTATGCGCGGCGCTCGCTCACCGCCCCGGAGGTAGGGAGATCGTATATTCATACACTTGGTTTTACCTAAATTAATTAAGATACCATTATCATGTGACCATTTTATAATGTTTGTGAAATCTTCCTGCATTTTACATTTAATTACATCTATATTTTTATCTGCGTAGACCAAACAAGTGTCATCAGCATACATATATATGCGACAGTTTCGCACTACATTGCACATACTATTGACGTGCATGGTATATCCGACTGGGCCGAACACGGAGCCGGTCGGCACTCCGCACGTGACCGCCCTAGGCTCGCCCACAACACCGTCGACTACAGTACGCAGTGTCCTGCCCACCAGATACGCGCGGAACCACTCATTAAGTGGTCCCGCCACCCCGCACTCCTCCATAGCCAGAAGCAGCTGGTGGTGTTCCAAAGTATCAAACGCTTTTTTGAAATCAATAAAGACCACCACCACCTGCTTCCGCTGGTTCAGACACTCATTAACATCATCAGTAAACTGTGCCAAGGCAGTCGCCGTGCTACGTCCCCGTCGGAAGCCATGCTGTACGTCACACAATATATTCTGATTCTCAAGGAAAACGGACAATTGACCCACAATAAATTTTTCAGTAATTTTATTTATTATAGAAAGTATAGCTATAGGCCTATAATTAGTATACTCACTGTGCGAGCCCTGTTTGAAAATCGGTCTTATTAATGCTCCTTTTAATACTTCAGGATAAATACCTTCTTTAACACATAAATTAATGAAATGCGCTAATATTGCACTTAGCTTTAATTTTAAAACTTTTATTTCCTTTAATCTAACTTTATCCAGCCCTTCCGACTTATTGCTATCTAAATTATTTATTATTTTAATTATATCTATTGCTTGTGCTTTTTTAAATCGCATTGAAATGTTTCTACAGGTTACATATTCGGACCTATCTAAAAACTTATAGTTACACACGTGTTTCATATCAAGTATTTCTTGAGTAAATGTTTTAGAAAATTTATTACATATATCAAGTGTGTTGTCAGTCCTCCCCAAATACTTAACAATACCTTGATCTATGCTACTCTTCTCCTTTCCTATCCATGAATTTATTTTAGCCCAAATCTTTCTCATATTTTTATTACAGCTTTTTATTTCCTCTTGACAATATTTATTTTTTGCTTTATTTATATATTTATTTAATCTATTTCTATATTTATTATATGACATTCTCAAGTTCATATCCTTTGGGTTACTTTTCCAGGCACGAAAAAGTTTATCTCTAAAACTAATCATTATTTTTAGTTTTTTTGTGATCCACGGCTTGCTTTTTCTTTTATTACTCACGGATATTTCTATTTTTGCATCATCATAAGCACTATGGAAAATAGAACATAATCTATTATATAAATCTAATGGACACTTACAATCTAACAACTCTGCCCACGACACTAATTCTAGTTTTTCAAGTACTTTTCTATCACTTATAATACATTTTTTAACATGCTCACTACATTTTTTCGTACCACCTTCAAGGGATACACCGATCGCATAATGATCTGACAACTTACATGCAAGTACATAAGCAGATGTTAAACACTGAGTCCGAACCCACGCATGGTCGATGCACGTCCGCGTCACTGTGCCGCCGTACACCTCTTCTCGTGTTGCCTCTGTAATAGCACATTCCATACCCAACTCACTCATATTGTTTATGTACTGAGTGGTCGCACTACTAAAACCGGTTCCGCGCAACAAATCTATGTTCACATCGCCAACTACTATTATTTCGCAGCTTGAATCAATCTCTGATAATAACTTGTGTATGTTATCGTTGAATCCTTGCTTGTTAGCATTTGGGGGCCTGTATAATACCAAAACATGAATACTTTTACTGTCCTGGATTAATTTACCATATATTAATTCATAATACTGTGAATTTATTGTAGCTGCATTAAAATTTAATCTATTCTTTACATATAGAAGTATCCCCCCTCCTCTTTTATTTTCTCTGGTATGTATATATGTGTTATATCCCTCTATAGTGTATAATGGTAATTCCTGCTTTTTTATATTAATCTCCGTTAAGGCAATAAAATCCAATTTATCTTTACAATTATCTATTAATATTTGTAACTGTAAAAAATTTTTTCTTAGTGATCTTATATTCAAATGTATTATATTGACACTGATATTTTGTTGCTTAATTTCTTCCTGCCAGTTTTCTATTGAAATGTATGTTTTGTATTTTATATTTGACCTTATATTTAGGACATCATCATCGAATTTTGATTTTATTTCATAATACGGTGTTATGTATTAAACATGTTTCTAATTATACATGTCTATATCGCTCAACGAACGGATTACTTTAATTTTTGTGTCATTTGGATCGTCTTTTCTTATCAAAACTTTGCCATTTTGTACCCAGATATATTTATATATAAGCTTTAATTCATTTTTTGCCGTCCACAAAAGGCTGCGCGTGTATTTGGTTAGATCCTCATTGATATAAATCCTTTGTTTGTTCCCGTTAGCAAATAAGTCGTCATTAGTTAATTGATGACTTTTTCTTGTAGCCAACCATTTATCACGTGACGCACGGGTGGACAAGGTGACGATAATTGTCTGCCGTTTTTTATTTTTTTTCGTATCAGCCGCTGCACCGTTTTTATTTTCCTCACCTACCTGCTTTATCTCACAAATCATATTGCTGCTCATACCCAGTTTATTGGCTAGCACCGCTATATTTTCGCCTACGTTTTCGCTTTCACACTCTTCCAAACCTATTATTTCTACATTTTTTTCCCTCCCTTGTATTTCCAAATAGGCAATTCTATCCTCCAGCGCCTTGTTGCTTGTCTCCAGGTGCACAGTCTTATGCTCCAGGGCTTTGATTTTATTATTCATTTTATCCTTTTCTTCCAATAGCTCCTGGTATTTTTCCGCATAAAAACTAATGTCATTGGACATCGATTCAAGGGTCTTCTTCATGGTGAACACAATGGACAATTTCTCGTTGACCTCTTCCAGAAGTTTCTCTGCACTGGTATTCGACATGTCCACTTTGATTAGGGGTTCAATTGACGTTGGCGGTGTAAGTTGGCATTCATCACACACACCGTTATCATTAAATCCCTTTATTTTCGCGGCACATTTTTTGTGCAACAAACCCTGACAGGGTCCATTACATTTCACTGTACTTTCACCCTTGACACGGGCCAAAGTCAGTTTGCACAGCTTGCACTGAACCATAATTATTGTTTTTTAACTATACTTTGATTGTTACGCGTCACAATTATTTAGTTCTTTCCGTCGATATTGCACACGCACACACTCGTTTACCGATTATACAACGTTCGCACGGTAGGAGCTCGCGCGACGAACAAACTACTCACGCCTCTACTCACGCCTCGCATAAACAGCGTCCACATATCAATTACGCTGTACTGTATATTACTCTCACACTCAGTTTTTCATCGCTCCGACAGTTTAATGAAGAGCGGAACTTGTAGGCTTTAGCAACCGATGGGAATCTCCTGGACACGCTCCAAGAATCGTAAACTGTTTGTGTTCTGCGAGGGGTCCTTCAGACCCACATAAAAAACAAAAAGTAATACGTTGGATATTTTTGTACACAATCTGTAACAGATTTTCTTTTGAGTTTTGTGAGGTTTCGGGTGAGTCCTGTGTTTCTTATTATTTTGAACGGTGTCATGGCTTTAAATATGATTTTGTTTTTGTGTGAGATCATTCATTAAAATCTGAAAAGATTCAACTTTTTTTGCAAACAAACTAGCTTAAATCAAGTCCATTTTTTATTATTTTCTTTTCCTCGATTACTCTCCGCTCTCAAAGTGTAATCTTTCCATTTAAGATGCTTAAGATTATTTTGTCGCTCAAAGAACCTTTCAGTTGATTAGTTTTATAGTAGCCGTAGTAAAAACTGGAATGACACCATTACAAACCAGTTTCCGTCTTTGCCAAGTCATCAAAGCCGTAGCTGCAATAATGCGACCAGTGACAGTGGGGTGGAGGTGTCGATAGATATCAGAAGCTTCTGTTTTGATAGGCTTCCATATTAGTTCAATTTCAAAATGACATGATGAAATGAGAGGCTTTTGTAACGAATATATGCTAGGGAGTTTAGAAACATGTGCTGAATTCATGGTTACAGTTTGCCCGTCAATGTCTACGACACCCTTTAGATAGAATTACTACTTCTGTGATTACGACAAGTAAGTACCGTCGGACTATATCTTTAGTAGATATTTACTAACCTTTATGTTAGAAGCACCATTGTCATAGTTTTGGAAATGGGTTGCCACTAACATTCTCGTTAATAATTCTATCAGGATACCGTGTAATTGGTGCATATTTTTGGATAGGGTAACAATCAGATCTGGCCACCCTTTTATGTGTGCTCACAGTCAACTGATCTAAAATCTGTTGTTATATGGAATACGCTTGCTTTTCGTCGCTAGTCATCCATGAAAATCGTCTAAATCCATACTCCATACTAATATTATAAATGCAAAAGTAACTCTGTCTGTCTGTCTCGCTTTCCTGCTAAAACTCCTGAACCTATTTAAATGAAATTTTGTACACAGATAGTTTAGAGCCTGAGAAAGGACGTAGGCTACTTTTTATCCCGGTAGTATGTTCCCGCGGGATAATTTCCGACCTCCACGCGGGCGAAGCCGCTGGCAAAAGCTAGTAAGTAATATGTAAGTAATAAGTTTATTGACATGAATGTTGACACAAATGTGAATCCCCTGGTCCCTAAACCAGTGTTAACTGTATTATAGGAACCAGTGTCTTCGCCTATCTAAGTCACAGTGTTAAATTATGGTACTATTCCAATATTTTTCTAAAACTAGGATTATATTAAAAATTAAACATTTGGTGAAGCGTGTGTGTTTGTGTGCTGTGTGGGTGGGTGTTTCGTGTGAATGTGATGTTATAAATATATAATTACTAGACTGTCAGTTTAATTTTAAATTTGCAAACACCATAGGTTTTGCAGTCCTTGTTATTTTTTAGAAATATGTTGTATATTTTAGGGGCTAGAACATCAATATGACGTCTTGCAAAGGCAGTCCTAACACGCAGTATTTGGCAGCGATCTACAAGTTTTGATGTAATAGTTAGCGCAGGTACGGTTATTTTATGGTATCTTATCAATATTTCGAGCACAAAGAGTTTTCTCACGGAAAGAACGTCGGCCCTTTTATAGACGTTAATTGTTGGGTGTCTAAATGGCAAGCGCATGATCACCTTTAGTACTGCTAGCTGCGGCTTTTCTACTGTGATCAGACGGTTTTTGCATGAATTACCCCAGGCACAGATGCAATACCTGACTAGGCAACCATACAATGCACGGTATGTTTGCATTAGAAGTTTGGAACTTGCCACATTTCGTAGGTTCTTGAATAAATAGATCATTCTTCTAATCCTAATCAGTGCTATGTACGCCGTAATTGTCATGTACATTAGTCCTTTAGTTATTAAGATTATTAAGTGTAAGTGTAATGTATATGATGTGGCTGTGCTTCTTTTAAATAAAAAATCCTCCCAGCCAGCGCCATTGTATGACTGCTCCAGTCAAGTTTTTCATCTATTAGTATACCTAAGTCTTTGATGGAGGGGGTTCGGGAGAGCAGGCCGCATGTGCACTTTGAGCGACTTTTGGATCGATTGCATGGAAAGGTATGTATTTTTACTGTGAAGTCTGATCCTGGTTTTGTCAAGTAAGACTTACTGAAAAAAACATATTTGGTTTTCAAGGTTTAGTGACATAATACTATTTTCCAACCATTGCGTAACATTAGCTAACCCATCCTCAGCTTCCTGACGGACCATATCATAGTTATTCCCGTGGAATACCATTACAGTATTATCCACAAACATAAGAAGTTCCACGTTAAGTAGAGTTATACTGAAAAGGACATTATATAAATTAAAAATAAGGTGGGACCAAGAATGCTGCCTTGTGGAACTCCAAATGTGCAGTGGCTACTGTGGCTCTCATGATCGCCCACACAAACAGTCTGCTTTTTGTCTGATAGATAATCTCTAAACCAGTCCAGTACTATCCCTCGTATACCGATGTTTTCAAGCCCTGTCAGTAATATTTCCGTGGAAACGGTATCGAAGGCTTTCTGGAGATCTAAAAAAAAACACCAACACACCTTTCACCTTTGTTTACGAGTGTGGTTAGCTTTGTTGCCAACCTGAGAACCGCGTCTTCAGTCGACTTTCCCTCCCTAAAACCGAACTGATTTTCGTTACGTAACCTATTTTTCTCTAAATAGGACACAAGTCTGTAGTTGACAATTTTCTACTGATTTAGATAGCGTTGACAGTAGTGAAATGGATCTGTAATTAGTAGGATTATCTTTTGCGCCCGATTTGTAAATTGGACAAACGATAGCTCGTTTGAAAATAGTGGGAAAAGTACCTGTTTCCAGACTTAAATTGCACAGATAGGAAAGTGGGTAGGCCAGTGACGCAATATTTTGCTTTAGAATATCCGTGGAGATTTTGTCCCAACCAGGAGTGTGACATTATACCAAGCACCAATTTGGTTACTTCTTGTGGGTCTGTTGGAGCAAAAGACATTGAATTAGCTGGTGTATTATTCGTTTTCGCCATCGATGCCAGGTCCTTCTCGGTTTTACAAAACTTATTTAACATGCAGCTTGCTAGAGTTTGCCCAACCGTGGTAAAATATGCATTGACCGTGTTCAGAGAATCTACCGGTATATAGTATTAATGTATAACAGCTCGTGAGGGTTCTCTTTGCATGTGTTTAAGTTACATACCTCCTTTATTGTTTTTCATGTTTCCCTAATATCTCCATTTTGGCCCAGTTTGTTCTGGTAGTACTGTCTTTTTAGATTTTTAACTAGTTTATTGCAAGCATTTTTTCAACCGACGAAAAAAAACGGAGGAGGTTCTCAAATCGACGCATATTTTTTTTTTTTTTTGTAAGACCACGTATAACTTTTTACATAGTGGTTCGATTGTGACAATTCTTCTTTTATTGGAAAGGGTATACTCCCAAAGTGGTCCCATATAAATTTGGAAAACTAAATCGAACACAAAGGGTCGGAAAACAGGGGATGATTGATTGTTCACTCACTGATTGTAATGTTTAACCACGCATAACTTTATACAGAGTAGTCCGATTTTGATAATTCTTTTTTCGTTGGATAGGGTATACCTTACCAAGTATTATTAGTATATTGAAGTCACAAAAAATTATGAAATAAAAACTTTTTAACAAAAAATTAAACCGCCGAAAATTAAACCGCTGGTTTAATTTTTTTGTTAAAAAGTTTTTATAGGTCAAGTATTTCTGTTTAATACATTCATCACTTGGAGTTTTTTGTGTTGCGCATGAAGTTTATCCCCCTTTCTTATTGATTTCACGACTCCTTTTGTTACCCAGAGTTTTAAGGGTTTGTTTCTTCTTTGCGATCATCTAACTTGTGTGTTATTGCTAATACCTAGTAGAAGTGTATTAGTTACAATTTCAGCGGCTATGTTAGGGTCATTAGTTCTGTATAAACTGTCCCATGTTTTATCAACTAAAGCATTTCTTACTTTCCTCTAAATGGTAATACCGATTCACGCCATGTTCCGGGTTCGATTAATTACGTGTACGACTACCTAAGTGGCTAATGATTGGGCTTTCGCTAAGTGAATTTGCTAATATGAATATGCGGGACCGACTTGGTACACTTAATTCGTTATATTTCGCCCCCATTCTAAAACATGGGACTGAAGGTACGGTAGGACCTGCTAAGGCCAATATTTCTCTGTCACTCGCAGAACACCAAAAAGGGCTCGAAGGCCATCAAACCGATCCTCGTCCTCTACTTCAATAACAGTTGCTCATAAATAATGTTCAGTAGTTGTAAATGGCTGCGTGTGATAAACTGTCACGTACATGTATCAAGTATGTCAGTTCTTACGTAGAGAGGATATTTCACGTGTTCATAAAAGGAAAGGTTGCATAGCGAGGTGTTTATGTAAAGACATTACTTTCCGGTGAACGGCCGCGTCGCGTAAATTGAACGTTTTTATTTAGGTTTCAATGCTGACTAAGACTAAGAAGATTAGATCTCCTTATAATCAAGCTTTTAACGAATAAGTACTCGTAGAAAATATTAATTTGAAATCTTTGTCCAACACATTTTATAAATGAAAGCCGCTTATCGTGTCCATCTGTGTAACCACATTGTTCTTCCGAACTCTGCAACGGATTTTGATGCGGTTTCCACCATCAGTTAGAGAATTTCATCCGGAAGCTTGTTGTTGTTGGTGCAGAATAGATTCGTAAGAAACAAGATTGGCAAATTAAACTTTGCTTTTTGTGTTATCAGGATTGCTCTAATGGATTCGGATGATCAAAGTTAATTTGCTCAGGAAAATAATAAAAGAAGTGTTATTGTGCGACACATTTCCACGATGGATGTTAAAAACTCGTAATACGGTAATATGGCGCTTCAGTCGACGCAACGCGAACACTTTACGACATTTATGCAGATTAACCGGGATTTACGCACTTTTGCAGCGTCTCATATGGTAAAGGCGGCTACCATTAGGAGATGAAGATATGGCGTACATTCAATGTTTGCTTGCTTGTAGAAAAAATTAAAATCTTCTATGTTACCACCATCATCTATTTTAAGGGCTCATATGGGCTTACACACAACATACGAAAAATGAAATACTAGTCTCTAAGGTCGGCTAAGCAATAATTGTACCTCCGAATTGTGCGGAAGTTTCTTAAACCAAGTCATTACTTTCAAGTATCTTTGTTTTAGCAGACCTAAAATTCAGTCTGGATATTGAGTGCGCGTCAATATCACACAGATTTGAAACACGAATTAATAACAAAGTCATGACATTGACAAGTAGTATTCTTTGTAACTTTATAGTAGGTAAACTAGCAACATCATTAGAGATACAGAGAATCAAAAAGTCATAACGCCTAAACGATTCAAATTCATTCAGATGCCAACACAAGGCATTTTATGTTCACGGCGAAAACATTTCACCAATTTAACAGGTAGTTAAGACCCTTAAGTGTTTTCTTAACAATTAATTTGATGGTTTTATGAAAATGGGTCATAAAACCTTGTTTGCGAAGGTCTCCCCTGGGGTTGTCACAACGGTAAATTGCTCAGATTATGGTAATACTGCGTAAAAATGTAGCTAAACGCTTGTTCTGTATGTATTCTTTTTCAAAGCCTGAGTATTTATGTAACTTTAGTTATTTGATTAATATTACCTAATAGTACTTTTGTGAGGGCAAAATTATATTATGTAAGACAACGTTACTATTTCGTTAAGTTCTTTGGTCATTAGGGTTTGTGTTTAGGTGCAAAATACAATTTTACAATATAGATAGCCCACATAGAGTTTTTATAAGCCTTTTTGAATTCAGTACTTAAAGAAAATATGAAATATAACTACAATTTTAGTGGCGGGATAATGATATGACTATGGTCCCGTGACTGAACAAACTTATAAACTTCGGACGCATTGAGAAAAATCATGCCTGTATTTTTTGCTTATAATATTTTTCTTAAAAAAGTAATCCTTGTCTGAGATATTTACCGAAATTCTCACGAATGACATCGTATGTCTTCGTTGTTCATCGTATCATAAACTGTACTCAGATAAGCGAAATTTTTAGGGTTTCCTTCCCATAATGTCTCCCAAAGGAAAACATGGAATTTTCATATCAGAGCCAAGAAGTGCCGTTGTTCATGTTCATTAAATAATCGGTGTATTAGCTACATACTGTACTGACTGTTAATATTGTTCAATCTGATTTTCATTTTAATTTTAAAAAATCCCATTTCGTTATAAAAAGATTACTGCAATGTAAGGCTGTTGGTACGTTTCGAAAATCGTTTTCCTTGATTAAAATGAAGAACTCATTCGATCAAGCGTCGTTTGATGCCAATCATTATGCCAAACACGTCATTCAATTATCTTTGTTTTTTTTTTTGTTTTTAACTGACTTCAAGAAAAGGAGGAGGATTTTAATTTCACTGTATTTTTTAAATGTTTGTTAGCTCATAACTTTTGACTGGGTGAACCGATTTTGTTGATTCTTTTTTATTTGAAAGCTGGTGCTTTCCGTGTGGTCCCATTTTATGCGACGGGAAGGGGAAACAAGAACTTTATCGCGGACGAAGTCGCGGGCAGATTTTTTTATAAAAAGTTTTTTGCACCTTAGAATGTATGCAAGGCGCGGTGCAGTCTCTGTAAAACAGAGTATTTCAGGCGGTTTCTTTACGATGGTAACTAAATCTTTGTGATTTGATGAAAACTTAATGATTACACGAAGAACGTGTCTTCATTCCTAGCAGCAGTTACAGTGTTAACTTATTTGTATAGTGAGTTCTATTTCTGTCCGGCTTACAAAACAGTGATCCACTTCTCTCAGAAGATAAAGTGAAGGTTGCTCATGCATTACATAAATTTTAATGCCACAATTATACCATAAGTGACACATAATACGAGACGTGGTCACATTATACTAGACGTGGACACACAACATACATACTCACTGGCTTGTGCTAGATAAGGCAATCTCACTTCTCATTTTACCCAATTAAACGAGGACATCCGAGGCGCCGCGCTGTACAGGAAGCGAGTCACATCTGCAAGGATATTCTCTACTTGCCTTTCCATCGATTTGTAAGATATACGCGAAAAATCTATTGAGCGCATGATAAATTGAACGTCATTATGATGAGCAAAGTAATGCTGTATTTTTTTTATATAAACACACTACTACAATGTGCAGTACGTACACTGAAAAAAAGTTTAGTAAGTGAGAGGCTTTAGTCATTCCTCCTGGTCCTCCCTCAGAATGGATGACTGTTTACTAGTTGGTACTACTTTGAGAACAACCCTGCGGCCTGTACCGACGAGCTATTATGACTGTTTTAACCATAAGGGTCACATAGAAATTTGCTTTATGATGGTCACCAATTGAAACTTTGATGAATTGTGAATTAGACAATTTAGACAGCTGTCGTACGTTTAACGTTTTGTTTTTATCGTCCCTATTTCAGTTTACGTCTGACAGAAGTAAAGTTAAATTCATATACTATCGTCCATTTCTATGTCTGACTTACTCAAAACTTTGCTGTTCCCAATAAAATATTCCAAACAAAGCAGTGAAGGGACATTGATGTTTATCTTTGCACTATAGTTTCGGCTCATTCTTATAAATTGCTTCCGGGACAAAGCTTTGTTCACAATATTTGATGTTAGATGCTTATCGTTACTGCAGTGATGCTTTTAAAATTGATCTTCTTTATGTTAATGATGTTAAGGCAAACTTTCTATACAAAACAGTCGAAAACATTGAGCTAGAATACAATTAAAATTTATAACAGTTTTGTATTATCTCTGGTTTAATTTCGGGACCTCTACATATTCTTTGCTTCGAGAATTATCAGGTAAGAATCCATTGTAACGATTTACTTAAAGTCCAGTTTTGTAAAGATTATAATTTAGCGATCAAAAGCCATAACTTTTCGAGTTTTATTTATTTAAAGACTCACTTATAGTCCGTTAAAAAGTTTGATACAAAGTGGTACATTTTAATTAACTATATAAAATTTTGTAGGTATCCTAAACAAACCCAAATTTGGGTTATATGCAACCCGTGGCTAGTTAATTGGTGAACTATGAACTTTCTTGTACACAGTAAAATTATTTGTGGCTCAGTATACCAATAATCCTTTTGTTTAGCTAAGTAAGTGTTTAATACTCAATTATTAAACGTTATTTTAATCTTAATTAATAACGTGTAGGTATCATAAGTGATGTTTGCAACTTTTCAAGAGTAATATTGAAGTCACACAAAGAAAAGATAATTTATCATTTGATATTTGAAGATAGGAAAGTCACAATCGTAGAAACCTAAATGGATTTATACATCGGGATGTTTAGACGATGGTTCGTGTAACTTAATCATCTGCTTTAATCAGAAAATAACTAATCACAGCAAATCAACAAACTTTGTACTACCACAAAGAGCTTTAGATAACTTTGTGAAACATAAAACCCAAATTCGAATGTCCGAAACTAAACACACAAGCGAAACACTTTTATCACGTAATTTTATGCTACGAGTTCTAGATAATTTATCACGGACACGGAGGAGATCACATTTGCTCCAAATAAATACGGTAAAATAATTAAGATCAACAAAAAACAATTAAATGACAAGCATCCACACACACACATAAACTTACGTTACTTTCTTCTTTTGCACATTAAAAGGCACAAAGATTTTACGCGGCTTTTTCCAGCCACCGCCTGTAGATCTAATCTATATATTAATACGTGAAGCGAAAACTATGGATCCCTTTTTACGAAAATTGGACGGACGGAGGAGTTTGAAATTTCGCACACTTATAGTTTATACAGAGAAGAAGTGACGAATGCTAATATTTTTTTAAATTATGCGTTAATATACATTATTTTCAATAAATAACACGTTACACACACTACTGTTCATTACCGTGTATCTAATACACACATGCATAGATATTCTTTTATTTTTGGTCCAAATCTGTCTTTATTATTTTGTGCAGTGTTACCAACACCTAGAAATATTTACCCCTAAAGTTTAAGTTAAAAAACCCTAAAATTGCCACAATTACTAAATAAATCCGCTAAAAAATTATAATGAAAATAACCAACGAATGTTCAGTAATCATAGACCGGCACACAGTAGTAATATTTGTCTATATTTATTACGCGACATTTGTAAATCATTCACTCTGCATTCTTAGTATCGAGGAACCGTACTAGAAGTCGCTAATACTTTTATTATAATCAAAAACACAATGAGAAATGTAACATGGAAAAAAATCCCCTAAAAATGGAACGCCCCTAAAAAATCTCAATCCTCTTATTTACCCCCTAAATTTGGGAAAACCCTTAAGTTGGTAAGCCTGATTTTGTGTCTGTCTTACTGAATGTCAAGTATAACCATAGGTAATAAATTCATTTTATAGATACATAACCTATTTCATTTTTAAAATCTATGATCATATCGAGATTATTTGTCTTTAATATTATTTGTATTAGCGACAATAGGAATTTATTTTAGTTAAATAAATATTTTTGGTGGTTTTATGGGGAGTGTCAAGTATGGCATTAGTAAGTTTCCCATACAAAACTTAGTGTCGTGTGCAAACTGTAGAGGTTGTGTGCCTCACGATTGTACAGGCTGGTCATAGTTTGTACAGGCTGGTTATAATTATGACATTTGGAACCGTCATAATTAATTAAAAATAATAGGGAAAATTCTATAAAAACAGAGCTTTCTGTGATAATTCATACCATATCCAGCAATTAAGAAGTATTAAGAAAATAAAGAAGAGAGTCCCCAAGAAGTATTATTTACTCATTACACCTACGTCCTGGTCCTGGCCATCACCATCCCGCCAGCGAACCCTCTCCACAGTAGTACAGCGTCAACAATTTGTCTATACTGTAACTAAATGTCAAATATAACCGTATTATTTTTTATATTTATTATTATCTATATTTTTTTATTTAATAATGTATTTCTATTCAAATGAAGTACGGTCGAATTTCGACCAATGGGCAATCACTAGTAAATATAAAGAACCTACCAACATTTCAGTCAAGTTTGACTGAACTCAGGATCTTTACAAACGATACAATACGCCGTTCTTCGAATTTGCTTGCCGGGTTTCAGTTTAACTTGAAAATAGGTATTTTAAATACAAATGGATCGTAGCAATTGTAGAAATCTAATTAGATAACGTAGAATAAAGTTTCAGTCTGATTTCCTTTAAGTTGTGCCTGATTTATTTTGGAAAGAGCACAATTTGGTCGTTTCGGGCCTCCTTTCATGGAATTGGATCAACTGAGCAAAATTTGCAGTTTGCAGTAACATTTAACTAAAGCAACGCTCACGATTCATAAATTAATTTTGTTTAAAGCGACATCAATGATGTCATTCATTATTATTTCATACTACATATTTATCATATACATATTTTAAGAAACCTTTTGCATCGGGCAACGTCGACAACGCAACGTCTCGTCAACGGCAAAGTAAAAATCGGGTTAAACAAAAAGTCAGACATACACGGCTATAATGTTGACAATTGTTGGAAAGGGATGCGGTCGAGGACAGAATCTTTACAAATATACTTAAAGTTGTGTTGTTCTGACCCAATCACTGTAATAATGTTAGGAAGGAAGAAATGTCTTAAGGTTTTCTTTGGGAACTTAGTTTAAATGTAATTTCTATCTTGATTTTGATCTCTAAGAGCATTTAGTTTTAGCATACTTAAATATTTCTTTACATTTGTAAGAAAAAAATCAGAAGATAAAATTCTTCACTATCCAAAAAATCTAGAATTACAGGTTCCAATAAAATCACTGAGATTAACTTACGCAACAAGTTTACAACTGCTACAAGCTTATCTCCACGCAACAGTCCGGTGTCGTCCGAAGTGAGGCTGTACACTGTAAATAACCTTCTCAACTAAACTGTCACTCAGTTAACTAATATTCCGTTATTTTACAGCAGGAGTTGCCAAGTCATCTAAACGAGTTCCGCAACATACGAGATATGTATGAGACCTTGACCCAAGTCCAAGTTGTCACAGGATATTTTTTTCGGATATATATCTGTTTACACTAACATCTAACAAATTTCGAAAAGGTGTAATCGAAAAATAATTGAACTAATATTACTTTATAACTGTAACCTAAGCATAATGTAATGTAAACTCACTTGCATGCCTAGTTAGTTCTTATTAAATTTGAACAGGTAACATGTGGATAACGTTGTGAGTTACACATACACTATTAACTTTTTATATTAAGGATTATTAATTAAGGAACTTTTATGTAACTGTTTTTTTTTCCCAAAGAAATCTATACTTTCTATACGAATATTATAAAGCTGCAGAGTTTGTTTGGTTGAATGCGGTAATCTCAGCAACTACTGGTTGGAATTGACAAAATCTTTTTGTGTTGGCTATCCTATTTATTGAGGAAGGCTATAGATTACATAAAATTCTGCTACAATCGAAAGGAGCGAGGTAACAATGAAAAATTGACAAAAACTGGCAAGCAATTCGATGCGACGGGGAGGGTCAGGGAAGCAAAAATTTGACGCAGACGAAGTCACGGTCAGAAGCTAGTAAATAAATAAATATATTTCATGCATGTTTAGTTTTGAAGTAACGTCGAAATATTACGTGATATTCAGATGGTGAATAAGCTAAGGTAATTTGTAAGTTTCTAAGTTTGTAGCTATTAATAGGATTATGATAACCTAGAGATATGTAGCTTCTTGGCCAGCTAGACTTAATTAAAACCAAAATAAGAAACAAAAATATTTTTTTGTGTAAATATAGAGGTTGCGCGTCATTAAATGAAAAGAAGTAATCATTGCCCAGGGCAGAATCGTGCGTTGCCCTGGGCAAATACCTGAATAAAGAAATATCGTAAAACGATGTCATAATCATATGGGAGTTGTTCAATAATGACCACCATTTCTGTGTACTTTAATTTTACTGATAGGTAATGTATGTTAAGTTGTTTTATCATTTTTGGACAAAAAACTGTTCGTAAAATGTAGAGATATGATAGACCAAAATAAAATTTGTATTTTTATAAAAATAATTTTAGGTTATTTTATTGACTCCGACGAAGTGTCCTTTAGTTTAAAAAATTTTCGTTAGTCATTTAATTACGCTGTGTAAATAATATATTTATCTTAAAAATTATAATTTATGAAGTTTTAAATATTACTTGACAGTTAAGCTAGAACCATTTAGGTTTTTCTTATATAATTTTGTAATAAATACCCTCTGCGATCGCCAACCTGCCTGCCAAGCGTGGCTATTATGGCAGATCCCCTTAAATTGGGGGAGACCTATTTCTGGGTTGCAGTGGTCGTCATTCGACTGAAATGATGATGGTGATGAATAATTACCCCATCCATCAAAATTAAGAAATGTTCTTCGTGTCAGTGGTTAGGTTCAATGTTGCAATAACATAAAATATTTTCGTTCGTATTTTTCGTGGAGTAAAAATTCTAACATCCCCCACCCCATGGTTTTTTTTACAGTTTCAATAAAAAGTGCTAATGTCTAAATTAACGTGTTATCCAGAAGATTTTGTGAATTGTTTCCGTCAGAATATTTTTTTAGTCAACCATGTGGAATCGTACGTTTTGCTACGTATCTGTGTCAAAACTTACACGATTATAATTTTTTCAGGTTTGACTGAAGTCTTATTTTTATTAATCTCTTATGTTTATCTTAAAGTTGACGTATCTAATAATCAAACCGGACTTTAACAGCAGAATGGTAATGAGAAAGTGTTCAATAAGACTTTAAATTACAATATTATTCCAGAACGAATTATGTTAATCACAAAACAATTAATTGTCAGTGGAAAGTGCCGTTCCTTTGAAAGTTTCGTAACGAGAACTTTATCAACTGCAACCTGGAGTTGCTTCTATTAAAATGACATGGTGTTTGAGTTTCTGCTGAGGGGTAATTAATGACGGAGCACAACAAACACACTTATAGTTAACAAATTGACTGTGAAATTATTTTGATGAGAAGTTTAAGGTACTTTACGATGAAATAGAAAAATTAGAACTGGGTATCTTGTTTTCCGTATTTTCGAACACTAAATGATATGACTGATGATACTCAATTAATAAACTTGATACAGATATCTACTTGCAGTAGGGAACATACCTCAAGCTTAGATAATTTCCTCGCTACTGGTAATGTAAAATGTGAGAGGCCTTAAGGTGTCGCTTCGGTGATGTCATTTTTTTTGCAGTTAAATCTTTTAATCAATATTAATGCATTCCTAGTTATCTGTGGAGAGAAACGATTTGTTGCGTTAAAAAATATAGCGATGAAAACTAAGAAAGAACTCAAACTCTGATCTGATTCACTTTACAACGCGAAATCCTTGTAATGTACTTTGGAAACTGTATTTGCAAATTGTCAACACAATTAGGTTTGTTTTCGTTCCGGTGGTAGTAGAAACAAGAGAGCAAACGTTATCTGAAATGTAAAGTAATTCTATTTTAAATCCACGAAATTAGCTGAAAGTAACAATTTAGATAAATGCTGCTCTTTGTAAAAGATACAGCTCTGTTTTAATGTATTGTTAGAAATTTTGTAGACTTTAACGCATCATACGGAATATTACTGACTGTTTTATTCATTTTCGCGAGCAATGCAAATGGAAATACCATACATGCCTTTATACTGTAAAAGAAAGCTTTTTATACTGTAAAAGATTATATTGAAGACAAAAAAGCTTGGGATTAAGCTGCTCCAATTTTTATATTATAATTATACTGAATGTTTTTTTTTTTAATTATTATTATTATTTATTTGGAAATATACACTTTTACATTTGATTATTGTTTACACTACGACATGAATATATACTTTCAGAAGTATAATATTATTATTTAAGTGATTTTGAATGTGAGGACTATGTAGGTGATGTTTGTTTTTTTGATATCTCTCTTACTCATTCCATTTTAATGATAATCTGGCAGTTTGAGTACTTAATGCTGCCTATCAAAATGTCCTTTCTTTGGTGTTGTTCGTCGAATCTTTGTGCTCCTTATGTTCTGAGTTGAGCTGCAAGATTACTTACTGACAAATGCGTGCATTGACTGGACAGGTCCACTCAATCTGTATGGTTCTTTCCTCAAAAGACCATTTCAGACACCCCCATGTACATGGTCCTAAAATGATCAGACCGGGACTATTTCCTGATTTTATATACACATTGACATTGATAAATTTTACTTATACAATGACATGAATATTTACTTTTAAAGTATTATATTGTTTTAATTACCTATTGTAAATGTGAAGACGAAGTGGGTGTTCTTTTTTTTGGTTTCCTTTTCTTCTAATTTAATTTTTTACATTGTCTGGCAGTTTGAGTAATTTGTCCGACCTACACAAATGTCCTTTCTTTGGTATTGTTCGTCAAATCATTGATCTCCTTAAGTTCTGAGTGGAGCTGCATGATTACTGACAAATGCGTGCACTGATTGGACAGGTCCACTCAAGTTGTGTGTTCTTTCCTTAAAAGACCACTTCAGACATCAATCCACATGGTCTTCACATGATCTGGTCAAGATTATGTCTGGACTTTAAAAGAGACTGTGACCTCTGAGTTTGTTTCGGCGTTTCTTCTCAGAGTAGTCAGATAGGAAATACCGACCTCATCTAGTTTAAAAAAAAATTGATTGACGTGTAAAAGTGTTTGTACAAACCTACTTGCAAAAATAAAGTCATTTATCATGACTTCAAATTTTTTGCCAGAACACTATAAAATAAGGCGGAGAAGTTAAAACTAAATCGCCAAAACAATTTCAAAATGAGCCACTAGTAACACCAACTTGGCTTTTAAATTCTGGGATAATAAGTACACATTTTAACAAAAAAATCGTACCAAACGAACTAATAAGGGAAGTAAGGACATCTTGGAATAAATAGGTACTCATAATAATATATTACGAAATCACTAAATTGACACCTGAATCTGTATTTGTTTTTTTACAGAGTGTCCTATTGAGTGGGTAAATATTTATAATTTTGTTGATTTTATCGTATAGGTAAGGATCAAGAAAAATTAAGAATCTCTTAATAAATGATGTTTTGGGTACTCATGTACGTTTGCATACTGCATATTTCCTACGTTTTCGTAAAGTGTTTGGATCATATATGAGATCACCGTGTTGCTTCATGATTATACTTAAAATAAAAAGTTGACGAACAGTCAGCACTTTACATGATTGGTATAGCTGCGTTGTAGGATACAGAATAGGTCGAAATGTGATAGTTTTTAAAATAGCTCGTTGAGCTATTTCAACTTTTTAGGGTTCCGTTGCCAAATGGCAAAAAACGGAACCCTTATAGATTCGTCATGTCTGTCTGTCTGTCTGTCTGTCTGTCTGTCTGTCTGTCTGTCTGTCTGTCTGTCCGTCCGTCCGTATGTCACAGCCATTTTATTCCGAAACTATAAGAGCTATGCTGTTGAAACTTGGTAAGTAGATGTATTCTGTGAACCGCATTAAGATTTTTACACTAAAATAGAAAAAAAACAATAAATTTTGGGGTTCCCCATACATAGAACTGAAACTCAAAAATGTTTTTTTTCATCAAACCCATACGTGTGGGGTATCCATGAATAGGTCTTCAAAAATGGTAATGAGGTTTCTAATATCATTTTTTTCTAAACTGAATAGTTTGCACGAGAGACACTTCCAAAGTGGTAAAATGTGTGTCCCCCCCCCCGTAACTTCTAAAATAAGAGAATGACAAAACTAAAAAAAATATATGATGTACATTACCATGTAAACTACCACCGAAAATTGGTTTGAACGAGATCGAGTGAGTAGTTTTTTTTTAAAACGTCATAAATCGTAAACCGCAATTTACCTTACATTCAATCAACTGAAATATAAAAATTAAAAAAATATATAAATTTTTAAACCGAAAATACCTACATGTTTGTACGGAACCCTCGGTGCGCGAGTCCGACTCGCACTTGGCCGGTTTTTTCAGAATGGTTTTCGGAGCGCCTTCCCAAGATGAGATGCAATACATTATTATCGACTGGCAAAGCGCAAAATAAACTTGCTTAAGTAGTTTAGCGTCGGCGGCATGTCTAAGATTTTAAAAAATATAGATTAGTTTCCGTACGCGTGCACTTAACTGTTTCATGTGTTCTTTGAAACTAAGGTTGCTGTCAATTATTATACCCAAGTACCTGATGTTATTGGTGCGCTCTAGAGATTTGCATTAGCATCCAACGCCAGATAGGCATTCATGGGATATGATGTGACGATTGTTAATAGCTTCACCGAGGCAGCGAGGACTAAACGTCAAGTATTTAGTTTTTTCCACATTTAAGGTTAAAATATTGGCGCTGCCCAATCAGGATTTAATGTGGTGAAACACTTTTCACCACATTAAATCCTGATTGGGCAGCGTTGAATACCTCATCCCAAGTATCGGCGGAGAAAAGGAGGGCAGTGTCGTCTGCATATGAGATCAATTCGCCTAGGGGTAGATGGAGGTTAGTGAGTTCGTTAATGTAAACGAGAAATAGAGTTGGTCCCAAAATACTACCCTGTGGCACCCCATAGTCAACTGAATGGGAAAGTCAATGTTTTTTGATGAATTGCTTGGTCATATCAGATTGTTATTTATTATTATATTACCAATATTGTTTTAAAGATGTCGGTGACTATTTTGATGAACTTCAAATAGTCTTGTTGTCTAACTAGTACGTTTTCCTTTTGGTCATAAATACCTCTAGTTAAGTACGTTCATTCGATATTTTTCTTTGTATCTGAGCTAAGTTTCTTATACCAGCTACTTCTGAATCCGACTTCATACGAAAATAATAGCTTTTCTTACTATTAATACAACATTAATTTATTTGATTGTTGAGTTACTTTAATAACCGATAACTTTGTTTTAAAAACAAAGTTATCGGTGATATTTTCAGGAAATAAAAGTAAAAATCAATTGGTTTCGAACTATAATTTACATTATTGTAAATTTATAAAATTGTCAATTATCTAAGCACTAATAATTGGTGCACAGTATTTTTGCAGGTTGTCCAAGAATAGGGGTCCGCTAGGCCGAAGCCTACCAGGGTCGCGGATTTGTTCGAATGAGTTACCGTGGCCCTGGCATAGGCAACTGAAGGACCCTCGCGGATGGCTCCGCATTGTCGAGGCGGGGGGGCTCAGTAGCCGTGGCTTGGACACCTACGGTGAAGTTAAGAGGAACCCGAGGAGGGGCCACTCGTCAGGGTTTTTGCTGTCAAGCCGAAGACGTAGCGGCCATCAAGTAGATTGCGGTATCGTCTGGACGACAACGGGCCGCGATGTCGTAGTATCTGAGGCATCGCGGCAATGTTGCTACTAATCCAATTCGCCCATAATGTGCGGTTTGATAAAAACAGAAAAATTAATTTATGTACATAATGCTATTTAGATTGTGTAATGATGAGCTTCTCTATAAAAATAACAGCAAGACAATTCTGTATCAAAATAAAAATGATTTAACTATAATGGTGACTGAATTTGATAAAAACATCAAGTATGTAGTAATGTTTTGTTGCGGGAAAAACCAATGGTAGTAAAAAAATTGTTGATACTTTTAATAACCAACACATTACAATAAATTAATCTGTCACATACAAATACGAGGTAAAACATAAGTTGCGGGATAACGTTATAGTTAAGTGGTGCTCCTCCCTGTAGGTACGTGTCGCGTCACATTAGCATATTCACTCACATTCTTACTGCAGATAATATGAACAAGGACGCGTGAAAGTGGTATGGCAACATATTATTTACGTGAGAGCTTTCAAGGTCGTTGAGATTTTACATTTCCCGCCGTCACGAATATAACGATGGGAGTTTATCTTTTGTCACTTTGAAGTCTAACAACATTCTCTTTCAAAAGTTGTGTTTTAAAGGCGTCGAAGCTCTAGAAATGAACAAGATGTGTCGTCTTTTCCAGCTTCTATGATGACGTAATCTGCAAATAAATACAAGTAATGTCTAAATATCTAACTTTTACGTAAAATTAACTCCTTTCTCCATCAAAAGTGTACTTTAATGGGATTATTGTTCTCATTAAAAAAACTTCTATAACTTTGACAAAGAGCCAAAGCCTTGATCGAGCTTTTGACTTATTAAGAACCTAATAAAAAAATATTTTGAAACATTTCATCGAAGGTTAAGAATGCAAACATTATTTTTTTCGAAATCAGTTTTATAAGGAGAAGCAGGCGGTGCAATACTTTTTGATAATTTTTGTAAAAAATAGCTTTATGCTGAAAATCCAAAAATAACGAGAATAACTACACTAACGTAGGCACCAGCTTTGTCAAGTGGCCGAATTTCCGAAAATCTGTCTGGCAGAATTGACTGTGGAGACGCAATCAATAAACCTTATTACATTTATCCTATCATTCGTAGGTCCTTGTCAATTGTAACGGGTAATTAGAAGAAGCTTAAAAGTCTGACAACCAGTCTTACCAAGGGGTATCGAGTTACTCATTAACTGGGTTCCGGAGGTCAGATAGGCAGTTGCGCCATCTAAACTAATATTATAAGTGGGAAAGATTTGATTTTATAGAAAGCAACATTATCATCAAGTAACAGAGGCTATATTTTATCCCAAAAAAATGCAGTTCCTGTGGGTCACGCGGACGAGAAAATTATAACTAGTTCCTAAACAAAACGAAACAGCTATATAATTATGTGAAAATTAAATCTGTAACTGCAGATTTTCCCACGAAATTAATTTCTACCCTTCAAACAGTTATATTATCAGTTCAATTTACTTGAATAATTCAATTTTATTCTAGTATTGTCGCTGAGACGAATGTGCTCAAGATTGAGTATCAAACTGCCACTTTATGCGTCTGTACATGTGTCGATCTGAGGGGCTGTTTTTGAATGTTGATAAGCTACATGAAACCCTTATACAGAAAGGGTCTGCCTCATAAACTTGTCCTTCGAGATTTTAGGTGTTCTTTTGTGTCGATTTTTAGCATTTGTTTCGTCGTCTTATTCGTATTTTTCTTGTTGATGGTAGGTACTTGATCTAGACTTATCCCTATAGAGTATTTTACGTAAAACGTTGGTGAGGCCCTCTTTAGTTGTTACGTTTATTTGTCGCAGGAAAAGATAAGATAAACAACATGCTTGTTTTTGAGATTGCCTAAAATTATTCTAATCTAGAAACTAACGAGAAACGAAACAGTGTGAGCTGTACATTGAGAACGAAAGAACATTTCGATGAAGAAAGTCGAGATATATTTTTCTATTTACCTAGTAAGACTATTATCAGTCGACATAATTATGATACTACTGATCGCAAAGTAAGTAACAAAGTATGAAAGAAAATGGCAAACAAGCCATGAGAACATTTTGCTTCAATTTGCCATGTCCTGAAAAACAACATAAGGCGTAATCTCTCAAAAGGGAACCACTTTAGAACGAATCCCAAACACAATATTGTCCAAGGAATAATAAAGTTATGAAGGTAGGAAAAACTCTAATAAAACTTGTTCTGTTATGTTTTCAGCCAATATAATATCGCTAAACGGAACTCTGAACTACGTCACGTTGCTAAATTAATTTGTACTTTTGGTAATGTTGTACCTTGGAGCTCACTTAAAGTTTGTACCATAAAAGACGAACCAAAATCATTCTTACAAAACACCGTAGGGTGATGACGAGGGTCAATAAATTGTAATAAAGGATTTAAAAAGACAAATGTAGCGAACAAAGTAGACGCCATATTCCAAGTACCAGGAAGAGATTAGCGAGGTTAGAGAATATTTAGCTAAAAGCTAACTTGTGATTCGATTATGCATGAGCTTATCCGGATCCTGAATCGAATAGTGTTCTGGTAATTGTCGAACGACGTAGCTTTCGACCGGACGACGAAATGTATGCAAATTTTTCAAAAGCTGGTTGTACTAATTTGTTATATTTCTTGTTTTAATATCGATTCAAGTAAATCGCATGAAAAAAATTATCAAAAAATCAAAATATTGAGTTGTTGCTGTTTGCGTTAAGTCTGTGGCACTACAGCGTAGCGACGTAGCAGCGTAGTACGTAGCGTCGGCGAAAACCTACGCCTTAGCGAAGTCACAAAGTACAAATGAAAGTACCAGTTCAAACTATAATTAACAATATTTACATTAGCACTAAAGCAGCTCGTGAGCCTATTAAGTTGTCAGTTTAACCCATCAGCTCGTTACGTAATTTTTCAAATGCTTACCTAACTACCTTACCTTTTACTACCAAAGACAATCAAGTCCCTGTTACATACACTCTCCCTTTTGACCTCTTGCACTTACCTCAAGTATCTATAAACTAGCATTAAACAAAACACTTAGGTACGAAGCACAAGATTAAAAAAACATGATTGTGATATAAAAGCGTTTTCCGAAGCGAGTGTTGTTTCTGTGATATCCGGCCGCCTCAAGCGTCCCGGAGCCGTGCAACTCGCGTCTAAGATGAAGACGAACTAAAAGCGCGGGTGGATGTGGTTCAACGGGGTAGGTCGAGGGAGCAAAAATTTTCATGTAAACGAAGTCCCGGGTAGAGTTCCCGGCTAGTTACCTACAATCAAGATTTTATACGATGGCAGTATCTTTGAACTAACTGCTCAAACCGGAAGTTTTGATGTTCAAAACACTTTGAGTGTTTTGAATATGTCCCTAATGTTGTGAATAAAACAATTGCAATGTCCATGCTGTATGACACTTCCGACACTGAAGTTAATCCAGAGTCCGCGCGTCGCTGAGAACAACATGCATTATTCACCGTGTGCCGTATCTGCTTCCATTTGTACCCTCTTATAGCTAATCTGAACTTACTAAGCCTCGTCTACAAAGTAGTGACGCGTTACATTTCTTATTCCACCTCCTCGCACGCTATTTACTTGTGCAGTTTCGTTTGACTTCGAATTGGATTTGAATGTGTTAGAAGAAAAGTTTTTATAACTTGGTTACGTGAACTACAAAATACGGCAGAAGCGCCGAAAAGTGCTGGTAGTAAAAAAATACAACAATACAATTTGCCTGCGAGTGGATAATTAGACAATGGTAAAAACATGCCTGATTCGTCATTTTGAAGTGGGTGAATAAGTTAGGTTAAAACTGTGACCAACCGCGCGCGAGCCGAGCGAGCGCTACTTCTTGTAAGTTGCTCACAGAAATGTTTTTACCATTGTCTAAGTATCCGTTAAAAAGAAACATAAAAGTACACGTAACGTGTAAAGAGATTGACATTGTAACTACCCACCACTTTAGTTCAGAAATCAATCCAGCGCGCAGTTTTAATAAACTCTAGGCGAGTAGCCTAATTAGGTATTTCATATTGTTAGCAACATGGGCCTCGCCCGCGCAGACAGCCCTGTGACGTAACGCCGAGCTGACCGCGCTGTGCGCCCGCGACCCGGCAGTCTACCTCCCTTCTCTATGAGTGCCGAACGTGCCACGTGATTTGTAATACATAGCTCTAATTAAACGTGTCGATTTCAGTATAAAGACTGTTTCATTACTAACACAGCGGTGGGATACTATATCCATAAACAGTTTCCGAAGTGTATTGTGAAAGTGACACTTAGCAAACTTAAAGTTAGAGTGATAACAGACACTTATTGATAATGTCGCGATCATCCCGTAGTCGTGAAAGGTCCGAGTCGGAGACGTCGAGTTACACTTCTCAAAGAAAACTACGGCGTAAGAGATCCAGAACACCAGAACTGGGCTCTGTTCCGGGTTTCGATCCCAGCAAGGAGGGAAGGTATGTGAAAGAGTGGATCCGACAGGTCGAGGACATTGCGATTGCTTGCGACTGGAGTGAACGAAGAAAATTATATCGCGCAACCCAGGCTCTGGAAGGCGAAGGTAGGGCATGGTACAATCTTTGGCTACCCGAAAAGCGATCTTGGATGCAATTCCAAAAAGATCTACTTATATCATACCCTAGGGAAGCTAATCTCTTTAGCGCCATAGAGGATGTTGTAAATTTTAAAAGCAATCAGGCGAAATCATTGGTTCTTTATGCAGGTCGAATGTCTGCCAAGATTAAACGTCTTGACGTAAAAATGACCGAACGTCAGCAAATGGATTTAATGCTTGGTGGTATAGTCGATAAGAATATTAGTATTGTACTGGAAGGTTGCGAAACAATGCAAGACATGGTAACACAAATGTCACGAAGGTCAATGGGCGAAACACGTAACCGTGCCGGCCTTGATAACGTTTCACCATCTACCAAGAGTTTGAATAATTAAAACAAATCTCGTTCGTCGCACCGCCCCGACGAAATAAAGGGCTCTTGTTTCAAGTGTGGGAAGCCAAGCCATCGACGATTTGAATGTAAGTCAAAAGTAAGCAAGTCGAGCGAGGTCATCAAAACTAGAGGCGATAACGCCGGGGCCCCTGATTCTAATAACATTAACAAAGGGTCGGTTCAATGTAAACATTGTCACCGCTATGGGCATACAATAGAGAACTGTTTCAAGAAATAAAAACCCGTCAACTTATGCTCCGATAAACTGATACGCATGTCCACTACATGCTACATAACCAATAATCCCATTCGAGCCATTATTGAAACTGGAAGTTCAGCGTCTCTAATAAGACAGAACGTTGCGCAAAAGCTTGGTTTACACTTAAATCCAACTACAGCTTTGATGAGCGGAAATAAAGGAAGTATTGTGGTGGCTATTGGACAGACATCGTGCAGACTGAGTACTGATGGTGTAGGTGTTGATGTAACCCCATTGATCATGAACGACCACGGTCTTCCAGTGGACTTGTTAGTGGGCTGCCATATATTGGAACATCCGGGTATTCAAATAATCGCTAATAGGGAAGGTGTCCGCATCAGATACGAAGAACCTGGCGACATCAGTTATACCTATTCAGCGGTAGAATTATGTGACCTAGAAACCGGCATGTTGGAGAACCAACACTTCGAAGACATGTGACATCTACACCAGCATGCACTATTTACGCATGGTAGATAGGCATCCATTAAATTGGACGCAACGGGCATCCATTAAATTGGACGCAACGGGCATCCATTAAATTGGACGCAACGGGCATCCATTAAATTGGACGCAATGGGCATCCATTAAATTGGACGCAATAGGCATCCATTAAATTGGACGCAATGGGCATCCATTAAATTGGACGCAACGGACATCCATTAAACTGGACGCAACGGGCATTCATTAAATTGGACGCAAAGGGCATTCATTAAATTGGATGCAACGGGCATCCATTAAATTGGACGCAATGGGCATCCATTAAATTGGACGCAATGGGCATCCATTAAATTGGACGCAATTGGCATCCATTAAATTGGACGCAATGGGCATCCATTAAATTGGACGCAATGGGCATCCATTAAATTGGACGCAATTGGCATCCATTAAATTGGACGCAATGGGCATCCATTAAATTGGACGCAATGGGCATCCATTAAATTGGACGCAATGGGCATCCATTAAATTGGACGCATTAGAAATCCATTAAATTGGACGTAGCACAAAGGTGAAGGAAAACATTGTGAGGAAACCATATGTAACACTCCATTAAATTGGATGTATCAAAAGGTGAAGGAAAGTATGGTCGGTGGGCCGTCGTGGCCTGGAGCGGATACTTCGCAAACATGGGCATCCAACGGGCCGTACTGTTCCCGCGTAGTGGCTTCACCCCCAAAGACACCAAAACAACTTAGACAGCCGGCGAACGTCACCGGATGAGTCCAAATATCATTCATATGATTTAGAAACTCTAGCTGTCGTACAATCGCTTAAACACCTCCGAGTGTACTTAATCGGGATCAAGTTCAAATTGATAACTGACTGTACTGCTGTTAGAGCCACAATGACAAAGAAGGAGATAAATCCGCAAGTAGCTCGATGGTGGATATCACGTCGATTACTTAAGCCGTACGTAACCCTGTTTGTCTGTCGTATGAGTTCACAACGGTTGAAAAATTTACTGGAATGCCAGATAGCTGATGACGAATTGTCTAGGATTATCAGTATTTGAAAGATGGAAACGATGAAGGAGATCGTGACCAATATTTTAATGATTACGATATTAAGGAGGGACACCTCTATCGAAAGACGCCTGAAGGGTCTAAATGGGTTGTACCACGGAATGCAAGATGGGGAGTGCTAAGGATTATGCACAATGAGAGTGGGCATCAAGGTATCGACAGAACACTGGCTGCCATCCGGAGTAAATATTGGTTCCCCCGGATGAGGAAGGTTGTGACTAAATACGTCCGAAATTGTTTTAAATGCCTTATTGGCAAGAGTGATACTGGTCGGAAGCCTGGGCTCTTACATCCCATACCTAAAGGTGAAACGCCATTCGACGTTGTGCATGTGGACCATCTTGGTCCGTTTGTGAAAAGTAAAGAAGGGCACCAGTATGTTATCGCCCTACAGGATGGATTTTCTAAATATTGCTTTTTGGAAGCGGTGGCTGACACTACTAGCACTAAAGGTGTAATAAAAGCCTTAAAGGCTATGGTTTATTTGTTTGGAGTGCCTCGGAGGCTAATATGCGACCGAGGAACAGAATTCACTTCGAGGGCTATGAAGGCCTTCTGTAATGAAAATGGGATTCAGTTGGTGATAAATTCACTAAATCTGCCCAGAACTAATAGACAGGTAGAGCGTCTAAACAGATCAATATTAAACATATTGAACGCTATAATCAGGGATGAACCAGTAGAGAACTGGTGTGAAGCCCTGGCTGCCACTCAGCAAGCCTTGAATAATTCAGTGAATAAAGTCACTGGCAGAACTCCAAACGAGTTACTGTTAGGTTATAAGCCAACAGTAGGTACCGTGTGAGGCGCTTTTGGTAAATAATCTCACGCAGGCGGGTGAGAGGCTGGACCTGAGAGTTACAAGAGCAAAAGCTCGTGAGCTATTGGAGGATGATCAGAAGCGGCAGATGCGACGATTTAATGTTAAACGCTATGTGAAGTCTCCGTACAAAATCGGGGATATAGTGTTGATACGCATAAGTAAAAGGAATCCCGGGTACAAAAAGTTAAAAGGCAGATTCCGTAGTATTCCTTATAAAGTTGTGAAAGTCCTAAAGAATGATCGTTTTGAAGTGTTGGGCAGGAGACTCAATGGCAGCACTCACAGAGTGACGGTCACTTTTAAAAATATGCAAAGTTGGCCGGCAGAACAAACATCTGACTAAAGTCAGGCAGAAGGCAGATGGTGAGAGGATTGTAACCTCCTCTCCTATATTTCATTTCAGTAAAAGCTTCGAGGGCAAAGCAGTCGTCAGTATGGCCGTGTTAGCAACATGGGCCTCGCCCGCGCAGACAGCCCTGTGACGTAACGCCGAGCTGACCGCGCTGTGCGCCCGCGACCCGGCAGTCTACCTCCCTTCTCTATGAGTGCCGAACGTGCCACGTGATTTGTAATACATAGCTCTAATTAAACGTGTCGATTTCAGTATAAAGACTGTTTCATTACTAACAATATATAGTTGAAATATCAAATATCTTAAAAAAACATTAGATTACTCGTTCCTTAGTTCAATTAATTTTAGTTTAATCAGCATTAAGTTAGTTAAACAGTAGTTGAGTCGGCGAATATGTGTTATGAACATATGTGAATCAATCGTAGTTATCTTGAAAATAGTTAGAACAAAATTAGGTATACGTAACCCTTTTTGTCATAGTTGGGTTGTGTTTTGTTTTTTTTTTTTACCCCAGCAACCCAGTAAACACGACGTGTTGGGTAGCTAGTGTAATAAAATCATAACCACTTTTAAGTCGACACCAAAATTTTTCGTTACTTGGTAAACTTAAAAAAAAAAACTTAAAATTTATTTGACCCGAGTTATCTTCAAGCCCTCGTACACGTCCGGTTTGATAGTCAAATCATAGACCCGCGGCAGAAACAGTACCAATTTGATTACCCATCTGATGGCTTGTAGTTTTTCGTCCAATTTTTCTGAACGTTCAAATTACTGACTAAGTAGAAATGCTCTATCAATAGATCTGAAACGAGTTTAAAGAATCGGGCAAAAGAATCGGACATATTTAGGTATTTATCCTTTAACGTGTTATTATAGCACGCCACTGACAATAGTCCAATAACAATTCCTGCTCATCCATGTTTAAATTCTAGGATTCTAGGTGAAAGAAACATTATTATAGCTACGATAGCTAGACCGTCAAGTTGACTCACCATTCCCATAAGTTTTGCCCCAATTTCCTGTCGCATTAATGTCGTTGCTAAAAAAAAATTGAGTTTGTTGCAGCATCCTTCAACTTTATTCTTCGATTCTCGATATAAGGAGATGTGTTTGGCGCTGGTCCAACTAGTGATATATACATATAACACTGGCTTTTCTTCGCGCACATATTTAACGAGGACACCAACACTATTATTCTTGCAGTACAGTCAACAGTGTATTTTTTAATTGTAAAGTACTTTTTACAGTGCAATGGCCGGAAGCAACGTTGTTAGTAGCTACGTTAATATATAATGTGGTGGTACTTAAATACAAGAAAGAATGAAGGGAGGTTCACCGCTAATGCTGAAGTAAACGAAACTAGTAGCATAACAACTTTAGCTAAGAGTCGATAGCAATCCGAAAAAGATTCGCATTTCCCGTTTTCCTTTTCCTAAATAAACACCAGAGGGGTATACAATCAAAGGGCCTTTGAGTTCTCTAGTACCTTCACCGAAAAGTAGTCAAACATATTAATTTTTTTGAAAATGATTGCGATACTTGTCGCGGATGTCCCTCAATTTTGAATAAACGTTGTTTAAACATTTCACCAATTAGTATATGTTCTCAAAACATATCCAAATATTTAACACCTGCACTGTTAGCCAAAACGATACCTTAACTGTGTAACAGTTTCAAATCACAATTTGAATCATTTTGAGGGATATTACTGAACCATTGCGTCATGTGTTAGATAAAATTCTGTTGTCTGGTCCACCACGTAAATAACGCAAAGAATTGTCAAAATGAAAGCCATTGCCACTGATAGTGTGTTACGCAATCACCCTGCTGGTCGATATTTGTACCCGGAGCCTCGGTAATCAACAGACGGCAAGAAAATGGAAATTCCTTGTCCGAGCCACCTCTGAATTAATTCAATAAGTGGGTTCACCTCACTTAATTAAATACGCTTAAAAGTCTTCTCTCTAATTACCTTTCTGTAATTCGAACTTGGATGGCAATGACAGAGCGTTGTAAGCCAAAGCTTTACGTAAATAGAAAAACTGGTTCAGAAAAAGGAATAAATAAGAGTTTGTCTTTCTAAGACAAGAACCTTACGAAGTTGAAAGAGGAATGAACAAGTTTAGCCTGTTACTTAGAATAGTATAGTAGGTACCGTAGAATTATCCATAATCCATAAATAATTACACTAGCTGTTGCTCGCGATTTTGTTTGCGATTCAGGATAAAACTTGCGTATTTTCTTACCCAGGTTATGGTCTATCTGTGTGCCAATTCTTATCCAAATCCGTTCAATTATTTTTAACCGACTTCAAAAAAAGGAGGAGGTTTCTCAATTCGACCGTATACATTTTTTTGTTTTTTTTTTTTAATGTGTGTTCACGGATAACTTCGTCGTTTATGAACCTATTTTGTTGATTATTTGTTTGTTGGAAAGAAGATGTCCCAATGGTGGTACCATGATATGGAAACCAGGATCTGATGATGGAATCCCAAAGCAATTAATGGGAGGATTCGAAAATCTTAGTGGCGACTAGTGCGCTTTTTTTTTCATTAGTAATAGTTTATTTTTAAAGAAACTTAGACATAAATTACAAAATATTTTAACAGGCTTTTTTGCGGCTGTAAAGTGGTGTAGTCATCTGTAGCCGAACTAGGCAGAGCCTGTATTTCGGCTATCAGCGCCAGATCCCTCGAGTATTATACATTTAAATAGACTTAATTCATTTTAAATTATTTCCATTAATTATCTTAGAACACTACTATTTAATGAAGGTCTGAAGTTGCTCTGATGATGAAGCCGAAAGACAATTGAGGGAACTCCTCAACGACTTACAGCAATTACCCGGTGTTCGGACTTGATTCATTTCTATTGATGAGAACTTTGCACCCATATGTGCTATAAGTGCCATTACAAGTCTGATGATGGAGACCATAGACAGTCGAGAGAATTCTTCAACGATTTACAGCAGTTCCCTATTGTTGGACTTACTTTATACGGTTCAAAATGCCAATTTTATCACTACTATTTAATTAAGTTGATCGGAGTTGATCTGATGATGGAGCCGAAAGACAGTCGAGAGAACTCCTCAACGATTTACAGCAATTACCTGGTATTTGAACTTAATTCATTTCTATTGATGAGAAAGCCCCCATAAGGCTACAAGTACCATTACAGGTTTTGGTGATGCAGACCATAGATAGACAGTCGAGGGAATTCCTCAACGATTTACAGCAGTAGTAAAGTATTAAATTTCACCTGGCGAGAAAGATAAAGGAATTAGCGCGGGGTAGATAAAAACTAAAAAGCTGAAAATAAAAAGTTTTTTACAAAAAAAAAACCGACTTCCTCAAAAACAATAGAAAGTGAAAAATAACTTTAATTTCGGAAGTCAGTGGCAAAAAACTCAAATACAGATCCTAAGACACCGACTTCCGAAATTAAAGTAATTTTTCACTTTCTAGTGTTTTTGAGCAAGTCGGTTTTTTTTTTTTGTAAAATCGTTATTTAGTGTGAAAGCGTAACAAATAAATAATAGACTTACTTTCGAATTTATAATATTAGTTAGGATTTTAAGACGTTTTTGCGCCGTGACTTATCTAATCTGATATCAAATCTCGGTACCTAGATAGCTCTTGCTCTACACTAAACCGCCCTCATGATGTCGTGTGCACAGCTTATCTGTAATGACTACTGGGGAACTGAATCTGTTGCTAGGTAATCGTTTGTCCCATCTAAGATCATTAGGATCTCTCTGATCGCAGGTCTATTATACCGCCTACGTTGCTCGTTGTGAGGCATTTACCTGTTATAAACATAATACGTGTATTATTATGTCATACTGTTTGCGTGTGTGTACTTTGTTTAAGAAATATCATTGGTCTGAAAAATAAAAATTCTACACAACTTAGTACAAAATGTCCACTCTCTATTCTACAATGTACACGAAGAATCCAATCAGTTATTATGGCCTAACCAAGACCTTTTGTTTTATCTACATGAAAAACCAAATTCTTCTTCTAAACGAGAAAATATGTAGCCTGTGATAACAAAATCCTATCGGTTTTAGGGTTTTCGTGTGTGTTTCATGTAGGTGTGCTTATTCTTGGAACGTTTTGGAACGCGCTAAAACCAGCATCTTATAAAATTCATATGTTTTTGCCGGCTGGTACAAAATGCTTTTGCTGTTGAAAACTAGCGTTAGATATTTTCGTAGAAGCTTTAAAAACTTTACCGGCAGTTGAGAGGCGAATGGGATTTACTATTTGCATAGTGTATTTTGGCCTTTTACTGGTAAAAAGTGGTCTGCGGTTATGTAGTTTGCTTTAAAGCGAGCCCCTCATCCACATATTTGAGCCGTAAAAGACTTAAAAATGTTTAAATAGCGATTTAGAACATCATGGCCACTATTTATCTCGATACAAATGTTATGATGATATCCCTAAAGAATGGAGAACGTGCAAATATTCACCCACTTTGTTTCACCATGCAAGACGGAATTTTGAGATTAATTAAATATTCAAACATCTGTTATTTGACCTCTCCCGCCAGCAAACACTTTCAGAGAAGGATATAGGTATAAACAACTGGTACCACTGGTATAAGCAAAACAGAATTATTATCCTCCCTAGAGTTATTTCATTATCCTTCTAAAAGTTACTGGTAACAAAGTAAGGTAAGATTAGAACAGATAATCCATTGGTGCCATCAGATACACAAATAAAAATTTTGCTAGTACAATATTAAATACCTGGCCACGTAGGTCAGGTATTTAGTACAAGCAAAATTTACTCATAGCTGTGAGCGTAGTACGTAGTAGTCTGACCTTTCTTTTATGGCGACCTTTTGTCCTGAATTCGTGTGTAACAAAGCAAACACAGTTGAAAATTATAAAGACCTCGGGAATAAAAGAAAAACAATCTGGTAAAAGTACCAACGTATTCGTATACCCACTGCAAAATGCGATAAAATACTTGAAAAAAAGATCAGTAGGAATTCCATATCTCAAAGTTTAGATCGTAAATCCACTCACGCCATGTGCGCGATTGTTGCGGCGAGCCGCGCCGGTTTACCCCCTGGCCGCAATATACCAGCAGGTTTTTACCAGAACTTGAGGCATTCCGCTTCAACTGCATCAAAGACTGGATCGAAAAGGTTAAGCGCTTTGACCGGGCCCACTCAATATTGTGTTTTAACAAAGGCAAAATTAATCTGCAGAAGTCTACGGCCAAAATAGTTTTATCATTATATCACGTTTTTGTACATACTAATACTCGTTAAACAACTACACGCTTGACTGTATTCAATTATACGCTAGGAATATATTTTCTTATGATAATTAAACGGGTTTACTCCTGGGCAATTAGTCCGGCGATCCTTCCAGACACTTAAAGCCTCATAATTAAACACAATGTTTGCCCACACCACACAACTCACTGAATATTGTATGCACTGAGTGCTCAGCGAATTAATTCTCATTTTCTAACCTCAGGGGTAGGCCAGTGTGTACATACGTGCCCATTGGGATACCTATAAATATGTGAGCTCAGTTTCCACAACGTGTGCTCTACGTTGGATGCCATGATGCGCATGCAAGTCCTTACGACGAGGGATGCAGTGGCCCGGGGTGGGCATTTTGACGATTTCTCTAGACATCGCCAATGCCTTCAATACCCTGCCCTGGAGTTGCATCAGGAAGGAACTTCGGTATCACCAGATGCCGACCTACCTCTGCCGCGTGGTCGAGACCTATCTGGCGAACACGGCAGTCATTTACTCCGGTCACCATGGAGAATGGAACCGGCAAGAAATGTCGTGCGGGGTCCCAAAGGGATCAGTTTTGGGGCCGTATCTGTGGGACATCGGTTACGACAGGGCGCTGCGGCCGCCACCTCCTTGATATGACCCGACGTGGTGGTGCGTAATGTTCCACGCGCATCACTCGACGTCGCAGGAGGAGTCAAACACCTCACTCCCCCTGCTTAATCAGATGGGGCCCGCAGAGGCGACACCAGGCGAGGGCTGCGTCGAAGAGTGCTTAAGCGTCCCGTAGCCCCCAGTGCAAGTAGGTGAGGGTATGAAAGGAAGTCTGGCAGACCCCTCCGTCTACCTCAGGGCGGAAGACATCCGTGAGGATTTCCAACCCGATACTAATTAATAATTAAATAATTTGCCATTTGGCAACGGAACCCTAAAAAGGGTGCTGTTCGCCGACCTCTCTGAGGCGTCTGCGTGGGGAACCGATCTCTTTTCCGATTTATTTTTGTTTGAATTTCGTTTGGCTGTAAACTATTGACCGACGTCTTTTTTGTTATATGCATTATTTTTTGTTATCTATATATTAATACGTGAAGCGAAAACTTTGGATCCCTTTTTACGAAAATTGGGCGGACGGAGGAGTATGAAATTTCGCACACATATAGTTTTTACAGAGAAGAAGTGACGAATGCTAATATTTTTTTGAAATTATGCGTTAAAATACATTATTTTCAATAAATAACACGTTACACACACTACTGTTCATTACCGTGTATCTAATACACACATGCATAGAAATTCTTTTGTTTATGGTCCAAATCTGTCTTTATTATTTTGTGCAGTGTTACCAACACCCAGAAATATTTACCCCTAAAGCTTAAGTTAAAAACCCCTAAAATTGCCACAATTACTAAAAAAATCCGCTAAAAAATTATAATAAAAATAACCAACGAATGTTCAGTAATCATAGACCCCGACACGGTAGTAATATTTGTCTATATTTATTACGCGACATTTGTTAATCATTCACTCTGCATTCTTAGTATCGAGGAACCGTACTAGAAGTCGCTAATACTTTTATTGTAATCAAAAACACAATGAGAAATGTAAGATGGCAAAAAATCCCTAAGAATACCCCTAAAAATGGAACGCCCCTAAAAAATGTCAATCTTCTTATTTACCCCCTAAATTTGGGAAAACTCCTAAGTTGGTAAGCCTGATTTTGTGTCTTTAGTCTTACTGAATGTCAAGTATAACCATGGGTAATAAATTAATTTTATAGATATATAACCTATTTCATTTTTAAATCTATGATCATATCGAGAATATTTGTGTTTAATATTATTTGTATTAGCGACGATAGGAATTTGGTTTAGATATAAGAGAAATATTTTTTGTGGTTTTATGGGGAGTGTCAAGTATGGCATTAGTAAGTTTCCCATACAAAACTTAGTGTCGTGTGCAAACTGTAGAGGTTGTATGCCTCACGATTGTACAGGCTGGTTATAATTATGACATTTTGAACTGTCATAATTAATTAAAAATAATAGCCCGGGAAAATTCTATAAAAACAGGGCTTCTGTGATAATTCATTCCATATCCAGCAGTTAAGAAGTATTAAGAAAATAAAAAAGAGAGTCCTGAAGAAGTATTCTTTACTCATTACACCTACTTCCTGGTCCTGGCCATCACCATCCCGCCAGCGAACCCTCTCCACAGTAGTACAGCGTCAACAATTTGTCTATAGTGTTACTGAATGTCAAATATAACCATATTATTTTTTTATATTTATTATTATCTATATTTTTTCATTTAATAATGTATTTCTATTCAAATGAAGTACGGTCGAATTTCGACCAATGGGCGATCACTAGTATGCATTATTTGACATATTTTTATGTCATCGAAGTATCATGTGTCATAGTTATTATTTTACCGAACTATATTTCGCCGATTTAAAAATAAAATTTTTGTTATTGACTGAAGTTTCTTTGAACTTTTTCATTTGCCTAATTATTATTTGCCATAATTATGTTGATTACACCAAAATAAAATCCTACGGAATATTATTTGATCACAAATATTGTATATAGCCGGTTCGGAACCTGCCGTTTAGCCAAAATGATTTTGCCTATATTTTACTCCCCAAACAAATTTTAGTAACCTTTATTATACGGATGGAATGAAAAAAAAAGGAAAAAATGGAAACAAATTGGATTGGAATGATGATTTGGAATGATTTTAGTAAACACATTTTCATTTGGGCAAATTTTTACTTGGCAGAATATTATAAAGGATAATGTCATTTAGGCATTTGGTCTTTAATCAAATGATTTATTACAGAAAACAATCTTTAAACACTAAACGTTTGGTCTAATTATTTGTTATGATAAAAAATATAAATGCAAAAATAAGATTTTTTGGGAATTATGTAACTAAAAAAATTCAATTTTGTTTTAATACAAAATATTTGAAACTTACTTAATTGCAAATAACTTAAAACTAACAAAAATTTCACTTGATTATTAAATTTGATGTCATTTGCGTTATTCTTTGTAAGTTTATGTGCTTTTTGTCTGAAACTAGTGAAATTTATGGTTACTTATGGAACTAGTTGACCTCCCAGAAACGTCTAAATTCTATGGAATAAGTATGAAAAAGAAATAGATTATTTTTAACTGGCTATCAAGAACCGGAATAGTTAGACGAGGTTATTTTTTTTAAAGCTTAAGTTAGGTTAAAACTAACGTGCTACACCAGAAACGACTACAATACATTAAAAAAAAATGGAAAAAACAATATTTTATAAATTCTATTTTGCGTAAAATGAGTTATTCCAACTGCAATATTTGGTTAGATAAAAATTGGTGAAAGCACTAGTTGATAAACTAGTTATTGTTTAAACGTTCACTGGCCAAACATTAGGTTTGCGTTACAATTATTTGTGAAGAGATTTTTTCTAAGTAAGTAATAATTTGGCAAATGAAATTATGCGGAAAATTGTTTGAGAAGTGAAAATTTGGCAATTTCTTTTCGATGAAACAAGGGAAATCCTTGCCGATTACTTGGTAACATTTTCAATATTAAATTAAAGTAGTATCATAAAAAAATTATACGTTATTGCACAAAATTAAGTGAGAAACGAATCGCTACAAAACCGTCTTCATGCAGTATTGTCTGCCCTACCTCTAGAGTGTAATGAAAACCCACGTAGGCGCGGAGGGGTGAGGTGGCCCAAAACAGGCTTTGCCTAGTTCGGTTACAGTAGCTACATCCATTTATTAGAAATGTATACT
The DNA here is from genome assembly GCA_932294355.1 of Aporophyla lueneburgensis. Taxonomy (NCBI): domain Eukaryota; kingdom Metazoa; phylum Arthropoda; class Insecta; order Lepidoptera; family Noctuidae; genus Aporophyla; species Aporophyla lueneburgensis. The sequence continues at coordinate 20,289,485 of OW028749.1, forward strand.
GCCACACTATTTTCTGTAAAATATTATTAAGTTTTTTGAGAAATAAAATTAACTTACTTACTATTGTCAAAGATATTTTTGCGGTACCATGTACAGACGCCAGCAGGTCAAGTTACCCCAGTCTGTCAAATTTTACCAATCGAAAATTAACCTTCCACTTTTGTGATATAAGGTTGAAAATCTATTAAAGAAATTTGACAGATTGAGGTAAGTTGATGTGCTGGCGTCTGTATCATCACCTCCTACGGTGTGATTAATTAATGTTTCCTACAGATCATAAATTCTGATTAACTAAAAGATCGCATCATATTTTGCTACAAATTGCGAGTGAAACGACCTCAATAAAAAGTTTCCATAACAGCGAAGTGTTAAGTTGCGAGCTTATCATATTAATTCGTTTTTAACAACCTTGCTCGTAAAGCTGATGTAATTCCACCGGTTTTAAATATGTAAAGCGGGTCATAAAAAAGGCGTGTGTTACCACAGCAAATAGTTAAGTTATAGTCCATACAAATTCCATAACAGTATTATTTGCCATTTCAAATATGGAACTGATCGCCGCCGCACGACTCCAGCTAGTGAGCAGCGCGCTGTTGCTATTCAAATTTAGAACTAATCACCGTGCGGCGCCAGTCATTAGGCAGCGCTGGCGCGCTGTTAAAATGGCGGGAAAGCAACAGTGTGCATTCACAGATTGAGTTTATTTAAAATAAAAAAATAACAGTTTATTCGGTAATTTAAAAACTTGTCTGCATCCTCTAGCGTCTTTGCCAACATTTTCACGCAGCCACGGCAGAAAATAATCATCGCGCCATTTTTCTCAAATTTTCTTTTCTTTGTACTTGTATTGTGAATATCTAAAAATGACAACTTTCAATAATGAAGATGAGCAACATATCTAGACACGCGGTAGCGTGTCAAGCAAAGTCCCAGTAACAGAACTGGCGAGCAGCACCGTGTGTAATATTACACGAACCATTTGGAGCCACTTTTGACCCACTCATAACTCAAAAACTATTTAACATAAATGTGTCAAATTTGGCCCATATATTGAAACTTGCAAGATACATATGTGCTCTAAATTTCATAAACACAACTCAAACGGTTATTTAGATATTAACGTCCAAAAATCATCATTTTTATCACTGACTGACCTATAGATCAAAACTCTAACCCAGTTCCAGATGACCTAGAAAATTCAAATTTGGCATGTATATAGGTAATTAGGTGAATACAAAGGAATAAATCAGAAACTGGTAAATTTTTATCATTTTATTATAATTTTTCACTTAATTGATTCTATTAGGAACACTTCTATACTTAGTGCTTGTAATAACTGTGTGAATGTATGTATGTATGTAAATGTAAAAAAAAAATTTAAGAATCAGCAATCAAAACTTATGACAGCTGGTCTTTAAGTGGATTTTAAGGTTTTCACGTGAATATATAACGAGTTGAATAACAGCATTTAGTACTTATAACTAAGAGTATAGAACACGGGTGGGTTTTAGTCAGTAAAAGTCTGACACGCCCTCCTGCTCCACCCAAGAGCGGGAGACATCATTGGATGATTTCACAAACACAAAAAAACCCGTATAGTCAACTTTCGTATTTATTACGTTATTAACTAGGATTTGGTATTAATTATTGTTTCAATATTTAGCGCACATCAATAGTGTCAGATCATTATATTTATAAATGATTAAATAATAGGCATTTCGGTTAACAAAAACCATTTGGTATTAATTTTGTTATAAATAAGTACCTACTAATCATTTATGTACAAAAAGTAATGATATCCCATCAAAAACATAAATGTAAAATGAGAGCCAAGTTTAATATTATGATATGTGCCTTAGTTGTTGACTTCAACGACAAAAGAATTGACATCTAAATGGATGCCAAGTTCAACGGCCAGTCCTGAAATTTATTTATAACTACATAAAATGTAATTTCTTCTTATAACTTAGGATAATATATTGTAGCCTAAGGTCTGACTTGGCAAGTTTTCATATACGAATTATATTATAGCCTTCACAAGTTCTAAACCTGTTACTTGTCGGTTCTTATTTTATTATTCCGAAAATTTGGCTTGCTGATAGAAACTAGCCATCGAACATAATAATTCATATATGAGAACTAGCCAAGTCAGACCTTAGGCTACAATATATTATCGTAAGTTATAAGAAGAAATTATATTTTATGTAGTTATAAATAAATTTCAGGACTGGCCATTGAACTTGGCATCCATGTAGATCTCACTTCTTTTGTCGTTGAAGTCAACAACTAAGGCACATATCATAATATTGAACTTGGCTCTCATTTTACATTTATGTTTTTGATGGAATAATATATACCATACCATTTTATTTGGTCAAGTCTTTTAAAAGCCTTTAAATCTGTTCCTGAAAAATTGCTTCGGAAAAACACTTTTATTTTTGTTCCAATGTTTATCTTTTACATAAATCAACTTTGTTGATAAAAGTTTTGTGTATTCGTTGTGGCCTTAATTGGTAGCAGGTATTATTAGGGTTCGGGACAAAAGTTGTTGTAATTGGGAGTTTAAGTGACTTTTATTTCACGATAATTTTGGTTTTATTTCCGTTACGTGTTTGAAAGTTGATATTCTACACAAATAGGTCCTATGTACACTTATCATACTGTATTCGTATTTTACATGTTTAAAGGTAGAGTAACTACTGTAACCCTGTACGGTAATGAAATTCTGAAACTTTCAAAACAATTAAAATATTTGGCTTCAGTTAGTTTTGCACGTTCCGTAACTAAATTATTCGTTCACAACAATTAAAACAAAACATTTCTGTCGAAGTTATTTTAAACTGAATAGGAGTCACTTTGATCTATTTTCTTTGGCTATAATTCTTTCCTAAATAACGAGATTCAATTGTTTAAATGATTTGAAACAAAATGAAAGTGTACTCAATAAACAAAAAAATAAGCTTAATTAAGTAGTCGATTTCTTAGTGGCAAAGGTTCACATTTGCATTTTAATTAACTCCTTGACTGTAAAAAATTGAGAGATGACGATATTCAGCGGATATTTTAATCTCGTGTGAAAGCGGTTATTTTAAACTGGATTAATTATTGCGTTTAAAGTTTATCACACTCACATTGATCAAGCAGAAAACGACAAATATGTCTGAAGGGTCTTGTATCTTATTGATTTCATTTGGTAATATCCTGGTTGTAAAGATTTGTAAGCAGCGGAAATATGCGTAATCGTAGCATTGTTGCAAGTCACAGATGACTGGTTCGGCATCCTGGCCGGAGACACCATCACCACCGTCTGGTGCGTCTGCTCGTGCTTTGCAGGCTTATAATCAGACTCGAATAGGAGTTACCAAATAACATGTTTTGTTTAATGTTAATTTAGATATACAATATATTATGGTTATGTTTTAGCTTAAAGGGGAGAAATGTACAGATATTGCGGGTATGATATTTGTATGGTGGTGGGTAGATTGATAACTTGTTCAATACGTTAGTGTGTAACCCTCGCCTTTTTCTGACGCTGCAGCTACGACGTAGCTCGCACTGAAATGCGGCGTAGCTGACAAGCTATGCGCGTACCGGTGTCGCTACGCTCAATGTTACGATATCATGTTTTACAAACAAAACAACATTTCCAAAGTTTCTTGTTGTGTGGTTTATGCCGATCAGTGAACTCATCGGCATTAACCAGGCGACGGTCAATAATAGACCAATAGACAATGAAACTTTTACCCTATTTTACCAGTTATGTTAATTAAATGTAAACATTTATCAAAATTAATGAATGCATAACTAATTAATACACTACCTGCACGAAACTACACTTTTTATGAAATTACCAAAATCCGACAAAATTTAACCAATGGAGAACCGTTAAGCATTAAACTATTTATTGCACGTAACTTAATTACAAACTGGCCTCAAGTTTCGTGTAGTCTTGGGGGTACCCAGCACTGTTTTTCAATAAATTACTAAAGTTAAGCTCAAATTTTGACCAGCGCATGTATCTTTTACTAATTTGATTACATGTGCAATCAATTTTTAATTCATAGATATTTAATTTAAAAAAAAGTAGAAAACACAACGAAACATAAAATCCACTCTACGTACTAGTGAGAGAAGACTAAAGCTGTCAGGTGAATACTTGCACCTGGGGAGTTTTCTTGATTGTATTCCCCGGGGACATTTCATATAAGTGTATCGATTAAAAATTATTGCGCAGCACCATGCCTGTGATAGAATTCAGGCTTCTTAATCTAAACTTCTAAACTTATAATATTATAAATGCAAAAGTAACTCTGTCCGTCTGTCTGTCTGTCTGTCTGTCTGTCTCGCTTTCCTGCTAAAACTACTGAACCGATTTTAATGAAATTTAGTACGCACATACTTTAGAGCCTGAGAAAGGACATAGGCTACTTTTTATCCCGGTAGTATGTTCCCGCGGGATAATTTCCGACCTCCACGCGGGTGAAGCCGCTGGCAAAAGCTAGTAATCTATATATATAAAAGAAAACTGTGTTAGTTACACTACTTATAACTCAAGAACGGCTGAACCGATTTTGTTGAAAATTGGTGGGGAGGTACCTTAAAACCAGGAGACGGACATAGAATACTTTTTATCCCATTCGACCGCATTCCCGTGTGACGTGACATAAAATGTCAAAGAGAATACAATATTAAGAAGTCACTATAAAACGTGGTATGACCAAAACGTTGCCTTCGAAATACAAGGTGGTCATAACTTGGTATGAGCTTATCAAACAGCAGTGTTTGTTTGTTTGGTTGAACGCGGTAATCTCAGGAATTACTGGTCCGAATTGAAAAATTAATATTTTGTGTTGGATAGCCTATTTATTGAGGAAGGCTATAGGCTATACAACATCACGCAACGGTCATAAGGAGAGGAGCAGCAACGAAAAATTTACGAAAACTAGCATGCAATTCGATGCGTCGGGAAGGGTCAGGGGAGCAAAAATCTGATGCGGACGAAGTCGCGGGCAGTTTCACTTCAATAAGCTACAACCAAAGAGGTTTGTAACACTACAAAATATATAAAAGCAATGCGGCATGAAACTCTATTCTTGTGTGAAATAATCAATTATGAAATTTGACGTTGTTATAATATATTTAGTTGATATATCGAACACTCCCCGCGTTTTTTTTTCAGTCTCTCTAAGTGACTCAGCAACTGCAGATGGTAAGTCAATTAGTATTGTATCACTTGCTTGATCTCCTGTAATAGCATTCCTATGACCGACATAGATGCTGATACGAATCGAACGTCATCACACCGCATGTAAATGTGTCATTTGATAAGGAGAATAGCGTTGGGTACTTATGCAGGTAATCAGTACATATAGAGACAAGAAACGAGCTGCATAAAGGTGGTGGCTCGCGCAGCGACATAGACATTTGGTTTCTGCTGGTTTACTTTGGGCAGAAATCGAGACCAGAAACAAAAAAACTGTTGAACTACTAACAGTATTGACGATTCGGTCGTTGGAGCTGTGATCTGCCGCATTAAAAATGTAGTTCTTTATTTTACAAAGAACTAACTGTAAAATAAACTGGTATGTGCTTTTATATCTTTTTACATCAAAAAATAGTGAATGGTGGTGTGTACGTAGGAACTTCTAGAAAGAAAATTTAAATTTTTGCAATCGACTTCAGTTTACTAACATTGCAACAGCATTATTGCAGTGAAAGTCGATTGCAGAAAGTCTCAAATAATTAGATAAAAAAATACTAAATAATCTCTACCAAATGAAAAAGATATAGTTACAGTAAAATCAAATCATGGTACCGTCCTCAATTTCGCTTCAAAAGGTTGTTGTTAATCGCAACTTTCAACGACAACAACGTTCTTGAAAAAAATCAATTTTCTGTTGGCGTAATATTTATTTCACAACATTATTCATCGATTTATCAATAGACACAACAGCAACAACTTTCTATTAAAAAGTATCACAGACTGTTATGACTCAACCTTTTTGTATTTCCTAAAAATACTGACCAGTATTTTTAGGAAACTTGCTGTGAAAATGTATCGAGATTACATTAAGTTTTTGTTGTAATTTATTTTTCCTTAGTTATCAAACAGCAATGCACATTGTTTTTTACTATTGCCAGTGTGTTGTTTAAATTTTGGACTCAAGATTTTTATCATTTAAAAGTTATGATGATGCTCTGAATAAAAAACCTAATCATTCAGTGCAACGAATAATGAAAAGATTAATAGTAAAAACTTTCTTCTGCTTTTCACTGCATAGCAAAAACTTCTGCAGTTCGATGTCACGTGTGTACGAATAAAATGAGCCGATTCAATCCAACTGTAAAAACAATGATTTCACAAGGTATTCTCTTTTAAATAGTATCTTGTTGGAATTAAAGCTGAAAGGCGAATAAATAAAGTTGAAAAAAAATATGATCATAGCGTAGAGCTGAACAATGGGGGCCGAATGATATGCAGACTCGTTGGTTGAAGCATTACGTAGCAGCTAGAGTTATAACGTTAAATAATCTGGCGTATAGATTTTTATGTTATGAAATTTTATGTTAAAATCAAAATCTTTCCTTAACAATAAAACTATAGAATCATTAAAAAATCTTTCACGAGTTGCAAGTTCTAACTATTGGCAGAACAAGAAGCTGCCACTACTTATCGAAATCTTTCACTGTTATAACTCTGTTCCCATACACTCGAGTGTTCAACTTGGAATGTTTTTACTTGATAGATGGATTAGTAGTATAGATATGTCTCATATAGTCTTCGATAAAATACCTAGTATTTCTAAAGCTAAACGCCGCTACAGTACTTTTCAAATATAACACTTATGAAATTCATACATTCAAGAACAATATTCAGGCTATCATGGTTTTTACTGACGGTTCCAAAGATAAAAATTTAGGAGGCGCTGCCTTTTTAGATCCCATTTCTTTAAATCATATGAACCCTTTTTTTTTTTTTTTTTTTTTCAGGATAGGAAATCATCATATGACTTCTCCCGCTCTGGGCGGAGCGGGAGGGCGTGTCAGACTTTTACTGACTAAAACCCACCCGTGTTCCATCAGTTGCCCATGTGCCAGGGTTAAGATTGATTCAGATATTTCTATAATGCACATTGAATTGATTGCGATATTGGAAGCTTTTTCCTATATCTTATCAATAAATGACGATAGATAGAGCAGTGGTGGCCTAGTGGTAACGGCCGCGACGTACGAGTAAATTATGTCATCACCACTGCTCTCAAAACGGTGAAGGAAAACATCGTGAGGAAACCGGCATGTCTTAGAATCAAAAATTCGAAGACATGTGATATCTACCAACCCGCACTGGGCCCGCGTGGTGGATTATGGCCTACTCCCTCTCACCGAGAGGAGGCCTGTGTCCCAGCAGTGAGAACATTTATAGGCTGCTGATGAAATGACGATAAATTTGTGATTCTTACAGATTCCAAAAGTTCGCTGCAACATTTGGCTCGGCACACTTCTCACATGCGAGGTATTCCGACAGCCTACGCGATATATGAATTGCTCTTAAAGCTTCAGTCTAATTCTAAAAAAGTATGTCTTCAATGGATTCCGTCGCATTGTCAGATAGAAGAGAATGATAAGGTTGATTTACTCGCTAAACAGGCGTGTGTTGATGGAGTTCCCATGAATATCACTCCACTGTATTCGGACTATTTTGGAAAGGCAAAGTGAAAGTGTGCAGATCTTTGGCAGGAATATTTTGATGAGAGGTCGAAAGGAAAAGGGATATGGTTTCGAACTATCCAGCCAGAGATTCCTCGGGTTCCGTGGATTGATTGCAACCTCAACAAAAACCTTGTAACTATAGCCTTAAGACTTAATTCCGGACATATTCCATCAAACAAGTTTTATTATTTAATGAAGAACACTTTGTCTCTCTCTCAAATTGTGATGATTGTGGAATGGTTGATGATGTGGTTCATATTCTGTTGGAGTGTGTTTGGAATGAAAATACTAGATTTAATGTTTTAGGTAGTTGTAAAAGGTATGATATTGGCTTATGTAATACCATCCTCGCTTGTCCATTGTCCGATAAGGCAAAACAATTGTACACGTTAGCTGTAAGATAGCTCGTAATGATCAATTTTGTGTTTTTTGCACTGGGCGTTGTGGTCGCTAAGCGACAAAGCCCTTTAAATAAAAAAAACGACGGGTTGCACTCCGGGAGTGCCGGCAGAAGTGAAAACTTGAATATTAACGTTGTGCATTTTTGATATTTTGGAATGGTTAGGGAATAATTTTGCACGAATTGCTTTAATTATCTATATATTAATACTTGATGCGAAAACTTTGGATCTCTTTTTACGAAAATTGGGCGGACGGAGAAGTATGAAATTTCGCACAATTATATTTTATACAGAGAAGAAGTGACGAATGCCAATATTTTTTTTAAATTATGCGTAAAAGTACATTATTTTCAGTAAATAAAACGTTACACACACTACTATTCATTACCGTGTATTAAATAAACACATGCATTGGTATTCTTTTGTTTATGGTCCAAATCTGTGGTCCAATCGAGAACATCTCTCTTTAATATTAGGTTGGGGGAAAAAGTCTTTTCGCGTTATAGTATGTATGAATTTGTAATAAAATCTCTTGAGCTATACTATTTGTATCTGGCTGGTTTTGGTATCATTGATACTTTAAATTTTAAAGAACATAATTCCAAATTCAAATTAGGAAAATGTGTGATTTTCATTTGTTTTTCGTACCGTCAAGATGAGTGAATCTAATGAAGAAATTCGATACATTTTAAAATTTTACTACAAAAAAGGTAAAAATGCAACGCAAGCCGCAAAAAAAATTGCGATGTTTATGGACCTAGTGTAGTGTCTGTGAGAGTAGCACAAATTTGGTTTAAGCGTTTTCAATCCGGAAATTTTGATGTCAAAGATGCACGTCGCTCTGGTCGCTCTATTATGGATAAAATAAATGCCATTATTGAAAAAGTGGAGCAAGATCGGCATACCAGTAGTTACAACGTAGCTGAAGAACCGGAAATTGACCACAAAACAGTTTTGGCGCATTTGAAAAAAACTGGGTACACAAAAAAGCTCGGCATTTGGGTACCTCACGAGCTCACTGAAAGAAACCTAATGAACCGTGTACTCATTTGTGATTCTTTATTACGACGTAATGAAACCGAACCATTTTTGAAGAAGCTGATAACTGGTGATGAAAAGTGGATCACGTATGACAAGAACGTGCGAAAAAGGTCGTGGTCAAAGGCCGGTCAGGCTTCACAGACTGTGGCGAAACCCGGGTTAACTCGCAACAAGGTGATGCTGTGTGTGTGGTGGGATTGGAAGGGCATTATTCATTATGAGCTGTTACCACCAGGCAGTACCATCGATTCTGAACTCTACTGCGAACAACTGATGAGATTAAAGCAAGAAGTTGAGAGAAAGCGGCCGGAATTAATCAACAGAAGGGGTGTGATTTTTCATCATGATAACGCTAGACCTCACACATCTTTAGCCACCCAACAAAAATTAAGAGAGTTCGGCTGGGAGGTGTTAATCCATCCGCCGTATAGTCCTGACCTTACACCTTCAGATTTCCACCTGTTTCGGACTACTCAGAATTCTTTAGGCAGTGTCAGGTTAACATCACGAGAGGACTGCCAAAACCACTTGTCGCGGTATTTTGACCAGAAGTCCCAAAATTTCTATAGCAATGGGATCATGTCCCTACCTACAAGATGGCAAAAAGTTATCGAACAAAATGGTATCTACATACTTTAGTTAAATGTAAATAAACTTTATTAAAAAATGTTTTGAATTTTCTTAAATAATGCGAAGAAACTTTTTCCCCAACCTATTATTTTGTGTCTATAGTCTTCTCTGTCTACGGTTTATTCTTGTCTTACTGAATGTCAAGTATAACCATAGGTAATAAATTAATTTTATAGGTATATAACCTATTTCATTTTTTAAAATCTATGACCATATCGAGAATAATGTCTTTAATATTATTTGTGTTAGCGACGATAGGAATTTGGTTTAGATCTAAAAGAAATATTTTTTGTGGTTTTATGGGGAGTGTCAAGTATGGCATTAGTAATTTTCCCATACAAAACTTAGTGTCGTGTGCAAACTGTAGAGGTTGTATGCCTCACGATTGTACAGGCTGGTTATAATTATGACATTTTGAACTGTCATAATTATATAAAAATAATAGGGAAAATTCTCAGCTGTCACCATCCATGGATGCGCGTGGCACGTTGTAACATAAACACACATGAACATTCGCGCAAGCGTCCTGCGCCGCCTAAACGAAACAGCAGGCGCAGGCATACATTTTCGCCGCGCCGTAGAAAGAGAGCACTTTCTCTCCTACTCTCTGTCCGTCTTACGAATTTTCGATCAGGGTCACGTGTCCTGATGCGACTTTAACATTTTTTACCCATTACAAAAAAAGTGCACAACGCCGCTAAAGAAGTTTTCACTTCAAAAATAAAAAAATCAAGGGGCTCTTAGGCCTCATTTACGGAGACGCGGGGCGTCACGTGGCTATGGGCGGCGCGGCCCATACTGAATTCAAACATATAGCGTTGTATGAGTGCGTTTACGGAGAGGCGATTTTACACGGTATTGTTTGAAATGGAGTGTTTTTTGAGGCGGAGCCCGCGGCGTGCAACAACGCGTCGCACGCGGCATTCAACGCGGCGGCGCACGCGGCTGTAATTCTCGATGAAGCAGTACCCGCGGTGGAACCTTCTGCCTTTCTTATTTGAAAATCGCACAATGTAGTACAATATCATCGCAATACAATTTTAGCAGGAAATGTTATGTTAAACGTGAATTATTTAATACAAAAATTGGCCCAGTTTACAGCAACGGAACACGAGAAGTTTGGGGCATATGCAATTCTTTATAGGTCAATAAGAGAAAGTGGTTATGATGTATTTCATGGCTATACACGGATGTCTACTACAACTTTTGATTATATTGTAAACAACATCGAAATAGTCGGTTTTATTGAGTACCGCGCGTACGTCGCAGCGATGCCCACCGCATGAGCCGCTACACGCTTAAAATCTGCCCGCCTCGCGTCTCTATGAACAACATCGTATATTGCCATATGTTTGTAGTTACGCGTGCTAAACAGCAAAAACGCCGCACGCGACGCGCGACACCCCGCGTCTCCGTAAATGGGGCCTTAGGCGGTTGGCGCGTGTCACTGTGAAGAGTGTAAACTCGCTAACAAAACAATTTGAACCATAGGCTACGCGTTTAAAGTTGGAAATATTTTAAAATTTTTCTTTAATATTTCATATTTCGTGTTGTAATAGTACTTTTATAATTGTATTCTATTTTGAAATGTGACATCACAAAATTTAGGGCCCCTCCCATCCCCTTGCTGCAAATCTGGCTTGTTAGTATATTGGTTAGTGACCCTGACTGCTAAGACTGAGGTCGTGGGCTCGATTCCCACCCAGGACAAATCTTTGTGTGATGAGCACAATTATTTTTTCTGTGTCTGGGTGTAATTTATCTATAATATGTATGTACTTCGAAATATATAAGTATCAGTTGTCTGATTGTCATAGTACAGTCTCTGCCTAGTTTGGGATCAGATAACATTGTGTTGGTTGTCCTAAGATATAAAAAAAAACATCATCGTCCCCTCCCACCCTTAAAGTGTGACGTAATTTATGGATGGCCGCTTAAGCGAAAAACAAGCAAACAATTGTTAAAATGACGTCACAAATAACGATAACATTAACCGCTTAACTTCGGGCGGTTAATGTTATAGTTACGGTTAGTATCATTTGTTTTTTTAACTGCAGAATTGCACCTATCTGTCAGGCTAGGTGGAGCGACGGGTTACCTATCATAAGTTCGAAAAATATTTGACCGAATTTCATTTCCCCTAAAACTTTTCTACTATTATCGTTTCGTTTTTTTTACTTCATCGAAGTCACGTCTGCCACTGTATTAGTTGACCTATTATCAATTCGACTTTTTTCGTTACTCCGACGTTTCATTTGGTTGATAAACTCTTTACCGAAGTTACACTTAGCCGAAATAACATTTGTTCGAAGTATTATGTTTCCAGACATTCATTATACCTATGTTAAGATTAACCTACTCTTTGGTTTTATTAATTATTTATTTAAATGTAATGGCACTTAATAAAACAGTTTATTATGAACAAAAGTGTTTTTAAAGGGTCCCAGTAAGAAGCATGCAATATGCAACCATGCATGCAACGTGCAAGCAGGCATGCAGCAGGTAAGCAGGCAAGCAGCAAGCAAGCATGCAGCATGCAAGCAAGCATGCAGCGTGCAAACAAGCATGCAACATGCAAGCAGGCATGCAACATGCAGCAAGCATTGTTTCTGTCACGGCTCCGGCGCTGCGGGGTTTGGGCGGCCCCACACGAGCTTATCGTCGCAGATGGTTTTAATGCTCACCACCGCAGCTTACCTACCCCTCCGCGCCTGCGCGGGCTTAAATTACACTCTAGGGGTAGGGCAGACAAGACTACGTAAAGTCGGTTTTACAGCGATTCGTTTCTCACTAAATTTTGTAGCACAATATATTGACTTTTTTATGACACTACATATATTTAATTTAATATTGAAAATACTACCAATTAACCGGCTATATATTTGTAACCAAATAATTTTCCATAAAATTTTGTTTCACTGTGGTTAAAATATGGCAAACAAAACATTTGGCAAATGAAAAAAGTTCAAAAGAGGCTTCGGGCAATAGCAAAAAGTTATTTCGTAAATCGGCGAAACATAATTCGGTAAAAGAATACCTATGACACATGATACTTCGATGATTTAAAAATATGTCAAATGATGCATATTGCAAAAAAGACGTCGGCCTATAGTTTACGGTAAAATGAAATTCGAACAAAAAAAATTCGGAAAAGTAATCGGTTCCCGGAGCGACGATGACAGTTCCAAGAATCAAGTTGAATGAATTGGACAGGTCTATGTCCAGCAAATGATTGCTGTAGGTTGGTGACGATGATGATGATATACATTGAATGTTATGATTAATTATGATGAGCCCAGCGTACAATTTTTGTTATAATTTTATAACTTTTGTTGGTTATTTAACTTTAAACAAATTCTGATCTTATAATAAATTGTATTCCGGAAACATTTATCATTCGTTGCTAAGCTTGTAAACTGAAGCAGGTGATGAATATGAAAGGTTTACTTTGGATTTATGATGCCGAAAATCTAGAATGAAATAAAACTTAAGTTAATTATTTAAGGTCACCAGAAGAAATAAGTCACCGGGGTCATCGAATACAACGATAAATTGAAATACAATAACAAATAGATGGGTGTTTTCAAATATTAAATTAATTTAATAGAAAACAAACTGTTTATTTATTACATTCAGGGCCGATTTTTCAATCCTCAGATAAACAGACGGATAGGGTTTATTCAATAGGTAGTAAAAAACTGTGTTGTTCAATCGTCAAATAGGCTTTATTGGTCGAATAATTCCCTTAACGGAAGAATAAATCTATTTGGCTCTTTGACGGCCAGATAACCGCTTGTTCCATTGATAAACAACGTTGGCGTTACCAAACTTGAGGTTAGTTTTCGTTTTTAAAATGTGTACTTAATGAAAATGGATGTTTGCGATAGTATTGGCGAAATGGCAAGTGAGGATGAAGTCATAATTAATAAATAAGTAAGTAATAAATAAGTAAATAAGTATATGAATGAAAATAAAGAAAGAATATGAACGAAAACAAAGAATTGTAAGACCGAGTGTCGAACACTTAGTGTGGGATTCAGTTTTGTTTTCCATGATTATTTTAATACAATAAGAAATCACAGAATTACAAATAAAAATACCACACAACCAAAAAAAACAACCTCTCAACGTAAAAAAGCACACGCTGTCTACATCTCTGTATCTTCTCTCCTATCGCAGGTGTGCTGGAAGAGATTTCTTTAGAAATAAGCATCACCTTTGTACAAATTTTTCTGTTCTTTTCTTATTGTCTGTTTATATATGTGTGTACATAAATGGTTAAATAAATAAATAAATAAATAAAAAGGGACATCTGGCTGCCGCAGATTTTTTTATAATATTGACAGTAAACAATGAAATAGTCCGTCCCGTTCTGACATTGGTTTATTCTGTATATTTGTTTCACCTCCCTGAAGTTAGCGTATTCACAGATGTGATATTTGGTCAGATAGTTATTCCTAAATAAAATAACGATTGAAAAACTGACGACCACTTATCAAACGAATAAAGAGTCTAATAACTTTATTCTTTAGGTAGCTATTGGTACTTTTATCTGAGGATTGAAAAATCGGCCCTCAATAAGTACTTACCCAATACTCAATATCTTTATTGCTTTACCATAATGTGTACTTAAGTGGTAACTTTATAATTTAGATTATTATGGACCCTGCATGACACAACAAAATGATAAGAGAGAGGAAGGTAATTTCATCATCATAAAAATTCATTTCTAATATCTACTTGACTACTTATTTATGTATCATTTTACACGTGTGTGAAGTTAGCATCTCAATTGTTAGCATCTCACAAAAAAGCACCATAAATAGTGGCATCCCACATAGTTCCACAGTTATAGATAAGTTTTAACAATAGTTCCGTCGATTTGACTATCAAAAACTCATTTCGAAAAATGAGATGCTAACTTCGCACAACATATCACAGCATCTCAACGAATTTCTCGAAATTAACCATTTTTGAGTTGAAAGCAAAAGAGTTCTGCATCCTAAACGTATTCTGTTGATAGTTCTATAGGTTGAATCCAATTAAAATCACCAAAAAATTAATATTATGTATTGTTCCTAAATGTTATTAAGGAAATATCCGTACAGGAGTGAGATGCTGAGGTAAAACTGGGAGTTCTGAATCATATGAAGAGTTCTATCGAGAACTTAGGTCTTTCAAACAAGAAACGAAAGAGTTCTAGTGTTTTGAACATTCACAATAGGTATATAACATTGTTATAACAAAAACATCCATATAGGAGTGAGATGCTGTAGTATAACTAGGAGTTCTGGATCGAATGATGATTTCTATCGAGTAGTCGAGGTCTTTCACTCAATTACCGAAAGAGTTCTGTTGTTTTGAACATTCACAATAGGTATATAACATTGTTATAACAAAAACATACATATAAAATGAGATGCTGAAGTATAACTGGGAGTTCTGATTCGGATGATGATTTCTATCGAGTAGTCGAGGTATTTCAGTCAATTACCGAAAAAGTTCTGTTGTTTTGAACATTCACAATAGGTATATGACATTTTTATAACCAAAACATACAAATAAAAATGAGATGCTGAAGTATAACCGGGAGTTCTGATTCTGATGATGATTTCTATTGAGAAGTCGAGGTCTTTCACTCAATTAACGAAAGAGTTCTTTTGCTTTGAACATTCACAATAGGTATATAACATTGTTATAACAACAACATCCATATAGAAGTGAGATTCTGTAGTAAAACTGGGAGTTCTGATTCGGATGATGATTTCTATTGAGTGGTCGAGGTCTT
Source organism: Aporophyla lueneburgensis (assembly GCA_932294355.1). NCBI lineage: Eukaryota > Metazoa > Arthropoda > Insecta > Lepidoptera > Noctuidae > Aporophyla > Aporophyla lueneburgensis. Next base: position 20,305,055 of record OW028749.1, read on the forward strand.
TCACTCAATTACCGAAATAATTCTGTTGTTTTGAACATTCACAATAGGTATATAACATTGTTATAACAACAACATCCATATAGAAGTGAGATGCTGTAGTTTAACTGGGAGTTCTGATTCGGATGATGATTTTTATTGAGTGGTCGAGGTCTTTCACTCAATTACCGAAAGAGTTCTGTTGTTTTAAACATTCACAATAGGTATATAACATTGTTTTAATAAAAACATCCATATAGAAGTGAGATGCTGTAGTATAACTGGGAGTTCTGATTCGGATGATGATTTCTATCGAGTAGTTAAGGTTTTTCACTCAATTACCTAAAGAGTTCTGTTGTTTTGATCATTCATATAGGTATATAACATTGTTATAACCAAAACATACAAATAAAAATGAGATGCTGAAGTATAACCGGGAGTTCTGATTTGGATGATGATTTCTATCCAGTAGTTAAGGTCGATCACTCAATTATCTAAAAAGTTCTGTTGTTTTGAACATTCACAATAGGTATATAACATTGTTATAACAAAAACATCCATATAGAAGTGAGATGTTGTAGTATAACTAGGAGTTCTGGATTGAGTGGTGATTTCTATCGAGTAGTCGAGGTCTTTTACTCAATTACCGAAAGAGTTTTGTTGTTTTAATTATTCACAACAGGTATATAACAATGTTGTAATAAAAACATCCATATAGAAGTGAGATGCTGTAGTATAACTGGGAGTTCTGATTCGGATGATGATTTCTATTGGGTATAATTTAGACGATCACCAAAAATATTTTTAAGACTCTAAGCTGAGACACCAAAAAAAATAAACAACTCCAAAATAAATAAATTGACTTTATTAAAAGGGCCCTAAAGTTTATAATATTATGATTCAAAATAAATAAAATAACATCAGAAAAATCGCAAACCTCGCACAAATATTATTTTTGTTTCCCAAAATAGATTAACGGTCACCAAATTCTATCCAACTCCTTGTACGACAAAACTGTACTGCGACTCACAATAGTTCGAATGCACGCTTGTGCGATACACTCGAGCTCACATAGTACACTAGGTTAGGTTAGGTTTAAACTGTGACCTCCTATGCTAGAAACGACTAGATTCAGTAGTAACATCTAAGTAGTGACAATATATAATATTTGGTCTAAAGTGTATTTTAAAGGCGTCCATATATTTTTTTGATAGTCAATAATTCGAAAAAATGGTTTAATTTAATAATATTTTAGGAAACGTTTTTTGGTGACCATTTATCCATTTTGGTAACCGTTTAGAATTTTTTTGGTAGTAAAATAGGTACTTTTTTGGGTGGTGTTTAAACACAAGCCATTTCTATTGAGTAGTTAAGGTCTTTCACTCAATTACCTAAAGAGTTCTGTTGTTTTGATCATTCACAATAGGTATATAACATTGTTATAACCAAAACATACAAATAAGAATGAGATGCTGAAGTATAACTGGGAGTTCTGATTCGGATGATGATTTCTATCGAGTAGTTAAGGTCTTTCACTCAATTACCTAAAGAGTTCTGTTGTTTTGAACATTCACAATAGGTATATAACATTGTTATAACAAAAACATCCATATAGAAGTGAGATGCTGTAGTAAAACTAGGAGTTCTGGATTGAGTGATGATTTCTATCGAGTAGTCGAGGTCTTTCCCTCAATTACCGACAGAATTCTGTTATTTTTAAAATTCACAATAGGTATATAACATTGTTATAACCAAAACATAATTATAAAAATGAGATGCTGAAGTATAACTGGGAGTTCTGATTCGGATGATGATTTCTATTGAGAAGTCGAGGTCTTTCACTCAATTACCGAAAGAGTTCTGTTGTTTTGATCATTCACAATAGGTATATAACATTGTTATAACCAAAACATACAAATAAGAATGAGATGCTGAAGTAAAACTGGGCGTTCTGATTCGGATGATGATTTCTATCGAGTAGTTAAGTTCTTTCACTCAATTACCTAAAGAGTTCTGTTGTTTTGATCATTCACAATAGGTATATAACATTGTTATAAACAAAACATACGAATAAGAATGAGATGCTGAAGTATAACTGGGAGTTTTGATTCGGATGATGATTTCTATCGAGTAGTTAAGGTCTTTCACTCAATTACCTAAAGAGTTCTGTTGTTTTGAACATTCACAATAGGTATATAACATTGTTATAACAAAAACATCCATATAGAAGTGAGATGCTGTAGTAAAACTAGGAGTTCTGGATTGAGTGATGATTTCTATCGAGTAGTCGAGGTCTTTCCCTCAATTACCGACAGAATTCTGTTATTTTTAAAATTCACAATAGGTATATAACATTGTTATAACCAAAACATAATTATAAAAATGAGATGCTGAAGTATAACTGGGAGTTCTGATTCGGATGATGATTTCTATTGAGAAGTCGAGGTCTTTCACTCAATTACAGAAAGAGTTCTGTTGTTTTGAACATTCACAATAGGTATATGACATTGTTATAACCAAAACAAAATTATAAAAATGAGATGCTGAAGTATAACTGGGAGTTCTGATTCAGATGATGATTTCTATTGAGAAGTCGAGGTCTTTCACTCAATTACCGAAAGAGTTCTGTTGCTTTGAACATTCACAATAGGTATATAACAATGTTATCACCAAAACATACATATAAAATGAGATGCTGAAGTATAACTGGGAGTTCTGATTCGGATGATGATTTCTATCGAGTAGTTAAGGTCTTTCACTCAATTACCTAAAGAGTTCTGTTGTTTTGATTATTCACAATAGGTATATAACATTGTTATAAACAAAACATACAAATAAGAATGAGATGCTGAAGTATAACTGGGACTTCTGATTCGGATGATGATTTCTATCGAGTAGTTAAGGTCTTTCACTCAATTACCTAAAGAGTTCTGTTGTTTTGAACATTCATATAGGTATATAACATTGTTATAATCAAAACATCCATATAAGTATGAGATGCTGAGGTATAACTGGGAGTTCTGATTCGGATGATGATTTCTATCGAGTAGTTAAGGTCTTTCACTCAATTACCTAAAGAGTTCTGTTGTTTTGAACATTCATATAGGTATATAACATTGTTATAATCAAAACATACATATAAGTATGAGATGCTGAGGTATAACTGGGAGTTCTGATTCAGATGATGATTTCTATTGAGAAGTCGAGGTCTTTCACTCAATTACCGAAAGAGTTCTGTTGTTTTGAACATTCAAAATAGGTATATAACATTGTTTTAATAAAAACATCCATATAGAAGTGAAATGCTGTAGTATAACTGGGAGTTCTGATTCGAATGATGATTTCTATTGAGTAGTTAAGGTCTTTCACTCAATTACCTAAAGAGTTCTGTTGTTTTGATCATTCACAATAGGTATATAACATTGTTATAACCAAAACATACAAATAAGAATGAGATGCTGAAGTAAAACTGGGCGTTCTGATTCGGATGATGATTTCTATCGAGTAGTTAAGGTCTTTCACTCAATTACCTAAAGAGTTCTGTTGTTTTGATCATTCACAATAGGTATATAACATTGTTATAAACAAAACATACGAATAAGAATGAGATGCTGAAGTATAACTGGGAGTTTTGATTCGGATGATGATTTCTATCGAGTAGTTAAGGTCTTTCACTCAATTACCTAAAGAGTTCCGTTGTTTTGAACATTCACAATAGGTATATAACATTGTTATAACCAAAATATAATTATAAAATGAGATGCTGAAGTATAACTGGGAGTTCTGATTCGGATGATGATTTCTATTGAGAAGTCGAGGTCTTTCACTCAATTACAGAAAGAGTTCTGTTGTTTTGAACATTCACAATAGGTATATGATATTGTTATAACCAAAACAAAATTATAAAAATGAGATGCTGAAGTATAACTGGGAGTTCTGATTCAGATGATGATTTCTATTGAGAAGTCGAGGTCTTTCACTCAATTACCGAAAGAGTTCTGTTGCTTTGAGCATTCACAATAGGTATATAACATTGTTATAACCAAAACATACAAATAAGAATGAGATGCTGAAGTAAAACTGGGCGTTCTGATTCAGATGATGATTTCTATCGAGTAGTTAAGGTCTTTCACTCAATTACCTAAAGAGTTCTGTTGTTTTGATCATTCACAATAGGTATATAACATTGTTATAACCAAAACATACAAATAAGAATGAGATGCTGAAGTAAAACTGGGCGTTCTGATTCGGATGATGATTTCTATCGAGTAGTTAAGGTCTTTCACTCAATTACCTAAAGAGTTCTGTTGTTTTGATCATTCACAATAGGTATATAACATTGTTATAAACAAAACATCCATATAGAAGTGAGATGCTGTAGTAAAACTAGGAGTTCTGGATTGAGTGATGATTTCTATCGAGTAGTCGAGGTCTTTCCCTCAATTACCGACAGAATTCTGTTATTTTTAAAATTCACAATAGGTATATAACATTGTTATAACCAAAATATAATTATAAAAATGAGATGCTGAAGTATAACTGGGAGTTCTGATTCGGATGATGATTTCTATTGAGAAGTCGAGGTCTTTCACTCAATTACAGAAAGAGTTCTGTTGTTTTGAACATTCACAATAGGTATATGACATTGTTATAACCAAAACAAAATTATAAAAATGAGATGCTGAAGTATAACTGGGAGTTCTGATTCAGATGATGATTTCTATTGAGAAGTCGAGGTCTTTCACTCAATTACCGAAAGAGTTCTGTTGCTTTGAGCATTCACAATAGGTATATGACAATGTTATCACCAAAACATACATATAAAATGAGATGCTGAAGTATAACTGGGAGTTCTGATTCGGATGATGATTTCTATCGAGTAGTTAAGGTCTTTCGCTCAATTACCTAAAGAGTTATGTTGTTTTGATCATTCATATAGGTATATAACATTGTTATAACCAAAACATACAAATAAAAATGAGATGCTGAAGTAAAACTGGGAGTTCTGATTCGGATGATGATTTCTATCGATTAGTTAAGGTCTTTCACTCAATAACCTAAAGAGTTCTGTTGTTTTGATCATTCAAAATAGGTATATAACATTGTTATAAACAAAACATACGAATAAGAATGAGATGCTGAAGTATAACTGGGAGTTTTGATTCGGATGATGATTTCTATCGAGAAGTTAAGGTCTTTCACTCAATTACCTAAAGAGTTCTGTTGTTTTGAACATTCACAATAGGTATATAACATTGTTATAACAAAAATATCCATATAGAAGTGAGATGCTGTAGTAAAACTAGGAGTTCTGCATTGAGTGATGATTTCTATCGAGTAGTCGAGGTCTTTCCCTCAATTACCGACAGAATTCTGTTATTTTAAAATTCACAATAGGTATATAACATTGTTATAACCAAAACATAATTATAAAAATGAGATGCTGAAGTGTAACTGGGAGTTCTGATTCGGATGATGATTTCTATTGAGAAGTCGAGGTCTTTCACTCAATTACCGAAAGAGTTCTGTTGTTTTGAACATTCAAAATAGGTATATAACATTGTTATAACAAAAACATCCATATAGAAGTGAAATGCTGTAGTATAACTGGGAGTTCTGATTCGGATGATGATTTCTATCGAGTAGTTAAGGTCTTTCACTCAATTACCTAAAGAGTTATGTTGTTTTGATCATTCAAAATAGGTATATAACATTGTTTTAATAAAAACATCCATATAGAAGTGAGATGCTGTAGTATAACTGGGAGTTCTGATTCAGATGATGATTTCTATCGAGTAGTTAAGGTCTTTCACTCAATTACCTAAAGAGTTATTTTGTTTTGATCATTCATATAGGTATATAACATTGTTATAACCAAAACATACAAATTAAAATGAGATGCTGAAGTATAACTGGGAGTTCTGATTCGGATGATAATTTCTATTGAGAAGTCAAGGTCTTTCACTCAATTACCGAAAGAGTTCTGTTGTTTTGAACATTCAAAATAGGTATATAACATTGTTATAACAAAAACATCCATATAGAAGTGAAATGCTGTAGTATAACTGGGAGTTCTGATTCGGATGATGATTTCTATCGAGTAATTAAGGTCTTTCACTCAATTACCTAAAGAGTTATGTTGTTTTGATCATTCAAAATAGGTATATAACATTGTTTTAATAAAAAAATCCATATAGAAGTGAGATGCTGTAGTATAACTGGGAGTTCTGATTCAGATGATGATTCCTATCGAGTAGTCAAGGTCTTTCACTCAATTACCGAAAGAGTTCTGTTGTTTTGAACATTCAAAATAGGTATATAACATTGTTATAACAAAAACATCCATATAGAAGTGAGATGCTGTAGTAAAACTAGGAGTTCTGGATTGAGTGATGATTTCTATCGAGTAGTCGAGGTCTTTCCCTCAATTACCGACAGAATTCTGTTATTTTTAAAATTCACAATAGGTATATAACATTGTTATAACCAAAACCTAATTATAAAAATGAGATGCTGAAGTATAACTGGGAGTTCTGATTCGGATGATGATTTCTAGTGAGAAGTCGAGGTCTTTCACTCAATTACCGAAAGAGTTCTGTTGCTTTGAACATTCACAATAGGTATATAAAAATGTTATCACCAAAACATACATATAAAATGAGATGCTGAAGTATAACTGGGAGTTCTGATTCGGATGATGATTTCTATCGAGTAGTTAAGGTCTTTCACTCAATTACCTAAAGAGTTCTGTTGTTTTGATTATTCACAATAGGTATATAACATTGTTATAAAAAAAACATACAAATAAGAATGAGATGCTGAAGTATAACCGGGACTTCTGATTCGGATGATGATTTCTATCGAGTAGTTAAGGTCTTTCACTCAATTACCTAAAGAGTTCTGTTGTTTTGAACATTCATATAGGTATATAACATTGTTATAATCAAAACATACATATAAGTATGAGATGCTGAGGTATAACTGGGAGTTCTGATTCGGATGATGATTTCTATCAAGTAGTTAATGTCGTTCACTCAATTATCTAAAAAGTTCTGTTGTTTTGAACATTCACAATAGGTATATAACATTGTTATAACGAAAACATCCAAATAGAAGTGAGATGCTGTAGTAAAACTGGGAGTTCTGATTCGGATGATGATTTCTATTGAGTGGTCGAGGTCTTTCACTCAATTACCGAAAGAGTTCTGTTGTTTTGAACATTCAAAACAGGTATATAACATTGTTATAACAAAAACATCCATATAGAAGTGAGATGCTGTAGTAAAACTAGGAGTTCTGGATTGAGTGATGATTTCTATCGAGTAGTCGAGGTCTTTCCCTCAATTACCGACAGAATTCTGTTATTTTTAAAATTCACAATAGGTATATAACATTGTTATAACCAAAACCTAATTATAAAAATGAGATGCTGAAGTATAACTGGGAGTTCTGATTCGGATGATGATTTCTATTGAGAAATCGAGGTCTTTCACTCAATTACAGAAAGAGTTCTGTTGTTTTGAACATTCACAATAGGTATATGACATTGTTATAACAAAAACATCCATATAGAAGTGAGATGCTTTAGTAAAACTAGGAGTTCTGGATTGAGTGATGATTTCTATCGAGTAGTCGAGGTCTTTCCCTCAATAACCGACAGAATTCTGTTATTTTTAAAATTCACAATAGGTATATAACATTGTTATAACCAAAACATAATTATAAAAATGAGATGCTGAAGTATAACTGGGAGTTCTGATTCGGATGATGATTTCTATTGAGTAGTCGAGGTCTTTCACTCTATTACCGAAAGAGTTCTGTTGCTTTGAACATTCACAATAGGTATATAACATTGTTATAACAAAAACATCCATATGGGGAGTGAGATGCTAACAATGTTATATACCTATTGTGAATGTTCAAAACAACAGAACTTTTTAGATAATTGAGTGAACGATAAGGTCGTTACGACTACTCGATAGAAATCATCATCCGAATCAGAACTCCCAGTTATACTACAGCATCTCACTTCTATATGGATATTTTTATTAAAACAATGTTACATACCTATTGTGAATGTTTAAAACAACAGAACTCTTACGGTTATTGAGTGAAAGACCTTGACTACTCGATAGAAATCATCACTCAATCCAGAACTCCTAGTTATACTAAAGCATCTCACTTCTATATGGATGTTTTTGTTATAACAATGTTATATACCTATTGTGAATGTTCAAAACAACAGAACTTTTTAGATAATTGAGTGAACGACCTTAACTACTCGATAGAAATCATCATCCCAATCAGAACTCCCAGTTATACTTCAGCATCTCATTCTTATTTGTATGTTTTGGTTATAACAATGTTATATACCTATTGTGAATGATCAAAACAACAGAACTCTTTAGGTAATTGAGTGAAAGACCTTAACTACTCGATAGAAATCATCATCCGAATCAGAACTCCCAGTTATACTTCAGCATTTCATTTTATATGTATGTTTTGGTGATAACATTTTTATATACCTATTGTGAATGTTCAAAGCAACAGAACTCTTTCGGTAATTGAGTGAAAGACCTCGACTTCTCAATAGAAATCATCATCTGAATCAGAACTCCCAGTTATACTTCAGCATCTCATTTTTATAATTTTGTTTTGGTTATAACAATGTCATATACCTATTGTGAATGTTCAAAACAACAGAACTCTTTCTGTAATTGAGTGAAAGACCTCGACTTCTCAATAGAAATCATCATCCGAATCAGAACTCCCAGTTTTACTTCAGCATCTCATTTTTATTTGTATGTTTTGGTTATAACAATGTTATATACCTATATGAATGATCAAAACAACATAACTCTTTAGGTAATTGAGTGAAAGACCTTAACTACTCGATAGAAATCATCATCCGAATCAGAACTCCCAGTTATACTACAGCATCTCACTTCTATATGGAATTTTTTATTAAAACAATGTTATATACCTATTTTGAATGTTCAAAACAACAGAACTCTTTCGGTAATTGAGTGAAAGACCTCGAGTTCTCAATAGAAATCATCATCTGAATCAGAACTCCCAGTTATACCTCAGCATCTCATACTTATATGTATGTTTTGATTATAACAATGTTATATACCTATATGAATGTTCAAAACAACAGAACTCTTTAGGTAATTGAGTGAAAGACCTTAACTACTCGATAGAAATCATCATCCGAATCAGAAGTCCCAGTTATACTTCAGCATCTCATTCTTATTTGTATGTTTTGTTTATAACAATGTTATATACCTATTGTGAATAATCAAAACAACAGAACTCTTTAGGTAATTGAGTGAAAGACCTTAACTACTCGATAGAAATCATCATCCGAATCAGAAGTCCCAGTTATACTTCAGCATCTCATTCTTATTTGTATGTTTTGTTTATAACAATGTTATATACCTATTGTGAATAATCAAAACAACAGAACTCTTTAGGTAATTGAGGGAAAGACCTTAACTACTCGATAGAAATCATCATCCGAATCAGAACTCCCAGTTATACTTCAGCATCTCATTTTATATGTATGTTTTGGTGATAACATTGTTATATACCTATTGTGAATGTTCAAAGCAACAGAACTCTTTCGGTAATTGAGTGAAAGACCTCGACTTCTCAATAGAAATCATCATCCGAATCAGAACTCCCAGTTATACTTCGGCATCTCATTCTTATTCGTATGTTTTGTTTATAACAATGTTATATACCTATTGTGAATGATCAAAGCAACAGAACTCTTTCGGTAATTGAGTGAAAGACCTCGACTTCTCAATAGAAATCATCATCTGAATCAGAACTCCCAGTTATACTTCAGCATCTCATTTTTAAAATTTTGTTTTGGTTATAACAATGTCATATACCTATTGTGAATAATCAAAACAACAGAACTCTTTAGGTAATTGAGTGAAAGACCTTAACTACTCGATAGAAATCATCATCCGAATCAAAACTCCCAGTTATACTTCAGCATCTCATTCTTATTCGTATGTTTTGTTTATAACAATGTTATATACCTATTGTGAATGATCAAAACAACAGAACTCTTTAGGTAATTGAGTGAAAGACCTTAACTACTCGATAGAAATCATCATCCGAATCAGAACGCCCAGTTTTACTTCAGCATCTCATTTTTATTTGTATGTTTTGGTTATAACAATGTTATATACCTATTGTGAATGATCAAAACAACAGAACTCTTTAGGTAATTGAGTGAAAGACCTTAACTACTCAATAGAAATCATCATTCGAATCAGAACTCCCAGTTATACTACAGCATCTCACTTCTATATGGATGTTTTTATTTTAACAATGTTATATACCTTTTGCGAATGTTTAAAACAACAGAACTCTTTCGGTAATTGAGTGAAAGACCTCGTCTACTCGATAGAAATCATCACTCAATCCAGAACTCCTAGTTTTACTACAGCATCTAACTTCTATATGGATGTTTTTGTTATAACAATGTTATATACCTATTGTGAATATTCAAAACAACAGAACTCTTTCTGTAATTGAGTGAACGACCTTAACTACTCGATAGAAATCATCATCCGAATCAGAACTCCCAGTTATACTTCAGCATCTCATTCTTATTTGTATGTTTTGGTTATAACAATGTTATATACCTATTGTGAATGATCAAAACAACAGAACTCTTTAGGTAATTGAGTGAAAGACCTTAACTACTCAATAGAAATGGCTTGTGTTTAAACACCACCCAAAAAAGTACCTATTTTACTACCAAAAAAATTCTAAACTGTTACCAAAATGGATAAATGGTCACCAAAAAACGTTTCCTAAAATATTATTAAATTAAACCATTTTTTCGAATTATTGACTACCAAAAAAATATATGGACGCCTTTAAAATACACTTTAGACCAAATATTATATATTGTCACTACTTAGATGTTACTACTGAATCTAGTCGTTTCTAGCATAGGAGGTCACAGTTTAAACCTAACCTAACCTAGTGTACTATGTGAGCTCGAGTGTATCGCACAAGCGTGCATTCGAACTATTGTGAGTCACAGTACAGTTTTGTCGTACAAGGAGTTGGATAGAATTTGGTGACCGTTAATCCATTTTGGGAAACAAAAATAATATTTGTGCGAGGTTTGCGATTTTTCTGATGTTATTTTATTTATTTTGAATCATAATATTATAAACTTTAGGGCCCTTTTAATAAAGTCAATTTATTTATTTTTGAGTTGTTTATTTTTTTTTGGTGTCTCAGCTTCGAGTCTTAAAAATATTTTTGGTGATCGTCTAAATTATACCCAATAGAAATCATCATCCGAATCAGAACTTCCAGTTATACTACAGCATCTCACTTCTATATGGATGTTTTTATTACAACAATGTTATATACCTATTGTGAATAATTAAAACAACAGAACTTTTTATATAATTGAGTGATCGACCTTAACTACTCGATAGAAATCATCATCCAAATCAGAACTCCCGGTTATACTTCAGCATCTCATTTTTATTTGTATGTTTTGGTTATAACAATGTTATATACCTATATGAATTATCAAAACAACAGAACTCTTTAGGTAATTGAGTGAAAGACCTTAACTACTCGATAGAAATCATCATCCGAATCAGAACTCCCAGTTATACTACAGCATCTCACTTCTATATGGATGTTTTTATTAAAACAATGTTATATACCTATTGTGAATGTTCAAAACAACAGAATTATTTCGGTAATTGAGTGAAAGACCTCGACCACTCAATAGAAATCATCATCCGAATCAGAACTCCCAGTTTTACTACAGAATCTCACTTCTATATGGATGTTGTTGTTATAACAATGTTATATACTTATTGTGAATGTTCAAAGCAACAGAACTCTTTCGTTAATTGAGTGAAAGACCTCGACTTCTCAAAAGAAATCATCATCAGAATCAGAACTCCCGGTTATACTTCAGCATCTCATTTTTATTTGTATGTTTTGGTTATAACAATGTTATATACCTATATGAATGATCAAAACAACAGAACTCTTTAGGTAATTGAGTGAAAGACCTTAACTACTCGATAGAAATCATCATCCGAATCAGAACTCCCAGTTATACTACAGCATCTCACTTCTATATGGATGTTTTTATTAAAACAATGTTATATACCTATTGTGAATGTTCAAAACAACAGAACTTTTTAGCTAATTGAGTGAACAACCTTAACTACTCGATAGAAATCATCATCCAAATCAGAACTCCCGGTTATACTTCAGCATCTCATTTTTATTTGTATGTTTTGGTTATAACAATGTTATATACCTATATGAATGATCAAAACAACAGAACTCTTTAGGTAATTGAGTGAAAGACCTTAACTACTCGATAGAAATCATCATCCGAATCAGAACGCCCAGTTTTACTTCAGCATCTCATTCTTATTTGTATGTTTTGGTTATAACAATGTTATATACCTATTCTGAATGATCAAAACAACAGAACTCTTTAGGTAATTGAGTGAAAGACCTTAACTACTCAATAGAAATCATCATTCGAATCAGAACTACCAGTTATACTACAGCATCTCACTTCTATATGGATGTTTTTATTATAACAATGTTATATACCTATTGTGAATGTTTAAAACAACAGAACTGTTTCGGTAATTGAGTGAAAGACCTCGACTACTCGATAGAAATCATCACTCAATCCAGAACTCCTAGTTTTACTACAGCATCTAACTTCTATATGGATGTTTTTGTTATAACAATGTTATATACCTATTGTGAATATTCAAAACAACAGAACTCTTTCTGTAATTGAGTGAACGACCTTAACTACTCGATAGAAATCATCATCCGAATCAGAACTCCCAGTTATACTTCAGCATCTCATTCTTATTTGTATGTTTTGGTTATAACAATGTTATATACCTATTGTGAATGATCAAAACAACAGAACTCTTTAGGTAATTGAGTGAAAGACCTTAACTACTCGATAGAAATCATCATCCGAATCAGAACTCCCAGTTATACTTCAGCATCTCATTTTATATGTATGTTTTGGTGATAACATTGTTATATACCTATTGTGAATGTTCAAAGCAACAGAACTCTTTCGGTAATTGAGTGAAAGACCTCGACTTCTCAATAGAAATCATCATCTGAATCAGAACTCCCAGTTATACTTCAGCATCTCATTTTTATAATTTTGTTTTGGTTATAACAATGTCATATACCTATTGTGAATGTTCAAAACAACAGAACTCTTTCTGTAATTGAGTGAAAGACCTCGACTTCTCAATAGAAATCATCATCCGAATCAGAACTCCCAGTTATACTTCAGCATCTCATTTTTATAATTATGTTTTGGTTATAACAATGTTATATACCTATTGTGAATTTTAAAAATAACAGAATTCTGTCGGTAATTGAGGGAAAGACCTCGACTACTCGATAGAAATCATCACTCAATCCAGAACTCCTAGTTTTACTACAGCATCTCACTTCTATATGGATGTTTTTGTTATAACAATGTTATATACCTATTGTGAATGTTCAAAACAACAGAAATCTTTAGGTAATTGAGTGAAAGACCTTAACTACTCGATAGAAATCATCATCCGAATCAGAACTCCCAGTTATACTACAGCATCTCACTTCTATATGGATGTTTTTATTAAAACAATGTTATATACCTATTGTGAATGTTCAAAACAACAGAACTTTTTAGCTAATTGAGTGAACAACCTTAACTACTCGATAGAAATCATCATCCAAATCAGAACTCCCGGTTATACTTCAGCATCTCATTTTTATTTGTATGTTTTGGTTATAACAATGTTATATACCTATATGAATGATCAAAACAACAGAACTCTTTAGGTAATTGAGTGAAAGACCTTAACTACTCGATAGAAATCATCATCCGAATCAGAACGCCCAGTTTTACTTCAGCATCTCATTCTTATTTGTATGTTTTGGTTATAACAATGTTATATACCTATTGTGAATGATCAAAACAACAGAACTCTTTAGGTAATTGAGTGAAAGACCTTAACTACTCAATAGAAATCATCATTCGAATCAGAACTACCAGTTATACTACAGCATCTCACTTCTATATGGATGTTTTTATTATAACAATGTTATATACCTATTGTGAATGTTTAAAACAACAGAACTGTTTCGGTAATTGAGTGAAAGACCTCGACTACTCGATAGAAATCATCACTCAATCCAGAACTCCTAGTTTTACTACAGCATCTAACTTCTATATGGATGTTTTTGTTATAACAATGTTATATACCTATTGTGAATATTCAAAACAACAGAACTCTTTCTGTAATTGAGTGAACGACCTTAACTACTCGATAGAAATCATCATCCGAATCAGAACTCCCAGTTATACTTCAGCATCTCATTCTTATTTGTATGTTTTGGTTATAACAATGTTATATACCTATTGTGAATGATCAAAACAACAGAACTCTTTAGGTAATTGAGTGAAAGACCTTAACTATTCGATAGAAATCATCATCCGAATCAGAACTCCCAGTTATACTTCAGCATCTCATTTTATATGTATGTTTTGGTGATAACATTGTTATATACCTATTGTGAATGTTCAAAGCAACAGAACTCTTTCGGTAATTGAGTGAAAGACCTCGACTTCTCAATAGAAATCATCATCTGAATCAGAACTCCCAGTTATACTTCAGCATCTCATTTTTATAATTTTGTTTTGGTTATAACAATGTCATATACCTATTGTGAATGTTCAAAACAACAGAACTCTTTCTGTAATTGAGTGAAAGACCTCGACTTCTCAATAGAAATCATCATCCGAATCAGAACTCCCAGTTATACTTCAGCATCTCATTTTTATAATTATGTTTTGGTTATAACAATGTTATATACCTATTGTGAATTTTAAAAATAACAGAATTCTGTCGGTAATTGAGGGAAAGACCTCGACTACTCGATAGAAATCATCACTCAATCCAGAACTCCTAGTTTTACTACAGCATCTCACTTCTATATGGATGTTTTTGTTATAACAATGTTATATACCTATTGTGAATGTTCAAAACAACAGAAATCTTTAGGTAATTGAGTGAAAGACCTTAACTACTCGATAGAAATCATCATCCGAATCAAAACTCCCAGTTATACTTCAGCATCTCATTCTTATTCGTATGTTTTGTTTATAACAATGTTATATACCTATTGTGAATGATCAAAACAACAGAACTCTTTAGGTAATTGAGTGAAAGACCTTAACTACTCGATAGAAATCATCATCCGAATCAGAACGCCCAGTTTTACTTCAGCATCTCATTCTTATTTGTATGTTTTGGTTATAACAATGTTATATACCTATTGTGAATGATCAAAACAACAGAACTCTTTAGGTAATTGAGTGAAAGACCTTAACTACTCAATAGAAATCATCATTCGAATCAGAACTCCCAGTTATACTACAGCATCTCACTTCTATATGGATGTTTTTATTATAACAATGTTATATACCTATTGTGAATGTTTAAAACAACAGAACTCTTTCGGTAATTGAGTGAAAGACCTCGACTACTCGATAGAAATCATCACTCAATCCAGAACTCCTAGTTTTACTACAGCATCTAACTTCTATATGGATGTTTTTGTTATAACAATGTTATATACCTATTGTGAATATTCAAAACAACAGAAGTCTTTCTGTAATTGAGTGAACGACCTTAACTACTCGATAGAAATCATCATCCGAATCAGAACTCCCAGTTATACTTCAGCATCTCATTCTTATTTGTATGTTTTGGTTATAACAATGTTATATACCTATTGTGAATGATCAAAACAACAGAACTCTTTAGGTAATTGAGTGAAAGACCTTAACTACTCAATAGAAATGGCTTGTGTTTAAACACCACCCAAAAAAGTACCTATTTTACTACCAAAAAAATTCTAAACGGTTACCAAAATGGATAAATGGTCAACAAAAAACGTTTCCTAAAATATTATTAAATTAAACCATTTTTTCGAATTATTGACTACCAAAAAAATATATGGACGCCTTTAAAATACACTTTAGGCCAAATATTAATTATATTGTCACTACTTAGATGTTACTACTGAATCTAGTCGTTTCTAGCATAGGAGGTCACAGTTTAAACCTAACCTAACCTAGTGTACTATGTGAGCTCGAGTGTATCGCACAAGCGTGCATTCGAACTATTGTGAGTCACAGTACAGTTTTGTCGTACAAGGAGTTGGATAGAATTTGGTGACCGTTAATCCATTTTGGGAAACAAAAATAATATTTGTGCGAGGTTTGCGATTTTTCTGATGTTATTTTATTTATTTTGAATCATAATATTATAAACTTTAGGGCCCTTTAAATAAAGTCAATTTATTTATTATGGAGTTGTTTTTTTTTTGGTGTCTCAGCTTAGAGTCTTAAAAATATTTTTGGTGATCGTCTAAATTATACCCAATAGAAATCATCATCCGAATCAGAACTTCCAGTTATACTACAGCATCTCACTTCTATATGGATGTTTTTATTACAACAATGTTATATACCTATTGTGAATAATTAAAACAACAGAACTTTTTAGATAATTGAGTGATCGACCTTAACTACTCGATAGAAATCATCATCCAAATCAGAACTCCCGGTTATACTTCAGCATCTCATTTTTATTTGTATGTTTTGGTTATAACAATGTTATATACCTATATGAATTATCAAAACAACAGAACTCTTTAGGTAATTGAGTGAAAGACCTTAACTACTCGATAGAAATCATCATCCGAATCAGAACTCCCAGTTATACTACAGCATCTCACTTCTATATGGATGTTTTTATTAAAACAATGTTATATACCTATTGTGAATGTTCAAAACAACAGAATTATTTCGGTAATTGAGTGAAAGACCTCGACCACTCAATAGAAATCATCATCCGAATCAGAACTCCCAGTTTTACTACAGAATCTCACTTCTATATGGATGTTGTTGTTATAACAATGTTATATACCTATTGTGAATGTTCAAAGCAACAGAACTCTTTCGTTAATTGAGTGAAAGACCTCGACTTCTCAAAAGAAATCATCATCAGAATCAGAACTCCCGGTTATACTTCAGCATCTCATTTTTATTTGTATGTTTTGGTTATAACAATGTTATATACCTATATGAATGATCAAAACAACAGAACTCTTTAGGTAATTGAGTGAAAGACCTTAACTACTCGATAGAAATCATCATCCGAATCAGAACTCCCAGTTATACTACAGCATCTCACTTCTATATGGATGTTTTTATCAAAACAATGTTATATACCTATTGTGAATGTTCAAAACAACAGAACTTTTTAGCTAATTGAGTGAACGACCTTAACTACTCGATAGAAATCATCATCCGAATCAGAACTCCCAGTTATACCTCAGCATCTCATACTTATATGTATGTTTTGATTATAACAATGTTATATACCTATATGAATGTTCAAAACAACAGAACTCTTTAGGTAATTGAGTGAAAGACCTTAACTACTCGATAGAAATCATCATCCGAATCAGAACTCCCAGTTATACCTCAGCATCTCATACTTATATGGATGTTTTGATTATAACAATGTTATATACCTATATGAATGTTCAAAACAACAGAACTCTTTAGGTAATTGAGTGAAAGACCTTAACTACTCGATAGAAATCATCATCCGAATCAGAACTCCCAGTTATACTTCAGCATCTCATTTTATATGTATGTTTTGGTGATAACATTGTTATATACCTATTGTGAATGTTCAAAGCAACAGAACTCTTTCGGTAATTGAGTGAAAGATCTCGACTTCTCAATAGAAATCATCATCTGAATCAGAACTCCCAGTTATACTTCAGCATCTCATTTTTATAATTTTGTTTTGGTTATAACAATGTCATATACCTATTGTGAATGTTCAAAACAACAGAACTCTTTTGGTAATTGAGTGAAGGACCTCGACTACTCGATAGAAATCATCATTCGATCCAGAACTCCTAGTTATACTACAGCATCTCACTCCTATATGGATGTTTTTGTTATAAAAATGTTATATACCTATTGTGAATGTTCAAAACAACAGAACTTTTTAGATAATTGAGTGAACGACCTTAACTACTCGATAGAAATCATCATCCGAATCAGAACTCCCAGTTATACCTCAGCATCTCATACTTATATGTATGTTTTGATTAAAACAATGTTATATACCTATATGAATGTTCAAAACAACAGAACTCTTTAGGTAATTGAGTGAAAGACCTTAACTACTCGATAGAAATCATCATCCGAATCAGAACTCCCAGTTATACCTCAGCATCTCATACTTATATGGATGTTTTGATTATAACAATGTTATATACCTATATGAATGTTCAAAACAACAGAACTCTTTAGGTAATTGAGTGAAAGACCTTAACTACTCGATAGAAATCATCATCCGAATCAGAACTCCCAGTTATACTTCAGCATCTCTGTTTATATGTATGTTTTGGTGATAACATTGTTATATACCTATTTTGAATGTTCAAAGCAACAGAACTCTTTCGGTAATTGAGTGAAAGACCTTGACTTCTCAATAGAAATCATCATCTGAATCAGATCTCCCAGTTATACTTCAGCATCTCATTTTTATAATTTTGTTTTGGTTATAACAATGTCATATACCTATTGTGAATGTTCAAAACAACAGAACTCTTTTGGTAATTGAGTGAAGGACCTCGACTACTCGATAGAAATCATCATTCGATCCAGAACTCCTAGTTATACTACAGCATCTCACTCCTATATGGATGTTGTTGTTATAACAATGTTATATACCTATTGTGAATGTTCAAAACAACAGAACTTTTTAGATAATTGAGTGAACGACCTTAACTACTCGATAGAAATCATCATCCGAATCAGAACTCCCATTTATACCTCAGCATCTCATACTTATATGGATGTTTTGATTATGACAATGTTATATACCTATATGAATATTCAAAACAACAGAACTCTTTAGGTAACTGAGTGAAAGAAGTGAAAGACCTTAACTACTCGATAGAAATCATCATCCGAATCAAAACTCCCAGTTATACTTCAGCATCTCATTCTTATTCGTATGTTTTGTTTATAACAATGTTATATACCTATTGTGAATGATCAAAACAACAGAACTCTTTAGGTAATTGAGTGAAAGACCTTAACTACTCGATAGAAATCATCATCCGAATCAGAACTCCCAGTTATACTTCAGCATCTCATTTTATATGTATGTTTTGGTGATAACATTGTTATATACCTATTGCGAATGTTCAAAACAACAGAATTCTTTAGGTAATTGAGTGAAAGACATCGATTACTCGATAGAAATCATCATTCGATCCAGAACTCCCAGTTATACTACAGCGTCTCACTCCTATATGGATTTTTTTGTTATAACAATGTTATATACCTATTGTGAATGTTAAAAACAACAGAACTCTTTCGGTAATTGAGTGAAAGACCTCGACTTCTCAATAGAAATCATCATCCGAATCAGAACTCCCAGTTATACTACAGCATCTCACTTCTATATGGATGTTTTTGTTATAGCAATGTTATATACCTATTGTGAATGTTTAAAACAACAGAACTCTTTCGGTAATTGAGTGAAAGACCTCGACTACTCGATAGAAATCATCACTCAATCCAGAAGTCCTAGTTATACTACAGCATCTCACTTCTATATGGATGTTTTTGTTATAACAATGTTATATACCTATTGTGAATGTTCAAAACAACAGAACTCTTTCGGTTATTGAGTGAAAGACCTCGACTATTGGATAGAAATCTTCATTCCATCCAGAAATCCCAGTTATACCTCAGCATCTCACTCTTGTATGAATATTTTGATTATTAAATAGTTTTATACCTATCGTGAATGTTCAAAACACTAGAACTCTTTCGTTTCTTGTTTGAAAGACCTAAGTTCTCGATAGAACTCTTCATATGATTCAGAACTCCCAGTTTTACCTCAGCATCTCACTCCTGTACGGATATTTCCTTAATAACATTTAGGAACAATACATAATATTAATTTTTTGGTGATTTTAATTGGATTCAACCTATAGAACTATCAACAGAATACGTTTAGGATGCAAAACTCTTTTGCTTTCAACTCAAAAATGGTTAACTTCGAGAAATTCGTTGAGATGCTGTGATATGTTGTGCGAAGTTAGCATCTCATTTTTTCAAAATGAGTTTTTGATAGTTAAATCGACGGAACTATTGTTAAAACTTATCAAGAACTGTGGAACTATGTGGGATGCCACTATTTATGGTGTTTTTTTGTGAGATGCTAACAATTGAGATGCTAACTTCACACACGTTCATTTTACCACGAAATTAATGAAAATGATTTAATTAACACATGAAAACGTTTCCAAAATTTCAACGATGTTAAATTAAACTTGTTAGTAAACTGCTGAATGAAACCGGTGTCCAAGTTCATAATCAAATTTGGTAACTAAAATTCACTGAGTACAGCTTTACTTTAACTTATTTAATCCAGCCTTCCATTAAATAACACGTTGATGAACTTATAAATTTGACGGCGTCGACCTTTTTAGAGTGCCAAGAAACGTCAAGAAGGACAGCAGACATCTTGACAAGCGCGGGTTGACGTTTCTTCACTCTGACGCAACACCAGCACCCCTAGCCAAGTTGATAATCTGCAATCGTTAACGCTAGTCGCTCAACGTTAAGTCACGTGGTTAGAACAAACGAACAGAAAATTCGTAGCCAAATTCACATCGTTCAAAATGATAGAATGATTTTTTATCGTTTCTATAATGTTCAACGCTAAATCCTTTGTTATAATGTGTCGTTTTTCTAAAGACATTGTAGAACGAGCGGCCGACCCAGGCGCTTCAACATGGCTACCAACTTATAATAATATAATATAATATAATATTCCACAACTATCACACAACACCATCTAGTCCCAAGCTAAGCAGAGCTTGTGTTATGGGTACTAGACAACTAATAAACATACTTATATATTTCTAAATACATACATATTATAGATAAATTACCGTACATCGCTACACGCCGTACATCGCGTTGCTGTACATCGTTTTCTACAATTGCTGACACTGAGGCGTTAGCGATTGTAGAACGGTAAACGTTTGTGACTTGGCTAGGGGGGCAGGTTCTTTTGCGCGCAGCGATCAGATAATTGGATACCCGTTTGCATCTCGCTGAGGCAAGTCGTGTTCGGTGGAGCGTCTCTGTATTTTGACCAATTAGAAAGATCTGATTGTGATTTCGTTAGTATCGTATGAAAATAATAATCGTGTGTCATAAATACGCGGCTTTAATTCTCGTCGCCCGTCTACCCACGATAGCTCGGCAGCTGAGATGGACCCGAAATTGGCTGACGATGACAATATGCCGTTAAATTCAATTAGCTAAACTCGGCAGTTTGAATAGAAAATCGCATGTCCCTTAAAATTTTATTCCTTCTGTAGGTATGTTTTAGAAGTAACCTACTTCGTTAAACTATGAACAAAATGTCTTAGGTATGAAAAGTTGCATTTACCTTAATTACATTGTCATCGTGTCTAAAGTGTTCACTTAGGGTGAGGCCACAACACCGCGTTGCGGCGTCGCATCTTAAAAATCTACGACGCCGCACAACGCATCGTGGAAATTTTCGATACGCTGACGCAACGTACAAATCTGCAATGCGACGACGCGCTACCTCTTAGTTAGTGTCCACATTGAATGAGGTGAGCACGTTTCATGATGGCGGATTACGATATCGATTACTTGATATCATTAGTTCAGGAACGTAGCAAAAGTAGGACCCGTGTAGTGCGGTCCATGTCTCACTAGAAACTGAACTGACGGTTAGCGTCTTGTCATACGATGTCGCATGCGATGAAATTTTTGCGTTGCGTCATGGCAATGTATTGCTGTGCGACGTCGTTTTAGCGATACGTCGTCGCAACGCAGTGTTGTGGCCTCGCCCTTAGTGGTGTGTAGTGCGTCTATTGAGACAGTGAGTCACTTTGTTCAGTGAGGAGAACTGATAGTATTACATGTATCGAAGCGGTAGGTTTTTTCTAGAACTCTGTGTGAATTAAATGTATGTAGCATTGCAGACGCTATACAATAACATATCATTTTGTGAGTATCGTGGTACATCTGCCGTCTCCAAAAAGCTAGGCCACCATTCAACTAGAGAAGTCGAATTAATTACTGCGTTTCTCCCTTTTTTTGTGGGTGGGAAATCACCAAATGACGTCTCCCACTCTTGGGCGGAGCGGGAAGGCGTGTCAGACTTTTATTGACTAAAACCCACCCGTCTTCCTTCAGTTGCCCACGTGCCAGGTTTTTTTTTTTTCAGGATGGGAAATCATCAAATGACTTCTCCCGCTCTGGGCGGAGCAGGAGGGCGTGTCAGACTTTTACTGACTAAAACCCACCCTTGTTCCATCAGTTGCCCATGTGCCAGGGTCACGGTATCTCTTTCGAACAATCACGCGACCCCGGCAGGCATCGGTCCTAGTAGACCCCTACACTGCTGCTGACATCTCTTTGAGGCGCGCGTGGAACACTACGCGCCGTCGACCCGAGCTTGGTCCTTACCGGGCGGCGAGCTAACCATTGCTCGCCACCCGCAAGCTCGCGCCTACGGTGGCCGGGAGTCCGCAATCGACTCCCGACGCCCGGGGCGTCTCCTCCTGCGGCGGCTAGGGACGTGAGGGCGCAGAGACTGCCACTCCCTCACGCGCCCCGCCTCCTCCTTCGCGAGCATTACTGCTTCGCAGAAGGAGGTGACGGCTTCCCATTCCCTCTCGCTCCGTACCATGGCTCGCACCAGGGCCGGACGCGAGAGGTCGCCGCCGACGTGCCAGGGTCACGGCTCACATGGCTCAGGAGGGTGCTGGAGTTGTACAAAGTAGATACAACGCTGCGCACCTTCCTGATGTCATGTATGGGGCAGTGGAGGACGGTCCTTCACTATCCAGGGTGTCGACAAATCCAGAGGAATAGTGAACCGATAAGGATTGAGCGAGGTATATTCCAGGGCGATAGTTTGAGTCCACTTTGGTTCTGCCTAGCCATGAATCCTCTTAGCACACTGCTGGAGGATTCAGGTATAGGCTATCGATTGAGGAGAGGTGGTCAGGTTATATCTCACCTCCTCTACATGGATGACCTAAAACTCTTTGCCCACAACAATCTGCAACTTATGGAGCTACTGAAAGTAACTCAAACCTTCAGTAGCGCCATCAGGATGGAATTTGGTGTGGACAAATCTGCAGTCATGCATGTGAAGCGAGGGGAGATTGTGGAATCCGTGGGAACCCAACTCACGGATTCCATACACCTAAGATCTCTCTCCTCAATCGAAACATACAAGTATTTGGGTATGTCGGAAGCGTTAGGCATCGACACTGCTGACATGAAACAATCGTTGAGGGAGCGCTTCTTTGGCCGCCTGAATAAAGTTCTAAATAGTCTTTTATCAGGCGGAAACAAGGTGCGCGCCTTCAACGGTTGGGTTATGCCAGTTTTGATGTACTCTTTCGGCATACTCAAATGGACTCAGACGGAGCTGGACGCCCTGGATAGACGGGTCCGCACACTGCTGACCGTAAATCGGATGCATCATCCACGGTCCTCGGTGATGAGACTGTATATTCCGCGGAAGTGCGGAGGTCGAGGTTTTTTAAATGCCAAGACCCTGCACAACCGTGAGATATGCAGTCTCAGGGAATACTTCCTTGAAGCCGATGTGGGGATGCACCGAGATATGGTCTCAGTGGACAAGGGCTTCACCCCGCTCTCCTTGGCTAACGAGAACTGGCGCAAACCTAAAGTATTAGATACTAATGACCGCAGGGAGGTATGGCAAAGCAAGGAGCTCCACGGACGCTTTTACCGGGTCCTACATGGACCCGATGTAGACCTCTTAGCGTCCGTATCCTGGTTACGATTCGGAGATCTATTTGGAGAAACCAAAGGTTTTGTCTTTGCACTTATGGACGAAGTTATGATGACAAACAACTACCGGAAATATATTGTGAAGGATGGCACGGTTGACATCTGTCGGGCATGCCACCGTCCGGGGGAGTCAATCCGACACATTATTTCTGGTTGTTCTCGTCTGGCTAACGGAGACTACTTGCATAGACACAACCTTGTAGCCAGGATTATCCACCAGCAACTTGCTCTGAAATACAGTCTTGTGGAATCAGAAGTACCGTACTATAGGTATGTGCCCGACCCAGTTCTCCAAAATGGAAATATCACATTGTATTGGGATCGATCTATCATCACTGATAGGACTATTGTTGCTAATAAGCCGGACATAGTCGTGATAGATCGATCAGAGCGTCGCACAATGATTGTTGATATAGCAGTCCCGCATGACGAGAACCTCGTGAAAGCTGAACAAGATAAGCAGATCAAATATCTTGACTTGGCTCGCGAGGTTGTCGAGATGTGGGATGTGGATACAGCAGTCATTGTGCCGATAGTCGTGACGGCCAATGGCATAATAGCCAAGAGCCTCGACCAACACCTAAAGAGGCTCTCGTTAGGCAGCTGGATCAAGCGCTTGATCCAGAAGGCGATATTACTGGACACGGCACGTATAGTGAGAAGGTTCCTCTCTCAGCGGCCCTGACCACCGGTAGCTTGGATCCTATGCCCGATACCGGTGGGCTACTATTTTTTATATTTTTAAATGTTTTTATGATTTTGTTATTTTAATATTTAAAAATGTAATTTATATGTTGTAAAAATTTTAATAAAGGAAAAAATAATGAACTGGAAATCTCCAGGTCCGGACGGACTGCACAACTTTTGGTACAAGTGGCTCCAAAAGTCACACGCTCGCTTGGCAACTCAATTCCAGTCAGCCTTAAAGTCCGGATCGTTGCCCCAGTTCCTAACAACAGGCATAACCCACCTGCTCCATAAATCAGGAAACACCGCGGAACCCAAAAATTATAGACCGATCACGTGTTTGCCGACGGTCTATAAAGTTCTTACATCCATTTTGAGAGCTAAAATTTGCAAACATATAGACACTAACTCCAATTATGTCTGTCTGTCAAAATGGATGTAGGAACGGATCCCGCGGTACTAAGGAGCTGCTTCTCATTGATATGGCCATTAGCCAACAGGCTCGTCGTTCCCGAAAGGATGTGTCGACATGTTGGATAGATTATAAGAAGGCCTATGACTTGATGCCACATACATGGCTCATGAGGGTGCTGGAGTTGTATAAAGTAGATACAACTCTGCGCACCTTCCTGATGTCATGTTTGGGGCAATGAAGGACGGTCCTTTGCTTTCCAGGATGTCGAAATATTCGGAGGAATAGCGAGCCGATAAGGATCGAGCGAGGCATATTTCAGGGTGATAGTCTGAGTCCGCTTTGGTTCTGCCTAGCTTTGAATCCTCTGAGCACACTGCTTGAGGATTCAGGTTTAGGCTTTCGGTTGAGGAGAGGAGGTCAGGTTATTTCTCACATCCTTTACATGGATGACCTTAAACTCTTTGCCCACAACAATTTTCAACTTATGGAGCTACTGAAGGTAACTGAAACCTTCAGTAGCGCCATCAACAGATTTTGCACGGATTTGTCACAAATCGATGGTAAAGCAAGTAGAGAATATCTTTGCAGATGTGACTCGCTTCCTGTACAGCGTGGCGCCTCGGATGTCTTCGTTTAATTGGGTAAACCGAGAAGTGAGATTGCCTAATCTAGCGCAAGTTAGTGAGTATGCATGTTGTGTGTCCACGTCTAGTATTATGTGACCACGTCTCGTATTATGTGTCACTTATGGTATAACTGTGGAATTAAACGTTATGTAATAGATGAGCAACCTTCACTTTAACTTCTGAGAGAAGTGGATCGCTGTTTTGTGAGCCGGAAATAAATAGAACTCACTATACAAATAAGTTTACGCTGCAACTGCTGCAAGGAATGAGGACTCGTTCTTCGTGCAGTCATTAAGTGTTCATCAAATGACAAGGATCTAGTTCGGCTATAATCGTAAACCAACCATCTGAAATACTCAGTAAAACAGAGACAGCACCCCGCCTAGCGTTAATTAGGTAGCGGTTATTTAACGAAATGTTGGGCATATTATGATCGACATCAAACGATCCTTGATTGAATGAAGACCGTTTTCAGATGGAAAATTAGTTCCGGAACGTAACATGCTTCACATAGCGATAGTAGATACCGTTTTTATAAAATTAAAAACAGATTGAATAAGAATAACTAGCTATTTCACCGTCAATTTAGTGAACAACGACACTTCGTGGCTCTGATGTAAACATTTCATGTTACCGTTGAGAGACATTTTGGGAAGGAAACCCTAAAAAGTTCGCTTACCTAAGTACAGTTTATGATACGATGAACAACGAAGAGAAACGATGTCATGTCTTATGAATTTTAGTAAATGTCTCGTGAAAAGCCCTTCTTTTGTCGGTGAGAGTAGGATGGCGTACTTTGTTCGAGAAATATAATATCCATACGAGGCAAAAGGAGTATGTAGATATCGTAGCAGGTGGCGTTCCGTAGTTTCTGCCTACGCCCATGGGAAAAAGGCGTGAGTTTATGTATGTATATAATATCCATCCGCAAAAAACACAGGCATGATTTTTCTTCAAGGCGTCTGAAGTTTATAAGTTTGTTCAGTCACGCGATCATATCTTTATCTCGCCATTAAAACTCTAGTTAACTTCCATATTTTCGTTAAATAATGAATTCATAAGAGTCTTAAAACTTTTACATACCCTGTCCATATTGTTAAATCGTATTTGCACCTAAACTTGTGTTTGCTGATCACCAATGAAATTAGCGAAACAGTAACGTTGTTTTATATAAAATAATTCATTTACCCTTAGAAACATACAACTAGGTAACATTAATCAAATTACTAACGTATGGTTACATGAACACTCGGGCCGTGAAAAGAATATTTACCGAAAAAGCGTGTAGCTACATTTTTAACACAATTTGAGTAATTAACCGTGCTGACAGGCCCAGGGGAGACCTTTGCGAAGAAAGCTTTTTGTTAAAGAACACTTAAAAGGTCTTTACTACCTGTTAAGTGAATAAAATATTTTACCATGAAAATAAAATGCCTTGTGTTGGGATCTGAAGGAATTTGGATCTTTTAGGCGTTAGGTGCTTTTTGATTCTCTTTATCTATTCTCTAATGATGATAGTTTACTCACTATAAAGTAATATAGAATACTAGTTATAATCAATGTTATGACTTTAAAAAAAAATCGTTTTGCAAATCTGTGAGCCAAAGTATTGAAGCGGGCTCAATATCTAGGCTGGTTTAAGGAACTTTGCAAACTTCGCAGGTAAATACAATCGGTTAGTGCCTGCCTTAAAGACCAAGTATCATTTTTCTTTTCATTGTATGTAAGGCCATATGGACCCTTAAGAATAGATGACGGTAGTGATTTTCCTTTATTCCACTGTAAGGATGGGACAGAGGAACGAAATAAAAGATGTTTCTTGAATGAGACTCCGATATATTCTGACCATTCCATGCTTAACGTTTTACATTATATATGATATGTATTCGTATACTACACCTCCTTACCTTTCAGAAAAAAAAAAAAAAAACTTTTTTATTTATATTTTTTTTTTCTTGTTTTGTACATACATAATGCAATTTATAATGGGATTACAAGTTTTTTTTTTTTTTTTTTTTTTTTTTTTTTTTTTACAATGCTTTACATGGTACTTTAGTGATTACAGTTTAAGATTATTTAGTAATATAAGTAGATAATAATTATTCTAGATACTACAGTCTAAGATAATATAGCGTAATATTAGACAATCCAAATTAATTCTTAAATAACTTCGTTCTGTTCTTATGCACTGTTTCTATTTTATTATCTTTTATTATACGCACATTCGGCGACTTATCTTCTATGACTTTATATGGACCTTTGTATACATTTTCAAATCGACTACTATTTTCATTTTTTAACAATATTAAATCATTAGGTTGATACACAATTGAATTAGTTTGTTTATCATAGCTAAGCTTTCTATTTTCCTTCGATTTCAATAAATTTTCCCGGGCCTGTTCGTGAGATTTTTGCAACCTGTACTTTAGCGCCAATGGATAGTCATCACTATTATAAAGAGGTTCTATTTCCTGTGTTAAGTTGCTTGGCAAATTGCATGATTTACCAAAAACCAGTTCGTACGGTGTAAATTTTGTGGATGTATGGACAGTTGTATTGTAAGCAAAGCACCAATATGCAATCCAGGTGCTCCACTCCCTGGGGTTATTATTTGTTTGTATTCGGAGGTATGCGTTTAAGTTTTTGTGTGTGTTTTCCAGGGAACCGATAGATGTAGTATACGAATACATATCATATATAATGTAAAACGTTAAGCATGGAATGGTCAGAATATATCGGAGTCTCATTCATAACTGGCAGTAGTGAAACAGCTGTCTTTAAACTGAACGACTCCATTTTTCCTTCACTTATTTTGTCTTTCGAAGGTACGGCGCAAAGAACCTTTATTTCGTCAAACAATTTCCCTATTTGTTCCCTACGGTTATTTATCGCAGACAGCTCCCTGGCGCTGAACAAATGTGTTTGACTACGAAATTCTAATAATTCTGCTTCAAACTTATGAAATATTACATTCGCTTCTTCAAATTTTTTCGAAGAAACAGTACCCGTTTGACGTCGCTCCGGTCCTATCTTAATCAAATACCTTCTTACTTCTAACAATTTACCATGATATTCTTCTAATCTATCTGCCATATAGTTTTAAAACACAAAATAAATGCGATTACATATACTTATGGCCTAACATACATATTATTTGGCTACTTGCCAGCTCTGAGAAACTATATAATGTCCTCTAAATGAGTCCATCTTATTCTTGCCATTCAACGTACCCGGATATCTTCTACGTACCGCACTTTAACCCTTACTTTATTTCCACGATACACTCACTGCACACTCACACGCCACTAAATTATATTAACACCTGCACGCTCGCTTTGATCTCCTCCATTTAGCTCCCTGCGCCGAAACCAACTGCTCGACCTTCGTAGATGGTTGTCCAGTATCTCTCTTTGTATCCACTGCCGGTGACACTTTGTATATTGACGGTATCCGAGATAAAGAAGAACCAGTGCCAAAATCACACAAATGGCTCCTAGTAGACACGTACTGAAACTCGCATGATACTTTAGCTGATCCAGTGCTGACTGATTATTTCCTCCGCTAGCCGTTTGCGCTATAATTACTTGCTCCTCTTTTGACTGTTGTTTCCCCATTTTGTCGTAAATTTTCCGTCGGGTGTAAACTCTTTAAGGAGCTCTCGTAAGATGCACTTAGGAAATGTAACAAAATGTTTAAAATACATTGTGCCTAACTGAAGTTACCAATCCAACACTGTTTATATTACGCGTCTTTATTTGGTGATCGGAATGCGCGAACCCGATCACTTACTGGCAGGGTCGCCATGTAAGGATGGGACAGAGGAACGAAATAAAAGATGTTTCTTGAATGAGACTCCGATATATTCTGACCATTCCATGCTTAACGTTTTACATTATATATGATATGTATTCGTATACTACACCACAAGCATACATTAAATCCGTGGCTGGCGTGAATATGTTGACATGTCTAAAATGGCAACTTTTCAGGGCGGCCATTTTAAACTTTTGAGCTCTTCTGGTAAATCGGTAAATTAGTTTAACGTATGTGTTCCAGTTGTTTTATAGGTTATTTTATGCCATCTTTTGAATGATTACAGTAAACAAACGAAATTCCCCATAGTTTCCATAATAATAGACTTGTCAAGTCGTTCACCAACGACTTATCAACTTATTCACCGACTTGTCAATTTGTTCACCACAGTTATCAACTTATTTACCGATTGAGTGGCAAATATAGAATAAAACTAGTAGGTAAACAATGTTATTTTAATGACAAACACAGTGAATAATAACGTATTTATCAATAAAAAAATGTTGGGTAGCAAACAGATGATGAATATCTATCCTATGTTTTAAAAAGGTAAAATTTGTTTGGTTGTTTGTAAGTTCGTATGTAGAAGGTAATCTCCGGAACTAACGATCCAATTCTCAAAAAAAATTCACTGATAGCAAGCTGCATTATTCCTTAGTGCTATAGGTTATAATTTATGTTTATAACATGCATATTAGCTGAGCTATTACAACTTTTGTCTAGCATTTCGGAAATAAATATCTCTTAAAACAGAATTATTTGCATGCGCTACCTAAAAGTTGTATATAATTGAAAACAATGTATGGCAACCTGGTCCGCCAAATATATTTCTACAAAAAGTCCACGACAGCATATTTCTATCTTTTATATTTTATCTTTTACATTTCATTTATGTTTAAAAAAAAGTATTTTTCGACATCCTTACGTTTGGATGATTATTTAAACAACAAAATACTAATCCTTCTCAAAATAAACTATTTTATGATCACAAAGATATCACAGAGATAAGATTTGCCCTTTACAGTATGTCAATTGGTCATATAGTTTCGGAGATAATAAATTAATATAATAAAACTAAAGAGTTATTTTTTTACTAGCAGCACCCCGTTTCACCCCCATAAGTCTCGATCCCGTAGGAATGTCGAGATATAAAGTATTCTATATTCTAAAAAACGTCATGGTCTACCTATGTGCCAAAATTTCATCCAAATCCGTTTAGCCGTTTTAGCGTGAAAATGTAACAAACAAATATACAAACAAACTTACTTTTGAATGTATAATGTTAGTTAGGATTACTTACTCAAATTATGCAATGTTGTTCTAATTGAACAAATATTTAATTAAAACACCACTAACCTATCAGTATTGTAGTGTAATACGCAATAAATAAAAAAAAAGAAATAGTAAATTGTTTTATTAGGCCACAAACAACGGAAACATACTGATTAATAATTCAGTTGACAGATACATAGTAGGTATTCAAATTTTATTAGACCTCAGAATCCTCTTCATCTGGGTTGTCCTCGTCCAAATCTGGATAAGTAGATGAGACATCACCGACAGTTTTTATATTAATATAAAACTCCTTGAACGAATCATCAATCAGGTCAATCATGTCCATCAAATCCTTTTTTTTCTCTGCACTGATTGGCAAAGCCTCCTTTGAGATTGGGCTCAACCTAAAGAGATCTATTACTGATTTTCCTCTTTTCTTAAAATTTATTGTCTTGAAAGGGAGTTCGCGATCCAGAGTTTTCTTGTAATAAATTTTTCCTACGCTGTTTTTATTATATTGCAGCCATTTAATAGGTTGCCACAGAAATTTCTCCCCCAAATCATCCAGTTTTTTTAGAGTAAAGGGTCCTTTCTTGGATTTAAGTTCAGTAAAATCCAAGAAATCATTTACCTTCATCACCACGCCCTTAAATGGTTTCTGCACTTTGCAAATCCTCACCAACTGCACCCAATCATATAAATGATTGATTCTCATTTGTGTTCTCTTTTTCGTTTTTTCAATAATCGCGTGGTCAGAGTCACACTCCATATGTGTGTGCCCACTGAGAAGGAATTTGTGGTTTATCTTTTGCAGCGTCGGATGACTATTTAACAAAAACATGAACATCATTGCCACGACATTGTTTTTGTTTTGGCCACCACAAGTATCGGAATAAAAAATCAGTTCTTCGACCTCCGCTGACAAACTGTTGCAGAAGTGCCACAAACATGACGCAATTTGGTTTGCTCCTCGAGCTCCTATAGTCTCGTCCCACATGTAGCATGTTGCCTCATTAGTTGCTAAATCATGTATTGTTAAATTAAAAGACCACAACTGTCGTTTATAAAACGAGACAGACGTTTTTAAATAAGGTGTTGGCAAGCACTGCTGGAGGTCAAATGCAAATGCTCTAACAGAAGAATGTGCTTTGGCATTGTCTTTATCCACACGCTTTTCAGCATAAGCTTTTTCTACTACTAGAACTTAGTTGGCCGTAACCGGATATCTCAATAAATCAAATTTCAAACAGAAAAATTTCGATAGGCCATAACTTGACATGTCAATTTGTCACGATTTAAACAGAAATACTTCGGTTGGCCATAACTTGACATCTCAATTTGTCATAATTTAATCAAAAAGACCTCAGCTGGCCATAGATTGACACTTCAATTTGTCAATTACTTACAGGTGTATTAGTTGAGCTATCAACTATCAAATAATATTTTGGTTACTGAGTATAGGTTGATACAACAAAATATCAATGTTCGTTTACAAAAACATTTGAATCATTAATTTGACATGAGGTTTTGTCAAGTTAGACACGTTAAAATGGGAGATGTCAACATACTACCAGAATCGATTGCTCTAAAAGTTATGTATATTTGGGGCTGTAAATTTTTTTCATATAAATTCCGTATGCGTGGGACGTATTAAGCCAATAAAAATAAAAACATAGAAGTCGACATGTCAATGTATTCACGCCAGCCACGGAAATGTACGCCATATTTTCATATCCTAACGGTAGCAACCTCCATCGTATGAGTGGCAAAAAGTGCGTAAATCCCGGTTAATCTACATAATGTCGTAAAGTGTTCGCGTTGCGTCGGCTGAAGCGCCATATAACCGCATTACGAGTTTTAACATCCATCGTGGAAATGTGTCGCAAAATAACACTTCTTTTATTATTTTACCAAAATGTCCTGAGAAAATTAACTATGATCATACGAATACATTAGGGCAATCCTGATAACAGAAAAACCAAAGTTTAATTTGCTCATCTTGTTTCTTAAGAATATCATCATTTCAGCCGTAAGAGCTCCACTGCTGGACTTAGGCCTGCCCCAATTTGAGGGGCTTTGCCATAATCGCCATGCTTGGCTGGCAGGTTGGCGATCGCAGTATGGTGGTAAAATGTATAAAGAACGCTGCTGCCCATTCTCTAGTAATTCTTTAGAATCTATTCTGCACCAACAACAACAAGCTTCCGGATGAAATTCTCTAGCCGATGGTGAAAACCGCATCAAAATCCGTTGCGATGTTCAAAAAAACAATGTGGTCACACAGACAGACACGATTAGCAGCTTTCATTTATAAAGTGTGTTGGACAAAGATTTCAAATGAATATTTTCTACAAATACTTGTTATTAAAAACCTTGATTATAAGGAGATCTAATCTTCTAAGTCTTAGTCAGCATTGAAACGTTAATAAATGTGCCTTTCAAAGCAGTTTGTTCAATCTCATTTAGTGATTCTGCTTTTCAATCACATTAATTTATTTCGTTCAACATTTAATTCTTTTATCATTCACTAGCTTTTGCCAGCAGATTCGCCCGCGTGTGGGTTGGAAATTATCCCACGGGAACGTTTTACCCGGATAAACTTCTTTTATAAACTATGGGTGCCAAATTTTATTCGTTCGGGTGTTTTTTGCTTAATTAAGTTACAAACATCCAAATCTTCACATTTATTAGAGTGGGCTTAAAATGTTTTTTTTTCAACGAGTATTTATTACAACATTTAAGACGTAGCACCTACTGTAGGGCTCGTGCAAGAATTTGATAATTGAAAGAAGTTTACAAAAAGAACAACAAAAAAAACACAGTTAAGTGCTGATATCTGCACAATACTCACGTATTTTCAAAGCTATATAGAATACTAGCTTCTGCCCGCGACTGCGTCCGCGTCAAATTTTTGATCCCGTGACCCTTCCCGTCGCATCGAATTGCCTGCCAGTTTTCGTCAATTTTTCATTGCTGCTCCGCTCCTTTTGATTGTAGCGTAATGTTTTATAGCTTCCTCAATAGACAAAAAACCCTACAAAAAAGAAATCCTGTGATAAGCGCGTTCAACCAAACAAACAAACTCTTCAGCTTTATAATATTATAAGTATAGATAAGCTTCAATATACGTAACGTGGTCGTTACCCGGAAAGTACCTACTGTCTATGCGTAAACACCTCGTGACGTAACCTTTTCTTTTTATGAACACGTGAAATATCTTGAGAACTGACACACTTGATACATGTACGTGACAGTTTATCACACGCAGCCATTTACAACTACTGAAAATTATTTATAAACAACTGTTATTGAAGTAGGGGAAAATAATCGGTTTGATGGCCGTCAAAACCTTTGTGGTGTTCTGCAAGTGACAGAGAAATATTGGCCGTAGCAGGTCCTACCGTACCAAGAGTGCTATGTTTCAGAATGGGGGTGAAATAAAAAGAATTACGTGGACAAAGTCGGCCCTGCATATTCATATTAGCAAATTCAGTTAGTCAGAGTCTAATCATTAGCCAATTATGCGTCGTTCGCTTATTGAATGTAGCTGGAACGTAGCGTGCATCGGTATTACCATTTAGACGGATGACTAGCGACGAAAAGCAAGCGTATTCCATATCACTACGGGTTTTAGATCAGTTGACTGTGAGCACACACACACTAGAGCGGCCTGATCTGATCGTCACCCTAACAAAAACGATCCACCTACAAAGCATCCTCATAGATTATTAACAAGAATGTTAGTGGAAACCTATTTCCAAAACTATGACAATGGTGCTTCTAACCTAAAGGTTAGTAAATATCTACTAAAGACATAGTCCGACGGTAATTACTTGTCGTAAGCACAGAAGTAGTAATTCTATCTACAAGGTGTCATGGACATTGACGGGCAAACTGTAACCATAAATTCAGCACATGTTTCTAAACTCCCTAGCATATACTCATTAGAAAAGCCTCTCATGTCAGTCACTTTGAAATTGAACTAATATGGAAGCCTATCAAAACAGAAGCTTCTGATATTTATCGACACCTCCACTGGCACTGTTCGTATTATTGCAGCTACGGCTTTGGAGACTTGCCAAAGACGGAAACTGGTCTGTAATGTTGTCATTCCAGTTTTTACTACGGCTCTTATAAAACTAGTCGACTGAAAAGTTCTTTGAGCGACAGGATAATCTTAAGCATCTTATAAGGAAAGGTTACTGATCTGTCAGCTACTTAGTAAAACCACCGTTGCGATTGGATGCTAGTTTATTACTGGGCTACACAACGTAAATGGTGCAGGCACGCACACAAAGGTACTCACACATACACATACACATCACTCCTCCGACACTATTTACAAAAATACAGTTTCACAGTTCATAATTACAATTTTACACCTTATAATTTATCTTACGTCTACAGCTTCGAGTCGGTCTTGTAGGCTGTGGCTCTAAAGAAGGATCGCCGTTATCTTCGGCTACTTCTTGATTATTATGATCGTTGATATCTTCGCTTTGAGCCTCAGCCCACTCATCCTCCTCCTCAATATCATTACCCTCGCCTTCTATAGCCTGCGATTCAATAACGGATGGTAATGTTTGTGGCGACTGCGCCTCCACCGCGGGTGGGGAGCGCGGGCGCGGCGGCGGTGAGTGCGTGGGGCTCACGACAGCAGCACGTGCGCCGCTCATCTCGCTGTTAGCGACGATTGCACCTGTATATTTCCTTATTTGGTCAATATGCCTTCTACAGTTTACATTATAATCCTTAACTAATATTTCGAACATGCGATTACCTATTTTTTTTTATTATTTTACCTAATACCCATATGTCTTTCCTAGCTATGTACCATTTTAACCATACTTTGTCACCTATAATTAATGTTCTTTTAGTTAGGTTACTTTCATTGTTTGTTTCACTACTGTGACTATTTTCCAGTAACAAGTCCAGCCTTGTTGCTATTTTTCGGCCAAAAATAAGCTTTGCTGGACATTCGCCCGTTGCACAATGAGGCGTGTTGCGGTAATCGAACAAAAATCCTAACAGTTTTTCGTTAATCACGTTGTGATGACTGTTTTCATGAATAACACATTTTATCATTTTCTTGCATGTTTTTACAGAATTTTCTGCCTGTCCGTTACTGGAAGGATGATAAATTGGGGACGTTATATATCGGATACCGTTCATTTTACAAAAATGTTTAAATTCATTCGACTTAATTTTTACATCATTATCCGATACTATGATACTCGGTATACCGAACCTAGAAAACAGTTCTTTTAACTTTGTTATTAGCGCCCGACTTGAAGTACCGCTACTCATAAGTAAACACTCCAACCATTTGCTATATGAATCGACGACGATCAGATAAACATGTTGATTTATAGTCATATAGTCAATGTGCAAACGTCTCCACGGAGCAGAGTCGCGCGGCCAGGGCGCTGGTGGCGCGCGCGGCGGCGCGGCGCGAGTGCCGGCGCACGTGTGACACGCGCCCACCCACTCCTCTATGTCCTTATCGATTGATGGCCACCAAAATCTGCTACGAGCTGCGCTCTTTGTTTTTACCACGCCAAAATGACCCGAATGTAATTCCTGTAATAACTTATTTCGATACACCGCTGGTATCACTACTCTGTGGCCTCGGAAAATACAACCGTTTTCAACCTCTAAATCCGTTTTGCAGTTAAAATAGGGCTGGACCAGTTTACAATTAATTTTTCGCGGCCAGCCGTTCTGAACATATTTAATCACTGTTTGTAAATTTCCGTCCTTACCAGTTTCTCTTTTTATATCGCTGAATGTTAGAGGGGCAACGTTGGCATCTAAGAAATTTAGGAAAGATAGATCATATTGTTCTTCCGTTCTACACTCAAGTTCAGGTAAGGGTGAGCGCGACAAATAATCCGCCGCAATATTATTCGAACTTCTAATATATTGGACGTTATAATTATAAGCAGACAATATTATTGCATAACGCTGTAACCTCGATGCTGCCATAACTGAAATACCCGTTTTCTTCCCGAATATTGCGAGTAAAGGCCGATGATCAGTCTTAAGGACAAACGGTTCCTGCCGTCCATACAGGTATTGGTGGAAATATTTGACAGCAAAAACAATGGCTGTCGCCTCCTTCTGAATCTGACTGTAGTTTTTTTCACTTGTGGACAATGACCTTGAGGCGAACGCAAGCGGTCGTTCGAGGTGCGAGTCCTCGTGGTCGCGTTGCGCCAGCACCGCGCCTAGGCCGGCCGGCCCCGCGTCTACCGTCAACACCAACTGCGCTGAGGGATCAAAGTGGGCTAGCACTCTTTCTGATGCGAGCTCGACCTTTACGCTATTAAATGCACGTTCGTGACGTTCGCCCCACTCCCATTGCGCTTCTTTACGCAATAATTCATGCAGTGGGTGCAACTTAGCTGATGCATTTGGTATAAAATTACGGTAATAGTTTATTAAACCTATAAATCGTCTAACTTCGTTGATATTTGTTGGCCGCGGCGCATTCGTAATAGCTTCCGTTTTTTTAGGGCATGTTCGTAATCCATGTTTATCTATAATGTAGCCGAGATAAGTGACACTATTCTGAAGAAAACAACATTTTTCTTTATGTAATTTTAAACCGGCTTCTTTCAATCTTTGTAATACTTCGTTTAACCTGCTAAAATGTAATTTCCGCGTTGGCGCAGTTACACAAACGTCATCCAACCATATGCTGACACCTTCTATACCAATCAATAATGATTCCATCGCTCTTTGGAAAATGGCTGGGGCGTTTGCTAAACCATACACCAGTCGCGTATATTTGAAAAAACCTTTAGGTGTACTAATCGCGGTCAGCTCTTGTGACGATTCCTCCAGGACAAATTGGTTATACGCATTACTAAGGTCTATTTTGCTATAACACTCCCCTCCACCTAACTTGGCAAACACCTCTTCTATCCTAGGCATTGGATATTTATCTATTTCTAAATCTTTATTTAGTGTTATTGAATAATCACCGGCTATCTTAACCTTCCCGTTTTCTTTTAGTACTGGGACAATAGGGGTTCCGTATTTAGGAAATTTTATCGGCTGTAATATCCCTAAACCAATGAGTCTATCTATCTCCTGTTCCACCTTTTTCTTTAAAGCGAATGGTACGGAACGTGGCTTAAAAAAATTTGGTTGTGCGCCTTCTTTTAAAACAAGTTTCACCTCAAATTTATTGAACCTACCTAGTTCGTCAGTAAACAAGTCGGAGTATTTAGATAAAAGTAGCTGCACTTCTTTAGTATCGGACTCTGTTTTTGATTGAGTTTGGATGTTATTGATATCTGAAGTAAAATATATGCTAAACGTCGACATAAAATCTCGTCCCAGTAACGGTGGACCTCCGTTAGGCAATACATATATCTTGATGACATGGGTACTGTTTAAGTACGTAATTTGACCTTCAAAATATCCCAAGGGCAAGATTTTATGGCCATTGTACAGACACATTCTTAGGTTAGATTTAATTAAGATACGATCAGCAAAATATTTCTTGTAAAGTGTTTTGGAAATCACACTAGCCCCTGACCCTGAATCCAATTCCATATCTAATCCTATTGAATCGATCGACACTTTTATTATTATAGGCGAGTTATTTACATACCTTACATTAAATAGCTCACATTCCTCACAATCACTTTGCCCCGAAATAATGTCCTCCGTGTTCAAACTATGTAAACGCGATTCACCCTTTTTAGCAGTGCATATTTTCTTTAGATGGCCTTTCACACCACACACTTGGCACCGATAGTTTTTAAAACGACACTTTTCAGCGTCGTGATTTCTGAGACCGCACACTGTACACCGACGATTCTCCTCGGAACTGTTGTTCGAGCTGCGGGTAGCCGCGGCGGGCTCGGCGCGCGCGCGCTGCCCGCGCTGCCCGCTCAGCCGGTACACAGGTTCGTCCTTGATCTGCGTGGCCTTGTCGATTGTCGCCGTGATGTCGCCTACTACTGCGGCCCCGGATCGAGCCAATCGCGCGTAGGCAGCCTGTTGAGCTACCTCCAACGCCTTTGCAAAAGTGAGTTTGCTGATATCCTCTTCAAACAGCCGGTCACGTTCCCGACACGGTGCAAGCCCGAGGATGAATCGGTCTCGCAGCAGCATATCCAGTGCCACACCAAACTCACAGTTAACGGCTAATCCTCTTACACGAGCCGCCCAATCTTCGACACTCTCGCCATCAGATCTCCTCGCCTCATAAAACTTCTCTCTATCAGCAAAAATACAACGTCTCGGGGTGAAATGCTTGTCTAATTTTTCTACTAGATCCTCGAACTTTACTTCTTCGAGTACATCCGGGTGGAGTAAGTTCCGTGCAAGGCGGTAGCTGTTATCCGAAAGATGCTTCAGTAACAAGGCACTTCTATTTTCGGTTTTAATACTGTTCAGCTTTATAAACTGTAATAGCCGACCTTTAAATATAGGCCACTCTTGGGCGTCGTGATCGAAACTTGTGAGATTTCCGAATATATTCGACATTATACACGAATTTTTTTTTTTTGTAAAACGTGGGTAACTCGTCGCCAGTGATCTGTCAGCTACTTAGTAAAACCACCGTTGCGATTGGATGCTAGTTTATTACTGGGCTACACAACGTAAATGGTGCAGGCACGCACACAAAGGTACTCACACATACACATCAGTTACACTTTGAATACGGTTATTGATCGAGGAAAACAATATTTTAAACAAATGCGACTCGATAGAAGTCTAGTTTGCAACGACCATTAATATTTTCAGATATTTAG
Source organism: Aporophyla lueneburgensis (assembly GCA_932294355.1). NCBI lineage: Eukaryota > Metazoa > Arthropoda > Insecta > Lepidoptera > Noctuidae > Aporophyla > Aporophyla lueneburgensis. The sequence continues at coordinate 20,344,649 of OW028749.1, forward strand.
GTACAGTCTCATGTGAAAAAAAAAATATCTTTAGAACAAGAACACCATGGCACTGATCAAAATAACACGGGGCACAAGACTTACACGGACCCTCACAAAAATGCAAAAGAAAATCTGTTACAGATTGTGTACAAAAATATCGAATGTAGTATTTTTTGTTGTTTATGTGGGTCAGAAGGGCCCCTTACAGAACACATAAACTGACGATTCTTGGAGCGTGTCCAGGAGACTCACGTCTGTTGCTAAAGCCTACATGTTCTGCTCTTCGTTAAACTGTCGGAACGATGAGTTTGAGAGTGATATACAGTTCAGCGCAATTATTATGTACACGCTGCTTACGAGCGGCGTAAGTAGAATATCAAATTAATTGTGGATTTCAAGTGCTAATGGTACGGAAAATTTAAAGTACTAACAGTGGTTGGAAATAAGATTAAAACCATTTTTATGACTGTTCATTGTGAGAGTCCTAACTTTTCATTTATATAGTGGCATGCGAGTGGTAATTTTCTTGTTTAGTAAACGGGACTATTTTATTGTGATCTTACCACATTTGCAACGTTTAAATAAATAGAGTATGTTCTGTGCTGTCTCTTACCTGAAACAATAACAACACAATGATAAATACTACATAATATCTCGTGAAAATGCAATAAAGAACCAAGCAAAACTCTATTGTACTAGTAACAACCTGAATTCCTATTTGCCTACCAATATTTGGTCTGACATGCAAAAAAGATGGCTGCGATGTGGTGATTACGATGCAATGCATAACTGCAAACACCAAGACCAAAGCTTTTACAGCGTAGCGGTGACGTCATTACATCGGCTATGGCGTAGCAACCGTGTAGCCCTGTCATGCGTCACAATAATACAGTTTTTTTTTTTAATTAACTACAACGGTTGCTATATTATTTTATATAATATAAAGAGGCAATCACTTTCCTACCAAGGTGTCATAAAATATGTATAGTACTTACCTATCAATTTCTTCAAGGACAAAAAATACCATCCAAACTCAAAACCAAAAGTAAACTGTCATAGATCACGACTTTCTAAAGGTCGTGAGTAAACGGTGTAAGTAAAGTCACGGTGAGTGGTTTCAACAGGATCTATTTTATCCAACAGCGTCAGAAATCGAATCTATGAGGAGGAAAAGTAGGTCGAAAAAAATATCATCATGGATAATACACAACATCACAATATCGAAGGGATCGGCAGAAGTGAACCTACACTACCCGCATATTTGCCAGCAATGTTTCAGTTACATGTATATGAATAACGAGACTATTGCCATCAACCGAGCACACATCCACGCTGCTACTGATAAATTCGTGAAGGATTATTCTTAACTAGTACAACGTCCGTACTTTTTAATGTTCTTGTATTGTTCGTGATTTAAAGCCAACGCGCGACGATGAAGTAGCAAGCTGTTTACGCTTTCTCAAGCCATGATAGTTCCAACTGTACTATGCAAGCCTTTTCACAAACTTACGTAAATAATATAGTGATGATACTACATAGTTTGACCCTAATGTCAGAGAAACAAATAAAAACTAACACGTTGTGACATACGAAGGATATGGAAATTCTGTATGAAATATTTAGAGCCACATACGAGGTAAATTATTTCTTCGTACATGGCAATTAATATTCTAGGTAAAATAATACATGTGTATAGCTTTTCATGTAATGTAATATTGTTTGATTTCTTTGATAACACTAGTTTACATGAGTTTTGTCCATGAAATGGAATATATATGGTTACGTTACTTTGGGTATCTACAACTCGGAAAAAATATTTAAAAAAAATCAGCACGTCAGTTTTTTTTAATATTTATTAAGAAGATTTTTACAGAAAACTACATGTAAATAATCAATTGACAGTTAAAAAAATGCGTAATTTTTGCTCTTTTGTTATAAATATTTTCATCTGTATCTCTCACAAAAGCCCAACAATAGTCATTTAGCATATTTTGGTCCCAAAAACCTTGTTAATTTTGCTCAAATGATTTTAATAAATCTTAGTTAAATCGCTCACCGTAGTCATCACTCACCAAGATGTTCTGGAATAAAATCTAAATGGGAATGCAAAAAAGAAGTTTTAGTGACATATTTACACCCATACGGTCATAATTTTACAATAGATTTTCAATAATCTCTTTTTAATTATCACTTTTTTATTGCCAAAAAAAAAATATTTTTACGACTCTTTTGATAGAGTTTCAGGCTGCTTTTTCTACCTTGTTTAAAAGGCTCTCGAATTTTGTATCGTCCAATATTCTCCTGATTTGAGGACCCACAAATATTCCTTCCTTTAATTTAGCCGCAGAAAGATTTGTACATACAGGGCAGAGGTATTAAAATGCAGACTTAGGCTTATCCAAAGCTTTGGTTAAATTTTTATCAAGCCCAACTCAATGTGAAGCGGTGGTAATATTTATTTTTTGGGTCAACTAAACATGTATTTTTTACGTTCATCTTACCTGGAACATATTCATATTTATACTATCTTTGTTTTTTGAGTTGAAATCAAGAGTTTTTGTTAAACAAAGTTAACAATCCATTACGCGGTTAGTTGGCTCTCTCCATATCATTCGTTTACCAAATTTCAGTGATATATTTTTACCTGAGTACCAGAAGCTGAGGACCAATCTGTAATTAGTGCAAATCACATAAGGAATCTGATTTTTATATTGATTTGACACCGAAAATCCAAAATAATATAAATAGGCTTCTTGCAATGGTTTTGTTATAGAAAACTCACGATTTAACGGAACAATTTTCCCACAACCATAACAAAAAAAACAGCTTCATTAAAAACATCTAACAAAAACTGCTGAGCAACTTCAATATCATTGTATTACGTCATACACTTCGTTTACCTCACTCGTCTCGCTCCACATTCATACTTACGCCAGTATTTCAATTAGTGAAGCATTTCTTCACCGCGGCCTCCCCCGTGGTTCCGCATATTTTATGAATATCACAAATGCGCTGAATGAGACGAGGGAGTAAAGGTATAAACTATTGTATGCAATTTAAAAATGTTCAAGGGCTGTAATACACTGCTTATTATTTAAAATTCACTAAATTCTTTGACATTCAAAGTTTGATGAATCAGCCGAACTTTCTTAATGTCACTGAAGTAATTTAACGATAACATCTTTCATTGACTCGGAACTTTTGGCGGCTTCAGAATTTTAGAAACAAAATTTTAATTCATCAAACGCTTTTCTTATTTCTGCACGTGTGGACTAGAGCTTATTAAGTTTCGAGCTGCTACAGATACGATATTTTCATGGAACTTTGGCAAATCTAAAGAAATTCCTCCAAATAACCGACGTTAGAATTTATCACATTTTTATTTAATCTTAGATACATCTTGACGTTGAATTATCAATAATCTAGATTCTAAAACTTGTTATTAAATAAACCGCTCTGCGACTTGTGAGCTAGCCATGACGACCTGGGTCCCTAACGTGTGATGTATTACTAGGAAGTAAGGAAGTAGTTACTAAGAATAACCTGAACATTTGCATCGGTATGAAATTTGTAATTTCACTGACACACACAGCTCGCACTGGGCCACTAGATCACTCAGTGTGGTAATCAAACACATTCATTCTCTGAATGGGAAGTGGCCTTAGCCTGATTAAGAACCGTGGTGAACCAGTGGTGACGGCCGCAATTAACGAGTTGTAAGTCGTAGGTTCGAACCTCGAGAGGTGTTTTACTTTGTTTGGCCTTATTCGTTTCTGTAACTCTCAAGGGAGAAGGAACACACACTATTAGCTACATAATTAAAGAGTAATCATTGGAAATAAAATAACGAATCGCCGGGTTCGAGTCTCGTGGGCTTATCGAGGGTTTAGGTATGTTAATATTGTCATATGAGTCTCTAGTAAATGAGAACTCACATTTACGACCTAAACCATTATTACTACGGCATAGTGCACCTACGCGGCCGTTACGTGGGTGGTGCAACGCTGCGGCAATAGTAACAGCTTTGTCGAAATATTGATTTATACAAAACTGTTCTTTAGTGAATTGGTCAAATGTGATATTCGAATTAAAGTCAAAAGACATTTTGCAACAACAGCTTTTAAATTCTTGCAAACATTTTCTTAAAGTCGTCGCTCGCTCGAGTGAGAACAATCTGTGCTCTGGGTATTAACAAACGACTCAGTCGTTTGTTAATACCCAGAGCACAGATTGTTTGAAAATCCGGATAAAACTCTCAAGTCTCAAGATATGCATTATGCAATAAGTCTATTTTTATATTGAACGTTTCATTAACCGGCTTCCATTTGTAAGCGATTTTTAACAAGTGTATTAAACTGTTTTCCTGGATTAAATTAAATCTGAAATATGAAAAGAATAAAAGGCTAGTTGAAACCTCAATACGCCTAATACGGCGAATGTTCAAAGCGGGTTAACAGATACATAAAATGGTCGATTTTCAATATGGCGTTTTTCATCTAAAGCTCCATAAAATGTACCTATCGGGCTTCTGCTAAAATAAAATTATTCAAGTAGGCTGAAAAATAAAGAAACTTCATGAGGAAGTGAATGTTACAGGTGAGAAATCGGTGAATTCCGCGGTAAGTTATGTCTTCCTGAAAAAAAATTATGTACTCGAAGGAAGCAGAATTATTCATAGCAAGGTGTTAAAGATGTGACAAAATGATGGCTTTTTATGTTTGTTTTATGATAATTAGGACGAATGGGCTACGTTTTTATCACAGCATATTATAACCCTTTTAGCCCTGTTCACGAAACCAGTGTGGAACAGGACCCAACATGCTGCTGCACCCTGCTGTGCCTACGACGCAGCTGTATATTTCACGTCTGCATTACACCACGAAGATTGAGGAGATCGTGGAGTATGTACGACTGAAAACGAACTACACTTTGAGGGTCAAGAAGTTGGAATCGCGCCACAACACGAATTTCAAGTCATTCGTGGTGCGAGTTCCAACTCTTCAAATCGAGACCTACCTCAAGGCAGAGTTTTGGCCGAAGGGTGTCGTGTATCGGCGATTCCGCGGAAGGCTACGCGACACCACGCAGCGCAACACGACGCCGTCACTTCGTGTACAATAGTTTACATTGTTTTTATTTGTATGTATGTTAGTCTGTAAGATATTTATGTTATGGGTCTTTGTAGCCCGAAATAAATTGATTTGATTTGATTTGATAATTATAACTTGGTTGAAATTTGTTTGATATCTTGCGTTGAAATTTTTCGTCGAATATTTAAATGGCATCGCTGCTCTATACATTTTGACAGTGTATGTATTGAACTTTGAAACCGTTGATTTTTTAGTGATAACTGACGATAATCGTCTATGTTAGGGGGTCTAGAATCGTGTCCTGAATTTTTGTTTATAATTTGAGCGTCGATGTCTCTGCCACTTTGTATATATCGTGGTGGTTTTTCCTGAAGTTTTTGCGTTGTAAAAAGAATAGATATGAGGTGATCGATCCTTCACGGGAAGTGCAACTTGCAAACTGTAACCATTTGCTATGTGCTTTTACTTTAAAATGTAATTAATTTTACTGTCAATAGAAACCAAGTTACTCGGAGCATCTTATTAGGCTGCATTATTCCTGAACAGTATTAAATGGTAGTCATAGCCTGAAACAGTAATGTCTTTGTTAATCATTGTTCAATCCACAAACTTCACTGGTCTCATCTCCGTAGCCTTTTCCAAACTGTGTTGGGGGCGGCTTCCAGTCTAACCTGAAGCAGCTGCGGGAGGATACGTCCGGGTGTTGCCATTGCGAGGATCGTCTGGAGGACACGGTGGAGCATACGGTGGAGGTGTGCCCTGCCTGGGCGGGGCACCGCCGTGTCCTCGTGGAGGTGATTGGCGGCAGCGACCTCTCGCGTCCGGCCCTGGTGCGAGCCATGGTACGGAGCGAGAGGGAATGGGAAGCCGTCACCTCCTTCTGCGATGCAGTAATGCTCGCGAAGGAGGAGGCGGGGCGCGTGAGGGAGTGGCAGTCTCTGCGCCCTCACGTCCCTAGCCGCCGCAGGAGGAGACGCCCCGGGCGTCGGGAGTCAATAGCGGACTCCCGGCCACCGTAGGCGCGAGCTTGCGGGTGGCGAGCAATGGGTAGCTCGCCGCCCGGTAAGGACCAAGCTCGGGTCGACGGCGCGCAGTGTTCCACGCGCGCCTCAAAGAGATGTCAGCAGCAGTGTAGGGGTCTACTAGGACCGATGCCTGCCGGGGTCGCGTGATTGTTCGAAAGAGATACCGTGACCCTAGCACATGGGCAACTGATGGAACACGGGTGGGTTTTAGTCAGTAAAAGTCTGACACGCCCTCCCGCTCCGCCCAGAGCGGGAAAAGTCATTTGATGATTTCCCATCCTGAAAAAAAAAAAAAACCTGAAGCAGCTGAGTATTACACATGGAGCCACTGTCCATCTGACCTGCACAAACAAGTTACTATGTTATACGATACCCCTGGAGAAGACTGACTGTCAGACTAGTCATCGACACTATTGACAGCTCACTCAGTTTACCGTAAAATATGTACAGTATACATCGTCTGTACTTTACGGTTCATGAAACACGTTCTGCTTTAACTTCGAATTTTGAATTCCGAACTCAAATTATTTTGAACTTTGTATGAACACAAAGAGCAGTTTTTCTTGAACTTGTCTTATTTATAGATTCTCACAGAGTAGATCGTAGAGCGTACCTTTAAGTGAATATCATTTATCTTAGCTCGCCTCGCGTTGTTGCAAACTGTACTGTGACAGTCTAAAGTTACAAGATCAGTTTTCCATTAAAGTAGGTACTGTGTTTTCTCGATGCTTTAACACGGACTGTATTAAAGACGAGATAGAACACACTAAGGGCAAGAAATCTATTTCTCTTTAAGAGCGAAACGTAGTGTTGAGATGCGTACAGTTTTCAGAAATGCTACATTAATAGATATTATTTTTTTCATTTTTCCACTAGGGTCTGTTTACCTGATAGAGTTTTAGGAAGCGAGTAGGGGATTGCAGGAAGCCATACACCTAATGCCAATATCAGAAATCATATCATGTGCTCCAATTTCGCGAACTCGTCTCTTTAGTGGAATCAACTGTTAGTAGTGACGGTAAGCTCTTAGCGTGTGCCACGTGCAAGTTCTTATACATCATGTCACTTCAAATAAAAGGAAGAGTGGGATCCGTTAAGTTATACAGTCCATCGCTCTGTTACACCGTCAGTCATATTACAGCTGATACACATTATGTGAAGGGAAATACATTAAGTTCATGAGTAATCGGTTTATGTGAGTAGAGAGAATATGGGTTTTATACATTTTAAAATTAATAGCTATATACAGATTTGATTAATTTAATAAATACGTAATATCAAATTTCGAACATTTTATTTTTCAACGATATTTTATTCCAGATAGTTTTAGAATAAGCTGATCAAGTTCAGCGTATAAAACCTTATAAAACACGAATAGTTGCGACAAGAATAATGTTTGCAATTATCATTGTACTTGTGATACACAACACTAGTACTACGGCGCATTTCATCACTGAGTCAAACTTCAAACATTCTGAAACTTGAAAGAGATTAAAATGGCAGTTCTGTGGGATAAAACACATTAACCAGAATTTGGTAATCCAATTAAGGCGAAGTCAACGAAATGGTCCCTGATTTCGATAGTTTAACGAATGAATAACCTCCAATAACATTCTAACAAGACCTTTCTCGCTATGTGAAATGGAGAACGACCGAGCTCTTGGTTAAACTGGTCGGTATTAAAGGGTTTAGTGTAGAACAAACCAAAGTGATTGCTATTAATTCAAGCCTTGCAATAGAATTAGTTATGTCCATCTGAACTCTTTAATAAATCTTATCTTGGGACCTTGTAAGTGGGCTTATTGTCAGTTTGCACAGAGACCTTAATTCGTTCCTCCGATATCAGTGACGTTGACTACTTTCATTTAACAAAAGGCACGAAAAAGTTTCTATGTCTTGCAAACAAACAAAACGTACTGGCCAATTATTGGAAAAAAAATATAACAATGCCATTTTCTTAACAAAGAAATAATACCATAAATTGTATGGCATCAATTATATTTTCTTATCCAAAGAAGCCAGTATCTGCAGAATTTATTTATTACTAGCTTTTACCAGCGGCTTCGCCCGCGTGGAGGTCGGAAAATATCCCGCGGGAACGTACTACCGGGATAATAAGTAGCCTATGTCCTTACTCAGGCTCTAAACTATCTGTGTACCAAACATTTAAATCGGTTCAGTAGTTTTAGCAGGAAAGCGAGACAGACAGATAGACAGACAGAGTTACTTTTGCATTTATAATGATATTAGTGTAGACGATTAAAAAGCCAAAGAGGTTGTGACGCAATGTAATTTTTTTAATGCTAGACTGCGACTAAAGCATTACATTTAGGACGGTTTATACGCAAATGGTGGAGGCTTTATCTATATAATTATATGAGCCACGTAATACGTTGTGATCATCATAGTTGACAGCTTAAGCTAATGAGGTGATTATTTAATATCATCAACCTGCAGCAGCCGACTGCTGAACATAATCCTCTTCAATTGCATGCCATTAAACTCGGTTCTCATTCACCCTGCGAAGTTCGTCGCTCCACCAAGCCTAACGGCATCCTACCTTACGTTGACCGATTCACGGTGTCCACTCAGGAACGCATTTATCCCACCGGTCATCAGTTCTAGTAATCAAAGGACTGGGCTATGGCTATGAGGTGTAAGTATACAGCACATTTTTTTTTTTAGAAATAAATTGTCATCTGAACAAAACACACATAATCCATTACATACATAAGCCATTATATTAAATCGCACAGAAAAAGCAAAAACAATAGAAATGAAATGCAGCGTAAAGTTCGAAAGCGTTAGCGTTCCACTCGTTCCTTTCGAGAACGAGTCGAACTGGCGATTTTAGTGATAACGGATGTAATTTAATGATCACGGAAACAAATAAGGATTCTTTACTACATTTTTATTTACCTCGGTTGAGTCAGCAGTTTATTTAAAAACTTTTTCAATACACTGAAATTAAAAACATGTTGGAAATTTCAGAGTTACTGAAAAAGTTAAACGGATCCTAGCATGTTGTCAAAAGTTGGGGAACCACGACAGCCAATTTAATTTTATCGCTTCTGTATGGTAATAAAGCGTCCCTGGGTATACACGCAGTTTTAGTATCATAAAACCCTCTTAACATTTTGTCCTGTGGCCATAAATTGGCTGAAAATTAACCAATTCGCTTTAATAAATTAGAGCAATGAACTGAACACACATACTTACATACATCAAGATATCAATATACCTTCTTCTTCTTTTAATGAACCTTCTTTAGCACTTTCGCAAAAGCTTTAATGTTACCTGGGTATATTTGTAATTTGTGTTTTTTTACTTGCTTAATAGATTGGTCACAATTAATCTTCTGCATATGTAGGAGTCTTCGTTACGTTTGTCACCGAAACTCTGATTATATTAGGTGTATGACTTAATTTTTACAGATTTTTTCTTGGAGCTTAAAACTATATATAAAACAGAAATATTTCCGCGGTTTTTTGTGATATTATAAGAGTCGGACATAAGAGTCTAGACCACCAAACGACAAGTCTATACAAGTTACATAACCTCTTATAATAGTACAGTTTACGATGGCAACTGATAAACAGTACATTCGGCACTGCATTTTATATGAATTCCAGCAAGGAAAAAATGCTTCTCAAGCACAGGAATCAATTTGTAGTGTTCTCGGTGACGACACTGTATCTTATGAAACATATAATTATTGGTGCAAACATTTTAGAAGTGGTAATTTTGATCTTAGTGACAAACCGCGTCCTGGGCAGCCTCTAAAGTTTGAAGATGCGGAATTGCAAGCTTTACTAGAAGAGGACTCAACGCAAAAGCAAAAAGAGCTTGCAGCTCAATTAGGAGTCACCCAAACAGCTATTATCAAGCGTTTGTACCAAATGGGAAAAGTTCAAAAACTTGGAAGATGGGTCCCACATGTGTTGACCGAACACAACTTAGGTCAACGTATGAACACGTGTCTTTCACTGCTTGCTCGGCAACAAAAGAAGGACTTCTTGTGGAAAATTGTAACGGGTGATGAGAAGTACATTTTTTACGAGAATCCCAAACGTTAAAAGTCGTGGGTAGATCCCGGGCAACCCTCAATATCGACGCCGAAACAGCACATACACTTAAAAAAACTTCTGCTGTGTGTTTGGTGGGACATGAAGGGTGTTCTTTATTATGAACTTCTGGAAACTGGTCAGACGGTGACATCAGAACGCTACCGTCGACAACTGAACAAACTAAATGAACAGCTGGATCAGAAAAGGTCATTTACTGGGCAAGGAAGCCGGCAAGTCATACTGCTGCACGACAACGCTCGACCCCACGTTGCTCGCGCGACTCAAAGACCCTCTTGGATTTGGGATGGGAAGTTCTGCCGCACGCGGCATATTCACCAGACTTAGCCGCATCTGATTTTCATTCATCCCGGTCAATGCAGCATGACTTAGAAGATAAACAGTTCAAAACGCTGGATGATGTGCGTAAATTCGTCGATGATTTTATCGCCTGGAAGCTTGCAAGTTTCTTTCGCGACGGCATCCGTATTCTGCCTGTTAGATGGCGCAAGGTCATAGAGCACGATGGACAATATTTCTAAGGTGAGGGTCGTTGTTTACTATTTCTTTATAATAAATAAAACTACTTAAGAATCTGTAAAAATTAAGTCATACACCTAATATTTAAACATTAAAAATGGTCAGGTGCTCACAGCCGGCGTGCGTGTATGACTACATGCATGAACATAAACGAGACAAACGAAGTATGTAAGGATCACATAGCAGGTGGTATACTGTAGTGTCTGCCTATCACCAAGGGAGGAAGGCGTGAGTTCAAGTATAAACATTAATTCGCAATAACTCTACCCATTAACTTCTCAGTAATTACGTAGAGAGAATCATGACTGAATTACTTAATTGATATTAATTATCTTAGGGGTTCTGTCTTGCTATGATATTCCCTAAAGTTCAACGTAGAAGTTAGCCCTTGTCGGTTATGCGCAATTAAGAAATTAATATCATTAGACAAACCGATTTAGTCTGCAAATTATATAAGGAATAGAGCTCAGAAATGGTGGAAATTTTGTTCAAGTTTTGCAGAGTTGGGAGTAGTATTCAATGTTGGGTCTCAGATCTGTAGTCTAGTATAGTTAGAATAGTCGGCCGAGTAATGAAATTTAATTGAAACAAAATAGGGTACTTTTTACTTTTCTATAATGAAATAGAGTAGTGAAAAAGTTCAACTAAATAAAAAAACAAGGTTTTGTTAGGAGCCTACGGAAGCTAATATTCATCTACCTTTTTATAATTCTAAAAATACAGGCTATGCATGAAGGTATATAAGTGTGTATTTATAAATATAATATAAATGTATGTTCGTCTGTTACCTCATAACTCCTAAACTGTCGTTGTATTTTAATAAACGTAGTATCACTGGAAGCGTCATGTTGTTTGGAAAACTCAACAGGAAAAAATGTTTATTGTTATTCAAAATAGTCAAAGTGTTTTTTTTTTATCTCTAATTAATTATTTTTTGGGCACTGATGTGATCATCAGCAGCCTATTTTGTTGCCACTGCTGGGACGCAGGCCACCTCTCGGTGAGAGGGAGTGGGCCATAATCCACCACGCGGGCGCAGTGCGGGTTGGTAGATGTCACAGGTATTCGAAACTTTTTGGGTGATTTTACTCATAATTGTAGATAACTAATCATATATTTTCCGACAGTGTCCTTTAATAACACAGGACTGTTCCGTGTGAATATCGAAATTTATTGCTATGCTTCTATATATCACAGTACACTAAACACTACTCTGTTCCGATACTCAAATTTTTAATCCAATTAAGTGAATCAGAGAGAAAACGAAAAAAACTTCTCCTAAAACGGAATGAGTCTTAACTCCGCGAAACAACCACTTTAACTTTGAAACGACGTCTAGAATTAGTTTTTTAATTTTTCTCTCTAATGACTTGAAACGACATCTAAAATTAATTCGATTTTTCATTTTCCTCTCTAATGACCGTTTACAGTACGTAAAGTTTAGTAAACAATCTTATGAATGTTTAAGCAAAGCCATCAGCAGGAACAAGTTTAATCTTGGAACGGGCGACTATTACGAATAATTGAAAATTATAGGAAAACTTCAAATCCACCATTTTCCAAAATGTCATGGTGTAAAAGAATTGTTGTAGAGAAACAATTTCGTATAATGGGGTCCTTTAATGATTATTGTCGTACGATTAGTGTTAACTGTTGTGTAGGATCCTATTTTCACGAACCTTTTTTTGAATAAATTAGCTTCTACTCGCAACTCAGTCCTCGTGAAACTTCAGCCCCAACCCATCGCGTCGTATCGGCAGCTCGCGTTATTACTTCGTTTAACGTTTTTTCTTATGTTTTTTTGCTCGACTCTTCAAGATACGTTACGCTTATTATATACGATATATTTAATAAGCGCGATGTTAAATAGACTAACAACATTTGAGACAACAACTGATAAGACTGTGAGCTTCTGAAAAGTGCTCCTTGATTAAAGGGTAACGGGGAGTGGAGTTTGATCATTATCTCAATTGTACATAAGTCGTATGTGCCTTTATGTAAATATTATAAATCTACGTCGCCTTTTGTCTCTGTCCTTATGACCGCCTTGTTTTTTACCATAAGTGTGAATCATGCATTAATATTATTATTAAACTCATAAATAATAATTAATCTCGACGTTTGGCCGGGCCGCTAATATTATATATGAGCATTAACGTACGTTCTCTAGGTTGACCTACTGATAAGCTCAGTAAATATAAACCAACTTTCAAGTTTACTTTTATTTCATTGAAATAATTAGTTGAAGAAAAAATAAGAAAATTTGAATACGCTCTAAAAGTTTAAGAAGTAACAGGCTACTATAAGTCAGACTTCAGTTGAAAAATACAAAAGTCGAAGGATCGCAGAACTGAAATTTACCATGAGAAACTTGGAAAATGTTCAGGAAGGTTATTATATCAAAAATTGTGTCAATGGATTGTGCAGATTTTTTTTATTACAGTTTACAGTTATGGTTTTTTCCGTAGCAAGGCTCGGCAGCGTAGCGGTTCGTAGCACGTCTGCTCCGATTGCATACAAATCGATCACAATGAACTTTCTGTGTGAAGAAGACATTCATTTTTTTAAACTATATTATATAGTTTTGAGATGGACAAAAGGCCATAAATTATGCAATCAATCAGCAATCAAGCGCTTCTCACATTAGGCAATTGCTTGCGTTAAAATTATTAGTCAAATTAACAACTGTTGTTCGCGTGCCACATAATAGTTTCATTATCTACTAAGTTCCAAATATATTATTATTAGTTAATCAATCGGTTTGGTTGTCAAACGAAAATACACTTGGAACATGATCCAGTTCCTGTGTAGTGCTGTAATATGATTTAGATATGGGTCGTAACAGGTCAAACGCGATATCTGTTATCACTGTTACTGTTCCTCAAAAATAACAGATCCAAATATCTGTTATTAAATAACAGCCTGTTATTTTTGTACGGACGATAAATACGTGTTAACATCTCAATTGAATAACTTAATTCCAATAAAAATAAAGTCGTACATACATGGAACATTTTGCGACCAATCCCATCAAACGTCAAACCAAAGACAATAAAGATAAAAGGTGTCCGTAGACGATCACTGTAACTTTTTGGTTGCATCTTTTTCCAACATATGTTTTTTTTTTTTGTAAGCAATAAAAAACAATCCTGGCAAATACTCTCAATAAAATTGATTTCATCCCTCATTGTTGGGTTATCAAGAAAATCGTATACACCTGGAATATTTTGCGATGAATTCCGTGAAACCAAAGATAATAAAGGCATTCGGAAAATTGCCATAAAGAAAAATATAAAACGTTTTTAAGTTTTTTATAATGGTCACTGGGCAGTTACAGAGGTAGGAACTAACATATTTTAAAACACAGGCACAGTTAAACAGGCGTACAGTTATGAAGTTTAATCCAATTATATAATATTAGACCTCCAACATATCAATTAAGTCCTTATTGTATGGTAAGGCATGGTTCAAACTACGGTAGGATCTAAATGATTATTCCATCAATCACGTCAAGAATAAATAAGTGTCTGGTGTGACAGACGCTATTGTCTTAGCTATTATGTTTGTAATGAGGCAATAGTAGGCAATATAATTTAGTAACATCAGCAGTATGTTATTTAATAATGTGCATGTTACGAAGCACATTTTGAGGCGGATTCAAAGTTCTGTTTACCGTAAATATGCGAAGCATGTTAGTAGAACCTAAAAGTATGACAGTTTGACCATTCTTTTCAATATAGTATAACTTGTAGGATCCTGCGGTTATTTTTTTAGAAATTCACTTCATTTCTACAAAAATCAACGCAATTTCGTCATTTATAAATGCTTAAATGCTCTGAAGGGACGGTAAGCTAACCAAACTGAATAATTCAGTAATATGATTATGCACGTCGCTACGTGATAGGTACGTACGTGACCTGTACAGCTGCAGTATAGTACGTTATTTTCAATGTTTGACTTTCATTCGCAGACTTCAAATTACAATAAATTGTTTTGATAAACATGAAATAAAACGTTATATATGTCATTATAGGATTCGGTTATCCGTCCTTGGTTCATTCGTTTCGTTTTCTTTTTTCTCATGGTTGAATCGAACACCGGCCATTAGGCAAATCAGTTAAATTAATTCGCAAACGTGGTGGTCTCAAATATGCTGATAGTTATTAGGTCGCGGGAAACGAACAGTTCTTTTGGAAATAAAACACTTCAGAAATAATAACACAGGTGCAAAGCTTAAAATATTTACACACAAGCTATAAATGAAGATTAGCGTATGAATATCCAAAACTCCTTAAAAGCTTGACTTCTAAATATCCATACCGCTTCTTTCGTTTGGAGACTTTGTTGTATTACTGTCAATTGTGCTTAAACTTTTGAATTTGTTTGATAATGTAAATTGAAGTCGGTCAGCATCATAGCTACCTTTGGGTACTTTATCTTTAGCGTAAAGATACCTCGGAATAGCATGGCTTGAATTCTTAACATCCAACGATCGCTGCTGAGCTTGTAAATTAAAGCAGATGAATAATAAAGTGTCGCTTAAAATTCTTGAATCCGTGAAATATTTACTGTATAAAGCACTGGAAATATTGCCTTTTTTATGTATGTACAATATAATATGTTTATTTTCACGAGATCAATTCTTGCAACACTTTCAATTGATTTGAAAGGCTAGTGTAAATTCCCTAGTAACACTCAGAACGCGCTTATTCATATATTAGGTACTGTCGTAATTTATTGCAGACAATCGTTCGGACAGGGACCGTAATTTCCGGCGAGTGACCAAAAAAGGGTATCAAATACATTCCATTTGGGAGGCTAACCCTGATCTAGATTCCCAAACATACAAAGGACCCTTCAGTCCCTAAAAACATTTTCTGGAGAAAATTCATCATGAACTATACGTGAAAAACCGTAGCTGATTGATATTACCACGGGCTATCAGTTATTGATTCAGATAAGTAGTTTTCTAGGTAGGAAGAATAAACATGTCGCTGTCACGGTACTGCATAATTAAAATATTGATTAATGTCCACTTGTTTTATATTATTTTACCTAACACTTCACGAATCAAGATTTAATTAACACTTAAAAATGCTTTTTACATTAAATTACATTGAGAACTGCTTATTTTTTTCTCGATTAAATGCAGTAACTGAAATTCACTGAGTACAACACTCATTTTAATTATTTATTCCGTTTATATTAAAGTTTATTTAAAGGGGATGTCCCCTTTAAATAAACGTTGAAAATGTTCAAATTGTCTTTTGTAAAGTCAGAAAAATATATCCTTAGAATGAAATTCTTACTGTGGCGCCCCGTCAGCTAATATGCATGTAGGAAAAATATTATATTAGCGGAATAAATAATTATACATTTCAGTCGTGTACTAGCGCTCGCCGAAACAGTGGTTTTATTTACACGACTCATCACCCCTTATACACGCGTACACAGTAAATACACTTACATTTGGTGACCCCGACGTGATCCAAATGTAAGTGTATTTACTGTGTACGCGTGTATAAGGGGTGATGAGTCGTGTAAATAAAACCACTGTTTCGGCGAGCGCTAGTACACGACTGAAATGTATAATTATTTATTCCGCTAATATAATATTTTTCCTACATGCATATTAGCTGACGGGGCGCCACAGTAAGAATTTCATTCTAAGGATATATTTTTCTGACTTTACAAAAGACAAT
This sequence comes from Aporophyla lueneburgensis, assembly GCA_932294355.1. Lineage (NCBI taxonomy): Eukaryota > Metazoa > Arthropoda > Insecta > Lepidoptera > Noctuidae > Aporophyla > Aporophyla lueneburgensis. The sequence continues at coordinate 20,361,052 of OW028749.1, forward strand.
TTGAACATTTTCAACGTTGCAACACTTACATTTGGTGACCCCGACGTGATCGACGTGAGCTTTTTTACCTTGCCAATTTGACGCAAATGGACCAATATTGTTTTGACGCTAACGTCGAAATCTGCTGCTAATTCAGCCGTAGATTGTGTATCATCAGCTTCCACAATCGCCTTTAATTCGTCATTGTTGACCAAAGTCTTCGGACGACCGCGAGGTTCATTTTTCAGGTCGAAATTTCCAGAACGGAAGCGAGCAAACCCATAACAGGTGGTGCGTTGGTTTGTAGTGTTAGCTCCGTAAACGTCGTTGACGTTGCGTGCCGCTTGTGCCGTGTTGCTGCCACGACGGTACTCATATTCCATAATTACTCGAATTTTTAACGTATCCACGATGACGAAAAAGATTGAAATGCGATGAAAATGTAACAGTAATCAATAAACAAATGACTACTTTTAGAAAAAGAATTCCATGTTTTTAAAATAAAATTAATTTGAAATTAGAATTCTTAGACAAACAAAAATTATTTAGATTTGAAATGGCCAGTACTGCAGAACGGCAATTTCATAGGTAAAGACCTAGTATTATAAAGCTGAAGAGTTTGTTTGTTTGTTTGTTTGATTGAACGCGCTAATCTCAGGAACTACTTGTCCGAATTGAAAAGTTATTTCTGTGTTGGATAGCCTATTTATCGAAAAAGGCTATAGGCTATGTAACATCACGATACAGCTAAGAAGAGTGGAGCAGTAATGAAAAATGTTGCAAAAAAGGGAAAAATCACACGGGTAGGTGATTTGACGCGACGGGAACAAGAAATTTAACGCGGACGAAGTCGCGGGCAGAAGCTAGTTTATGATAATCTGAAAATTCAACAGATAAACATAAAAGACAAATGAAAGAAATAAAGTTTATAACGAGTGCTAACATAATATTATTAGAGCCCGTTTATCGAATAAACGGTAAGTCGCTGATAACACAAAACTGAAAATAATTATGTATTCTAGTAAATCTGAGTGTTAGATAACTTGTTTAAGTATAATTTATTCTATTGTTGTTAATCTAATTGTTCCTAGTTCATGCTTACCGTTAAATAAACTAGAGCTTCACGGTGGTTCACCGCCCGAACAAAGGCGGTCATAAATACTTAAACCTTCAATGGCGCTTGTTTTTTTGTGCATTTTGGGCTTAAAATAATGTAAGTAGACAATAATCACTTCATTTTGTGTATTTACTCACAAAATAATATATTTATCACATTGAAATAAATATATTGCAAGGGAAAAATTTCTGATTTACATTTAAAAAATCTAAACAATTATTAGATAAACATTGATGTGGTTTTAAGTATGGTTAAATAGTTATATCATAAACCTATTATAAAACAATAGAAAAATATTAGTAAACTATCTTTAATCAACCAAATATACTATCTTATGACTAAAATCAGTTACAAAAAACTGATATCGAAATCTTATACATAATTAATACTTATATTACAATATAATAAGCTACACCTGTAATAGGTTTAGCACCTGACTCGTATATAAGCTCTTTTTCGTTAGGTGAAGCTTCCGAAGACTTGTTATATAAGGGTCCGAACTGAGCATCAGTCTACGAATTAAATCGGTTTTTGTTAGCTCCCGCGACATTTTTCGAGTATGATCTCGTCGATATGCCTTGATGTTTTTATTGTTAGTGTCGGCTGCCCCTTCGGAAAGTTCCCCAATGGATAATACTGCATTTTGAATAATCTCGGGACCATGAAAAAGTATTTTGTGGACGGAAGCAGGAAGATTATACCACGGATATTCATTAACCAAAAGTCGTGCGGTCTCTAAAGCATATTCCCTGAATTTATCTACATGTATATTGTAACCAGATGACAAAGCTTGTAAAATAACAGAACAACGGTCGATCAAGTTCTTATTTGATCCGGTAATTTCAGTAGCTACAGCTGAATTCATGAAAAAAATTCACACAAAAACGCTAAAATACTCTATTTACAGATTTTCATAATTCATTCAGACGTTTTCACAATATAAATACACGTTTCTGTAATGGGTCGATATCTAACTTTTTATTACTAATAGTATCTTGAAAAGCTAGAAGTGTGTGTTGGTATTTTTCACGCACACTACCACGTACATTAGCCCAAATTTCAAAGAAATGCATGCTTGAAAACGTACAATTTGTCTGAAAAGAAAACAATTCTATTAGTTTTTTTTTTTCGTAGACCCTGCTACGCCAAGAGAACTGACGGCGTAGACCCTCTTTAAATCACAAATGGGCAAGTATGGGCAGACAATTATATCTGTTTTAGAAAGTATATTAATATAGACCTTTATTTTAATGGTAGACTCAATCTCCGCTTAATCTGTACAATTTCCCAAAAGTCTACGTCTACGTCTACAGAAAAATATACAATATCATGAGTGCGGCGTAGCACTACAATAATGTAAAAACATAACCAAAATATTTAATCAAATAATAATAATTTGCAAAAACATACCTTGTTCTTGGAATTCCATTTCACAAACACGTCAAACAAACAATACAATTCTGGAAATTCTAATTTTAAAAACCACAACAAATGAGTCACTGATAACAGCACGGTGCAACATTGCCGATGTGTTCACTTCAGAGGTCAATTAATAAGTGATAAAATAACAAAAAGGATGACATATTTATACTTTTCGATAGATTGTTTATTGGACTAGTGAAATACGTAAACAATTACTCATATTTTAACAATGCATTTTTTGGAATTATGACTTATGGCAGGAACCACCGCGAGCTGGTCCATAAAGATAAGCTCTGGGTGTTGTTGCTACAGTTATATCTAAAATCTATAAAATTGCGGTAAAATTGATCTATCAAAGTGGAGTTTTGAACAACTTAAACGAAATGTGGTCATGCATTAATGGTACGAATATATCGCAAAAATAAATCCGGAATATTTCAGTTCTCGTGGTGGAACGTTTATAAAGCCTTCATTTACTGCAAACTCGTAAAACATTTTTGAAGCTACACATTAACACCTTCGACGCCGAGCATAATCTCCAGAATCACACTTTTTTTTGTTGTATATTTTTTTCTTATGTGGTTTTATGTATCGTATTAATGTGTTTTAACCTTAAATCTTCCTCTTCTCTTCTCTTTTTCAAGTTTTTTAAATATAGTATCAAAAATGATACACTGGCCTACCAAATTATTTTGTATGTTCTCATATCTCCGCGGCCATGTGTATCGTTTTTGATACACATTGTATAAACAAGTGTGTGCAAAAATGATACACAGGCACCAAAGGTGTCAAGCAGTTTTAGAGTAAATAAACATTTTTATTTACTTTCCAATCTAAGGAAATCTCGTGGAGAATTCAGGAATTATGTCACTTAAGTAAATTGCAGATGTCTTGTGAAATACCTGTTACCTGTGTACCTCATGGAAGAGAGGATTGGAGTTAAATATTTAATAAGTGAAGGAAAGTCTATTAAGCTTCTTACCACTTGAGAGGAAATGCCTCTTGTTATAATTACTCACTGTTTTACGGAACAGTCTAGAAATACAAGCTGCAAGCGATGCCTGTGTTTAGAAATTTATAGTTTCTACAGCTAGTTAGTGGTCACGTTCTAGTTGGCAGGCGCTGAATATGAGCAGTAATACTACTCTGTCAAGAAAGTACCAGGAAAAGATCAATAATGCGCCAAATGTTAGTTAGGTATTCATCCAAATTTATGTTATCACCTTCTACTTCAGTAACAATTTCAGTTCTCGCCAGGAATTCTCCTTTATGTCTTCTGCTGAATGAAAACGGGAACCTAAAAATAGTTATTAAAGTTTAGGAAAAAGAAAGAAGTCAGCTGGAGCCCTATCTGGTGAATAAGGTGGTTGCTCGATGGTATTTGTTGAGTTTTTGGTAAAAAAGATATCTTGGTACTAGCCGAGAGAAACAAGTTTCATACCCAAGTGATTATTTAAAATACAATAGTACGCATTGACTCTAGAGACACAGAAACTTCGGCGGCTATCTCTCTCAAACTAAAATGTGTATTTTCACTCATTATTTTCTTCACTTTTGCGATGTTAGCTTTTGTAGACGGTGATGGCCTACCAAAGCGAGGCAAATCTTCCATCACATCTCGACCGCTTTTGAGTGATTTGTACTACTCATAAGCACGTGCTTTTGATAAAGTCGATTCTGCGTAACATTTTCACTGACTCCAAATACTAAATCTCATTGGTGATGCAAAATTTAAGACAAACTCTTTGTTCGATTTTTTGTCCATTATATTTGGAATACGCACTGTATTTAATCTAACTACGTAACCGAAGTAACTCAAATTCCGTGCCAAAATGGAAAACAGTTGTGCCAATCTAACAACAACAACAACAAAAAAAAAACAAAATATGAACTTATATACTTGCCAAAAAGGTACTTAGTTACTTGAACCATAAACAAATCATCCCGAAACTTTTTGACTGAATGTATATTTGAGCCTCGTAACTAAGTTACGTGACAAAAGTTTTCTGCTTGTGAGTTGACGATAAAAGTTTTGTCCCGGAAGCAATTTAGAAGAGTAAGCCGAAACCATGGTGCATAGGTAAACATCTTAGTTCCTTCATTCGTTTGCTCTATGTTTAATATGGTACAAGTACAGTAAAGCAAAATAAACTCAAACCTGAAAAGCGCAAATAATGTAATGGTGGAACTTTAATACTGTCGTAAACAGAAATACCACCACTAGGATAAACCTTAAATATGCGTCTGTCCCACAAAATTCACAATGTATCAAAGTTTCGATTGGTGACCACTATCAAGAGAATTCCTAGCTAACCCTTATGTTTGAAACAGACATAATAGCTCATGCAGGCCGTGGAGTTGTCCTAAGTCCTAAAGTATTCAAAACTATTAGTATTATTCAGTTATTTACGAGCATTGCAAGCGCCTTTCCATTATTAACACAAAGTCATGAGATTATTAAAAGAACCTACTCGACGGAATCACGATGCCATTTTAATTTGAAATTCGTAATGTACTGAAAGATAACGAAGTTTTTACAGCTTTGTCAAAGTCAAAGTCAAAGTATTTATTTCAAATAGACCCAAAAAGGCACTTTTGAACGTCTACAGTTATATGAAAATAGAATTGATTCTAGTTGCCCCTTCCAAAAGGTAGATTCGTATGGAGAAGAATGGGCAAAAAACTCCACCGTTACTCTTTTAAAATGTTTTCAATATTTGTATACAATATTTATATAATTATATGTGAAGACAATGCACCTAAAATAAAATTACCATACCACAACAGGTAAAAAATTTAAAAAGAAGCAAAGAGAGATAAATTTATTATATGATAGATACATGGTGCCTACATACTTACAAACATTGCAAAGACAAAAATACAAATTTCCTAATATTTTACAAGTTACAAATCAGTGTATGAGTTATAGTAATCATAGAATGTAAATCAGTGTCATAGGGGAAAAATAAATCTAATACAATTAAGTTAGCAACCAATTTGATAAACTCTAAGACTGTCCTATGGAGCGAGACAAGCATGTTTCCAAGCATTCTTATCTTGGATGTAATCCTCTAATTTGTAATAAGCTCGTTTACAAAGTGTACTCTTAATATGATTTTTAAACTTCCTTTCATTTAATTGCAATATATCAGAAGGAATTTTGTTGTAGCATTTAACACAGTACCCCGTAAAAGATGTATGTACTTTTGCTAATCTGAAAAATGGTTGATCTATCTTGTCTTTATTTCTAGTGTTAAAAGTATGTCTATCGCTTATTTTCTTAAAAAAATGTAGATTTTTTCTTACATACATAATATTTTCATAAATGAATTGGCAAGGTACCGTCATAATATTAATACTTTTAAACAGTTCTCTGAGAGATTCGCGGCGACTTAGATTATAAATGGCTCTGACAGCTCTCTTTTGCAAAATAAAAATGGATTCAATGTCAGCAGCCCTACCCCACAGTAAAATGCCATACGACATAATGCTGTGGAAGTAGCTAAAATAGACCAAACGCGTAGTTTCTACATCTGTTAACTGTCTTATCTTTCTAACAGCATAAGCAGCCGAGCTCAGCCGCCCCGCAAGAGATGTTATATGAAGTCCCCATTGTAATTTTTCGTCTAGCGTGATTCCCAGGAATACCATTTGATTAATAAATTCCAGTTTATCCCCATTCAATAAGATGTCACATTCACTACTTCTGACATTAGGTAATTGAAATCGAATACATTTGGTTTTATTTTCATTAAGTACCAAATTATTTACTGTAAACCAGTCTTGGACCTGGAGAATGGAGTTATTTACGTCGTCAAGAGTTTGTGACCGTCTGTCAATTTTAAATATCAATGATGTGTCATCTGCAAATAACACTATCTTCGGTTGGTTTGGAAGTAAATGGGGTAGATCATTAATGTAAACCAAAAAGAGGAATGGACCCAATATCGAACCTTGAGAAACGCCCATTGCCATTTCTGACCCTAATGAGTTTACGCCGTTTACTTGGACTTTGACCGTTCTATCTTTCAGGTATGATCTTATTAAGTCAAGAGCTGTATTTCTAATTCCATAGTGCTCTAGTTTCAGTAGCAGTGTCTCATGATTTACGCAATCGAACGCCTTAGAGAGGTCACAAAAGATTCCAATGGCATCCTGTGCTTCTTCCCAGGCGTTAAAAATGTTCTTTATTGAAATTGTTGAAATGAAAACCTTGTTGGAGAAATATTTACTCAAATGAAGAGCGTAGATAATAGGAAATGCTCTTAAGAGGTATTCGCTTTTGTTTCCAGGAATAGCTAATTAGCCTTTGAATGTAAGTTGTCGGTTGAATTTGAACTTTCGTAACAGTGTACATAAAACAACGTTGTGACGCGATTCTGGCAGAATGTTATTTTTCCACGATTTTTTCATGGAATTGCCGCATCGTGCCTGTTTGTGGAAGCCTTAATGTTTTTACAATTCAATGTATATCTACTACTGTCCTGTCTCTGTGTTTTGTAGTTTGGTGTAATTTATTAATTTTTATTTAGACAAAAGAGAAAACAAAGAAAAAAGCATCTAGTGAGGATCCTGCAATTGTGTTTACGTTTGCAGAAATACATTGGAAAACTTCTTTATAAAAGTATACAATTTTAATGAAGAAATGGATGCAGCGAGTTAACAAAAATCCCACACTACTCAATCACTTTCACCTCTAAAATATCTGCCGAAGCAATAACTTAAACAATTTGTCACCAAATTATTTTAATTAACAATTCCACGTTAAATGAAATACTTATTACAACAATAGTTGAACTGTGTAAAGATTAATCTGTAGAGCTACGTAACGGTCATCTCTGACATTCAAAGTTTGCAGAAAGTCTGTGGAATCTCTTCAATGTCTCTGAAATAATTGACTTACAACATCTCTAATTGTTTTTGGAACTATTTAGTACATTCAGATGGGTCAATTTAGAATTGATTTACCGCTTTGTCGGATTTGCACTCGTGTCAATCTTATTCAGATAAGAGTTACACAGAGAAATAAACTTTTCATGGAACTTTTGTAAATACAAAGAAAACTCTGCAGACAACAAAATTTATTATATTATCACTTTTGATCCTGATATTATCTGCTGTTATTATCTGTCTAGATTTTAATAACATAGCCGTGTTGAAAAAAAGGTCTATGTATGAAGCCTTTCTTGTTATATGTTGAGTATAAAACGTAACTTTGAATTCCCAGAACTGTTATAACAGGATTAAAAACCTAAAGTTCTAAGCCACGCGGCTGAGCACTGTCATGTTCCTGCTCTAAAATACGTCTTTTTACGACATTCAATGTCGGCATTTCTGTTACAAAATACCTCTAAATACCTCTTTATTTCAACAATTTCGACGCTTCCAGAGAGATGTGTCAGTCTGTCTGTTTTGGGATATATGTTTACACCTATATAACATTTAGATGCAATAACATTCACCCCATATGGCACATTACACGTGCCATAAAGCTTACACGTGGATGGCAGAAAAAATGTCACAGGACGCGTGCCGTTCAATGCCATTGTGCCCACAGTCTTCTTACCTCGATAACCAGCGTAATGGTCCGGTGAACCATCTGCAATTTGCATCCCGTTACAAAACCTGCTTGCTCATTGTTTATTTACACGGCGCGGGGACGGCGACCGCTAATCTCTATGCGTGAATTGTTAGATACAAATAGGTCCTACAATATTTTTATGCAGTAGGTACCTACCACCATAGCATACCAACCTGTTAATTTACCAATAATCGCTCGTTACGTTGCAACTGTCTGAAAGCAGGTTTTGAGGTACCGATCACGTCTTTCCTTGGGGACAAGCACGTGAACCAATGTCCAACATTATTACATACTCTCTCGGGACCTATAGCTTATAACGTGCACACACCTCACACGTGCCTCAAATACTCACGACAATAACACCAGGCACTTACAAGTGGGACATCAAAGTGAGCCCCTAAAGTGACCCTTTCTTCAAGTGCACTCAGGTAAAGCCTACATGATAAGTGCCGTGTTGACATGGGTCACAGGTATCTGAAAGATAATTTGTCTTGATAGCAATCATATAATTTTTACATTCTCTAAACAGAAATAAGTTAAGAGCAGACAAGGTCTTGAAATTATTGCAGGATACGTGCTTTATTTCAACAAAACTCGGGATACAGACATTCTAAGTGTTCCCCCATGTACATAGTCTCGCAGTTGGAACATAACATTATCCAGGTTTTAGTCGAGCTTTTTGTCTGAAACTCTGCCACGCTCCAACGCTCTAATTAGAATATTTACTTGGCACTTATTACGCCTACTGCACTGTTTTCTCTAATTCCAAGGTTTTACTTTGAGATACGAGTACAAGAAGCAAACTGGAAAATGCTCAAAGGAAGCGTAGTCTTGGCTTGGAGTGTAAACTTTTAGGTAATTTAATTATTTCTGTGTTACAAAATATTGCTCCATTAAAGTTTTGTAGATACTAGGTATTTAAATTTTGTCTCATTTGTGTTTGTCATCCAATATACTAAAGAAACCATTAAAATATCATCGTTGTGATCCTAAACGTCTTTCAATTTCACCCTTCATCACTCATATAAGATTTTTTGCGATTTAAAACGCATTAATCATACTCTTAGTCATTTTCACCAGACAATTTTTGTTCACCAAAGATATTCCTGCATTATGCGAACATTATTTGATGGTAAAAACATTATGTTAATGACTCAACCATCTTTATTACATTACTCGCACACGCCACTATTAATCACATCTAACGTATCGAACTATACCTACTTACCTATGTAATATGAAAGGTCAGGCCAAGATTTCATTATGGCCCGTAGGTGCATAAATGTGATTTGATAATATTAAAGTAGGACTCAACCAAAGAGTTCCTACTTCATAGGTTTTAGTTGCTGTCCACAAACAAAATAATGAATCGACTCAATTTAATAGAGGTGTTTTAGTGGAGTAAGAGGAACCTCTAAATTAAAATAAACATTGCATAGAAAGCGTAAATAATAATTATTTAGGTATATAATATACAAAGGAGCACCTGTTGTTTTACATTGTTTTGGTGGGAAAGTCCAAAATATTTGGATTTTTTACGAATAAGACTCAGCCAACAGCTTTAATGCAATATCTGTGGCAATAATGGCAGCACGTCATCTCAATGCTCATCGCTTTTTATTACCTCGTAAGATATGCGATTTTTTTTCCGCAGAATAATGATTTTATTCCAGTCTTACCTCAGAGCTCCAAAGCTGCGCGAACCCTAGAATCCTTCGTTACGTTCAAGATTCAATATAAAGCCCGTGATTTAGGACACTGCTTTATCTCTAAGGACATAAAAAGAGAAGAGAAGAAGAGAGACGAGGAGAGAAGTAAATTATTCACCTAAGTTAATAATTTACTACTCACATCATCCGTGGGGTGTAAAACGATTTTTTGCTACGATTAAATACAACAGAATACAGAAAAAGTCTAGGTCAACTAGCAAATTGTCTTATAACGATAGCTTTAACAATATCTCAAAATTATTTAATAAAGGTTATGTAAAAAATTCCATTAAATGTTTCTCGTGAATAAGCTTTGTCATCAAACTATTACGCAGTCTACTTATTTCTTAATTAACGTTCTTTTCAAAATTCTGAAATAGTAATTTATTTACAATTTCATTAATCTGATAAATACGTGGCATCTATCTTTATTAATTTTATTCCACAAACAAGAGAAAAAAACATGGATATCTATGACAGCAGCCATATTATTTAACAGCTGCGAGAGACGGCCCTAGTGGAACGTGCACCGGACGAATCATAGACAAACCTTCACTCTATCGATCATTTGACGTAAAGGATTTGAAGTCCAGTCGAGTAAAATATTGTGACTACCCTCGGCCATTAACGATCATCGCTGTTGAGACGGGACGCGATCATTCTGATCCAGCCCGTCCCTTGCTGTCCTCTACCAGCGATGCCCTAAGCTGAGGTCCGTACCTCACAGGGAGTGCCCTAAGCGATTAGTCTCTCTAGTTTTAAGTTTTTAAGCTCTGGCTGGAGGAAATTAGGATAATTTATTAAGGTAGCAAAAGCTGCAGGCAAGTCCGGTTAAGCAGCCAACAACCATGAGGTTAACCTATGAAGGTTAACCTTTAAGATGTCATTAAAAAAAAGACACGGAACGCATTTCAAACGGATGCGTCTTGGTGCACGGACCACTGTCTCTCGACAGTCAGTACTGCCGGTTTTTGGTTGTGGAACACTGTCCCTGACAGTTAGTACTACCCTGATTATGGTGGGTGCATGGACCACTGTCCCTGACAGTCAGTACTGCCCTATGTCACCGCCCTCACTGCCATTATTAGTTATTTAATTCAGTTTTATTTCATTTCTATATTTCCTAGATTTAAGATAACTGATTGTTCAATTAAAATTGTGTATTGCCATATCTGAGTTTGACTTCTGATGTCTGGACCAAACCCGACATATATTTTAATACTATTTGTTTTCACTATGATAAACATCGTAAAAAAAAACATTATGTATTGCATGTTATTATTTCCACTGCTTACAAGAGAATGGGCAGCAGCGTTCTCTATACATTTCACCACTATACTGCGATCGCCAACCCGCATACCAAGCGTGGCGATTATGGCAAAGCCCCCCAAATTGGGGGAGGCCTAAGTCCAGCTGTGGACGTCTTACGGCTGAAATGATGATGATGATTTCCACTGCTGCTGGGACACAGGCCTCCTCTCTTGCCAAGAAGTGGGTGGTTATATACCACGCGGGCCCAGTGTGGGTTGTGCAGCGTAAATTCGCTGCGGACGAAACTTTTTGGTTTCTAAATCAACCTTTTTTTGAAACACTGGCCTTTATATTTTTTTGTTCTATTTCAAATTTCGATCCTGTAAAATCTTACGCCAAAAAATTTTTGCTTGTCAACTGGCAGACTGCAGATGGGAGCTGAGCGTTTCACATCAATATTCTTATTTTCGGAACTCCCAAGTTTAAATTATCAATTTTAGCCCTATAATTTTATTACTAAACCTACGTGTGTCCTATCTGGTGCTACTTTTAAAATTGCTCATATTGATAAAGTTTTGTGTGCAACTCTTCCATTTAACTGGTACGTATTACGTCTTTTCTTTTCCTTTTACTATTCTAATCTGTTCTACCGGCGATTCTCGCTAGCTATATCGAAAATTCCGCTTGTAACCTTGGTCTGACCGTTCTGTTTATTTGTCTTTAGACGACGACCATACAAGCCGAATTTCGGCTTTTCCTCTCCGACGGGCTATCAGCCGTCGGATTAAACTGAGGTCAACGGCGTGTTGCGGACGTTTGCCACCGACGCAGAGCCTGACGCCCTCATAGACGGTTGCTTGCTGCCGTCGCGTCGCTGCACGCAGCACTGACAGTGTCCTTTTGGATAGTTTCGCCCGGCTGGTTATAAGGAACCTTTTAACTTACCTATTTTTTCTATTTTTCTGTAATAGATTATCTAAATAATTTTCTATTTTACGCATCCTGATGTAACGTGTATTTCACGATTCAACTAGGTGTTCGTTATAAAAAAGGAACCTATAAATCGACGTGCATAGGCCTATTTTTTAAATCGATTGCAATCGTATTGGGGATAGGTCGTGCGCGAAGATAATTTCCGTTATATCTGATTAACCACTGTTTGATTCGTCCCTCTTTTTAAACAAAACCAAATATTTGATATCCTCATCTGCAGTTAACCATATACTTGATTTTTATATTTTTTTAATATTACTGCTGTATTTTTATTACTTCTTGTTTTGTCGAGATTATAAAAGTGGTGTGAATATGGTGTTTTTTCTTTAACCGTCACGCTAGAGTTGGTAAATGTCATATGTCTTCAAATTTTTGGTTGTAGGAGATGCGGGTTTCCTCACGATGTATTCTTTCACCGTTTTGAGGGCAGTGGTGATGAAATTATTTACAAAAAGTAAAGTGCCTGCCTGGGTTCGAACCCACGACCTAACACATCGTAAGTCGCGACCGTATATACGACTGGGCCACCACTGCTCTTTCACATCTCTGGATTTATTAATTTAGTCTGGTTTATGTGTATACTACTCTAAAATTAGACTAAACTTTTATAAAGATATTTTCATGGTTCGCGAAGTCATAACAACTTCGAAGTCGGAGCGGGACGCTAGTGAACGAATAATAATAAAGAAAACAACATTTTCGGATTAATAAAAAAAAAAAATAATCATTTATTATGGTGGTCTTTGTCCAGCAGTGAACATGATGATTACCTTTTAATAGGTAAATTAATTAACAATGATTAGATCTAACGTGTGAAGAACAAAGCTTTATTGTATCATAACACTTTTTTTTTCTTTGATAAATTGTTCATTGTTTTTACCAATAGACATTAAAAAATTGTAAAACTTACTTAACTAAGGATAAGCCTTAGTTATGTATTTATACAGTCTGTTTTACTATATTTATGTACATTATTATCTTTGTGCTTGTTACAAAACACATCCTTGTTTCCATGTCACTAGTTTCCCAACTATCACTTAACCATACAACTAAGTGGGCGTTTCTTCTATGCGCTGTGAGCAAAGGTCGGGGGCTCGGCTGGTGTCCTGTTGAGTAGGAAATCTAGGTCATGTGATATCTTGTGCAGCACTTTATCAGTTTGTGATTGTATGTAGTGAGTAGTCGTTGTATCTTGGGTGTTGACTTTTTGTATGTGAGAGTGGTTATGGTCGTCGCTGCACTCGAGGTGAATGGACGGCAAAGAGCTACTGGTCAACAACTGTGGCGCGCACTTCTTGAGACAGCTCTTGATCGGTCGAGCAGAGATGTCGGGCGTCGACTGACTGCAGATTGGACAGCTCTCCTGGGAAATCATGATAAGATTGGAGTTCTAGTTGAAATTTAAATTGAATATGTCTTTTAAAGTCGACTTACCTTGGAAGTGTCGGTATTGTTCTTGTAGGTGTGCATGTCTGTGTCGTGTGGTGGCACGCGCAGCTCCACACACTTGCGTGACACGTGCGGCTGTGTGCGTGCGTGAAGACCGTCACCGTCTGCGGGGAATCACATGCGTAACTATGCTATATGGTGTGTCTAAGGTACAATAATATTACAATGCAAGTCACCGAAAACGATCTAGAAGTTAAATTACAGAGCCCAGATGTATTCTATAATAATAGCCCAATACTCTCTTGAAATTTCTCAAAATACCCAAAATCCAGTCCTCCTTAGTACCTACCTAGTCTATTACAAAAAGTATTCACATAATATTCACACTACCTGTGGGTATGAGGTCGCACATTGCGCGAGTGTGTGTGTGCGGCGACAGCTGGTGGTGCTTGTTCTCCACGCACCGCACTATATCCGCCCCACACGTGCCGGTCGACTGACGCCTGCAGCAACAAGGGAACATGTTAGAATTTATGAAGAAGTTACTTCCAGAACACGGAATAAACTCTCGATCCCGTCTGAATAAAATTACTTTATTTATACCTCAGGCCTCACCTGTATATGGAGTTCGGGCTGTCTAATGTCGGCGCTTGCCAGTAGTTGCTAGCGGGCGACACATGAGGCGAGGAGCACTCCACCTCGCGAGCTTGCTTAATGTATACTAAAACAGAACGATGATAACAGCTTAGAAGTAACTTCATACTGCTTTAACATCCATGACAAGCAAGTCATGAAAAAAACAAACCTTTAATGAGAGGTTTAGATTACAGAACTGCCTGTCCTATAATTTTAGTATCGAAAAATATGTTACATTTTAAGTTGCTGTATAATATCGCAATAACTTTCGTTTTGTTTATAAGTACCGAACGACTATTTTTGTTGTTGGAATTAGGAATAAGTAGAAATAAACAAAAATAACTTCATGAGAATCGAGTCTTCACTAATTTATATGAAAAATAAATTAATTGATGTTCTATGGTACGAACGTCACTTCAGTACGACTCCCACTGGTAATTTTTCAAAATGTATGTATTAGTATGAACAAGGTTTTTAAGGAAGAAAATACTGGAAACGATACCCGAAAAAAATTGCTTCTTCTAAGAGATTTGTAATGATTTCTAGACCATTTTGAAATTTTAACAGGACAATGTCTGTCGGGTCAACTAGTGTTTAATAAAGCCCATGCACTTATTCTCGAATGATTACCTAGAACATACGAAAGTAGTAGGCAAATTCATCTCAATCGCAACTAGCTGGCTTGTTGATGACAACTGCCGGTATTGAATGGCAACGTTGGGCTATGCTTTCGGTTGAATTCACATCAAACTATGGTTTTGTTGAAACTATTCTTTAGTAGTCAAATTGTGACAAATCATTCAATGAAAAAATATTATAGTGCTTTATGCACTATAATATTTTAGGGGCAAATTATGTGTCAAAAAGAAGAATCTCACTTACGACTATGTGAGACATCTCCCTCGGGTGGGTCCTGCCACTCACTGTGTGAGGAAAGCGTGAGTAGGCGTCGCACTGCCTGCAGACACTCCTCATCCATGATTACATAGCACACTAGCATCGCTATACCCTGGAGGGAAATGGGAGATTTTGAAGTCCAGTGGTCTATCCAAAATAAAAATTAATTTTCTAATACCAGTTCCTAAGTTGGTCTGAAATAAAAGTGTTTTATTTTTATTGAGTTACGTTGACTCACATTAACGAGCGCGGTGGCGGCCAGTACTACAACGTGCGTCATGCTGGTGTCTCCGGGCTGCAGGTACGACGCTCCGGCCGCTTGCGTCGCACACGTAGTGCTTAGTAGTATTAGCGTGTGCCTCACTACTCGTGCTTGCTCGCGCACGTGTTCTTGTGTTCCCGGCTTGAGTTCGCGTGCTCGCCCGCTGAGTGCAAGCGCGAGAGCAAGAGTGAGCGCGGCTAGTAGCGCTTGGCCTGAAGAACACACGGCGTTGGCAGCCGATCCCAGCTGTAGCGGCGCTCCGCCCCACAGTCGAGCTGTTAGCCAGCATAGTGTGCACACACCTGCAACCAGTTTACGTGAGTATGGCGACATGCCCGGCTCTCCTGCATACCAAGCCATGTGCTCCTACTCGTACCGCACAGTAATCCGACAGAGGGCGCGCGAGCCGCTGTGGCAGCCAACTCGGCATGCAGCAGCAGTAGAGCAGCACACAACGCGGCGGAACCCGCCATCCAGCACAGTACCACTATCCAGCCCACACTGCCAGGACATGCTACGACCTGTCCAATATATCAGCTCACCTCACTCACTTATTATCTGATGCAGCTAGACAGGTCTCTGGTTATTATAACTCACCTGTCTCGTGTCACATTCAAGTAGAGCAAACATAGCTGCAAAATGAAAGCCCGCAGTGGCCGCTTTGAGCAGCATCGGTAGCCTGGTTTTTCTACCAACTACCAGGCCGAAGAGCTGCAATAATGCTGCCACAAGACACATGGCACCTCCCAGGCTCACTGAGATCTTCACGATACCCCGTAAGTCATTATCTGTACCTGTCTGAAAAATCGTTCTTGAGTGTTTATCGATTCATCAGCGTCATGTTACATTACTTCTCTTATAGTACTCACGAATGCTTCCCGGTCCACAGTGAAGAGTGCGATGGTGGCGGCTCCTTGACAGCGGCACGCGACGTGTGTGCGCTCCAGTACGCGCAGTTCACACGCTTGCGTTTTCCACACGTGCGGGGCCGAGCGCGACCGAGCACTACACGCGTGCTGTGGTGCTGACACAAAAAACAACTACTTGAGCAAACATACATTTTAGATGACTTAGTTGTCAGGTGTTGTTTTAGTGTTTTACGTACCAATAGCGCTATAATTCTTGGAATGCGCGAACAGCAAAGTAACAGTGTGAGGAAGCGTGGGATCAACTCCCAAGCCGCTGACAGAGACCTGCACCTGTTCTGATGCCACTGTGTATTCCGTCACACGACCGGACCTAAAACAGTTGCTGCTACAACTAACGAGTAGTGAAATAAAAATAAATATCAAAAAATTAAACAACACAAAAATAAACATCAATACATAGAAAGTACCAAAAATTAAGCCTTTCCAGTTCCTGTTTTCTTCTTTGTTTATATGTGTACATTATTGGTTTAATAAAGATAGATACTCGAAGCGCGAGGAGTGGTATATATATATATATACTTAGTAAAGAGTTTGCATTTGATCCTCTTATCAACAAACGTTTTCTCCACATAATCAGCTAAATCAACTTTTCATGAGCCCACAGTGAGTATTGTTCCATATATAAATTTGTATTTTTAATCGTAAAGTTAATTATCCTAAGATTCAAATTACATGTTCTGTTTTTAACCCCAGCACACTGGTAATTGGCGCAGTATGTTAAACATTTGATAACCTTACTTATACTCGACGTATCTTCTCAACGAAGGCAACCTTGCTCTCAGATCATGATACAACACTGTGACCACGGAAGCATTGCCAGTTCTATCCGCCAGCTCCACTCTTGCTGACGTCACGAGCCACTCCTCGATCCCCACTTGTACTGGCTGAAGCTCGAAGTGAACTACATTGTCGTCGTGTACTGGTTTCGTTGTGACTGTGAATTCGTGGTAGTGCTTGTCGAAGTCACACCTCATACCCGCTGTGTCAACCACCGCGTTTTGTAAATCAAAGATTTTCTGATAAAAGTAATATGGTCAATTAATGTAACATACTTAACTACTGAAATTGAATTTGCTTTAACTTTATTCTAAATTTTAAAGCAACTACTTGCCTCTTCATCCAGAAAAGCATCAGGCTGCGAGAGCAGATGATCATAGATTTGCAGTAGATGTTCCGCGCTGTTGTACCTGTCGGCTGGCTGAGCTGCGGCAGACATTAGGTAGCGCAGCATGTGTGCTGCATGTGTGAGAGGAGTCTTGCCTTCGCCCGGGTATGTCGGCAGGGAGCGCAGCACTGCGCCGTACTGTTGCGACACGTCCGACACAGCGCGCCAAGAGTAGCCCAGCGATATCAGAGTAAACTGAAAACAACCTGATTGTTAGTTTAACAAAATCATCATAACACTTGCGTATTGCTTTTATTTACCTGCTCATAAATATCCCTGAGTGAGTCTGCCATACAACCAGAAAAATCTGGTAACGTCCACTCGACGCCACGTTGTCCGATTTTCGGCTCACAAAACCTACAAATTAGTAATATGCTTAAACTTTTATTACATGATAGAGAAACAATACTTATTTTATTCGACTATTTCTTTTAGTATAATCAATATTTTCCGCGTACCTTGTTGTCTCTCCGCTGTGACCAGGTAGACAGGCGGCTGTTGCATGCGCTCCAGGAGCAGTCTTCGGCCACCTCAAGCCATGAGAGGTGTCACTCTCGCAGGCTTCGTCGTCAGGTCCAAGAGCCCACATGGTCACGCCTTTGGTGTTAGTGCCAGTTACCGATGATACTTGACATCGGAACTCGCTAGATTTCTATTATAAATCCAGAAGATTTGTTAAGTAGTATAAAAATGCAAGATTTTCTTATATTTTGGTATTTTAAACGTATTCCACGCAAAAGAGTGCATAATATACCTGTACATTATAAAGTTTGAGTACGCTCCCCACAGGATACAGATCCTCCCAGAGCTCTCTGCCCGGTGTCATCGGTAGCAGCGTCCTCTCCCTCGCCCAACTGAACCCGAGCGCGCCGTGCACTCGCTCCGCTCCCGCCAGACATGTTATACTCACGTTGTCACCCTGACACAAATTTTTTGTCACCTGTTATAATACCAGCACAACTTAAGAATTTATTTTACCTCCGGTCTAGATTTTATCACCTTATTGACAGTGATTGTGGAAGGCACGAGGCGTACATCGGGCGGTCTCAGTACCGTTAGCCTCAGCGCTCGACATCGTCTCCTGCCAGCATCATCTGCTGCACAGGACCACTTGCCGCCGTCGGGCCTCTTCGCTTCTGATATGCCTAATAATGACATGCGTCGACCGAGGGCGTCTTCTGACACCAAACGCGTCCAAATATCTCTGAAAATGTTATGGTCTGCTAATGGCAATGGCTACTGTCTGCCATGTACTATAGTATAGTTTTTTAACCGACGAAAAAAAAAGGAGGAGGTTATCAATTCGACGCGTATTTTTTTTTTTTTTTATGTATGATCACGCATAACTTTGTACATGGTAGTCCGATTGTGACAATTCTTTTTTTATTGAAAAGGGTATATTCCCAAGGTGGTCTCATATAAATTTGGAAAACTAAATCGAACCCTAAGGGTCGGAAAACAGGGGATGATTAATTGTTCACTCACTGATTGTAATGTATAACCACGCATAACTTTATACAGAGTAGTCCGATTTTGATAATTCTTTTTTTGTTGGATAGGGTATACCTTGCCAAGTATTATTAGTACATTAAAGTCACAAAAAAATATAAAATAAAAACTTTTTAACAAAAAATTAAACCGCCGAAAAAACTGAAAAGCATAAAATAATAAACCTTAAAATTTTGAGTCGGCGCTGAAAAATCAATGAACAAAGATCACTCAAAGCATCGACTCATAATTTTAAGGTTTATTATTTTATGCTTTTCAGTTTTTTCGGCGGTTTAATTTTTTGTTAAAAAGTTTTTTCAAAGTATAATGAAAAATTTGTTTGCCTTAAATAAATTTTTAAATCCAACTCATTTTTACTGAATCTCTGAAAAAAATGAACTACCAGGAAGCGAGCGTTGGAAGTTTCATTAGGCTGATATCGGTGCGGTTAAATAACAATCCGCCGGTGATTGGATGGGCGCTCGTTTAGTGCCGGTACTGCACAAGCTCACTCACTTGCCGGTCTCGACACCTGGCTATTAGCCCAGCGTCCGTTATGGCCGTGTGTATCCACCTGGTTCGTTTTGAAAGGTTAAAATTACTTAACTACAAAATCTCGAACACATTTAACGTTCCACTTACCTTGTGGTACCATTAAAGTTTATCTTGACACCGTCTTTGTACCATATGAAGGTGATGTTCGGAGATCCAAACGCCATACATGTCAATATGAAGTCTGACCCCTCCCATATTTCTGGACGTTGGTTCACAACCAGTGCCTGCAAAAGGTTGTCACTTGAATGTCCTAGTAAAGTAAGCCCGAAAATAAATGGAATGACTGTCTGGCAACGATGAACAGACAGTTTGAAAAGGAAATGTGTAAATAATACTTCAATGTTCGTGTCCAATCCATTTCTCATAGGCTCTGGGTAAAATCCAGTCTCAATATATATCTCTTTACAGGAGCCGATCATAAATTTATGAGACTTCATTTTAGTTTTCGTTTAAAAATAATGAGTTCCGCTCGACTTTTTGGGTGTTCCTTACAATGAGTACTTATGATAAAGAAAAAGCTGAGCCAGGTTAACGAGTGTTATCTGGTAACATGTGTGCTGGGAGCCAAAATAAACTAAATCCGTCAACCAAGATATGAGCCCGTCCGGGAGTAGTTCTGTACTTCGGAGTGAATTCCCTTTCGATTAATTAACTTGTTCGAACGGCTAATACACATAGATACATGGCACATACATACATGCGCATGGTAGTACGAATATCATTCTTAGGTTGGCCCCGAACTTGTCTTATGTCCGTAGGTGATACGGGGTAGGAACCGCTTGTGAATTCGTTCAAAACTACGGATTTCGTGCTTAGAGAATAAGCCCTCTAGACCTAAGCTTAATGTCGTTATAGGCGGATCCAAACGCTTATATATATTTATAGTATTTAGCTAGGTTGATTTACAAAGTTCAAGCTTTAAAAGAGGTCTGTACCTACTATAACGTGCAAAAGTATTAAATATGATACAGGTTGGCAGAGAGAGAGACATCTACGTGTCACCTTTTACCATGGTTCGGTCAGAAATCGTGTACGTAGAAAATGATTCGTTAGTTATTTATAATAACTAGTGATCGCCCATTGGTCGAAATTCAACCGTACTTCATTTGAATAGAAATACATTATTAAATGAAAAAAAAAAAACATAATAATAATAAATATTTAAAAAAATATGGTTACATTTGACATTCACTAACACTATAGACAAATCATATTAAAAACAAATATTCTCGATATGATCATAGATTTTAAAAATGAAATAGGTTATATAATCTATCTTTAAAATTAATTTATTACGTATGGTTACACTTTTTTTTTTTTTTTTTTTTCAGGATGGGAAATCATCAAATGACTTTTCCCGCTCTGGGCGGAGCGGGAGGGCGTGTCAGACTTTTACTGACTAAAACCCACCCGTGTTCCATCAGTTGCCCATGTGCCAGGGTCACGGTATCTCTTTCGAACAATCACGCGACCCTGGCAGGACCTATGGTTACACTTGACATTCAGTAATAGTTAGGGAGCTGGCGACCAAATTTCGATATGATCAGGACACAAGGCAGACGTTATTAATAGTGATAATTATACCCTAAGAAACATCAAGTACCTTGTCTACCACCATGGTGGCCCTGCGTTGTAAATTTACAGCGTTTCAACAATATTTAAAAAAAAGGTGTGCTATATTATGCGCACACGTCTGCCTCTGAGGCTGATGATCACAGTCATCCTGGAAACAGAAAGAATCGAAAAGGCAGACATCCAGGGCTCTGACATTTGTAGTATTAATTTTTTACATTTATTTTTATGATAAAAAAAAAACTCTATATGAAGTGCACACTTGGCAGATTTGAATTGTTCGATTAAAAACAATGAGAAAAACCACGGAAAAATAGTCTGCCAACATGTTGCCTCTGCGTTGTCTATTAACAGTGCTCCAAAAATGTAAAAAATAGGTGTGCTATATTATGCGCACACGTCTACTTCTTGGACTGATGTTTGAATTCCTTACGAAAACCAAGAAAATCTATGAGGAAGACGTTCAGGCCTCTGACATTCCAAAGGCAGACCATTTGATTTTTTTTCAACTCAACGCTCGCGCCAAACCAAGCAGGTATAAAATATCCTCATAGTTCCTTTCGTGGTGTCTTTCTATTATTTGGGAATATGAGTGAGAACGGTATAACTCAGTTCCGACCTTTTCCGTATTGTGAAACTAAACGTATAGAGCGCATATCTATATACAGCCTCCCCTTTTATTTTGCACGCTTTTCCTCTCTCTCGTTCTCAGGCACTTTCACACGTCATGGTTCAAAATCTACGTATTTTACACATATAAAACGTGATTAAAAAAGTTAAAGACTGTTCCTATCCAGATCCTAATCCTACTCAGATTAAAATCAAGCATGCAATTTAAAAAAATACTTTCTAATTAAAGTTCCAAGCACATTTCGTTTCTGGTTGGCATTGAGAAAAAATTTGATTGCATAGATTTCAGCTCCAGAAGTTTAATCGTTACAGTGAGTTTAGAGAATAATATTAAACAAAATTATAAGAATAAAACTATAAATAATAACAATAATCCCACATAATACCCGCTGTCCCTTGATTCCGTGAATTTCAAAAAGTAATACAGCTGAAATCAGTGAACAAAGAGTCTGATGTTTTTTTCGAATCCACATAGTCATAATGAATCGAATGGGCGCAATGAGAACCGCGTGCAAATGACTAAGTAGAGCCTTTTTTTTAATATTTTTACAACTCCGTCCCGTGATAATGCAGAGTCCTGAATGTCTGCCTCTTCGATTTTCTTCGTTTCCAAGATGATTGTGACCATGAACTCTAGAGGCATACATGTGCAAATGATTTAATACCCCGATTTTTTTAAGCAAACTCAATCCGCTGTAACGTGAAAACGCAGCGACATAGGACCTTAATTGATTGGACCAAATTGATTCGTAATAATTTAAACTGCAATCCACCTCGACGTGAAACGTGTGCAAATCATATACCGAAATGCTCGCCAGCTCCCAAACTATAAGACTATAGACACAAAATAAAGACAGATATTGGCGATTGGACCATAAACAAAAATTGGTTGCCTGTAAAGTCGGTATACGGGCGAAAGTTTTACGTGACAACGACTTTGAGTGGTAAAATAATTTTAATGTGAATATTCATTCGTATAGTAGGAAAAAGGATGAAATAATAGTAAAAATTTAAAACATTTATTTATACAAAGAACTGTGCTCGAGTGGAAAGGACGCGTGTGTTAGATATTTCATTTTGGTATTTTATAATTGGTGGGTAGATAATGACATCTATCACATTAAAGAAGCATTGAACCAATATAGAAGTACCTTATTTGACTAGATAAAGTGTTTACAAAAACTGACTCGTCTTAAATAGTAAAAATAATTATGATTTTAGTACTAGAAATAATTAATAATTATTTTATTATAGTTGTAGTATATTGTAGGTTTTATATTACCATTTTACTTTATTAAGCTGATCCAAACGACTGGTACAATGCTGTCAGTTCATATTGATATTCTTTTAATGATTCGTAACTACGAAGAAGTTACGAATCAGTCCTTCTTAAATTGCTAAATTACCTTAAAATGTTTTTAAACTGTTTCACTACATAACAATTGTTTATTATTATCTGTGTTAGAAGTTATTAAGCCAAAATGTGTAATGATCTGTAATTTGTTCTAAATGGCGGTAGATGTCTGACGATTTTGTTAGATTGAAGTCTGTAGGATATAAAAAGGATTGTAATTACTTTATCGGGACAGTTCCTCGGAAGATATGTAGTTGGTTAGTTCTAGTGCTGTGGTTGTGTGGAAATATCGAGCAGAGATCACGTAAGTTAAGTAATTTGATATTATGTAACGCTTATTGCTTATTATGAAAATGTTGTTGTACCTTTTATATTGTTGCCGATATTGATAATGTTTTAAATCATATAAAATAGAATATTCATACTCTTTCTTTGCCTAGCTATTGTTATTGTTGTGATTATGTTGATACTATTCTGAGATCTCTTGGACAATAGTCCAAGAGATAGAATGAAATGTATTTAAGATAATAATAGTTTATGGCAATGTAAGAAGTGAGTTGATATAATACTTTAATACTGTTTCCATGGAGTTTCTTGTCCTTCTTCTCTATGAAGACCTAGTTTTGGAACGGACAACTAGCTTTCTGATTAATTACTGACAAGCCTAATTGAAATAAATGCCTAGTCTTGTCTTTCTGTGCTTTATTTAGTAAAACAAACAACCCTTTCCCAACAAACCATATTCATAAGAACCTTCACACACAGTAAATAAGCCGTAACCATTCTGATACACAAAGTTTGATATTAGGTATATATACATAATATTTATAGTTATATACAGATATAGATTTTTCTATTATCAGAAGTGGCGATTGCTCCCTGTCCTTCTAAAACCGCTTACTAATGAATTTTATTTTGTTATTTATTTTCATGTTCGATGGTGGGGCTAATAACGATCTTTTGGAAATGCTACTGCTGGTTGGCTACCTTTGACATCGGTGCTGCGGTGCTGCAAGTTGCTGTGTGAGGTTTGAGACTGCGGAACCTTAACTTTTTGTAAGAATATCTGGAAGTTTTCCGGAAATAAGAAGTAAATGAAATCGGTGAAGTCCTTAGAGGCTCTCTTTACATAAATTAGAACGAAATACACATGGATAAGGTGATTAAATTTCGAGACTAGGTATTGCCAATCACTTTTACATCATTATTCAATAAATAATTAAATACAATGATTATTATGTTTATAGGGAATTTGGTCCATGCTTGGATTATTGGGAATGAAAATATTTTAACAACTTAATAGTCGTAGAACCAGTAACTTTAAAATATTATTAGAGGATATAGTTTTGAAAAAATAGGAAAGAAGTATGATGTAAGTGTTCACGAAACTGAAACTTCGCTATCTCAGTTGTTTAGAATACAATAATAAAATTCTTTATTTGCACAGAAATAAGGTACTGGTTACAAATGATTTTCAACTAAACTGCCTAAGCCACTTTTAAAATTAACCACAAATTTAAAAAAAATGCATTGTGAATCCGTTTTTCGTACAGTTTTTATGAAACACATACTAACAACAAGAAATCGTTACGTTAGGGCCGTAATACATACTTGGCTGGTCACTTATTTTATTATTTACCGTAGCATTAGAACAATATAAGGAGAAACCGTTGATTAGGTGACAAATAAATAAATACATGAAATTACTTTTAGAAAAAAAAAAATATAAGATACTAAAACGTCATAATGTTGACTTATTGTTTTCTGCATTTTTAATTTTGTCTTATCTGAGTTTGCCATTTAATTTTCAAACATGTAAACAAATTAGTTCAAAAATAATAATCTTGATACCTACACGTAAAGCTAAATAGATAATCAAGTTTCTATAACATCAATTTGAAATTAGGATTTAAATACACTATAGATAGACTTATTACTCCGAAATAAGATATATTTTCGGTTTAAAGACATTTATTTCTCAAAAACAAGAACATTACGGTTCACTTAAAATATTGAGAAATGTAAATATAAAACTAAAAGTAAGTGTGATTCTCTGGGCTCACAATAAGAGAATTAGGCAACAAAGGTGACGATTAATATTGTTAGTGTTGTTTTCTAACGTATTAAATTTAAATATGGTGTCACTATTGGTTATATCGTCAGGTAGTGCATTATACAGTTTTGCTTCCTCGTACAGTATATTTTCCTTCCATAGTTAGTTCTGGGTCTATTTATTCTATTTTAACCTATTGAATACCGTAATTACAGACACAATTAAAAGCCATTGTGGCTATACCAAATGTGGTATCTCAAGGACTTAGAGGTTAAAAGTGTTAATTCTTCACAGCTTGTTCAGTATTAACTTCGGAACATGTCACAGACAAGGTAGTTCTAGCATTTTGAAATGAACCTAAAAACGGAATAAGTATGAAAAAATATTTGAGGTGGTAGTAAACCCAGAATTCATTGATAACACTTTGTTTAATTGTAAAAGTGGTTATGTAGATCACAGTACTTAATGTAATCTTATTTTTATTTTTGGGAGTTACAGTATTTAAAGATATTTAGAATTAGCTTGTAAGCTTTTTATCATAGGGACATAGCTAATGATGAAATTTTATGATGAATTGGATTGGAATTATCAGTGCTCACAGGGATGAGGCTTGAGACAAAACTTTATTATTTACGTTTGGTTAAACTGAAATGACTGGATTTATAAAACAACACAAATAAATAAAAAAAGGAATTGATGTGAGAAATGATTAAGCTACACAATTAGAGGTTAATTTAATTGTGAAATAAATAAAAACCTTCCGCTGGGGTCATAGGCCTGGTGTTAGGGGACTCACGTACAGCGGGTGAGGCCATAACATCACTTGGGTCATAGACCAATGAAATATTTCTGCTGGGGTCATAGGCCTGGTGTTAGGGGACTCACGCACAGCAGGTGGGGCCATAACATCACTTGGGTCATAGACCAATGAAAAAAAAACTGCTGGGGTCATAGGCCTGGTGTTAGGGGACTCACGTACAGCAGGTGAGGCCATAACATCACTTGGGTCATAGACCAATGAAAAAAATCTGCTGGGGTCACAGGCCTGGTGTTAGGGGACTCACGCACAGCAGGTGGGGCCATAACATCACTTGGGTCATAGACCAATGAAAACAATATAAATGTTCCTCTTTTTGCTTTTGTGGCCTGTACTTCGAGGCGAAGTACAGTTCACCATGGCCGTGTAAGGCTATTTTCAAATTATAAGCATTTTGGTGCATTTCAGTTTAACCGAATGTTCAAACTATACATTGACAAAGATTCGATATTATGATTTATTGGATAATTATTTTGTAACATGAAGAAAAACGTATTTTGAATATTAATGTAATAACATAACGTAACAGTTGTAATGGCCGTTTATAGGTATGGTCTGATCTTTTATATCTTCTTCAGTTTTCAAGACGTGTCGTACCTCTTTAAGCTACGGTACTGAGCAGAATATGAAGTAGAAAATTACATTCAATTGCATTACAACGATAACCGATGAATCATTCCAAATGTTTTATTTTCAGTGGCCTGACCTTTTGATGAAATATAAATTAAATAAAATGGATACAAATATTTATAACATGTTGAGTCGGTAAAGCTGAACTAACATATTTTCAATCCGACTGTACAAGTACTTTATAAACGATGTTATTTGAGGGATATTTAAATGCCATTCAAATGTTCGTGGTCATTTTACTTGTATTAGGTTCTGATGTTTACAAATTATTTCAAAGATAATTTTAACGTAGAAAACAATACCAAGTATATTCGGAATAAATCGTTGGTGGGTTGTTTAACGTCCTGAAAATTCAATTTATACTTCAGATTGATTCTCCATCACTGCTTCAATTGGTCCCTTGTTGTTGGGGATCGTGATCACTGGACCCATTTAAGCGGACAGTCAGGCTCCCTTGACTTTGTTCCAAAGTAGCTAATACCACCTGCTGAAATTAATGTGTGGACGTGGCTTCTTTATTAATTTTGATATCAATTTTGTTATTAATTCTTTATTTTTTTCTGCCAAAGTAGTGAACATCACATAATACAAAAAAAAATACTTTGGTGTGTGAGGTATTATTTAAAGTTATTGCTTCCAAAGGAAAGAACTGGTCAGAGTGGCAAGGTCAAAAATTTGTGAAAATGTTAATAGTAAATGTTTGTTAAATACGGGTTTTGGTAATAATGTCAGAATGACCGAGCGATGAATTATTCGAAATATTTTCATGATCACTGGCTAGTGCTTCAATTCAACGGCTGTTGAATAAGAAAGGATTTTTGAATTGTTGCTATAACAATTTCTTTGTAAAACTAAATTATACTGGTAAGCGATTTATTATTTGTCAAATTGTTAAAGTACTTAGCCTGTTTCTATTACATTAGGGAGGTAAAGGAAAATATGAATGTGTCGAAACATAGGTAGATAAGTTATATTAAGCTCCGAGTATTTAAAATGATAATTAACATTTTACTCTGTTGAAATCAAGAATTGTTTTTGTAAGGTGGATTCATGGGTACTTCGAGGACGGAGTACTTATCAGTCTGGCCGTGATAGATTAATTGTTTAATGGATAATCAAGTGCTGTCGTTTATGGCGACGGTACATTCCTAGGTACTTCGAGAACGAAGTACTTGTCAGTCTGGCCGTGTTAGATATTTCATTTTGGTATTTTATAATTGGTGGGTAGATAATGACATCTATCACATTAAAGAAGCATTGAACCAATATAGAAGTACCTTATTTGACTAGATAAAGTGTTTACAAAAACTGACTCGTCTTAAATAGTAAAAATAATTATGATTTTAGTACTAGAAATAATTAATAATTATTTTATTATAGTTGTAGTATATTGTAGGTTTTATATTACCATTTTACTTTATTAAGCTGATCCAAACGACTGGTACAATGCTGTCAGTTCATATTGATATTCTTTTAATGATTCGTAACTACGAAGAAGTTACGAATCAGTCCTTCTTAAATTGCTAAATTACCTTAAAATGTTTTTAAACTGTTTCACTACATAACAATTGTTTATTATTATCTGTGTTAGAAGTTATTAAGCCAAAATGTGTAATGATCTGTAATTTGTTCTAAATGGCGGTAGATGTCTGACGATTTTGTTAGATTGAAGTCTGTAGGATATAAAAAGGATTGTAATTACTTTATCGGGACAGTTCCTCGGAAGATATGTAGTTGGTTAGTTCTAGTGCTGTGGTTGTGTGGAAATATCGAGCAGAGATCACGTAAGTTAAGTAATTTGATATTATGTAACGCTTATTGCTTATTATGAAAATGTTGTTGTACCTTTTATATTGTTGCCGATATTGATAATGTTTTAAATCATATAAAATAGAATATTCATACTCTTTCTTTGCCTAGCTATTGTTATTGTTGTGATTATGTTGATACTATTCTGAGATCTCTTGGACAATAGTCCAAGAGATAGAATGAAATGTATTTAAGATAATAATAGTTTATGGCAATGTAAGAAGTGAGTTGATATAATACTTTAATACTGTTTCCATGGAGTTTCTTGTCCTTCTTCTCTATGAAGACCTAGTTTTGGAACGGACAACTAGCTTTCTGATTAATTACTGACAAGCCTAATTGAAATAAATGCCTAGTCTTGTCTTTCTGTGCTTTATTTAGTAAAACAAACAACCCTTTCCCAACAAACCATATTCATAAGAACCTTCACACACAGTAAATAAGCCGTAACCATTCTGATACACAAAGTTTGATATTAGGTATATATACATAATATTTATAGTTATATACAGATATAGATTTTTCTATTACGTGCCTTTCACTTTTTATGTCTGTCTCTCTCGCTCTTAGGCGGGCTAACCATGCCCGAGTGGAAGGGACGCGTGCCTCTCACTCGCTCTCATTGTGAGCGCATAACGTGAGCGGAGCGTAACGCAGTTTCTTGAAGTGTCACCCGGCAAACCAATTTATAAGACGTTGTCACGTCAAAATAATATCTATGCATGTGTATATTAAATACATGGTAATGAATAGTAGTGTGTGTAACGTGTTATTTATTGAAAATAATATATTTCTACGCATAATTTAAAAAAAATATTAGCAGTCGTCACTTCTTCTCTATATAAAGTATAAGTGTGCGAAATTTCATACTCCTCCGTCCGCCCAATTTTCGTAAAAAGGGATCCAAAGTTTTCGCTTCACGTATTAATATTTAGATATATTATAAATAACAGACGAAACTATTCTACGTCTAGAATCATGTTCTGAATATTCATGGTAATAGTTTGTACGTCAATATCTCTGCCACCCTGTATACAGGGACTAGGCATACAAACACGGGTATTACAGCTGAGAGACTAAAAAGAAGGTCGTCACATTTTTTGTTTTTAATTAAGCTTACCGCGCTATTTCAAGAATGTTAATACCTTGAAGGTACGAAACTCTGGTATTGGCTCGAGTCTTGACTTGTACCACATTAGACTCTTTATAGTAATAAAATTTCAACTAATATTGATATATAGTACACGTAAGACGGATAAAGAAAGCTGAATCTGCCCTTTCTAAAAATATATCAAATTTAGGTTGGTTTCAAAAACCCGAGGTCTACACATAACTAAACCTTAGCTCACTGAACTATCATTTTAGTTCTGTAGTCATAGTCAGGAGTTCAGGGTTGGCGGCAATCGCCACGGTAAGCAGATGTGATTAACGATCACAATATGGTTGTAAAATGCACAGATAACGCTGCTGCTGTAAGCCTTTCTCTAGTAAGTCCCTTAGTCGCCTTTTCCGGCACCCACGGGAAGAGTTGGGATGTTGCTATTCTTTACGTTCGGCACAACACGGAAATTTTACAGATCACCAATATTGGCAAAATGGAAAAATCTATAAAAATATCACGGAATTAATTTATTCATCACCCGCCCCTGGAATAAGAAGACTTTTACAGAAGTAATTACTTCATCAACTTTTGACTCCTGGCCACTATTTCAAGATATTTCCTAAAAAAATTTATTCAATTGTTGTTGGTTTTCTTTTTCTCGAGTCAGTAAGAAAATACTTCGATCATTGACAGTTTTGATCAGTAATGATGCTCCTCACATTCAAATCACATACTTATTTAAAAGTGTTTAATTAATATCATGTATTATTAACTAAACATAACGTCCATCCTGGTTGGTCGTCCCATTTAGCCCATGTGTCCCGTGTGCGGTTTCTCCAAATTTTCGGATTGGCCAGTCCGGATTACTCAAACAGAACAATAAATTGTATTAAGCCCATATGAACAAATAGAGGAATTTTCTAAACAAATCGTACGAATGAATTAAAATTTTCGTACAAGGTTTTTTTTCGAAACTTCATCCAGTTTTCAAAATTGAATTCGAGCCATTTTTTTTCTTCTGTTGCAGATATCTAAAATCTTAGCTTTATTATTCTTACGTATCCAACGTAGGAATAATAAAGCTAAGATTTTAGATTATTGGAATGTAGGTACATACGTAGGTACTCCGATACTCACCTGCAAGCTAAGTGCAGGCTGCATGTAGAAGTCCAGAGTGTTGGTGGGCAGTCGCACGTGGTTTGTGCGCATGCGCGCCAGAGCCGCGCGCACTGCGCCCGCCTCACGCCGCACACCCCACACGCGCACCCATACCACGCGCGCGCCGCCCGTTGACAACGCACTGACATATACACAAACCTTAAATACACCATCACGAGACACTTAACAAGATTTTTTAGTTAAGAGAAACTTACCTTATGTTTAGAACTTCTATTTCATCTTCCAATGTAATGTTTGAAGCTTTTAAATAGCTTGTTAACTGAAAGGGGTAAGCAACTTGTTTTAAATAAATTTTATTTTTGGTATAATTATTTTGTGGATTTATTTATCAAGAAATACCTGTTTTCTAAATTCCACTTGAGATATGTTTACACCAGCTTGATCTACTACTTCCAGTCTTGTTTCAAATCGTGCTGATGCTATAAAAACATTCAATCGATCACAATATTTTAAAGGCATTTAAAATGTTGACACATTAATTAAGCGATGATTTTCTTTCGAGAAACTTACTTAAGAGCGCACTGAACTTCTACCGCTGAATGCCAATTTGAATGGCGCTAAATTAGTTATTTTCCTATATAATTAAAACAAATAAACATTTTGAAAATGTAAAATGAATGCGGTATAGATTGCATGTGGTTTAGTTATTATTAAAAACTGATGACCTTCCGTGAAGTATGTATGCCGTACTAAGGGTTTATTTCGCTTCCTTATTTCATTACTTTAGTTTTCGTTTTTTGAATTGAGGACACTACTAGTAATCGACTTTCTTAAATATACGATTGCTGAGTTTCTTTAAATATCTTACGTATTAATTGCATTACTCAAGGTTAAGTAACAACGATGCAATAAGAAATCAAAAGCTTATTTTCTATTGTGTATCATTTCCTTGGTACACTCTCAAGCATATTTGTCACCACTTCCTACCACTCTAACGTTAATGTCGTAAAACGTCGATTTAATGTTAACACTCACAGACGTCTGTTTCCTTCGGGTTACAGTCACAAGCAGTTCCTTCCTTACTACAATCTTCTGCACATTCTTCTATACCGCACTCTGAAAAAAATCCACACTAATAATGGTAATAATGGTATGGTATTATAACTTGTAATAACAATAACACAGTATTTTAGAAGATAGTGCTGTTTTTACAAAAAAAGAAGAAAAACTACATCTTATAAAATTATTTCTCACCAGGTGGTGCTACCTGCGCCTCGCACAGCTCGCCCGTGTAGCCCGGCGTACAGATGCAGCTGACGGCGGCCGGGCCCATCTGTCTGTTGGCATACATACAACTTGTACAGACGCCAGCAGGTCAAGCTACCCCAATCTGTCAAATTTTACTAATCGAAAATTAACCTTCCACTATTGTAATATAAGGTTGAAAATCTATTAAAGAAATTTGACAGATTGAGGTAAGTTGATGTGCTGGCGTCTGTACATTGTACATTATGGTTGGATAACTAACGTCTAACTGTTGATGTATGATACATATCCATCTTTATCGAGTAGACATTGGTTCTTCTTATAATCCTTTTGCAGAAAGTAGATATTTATATAACTTTTGTATGCATTAACAAATGTGTCAAAAATCTAATAATTTACGTAATCTTAGTTTGTGGTACGTTAAGTATAGCCCCATTTTATTCCAGAACAAAAAACGATGACGTCGAGATACACAACGCAAAAACGGGAGTGGTTTCAACACCAAAATGGGACCGGGCCAAATTATACGTACAGATGTGACTACGAAATATAAATCCAGAAAACTGTAGTTTACAGGAAATGTGTCTTCTACACATTTTGACTACTTCAAAAAACTTAACATTTTATTATTCCAAGAGTTTGAGAAAATTATACTACGCAGAAAATCGGGGAAAAAAAAAAAGAAAAAATGTGAACAAAACAATGGCAAGCAAAAGCTCATGAGTTCCCTCACCTGCATATGCCGCCGTTCTTACACATGTTGGATGTTCTTGGACACAGCGGACCCTCTCCGCAGTCTGCTCCGGTGTAACCCTCAAAACACGAACAGTAAAACTCCCTGCCATGCGGAAAATATTGTGGAGTTAACAATAATTTTTGAAAATTACGGTGTGGAAATATCCATATGTATGTTCTGTTGTACAGGTTCATCACAATTTGTTACCAGTGAATAATGTTCGCTATATTTGGTCGTGAAGTGTTATGCTTTCATACTTGCGAGTTATTATGGCTTGTTATTAAGCTTATACCAATTAGTGGGTGATTACGGGCAACTGTCTATGGTCTCCATCATCAGACCTGTAATGGCACTTATAGCCCATATGGGTGCAAAGTTCTCATCAATAGAAATGAAAGTCCAAACACCGCGTAATTGCTGTAAGTCGTTGAAGAGTTCCCTCGACTGTCTTTCGGCTTCATCATCAGAGCAACTTCAGACCTTCATTAAATAGTAGTGCTTTAAGATAATTAATGAAAGAAATAAAAAACGCACTAGCCGCCACTACGATTTTCGAAGGTTCCCTTCGACTTCTCTGAGATGCCATCATCAGATCCTGGTTTCCTTATCATGGGACCACCCTTGGAATATCTCCTTTCCAACAAAAAAAGAATCATCAAAATCGGTCCATATACGACGAAGTTATCGGTGAACACACATAAAAAAAAAATATATGCGGTCGAATTGAGAAAAATCCTCCTTTTTTTGAAGTTGGTTAAAAATTAATTGAATCGTAGATTTAGTTGCTATATTGATACTCACTGATAATCACGCCTGGCGTAGCAGTGCCCCAGCAGTCTACACTCAGTGGTGCTGCATGAAGTGGGTCCCTGTGACTGTGTTGCTTCTCGCACCTCATACGTCACGTTGAACCCGTACACGGACAGCAAACCCAGCGCCCTAAGCTGTGTGCCCTCGAGTCTGTCCAGGCTTAGCTCCACCACCAGAACTGGGCTCTGGACCTAAAAATAAAAACCTAACTTTACAACCTGCTGTAATAGTGCAATCAATGCTTCAGATATATTTTGGTAAAGCAAACATTTTAGACTTTTGATTCCCATAGCTGTAAGCTATGACTTATTTTTTCAATCTTGTTTTAGTGCCTGTGATAGAATTCCGGCAATCATTTCAGTAAAGTCGGACGGAATTATTTCGTGCTAAATTCGTTCATCTATTATACATGTTACGATCCCCGTCCGAGAAACTGATAGAATTCAGATAATTAATATATTCAACAACTGGCTCTCGTCTTGCCTCGACCTGAAATTATCAAGAGCTCAATGAAATTCATACTCATCTACATTTAAATGCTTCAATCTTCAAAATAACAATTTCTTTACGTTTTTCTTTAGATATATTGAGATCTGATTTTTAGGGTTCCGTTGCCAAATGGCAAAAAACGGAACCCTTATAGATTCGTCATGTCTGTCTGTCTGTCTGTCCGTGTATGTCACAGCCACTTTTCTCCGAAACTATAAGAGCTATGTTATTGAAACTTGGTAACTAGATGTATTCTGTGAACCGCATTAAGATTTTCACACTAAAATAGAAAAAAAACAATAAATTTTGGGGTTCCCCATACTTAGAACAGAAACTCAAAATTTTTTTTCATCAACCCCATACGTGTGGGGTATCTATGAATAGGTCTTTAAAAATGGTATGGAGGTTTCTAATATCATTTTTTTCTAAACTGAATAGTTTGTGCGAGAGACACTTCCAAACTGGTAAAATGTGTCCCCCCGCCCCGTAACTTCTAAAATAAGAGAATAATAAAACTAAAAAAAGATACATGATGTACATAACCAATATAAACTTCCACCGAAAATTGGTTTGAACGAGATCCAGTAAGTAGTTTTTTTTTTAATACGTCATAAATCTTAAGCCGCAAACTCAAATATAAAAATTAAAAAAACAACATTTAATGTCATAAACATAAACCTTATGCATAAACCGAGGATACCTACAGGTTTGTACGGAACCCTCGGTGCGCGAGTCTGACCCGCACTTGGCCGGTTGTTTAACACGTAGAAATGTTATTCACTGCCAAGCATAAAATTGCATTGAAATAAAAGCTCCAAAGATTTCGGCTTGATAAAAATTGTAATTAAACTAGGCTCAAAAATCGGCATGCTATTTGTCGGCATTTAGTCAACTCTGCTATAAAGCACACTAGTCCGATCCAATTCGAATCTAATTGCGGTAGGTACACGTAAGTAATCTACAGTTTCCTTCTGGATTTGGTTCTAGGATTTGTCGGTTTGTCATGATGTATTTCTTCAACATTTTGAGAGCCATGGTAATGAAATAATTTACACAGAGTAAAGCGCCTACATGGGTTTGAACGTTTAAACCACAACTTGTAAATCGTAGCGTCTATTTACTCAAATACATTTGTAAGTTAGTAGTTGTCACTCGAGTTTATAAGCCCGTACTGGTAAACACATTTAAGTCGTCCACTCCTTACCCGTTAACCAAAAAGTCTTAAATAAAAGTAAGAAGATTATTTATTACATTTTTCCGAAGCTTCATGATGTATTTCGTCGTAATTGCATTATACTGAAGATAGGTTACAATTAAACTTTATTTTCTCTTTAATAAATAAAATAAAAAAATAAAAAATCTTTTATTTCAGACCCTTAAAGTCCATTTGGTTAGTATACAAAGAACTTAAAACTAGTGTTAGTACTTATATCTACCAATGAATTTAAATAAAAAATATTATTACGCCACAGTGGCATGTAGGCGTATCCAATGTCCCAGTATGGGGCTGTCCCACCTATCTGCTATAACATTCAGGATGCTGTTAGGGCTGGCGCGTACCCTGCGCATGATGGAGGCGCATCGCTTGCGCATGATGGCGTGGAAACCATCTATTCCCGCCTCTGCAAACATGCTGGAAGCACTGCAGTAGCGCGGCAACCCCATCAACACCCTGAATGCATTATTGTATTGAACGCGCAGAGCGCTGTATGTCCTCTGCGTGTAGCTGACCCACAGACTGCACGTATAAAACGACTGACAATACGCTGTAAACAGTGTAGCTTTTACTTGAGTCGTACACTTGGCAAATCTGCGAGCCAACATGTTGCAGCGGACAGCCAACGTCCTGCGCTCACGCTCAATATCCAGACAGTCTTTCATGTCTTCGGAAACCCAGTGGCCCAGATACTTGAAGGAAGACACTTACTCCAAGGAACTTCCGCACAGTTTTAACTGCGGTACAATGGGGTATGTTTTAGTGCCCGCCTTAAAGACTAGTACCTACCTGACTCTTCTTGACATTGTATCTGAGCCCATGAGCCTCCGCATACTTTTCACATATCGTGAGCAGGTTTATCATTGCGTTAATCGACGGGCTCAGCAAGACCATATCATCAGCATAACTAATGTTGTTGACGCATACTCCACCTACATAACAACCCTGATAGGTCTTGCTGAGCTCGACGATCAACCTGTTTATGTACAGATTGAAGAGCCGAGGGGAGGTCAAGCCACCCTGCCTCACCCCGCACTCCAGCCTATACACATCCGACAACGAGCCTGCCCACCGTACACAATTGGTCTGATTGTTATACCAAAACCGTAGAATGGCTATAACTTCTCTATCGACAGAAGTATGATTCAATAGTTTTTGCCACAGCAAGTCGTACGACACCAGATCGAACGCCCTGGAAAGGTCCAGGAAACACGCACTAACAGGCGTTTTCCTAGACGTATAATACTGTACAGTATGCTTGAGAGACAATATGGCACTTTCAGTGGAGAGACCTGGTCTGAATCCAAACTGCGCATCGTGCAGTTCAATGCGGGTCGCCATATGTCTATCAAGCAAACTGTCCAGCACCTTGGCAATGACAGTGGCAAGAGATATGGGCCTATAGTTGGAGAGATCTGATGTGTCCCCAGTCTTATCCTTTACAATAGGTACAACCACAGTTTTCATTAGATCGCTGGGCAGATGAGCGTGACTTAGACAGAGTGAAAAGAACATTGCTAGTACCCTAGGTAGGTGATGGCCTGCATGTTGCAGGTGCTCGATGGTGAGGTAGTCATGCCCCGGTGACTTGCCCCTTACCATACTTTTTATAACTGTAGCAACATCTTTTGCTGAGAACCTGACCTTTAAGTCCGTCAGACCATCCTCAGCATCGACCACCTGCGATGCGGAGCCAAGAGGAGATTCGACCTTAAAATGTTGCACAAACAAGTTTGCTATAGCCGTAGGCTCATGTTGCCCCGCCACACTCACGGGGACGCCCGTCCCTGGATTCAGTCTATTCGTATTTTTCCAAAACCTTGAAAAGTCTTTAGACTTATGATTGTCAGCTATGATGTCCATTTTAATTTTGTCTTGATTGTTCTGACACCATCTTAACTTTGACTTAAAGACTTTTCTCGTGTCGTACATATGTTCATACACAAAACCAGAGGTTGGTTTACGAGACAAACTCCAGACTTGAAAAGCTAGCCGGGCGTCCGCGTGAGCCTGCCTAACATGCCTATTCCAACCGACAACTCGTTTATTCCATTTACCCGCTGCGGTATCCCCATCACTGGGACATTGGGCAGCCTCTGTAAGTGTACATACAATGCTCTTGTACATATTGTCTAATATGACTTTGTGATTGGAATCTACACAACATCCGTTAGCACATTCTTTAAATTCTAATGGAAAATTAATTTCCCTTAACACTGAATTACATTTTTCTTTGTACTGACTTATTTGACTAGTATCTCGTTCCCCCCATATCGCAAAGTTTTTGCTCAGATTGGGTGTGAAAATTGTTGGTGTTATTATATTAAAATTACATTTAATTTGTATAGGCATGTGATCTGACCAATACGTATCATACAACACAGTTGCACTAACGAGCAGACGCCTCGCGGCTTCGGTCACTACACAGTGGTCGAGCCAGCGGTGGCAACCATGCGCGTCACTCACGAAAGTGTACGTACCTTGCGGCAGTAAGTCCAGTTCCGCACAGGTCCAGCACTGCTCCTCACAGAAGCTCAACAGTTCACTACCGAATAACTCTCCTGGGTGAGCGTTAAAATCACCGAGTAAGATCACTGATTGCACATTATTACTTTCTATTATCGCACTAATTTCACTAAGGCAATCTGTAAACACCGTTATGTTGTCGTTCGAGTCCGTGGGCATATACACTGAGAAAATGAGTATAGAACAGTCCTGCGACACCATCTTGATAGCTATTAGGCGAACGTTGTTGCAACTAATTACTGTGACAGATGGAAATAGGCTCTTCCTCCACAGCAAGGCCACTCCTCCATAAGGCCTTCCACGTAGCACTCCCGCTGAGGTGTCGACTGCTGACTTGCCAGTAAAAGCGAAGTCATCATCTATTTGGCCAAGAAAGGCGATATCATGTGGCAAAAGCCAGGTTTCTTGCAACGCGATGACGTCGGCCGCTACACACAGCCGCCTCACACAGTCAACAGATCTTTTAATACATTTGCAATTGAAACTTATTAGTGTCGTATTATCCATTTAAACTGTGTGTAGTATTCCTTCTCAGAGTATTTTCTCTGTCTGTTTTCTTTTTAGTGAAGTCTATAAATTTACGATAAGATACACCTTCAGGCCAAAAATCATCACTCATGAAGATTTTATACTTTTGTTTTGGAACAAAGATCTTGTATGCATTATAACTTCTGGGCATCTTCATTATCTTTTTCTCAATATCCACACGTATTTTGGCTTTTTCCTCAATATTCTGTGATGTCACTCTGTGTCACCTGTTTATCCACATTATAGACATATAAGACAACTTTTTCATCAACAGCCTTAAATTGGCCGTGGGTTCCATAACAGCTTTTCCTATTTTTCCCACAAAGCGATTCCTCGATTTCTTCTGTTTCTATACCAGAGTCCACTCCCCTTCACTTACAATCTGAGCAAGCGTTTTAGGTTTGGAAGTCGATTGGCAGACCGCCGCGGCCGTGTGTCCCGGGCACCTCGCAATGTTGTTATCAGTACTTTTTTGTGCTGCAGTCGCTTGGTCCGAGTCAGTGTTGTTGACGATGCACAGCTGTGACCCTAAGCCGGTTTCACACTCTTTCCCATTATTCTCATTAATTAACTTTGTGCTATTCATGTTTGAATCAGCTGATATTGACGAGTAGTGGGTAGGCGGTAAAATCGTTTCACTTTTAGAAACGAAAGAACGTTGATCCGATATATTGCCGCTAGGAATAGGAACATGTTGTAATCCCATCGGCCCGCTATCATAATCACAACTGTCCATCATATGAGTTCCACCTCTTCGTTTTGTGTTTACATATGAATAACAAGGACTTTTCGCACTTGTCAACTTTTTCAAATCTGCTATGTCACTCCGGATTGGATCAAGTTGAGTAGCAGAAACATATTGCGATTTAATTTCTTCAATTTCACTTCTCATTATTAATAAATCTTTAAGCAGTTTGGTCACATCTACGTGATCAAACAGTACGGGCGGTAGTTTTTGCAAATCTTTTGCAACAAAAACTGGCCGGTCATTAGGATGGGTTATTTGTAGTAAACTAATGATATCCTCGATCTCACGTAACTTTTTTCCATGTTTCTTCCTTGTAATCTTACGTTTGGAAGTTGTTGCTATCGCATCAAATAGAAGGTTTTTTGCTTCCACAATATCACTATCCGAGAAAGCACTTATACATATCCGACTTAGGCTTTCCTCGTCCATTATGTCCAGTTTATTACTCACAAAAGCTAACACTTCGTTAATAACGACATTGCAGCTCGCACATTTCACTACTTTGGAGGTACTCATCCTGCACTTAATTAGACCCGCATGCCACGTCCGATCGGTAACGCGCGCGGCACGGACTGGCACGGACTTTAATGCAGCCGTTAGAAAATATTTGATGCACCCTTTTGTGCGGTTTACAGAGATGCGCTGGAGCGGCTTAATTTCTAATGCGACCTAACCACAGCCGTAAACCACTTTTTACCAGGACCGAAATATGTCGACGAATCCGTGTAGGCCTTTTAAACTGCTACTGCAACTATGGAAACTTTCACAGGCTTTCAACGTGTAACGTCAGCTGTGTAATGGTCATACCAACAGTGGGAATGTAACATCTTGAGCTGGGACAGAAGATTACGTAATAACAGATCAGCTTAATACTGCAGAGTGCACCCAACAACATGAGAACGGTTTGCTCAAGATAGAGCAAGAACATAGCAATTCGTTTCTATCATAATTTGTTACTTGAAGGGTAGACGATTATAAAACAAGATACTCAGCAAAACACACTATAAAGAAAACACTTCATTCGGACAAAACTGTATCATATCCAGGTGGATGTTGATACATTACTGCAGCATTCTAGTATCAAACCAAGTTCATTTTACTTTTAAGCTCGCTGAGTTTTACTCCTACGACTCCTACGACGTCAAACTTTCCATTACATAAATACTTATGTCCTTTTGCAAAAAAATAATCTATATTATTTCGGTAACAAATAAAGAAACTCCAAACTCTGCCATGGCTTTTAATAACATCGCTTTACAAAAAGTTAGTTACCGAGAAGACCTGTTTCAAGGGCAGGTATTTAATTAAGTTTTGACTCTGATCTGATTGAATTAATTCAGAGGTTGCTCGCGAAGGGAGTTTCTATTTGCTCGCAATCTGTTGATATTATCGGAGCTTGTTTATAATGTAGGACGATCCATGAGTATTAATTTACCAATACCGATCCGATTCGGGTAGTTAGTATGTAATAATTGGGTATAATTAAATTGAAGGAGACGTCCATTTAAACTAAATGACTGCCGTTTTATTCAAGAGAAATGTATTTGTATTTTTGGAAATGAAACACCTTTAACTCAAATGATTACTGGCTCAACACAGATTGTACGCTGCCAGGCTAGACTAGACCCCTACCATAGGATTTCAATTGAGTAGGTGGAAGCGTGATGGTGAGGTCCAGGAGACAAGAGTGGCTAGCGTACTGTCCGCCGTACGCGGAGCAGACAATATATAAGAGAACAATTCACCTACCATACAGCAAAACAACTTACCTCATGGTTGAAGGACACTGCTCTGGTGCCAACCTGGAGTTATGTATGTAAGTGAGTGTATCTGTATTGTGTTGTGACGTTACGAGTATTCTTCAGGCTAGAATCCGCTGCAACAAGGCTTGGAGGCAATCACAGCATGCGGTCTTCAAATCACTCGTTCCCAACAGCGTCACACTCAACCATCGGGTCATGACAGATTGTCCACAAAACGACCGGTTAATTAATACAATTGGATCACGACTAATTGTCACAAACGGATCGATTCAAAAAGATTAATTTCAACAAAAGCGTCGCGGGGGTCCCAATAGCGCGACGGACCCATTTTAGCGGCAAAAAAACAAGAGAGCTGTCAAGTGTCAACGTCAAACTGACAAGTCAGTTCTCACTCTGTTACACGCGCATTCCGTTAGGCGCACAGATAATAAACGGGACAGAACATCTACCCCCCCCGGACGGGCCTTCCCGTCCGCTAATCACTTGGCAATCCCGACAAGGTTGCGTTTTATCAGTCCACCTGACGCGCTGCTGGAGGATGTGCAAATACTCCAAGCTCCAACGCTTCCAAAACTCTGAGCGAGCTGCTGCACCAACTGAAACCGCGATAGCCAATTTTGGCTCACATCGACAAAAGGGTGCTCCGGCAGGGCGACAAGTGGCTGTCAAATCAAAAAATGGCCCGGGGTCAGGGCTCCAAGACGTTTAGGTCCGAAAACAGCGGGCACAATGGACGCGAGTTCAATACAGCTTCAATGCGGCAAAATACCGTAGCTAACTCCTTAAAGGTGAGAACGATGTCTCCCAACAATCTGCGCCAGAGTCCCTAACCGCCTTCACCGCGGCCTCAAATAACCCCCCAATGGGGGCAGGCTGGCGGGTCAAAACAATAACAACAACAACAACAACAACCAAATGGCCCTCCTTAGGCAACAAAAGGGGGTGACGGACCCCATAAGGAAGGCTAGAGTGACTCAACCGTCAACAACCAAACAACAAAAGACCCGTATCGTCCAAAATGGGTTCAACTTACTAACGGCTCCCGACAATATCCAAAACTCTCGCTGCAGAATGGCCAACAGCGCATTGCAACCGGCATGCGAGTTCATAATGTGACGATCAGTCACCAACAATTCAACAACAAAACAACAATTCAACAATTTGTCGAGGGAGCTTTATCGACTCAACAAAACTCAGGGTCCTTTGTTCCAACAGCGAGCACCTTGAGCCCGGGCAAAGGACCCGACATCAAGACTGGCGATCGAGGCCAATCATCCTCGGGGTGAGTCAGCCAGTCTGGTCCCCACCATAGGGGGTGAGCAATCAGGCGGGGTGCCATGCACCCACGTGAGGCCACGGCACCTGGGTTCAAATCTCCAGGCACGTGCCTCCAAATCAAAGGCGTTTCAAATTTTGAATCTGGGACACTCGGTTCGCAACAAAGACCTCCAAAGAGTGGACGGACGTCTTCAACCAACACAAAACAATTTGACTGTCCGTCCAGGCGTAAGAAACCCGAATGTCCACAGTTCCACCCAAAGTGTGAGCAATGTGGTTCAATAGACGCACAAGAAGCGCCGCCCCTGACAATTCTAACTTTGGGATGGTCAGTGCCGTCCGGAGGGGGGCCACCTTGCTCTTGGCCAAGACCAGTGACAAATTCACCTGGCCTGTTGCGCAGACGGTGCGCAGACAAACAACAGCTGCATAACCGTGCGAAGACGCATCACAAACAAGGGTAGCAGTGTAGCTCCCAGGGGGGAGGATAGCGCGGGGTAACACGACCTCGTTGACTGCAGGGAGTGCGGATACAAATTGGAGCCAATCTTCCAACAGGGTTTCCCGAATTGGCTCGTTCCAGCCAAGTCCCGCAGTCAAAGGCGCTCAAGAAAACAATTTTGCCCAAAACAATACAAACAAACAACAAAACAATAGACAAAAGGCAACCGTGGGCTCCCATGTCCAAAATGGCACGGACCACAACAGAGTCCCCCGTGGGCCCCCAGACCTGACCGATGCCATTGGCAACAAAACCGTGTCGATCTGAGGGGTACCTTAGCGGGGCAGGCGCCAATGTCCTAACAATGCCTGGGCGGCGACCGATCGCCACACCCAGACCCAAGTCTTTCCCGACGAGGATGCAATTCAAATTCCTCGTCCGCGCGGTGTCCCGAGCCACGTGCCATCGCTGGAAGGGCATATCCCACCGGAGGCCTGAATGGCGGGGGGCGTGACTCCAACCGGGGACGTTCCGCCAAAGGAGGGGAGGGAAGCCGGTGCTGGTCTGGCCAGCGGTGCCTAGCAACAATTGCGTAATCGCCTTTACGCGGGGAGACCAAATGGCGGTCGCGCGGCTCCCGATCAACTTGCGCGGGGGGTGGAGTGCGGCGCTCAAAATTGCGGGCCTCTCCCCGGTTCTGAACCGGCGAGGCAGAAGCCCGGTGACCAACTCCATGATACCCCCCCGTACGCGAACCTTCATCAGAGGCTGGTCTGCCAGCGTGGTTCGCGTTAGCGCACAATATGTCCAAATGGGACCCCCCACAAA
Organism: Aporophyla lueneburgensis; assembly: GCA_932294355.1. Classification (NCBI taxonomy): domain Eukaryota; kingdom Metazoa; phylum Arthropoda; class Insecta; order Lepidoptera; family Noctuidae; genus Aporophyla; species Aporophyla lueneburgensis. Next base: position 20,404,141 of record OW028749.1, read on the forward strand.
TTCTACAAGGGCGGGGGTTGGGGCAGTCCCGATGGAAGTGAGCCCCCAAACAAGAGAAGCACAGGCGGCGTGCATTGGCAATTCGGCGGCGGGCACTCACGTGCAACTTCAAAAAGGCCGCGCAAGTTGCCATGCCGTGCCCCGTGTCCCTACAAAACTCACAACCAGGACGACTCTGGGTGCCAGCAAAACGAGCGGCGGGGCGACCATCAACAGGCCCGCGAGCCCTAGTCCGTCCCTGGTCTCGTGGCCGGGAAGACGGCTGGCATGACTCAGTGGCAACGCCAGAGTTGTCCACAAACCGACACTCATCCTCCAAAAATTGGACGAGGTCACCAAATGGGGGGAGATGTGTGACACTATACCCACCATACTTTTGCTCGAAACGAGCCCTCAAATCGGCAGGAAGCCGTTGCAGCACAACATGCACCAAAGGGTAAGACCATTGGTCCACCGGCAAGTCCAATCACTTTAAAGCGTTGGTCGCTACCACCAACGGGTTCAACAGGTCAGTACGCAATGCTGACAAACTAGTAATGACCGGTAACCCCAAAATCAATGCAATATGAACATCAGCCAAACAACGTTCATTTGGTACCGCGTTGTTACAGTACATAGGAGAAAATAAGCGAGTTGATAATGAGTTGCCCTTAAAGATCAATAGTGTTGTTAAAGTATTGGGTTTGAGCTGGAATAGGGAAGCCGACACCTTTGAATATACTGTCAACCTGCCAGAACCTAAGCAGCCCATAACCAAACGCCATATACTTTCAGAAATAGCCAAACTTTATGATCCTTTAGGATAGATAGCTCCAGTTGTGGTAATAGCAAAGATGATCATGCAGAAATTGTAGAAGACAGGGCTAGATTGGGATGAGCCTATTGATGGTGCTTTACAAGCAGAGTGGTTACGATACCGAGAGAACTTAATGCACATCAAAGGCCTAAGTATACCACGATGGTTGTACTACACACGTCTATCAAAAGTTGAGTTGCATGTCTTCGCAGATGCATCACAAGCCGCATACGGAGCAGCAGTGTACATGCGAGTCATCAGTGAAGAGCGAGTCTACGTAAGCCTAATATCCTCCAAAACAAAGGTGGCTCCAATCGAAATGCAAGTGTCCATCCCTAGATTGGAACTTTGTGGTGCCGTATTGGCAGCCAAACTAATTTTGGAGACGTCTCAAGTGTTAGGTATACCTAAAGATAGCTTATTTGCGTGGACCGATTCCACCATTGTGTTGGCTTGGTTGAGAGGGGGATCAAGCCGATGGAGCACATTCGTGAGCAACCGTGTGTCAGACATACTAAACATTGTAGATTACGAACATTGGGGGCACGTGTCTACAGATACGAACCCAGCTGACTGTGCGTCACGGGGCTTACAGGGTCCAGAGTTGTTAAACCATTCAGTATGGTGGAGCGAACCGGTGTGGTTGTCTAGCTTAAATATAAGTATTAGTGCTCCTAATATCGATGAAACACACGAAGAAGAACGAGTGAGATCTTTGGCTGCTATAAGTAATATTAATGAGAAATTTATTTGGACTAGGTATTCTACTTTATCAAAAATGTTGAGAGTCATTTCATATTGCAGACGATTTATTAATTTGAATTACCTAAAGAAAAACGTGAACGTTTTACAAAATTAATCACACAAAGAGAAATAAAGGAAACTTTAAACAATTGTATTAAACAAGTCCAAGCTATTGATTTCAAAGAGGAGTTAAAGCAATTAAATTCACAAGGTTATGTACCGAAAATGAGTAAGCTTCGCAATCTTTGTCCCATTATTGATAATAATGGGATTATAAGAGTTGGCGGGCGCATCCAGAAATCTCAAGCAACCTACGATGTTCAGCACCCTATAATTTTACCCGCTACGAGCCATCTTAGTCGCCTAATAATTCAGGATGCTCCTCATAGGACATTGCATGGTGCTCCTCAAGTGATGCTTAATTATTTGAGAACAAAATACTGGATTTTACGAGCCAAAGATCTAACTAAGAAAACCTACCGAAAATGTGTAACGTGTATTAGGTATTCAAAACAGAATACCAAGCAACTGATGGGACAGCTGCCAGAAGTGCGAGTAAAACCCGACCGAGCTTTTAAATCAGCTGGTGTGGACTACGCAGGTCCCAACAACATCCGCTTCTCACCAGGGAGAGGAGCTAAATCGTACAAGGGCTACATATGTTTGTTTATCTGCATGATAACGCGTGCCATACATCTGGAAGCTGTCACCGACATGACTGCGAAGGGGTTCATCGCAGCCTTCCGGCGATTCACATCGAGACGAGGTCATTGTTGCGATATTTATAGTGACAATGGCACAAATTTCGTGGGAGCAGATAAGCAACTCAGAGACATGTTCAACAGTGCAAAATCTTCGATTCCTGGGGAAATAGCGGAGTTGTTAGTCCTGGAACGTACTACGTGGCACTTCATACCCCCTCATGCACCCAATTTCGGGGGTTTATGGGAGGCTGGAGTGCGCAGCACAAAAACTCATCTTAAAAAAGTAATTGGCGATGCTACCCTCACTTACGAGGAACTAGCCGCAGTACTAGCACAAGTCGAAGGGTGTTTGAATTCCCGACCCATAACTGTGCTAAGTGATGACTCTAATGACCCTCTTCCACTAACACCGGGCCACTTTCTGATTGGCGAGCCTTTGTTAAACTTAAGTGACGAAAATTATACAAATTGTAATATTTCTAGTTTAGATAGATGGCGGCTAACACAAAAAACTACTGAGCCAGACATCGATGACGTAGTAATTTTAAAGGAAGACAATATTCCTCCAAGTAAATGGATATTGGGCAAAATAATTGAAAAGCATGTGGGCCCTGATGGCATAACTCGTGTGATGTCAGTTAAATGTAAAAACAATGTTTATAAACGACCAACGAGTAAATTATAGCTTGTATTGCGAAATGTTAAGAAAACTGCCTGAAGCTACTCAAAGCAATTTAAAGAGAATAGAGCTTCTTGTATATTGTTTGTATTTCCTATGCGTGTCTGAAATAAAATATTGTTTTCCTTTCTTTCTTTCTAAGACAGTTAACGAAATTCAAATTTCTTTACATTTTTTTCATAATAAACCATGTAAAATTTGTATTAATACCGACTCAGGACTGCCCAGAAGTGAAAATACCGAGTATTGTTACGGTAACGACTGTACTACCTAGCTATGTTAAACACTAGTGTGGATGTCGTGGATACAGTATGGTTGAATAAAGTGCCAATAGCCAATATTGCTGTTTGATTCATGGAAGTTTGTGATTTATGAAGGAAAGATAAAACTATTTTACTATGGCACTGCGATTGAAGTCTATTGGGTCGGATGAAAATTCGATTGATCTCATGATATCTATTGAAAGGGTAGGTTTTAAACGGCCGCACTATTGATTAATGTTATCGAACAACCGTAAATAATGTTATTGATAGTATTTATTGCCCAGTATGTATCAGATAAGATTACTGTTATTGTAGTTCGCAGACCATGATGTTGTGTATTTATCTTCTCTCATTTTGAAAATTTAACTTGTAATTTTTATATTGTACTTTGAGTCATTGAGATTGCAATGGTAGTTCTGTGGGATTTACAACATTCACCGCCCACCGATATAATTTTGGTGATCCAATTTACGTCGAAAAAGCTGAAAGGCTCTAATGTTCTAATGATAATAGATCAATGTTTAGAAAGTCTCCATAAAAAATACTTACAAGATCTCCCGTGAAAAAAATTCAGTATGATTAAGTGTTTGGTTAAACAGGTTGTACTTTAATATTTTAGTGTCGACCAAACCAAAGTAAATGCAATAAATTTAAGCGCTGCAATGAAATCAGTTATGTCCAAGTACACTCACTGATAAATCTTGCATCTGAAACTCGAACGTCCTACTTACATTCTCACTTGGCACAGAAATCTCGACGCTAAGCCTCTTTATCAGCGTCGCGTCGTCGAGTACTTTAATATCTGTCTCGACAGCGTAAAGTTTGTGCTGCGATGAGAATGTCTGAGGTATTCGAGAATAACCGCCGTAATGATTTATTTTAACAGATTTCTGATGTCGATTGTTTAATTCACATTAACGTTTACGGCATAACTTTACCAATACCATATTTACTGCTGGGGTACCGAACCCCCAGTTCGGTGACATAGATAAGTTGTAGTCTATGTTATAGTTTTAGTCCAGTCAATGGAACTTAAGATTCGTTGAACTCCTCATCAAATGAAATATTTTTTGGTGTGTTTCGTTCATATTTGGTAAAAATCCTAACTTTTACAAAGCTTGTGTTCTGCATAGTTCAGGACTATATTTACTACTGCCTACCAAGTTAATTATTGGTATAATTATGTATATATAAACCCATCATCAAACATGTAAATTATGTGTCAGCTAAATCTCCAGTCTTTCATAAGCGCTCGACTGCTCTGTTAACCGTAACATTTAGGAGAGTTTATGTTAATTGCCTATTTCGGGCAGAACGGCTTTCCGGGAACATGGTCATAACCGCTAAAGGATTTTGTCGCTAAGCCTTTGTCAAAGGCTTCTTGGTCCGATCTCTGATACAAAAGCTTATTCCGCTGGTAAAAGTAATATTTGTAAGTTAAACCTCCACTATTTTATTAAGCTAGACGTTTTTAATTCAACCTCGAATATTTTACAAATTCAATGGACATAATTTCTTCACGATCGTGTTAAAGATTTTAAGATATTTTTTTTTATTGTATTTTTCTTTTGTTTGCACCAACTGGCTGGTCGATTTGCATGCTCTACGGGTTTCTATTTCGCTCGCTATTTACAAATATGAAATAGTTATTTGTTATACAAGAGTGCAAAGTTGCTTTTTAACCGCGTGCTCAATTTTGATGACCGAGCAAGCGAAGGATTCTAAAATTGAATCACGAGCGCAGCGAGTGATTCAAAAATTAGAATCCTGAGCATTAGCGAGGGAATCAAAAGAGCACGAGGTGAAAAATCTTTGCACTCGAGTGCAACACGTAACTTTTCATCCCGCCTCAGCGAGGAAATGACTAAATGCTAAAAAAGCATTTAGAATCACAAGATACTTTTATTTCAGTTTAGGTATTAATATTTATTAGGTACTACATTATGATAGGTAAGTATTACAGAATTATCTTTAAATTATTTCAAATAATACTTAGGTATAATTAAGAAAAATTGAAAGTAAAGTTGCTACAGCTGCCTAAGTAGAGTGTAATATTTTTGTTAGTGACGTGAAAAGAAAATGGGGCGCGCAAAGTAAATTAAAAATAGTACACCAATAAGGTTCCGAGTCTGAGTTTTTAACAAATTACAAAAAGGTTGTATGATAAATTCGGCACCATGGAGGTAGAAGTAAATAGGTTTAATGATGTTTTGAATTTACAAACTTAGTGCACACGATGTTCTAAATTCAATTTACTTTATCCCCTAGCGGATAAAAACGGCTTTTGCACTCAGATATCAAAGGGCAAAAATACTCTTTCCGAGATGGGGGGATGAAAAGGTTTTATATTGTTCAGCATATTTGTAATCCTACACACAAATGTCGACTTTGCTGTCTAGTGCTGTAGGCAGATGTTTTTTAGCATTAAATTCGTTTAAATAAATACAATTTTGCTTGCATTGTTAGGCAGAAGTATACTGGCAGAGTGAAATAGGCACCAAAAGTCTTCTTACGGTAGGATGTCCGAATAAGATTGCTAATGGAAGTAGAAGGATTTTCCTTTATCAAAACTGCGGTAGTTTATTACAATGCAGAATTGCCAAACTACATAGATTCTATACAAAATCGTGTGATTGATGATGAAACAGCTTTTTAAGTGAGTATAAGATTAAAAGGCCGTAAAGGATTTTCTTTCAAAAAAAAAATATTTGAAAAATTTATCAACTTTTTTCAATATATTTATCACAAAGATTAAAATCACTAGAACTTCTTTCAACATATTAAATCATGCGAAAAGTGCCCATACTGTGAAGAGTGATCTCACATATTGTTTTATCGCGTTTTCATGACAACCAAGTCAAGTCAATGCGTAACACAAAACGTGACCGCCTTTTGACGCGGTAATGTGGAACTAACGATTTAAGAACGATGCTTCTAAGGTTGGCTACCTTAGAAATTATATTTATTTTACGGTATTTATAATTTGCAGTTTTGTGTCCGGTTGTATGCTGATTAAAATATGATGCGCGTCCGTAACAAATATGCTTCACGGTATTATAATCATTAAAATAAGTAAGTTTATATATTACCAATGCATGGCTTTTTAATGAAATGGGATTACAAGGGGATTAGATGCATATAATAATAATAGAAATTTGAACTTCAGGCCATATCCTGGCGCTTCCTCTAAAATTTTCAGCGCTACAATAATTTTCATGACAGCCGTCATTTTTTTAGAAAATGGTAGCATAAATAGAGGTCAGATGACATAACCCGATACAAAGAATAAATAAATTCAGGGATCCTTGAATATATCTATAAAAATATGTTTTACGTGCTTTTATTCAGAGTTGGTCTTATTTTCATTTACGATACCGCTGCCTCTTCATTTGACCGAAAGAAGACACAAGCAGCAATTTTGTTAATGGTTTTCATCTTCCAAATACTGTGCGCATAGAATTGGTAGCGAAGCCAGTATATTTCACTTAATAAGTACACTAATACCGGGACAGCGACCACAGACGAATTTAAGCAATAACTTGTTAAACCTAATTGCAGCAGTAGCTCCCTCTTGAATAAATTTCACATTTGTTCCGGGCGTGTCCTCGATACTGACACTTCAGGGCAACGAAAGTGAAACTCGGGGTTTGATAAATGGCTGTGACGCTTACATCAGACAAGTGATGACATGAAGTTAATCCTGCCTCACCCAGGAGATGAAGGTTTATATTTAGAACAAGAGAAGTGTTAAAAGTGTTAACCTGCCAGTTGAAATATACTTCTTTTATTTGCAGCTTTAAAATGAGCATGGAAAGGCCTCATTTATTTGTGCATGTAATTACATTTTACACAATGGAAAAGCTTGATTTCAGGGGCAGCGTAAGTACTTCCTAGACAAGGTACCTAGTTCCTTAGTCAAGCGCACGGTACAGAGAAGCAACTAAAGTACACAACGATTCGGTTACTTAAACTCTATAAATATGAACACCCTAATTGTTAAACATACCACGACATTTATAATGCGGTGATGTTTCAGAGTAATAATAAAACCTGAGCAAGTTCGAAGCGCGCCCTACATTGTTAGAAAATAAGCAAAGATTTTTCTAGAATTGGGAACAGAAAATGTTTCATAAAAATCGAGATAAAGCTTTGCCCTTTATCTTTTAGCTTTATCGAGATTCTTCTTCAAAATATGGCTCAACTTTCTATTTACACTCGTAGCTTTAGTTAAATTGGAAGAAAGCAGAGTGGTTAATATAACAGCCAGTGGCACTTTTAACGGTGTTATTAGTTTGGTTCAGTGACTTGTTTTAAAGGCATACATTCCCAACGGTGCACATGGAGCGATGGCTTAAACTGAAGGTTATCATTTCATAATAGATTGGTTAACCACAAAAAGTCATTAGTCACTATAATTGTAACGCTTCTGTATGTTAATAAATCGTCCTTGGGTATTAGACACAGTTTTAATATCATAAATCTCTTCTAAAATTCTGTACTATGACCGTAAAATAACTGGGAATCATATGTCTAATATTAAATTGCGACAACTATAAATCTCTCTTCAACTTATAAAGTCCATCGGCGTGTTAATGTTATAGGCGTCCCAATTTACTTACTTTGAAATTAACTTTACCAAAATTAATAAAAAATAAACATTAGTCAATTACTTCATTGTTATGAATTGGGTTTGGTGTCTATTAAATTAAATATCAAAAGTCTAATGAATAAAACCTTGCCGACTTTACTTATTACCTAATTACGAAATTAATTTCATTAGACAACTAGATATCTTTCTAATCATTAAAACTAAGAAAAGGTGACGTATGTGCCTAAGTATTAATAAAATAAAATCACCAATTTCGAAGAATAAATGGGACCACTTTAATTGACTAGTTTCGTTTTAGTGCGTTGATTCTGAGCTTCTAGTTTCCGCATGTCGCAGTTTATTAGTCAAACCGAAATACAAAATTAGGTTGAAGTAAGAACTGTTTTTAGTGTTTTTTACTTTATAATAAGTAGTACTACATTATAGGCTAAAAAATTATGAAAAAACTACGCAAAATAACAGCAGCACTACACTCATATCTTTGCCATAATAATAGGTCTTTACCGCCGTTCTGTATGAAAAAAATTAAACGAATTTTTTTCATGTATTTTTTATTTGTAATAATCGAAATAATCACCCATGCAATCAATGCATCTTTGCCAACGCAGTGGCAGTTTATTGATGCCCTTCTTAAAAAAATCAGCTGGACGGGAGGCAACAAATTCTTCAAAGGCATTTTGTACTGCCTCTCGGGTATTGAATTTTTTTCCCGCCAAGAAGTTATCCAAATTCTGGAAAAAGTAGTAGTCTGTAGGCGCAAGGTCTAGTGAGTAGGACGTATGACGGAGAGCTTCCAACCCCAGTTCTTGCAACTTGGAGACCGTCTGCTGTGCAGTATGAGGTCGCGCGTGATCGTGTAGGAGCAGCGGAGACGAGCGATTGACCAATGCTGGTTGGAGATGTGCCAGCTTCTCCATCATTGAGTTCAGTTCTTCACAGTACACATCTGCAGTAATGCTTACCCCGTTTGGTAAGAAGCTGTGATGAATCACACCGGTAGACCACCAAACAGTGACCATCACTTTTCTAGGGGTAAGTTTTCGTTTAGGGCATTGTTTAGGTGCTGAACCAGGATCCAACCAACTTGCTGAGCGCTTGCGGTTATCAAACAGAATCCATTTTTCATCGCAGGTAACAATGCGGTTCAAAATTCCTTCATTTGTGTGTTTGTTGAGCAGTGCTAGGCACGTCTCGACGTGTACTTCGCGCTGGCGATCATTGAGTTCGTGGGGCACCCATTTGTCAAGCTTTTTCACCTTGCCAATTTGACGCAAATGGACCAATATTGTTTTGACGCTAACGTCGAAAGCTGCTGCTAATTCAGCCGTAGATTGTGTATCATCAGCTTCCACAATTGCCTTTAATTCATCATTGTCGACCAAAGTGTTCGGACGACCGCGAGGTTCATTTTTCAGGTCGAAATTTCCAGAACGGAAGCGAGCAAACCAATAACAGGTGGTGCGTTGGTTTGTAGTGTTAGCTCCGTAAACGTCGTTGATGTTGCGTGCCGCTTGTGCCGCGTTGCTGCCACGACGGTAGTCATATTCCATAATTACTCGAATTTTTAACGTATCCATGATGACGAAAAAGATTGAAATGCGATGAAAATTTTACACTAATCAATAAACAAATGACTACTTTTGGAAAAAGAATTCCATGTTTTAAAAATAAAATTAATTTGAAATTAGAATTCTTAGACAAACAAAAATTATTTTGATTTGAAATGGCCAGTACTGCAGAACGGCAATTTCATAGGTAAAGACCTAATATCAAGTAATCTAATAGCATAGCATAGAGTATTAATTATACTCATATTATTTCTCGAGGTTACCTCAAACCGAGGTTTTCTGAGGAAAACCTCGGTTTTTCCACTATTTAATGTGTTAATCACATAAACAACAACATTTATGTTTTCGTGCTATATTAAAATTTGTTTTTGTATGTACAATGCAAAAAAAAACCAATGAAATTAAATATTACAATTGCGATCTAATAATTATGGTGCTAAATTCTACTAATTTATTGTGAACACAACAAGAATTCTTTGCTTAGGTATATAAATATTGCTTACCTGAGCAAATTACATATCATTGTCTATCGTCTTTTGTTTTAGAGAAATGAAATACCGTTAGTGATTAGTTAACAAAAACTATGTACTCGAGAATTAACTTTATAATTTGGCAGCGAATGGTTCTTTGAAAACTTAAGTGGATGAGCGACCTGTCTTAGAGTTGAGTTGTCTTAAGTTTTCACATTATTATTATTTCTAGTTGCTCTGGAGTTTAATGTAATGAAAGTCTGAATGAAAGAGAAAACGACATTTGTGTACTAAACTTGATTAAGTTGCGGTCGGCATGTGTTCCACATGACGTAATGTGTTTAATATACTTGTATATTGACTAACTTCGGTCAAATTTGGCTCGGCAATATTGATAAGACTTCGAGTTGAATTACTTCCTCGTACAATTTTGTTCAAAAATGCGCCATCAGGGATGGTTACTGTGAAAAAGAGTGTCCATGGAATTTCTTGCCCGTTCTTCTCCATAAGTACCCCTATACCTACTGCGTTCATCTTTCTGCTTGACCAGCTCCGTGACATTTCAAAAGTGCCTATCTTTGATTTAATAGAAAGAAATGCTTTGAGTTTGTTAATATGATATAACACAATATTTGGAAGGAAATATTAAAATAAATCCGTCCAAATATTACTTATTTATTTCATGGATTACATATTTAAATTAATAAAGGAAAAAAAACAACCTAAACTAACTAAAACTATTTACAAATTAAAAAAATAGCGTCGAAAAGTCATCCGCATCGCTGTCGACTGGTAATGTACCCAAGAGACTGGCGGCATTACCACGTTGTATGGCAATGCCTAGCCTCTGGCCAAGGTAAAAACCAGCTCTTGGGGCACGGGAAGTGTACTCCAGCCGTTTAGAAATATCCTTAAATAGGCTAAGAGCACTCGGACTCCACGGCCCAAGCGTTTCAACCCCAAACGGCTCAAAAATATAATGACCAATAAGGTTATTATACTTACGCCGCTTGAGGTTTTCCGCAGCCGCAGCGGTGGCACCAGCACAGCACGCCGTGCCAGGAAGATGGGATGGCGCAAGAGTATCGATGCACGTTGCATCCCACACTAAAGGCCTACCCACCTTCCATGGAAATCGTCGGATGATGTCATTAATGTTTGCGTGCCGCGCTAATCGACCCGCACTTCGGCTGCAAGACAGGCCGTGGTGTCCTAGACTGGTGACAACTTCGCCACAGTGACAGCGATGAGGAGAACAACACGGAGCTCCCAAACGTAGGGAAACAGCGAGGCGGAAAGTAGTGTCGTCGAACAAGGTGCCTATATTCGACGACGGTAGTGCATGAAGCCATAAACCCGATTCCCACTTACCCACAGCCAGCAGACGTGCACGCTCCGCAGTAGTAGCAGACGTGTTGAGTAAATTGTCTTGTACTACTCTGCAGAGCGGCTCATCCCACCGTCTCTGGGAAAATGGATTATCGGGTACCTCAGTGTTCGGGTAAGCGAGTCTCCAGGCATCTATAGCCTCGGTGAAGCACGGCACATCAAAATTAATCAGTGTGGGAGCTAGGATTTTCCTGATTAATTTTTCAGTACCGTAGACCGAGGATATAAAAGCTGGTAAACTAATACTAGAAATTTTGCGGACGCCGAGGCCTCCCATACGAATGGAAAGAGTAGCTTGTGCCCAAGCTCGGTCGTCCATGGCCACATTTAAAATCGAGGTTAATGTATGCCGGATAATTTGGTCCATTCTGTCTAATAAGTGAGTGTGCTTCCATAAATGGGAAGCGCGAAGGACGTATGTTAATTTGGGGCCGAAACAGCAATAGCGAATTAAGGTGATGGCCGAATGCATGTTAATTTGGAACAATCTTTCCGAAACGTCATTGAAATTTTGGATTTTTTCGTCAATAAAAACGGAAAAGGAATTCTCGAAGATTGGAGACCCAAGGAGACGAAGCGAGCTTTTTTCAATAATTTGAATATCAGGAGCTATTGCATTAAATTTCGGAAGTGTCAGATGTCTGTCAGTACTGTCCGCTAAGTAAAGTTCACATTTCGAAAGGTTGAGATCAAGGCCAATGGAATGAAGTTCATTTTTTAAGAATTTAAGATCATTTAAGACAGTCTCTACATCGCCTCCCAAGGTTCCGTCATCAAGATACCAAACGTTAAATTTGGAATTTAGCTTTCGAATAATTGGATGGATTACTAAACTATAAACCGCTGGCCCGAGGGGTTCACCTTGTTGGCAGCCAAGTGCAGATTCCAAAACGTTGTCCCGATACAGTAATTTAGATGGGTATCTATAACATTGCCAAAGGAAACTAAAAATTTGGGGTATTTCTTTTTTAGTTTCTGCCAGCAAGGTGTCCCTGTTAACTGAATTGAAGGCATTCTTTATGTCAACCTTCAGGATAACCTCTCCTTGGCCAGAATTTAGATAGGTCGATAAGGCATGTATGGCAGCCTCGCAGCCCCCTTTGGAGCCGTAACCTAGCTGCAGGGGCTGAAATTTTTCCGAAACCACCTCACCAAAAAATTTACAACAAAGTTTGGCTGCCATACGCCAAATATTATATTAGATATTATACCTATTAATAGAATATTACTTATTCTTATGCTAAGGCATACTTTCCTGAAAACATGAGTTCTGTTAGTAACTCCATACAGACACACGTGCTTGATACAACAATAAATAAGTTTTATTTCAATGCGACAAACAAGTAACATTTTTATTGCGGTACCTTTGTCATCCGCGTCCCTTGTAGAAGAGCTGACATTTTTTTAAATAGTTTTAGGATCAACCTGTATTTGCCATTAATATAAATAAAAATAAAATTTTATGCTAAGAATTTACTACTAAAGTAAAAGTTGCTGTTCTTATAAAGCAATCTTTTACCGTTTTCAAAGTACGTATTTTTTATGGTTCCAATATTCTGATTACTATTTTTACGCGCTTTTTCCTAAGGTAAAAGGTTAACTATTTTGAAAGGCTTTACCAATCTTTTACAAATCAAATTTCTCAACGTTATTTTTAAAATAGGTATTTGCCTACTTACTACGGTCACGAAATTGTACATACTACTCTATCCCAAATATTTTTATAGCTACAAAAAAATACAGTAATGAATAAAGTTAACCTGCTAAACAAACATGCTAAAACTTTAAATAAAAGCAAATTTAACAGAGACTCTTATCAAAATTTCCTACAATTAAAATAGTGTTTTTTTTTGTTGAATCAATAGTTTTAGCGTACGACCGCGAGCGCCACAAAGTCCACTCCAATACGCGTTTTGATCAAATAACTCATTTCCACACCACCATGAGGTGAAACGCTCACAGATGGACACTTTCGACAAAATGTTCTTATAACAGCAATAGAGCTATGGCCGATAAACAAAATCACAAAATCGTTAATTCAACCGACTGACCTTAGCACATCCAATTTTTACGTACGTGCTGATGTCTGTACATCAAAGTAAATTAAAAGCATTTTTACTATTCGATCCCGATACGAATAATCTCAGATTCTCACAGAATACACGGTATTTTCAAATATTGTCTGTATTTTTGTTATTCTGCATTTTTCATAATAACGTTTCGTGTCCATCAAGCTTAATTACCTACTAGCCAACGTAATGTATGATGGACTAAGCTAATAATGTAGGCAATTAAAATGAATATGTGAAGCCTCCTAACCTACGTACTTCTTTAAATTATGATAATTGTTTATGTTTTGTATGGTAACTCGGGATACTGGCAATTAATTCAAAGAGTAAATCTGAATAAACCAAGCACTTCAATAACACAGCATGACGTGACTCCTTGAATGAAAGTAGTAATTCTCCGAAGATTTTGGGTCACTGAATTCAAATTCGGCTTCGAAATTGCTCCATCACATCACATTTTTTTAGATATCCTAACCTAAAAGTGCATAAAACACGATTTTAGCGTGTTTTCACGGTTATGTAGCATCGCGAAAAATTTAGCTATCGAAAAAATACACACAATGCTTTAAAGTATAAGCATTGTTCCTCCAAATGGCAATTGCAATTTTTCAATTTCGTCATCAGAAATTTGATTGTATATAAAAATTTTCAAAATGATGGAGCAATTCCGAGGCCGAATTTGAATTCAGTGACCCAAAATCACTTTTCAAAAAGGTGGCTGGGACAGACTGGATGCGGAAGGCGGAGGACAAGATGTTGTGGCGCAGCATGGGAGAGGCCTATGTCCAGCAGTGGACTGCTATAGGCTGAGTTGATTGACCCAAAATCTACGGGGAATGACTACTCTCATTCAAGGAGCAAGAGTCACGTCGTGCTGTGTAATCACATCGTTCGACGTGTTTAATTTAAAAGTATTCTTTTTAATAAATAAAGGCCTAATTTTTGTACGCAATTTAGTAAAAAAACCTTTTATCGAGAAAAAATGCAAGATAATGCTAGTAATGCCAAAAGGGCCTCAGCTCAGCACAATGTCAGACTACTACAACACTAACTAAAAACATAGCTTTCTATAAAATGCTTTATCTAAGTGCCGCCATAGTAGTCACGGTCACCTTCTTACAAAAAATAATTGTATGACTCATATAAAGCCTATGCAGAGAAAAGTATCCAAATCCATATATATAGGTAGATTTGAAACTATTTACTTTCATCTAACATTTTGCTTAAAATATAAGTCGCTACGGGTGAACGGTTAAAGGTCGCTTTCGAATTAAACGCCCATTTATTTACCAGAAACTTTTATCGAAAAAGGGTTACAAAAAACTTACACAACACATGGGCACAACATTTAACTTTGTTATATTTTATCGCCGTAAGTAACAAGAGAGCTCGCCCTCTCTTGTGTGGTGTGATGTTGTTATCATGGCAAAAGTAATACAGAGTTATGGTATATGAAAACGATATTGTACGATGCAACGATGGAGCCTAGTCGCTTAATACCAATATCATTTTTCTTTCAGCATCCCTTTTAATTTTGCTGCCATTTCTGCAGTATTAAAATGCAAACAAAACCGTGACAACCACTTTTTTATGTTTGGCCTAACTTTCGCCCACCAAATGTTTCACTTACAGTCGATATTTCACCACTCAACTGATGAAGGTGGCAGCCGCCCGACACCTGTCACACTCACGCTACAATAGAAAAACTGAGAAAATCTGGAGTAAAATCTTTTTGTATTTCAAGGTTAATTTAATTTGTCAGAGATTGTAGCTGTGTGTTCTAACTGGTCCTTTTTTGAGACAAAATAAAGAAATCGAGTTCAGGAAAGTGTAGGTAATAGGGTTAGGCAAGAATTTGGCTTCTTTGTCTTTAATTTTGTGGAATATGATTCTTCTATAGGATCCTTAACGGCAATAACATAAAAACAGTTTGTATTAAAAAACTGTTGCCGCGGCTTCGCTTACGTGACGATGTATTCTGTAGGCGTTAGAAACGAATAGGATCATGATTCGACATTTTCTCCATAAATTAAGTAGATTTTAATGATCAAAATTAAACTAAAACACGTTTTATAGCAGGTATTTGATCGAAAGGATTTTCGGTAAAGAACTTTGCAGTAAAAGTCCGGTGACTGTTTAGGTGGTCTATTGTTCATTGCCAATAGATTTACCCCTACCTGAAACTTAAACATATCTGTGAAAGGCAGAAAACCGTCAGGAAATTACTTAATTGTTTAGCAAATTGACACTTTATGTCATGCAGCCGTATAATAGCCATTTCAAACAAGAGTAAACACAAACTATTTTTAAATTTAGCTGGCTGATCCAATTTCGCTATTTGTATGTTCTTTGACGGCATTTTACTTCACTTTTTTTAAAGGCCTATTCTCAAGTCTTGTTTATACGCAAATGTATCTCACCTATGTAAATTTTATCGAATTTTATTAAATGATCCGTTTTCTCGTTGACATTGAAGTTATTCGTACAATGATGATAGCTAATGCTGGTAATCATACTTTTTTTTTTTTTTTTTTCAGGATGGGAAATCATCAAATGACTTCTCCCGCTCTGGGCGGAGCGGGAGGGCGTGTCAGACTTTTACTGACTAAAACCCACCCGTGTTCCATCAGTTGCCCATGTGCCAGGGTCACGGTATCTCTTTCGAACAATCACGCGACCCCGGCAGGCATCGGTCCTAGTAGACCCCTACACTGCTGCTGACATCTCTTTGAGGCGCGCGTGGAACACTGCGCGCCGTCGACCCGAGCCTGGTCCTTACCGGGCGGCGAGCTACCCATTGCTCGCCACCCGCAAGCTCGCGCCTACGGTGGCCGGGAGTCCGCTATTGACTCCCGACGCCCGGGGCGTCTCCTCCTGCGGCGGCTAGGGACGTGAGGGCGCAGAGACTGCCACTCCCTCACGCGCCCCGCCTCCTCCTTCGCGAGCATTACTGCTTCGCAGAAGGAGGTGACGGCTTCCCATTCCCTCTCGCTCCGTACCATGGCTCGCACCAGGGCCGGACGCGAGAGGTCGCCGCCGCCGATCGCCTCCACGAGGACACGGCGGTGCTCCGCCCAGGCAGGGCACACCTCCACCGTATGCTCCACCGTGTCCTCCAGACGATCCTCGCAATGGAAACACCCGGACGTATCCTCCCGCTTTATCCTGAACAGGAACCCACCGAAGCAGCCATGCCCGGTGAGAACCTGCGTCAGGCGGAAGGTGAGGACGCCGTGACGCCTCTCTATCCACTCCTCAAAGAGGGGACTTACCGCCGCAATTGTGGCGTGCCCAGCACTGGGTTGCGACAATCGTACCCGCCATGTCGCCATGAGATCACACCGGAGCTCTGTCCGCCGTGCCGCGATTTGTCGCGGCAGCTGGTAATCATGCTCAAAGTGTTATTCCAATTGACGAAAATGTGTGTCAGACGCAGCTCACGAAGATTTTGCGATTAGCCAGTTTGTTTTCTATATCGCACGCAACGTTGTGTGTTTCAGTTAGTTTTCTCTGTGTTAACTCATTTCCTCAGCCCCTAACAGCAAATCGTCAGACTCGCCCAAAGTAAGAAACTTCACTCTCATTTTATTGTTCCCACACAGACTAGCTTGTTAAAAATAGAGCAACATGAAGGTAAACTTTACAATAGAAGAGTTCCGTATAGAGGCATTTAGTCAAGCGGTAGGCGTTTAGTGAAACATTTTTGGTTGCAATATAAACAAAACGCGTTTTACTTGGGTGTGAAAGGAGACAAATACTTCGTAGTGGTGTAAGGTTTTTCTTATATGAGTTCAGCAGCACTTAATCTCAAAGTTTCACTGGAAGACAAAAATATACAAAACCGCCCAAGTAGGTGTTGGACCACGCAGCATGAGGGGTTCCATAGTTGGTAATAATTTATACCAAGAATAAACGTACCAGTGTAGTATATACTAAAAGTATATACTAAAAATATATCCTCCGATACATTCCCACTGCAAGCGTAAGTTTGTCGACTATAGCTCCTTAACTCGTGAAGCTTACATAGCTTTGACTAATTTTCTTTTAACTTCATTATGCATACTACTGTCGTGAATTTTTTCACATATAACTCTAACAAAAATTGTATTCCTGAATAGAAAAGTGGTTTTCAGACATCAAAGACGAGGAAAAAAGTACTGCCCACCTTACGGTACCTTAGGTACCCTAAAGAAAAATTATAGCATTGAAACTATCAAAACTAACAGACTTTATCCACAAATGGGGGTTATTCCATTTTTAATTGAATCTTACCTGAAGCCACTTGATCTTGGTGATATTCTCGTCGGTGACGGTGAGCGCTCTCCTCTCGCCCAACTTGTAAGACTCGTCATAGTACATGTACTCAGTGAACGTCAGCCCACTGGTAGTGTACTGCTGAGTGAAGTATATCGATATAGTCCCATTCACTATGTCGTGTTCTATTATCCATTTACACTTTATCGGGACGGAGAAAGGGTTGGGGAAGTTTGGTGTCGTTATAGTGCCCACGGGAGCCTTCAAGTGTCCGCCGCAGGTTTGTGGTCTCTGGTGCTCCGTACCGTGCAATTGCGCGTGCGCGTGCTCTGCGACAATGCTGAGGAGAGTGATGCTGAGCAGGTGCTGCATCGCAAGCCTAGAACAAAACAAACAAACTAATATGTAAATTATGATTTTTGAAAAGGTACTAATATATAACATATAGACTAATATGTAGAAACTTCACTCTCATTCGTTGTTCTCACACAGGCTCGCTTGTTACAAACAAAGCAACGTGAAGGTAAAGTTTACTACAAAAGAGTTCCGTATAGAGGCAATTAGTCAAGCGGTCAGCGTTTATCGAAACATTTGTGGTTGCAATATAAACAAAATGTTTTTTAAATGTGGTGTGGAAGAAGACAAATACTTAGAAGTGGTGTAAGGTTTATCTTATTATATATTGTATATTATTTGATGTCTCTTGCGTTACTTTAACTGCCCACTTCTTGATAAATGTCCGCCTTGTTTGTCTTTTTAACCTCTAAGTCCCTGAGATACCACATTTGGTATCGACACAATGGTTTTTTAATAGGGTCTGTAATTACGGTAATTGACTGGTTAATCTATACTAATATTATAAAGCTGAAGAGTTTGTTTGTTCGTTTGTTTGTATGATTGAACGTGCTAATCTCAGAAACTACTTGGTCCGAATTGAAAAATTCTTTTTGTGTTGGGTAGCCTATTTATCGAGAAAGGCTATAGGTTACATAACATCACGCTACAACTAAGAAAAGCGGAGCAGTAATGAAAAATGTTGCAAAAACGGGGAAAATCGCACGGGTAGGCGATTTGACGCGACGGGAAGGGTCGGAGAACCATAATATAAGTGAGTTCCAATATACACACAACTTTATCAACTAGCAAACTTGCAAGGATATATTCACCACAACTGTTATGCGATTATCAATCATCGATTCATCAACAAAAAAAAAGTATTAATGAGCGGATTTTTCTAACGCACGTCCGTGATATATTGCAGTGATGAGTTGAATTTGGCGTAACGCGAGCGTTGAATGCCAAATATTTCCAACAAGTATGACAGACGAAGAATTGGATTTCAGTTCCCAGAATATTCAAAGCCGTATTTCAATGCTGCGCTACAGGAGCGTTGAGCGTTATGAAGAGTAGACAGGCGCGGTTCGAGAGGGGGGGTCCTAGGGGTCATGACCCCAAAGTCAGCCATGCTGTCGAGACTCTGAACGATTTGCCTGAAAAACTCAATAATACTCCCGACCTGAGAATCGAACCCGGGACCTCATGCTCATCAGTAGCGCTTTTGACTACTACACCAACGAGTAGATGTACCTTCCTAAAAATATTCTTCAGTACTCATGGTGACCAAAACCATAGGCTGCGACCGCGCCTGAGGGTAGACTGCTCTTGCCTTTGCCGTATAAATCTGACACAGTTTCTTTGTGGCAAAGGCTTTGCTATCTGCATATTTCTATAGGCATAAAATAAAACAAGTAATCTGGAAATCAACAATTATCAACACAAAGTATAACACACAAATTAAATCAATGCGATAGTAGATAAGTAACAGAAAAAGCTATAATATCAAGAAAAATGGGTAACAATAGTTGTAGAAAAACACCTTTTATCTCCTAGGACTAGTTTATGAGGCAGATCATCCGTAATCATCCGTAATTATTTAGTGTATCATGTATCTTATTAACATTCAGAAACAGTCCCTGAAATATATAAACGCATTCGTTGGCAGTCTGATGCTGAACAAACTGCCAACGAATGCGTCTATACAGTTTGTGTTATAAGGTTTGGTTGTAAGTTTCAGAAAACTTGAGTACATTTGTTTCAGCGACGTTACCCGAATAAACTCGGACTATTCAAGTGAATGGAACTGAAAATCTGTTTGGAGGATAGAAAACATTTTTAGTGGAACTATCTGCAGTTTAAGAAGTTTTGTTTTTATGGAAGCTTTGTTGTGAACGTATGCAGTTCACATTTATCACTTCCGAGATTTCTAAAGATGTTGCTTTGAAAATGTTACGACTTGATCACTTTGATAGCTCTAGATTATTTTCAATTTAAGACTTCTGACTAAAGCAACTATAGAATGTTATTAAGTTTTGCAAAGAAACTATCTGTTTAGGTGTTTTGGTTATTACCTTTGGGAATGTAAAACAGTTCTTAACGACAAATTGTATTCACTCAGACTTGGATCCCATATGTACCCAAACTTTGAAGATAAACGTTTTCAGGAAAGTTCTGGTGGGTCGCGATAAATAAGGCGTGAAAACGAATGTGTGAAAAAGCTGTGACAGATGTGAGAGAGCAATACTTTAGAACAAATGATATAATGAATAAATAGCATTCGTGGTCATCTGGTAATGAAAGCTAAATCATAAAAAATAATTTGTTTTGAGGTTTCGGTAGTGTGAGATTTTTTCATAAACGAAATTTGTTTGGCAATACGCGGCAAGCACCGCATTAATTAGTTTCGTGTTCTATCACGCATGTCACGAACACGCGCATACGTAAACATAAACATGAGGATGATCTTTACAACCCATACTACGCTTTTTACTTTATCTGCTCAGCTGCATCCGGTTAGAATGGAAGCCGAACCCAACATAGTAGGGAAAAAGCTAGGAAGATGATAATGATGACTACATTATTTACGGTACAGACTACAGAACACATTACATACACATACAATCAACGAGTGAATAAAACATATGCGGTGAACAGAACCACAATATGTAAAGAAACAATAGGTATGTACTTTAAATCGAGTTTGACATCTTGTGTGACAAGATTTGATTTTATTTCTAGGAAGATTTTTACTATTGCATAACTGGATCTAGGCATGAGCTAGCTCTCTGAAGGCGACAGTTTCCAATTTGATAAAATATTTTGTGACGGCATTGAGGAATAAATGAAACTTGCTTTCGTGTTAGGTATGGGCAGGATAACTCCGGTTGTGGATTATTTAAACGCAAGAGCATAGAATCAATTTAACTGCCTTCTTACTCAGTGAAAGATGAATGAAATCAAAACACTTTTCATGAAATATGTAAGTATATAAAAAATAATTAAGTTCACTGCGCGTCTCCAAAATCATTCTGCCAAGTTGATATTAGGGAATTTTGTTGCCTAAATAAGTAGGTACGTTTGCATGTTTATTTTAGTTCCTCTTGATGTTTTGGCAAGAGAGAAATTATTACAAAAAATGTTCGTTAAGTATTTTTTTTTTATTAACTAAGCCTGAGTTAATATTATGATTGCCTGTGAAGCCTATGGCAACCGAAGTCTAATATAATAATTATCGTCACGTTAGAAATGATAAAAGCACGGATATATATATATTTTAAGCTGAGCCACCGTACAGACATGCATAGTTCCTATAAGTTCACTGTTTCAAAAGAAAACACAAAACCTTTTAAAATCAATGCTACCAGACCCCTGCCGGGGTCGCGTGATTGTTCGAAAGAGATACCGTGACCCTGGCACATGGGCAACTGATGGAACACGGGTGGGTTTTAGTCAGTAAAAGTCTGACACGCCCTCCCGCTCCGCCCAGAGCGGGAGAAGTCATTTGATGATTTCCCATCCTGAAAAAAAAAAAAAAAAAAAAAAAAAATGCTACCAGACTTCTAAGTGATGAAGGATTAACTTCAATCGTTATTTTCCTTGGAAATATAAAATCAATATGATCTTCAAAGCTCTCGCCTGAGTACCTAACATGTTGCCACATCTCACGCTTTCTCGCGTCCTTGTGCATATTATCGGCTGTTAGAATTTGAATAAATATGTAAATGGGGCGGTGCGCCACTTCACTATGGTGTATCCGTTATTCCTGAGTTCATATGTTTTCCCGTATTTGTATGTAACAGGCTCATTTGTGGTATCCGAATTATTTGTCAATGTAGGCTGCTGGAAGCATTACACTGCACTCGGAATAAAATATTAATTCTTGATGGTGTTACCATTTTAACTAAATAATTCAATTTAGGATGACAATTAATGTACATGAAATTAACACGGGCTATTATGTAATGTAAAAGCACATTATAAATAGCGTCGTGTAGGTAAATAAAATAAGTTTTATGTATAATTAAAATGGCACATTACAAGCACAGGTACTGGATTTGTGGCAAAATTGTTGGACGTTTAATTTCGCACTGGCTTATCTCTTCTAAAGTAATATTATTTACATCATCTAACACGTTAGTTGTTCGCTGCCAAGCCAGAGCCCTAGCCATAGGATTTTAATTGAGTAGGTGGAAGCGTGATGCTGGGGCCCTGGAGCAAGAAGTGGCGAACGAACTAGTCCGCCGTACGTGGAGCAGACAATACAAGTACAATTCAAAGCACTCACCTGGTGTAGGAGAACACCTGCTCCTTGGGGTTACCTGGATTTATGTATGTAAGTGAGTGTATATTGTATAGTGTTGTGACGTTATGAGTTTCTCCAGGTTACAATCCGCTCCAAGAGGTCTCCCTTTTCCTGTTCAGAATAAAGCGGGAGGATACGTCCGGGTGTTTCCATTGCGAGGATCGTCTGGAGGACACGGTGGAGCATACGGTGGAGGTGTGCCCTGCCTGGGCGGAGCACCGCCGTGTCCTCGTGGAGGCGATCGGCGGCGGCGACCTCTCGCGTCCGGCCCTGGTGCGAGCCATGGTATGGAGCGAGAGGGAATGGGAAGCCGTCACCTCCTTCTGCGAAGCAGTAATGCTCGCGAAGGAGGAGGTGGGGCGCGTGAGGGAGTGGCAGTCTCGGCGCCCTCACGTCCCTAGCCGCCGCAGAAGGAGACGCCCTGGGCGTCGGGAGTCGATTGCGGACTCCCGGCCACCGTAGGCGCGAGCTTGCGGGTGGCGAGCAATGGGTAGCTCGCCGCCCGGTAAGGACCAGGCTCGGGTCGATGGCGCGCAATGTTCCACCCGCGCCTCAAAGAGATGTCAGCAGCAGTGTAGGGGTCTACTAGGACCGATGCCTGCCGGGGTCGCGTGATTGTTCGAAAGAGATACCGTGACCCTGGCACATGGGCAACTGATGGAACACGGGTGGGTTTTAGTCAGTAAAAGTCTGACACGCCCTCCCGCTCCGCCCAGAGCGGGAGAAGTCATTTGATGATTTCCCATCCTGAAAAAAAAAAAAAAAAAAAAAAGAAGAGGTCTGCCTTCCAGACATGCGGTCTTCAAATCACGCGTTTTCCAATAGCGTCACTTTCACTTAACCTCAAAGTTTCAACAAAGATATATCCAAATTCAACCCGTATTATTGAATCACCAAACTGGGGTTATTTACAATCAAAGCAACAGGATCACGACTAATTGTCACAAACGGATCGATTTAAAGGGATTAACTCAACAACTGGTCGCGAAACTCAACACGGCGACATGATCCCTTGTTCAAGCCAAAAAAAACCAAGAGAAGTGTCAAGTGTCAAAGTCAAACTGACAAGTCAGATGTCATTCCGTTCGGGCGCGTTCCGAAGGCGCATAGAGTAACTACTTTAAACGGTCCGGAACATTAGTAATGAGAATTGTTGACCTTGTTTCTAACTTTGATAAAGAAAAGTAAAACCAAAAGAGTTTTGCTATTTCTTCTCGAATAAATAACCAACAACTTAATTTATCATCAAGAATAATAAAACAAGTAACCCAACAGGAGTTTGTTCAAGTAAATTATTGCTGTTTGAAGAAAAGGAGAGTTATAATACTCGAATATCGGAAATAAAAGGCTTAGAAACTTAGCTCAGCGACCTACCAATACAGGAACATAAGTAACCATACTCGGAATCACGGAAGGAGGAAATTCATACTAGTAAAAAATTAAAACGTTGTATTTTTGGAGTTCCTCGTAATATTTATATCAAAAATGACAAAATATTTTTTTTATAGTACATTGAAAACCAGCTGATATAAGCAAACACTTCATATAATCAACGTATAACGCATTTGCATTTGTTCAAAACATAAAATTAAACAAAAGCCACAACACAAAACGAAGGTACAGCTCCATTCTTTAAACTGGCTCAATTCCAATTCAAAAAGGCATTCGGTTCGGGGACTTGCATGAAAAGGTCTGAAGTTATTTACTGCTTCGTGCCTATAATATAATAGCGGCCGCCGCTTTTAGAGAACATTTTATTTTATGTATAACGAAGTTTTTCTTTGTAACTTGCATAGCGATTCCGAGCACAGCTTCAAGTATTGAATTAAACGAAAAACTTTAATTGAGATATAACACTGATTCAGCTCTGTTGTTCACACACTACAGTTAACCCGAATACCTTTTCTCCCTGTTCGCATCTCTTGAGATGTAAAGTGATACATTCTACTTCCAGCTGATGGCATCTCTAGCGGGCTTTGTACGAGATGTATAAATTTCAATACCTACATACATACCATAACATCATATCACGCCTTGTTTCCCCGAAGGGTTGGGCAGAGGTACACCTATAGTATACCTACATTTCGCCTGTTATGTTTAAGTACCATGTAATAGAGAGCGAGCCTATTGCCATCAACCGGGCACCAATCCAGACTCCGGGCTGCTACTAAGAAATTCCAGATGGAAAAACCTAATAACACTACCCGATCTGGGAATCGAACCCAGGACCTCAAGCTCAGCAGTAGCGCTTGCTACCACTAGACCAACGAGGCAGTTGGTCATACATGGTACATACATGCAAGTAGAAATCAAAGTTCTAAGAATACATATTTCAAAACGAACATCATGCTGAACAAAGGTTTGTATCGCAACTCACAATGTATATGACATGTCTCTTCTATATTTTATCTCTTGAACGGCATTTATCACATCTTGCATAATCCAGTAGCTTTAATATCGCGTACAAATAATATTATTTGTTTAAACAATCAGTAATAATATTTCACTACACCTAATACTATCCTTTACATTTCACAAGTGCTTCTTTCTAACTTAAAACCTTCATTAATAATCCTTGATTCTCTGACTCCGTCGGGAGTTTAAATAAAACATCGCTCGTATTGTACGATGTACTGGATGCGTGATTTAACTTGTCTCCAGTGTTCCAACCAAAAGCGACGTCACCCAAGTACGAGACATAATCGCGACTTCATTGATCACGCGATTACATTTTAATCTTGCCCAGAGTTCTAAAGCGGTGAAGCGATTTTATATATTTTGACTTGCATATTCAACTTTTTTATACTCATATACATACGTATAAATGACGATAATAATTGTTGCGCTCTTTCAGATGAGAAATTATCAATATTCTCAATCGCATCGCAGTTTGCAAATACAGTACCATAAAATTCGTACTGTCTCTCTGTTCCCGGTGAAACATTTAAATCCTCTTCAATTTTAAGGTTCTAAAAGAAAAACAATCTGCCTCTAAAGTTGCCCACATGGAAAAACTATAGCTCGAGTAAATGAGTATGGCGGTTGACGTCACTATAAGCGGGATGTAGATGCCACAATGAGCATCCGTCTGTAGGGATGCTACGTTGGGTTTTAATATGTCACACAAAAGGAAAAAAACTGCCTTGTGTGGAAAAAGTATAGAGCGTGTTTTTAAAATATCTACGTATTTTTATGGCATTTTATGTGGCTATGTGTGAAATCATTCACCCGGAACATAATATACTGGGTTTATATAAGGGTAACACCCAAACTCAAGAGCACGTACCGTATCGTGAGTCGCTTATAAAACTTTATAACGATAAAATATCTTAAGATTAAGTTCGAAATCAAATATGGTTAGTAAACCTATTAAATATTCAGTTTGTATCAAAAACCCTCGTCGTATTATACTAGTAATACTGCTCACAAGTCGTTTCTACACTCAGCGCAGTACGCAGTTTTCTCATCAATATTTAATTCTCTACACATCGACTTTTTTGCACTTTTTGCGTCGTCTTATTTTAGGTGCATAGTACTTTCCTCGTCATTGTTCTTCTGTTCTAGATCGTCAGATATGCGGATGCTGGGAATGATTTCAATGAGGTTAATGATGATATGCCTCATTCTGCTTCCTTAAAACATGGAAGTCCACTATGAACACTGCGTTTGATATGTATGTAAAATGAAAGGTATTGATTATAGGGCCAAATCTGCTCAAGTAATGTATTACCCGATCTATACTAATATTATAAAGACGTAATATTTTTTCCGTTTGCCAGTTTGTATGTAATCTCTGGAACTACCCGCTAGATGTATTGTGATAACCGGATTCTTGAGGAAAGTCACAGGCTATTTAACATCATACTACGGCCCTAAGTAGTCCAGTAAAAAGAAAAAACTCAGAATGAACGCTAAGAGAAAACGAAGTAGGTAGTACGCGGATGGGCGATGCGCTAGAATATATTTTATTTTGAAACAAGAAATTTGAGTAGACGAAGTCGCTGGCAAAAGCTAGTGATAAATAAGGGTTAACAGGGAAATTTCATTTTAACGAACGAAGAAAGCATTTATGGTTCAATGGTATTCTTAACGCGAGTCTCAAATAAAATTGCTTAAAGATTGAATTGCTTTTAAACAGTAGCTTCCAGACACCAAATAGTTCAATAGTAAATAATTATTGGTGTCGCATATTATGTCTGTAGAGAGTTACGATGCCTTACATCGACCAGGGTACGATTCGATTCAACCCGATTTTACGCAGTTATGCGTTTTCTTATGAGAATTAACTCCCATCAATAGTTCTTGTATATTCCACAGATCAGTTAATGAATACTTCAGTTACCACTCTTATTTACCATTCAAACAGGCTTAGTTGGTAGTCGTTGGTTGGATGGACTTAAACATAACTAGCAAAATGTGGATGTAATGTAGGTATACCTCTGCCCAACGCTTCGAGGAAACAAGGCGTGATTTTAAAAGGCTTTGAATTGTATGATTCGTAATTACATTATGTGCAACATCTACGTGGTAAAATTGCCGTCTCCAAAAAGCAATGGAGCCCTTTAGCTATAGAACTCTAATTAATTATCGCTATCTTACATGCATACGGTAACGTACTATATTAAGTTAGACGTCCATTGCGTCTCTTCCTGACGTTGATATAATGAACGTCCTTAATACAGCGTAATGTTTGCGTCACACTTCGAGTTTTCTTTTTAGCCTCTCTGATTACGCGCACCAGTTCCGTCAATTTGATTAGCTTAGTGACGTTAATGAGATACGGACGTGCAGGACGGTCAGCAGAGTTCCGCATAATTGAGGAAAAGGAAAATAATGTATAAATACTACTATAATAATGTATACTAATTAGGAAGACCTGGAGTGTTGTGCACCAGCGCAATATCATTATCATTACATACATATTATAAAATAAAGTCACTTCGCTGTCTGTCTGTCCCTATGTATGCTTATATCTTTAAAACTACGCAACGGATTTTGATGCGAGTTTTTTTAATAGATAGAGTAATTCAACAGGAAGGTTTATATGTATATAACATGCATAACGTAGTAAAGAAACGCTGATAATTTTAGAGGTTTCTAATGTGATGTCATAAATAAACTCATTTTTTTGCGCTTCCATTGCGAACGCTGGCTGAACCCCACGAAATAGATCAAAATAATGTACGACAGTATTGTACACCTTAAAAAGGTTTACAAAAAGCCGCGATGGTATATGTCTATATCTTAGGGATAACCCACAAGGAGACGCCCCGGGCGTCGGGAGTCGATTGCGGACTCCCGGCCACCGTAGGCGCGAGCTTGCGGGTGGCGAGCAATGGGTAGCTTGCCGCCCGGTAAGGACCAGGCTCGGGTCGACGGCGCGTAGTGTTCCACGCGCGCCTCAAAGAGATGTCAGCAGCAGTGAAGGGGTCTACTAGGACCGATGCCTGCCGGGGTCGCGTGATTGTTCGAAGGAGATACCGTGGCCCTGGCACATGGGCAACTGATGGAACACGGGTGGGTTTTAGTCAGTAAAAGTCTGACACGCCCTCCCGCTCCGCCCTGAGCGGGAGAAGTCATTTGATGATTTCCCATCCTGAAAAAAAAAAAAAAAAAAAAAGGGATAACCCACAATAACCATTTTTTATCCTTTACTTTTTACGAGAAATAATGGCTTATTTACGAAGCGATTTTAAGCAATCCAGCATTAATCCTTATCCAATTAAATATATTAGATACGTTGTGCATTTCATGTAGATCAAAATTGCCCTTTACAGCATATCATTAAAAATGAATATTTTAGAAGATATCTGAAGTTATAATAAAATAGCCGCAGAGCGGCTAGCGGGCCATCCCGCGTCCGGCCGTCCTGGTTGGTAGCGATCGGGTAGTGCAGGATTAGGAGGATTGGAATATTGTAATTCATATTACTTTGGCTTCATAGTAAATGCGAATATCATGTGTGTTCGAAGTACTCAAAATAAACCTAATTGTATTATTCCAAGTAAAAGACCGCAAAATATGGCTTAGATGTTTAGATTTTTGGATGGATTTGGATTTTTGGTTATCCTGGATACTTACCATATAAGATACTTTATCCCGGTAGTAGGTTCCCGGTTGATATTTTCCGACAGCTATACGGGCGCAGCCACTGGGAAAAGTACTATTCTTATAACTATATTTAATTTGGTGTCTGGTAAATAATCAAGGATCAAGGATCGTAGCAGGTGGCGTTCCGTAGTTTCTGCCTACCCCCATGGGAAAAAGGCGTAATTTTATGTATGTATAACATGGATTAATATATTTTTACCGCGGTAATACGTCCTCTTGCGATAATTTCCGACATGCACGCGGGCGAAGCCGCGGGCAAAACCTAGTTTATTATATTTCATAGTTCATCAAAGAACTCTATTTATGCAATTAAGAGAAGAATTCATTACGCCGCGCGAACCATCTGAAAATATCATTATCATGCCATCGAAACTAGTCGACTAGATGCATTAATAATAATAAAACGACAAAACCAATGAGATATTCAAATTAGTCTGAAAAAATAAACGCAAAATCCTTAATACACTAAATAATCTAAGATAATATGATTTAAAAGTGTAAGTGGAGAACTCTACTGATCTTAGCGACAGAATTCGCTAAGTGCGACACTGTAAGTTGTACAACAAACTAAACAATATATTTAGTTTTCATGTTTCCGATTTAAGAATATCCTGAATCTTCTTATCAACATAGTTTCATTAAGAATCTAAGTTGTGAGAATTTATGTGATTTATTTATGTTATGTAACATCTTTAATTAGGTAGGCTCTTAGTAGAATCTTAAACACAAAGTCAATTTAATTGAAGCGGCTCCAGGTTCCAGTTGATACAGTTCTCAGTACTAAATTATCAAAATAATCAAAGTAAAGTACGTAACACTAATATTTATTGCTTCTTAAATAACAGAATTTAGTCCAAAATAATTATGTGATTTAAAGCATTGTTCAACTTTATCCTGTAACTTTTGGCATTCTATGTCTAGACCCCCATTTAAGTACGTACCTGAAACAAAAACAAATATAAAGTCATTTCTCAAATTGAAAATAAGAAGTATATCGTAAAAGAATTAAATTATAAAACTTAAAAGCTACAACATGGCGACATTATGTTCATTTCGGATTTAATTAAAACAACAGAAGACCAGTGAAAAGTATAAAGTAACGTAGAAATTAGAAAGACAAAGGTTGTTGCAATATATCATTAAGTTGATTGTAATAATGAGAAAACTTTAGTATACCTAACGGTTGAAAAACCATATTTTTGTAAGTTTATAATTATTATGACTGATGAAGATAAATCTATTGACAAAACCGATTTGCATTTATCCAATTGGCTAGTTTCATACAGTCATGTATTTCACGGTCCGTGTTATTTTACAGTTGAAACATATAGCGTGTGCACGTGGACTCGTGTAGTTTCAAAACGAAATACGCTATTATGTTAGCAGCCCACAGGGATTTAGTGACAGATTCGGATTTCGTTTTCAATTTGTTATTTGGGAGAGCGCTTGTGGCTCAGTAAGAACGTGCCTCGCAAAGTCGATCAATGTAAAATAGTGGTGTTCAGCTGCATTTTGTTGGACTAAAAGCTGACTCCAACATAGTTGGGAAAATGCAGACATTTTTCATTATTATGTGGATGTTGAGAAATAAACCAGTGAAAGTTTATATTACTTTAATATAGTAAATCTTTTAAAAATTATTTTGGTCTGAACGAAATATTGCAAAACAAAATTATATTCTCAAAATAAAATTTCCTTCAAACAAATTCAACACCACACAAGCCGACAATGGAATAAACTAAGACAATGGATCTCAGCAAAACGGAAAGTCGTTTGAATCTAATTGTGTTAAGAGATTTAAATCTCATCGGGTTGTGTCCGCAGTCGTAGTTAGTGACTCCTCCTCCCGCCTTCAAAGAGAACTTAAGCCACAGTTTATGACGTCACAGTTTTGCGTCAGCGTTTTTCCCGCACACTTTCACTTTGTCTCGAGACCGGGCAATGCGGCTTTTGATATGCTAATGCTACTCGACCGTAAAATACCTTTATATATGCTTAGTTTCAGCGTAATCGTGGCCTCACTTTAATAAACTGTTGACCTCATTTTGTAATATGTTTGTTTGTTCGATGTCACTGCAACCTGGTATGATTTTATCTATTACTGTGGTTTATCAAACCCAACACGTAAAATCAGCGACATAATAGCAATAACTTCATATTTTATTTAAGATATTATAAATCTGGCTTTAGGTCCTGATATTTATTACAATTTAATTATAGGCACCATTAAAATTTACCCTTTAGTCTAATTAAGATCAGTAATGACAGAGCTTTATCTTTTTCTTTAATTAGCTTAATAAACAAGAAAGTTTTTACGTAATGATGAATTTAAATTATATTGAAGAGAGCAGTCTTGCTCTCTTCAATATAATTTATAATCATGGTTTTTTTTTTCAGGATGGGAAATCATCAAATGACTTCTCCCGCTCTGGGCGGGGCGGGAGGGCGTGTCAGACTTTTACTGACTAAAACCCACCCTTGTTCCATCAGTTGCCCATGTGCCAGGGTCACGATATCTCTTTCGAACAATCACGCGACCCCGGCAGGCATCGGTCCTAATAGACCCCTACACTGCTGCTGACATCTCTTTGAGGCGCGCGTGGAACACTACGCGCCGTCGACCCGAGCCTGGTCCTTACGGGGCGGCGAGCTACCCATTGCTCGACGCCCGCAAGCTCACGCCTACGGTGGCCGGGAGTCCGCTATCGACTCCCGACGCCCGGGGCGTCTCCTCCTGCGGCGGCTAGGGACGCGAGGGCGCAGAGACTGCCACTCCCTCACGCGCCCCGCCTCCTCCTTCGCGAGCATTACTGCTTCGCAGAAGGAGGTGACGGCTTCCCATTCCCTCTCGCTCCGTACCATGGCTCGCACCAGGGCCGGACGCGAGAGGTCGCCGCCGACGATCGCCTCCACGAGGACATGGCGGTGCTCCACCCAGGCAGGGCACACCTCCATCGTTTGCTCCACCGTGTCCTCCAGACGATCCTCACAACGGAAACACCCGAGGGTATCCTCCCGCTTTATCCTGAACAGGAACCCACCGAAGCACCCATGCCCGGTTAGAACCTGCGTCAGGCGGAAGGTGAGGACGCCATGGCACCTCTCTATCCACTCCTCAAAGAGGGGACTTACCGCCGCAATTGTGGCGTGCCCTGCGCTGGGTTGCAACAATCGTACCCGCCATGCCGCCATGAGATCACACCGGAGCTCTGTCCGCCGAGCCACGATTTGTCGCGGCAGCGGAGTTTCGCCCCAGCGTTTCGCCTACTCGCGCCACTTCCACATGTGCGCGAGGACCTTTGCCTCCAGATCCCATGGCGGCACTCCGGCAAGGAGGCCGCCGCCTCGCATGAGATCGTGCGGTATCCTCGGATTAACCGGATAGCCATGACCCTCTGGGCCGCACTCAACCGGCGCGCTGGGCGCAGCCTCAATGAGGGTGCCCACACTGGTGCCCCGTAGAGGGCCAAGGACCGCACGACCCCCATGTAGAGCCTCCGGCAGGAGGCGTTTGGACCCCCCAGATTGGGCAGGAGCCACTTTAAGGTAGCCCCAGCCCGCTCCAGTCTGGGAGCCAAACGTCGGAAATGCTCGACGAAGTTCCACCGGCTGTCGAGGACAAGTCCCAAGTACTTCGACGCCGATGTGAACCCCTCCTACCGTGAGTTGGAAACCCGCAGGTGGCTCGCCGAGGACCATGGAAACCCATGGCCTCGGACTTGTGCAAGGCCACCTCGAGTCCCAATTGCCGGATCCTATCGACGATTGTCGCAACCCCGCGTGTCATTAATTCAGCCGCCGCCTCGTACGACCTCCCCTGCGCCAGGACCAGTGTGTCGTCAGCGTAGCAAACCACGCTGACGCCGCTAGGGGTCGGTGCGCAGCACCCAGTCGTAACCGATGTCCCACAGATGCGGCCCCAGGACCGATCCCTGTGGGACACCGCACGACATCTCTCGCCGGTTCCACTCTCCCTCGTGACCGGGGTAGACTACGGCCCTATCTGTCAGATAGGCCTCGACCACCCGACAGAGGTAGGTCGGCATCCGGTGATACCGGAGTGCCTCCCTAATGCAACTCCAGGGTAGGGTGTTGAAAGCATTGGCGATGTCTAGAGACACCGCCAAGACGACCCCACCTCGGGCCACTGCATCCCCCGTCGTGAGGGCTCGCACGCGCATGATGGCGTCCACCGTTGAGCACCCCTTGCGGAAGCCGTACTGGCCGTCCGACAAGTCCGGCCCCTCCCGCACCAGCCACCCGACGAGGCGGTCTGCAATCACTCTTTCAAAGAGCTCGCCCACCTCGTCGAGCAGCCCGATGGGCCGGTAAGCGGACGAAGAGTCCGCTGGGCGCCCAGGCTTCTTAACCCGGCGTCATGGGGTGAAAAATTGTTACACGGACGTGGGGACTGGGTCATCATTACCCAGATAAGGAATGTGAATATTTGTGTATGTAATTGAGAAAATTAATATTTTTTTGCTGCCTACAATAATTGTCTGTTATAAGGGTAATAAAAAACTAGAAACATAATGAAAATATAAATTTTTATTAATAAGAACAATGTTTTGAAAACTATGCACTAAAAAATCAACAAATTTGGCTTCCTTCAGCAAAACTTAACATAAATAAAATATTAACCAGTCTTTAATTTTCTAATGGCACTTTTATAAATGTTCTTATATAAAATAATAAAAAAAGCTAATCAGGCTCATCGTTATTAATACAATTGGCACAGAAAGGTACTACATGTTGAGGACAAATATGCTTGTTACATCCTTCACACACGTGTGTAGTTTTGCGATCTTTGCTTGCAGGACACACCTGACACCTCTTACGAGCATTTGTTTTTTTTTTGCTGGGGGCTCCTCTATAGGTTCGCCTGAAAATTGGCCAATTTTTTTGCGAAGGCCTCGCGGCAATCTTAGAACATTCCGGCGGACTTTCAAGTGCTCACTGACAAGAGCAAGGCCTAGATTTTTCAAATAACGGCGTCTCTTTAGGTTTGAATCATTATTTATGCGATGTATTATAAGTCCGTTAATTGCCGCCATGTTCAACATGGCATAAAAAATTGTCAGCGGCCACTTCTTTGAGTAATTACGACATATGTTTCGGACCGTTCGATTAGTTACTCTATGCGTTTTCGGAACGCGCTCGAATGGAATGACATCTGACTTGACTGTTTGATTTTGACACTTGACACTTCCTCTTGGTTTTTTTGGCTTGAAAAGGGAATCGTCGCCGTGTTGAATCTCGCGATCTTTTGTTGAAATTAATCCTTTTAAATCGATCCGTTTGTGACAATTAGTCGTGATCCAATTGCTTTGATTGTTAAAAAAACCCATTTGACGTAATAATACGGGTTACGTTTGCTAAAACTGAAGTGCTTGAAAAAGGGATGCGGTCCGATTGCGCGTGCGACCCCTTTGTAAAGTAATCCCTGAGAATCGGTCGTTTTGTGGACAATCTGTCATGACCCAATTGTATTGATTGTAACTAACCCCAATTTGAAGACATAACACGGGTTTAGTTTAGTTTCTTGACATTGAAGAACTTTGAAGGTTAAGTGGAAGTGACGCTATTGGGAACGAGTGATTTGAAGACCGCATGCTGTGATTGCCTCCAGCCGTATTGTAACCTGGAGAATACTCATAACGTCACAACACGATACATATACACTCACTTACATACATAACTCCAGGTAACCCCAAGGAGCCCCCTATCTGGCTGAAACGTTTAATAAATGTGTTGATTTGGGATCTTTTCCTGACCTCATGAAGAGCAGTAAAGTCATACCATTATTTAAAACAGGTAATAAAAATAATGTTGGCAATTTTAGGCCCATTTTTATCTTACCTGCATTTAGTAAAATATTTGAAAAGTTAATACTCAAGCAGTTGCTAAGACATTTTAATTTAAATAGCCTCCTTCATAATAAGCAATATGGCTTTACAAAAGGTCGTTCGACAACAGATGCGGGTGTTGCTCTGCTGAAACATATTTTCAACGCATGGGAGAACTCGCAAAATGCTATCGGAGTTTTCTGTGATCTCTCCAAAGCTTTTGATTGCGTTCACCATGACACACTTTTGCGTAAACTACGTCGATACGGTGTTCAAAACGAAGCTCTCAGTGTCATAAGTTCTTATTTGCAAAATAGGCACCAATGTGTAGATGTCAATGGTGTAAAATCTTCCGGGCTACTAGTTCAGTTAGGTGTACCTCAAGGATCAATACTGGGTCCATTCTTATTCTTAGTGTATATTAATGACTTACCATTTTATTTAAAGAATATCTGTGACATTGTACTATTTGCTGATGATACCTCACTTATCTTTAAAGAAGACAGAAATAGACAAGATTTTGACGACGTAAATAGTGCGCTCTCAATGGTTACGGAATGGTTTACCACAAATAACCTAGTTCTCAATGCTAAGAAAACGAAATGTATAAAGTTCGCCTTACCGAATGTTAGGAATCTGGGACCCAATGTCGTTTTAGATAATGAGGTGCTTGAAACTGTACACTCGGCGGTTTTTCTGGGCATAACAGTAGACGCCAAACTTCAGTGGGGATCACATATATCAAGCCTAGCGGGAAGGCTCAGTTCGGCCGCCTACGCAGTAAGGAAAGTTAGACAGTATACGGACGTTGATATAGCTCGATTAGTCTATTTTAGTTATTTTCATAGCATAATGTCCTACGGCATTCTGCTGTGGGGCAAAGCCGCGGACATTCAAAATATTTTTGTTTGATTAGGTCCCCCCCACCCCTTAGTTTTTCTCCCCGGGAAACATGGTTAAACCGATATCTCCTGAGGAGAGGCACGCCCTCTCTGAGGCATTTTTCGAACTCGTAGATGATGACCGGGATTTCATCATCTCGTTTAAAAAACGTTGGAAAGCGAACAGGGAGAGGAAAGCCAGAGCCAACAAGTTAGTCGCTGTTTTCAGCGACGCACTTGAGACTCCGGCTATCCCCTCCCCCATCGCCCCAGTAGACGATCTTCCGGTGTTTATGGACACGGAAGATCACCCCGATACCGCCTCAACCGCTCCCCAGGCTGACTCAAACCCCTCCTCGTCCTCGGACACGGAGGCGTATGAGTTAGTCTCCCACACAAAGGGCAAAGGGAGCAAGAGGAAGAAGAGCAAGGACAGTAGCTCAGCCCCAGCCGCTAAAATCATAGCGGCTGAGGACTCTGCTCCTCCGTCCCGCGCCCCCACCCCGCAGGCGACCTCCGCCAACGCGTCCGACCCCCTCCCCGATACGCAGGCGACCCCCGCCACCGCGACCGCGTCCATCCCCCCCACGCCGCCGGCGACCGCCGCCACCGCGTCCCCCTTCCGTCCCTCGCCCTCAACCTCCGCGAAGGTTGCCGCGCCCCGCGCTAACGGTAGCGCCCTGACCGCAAACTCTGGCTCAACCACCGCCAGGAAACTCCCTCCACCGCCCCCTGTATTTATACAGGACAAGGCAAAGTGGACGGAGGTGTCCAAATGGTGCGTTGACCAGAGGGTCAACTATACCAGTGCCCGTGCCACCCAGCAGGGCATTAAGGTATCGGTACCGACCTCGACCGATTATCGTGAGCTGACCAGGCTCCTCTCTGCCAGGAACGTGTCCTTCCACACGTATTCCTTGCCCGAGGAGCGTCTGACCAGGGTGGTGATCCGCAGAATCCCCTGCGAAATCGCCACCAGCGATATCAAAGCAGACCTCGAAAGGCAGAACGTGCCTGTCACAGAGGTCCATAGGATGCACAGATCCAGGCAAGGCATTGCCTTTGATATGGTCCTGGTGGTGTGCCCTCCCACGGAGGGTCACCACCCCATTTTCAAAGTCAAGGCAGTCTGCAATCTGTCTGGTCTCATTATCGAAAAGCCCCGTAAGTCGAACATCATTGGCCAGTGCCATAGATGCCAACTTTACGGGCACTCAGCGTACAACTGTTACGCCACTCCCAGGTGCGTCAAGTGCCTGGGAGAACATGGTACAGCCGACTGTACCCGGCCTAAAGACCGCACTCTCTGCACCGAGCCACCCAGTTGTGTGCTCTGTAAAGAGTCCGGTCATCTGGCAAACTACCGGGGCTGCCCGAAAGCCCCCAAGTCATCGTCCCCTAAGTTGGCGCAACGTTTCGACGCTCGCCAGAAAAGGGAATCACCCTCGGCCAAACTCCCCGCGAGATTGGCCCCTCAACGTCCCTCCCAATGGCCTCTTTTGAGTTCCCAGAAGGAGTTCCCCGCACTGGCCTCCTCCAGGCCAAAGCCCGCCCCCATC
Source organism: Aporophyla lueneburgensis (assembly GCA_932294355.1). Classification (NCBI taxonomy): domain Eukaryota; kingdom Metazoa; phylum Arthropoda; class Insecta; order Lepidoptera; family Noctuidae; genus Aporophyla; species Aporophyla lueneburgensis. The sequence goes on from OW028749.1 coordinate 20,440,722, forward strand.
CCTCCCTTAGTGGACCCGCGTACCCGCGCCCCCGCGCCCCTTACGCCCCCCGGTTTTCCCGCGACCGATCCCCCCGCCCGCGCCGCGGCCCCTCCCACTGCCCCTATGGCAGGACCAACCCCAGTACAGAGGAAAGGTCAGGCTCCCCTCAATGCGTTTAACGTCATTGCCGGGACCTTTAACACCTATAGCACGTTCCTCTCCCCGCGTGCCCAACAGATGGCCCAGGAACTAGTTGCCGCCGGCGGCAACCTGTTCCGTATCCAATCCATATATGCTGCGTATCCAGAGATCACGCAAGCACTCCACGTTATGAACTCCCAACGCCCCTATTATGGATAGTCGAGGAATATTAACTAGACTTAAACCCCGTTCCCTAAAGCTAGGCTTCTTTAATGCCAACGGCATTCACGGCCAACGTGATGAGATCGCCACGTTCCTCCGCGACCATCATGTAGACATTTTACTCATACAAGAGTCGTTCTTAAAGCCTCATCATCGCGACCCGAAAATTGCAAACTATCGTTTAGTTCGCAACGACAGGTCGCGTTGTTACAGAGGCGGCACCCTCATATACTATAGGAAGTCCCTGTACTGCATACCTATGGATCCCCCCCAACTCTCCCGATTAGAAGTTTCGGCCTGTCGGTTAGCACTGACAGGTCACCAGCCGATCACTATTGTGTCGGCTTACCTTCCTCCCCAACATGAGTCAGAGGACCCTCAACTCCTCGCTAACGACCTTTCCGAACTCTTCGGCATGAGTGACTCCGTTATCATAGCGGGCGATCTCAACGCCAAACATCCCGCCTGGAATAGCACCAGGACCTCGACTAGAGGTAGGCAACTTTTCAACCTCTGTTCTACCATGAACTTTGATGTTATCGCCCCGATGACTCCCACCCACTTCCCCTTCGATACCGATCAGCTACCCGACGTTCTCGACATAGCACTCCTTAAGAATATCAACTTAAGGTTGGATTCTATAGAGGCTATTCACGAACTCGACTCTGATCATCGACCAGTAGTCATTAACCTGGCCCCCCGATTAGGTATTTGCAACCCCTCTCAACCCCCCGCCACTAAAGTGATCACTGACTGGAAGAAAGTAAGCGAACGCTTACAATCTAACACGTCACATCACTTAGACTCTATCCCAGATCAGCTCGACTCTGTCGCCGACACAACGGCCGCGATCGACTCTCTCACGGAACACGTACAATCGATCGTGAACGAAAGTTCACGGGAGGTTCCAGATACGGGTGACCGTAAATGGAAACTCCCCGACGATGTGCGTGATCTGCTGACAGAGAAGAACGCGGCCGTTCGTGCCTACAGCATCTTTCCCTGTGATGCTAACAAAGCTCACATGCGTTACTTACAGCGTGCTGTAAGGACACGTGTGACTGAGCTGCGTGACGCTAACTGGGACAAGATGGTGAGCGAACTAGAGCCGACTCATCTCGCTTTCTGGGAACTTCAGAGGAAACTGAAATCCTCTGAGTTTTCCACTATGCCCCCCCTGACCCGCCCCGATGCGACCATTGCATTCGAGGATATCGACAGGGCTGAATGCCTAGCCGATAGCCTCGAAGCCCAATGCACACCCAGTTCGCAGCCAGTAGACCAAGCGTTTGTCGATAAGGTAAACGCGGAAGTCGAACGCAAAGACTCACTCCCGCCCGTTGAAGACCCTGATGATCCCCTGCCCCCCGTCACACCTGACGAGGTGCACGAGATCATCAAGGGTCTGAAATCTCGTAAAGCCCCCGGATCAGACGGCATCACCAACAGAGTGATCAAGCTGTTCCCCGCTCACCTGATTATGCTCATGTGTACCATCTTCAATGGTGCCTTGAGTAATAATATTTTCCCCTAAGCGTGGAAGGAAGCCACCGTCATTGGCATCCCTAAGCCCGGTAAGCCCAAAACCGAGCCCACGAGTTACCGCCCCATTAGTTTGCTCAAAGTTCTCGGCAAAATCTATGAGAGACTTATTTATAAGCGACTCAGAGATTATGCCGAAACCAAGGGCCTCATCCCCAACGAGCAGTTTGGTTTTCGAACCCAACACTCGTGTGTCCATCAGGTACACCGTATCGTCGAACATATCAATGCTGGTTTTCAGCGTGGTATGTTCACGGGCGCTGTATACTTCGATATAGCGAAAGCGTTCGACAAAGTCTGGCACAACGGCTTATTATATAAGCTGTACCAACTCGGAGTGCCAGACCGTCTCGTGCTCATCTTACGAGACTTTCTTGCGAACCGTACCTTTCGCTATCGCATCGAAGGGGCACTTTCCTCCCCTCACCCGATCCGTGCAGGAGTCCCTCAAGGCTCTGTACTAGCCCCCCTCATTTTCACGCTGTTCACTAGCGATATCCCCAGAAGCAAGAAGGCAAGGTTAGCTCTGTTCGCAGACGACACTGCCATCTTCTTCTCGGGATTTAGTGACACAGCGCTGGTTCGCTACCTCCAAACCGCAGTCGACGAGCTCGGCGAATGGTTCAGGAAGTGGCGAATCGAGGTCAATCCCGATAAAAGTCAGGCGGTCTTTTACACCCGACCGCGACGTAATCACCCCCCTCCCCGACCCATCTCAATGTTCGGCAAGCAGATCCCTTGGGCGAAGCAAGCCAAATATCTAGGTGTCATCCTCGACGAACACCTCACCTTTTCTGAGCACATAAAGCAGGCTCGCTCGCGGGCCGCTTTCGCTCTCGGTAGGCTCCATTGCGTCCTGAACAAGCGGAGCAAATTGTCTCTTCTGTGTAAGAAGCGGCTTTACACCGCTTGTATCAGGCCGATTATGACATACGCAAGCCCAGTCTGGGCACATGCCAAGCCCCGATTCATCCATAGGATGCAGACTCTCCAGAACCGTTTTCTCCGTCAAGCCACAGGCTCGCCTTGGTTTGTTCGGAATATCAATCTTCATTTAGATATGAAACTCCCGACTATCCATCAATACATAAAACGCGCTTCGAAGCGTTTCTTCGATAGGGCCGTAGCCCACCGCAACCCTCTGGTTGTGGCGGCAGCTACTTACACCCCCTCCCGTATTAGCAAAGTCCGCCGCTCGCGGCACATTCTTACCGATCCTGATGATCCCACTACTCTCCTCCAGGAGAGTCGAAAAGAGACCAGTACAGCTAGACCAGCACACAGACACAAACCGTACCGACCTCGCCGCCGAGGTCCGTCGTCGCGACCCCGACTTAACAGTCCCTCCCGACCCTTGCAAGAGCCAGCCCGCGATGCTGCGCCGCTAGCTTTAAATTAGTCCCTAAATAATTTAACCCAGATCCAGCCAGTCCCTTGCTGCCCCCCTATCAGCGATTGCCTAAGCCGAGGTTCGTACCCCCCTCGGGGTAACCCTTAGAGCTTTCGCTTTAGTTTTTAAGTATAATAAGCCCCGGCTGGAGGCCTAAAAAGGTAACTTTTTTGAACTCGCCGGGCCACAATCCGTTTAAGTAGTCACAATCTTTTCAGGATTAACTACGAGATGCCCCACAAAAAAAAAAAAAGCGATCGGGCATTCTATTCTTGACTTCGGTCCGATGCACAGGTTGTCATAGCGCCTAGGGTTGCTAGTTGTGAATCTTTTAATTAAGAATCATTATAATTAAGTGTCAGTTATAATTAAATTTAATAAGTGAGTCCAGTGGAATAAAAGTGATTAATAAGTAAAACTACCTACTTTCTACTTTAAAATGTCTGATCCTGACTTAACCCCTACATATATAGGGCACGCCACAATTGCGGCGGTAAGTCCCCTCTTTGAGGAGTGGATAGAGAGGCGCCACGGCGTCCTCACCTTCCGCCTGACGCAGGTTCTCACCGGGCATGGGTGCTTCGGTGGGTTCCTGTTCAGGATAAAGCGGGAGGATACGTCCGGGTGTTTCCATTGCGAGGATCGTCTGGAGGACACGGTGGAGCATACGGTGGAGGTGTGCCCTGCCTGGGCGGAGCACCGCCGTGTCCTCGTGGAGGCGATCGGCGGCGGCGACCTCTCGCGTCCGGCCCTGGTGCGAGCCATGGTACGGAGCGAGAGGGAGTGGGAAGCCGTCACCTCCTTCTGCGAAGCAGTAATGCTCGCGAAGGAGGAGGCGGGGCGCGTGAGGGAGTGGCAGTCTCTGCGCCCTCACGTCCCTAGCCGCCGCAGGAGGAGACGCCCCGGGCGTCGGGAGTCGATTGCGGACTCCCGGCCACCGTAGGCGCGAGCTTGCGGGTGGCGAGCAATGGGTAGCTCGCCGCCCGGTAAGGACCAAGCTCGGGTCGACGGCGCGCAGTGTTCCACGCGCGCCTCAAAGAGATGTCAGCAGCAGCGTAGGGGTCTAATAGGACCGATGCCTGCCGGGGTCGCGTGATTGTTCGAAAGAGATACCGTGACCCTGGCACATGGGCAACTGATGGAACACGGGTGGGTTTTAGTCAGTAAAAGTCTGACACGCCCTCCCGCTCCGCCCAGAGCGGGAGAAGTCATTTGATGATTTCCCATCCTGAAAAAAAAAAAAAAAAAAAAAAAACCCCTACATATAATATTAATACTAGAAATAAGGACAAACTACGTGCTCCCTTTCACCGGCTTCATAAGGTTCATAATTATTTTGTTGGTCTTGGTAATACCTTTTATAACAAGCTTCCCTCTGCTTTACTAGATTTGCAGTTTAATGAGTTTAAAGCTAAAGTAAAATCCAACCTTTGTTCAAAGGCATATTATTCTATCAACGACTACTTAACCGATAAGAATAGTTGGTCGCTGTGATTAACTCAAGACAAACTCAAGACAATGTTTATGTTTTTTCAATCCAGAATTAGCTTTCCTACTGACAGTTTATATGGGTAGTTCATATAATTGTTTTTTATTTATTTTTTTATTTAACAGATTTTGTTAATTTATTTATTTATTTACTTACACAATATTGTATAGAATCAAGTTCTTCTAACTTAACAGACAGCTGTGCTGCTGGGGAGGTGTTCCGCCACTTCTTCTTCCCAGCTACAGCACTAGGAAGTGTCGAAGGGTGGGCGTTTTGGGGGGACTGTCTTTTGTAACTTTGACGTTCAAAAAGTGCTGACTCTCAGCCTAGTTTGAATAAATGACTTTTGATTTTGATTTTGATTTTCTGGTGTTCGTCTACCCACAGGTAAGTTCTTTTGTTGTATTGTAGGTGAGTTACTTGAATTGTACTTGTATTGCCTGCTCCGCGTACGGCGGACTAGTTTCGCTAGCCACTCTTGTCTCTAGAGCCCCACGGTTATCACGCTTCCGCATAATAATTAAAACCTTATGTGGGCCTAGCCTGGCAGCGAACAACATACGTCGTACGAAGCGCACAACTCATCAGCAACATCAATTCTAATTGTCGCCAATGGAACCTCGTCCTCATCCGAAATCTCTTGCTCCGTATTGGTGGCTTCACTACGCTCATTGACATGGTCATCATCCTCTCCAGACTCCTGATCAGAAGGCATAACATCCGAGTCCGATTCTTCAAGTATCGCCATAACACGACGTCTTTCCAGTTCTTCGCGGTCCATTATTACTCATACTACCTACCGAAAAAAAATAAAAAAACGTCAGAACCACAAAACAATGTAGTAACACAAATAAAAAGCATCGTAAACAACAATAAATCATTTAAACATTGATTGATAAAAATAGCATAAAATAGTTACACTTCAGTGTAACTATTTTATGAAAAAAGGTAAATATGACCCATGCCTGTATTCATACAGGCATGGGTCATATTTACCTTTTTTCCAATACAACACTTGTAACTCCCAACGCGGTCCCTGCACGACTGATTTTGCGGGTAAAACGCGGACTCAATAACTCCAGCTATTGAGAAGAGCGGCCACGTCGCGTGCGTCGTTTTAAAATTATAAGTGAACTACAAAAGCGCGGGTAATTTTGACCCAGCCCCCATGACGCCGGGATGAGGACCAGTTTCCCCGTCTTAATCCTTAAAACTGGGAGGTAATGTTTTTATGAGATACCATGAGATATGATTATATTAAATTCGATTTGATTGCAGATGATTATAATATTCTTATTGTATTCTGCTTTGTATGATTAATTGCACAATGTTGCACAGAAAATTTGTTTAGATATTTCTTACCCAACATTATTATAATTTAAATTTGAAAAGTTTCAATCAAATTTCATCCTGCAATTAGCAATGAAAAATAAATAAAAAGGAAATACTAAATGGCATCTCAATATTTTTTAGAACAAGCGGCCAGTATACAAGATACAGTTTCGAACCTGCAAAACATTTCAGGAGGTTATTATGAGACTCGTAAATAATCATATAACAATACGATACAAAGTCCCTATACTTTTTATTTTAGATTTTTTGATTTTATTGTTTTTCAGAATAACTCTCTTAATAACCCTCTTCAAAAAATCTATGAAAGAAATGTCGGTTGCGTTTGTTTGTTTAAAAACACGTACAGACTTGCCGCGTTTTAAAAAGGGAGTTCACTCTTACCGATTTCCGTAAATAAGAATAAAATGAAAAAAAAAAACAATAAAATGGGCAGGTATTTGCCCATTTTATTGTTGATTCGGGTCGAGAATCACCTTGTAAAATGTTTTGCAGATCCAAAACTGCATCTTGTATTTAAGGTGACGTAGCGAGATAAACGTGCTTTTTCTTTTTAGCGTACCTTTCTTACCGTATGGCATCCGTACTTAATCTTTTAGTGTATGTTTTTTGACTATATGATCTAGTATCCTGTAAAAGGAATACACGATACGATGAAATTTTCTCGATACAAAAAAATCGCAAAGTTCTATCCATGATTATGATTTTTTTAGCCTCAAGGCGCGATGCGTATGTATTATTAAATATAGTTTACTTTAAAACATTGATTATAATTGTATCTAAGTTTTTGTAAAACAGTTTTCGTTTTAATAATACTTTTCATTCATAAAAAACGGCGATTCGTTTTGGCACATACGTTATTTTATTCCAAGCGCACACACATTATCGCCATCTCTTCTTTTGCCTATCATAAGTAGTGTCATCACTCTCGTTCGTTCATAAATCAGTCGCCCAGTAGGGCTCATCGACGACGAACCTATGTCACTTTTTTACAATCGGTACGATTAAAATTACGTTTTTTAAATATTTGTGTTCACAGAAAAAGGTAGTAGTTAAGCATTTTGCTGTAATGATTTAATATAATAAGAGTTGGCTTTCCAAATAACTTTGTATTTCGAATGTATATGTGTCTATTTTTGTGACTGAACAATATAACATTCTTTTTCTATAACCATTTAGAGACGACCTAAATTATGTATGAAAATGGGAAGAACCATAAACCAAAACTGAACAGTACCTTCTAGGTTAGGAGTGCCTGCACAGGGCAATTAATTTATTCATTTTGCAAGAATGAAATACCAATAAGATGATCATAACAGTAAATCGAATTCACCACCTTCACTAAGGCATTACAGCAACAATCTATTCTCACTTTGTAAAGTAATATTGAGTAAACACCTAATTTTCTAGAGAAGAACGTCTGTTTTATCCCAAAAACTTATAATAATCATGCATTTAGAAATAAAATAAAATATATAATTTGTTTTTAGGTTTGAAGTATGTCAACAATATATCTATATGTGAAGTACTGTCACTTCAAATACAGCACAACGAATGAATGGAGTAGCATTAGAATTGTAAAAAAGGTGAGGTTTTACTTGACAGCAGCTCAAAGAAGGGTAATGATTTAAACAGGCTGTGTAAAACACCGAACTAGTTTAAAAAAATATCATTGGCATGTAAAAGTGTTTGTACAAACCTACTTACAGAAATAAAATCATTTATCATTTATAGCAGATGTGAAGTTTTATTGAAAATATAAATTTTAATTTCAAGTATCAATCAATCAATCAAATCAGTTTATTTCGGGCTACAAAGACCCAAATCATAATACCATACAGAGTATCATACATACAAAAAAACCATGTAAACATAACTATTGTACACGAAGTGACGGCGACGTGTTGCGCTGCGTAGTATCGCGTAGCCTTCTACGGAATCGCCGATACACGACACCCTTCGGCCAAAACTCTTCCTTGAAGAAGGTCTCGATTTGATGAGTTGGAACACGGACCACGAATGACTTGAAGTTTGTGTTGTGTGGCACGGTTCCAACTTCTCGACCCTCAAGGTCCAGTTGGAATTAACACGTACAAACTCCACGATCTCCTCAACCTTCGTGGTGTAATGTTGACGGGACACATAGAGCTGCGTCGTTAGTGTAGCTGGACGCAGCAGCATACTGAGTCCTGCTAGCGCGGTCCCACACTGGTTCCGACTACGAAGCTTCTTCCACTTCTTCCTCTCTACCTTCACGAAGCCATCCTTGTCAGGCACGTGGCCTGAAGCCGAGCCTAGCTGTTTCGAACCCTATATGTACCGTGTTTGATACCTAATCATTAGCAGCCTATAACGTTCCCACTGCTGGGACACAGGCCTCCTCTCGGTGAGAGAGAGTGGGACATTATCCACCACGCGGGCCCAGTGCGGGTTGGTAGATGTCACATGTCTTCGATTTTTTAGTTCTAAGACATGTTTACTCACGATGTTTTCCTTCACAGTTTTGAGAGCAGTGGTGTTGAAATAATTTACACAGAGTAAAGCGTCTGCTCGGGTTCGAACTCGTAAGTAGTAGCCGTTGCCACTGAGCCACCACTACTTCTCGATATCTAACTGATATCTAATCAAAGCACTCTTGTAGACAAGAGTGCTTTCTGAAAACATATTGGCTATTTATAATTTTTCATTCCTACAAGATTTTATGGATGATCAAAACAATGGTGTTTTACTCTGTTTCGAATAAAACTAAACATACTTCTATAACCTTATGAAGACTGTTTAGCAAAATATTTGTGTACTCCATCTCTGAATTACCCCTAACCCCAAAATAACTGTAATGAAAAATAAAATTAATAAAAAAACAAACATACATACGAGTTAATAGGCTGATAAACACATTGCCCTCTGCAGGCAACACCCAAATAAAAAGATATAATCTAGACATAGTTACAAAATATCGGCAATAATATCGGTTTTGATTTTCTAACCGCAGGCACACGTAATTACTAAAATATGTATGTATAAGTCAAGTAATTTTAACATTTATCATACACATTGCCATACGAAATTGACCTTGAAGGAAATATAAATAACTTGTAAAATAAGGTGAAAAAATACTCATAACTATTTCGCAATGGACAAAGTCTATGTAAAATATTGTAATTGTCATTTACCAAATAAATGTATAGTAATCGGTGAAATGAAATTGTTATTAATCTCTTAAACACCATCATATATTTTATTCATAGACCTCTAGAAGATTAATTCCATATTTTTAATTTCATGTTGTAAATCTATATATTAATACGTGAAGCGAAAATTTTGGAACCCTTTTTACGAATATTGGGTGGACGGAGGAGTATGAAATTTCGCACACATATAGTTTATACAGAGAAAAAGTGACGAATGCTATTTTGTTTTTAATTATGCGTAAAAATATATTATTTTCATTATTTTCAATATTAATACCATATTACTTTTTATATTCTTTTATTTCATTGTACAAACATATAAATTATATTTTTAAATATTAAAATAACAAAAAATATAAAAACATTTAAAAATATAAAAAATAGTAGCCCACTGGTATCGGGAACAGGGTCCAAGCTACCGGCGGTCAGGGCTCCAGAGAGAGGAACCTCCTGACAATACGAGCCGTATCCAGAAGTACCGCTTTCTGAATCAAGCCGTTGATCCAGCTGCCTAACGAGAGCCTCCTTAGATGTTGTTCGAGGCTCTTGGCTATCAAGCCGTTGACTATCGGCACAATGATCGCTGAATCCACATCCCACATGTCGACAACCTCGCGAGCTAAGTCAAGATACTTCTACTACTTTCTCAGCTTTCACGAGGTTCTCGTCATGTGGGACCGTTATGTCAACAATCATTGTGCGCCGCTCTACTCGATCCACCACCACTATATCAGGCTTATTTGCAACAATAGTCCTGTCAGTGATGATGGATCGATCCCAGTACAATGTGATATTTCCATTTTCGAGAACTGGGTCGGGCACATACTTGTAGTATGGCACTTCTGATTCCACAAGACTGTATTTCAGAGCAAGTTGCTGGTGGATAATCCTAGCTACTAGGTTGTGCCTATGCAAGTATTCTTCGTTAGCTAGTCGAGAACACCCGGAAATTATGTGTCTAATTGATTCTCCTGGACGGTGGCATACCCGACAGATGTCAACCGTGCCATCTTTCACAATAAATCTCCGGTAGTTGTTCGTCATCATAACTTCGTCCATAATTGCACAGACAAAACCTTCGGTTTCCCCAAAGAGGTGACTGAAACGCAGCCAGGCTACGGACGCTAGTAGATCTACATCGGATCCATGTAAGGCCCGGAAATAGCGTCCGTGGAGCTCCTTACTCTGCCATACCTTCATGCGGTCATTAGTGTCGAGTATTACAGGTTTACGCCAGTTCTCGTTAGCCAAGGAGAGCGGGGTGAGGCCCTTGGCAACCGCGACCACATCTCGATGCATCCCCACGTCGGTTTCTAGGAAATATTCCCTGAGGCTGCATATCTCGCGATTGTGGGAAGTCTTAGCATTTAAAAAACCTCGACTCCACACTTTCGCGGGATATACAGTCTCATTACCAATGACCGTGGGTGATGCATTCGATATGCAGTCAACAGCGTACGGATCCTCCTGTCCAGGGCGTTGAGTTCGGTTTGAGTCCATTTGAGTATGTCGACAGAGTACATCAAAACCGGCATGACCCAACCGTTGACGGCGCCAGTGGCGAAAGCACCATATAACACGATTCCTACCGGCTTGCCTTCGGGGATTCGCATTGGTAACTCTATCACTATTAAAAATACAATAGTATATAAATAGTGGCTACTATTGTCAATAAATATAGTTGCACTACGGGTATTTAATTCACCATAACATTCAAACAACAAAAAAGGTTATTTATAGCTTTGTATTACAACAAAAGAGAAATGTTCTAAATTAACCCGGCGCCAAAACGTCATAATCGGGAACTAAAAATTCATACAACAGCGATCCCGTAATGATGTCACTTTAGGTCACGTGGCACCGCTTGATATGTACGAGAGCAAGCCGCTGTACAACGGGTTATGACAGAGACAGGTATAGAAAAATGCGTCACCGAGAACGAGATAGAGGAATATTGCATATTTTATTCGGTTTTCAGCTGTTCAATTTAATTGTATTTAATTCATTACATTCCTATATTAATTTTAGAATGATAGTAAGTATTCTTTATTGATGAGTCAGTAAGTTAAAGCCGACTTCGCATTGGCTTCTCTTTTAGAAAAAATTACACCTCGCCGCTGGAAGGCGCGCACCTTGTTTCCACTTGATAGAAGACTATTAAAAACTTTCTTCAGGCGGCCAAAGAAGCGCTCCTTCAACGATTGCTTCATGTCAGTAACATTGATACCCAACGCTTCCGACATACCCAAATACTTATAGGTTTCGGCTGCGGAGAGGGCTCGGAGGTTTATGGAATCCGAGAGTTGGGTTCCCACGGATTCCACAATCTCCCCTCGCTTTACATGCATGACCGCACATTTGCCCACACCAAATTCCATTCTGATGGCGCTACTGAAGGTTTCAGCTACTTTCAGTAGCTCCATCAGTTGAAAATTGTTGGGGGCAAAGAGTTTTAGGTCATCCATGTAAAGGAGGTGGGATATAACCTGACCACCTCTCCTCATCCGATAGCCTATGCGTGAATCCTCCAGCAGTGTGCTTAGAGGATTCAGGGCTAAGCAGAACCAAAGCGGACTCAAACTATCACTCTGAAATATGCCTCGCTCGATCCTTATCGGTTCGCTGTTCCCTTGGATATTTCAACATCCTGGATAGCGAAGGACCGTCCTCCACTGCCTCATACATGAAATCAGGAAGGTGCGAAGAGATGCATCGACTTTATACAACTCCAGCACCCGCATGAGCCATGTATGTGGCACCGAGTCATAGGCCTTCTTATAGTCTATCCAACATGTCGACAGATCCTTTCGGGAACAACGAACTTGTTGGCTAATGGTCATATCAATGAGGAGCAGCTCCTTAGTACCTTATATACTTATTATTATTACCTCCTTTATATTTATTATTATATTTTTTTTTCACTTAATAATGTATTTCTATTCAAATGAAGCACGGTCGAATTTCGACCAATGGGCGATGACTAGTAATATAAATACTTAATTTTTTTTATTATATATTTTTTATTGTTTTGAGTTAAACAATCTCGTATTACCCAACATCGGTACATAAATATTAGCTAGCTTTTTCCCGCGACTTCGTCTGCGTAAATCTTACGTTACGCGGACGCAGGTGAAGTCGCGGAATTAATAGGGTTAATGGGTAACGAATAAGGTTTAGTCGTGAAAGCGTGACAGACAGACAGAGTTAGTTTCGCATTTATAATATTACGTATAGATAAAGAAGATAATTTATTGCTGTAAGATAGTTTTATTGCTTATAATTAAATATTTGTATTATTTGTCTACTCCATAGCACGCTATGTACAAAAATTTCATAGACCGACTGAATTTATGCTACTTTCACGTACTTTTTTCTAAGATGTTTCCGTCTCTACCTTGCTATTGTAGTTTAACAGATGTGCAACAGTGACAGGAATAGTGCTTACAGCAAGGCTATGCTAAATTAGTAACGGTTTTTATTTCGAGACATTTTCTGTCATTAGTTCAACTTTTGGCCGCTGGTTTTCCTATTCTCTATAAACGGTTGAGATATAAGTTTGTGGCGGCCAGCCACTTTAGGTTGACCCGTCATAAACCACGCCCATCCTACTATCATTCACTTTGAAGGTGGGCCCTTAATGTAAATCTAACAAAGTTGGGAAAAACAGTATTTGATACTTTTTTCAATGGAAATTCTGTTGGCAGATCGTAACTTACTCCGCAATCTTGTTTAATCAATACAATATACATGGATGAAGTATTTACTCAACGTCTGTGACACGGCAACCAGAGATAACTCTTCGGTATGCGTATGTACTAGTGATGAGCCGCATATCCGTATCCGAATTCGCGGATATCCGAGTGAGAAGAAAGAACCCGTATTCGTTACTTTTTGCTGGATATTTTACGGATATTGTACCTTATAAATTTTCAATATATAGATAATATTCTTTAGGTGATTAGATTGTGATAAAAAAATATTAAATTCCATGCAAAGAAAGACCCGCACAATGCAATTCGAATTCTGTCCTGTGAAAGAAAAGCGTCAAGTGGCGTCAACTATGATTCCAAGGCCACGCGCATCGACACTGATTGAGTAAGAAAGTTTAGATCCGTATCCATATCGCGGATCTTGACACCAATTATTCGTATTCGGATCTGTACCCGCGGATATACATTTTTATCGATCCGGACCATCACAAGTATGTAACAAGCGTGAGACTCTCAGCGAGTGTTCATCCTACCAGTCGCACATCGCTGAGCGAGTATCTTTAATAGCTCTCATAGCTGCAACAAACGAGTACTTGCCGGCCGGCGCGGCGGCTGTGGGAACAGTCAGTGATCTGTACAAATATTGTAAATGTGCAACATCTACGTCTACGAATATGTCGGTCATAATACGAATATGTCGGTCATAAATAAGAATATTTACATTCAGTCATGTGATACAATACGCATTAACATGTTATCATTTGGGGTGACTTGCTCAATAACATAGGGACTTTTTTCACTGTATAAGTTCATTCGATATGATAAGATCAGAAGTGATTAGAATCATAATTAATTGTTCATGAATCTGTTCATGCTATAAAAGACTGTAGTGAAAGATAAAACTTGAGCTTAACTTTAGTGATTTATTGATCAACAGTTCCGGTACCCACGAGACTATAGGTGAAACTTTAGCTAATTAAGGTACAATCAATAGTTTAATGTTTTGGGTTCTCGATTGATGTATTAAACCGAAACCTTTATCAAAAGAGACTACGAAAGCTACATTAAAATTTACGGTTATGAGATGGCTTTTAACTACTGTAGAGAAAAACAAAGAGGTGGTACCTGTATTCTTGCAAAAAAACACCTATTATTCAAAGATTTGCCTCTAATAAAAAGCTACGCCACGCAAAACACTTTCGAAGTATGCGGAATTGAACTTACGCATCAAAATTTAATAATAATTTGAGTCTACAGAACACCTCAATCAGACCCGAACCAATTCTTAATCAAATTAAATAGTCTCATGCATAATTTATTTCAACAATATAAATCTAGAATAAAGGTAGTTTTAGCGGGTGTTTTGAATATTAACACCCTAAAAAAAGGCAACATTACTACTCAAATTTCAGATTATAGTTGTATGCTAGATACAACTATAATCTGAAATTTCACATTGATGTACCAACACGTAAGTCATCATGTATAGATCACATTTTGAGTAACATTCACGACGCTACTGCTGCAGTTTTGCCACTTCACTTTTCAGACCACGATACAGCACAAATGTTGACTATTTCCTTAAAACATAAAACCCAAAGTCAAGCAATATATTATACACACAAAAGAGATTATAGTTCAGATAATATTCACAAGTTTAAGGAATTCTTAAGTAATCTTTCTTGGTCTAATATACATACGGCTAGCAACGCAAACTCAGCATTCAATCATTTTCATGAAACGTTTTGCTTACTTTACAATCTTTGTTTCCCTAAATTAAAAGTAAAAGTAAATTTAAATAACAAAAAGAAGCAAAGTTGGATAAAAAAAAAGTTGTAAAACAAAACGCTCGCTGCGCCATAAATTTTATAAAAACAAAACTGCGATTAATAAGACTAAATACCTTAAATATGCTAATCTCCTTAAAAAATGCATATTTAATTCCAGGAAAAACGCAAATATCAAATACATAACTAAAAACGATAATAAATGCAAAGCTACATGGAATGTTATAAAAGACGAGCTAAATAATACAAAGCCTAGACATAATATAGACAGTATCAAATATAACAACACACTTATTACCAACCCAGTAGAAATAGCCTCTGCCTTTAATGACCATTATATCGATTCAACAAACAAATCAATGCCACCGAACGTCACAGGTAACACTAGCAATAGTCTTACTGTTGGCTCTATGTTCCTCAGACCGATGTCGATACAGCTATCTAAGCTATAGCTATATCTAAGTTAAGCAGGAAATACTGCATTTGAATAACACAAATTCTGAAGGGCACGACGAAATTAACACCAAAATCATTAAAGCCTGTGTCGACGAAATTGTTGAAGTACTAACACACTTGATCAATTTGTCATTCTATGAGGGAATTTTTCCAGAAGCTTTAAAGCTTTCCATTGTTAGACCACTTTACAAAAAAGGAGACAGACATGACCTGAGCAATTACCGCCCTATAACCCTAATACCCATCTTGTCTAAAATTTACGAAAAATGTATGTACAAAAGAATTGCAAATTACTGTACAAAGTTCAATATTATAAAAAAAGAACAGTATGGTTTTCAAAAGGGGAAGTCTACAACATTAGCAATCTATGCCCTCATAAATGTTATATTAACTAACGTCAATGACAACAACCTAACCACAGGATTATTCTTTGATTTATCGAAAGCCTTCGATCTAGTATCACACGATCTACTAATGCAAAAGCTAGAAGCAATCGGGATTAGAGGGCCTACCTTACAGTGGATAAAATCATACCTAGAGAACAGGCAACAATGCGTTACCATAACAAATATTAATGAATATAATGAAGTAACACAACACTCGTCGAAATATAGATCTAATAAGTTTGGTGTCCCACAGGGAAGCATACTAGGGCCGATCTTATTCTTGATATATATAAATGACATCATTAAAATTACGAAACATAAGTGCAAATTGTTTGCTGATGACATCTCTATTATTGTGACATCCAGTAAAAAAAAAATACAATTTCTGACCACCAAACTGACATTAACAATGCAATTGACATTTTAATTCACTGGCTTTATATAACTTGAAAATAAACCTTGACAAATCAGTTTATATACAATTTAATAAATCCAATAATCATAAATTTAACCTCAAATTAAATATACCCAAAATTAAACCAGTAACACATACCAAGTTCCTGGGAGTAACTATTGATGAAGATTTACATTGGAAAGTGCATGTAGACAGTGTTTCAAGCAAGATAAACAAATTTGTGTATGCTCTTAGACAAGTAAAAAAAAGTACTAATCTAAAAACAGCTATATTAGCTTACCATGCATATGTGGAATCTATATTGCGTTATGGAATTATAATATGGGGTAACAGTACCGACCAGAATAGAACATTTGTCGCTCAAAAAAAAAATGCATTAGGGCACTACACGGACTTCATCCTGAGGAATCATGTCAGCCAATATTTAAGAAACTTGGCTTGTTACCGCTACCTTGTTTGTACATTAATGAAATATGCATGTTTGTATGGAAACATAAGGAATTATTTAAAATAGCTAATGATGTAAATCCTCGAAGCCGACGAGATCCTCACAGGCTCATGCTTAATAATGCTCCCAGGCTTGCTAAGTACAATAAAAGCTGCTTAACTATGTGTGTACGAATCTATAACAAATTACCTACTGATCTGAAAATGTTAAACTCGAGATATGCTTTTAAGAATAAATTGTATTTATGGCTAAATGATAACAACTTCTACAGTATAAAGCAATTCCTAGAGCGAAAATAGTGTTGTTGTAATATTATAATAATAATTATGGTTGGGAAATTGTTACTACAATTATAATTTTGAATATTTGCATGCTATGTTTAATCTTGGCAAAACATATCTGCTCTATTTTTTTACTATAAGACCTCTTTATACCATGTTTTACGCAAATAAATGAATAAATAAATAAATGTATCTGGTTAATTCGATTAAAATTATAGTTTCATGTGCAGCAAGGCGTTTAACATCATGTTTACGTATACGTTTTTTATACGCAAAATTCGCGCTTTTACCTAGAGTTGCGGACACTATGACCTTGACCTCGCCGGGATGATAGTAGGCACCTCAAAAATGTGTTTTAGTTTATAGAAAGTTAACTCGTAGCACTAAGCGTAGCAAGTTGGCTACGCTGCAACTCAGTGCGTACGCTACGTTATGCTACGTCGTAGCGACCCGAGTTCGCGCATATTTCTTTTGCAAACAGGGTGCTACCTCATTAATCATTTAGATTTGAGAGATAGTTCAAATAAACAGGTGAATCTCTCTGTTTTTAAAGTTTCGCTATGTGTGTATGACATATGTAACTTTGGAACATAATATATTTTTTACTATTACGAAAATAATCAACATTGAATATGGCTACTCAGTTATTGTGAATCTTTTCTCTCTCTCTGTTTATAGTGAATCGAGCGATCAACTATATTATGAAGCGTAACACTTATTTACCGTAGAGCATGACAGAAGTTATAAAAACGAAATTGTCCCATTTCGATATTTATAAAACTTAAAACTGGTGTTATAGATTAATGAATCAAAGTTATTCCTTTTTATCCATGGTAGGACAATTTTATTTTGACTTTAAAATTACTTGCTTAAAAAAATATTATTTTGTAAAATTAGAAAGTATTTGTAGTAGATGTATGAACATAAATCAAGCATAAACCGTATGTAATGATTGTCGCAGGGCGTCCCTGGGAAGGTGTGATTTTATGTATGAATAGTATTTATAGAAAATAGCATCAACAAGTTGACTGCATGTTTCCAACAGACTTCGTATATTCAAACTTACACAACACTAACTACTAAGTAGTTATGAATACTTACAACACCCACAAATGCAACAATTCAGTGTTCTATCTGCTATGAGACGTCATACTATATATCATCGGGTTCTCTCAAATGTTGCAAGGAAATTTAATTTTCAGTTCTCACACTGTGTGGTGCGTATTGTGATGTACAGAGATATGTGTGAAGAGAGAATCCAAACTTGTTGTGCTAATGTTGAATTCTACATATTAAATTGTGCTATTTGAAATCCGACTGGATTTTATACTATCCTTATGTGCTTTTAGTACAAAAAGTAACATAATAAAGGTAGGTAACATAAACATGGAGAAAATTATGTGTAAAGTTATTTAGATAAGTAAAATTATTATTTGTTTGAATGTTACTGCCTACGCAGGTTGCAGCTACGTCTAAATAATGTCGTCTCTAATATTCACAATGTTGGTTTCGTAACATTAATATTCATCGTGTAATGAAGATAATACTTAAACCCACTTAACGGTTTTATTGTCGTTTGATTGCGAATTTATTTTCTACGTAAATTATTTATCATGAAATCGGTATCCACGACAGCGCAACGTGAGCCGCATTTATATAACTCTTTTGCAGCAGATTTGAGATACTCCAAGTTATACGATCAATTTAGCTTTGCATATGAATTGAAGCCAGCACCAGCGGGTTGAATCGGTGATTTTTTTGTTTTTTAATCTTATCAGAGAAATCGGAGTCATTGTATAATATAAACAAATATGTTACAGTATTACAACTCGACCAGTGGTGGCCCCGTGGTATCCACTCCGACTACGAGTTCGTGGTTTTGGGTTCAATCCCAGGCAGGCGCTTCACTTTGTGTAAATAATTTCATCACCACTGCTCTCAAACGGTGAAGGAAAACATCGTGAGGAAATCGGCATGTCCTAGAACCAAAAATTCGAAGACATGTGACATCTACCAACCCGCACTGGGCCCGCGTGGTAGATTACGGCGCACTCTCACCGAGAGGACGCCTGTGTCCTAGCCGTAGGAACAATATAGGCTCATGATGATAATGATTACAATTGCAGTCAATTTAATAGGTATTCATATAGGCATTATCAGCCTACATTACTCATAAGACACATGCCTCCTTTCTTTGAGTTGGAGTGGGCTGTAATCTACCACAAATCAAATCAAATCAAATCACATTTATTCGTAAATGTAGGTTAAAAATTACAATAAGATGTTATAAGAAGATGCACAGTTCGCTACATTTTACCCGAGGGCATACAAATAAAACTAAAAGTTAGTTGTGTCGATATCATAGACACACAATTGAAATAAAATAATTCAGTTACTTATATACTAACACACAACTCCTAACACACAATTAATACTTACATACAGTTCTACACAATTAGCAATGTCAGTATAATAATAATGTAAACATAAGCACAAGAATATGCGACAGTGCAACTTAGAATTTTCGTAAGTCTACATTGAAAATAAGGAAACATACATTTTAACAACAATCTAAACCAATGAGGCGAAAATCATTAATATAATTGTGACATACTAAATATCAGTGGTGTCCTCCATAAACTCAGCTGTGGAGTAATAACATTTATTAATTAAAAATTGTTTCAGTCTCTTTTTAAACATGTCAATATTAAGATTTTTTATCGGTCGAGGAATTTTATTGAAAATAACTGAAGCCATTCGATAAATACTTTTACGTAGGAGGGCTGGTTTACAACGATCAACACAAAGAATGCTCGAATCCCTTTTCCTTAACCGTGGGTCAGCTGGAGCTCTTATTTCGAAAAGCTCTGGGTTTGTCTTAACAAACACTGCCACCTCAAAAATGTATAATGACGGCAATGTTAGAATTTTCAAGGATTCAAAGTATGGTTTACAACTCTCCCTTGTGGGTATGTTACCTAAAGCGCGTACGCATTTTTTTTGTGCAATGAAAACGTATTTAGTGTCAGTCGAGTTACCCCAGAACACAACTCCATATCTTAGAACGGATTCTACATAGCTATGGTAGGCAACAAGCACTGCGTCACGGTTCACAAATTTCGACAGCTTATGAAGAGCAAAAGCAAAACTGTTAAGTATTTTACCAATTTCTTCAACATGAGGTTTCCATGTAAGTTGACTGTCTATAATTAACCCTAAGAACTTCGTTGTATCCGTTTTTGTAATTGAATGACCATTGTGACTAATATTTACTGGTAGTTGTCGTTGTCGCTGACTAAAATGCATTATACACGTCTTATCTAAATTAATTTTTAAATTATTTGCCTGTAAGCAATCTATAGCTTGCTTTAGCGTGTCATTAATTTCTTGTTCATAATTATCGTGACCATCTTTTTTTATCATAATTGTACAGTCGTCAGCAAATAATACTGTTGGGTGATTGATGTTTTTTGGAAGATCATTTATGTACACCAGAAACAGTGGGGGACCCAATACGCTTCCCTGAGGTACACCGTACTTTACCCTTCTAAGTTTTGACCGATATTTCATTTCTCGTTTGGTTTTAATATTTATATTTGTTATTTCTGTGCATTGTTGCCGGTTGCTTAAATATGATGTAATAAGATTAAGACCATTGCCGCGTATTCCACATCTTTCGAGTTTGTCAATAAGCAAAGTACGATCAACATGATCGAAAGCTTTCGTCATGTCCATATACAGGGCACAGATAGGTAGTGTGTTATCTACACTTGACATAATATTCTTGAGAAAATCATAAATAGCAACATTGATTGACTTACTTTTTCTAAAACCTTTTTGTTCATAAACCAGTACATTCTTACTTTCGAGAAAATTGTACAATCGGTGATGTATTATTTTTTCTATCACTTTCGAGAATATCGGTATTAATGCCACTGGTCGATAGTTTTTAATTGAAGTCCTCTCCCCTTTCTTATACAACGGCTTAATAATAGATACTTTTAGTTTATCTGGGAAGACTCCTTTTTCAAAGCATAAGTTTATAATATGAGATAGTGGATGACAAATAATATGATGGACCTTCTTTATAATGTTTGTTGTTATATTATCATTTCCTGTAGTTTTAGTATTTTTGAGAGATTGAATCGTTTTCGATACCTCTTCTGGTGTAGTTGGAGTTAAAAAAAATCGAATGATTGAGTCTGTCTATTTGTGGTTGTGGTAGTTTTTTGCAACCTGAATCAATTTGATCAGTGTAAAAGTCATCGCACGCGTCAATGCATTGCAGATGTCTTTCGATTTTACTATTTCTTTATTATCGTGGATAATTTTCGCTATTGGTTCATGAGGGAAATCAACCTTGCTGTCATTAATTATTTTCCAAGTTGCTTTGCTCTTATTATTAGATGTCTTAATATAATGATTATTTTGTACATACTTTGTTAGTCTTATAATTTTTTTATATCGAGCTGTATATGAAGTATAAATTGTTTTATTGTTCTCAGTTTTGGTTTTACGATATTGCCAAAGTAGTTCGCGTTTTATTTTGCTGCACCTTTTTATGCCCTTGGATAGCCATTTTTGCCTTTTGTGAATAGACTTCCTTACAATTTTTACAGGAAAACATAGGTCGTAAAATATTTTAAATATGCCTATAAAGTTGTCGTATGCTAAATTTGGGTCATTTACTTCATAAGCTTCAGTGAAGCTTAAGTTTGCAATACACTCAATAAACGTTTCTGTATATTCAGGAGAGAAGTCTCTTATTTGAATTTTCCACGAATGAATTGAACAAGTTTTTTTTACATTGCATTTTAATATCTGCGCAGTGTGGTCCGATAGTGCAGTCTCAATTACTTCTCCGTTGTTACCACGAGCATTATGAAATATATTGTCAATACAGGTGCCGCTAGATAAACGAGTAGGTTGTTTAGTAAGTATTTTGAGATTAAATCCGTAAACTGTGTTTATAAATGTCTTGGTAACGTGATCATTTTTTTAAATATTTATGTTGTAGTCGCCGCAAATTATTATTGTTTGATTAGTTTTTTTATTTGTAATAAGGGAGAGTATATTTTCAAGCGTTTCGAAAAAAAGAGAGAGATGAATCTTTATGTGGGTATTTTTCGGAACCCTATAAATACAGACAACAGTTACATTATGTTGCGTGAGTTCTATGCCACAGCATTCAATAATATTAATTTTAGATAACTTCTTTACATCTTTTAGAATGTTGAACTCATGAATATTTCTAAGTAAAATACATGCGCCACCTCTTCTTTTATCTCTATAAAAACTGTCAGCCAATTTGTAATCCGGTAATGTGAGCATGTTTTCATCGCCTAGTATCATATTATGCTCAGTAACACACAATACATCAATTGTTTTATTTAACTTAGAAAGTTCCGTTAACTGAACCGTCAGCATATCCGCTTTATTAATTAGCCCTGTTATATTTTGGTGCATGACATTTATATAATTATAGACGAAAAAAATTCTTATCTGAATTACGGATGGCATTATCTAATGGACCAGTGTTATCTACCCTTTTTGTATCTTCGGTTTTAGTGACGGAAAAGAATTCTGTTATTCTTTTTTGTCGTAACATGTGTTTGAGCCCAATGTCGTTGTTATTTCGTTTATTTGTTTTTATTTGACATTTAATTGCAGTATTACATGGTATAAATTTATTATTATAATCAATTGTATCCACAACTAAATTTATTTTGGAACAAATATTTTGAATATACTCATATCTATTACGATGAATTCTTTTAAGCTGAACAAAGTTACAATGTTCAAACCTACTTGATACACTACGAATGAGGTTATTAAGATTTTTCTCACTAAGAAATCGATTCTCACAAACCGAAAGTAACATTACAGATGCTTTTGTTTGTTTCAATATACAATACAACTCATGTGATATTTTTTGTGGATCAGAGTCTTCTTCCCCTACACACAACACCAGCTTGTCATGTTCCGTAAGTTGGAGCGCGTCACAAGAATGCGTAAAGACTTCCATCAGCGCTTCAGGGTATATTAATCCCTGTATGTTATATTTGTCATAGTTGCTTTTCAATCTAGACCGCACTAGTTCTGCTGCTAGGCCACGGCACTGATTGCCTCCAATTATCATTATTTTCTTTGAAGTTGCCTTGGCGCTTTGGTTGGGAATAGGATCTGCTTCTGGTTGTAGGCACTTTCGGCTAATCTCGGTGCCTTTTGAAGTTACAGTACAGTTTTCTGTTTCAGTTTGCAGGGTAATACCTAGGTTTTCAGATGTGGTTGTATTACACCTCTCTTTTGAATTATTTATAATCGATTCGTTATTACTTATGATTGGCTTTAATGAACTATTCTCAGACAATATGTTTTTTAATTCCTTCTCCATTGAAGATATTTTTTCTTCCATCGCCTTGACTAGTGCATCTAGTTCTTCTAATGTCTTTCTTTCATTAGTCTGCAAACTCTGGTCACTTCTATGGGGCTGGCTGTTTGATATAAAGGATGGGAACGCACCATCTTCATCCTCAGGTTGCGTAGTACGACTTTCTGCCTGATTCGGCTTCAAGTTTGATTGCGTCTTTTCGTTCTCATCCTGGTAGTCACTTTTAAAAAGAGAAGCAGTCATGGGACTGTAAGTAAAACTATCCACGAGTCGTCGCCTCGTTCCTTTCGTAAGGCTGGAGGACATATTTTTCTTGAATGAACATAGTGGACTTGTACAAATCTGTTTTAGTATGACCATTTCTTGACTTAGGTTATTTATTTGTTTTCTCAGATCGGAATTCTCTAAACTAATAGTACCCAACTCATTTTGCGTGCTTTCCAAACTTGATTTTAATTGTTTTATTTCTTCCTTCATTTCTTCCACGTAATAGCTGTTTTGTATATTCGTAGACAAATCTAAGCTTCTACCCAACAGGTCTTCAGATAACGTCGATCCGATAGAGTTATTTATGTTTAACATTGATCTATGTCTCCGCAGTGTAATATTTTTATTCTGTCCATTTTAATTTTATTACAATAGCACTGAGTCTGTTGGAATTTACTTGTACCGTGGACCCAATTATTATATTATATTATTATTAAGTGAACTCCACAACATAGAAAATATACTAAAAGAATTCCGCGTTGTGGGAATCGAACTTGAGCACTGTCTCACTGCAGGCGGTCAATTTCTGTTAGTGCTGTGTATGTTATTAT
This sequence comes from Aporophyla lueneburgensis, assembly GCA_932294355.1. Taxonomy (NCBI): domain Eukaryota; kingdom Metazoa; phylum Arthropoda; class Insecta; order Lepidoptera; family Noctuidae; genus Aporophyla; species Aporophyla lueneburgensis. The sequence continues at coordinate 20,464,721 of OW028749.1, forward strand.
AATCAGGTCGAAATTGTGGTTTCGTACATAAAAAGTTTGTTAGGACACCAGTTACTTTAAAAACAATTTTACATAACTTTGAATATTTTTTCACTTCATGTTATTATTTTCACTTATGTTTTACTGTTCTATTGGAACTGTTAGTTAAATTGCATGGTTAAATATGGTAGTTGGTTTAGTTTATGTTTAGGTCACTTTATCAACACAAAACACTTTGATTTAGACAATGTTTTTAGTTCATAACTTTAAATCATTGTATCAATGTTCTCTGTGAGAGTGCGGTTGAGATAACAATGTCTGGTGATATTTACACTATCTTGATTAGTTTAACACTCCACTTTGTAGCAAATTATCACTTAATACATTTTTTTCAATTAAAATATACGGAGCACAATGTTTACTATGACAGTACCGACTTATTTTTTTTTTTATTTATTTTTTTTTTTTTTTCTTTTTTTTTTTTTTTTGGACACATGGACTGAGTGCGGGTTGGTAAATGTCATATCTCTTGAAATTTGCGGTTCTTAAAGTTGCTGGTTTTCTCACAATTTTAGAATAATATTGATGTTTTATATTTATTCATTTACGTGACATTATTTCTGAAGACATTCAAAGAAAAAACCTACAATTAATGTGAGTATCATACAGGCTACATTGAATACATGACTTTATAACTGTATATGATTGTGTGGTGGCGTCTTGTGACGGGTCGTTGAGCTCTCTGAAATACAGTTGAGCTGCATTATGACTGACATATACACACGTATTGGGATAGAAACCTCAAACCTGTAATGGTTTTTTCTTTAACAGGCCTTTCCAGACATGGCTCTGATTTATTCGACTCAGGTTCAATTCTAATTATACAATATATGGACTTTAAAATGTACAATGACCTCTGAGTTTGTTTCGGCATTTAACAACAACTTGAACTGAACAGCTAGGCAATGCTAACGCCGATTTATTATTTAAATATTGTCCAGTAAAACATTGACTTGCAAAATTGTCTTAAAAGATCTACTTACAAAAATAAACATTTCAAATCGTTTTCATACCTGGTGAATGTATGAAAACGATCTGAAATGTACGATCGGCCGGTCGATCGGTCTCAATCTTCTTTATTTGAGTGAAGTGGTGATTAAATAATATTTTTTTTTACTGATTAAATCGCCCGATTGGGTTCAAACCTACGACCTAAAAATCATAAGTCAATTTATGAGTTGACTGGGCTACCACTGGCCATTAGCACAAATAATTCTTATAGTAATACCGGTTTTAATTTATAAAATGTAAACATTCCATCCTGACCTCAACCAATTAGCCTACGATCCGAGCACAAAATCTGATCGAGAATTGTTCTGAACCACATTTTACGACTACCTGCAAGGTGTTCACAATTGGCCGGAAATGAAACTCGCGCTTGACCGCACGGAGGGATCATTTATTAATATGGACTGCAGATATCTATACAGAAACTCACCAAGTGATAAATCTTAAATGAATCCGAACTTTCCTAAATGAACGTTTCTAGATGATGCCAGAGTTGTTCCTTGTTGCTATGTTGTTCGGGTCAAAGCGATTATGTTGGTGGGGGCTAAATAACGTTCCACTTAAATATTGCTTAGTATCCACATGTAAAAGTATCCCTAATATATTTTATTTGCGGTGAGTCACAATACTGAAATCTATAGCATTCCCATTTGTTTTTATATTATGTTATCTATTGTTATACATTACCGAACTGTTTTTATTGAAAGTCTATGTTCTATCTACACAACTTTACCAGCTGGAGATGAGTTCCCAAGAGCTTCTTAGTTGTTCAAACTGGACACTCGCCTTGTTTTCTTATGAAAACATCTACTAGTTTGATTATGTAAAAAACTATAGTGTGTTTACGTAATCAATGTTGTTTACCACAATTTAGACATAATCCTGTAGATTGTGGTGTTATAGACAGCATAGTAAACAATGGTAGCAATGATAAACATGATTAAAATCAGATCCGCATCTGATTGTTGCTAATCCAAGAACATTAACGTGTACTAATTAACACTTGATCTGGTAATATCCTTTGAGGGATTGAATTAAATTGTAATCTGTTGGAATTGAATTAATTTGTTGCAAAATTAAGAGGAGATCCTGCGGGCCAGAGGACTGGCCCGCAGAATCTCCTCTTGGAGGGTGGTCTTCGCCGCTCTGTACCCCTTATATAGCTCCGAAGCTGCGAGCCTTGGAGCTCGATATGCTTCTAACGTATAAGAAAATCAATAGTAAAAGTTCATTCAAAACTATCATGATTTTCTACCCTGAAGCTAGATCTAGACACGCGGTAGCGTGTCAAGCCAAGTTCAAGTAACGGAACTGGCGAGCAGCACCGTGTGTAATATTACACGAACCATTTGGAGCCACTTTTGATCCCTTCATAACTCAAAAAAAAAATCACATAAACTTGTCAAATTTGGCTCATATATTGAAACTTGCAAGATACATATGTGCTCCAAATTTCATAAACACATCTCAAATGGTTATATTTTTTAGATATTAACGTCCAAAAATCGTCATTTTTATCACTGACTGACTTATAGATCAAAACTCTAACCCAGTTCCAGATGACTTAGAAAGTTCAAATTTGGCATGCAGATAGGTAATTAGATGAATATAAAGGAATAAATCAGAAACTGGTAAATTTTTATTATTTTATTATAATTTTTCACTTAATTGATTCTATTAGGAACATTTATAACAAAAACCGTTTGGTATTAATTTCGTTATAAATAAGTACCTACTAATAATATATGTACAAAAAGTAATGATATCCCATCAAAAACATAAATGTGAAATGAGAGCCAAGTTCAATGTTATGATATATCCCTTGGTTGTTGACTTTAACGACAAAAGAAGTGAGATCTAAATGGGTGAAAAGTTCAATGGTCAGTCCTGAAATTGATTTATAACTACATAAAATATAATTTCTTCTTATAACTTAGGATAATATATATTATATTGTAGCCTAAGGTCTGACTTGGCTAGTTTTCATATACGAATTATATTACAGCCTTGGCAAGTTCTAAACCTGTTACTTGTCGGTTCTTATTTTATTATTCCGAAAATTTGGCTTGATGGTAGAAACTAGCCATCGAACATAATAATTCGTATATGAGAACTAGCCAAGTCAGACCTTAGGCTACAATATATTATCCTTAGTTATAAGAAGAAATGATATTTTATGTAGTCATAAATAAATATCAGAACTGACCATAGAACTTGGCACCCATTTAGATCTCACTTCTTTTGTCGTTGAAGTCAACAACCAAGGCATATATCATAACACTAGCTTTTGCCAGCGGCTTCGCCCGCGTGGAGGTCGGAAATTATCCCGCGGGAACATACTACCGGGATAAAAATTACCCTGTGTGTTAATCCAGGTTATAAACTAATTGTTTTCCAAATTTCATCCAAATCCGGTCAGTAGTTTTTCGTGAAAGAGTAACAAACATCCACACATCCACACATCCATACATACAAACTTTCGCATTTTTAATATTAGTAGGATTAATATTCGTTTTGGATTAAGTTATTGAACTTGGCTCTCATTTCAAATTTATGTTTTTGATGGGATATGTAATTACTGGGAGTATATTGCCGTAACATATTTCCGGTGCAAGCAAGTTTTTGTGGCCAGTTAAAATTAAGTTAAATAACGCAAAACCTCTTCGCAATAAATGTTTATGAGTTTTTACAGTTTACGTCACACATTTTATTGCTCTTGCCAGTACTTATATCTGTCAAGGGATTCAATGAAATATATGTAGATTATGATTTGGTTATCAGAAATGATTATGGGAACTGACTAATAATTTCCTGGCTGGTGTTTGCTAAGACAATCACTAATTACATTGATTCTTGATCGGTAAACAATTGAAATGTGTAATGTCAATGGATTGTTAATGAAATATGAATTCAGTATCATAATATTAGGTATTAAGTTTTATTAAAGTTCTACAGTGGAGTAACGCCAAAAGGAAATCGTTTCTCAGTAAATTAATTCGATGAATATTTCACGTAGCAAGCTAATAAATCAGGGTCAGATGTTGTCGCAGTACTTCGGGATTTAATTAAATCACCTTAGAGAGAATGTTTGTCGACTGTTACCTACAGTCTGTTCTTTGTCTTGTAAAATATGTAAGTTGTAATGAGAAAACCTACGACTTTGGTTACGGTTAATATTCACGAACAAAACTTCATATTTTGAAGTACTTCTAAATGCAAAACTTAACTTAACTTGAAGTATGAATTTATAATGTTTCTAACTTCTGCCTGCGATGTCGTCCGTGTCAAATTTTTTCTCCACTGGCAGGCAATTCGATGCGACCGGCCTTCCCGTCGTCGCATCGAATTGCCTGCCAGTTTTCATCCATTTTTCACTGCTGCTCCGCTTGTTTTGCCCGTAGCATGATAATATATACCTTATAAGCTTTCTCAAAAAATAGGCTACTCAATAATTGAAGACTTTTTCAATTCGACTTAGTAATTTCTGAGATTATCGCGTTCAACCAAACAACAGACAAACTCTGCAGCTTTATAGTATTAGTATAGATATATGGTATTTTTGGAAGTCGGTTATGTGAGTTGGCGACTCCTGCTCTGAACTAATACAGTAAATTAGCTAATCGAGTGGAGTTTAGATAAGAAGATTGTTTGTAGTGTGCAGCCTAAATTTGGATAAAACCGGAACGTCGCATGAAGATAAGCTTAACTTAATAACTTTAAAGTTTACGTCCATAAGGTTTAAATCAGAGAAGCAATTCAGTAACCTCAGTCTCATTGAACAACTTTTTGTGATACATGACTACTATTTAAATACCTCTTTACAAATGAAATAGAAACACGACAGGCGTATTCAAAAAGTACGGGGTATTGTATTATTTTTAAAAGGTTAATTCAAACTTTTCTGAAATGAGAATTTGATTGAGTTTTATTTAATCTGTACACGTGTAATATACAGTACAGGTTCACTTAAATAAATCGAAAAATTAAACCATAATCAGGTCATTTATTTATAGTTACACCGGAGTTCGTTTAGTTTCAATTAATGTAAACGAATATTTTTGCCAAAGTTTAGTTGCAGAATTTGCAAAACAAACCATAACTGAATAGTTTATTAAGTATTCAGAACGCGTGAGTATAAAATTTTGTAGGTAACATTTTACAGATGTTACTATACCTTGTGCCTCATCATCATCATCACCCTATAGCAGTCTACTGCCGGACATAGGCCTCTCCAATTGCTTTGTATACAACTTGATTCTCCGCAACTAAACAACTGTCCAGTTACTATCCGCCACCCTACAAAGATCGCTCCACCTAGCTCTAGCACTAGCTCAATCCCTAGCACTAGGATTACCAATACCTAGATCTTATACAATTATGTTGTGTTCCATTTGCCACGAAAACAGGTGTTCGGGTGTCCAACTTTCAGACACGTAACGAAATTCAAACTAAAAGTGTCGTAAAATAAAACTCACTTAAACTCTCCAAACAACTTTCAACCCGAAACCTAATAGTACTACTAATTGAGACCGAGAGAAAAACGTTGTCTTTTTTTCAACACAGTTGATTTATTTGGAACAAAGATAAAACAGTTTTGCATAATTAAGTATTTTGTCAGAAAGAATTACTTCTTATACAACTTAGTATTAAAGAATGAATGAAGTTGATTGCACTCATCATCTATTAATGGAGTAGTATTTTAAAGTTATCGCAAGTGATATTGCGGAAATATACAAGAATTTAAAAAAATATATAAATGATTTTGCCCTGTAGTTTAGTATTTCAAAACGATCCATTTTAGGATATAAGGTTAAAATCGATGTACCGACAAAATTTAAGCAGTGGAATATTTTTACATAATTATTATGAAAATCTTACGCTCTTTTTGTAAGACTAACTTCTGCCCGCGGCTTTGCCCGCGTGGATGTCGAAAATTATCCCACAGGAACGTACTACCGAGATTAAAAGTACGCTATATATAAATCCAGGTAAAGAATACCTTATCGCACTGCTTGCTTTGTCTTATCCGACCCAGGGAATAAAAAGTTTCACAGAAAATTTTACTCCCCATTTCTCCCTCTTAGGGATGGAATTTCAAAAAATCCTTTCTTACTGGTTACCTACTCTTCACAAAAAACAAACCCTCTAAATTGCATGTCTCTAGGACCAGCGGTTTATGCTGTGCGTTGATATATCAGTTACTTAGTCAGTTAGTCACTCAGGAGTTTGAATTGTCTAAATAATTAATATCTGGATGACCGAGTTTTGCTCGGTATTTTTTTTTTTTTTTGGTAAATTGTGTATAAAATAATAAGTTTATGTTCAAGTTGATTATCGATAAATTTGGTCATTGAAAACACGAATAAAACGAGATTTAAAACAAATGGATCCTAGCTAGATCGATTTATCGTCCCCGAAACCCCCTGTCTGTATGATAATTTTCATGAAAATCATTGGAGCCGTTTCCCAGATTCAGATTATAATAGGTCTTTACCTATGAAATTGCCGTTTTGTATAAAAAAAATTAAACGAATTTTTTTCATGTATTTTTTATTTGTATTAGTCGAAATAATCACCCATGCAATCAATGCATTTTTGCCAACGCAGTGGCAGTTTATTGATGCCCTTCTTAAGAAAATCAGCTGGACGGGAGGCAACAAATTCTTCAAAGGCATTTTGAATTGCCTCTCGGGTATTGAATTTTTTTCCCGCCAAGAAGTTATCCAAATTCTGGAAAAAGTAGTAGTCTGTAGGAGCAAGGTCTGGTGAGTAGGGCGGATGACGGAGAGCTTCCAACCCCAGTTCTTGCAACTTGGAGACCGTCTGCTGTGCAGTATGAGGTCGCGCGTTGTCGTGCAGGAGCAGCGGAGACGAGCGATTGACCAATGCTGGTTGGAGATGTGCCAGCTTCTCCATTATTGAGTTCAGTTCTTCACAGTACACATCTGCAGTAATGCTCATCCCGTTTAGTAAGAAGCTGTGATGAATCACACCGGCGCTAGACCACCAAACAGTGACCATCACTTTTCTAGGGGTATGTTTTCGTTTCGGGCATTGTTTAGGTGCTGAACCAGGATCCAACCAACTTGCTGAGCGCTTGCGGTTATCAAACAGAATCCATTTTTCATCGCAGGTAACAATGCGGTTCAAAATTCCTTCATTTGTGTGTCTGTTGAGCAGTGCAAGGCACGTCTCGACGCGTACTTCGCGCTGGCGATCATTGATTTCGTGGGGCACCCATTTGTCAAGCTTTTTTACCTTGCCAATTTGACGCAAATGGACCAATATTGTTTTGACGCTAACGTTGAAAGCTGCTGCTAATTCAGCCGTAGATTGTGTATCATCAGCTTCCACAATCGCCTTTAATTCGGCATTGTCGACCAAAGTCTTCGGACGACCGCGAGGTTTATTTTTCAGGTCGAAATTTCCAGAACGGAAGCGAGCAAACCAATAACAGGTGGTGCGTTGGTTTGTAGTGTTAGCTCCGTAAATGTCGTTGATGTTGCGTGCCGCTTGTGCCGCGTTGCTGCCACGACGGTACTCATATTCCATAATTACTCGAATTTTCAACGTATCCATGATGACGAAAAAGATTGAAATGTAATGAAAATGTAACACTAATCAATAAACAAATGACTACTTTTAGAAAAAGAATTCCATGTTTTTAAAATAAAATTAATTTGAAATTAGAATTCTTAGACAAACAAAAATTATTTTGATTTGAAATGGCCAGTACTGCAGAACGGCAATTTCATAGGTAAAGACCTTATACAAGATTATTTTTAGTATATGCGAAACCTGAATATAGTTTGTTCAGAATCAGTAACTGAATCGATTCCAATATTTTTTACACCATGTTATATTTTGTACCAAAAATATTTAATTACGCTTCCAAGTCGCGGGCCTTAGTGTTTTGTTTCGATTTTAAAACTATCATGTCTTTCTCGTATTCAAACGTCCATTACACGGAGATGGTACGTACACTAGCTGTTTGTGGTGATCTGCATATGTTTTTGCGTGGACAACCAGGTAACTTATCAAGCGTATAACTTTGTGATTATTAATGATACAGTTTTGAAATTTTTTTCATAGATTCTTTACATAAAAATACTAGACCCGTGTTTCGGGTTTCGCATAAACAAAAATTAATGTTGTATATACATAATATACAAGAATTGCTCGTTTAAAGATATAAGGTATAGATGTATGATGTACGGATCACATTATGAATATTAAATTCGCATATAAACATGAATTTTCATTGTTATAAAAAATGACCTTGATGACGTTGATGATGAATGTGCCAGTGTTAAATTTTGATCAACTAAAACAAAATGTAAACATATTGTACGATTATACGGCGAAAAATATTCCCGGAGGTAAGTCGTGAAATTATTTTTCCACACAATATTTCAGTCATTGTAGGATTACAAAACTGTAAATTCTTAAAATATTCTTTGAAGATTCAGCTTTAGCGGCTCTGGAGTAAATAATACGAACCAGGATTTATTTACGCGAGTAATACATCCTGTTGTCCTCACTCTCATTGTTCTCAACGAGAGTGAAAAATGAAATGGTATCACCATAATTATCCACTTAGTGTGAGTAATGTTGCATTATAGTAAACCAATAAGTAAATAGCCGCAAGCAGTAAGCCGCAATAAGCAGTCAAGTGTAGCGTAAACGGGTCGCAACTTTTCACTTCACCGTTTACCTTTTGAATATAAAGTGCACTACTGAACTAATTTTCCATTCCAAGTAAAGTAGCGACCAACAAACACTTTCAGGTTTCATAGTTTATTTAGTAATATTTCACGGTTATGCAAGCAAAGCCAATTTGTGGTTTGGGTACTCAACTATAAAATTAACTGAAAATTACCACACAATAACAAACTTTTAAACGACTGTAAATATTTGGACCCGAATACATGCGACTAATGAATAGTCTTAAAATAAACATGATTTTGAAAAAATGCTTCTGAAGGAAATTGTATTCTGTTTAACTTCTTTTATTGTGTTTTAATCTACTTCTTGATGAAATAACTGTGATATCTGCATATTCCCTGAGCTAAACTTGACCAAAAAATATGTAAAGAATCCGATACTAACCCAGAGATAAAACAAACCCTTCACGAAATTTTAATTCCATTCCAGCATTGTTACCCGATTATTTTGTTTAGAAAGTAATTGACCTTATTGACATTAAGAAGAAAAGTTTAAACATCTAACATCATATATTGTGACCTTTGTCCCGAAAGTACAATAATTTAAGAGAATGAACCGAAACCATAGTGCAAAGGTGAACTTCTATGTCCCTTCGTTAATTTGTTTAATATACCAATGGCTTAAGCCCTGCCGTAAAGCAATACAAAAGTATAGTCAACTTCAAAAGCAAGAATAACATAAGGTTAGATCTTTACATCTGTTGAAAACAGAAATACGCTCGTAAATCGAAACCAACACTGCGCGACTATCCCGCAAAGTTCACAATTTATTAAAGATTCAATTGGTGGCCAGCATAAAGCAAATTCCTAGCTGACCTTTATGTTTAAAACAGACATCATAGTTCGTCAGTACAGGCCGCAGGGTTGTCGTTAAGTCCAAAAGTATTCACAAATTTTCAACTATAAGTGTTATTCAGTTATTTACGAGTATTGTGAGGGCCCTCTCATTAGTGAGGTTTCGTTAAATTATGGTGAACAAAATCAAAAGATTATTAGACACGCAACTACTTTTCCGAGCCTTTGATATCCGTAACTTGTCGGACGGGCAGTACGGCTTCCGCAAGGGGCGCTCTACGGAGGACGCCATCATGCGCGTGCGAGCCCTCACGACGGGGGATGCAGTGGCCCGGGGCGGGGTCGTCTTGGCGGTGTCTCTAGACATCGCCAATGCCTTCAACACCCTGCCCTGGAGTTGCATTAGGGAGGCACTCCGGTATCACCGGATGCCGACCTACCTCTGTCGCGTGGTCGAGGCCTATCTGACGGATAGGGCCGTCATCTACCCCGGTCACGAGGGGGAATGGAACCGGCTAGAGATGTCGTGCGGTGTCCCATAGGGATCGGTCCTGGGGCCGCATCTGTGGGACATCGGTTACGACTGGGTGCTGCGCGCCGACCTCCCTAGCGGCGTCAGCGTAGTTTGCTACGCTGACGACACGCTGGTCCTTGCGCAGGTGAGGTCGTACGAGGCGGCGGCCGAAATTATGACACGCGGGGTCGCGACAATCGTCGATAGGATCCGGCAATTGGGACTCGAGGTGGCCTTGCACAAGTCCGAGGCCATGGGTTTTCATGGTCCTCGGAACACGCCACCTGCGGGTTCCCAACTCACGGTAGGAGGGGTTCACATTGGCGTCGAGTCGACGATGAAGTACCTGAGACTTGTCCTCGACAGCCGGTGGAACTTCGTTGAGCATTTCCGACGTTTGGCTCCCAGACTGGAGCGGGCTGGGGCTGCATTAAAGCGGCTCCTGCCCAATCTGGGGGGTCCAAACGCCTCCTGCCGGAGGCTCTACACGGGGGTCGTGCGGTCTACGGCCCTCTACGGGGTACTGGTGTGGGCGCCCTCATTGAGGCTGCGCCCAGCGCGCCGGTTGAGTGCAGCCCAGAGGGTCATGACCATCCAGCAAATCCAAGGATACCGCACGATCTCGTGCGAGGCAGCAAGCCTCCTTGCCGGAGTGCCGCCATGGGATCTGGAGGCAAAGGTCCTCGCGCACATGAGGGAGTGGCGCGAGGAGGTGAAACGCCGGGGCGAAACTCCGCTGCCGCGACAAATCGCGGCACGGCGGACAGAGCTCCGGTGTGATCTCATGGCGACATGGCGGGTACGATTGTCGCAACCCAGTGCTGGGCACGCCACAATTGCGGCGGTAAGTCCCCTCTTTGAGGAGTGGATAGAGAGGCGCCACGGCGTCCTCACCTTCCGCCTGACGCAGGTTCTCACCGGGCATGGGTGCTTCGATGGGTTCCTGTTCAGGATAAAGCGGGAGGATACGTCCGGGTGTTTCCATTGCGAGGATCGTCTGGAGGACACGGTGGAGCATACGGTGGAGGTGCGCCCTGCCTGGGCGGAGCACCGCCGTGTCCTCGTGGAGGCGATCGGCGGCGGCAACCTCTCGCGTCCGGCCCTGGTGCGAGTCATGGTACGGAGCGAGAGGGAATGGGAAGCCGTTACCTCCTTCTGCGAAGCAGTAATGCTCGCGAAGGAGGAGGTGGGGCGCGTGAGGGAGTGGCAGTCTCTGTGCCCTCACGTCCCTAGCCGCCGCAGGAGGAGACGCCCCGGGCATCGGGAGTCGATTGCGGACTCCCGGCCACCGTAGGCGCGAGCTTTCGGGTGGCGAGCAATGGGTAGCTCGCCGCCCGGTAAGGACCAAGCTTGGGTCGACGGCGCGCAGTGTTCCACGCGCGCCTCAAAAGAGATGTTAGCAACAGTGTAGGGGTCTACTAGGACCGATGCCTGCCGGGGTCGCGTGATTGTTCGAAAGAGATACCGTGACCCTGGCACATGGGCAACTGATGGAACACGGGTGGGTTTTAGTCAGTAAAAGTCTGACACGCCCTCCCGCTCCGCCCAGAGCGGGAGAAGTCATTTGATGACTTCACATCCTGAAAAAAAAAAATGATTAGGAGGATTTCGAAGTTCTGAGATTTTACTGAAATGAAATTCTTATTGTAGAAATATTTTATGTACACAAATATTGAGGGAACATATAAATAAATATTAGAAAGAGATATTCACTCTTAGTTTTATGGAAAACTAATATAGTCTTCAAAACCAAGAAAACCATGAAGATTAAATCACGGTAGTATTATAGAATTTTGTGGATAGTAAGGCCTAGCTGGAACACGGCGAACATGACTAAAAGCTGTCATGGTGTGCACATGAAATGAGGAGGAATGAGAAAATGTCGTGAGAAAAGTGCTGAGAAATTTGATTTCGAAAATTTAAAATTTTTAAATACATGTATTGTATGAAAAATTGTATATTGAATTTATATAAAAAATTTCAATGTCAAATTTGTGCGAAAAAGATATTCTCGCAAACTCAACGCCATTTGGAAGAACAATGCTTATTCTTTAAAAAATTGTGTGTATTTTTTCGATAGTTAAATTTGTCGCAATGCTACATAACCGTGAAAACACGCTAAAATCGTATTTTTTGCACGTTTAGGTTAGGATATCAAAAAAATGTGATGTAATGGAGCAATTCTGAGGCCGAATTTGAATTCAGTAACCCAAAATCTACGAAGAGTGACTGCTCTCATTCAAGGAGCAAGAGTCACATCGTGCTGTGTTATTGAGTATCAATTTTCCTCTTCACGTTTTGTAGCAACCTCATATTGCAGCAACATGGGAGACCAATGTATGTTTTTTATCACGAATTTAGTCACGTTTCTGGATTTATTTTTCCGGGATCATTTTCACTATAACAGTTTTATTTGGTATGTGTAAGATAAAATTGTACACGCGTTTGCTTTTGGGACTTAGTACTCGGGTTCTTGAATTATTTTTGTGTGACTATTTTCAACCGACGAAAAAAAACGGAGGAGGTTATCAATTCGACGCGTATATTTTTTTTTTTTTTTATGTATGACCACGCATAACTTTTTACATAGTGATCCGATTGTGACAATTCTTCTTCTATTGGAAAGGGTATACTTTCAAGGTGGTCCCATATAAATTTGGAAAACAAAATCGAACCTTAAGGGTCGGAAAACAGGGGATGATTGATTGTTCACTCACTGATTGTAATGTATAAACACGCATAACTTTATACAGAGTAGTCCGATTTTGATAATTCTTTTTGTGTTGGATAGGGTATACTTTGCCAAGTATTATTAGTACATTAAAGCCACAAAAAAATATAAAATAAAAACTTTTTAACAAAAAATTAAACCGCCGAAAAACTGAAAAGCATAAAATAATACTTAAACCTTAAAATTTTGAGTCGGCGCTGAAAAATCAATGAACAAGGATCACTCAAAGCGCCGACTCATAATTTTAAGGTTTAAGTATTATTTTATGCTTTTCAGTTTTTCGGCGGTTTAATTTTTTGTTAAAAAGTTTTTATCTCTTTACGTTCCAAATAAATCGCCTTAAGCAAACGTTAACGTTGAATATAACATTAATTAACAACGATACAATGACATATTGAATAATCATTAATGAAAATGAAGTAAATGTGCACTATAATTCTTTAATTTATTCCAACCGAAATAAAACGTGGCACTTTGTTAATTAACATCAAAGGCAAAATTGCTTCGTCCTCATTTCAGACTCAGTGAAAAAGTCGCACAGTCCAATTTATTTTTCATCTAAATCAGCGTGTTAACAATTCAATCATTCAAATGTCGGAAACAAAAATATTCCATCTGTAATTTAGCTCTTCATCTCTTGAAGCGTTTGGGTGGTCGGTGTGACTCCACAAAAGCCTTTCATTCAAATAATGATCGTGTATTATGTCAAATAAATTCCAGACTCGATGAAATCCATTGTTTGAATCAAACAATTTGTTAAATTATTCAGGAGGCTCTGTTATTCCGTATCTGTGATGTAAAAGTCACAAATGTTTCATTTGTTTTAAAAAGTAGGTACCATTTCAAACTCGCGTCTAATTGACATAAAAAAATATGTGCTCTTTTACACACTTCACAATTATACGAGAGAAGAAAAGCAAGTGAGCAAAGCTGTGCTTTACAAATTCCACTGAACACTGAAAACTTTGCAGTTTGCTCAACTTGTCTTTGTGACTATTGATGGTACTGTAGATGGTGGGGCTCCGACGGAAGGCGAATTTAGGTACCTTCGACGCGGACAGAAAAAAACTGGTGTACGCAAGTGTCTCGCCTACGGGCCAGGGGGTGAGGGAAATCGTGCACCTACCTCCTCGTGAAGCCGCTCGATCTTCCAGCAGAATCTCGGAGCTCCGGAGTCCTCGCAGTTCGGCCCACCACGTGTCGGCAAAGTTCAGAGGCACAAACACAGCACTTCAGGTTCAACCGTCGAAGCCACAAATAACACCACTAAAGAAACAGCGGGACTGCTATGAACTTATAATATTCAATTATATCGTTCTGCGATAAAAGTACAGCGGGTAAAAAAAAGACAGCGATCGCGGTGGAATCCATATTTGAACTGTCATAATGTCCTTTTCGAGCGAGCCATAAAGAAGGCGACGCTCATTGGCGAGAAGGTGCACGATGCTGATTGGCGGGTAAAGGACTAGCTTGACATCTTGCGTAATAGTTTAGCAAAACAAAATGGGTTCCCTCTATCTGGCAGAAACTTGATGCTCCGAATTTTATTTGGCATAACACACTTGGCATAATCTTATTTAAACGAATATTTGTAAGGCATAAAAAATGTTTAGCATAATCATTGTTTGGCCGAATGTTTATATGCTCGACTTTCTGGCATACTTTTAAGATGGCAGAATTTTATTTCGCATAATTACCTTTGGCAGACTTACAATTCCGCATAATTTCGTTTAGCGTAACAATTATTTCGTGCAATGATTATTTGGCATAATTTCACTTGGCATACTATGAAGATGGCAGAATTTCATGTAGAATAATTTTGTTAGGTATATTTTCATTTCTATTAAATTGCATTTTAACCTTAAATAAAATTAAATAGTGTCTCAAAAAGTCAGTATATGTTGTGCTACAAAAATTATTGACAGAAACGAATCGCTGCAGAACCGACTCCACGTAGTCTTGTCTGCCCTACCCCTAGAATGTAATTTAAGCCCGCGTAGGCGCGGAGTGGCGAGGCGGCCCGCGAGCTGAGGAGCAGGTGGCTTTGACGGTCGCCGCCGTGGCTGAGGCAAGCCGAAGCCACGGTGGTGAGCGTAGAACCATCTGCGACGATGAGCTCGCGTGGGACCGCCGGAGCCCCGCAGCACCGGAGCCGTGACAGAAAGCATGCATGCTGCATGTTGCATGCTCGCCTGCATGCTGTGAGCTTGCTTGTATGCTGCATGCTTGCTTGCTGCATGTTTGCTTGCAAGTTGCATGTTTGGTTGCTTGCATGCTGTATGCTTGCTTGCATGCTGCATGCTTGTTTGCATGCTGCATGCTTCTTCGATATAAAATGTATGCCAAAAGATAATTCTAAGTTTAAAGTTTCTGAGTTATGATAGTTCTGCCTTTTAATAACTATCGATATGAAATTATGCCAAGAGACGATTCTGACTGCGAACTTTCTGCGATATGATGGTTCTACTTTTTAATTATTATGGAATAAAATTTATGCCTAAAGATGATTCTGGCTTATAAAATTATGCGTTGTGAATTTATGATAAATGAGTGTATGCCAAACGATTTTCTGCGAAATGAAGTTTATGCCATCCGCTGTTATGCAAAATAATATTATGACGAAAAAAATTCTGCCATAAAGGGTGGACCCAAAAAAATAGATGGCGCTAACAGTAGATGATGGTGTTTTACTTATACCCACTTCATCAATTAATGATAACTAAGTGTTTAACTATTGACAAAACATAAACTGGAGCAACACAAGTATTTTCTACAGGAGATATCTATGAATGACAACTCCTAATATAATCCAGTCTTTGATTTCAAAAGTATCTTTAAAAAAATCACATTAGATTTATTTTTATAATCTGCACCCCACTGCCACTGTCTATATTATTGCTCCTACGAGTTTGAACACTTACCAAAGACGGAAACTGATCACCTAGATTTTCGTTTAATATTCGACAGGATACGCTAAAGAATTTTAAAACAGCAATTATACTTCGAAAGCCATGAGTTATTGAGCTAATCATCTAAAATAAAATATAATTATTATAAACTAGCTTTTGCCAGCGGCTTCGCCCGCGTGGAGGTCGGAAATTATCCCGCGGGAACATACTACCGGGATAAAAAGCCTATGTCCTTTCTCAGGCTCTAAACTATCTGTGTACCAAATTTCATTTAAACCGGTTCAGTAGTTTTAGCAGGAAAGCGAGACAGACAGACAGACAGACAGAGTTACTTTTGCATTTATAATATTAAGTTTTGATGTGTCTGATAACAGGCACGTTTCGTATACCGTTTTCCTACACCTACAGTGTTATAGTACACACTTTCCAGAATTTGATCCTTTAGAGCTATCAATAAATAAAAATATAGGTATTCACAGGTGGTCAGTTTTCCGAATTCTTCTTCGTTAAGAAATTTTAAAAGTAGTTAAGCAACTGCAGTTGCATTGTAATATGTCATACACATCGTTACTACCCGACCTCACTCGTCTCGTTCTATATTCTTAGTTCCAGTATTTTAACCAGTCAATTACCGTAATTACAGACACAATTAAAAAAACCATTGTGTCGATACCAAATGTGGTATCTCAGGGACTTAGAGGTTAATTAGTGAACATTTCTTCATTGGGGCTTCTACCGTAGTTATATGATATGAACAGCTTGAGAGATGCGCTGAATGAAACGAGAGACCGATGGTATAAAAGATGGTTTACAAATGAGTTTTCTTTTTACAAATGGAGTACTTGGCAGGTGCTCATGTTGCTAGGTTTTAATTTATAGATATAAGGCTTAGGATAATAGATATAATCCGTTACCAAACACAGGTGTTATTAGATTAAATTGAAGATCCTCTGTGGGTTGATTCAATGCATTAAAGTGAGATATTCGTAAACGTCATCAACTTCAAAGTAAATCCTGTTTCAACAAACCGCTGGATTTGATTTGATTAATTCGAGAGTGCTCCGATTTCGATTTCATTATCTATGGGTATTTAGATATATCTCTGTAGTAATTTTAATGCTTTATCATTTATTTTAACGATGAATAGTAGATCAGAAGTCATCCAATCAAACCAAATGGGTATCACTATACTTTAAATTTATATAATATCGGAACATAATTTAAAATAAACTCAATTTTTAACTTGAACCACTTTACTCCGTAACCGCTGCGATCCATTTCACAATTATTGAACTATTAACTGTTAACGGGCTATTCGAGTTGAAATTTTTGGATATGATTCTTATTACAAAAACAAGAATTAAATCCAGTTAATTTGATCCATTTCACAATTGTCGATACACAGTCGATACGTAAATTCGTCGACGCCAATGTATTCCACCAATGCCGATCTATCACGTGGCCCTGAACCGAAGTCAATGTGATGACGAATGCTACTGTACAGTAATAAATAGTAACCTTATAGTACTGAGCAAGAATAAAGATATGACTGTATATAAATAGCTACTGGCTCTATTAGGACTATTCGGGTAAAGAAAATTATATTCACTATCCCATCCAGTCTTTAATATTCCCACTGCTGGACCACAGGCCTCCTCTCGGTGAGAAGGGGTGGGCCACAATCCACCCGGGCCAAGTGTTGGTGACTGTCACATTTCCTCGGATGTTTTCTTCCCGATGTTTTCCTTCACCGTCCGTAAGAGAGCAGTGGCGATGAAATAATTTGCACTATGTAAAGCTCCTGTCTGGTTTTGAACCTACTACCTACAACTCGTAAGTAGCTGCTATTAACACTGGGCCACCACTGCTCACTAAAAAAAGAAATATTTGCAAAATTACATCCATCTAAACTAAGTTTTCCTCCAACGCAAACAATAGAAATTCATATTGCCATATGTCACTGCTATTTAGATAAAAGTAATTTAATGTTGTTACTGAACTCCAGCTTTATTGAATTTTCTATCGCACTCACTGCTATGGATTTTCGAACTGCTTTATGGGCAAACTTTTAGTTCTGAGATCAATTGATTCAATTACATAGGATGGAGTTATAGAACAGAAATAATCTATACTTAATATTATAAAGCTGAAGAGTTTGTTTGTTTGTTTGTTTGTTTGATTGAACGCGCTAATCTCAGGAACTACTGGTCCGAATTGAAAAATTATTTTTGTGTTGGGTAGCCTATTTATCGAGGAAGGCTATAGGCTACATAACATTACGCTACAACTAAGAGGAGCGGAGCAGTAATGAAAAATGTTGCAAAAACGGGGAAAATCGCACGGGTAGGCGATTCGACGCGACGGGAAGGGTCGGGGGACAAGAAATTAAACGCGGACGAAGTCGCGGGCAGAAGCTATCCTATTATAATATTGTAAACGTGAAAGCTTGATGTTTGGATGTTTGTTACTCAATCACGAAAAACGGACGTATCCCGGACTCCCGGTAGTTGTTCTCGTGGATGATTTTTGAAATCCACTCGGACAAAGCCGCTGGTAAAGGCTAGTATAAAGAAAGTTGAAATTGGACGCGCCCCGTATACGGCCACCGTGCGCCAGTAATATATTATAAACGGCGCACGTTCTGCTTACCCAGCACTAGGTGTCCGAGGTGATCGTGACGGGAACGAGCAACAATTTGCACATCGTTACAAAACCCGCACAATAGATTTTTTTGATACCGTGTACCTAATGAGACCGCTTTATCTGTTACTATGTGTAAACGTAGAGCTTAAGCTCAAATAATTTAGCCTTATATTTCTTGTCATACTTTAAATATTTTATCATAGTTTAAATACAATAGTTAAATTTTCTAAATTCTGTGTTGTAAAAACTTACGTTACACATTGTTAATCAAATAAAACAACATCAGAAATAACAATAGATACAGAGCTGAACTTAACTGAAGGATTTTTTATTTTTCCAGGCCACGAACCGAAAACACATGTCTATATTATATTTGACGGCAAACTTTAATTACAAACAATCTCACTATTTCACGCACTCTGGAAGTTCAGTTATCGAAACTAGCACAAAACATTTCAGAAAATCGAAAATTTGCGTGCTAATTATATAATTTGCTCGCAAATTTTCGGTTTGCTGGCTATTATAAAATGCACTATATAGTGCATCTCGTCATAGTTTTGCACTCAAGGAGTAACTACAAAAGAGAAAGATCCAGCCATTGTTTTCTGCGATAGTGTCACCCTGGTTATATTATGAGTGCACAAACAGGTTCCAGTAACAACGTTTAGCGGTGTCGTTCTCACGGCATATAATAAAGAAAATCCTTTATAAGAGTTGGAGTGAACGAGTACAATCTAGCCATTTTTGAAGCTTATCGTTCATTAAGAAAACGCTGAGGAGCCACTCAAGTGTACAGCAAAACTAGATAGCTGTCGTGCCGTTTTCATTGAGGTTGGCTTTGTATAAAACTCCCAAATGATTGATTTATAAGCCCCAGGATTGAAAATATGTAACGTTTACTAAGGGTTAGTACAGTTTTTGTATGGCAATTTTTTACTGTTACAACACATACATCGTAAGTCTGTAGTCAATTAACTAAATGACGCGTCAGTAACAACTCTATACCTATATGTTACAAAATTATCTTTTTATTTCATACAACACACAGAATCAACGGGTTTTAATGATCAACTAGCTTTTGGCAGCGGCTTCGCCCGCGTATTATACGTTATTACGTATGTGTTATGTTATTACCTTCCTCATGAATCACTCTATCTATTTTAAAAATACCGCATCAAAATCTGTTGCGTAGTTTTAAAGATGTAAGCATACATAGGGACAGTATGTAGTGATTAGAAACGCTTTGATGAGAAATAGAATCTCTATGTTATTTAACTAATCTGTGTTTTCATGTTCAGCTACTGTAGGTCAGTTAGCAAATCATTAATTGGTTTATTGCTTACGATAGCAAATACAAGTAGAATTGTGAGCATTAAAGCTTTCGAAGAATTTAGACTCTGAACAGAACTACAAATACGTAGTTTGTAATACCATAATCTCTTTGGTTACGGGTACGGGTGTACAGTATCATTTTATTGTTTGACGCTATTAAAATCTCGGGTATTAGCACATTCATGTCGTCTACACAGGTCACTTCACTTGACCCTATTGTTTATGACGACGGTTGACAGTTCGAGCAACCTGCTACCCTCGCACCGATTATGTCGTATGAGTCCACATTTACACGAATAGATTAACCTGTTTACTTTCGTAATCCTAATTAAGGTAGGATTAAACTGTTAAACACCATATGTGGCATTTGTGAAGCTTGATTGCACAGGCAAAGAAGTACATACAATAGTCGAAAAGGGACGTTTAATCAAAATCGAAAGTAGATAAATCATTAATCTCGACAATATATGATCACGTCTTGTTTCGCCGAATGGTTGGATAGAGTTGACCCATAGTATATTCAAATATCGCCAGTTATGTTAAGCAGGTTGTTGTGTTGTTGTTTATTATTATGTTTTTTTTTTATGTTCATACAAAATTGTGTTGTTAAACGAAGTAACTTTTAGACCCCCCAATTGCCGTGTAGGAATACTCGAGATAATATTCTTGCAGTGTACTTCCCAGGTATTTATAAATAGGAGTTTACCTATTTTCCCGCTCTTCTTCAGATACGAAATATCGCTAATAAATAAAAATGCATATAATTTCTAAACACTTGTACAGAATGAAATAAACGATGTAATAGTGTCGGCTAACATTTAAAACGCTTTTGTTTTGCTTAACAGTTTAATCCTACCTTAATTAGGATTACGAAAGTAAACAGGTTAATCTATTCGTGTAAATGTGGACTCATACGACATAATCGGTGCGAGGGTAGCAGGTTGCTCGAACTGTCAACCGTCGTCATAAACAATAGGGTCAAGTGAAGTGACCTGTGTAGACGACATGAATGTGCTAATACCCGAGATTTTAATAGCGTCAAACAATAAAATGATACTGTACACCCGTACCCGTAACCAAAGAGATTATGGTATTACAAACCACGTATTTGTAGTTCTGTTCAGAGTCTAAATTCTTCGAAAGCTTTAATGCTCACAATTCTACTTGTATTTGCTATCGTAAGCAATAAACCAATTAATGATTTGCTAACTGACCTACAGTAGCTGAACATGAAAACACTGATTAGTTCAATAACATAGAGATTCTATTTCTCATCAAAGCGTTTCTAATCACTACATACTGTCCCTATGTATGCTTACATCTTTAAAACTACGCAACAGATTTTGATGCGGTATTTTTAAAATAGATAGAGTGATTCATGAGGAAGGTAATAACATAACACATACGTAATAACGTATAATACGCGGGCGAAGCCGCTGCCAAAAGCTAGTTGATCATTAAAACCCGTTGATTCTGTGTGTTGTATGAAATAAAAAGATAATTTTGTAACATATAGGTATAGAGTTGTTACTGACGCGTCATTTAGTTAATTGACTACGGACTTACGATGTATGTGTTGTAACAGTAAAAAATTGCCATACAAAAACTGTACTAACCCTTAGTAAACGTTACATATTTTCAATCCTGGGGCTTATAAATCAATCATTTGGGAGTTTTATACAAAGCCAACCTCAATGAAAACGGCACGACAGCTATCTAATATTTATGCAATGCGAAATTCAGTGAGAGAATTGCAATATCAAAAGTCATTTATTAAAATCTATGGGAACAAATCTCTGCGGTATTGGTATACCAAACCGATAAAAAAAAACACTTTAACGAGTTACTCACTTACAGTTTATTAATATAAGCGACATATTTACATCAATACTACTCACATTTCAATCGCCACTGATGGTTACTCCTGATGATAAGAGAACATCCTAGTGTTTCACTCACTATTTTCACTTTTATCTAAGCACCACGCTCGACATCGTAGTCACAATCGAGAATAACCGACACAGAGAAAACGTCCACTCACTACGACAGATGCGGCGGCACTAAAGCTTTGATGCTGTAAAGTGGGAATCAGGGTGAGTTTTCCCTCCCCCATGCGTAGCGAAATTTAGCGTTCGCAACTTATCGCGCAGACACTTGACATAATCATTGTTCTTTTAAAACAAGGCGCAACTTGACACTTAAAACATTATTATTTATAGCATTAAGGCTGGTTACTTGAAAAGCACTTACACACACTATGGAATACGTCACACGGCTAACTGAAATACCGCCAGTTAAAATTAGGTTTCCTAAGAAAGCCGTGGACGGTCAAACACGGCTATCAATGCAGAGTAAGTAATGTCCAATACTGGAGAAAATTTAATATTTTCAAGACAACCTTTATCGACGGAATCGGTATTCTAGGAAACCGTAGCTTTAGAAATGACTGACTTTATTCCAGTATAGCGGCGTGGGCAGACGCCTTTCAGCAAATGCATTACGCATAGACAACACAAAAAGTCCGTAATATTTCTGACTTACACAGCCGCGAACAGTTGATATGTGAAAGAAAAATTCGCCTGTAGCTCCCGCAATATGTGACGGAAGATATGGTTTTCCTGGTTATAAGTTCGGAGGTAATTACGATAGTATTAAAGAAACACAATTATTAAAAAATAATCATCACCGTTACGTCTCGCTGCCACAAATTGATCAAACATGAATAGCTAACAAATTGCTAACTGAGCACGCAGAAACTTCTTACGGCTCCCTAGGAAAGAAAATTCCTATTATTGAAAGAGCTCACATTGTACTTTTATGATCAGATATTACTAAACCACTCAACCACCGAACTTTTACGTTACTTGTTTATTTCTGGTTTACCAGTGTTTAAAGGGTCTAAGTATCTATTCCAACTAGTGATCGCCCATTGGTCGAAATTCGACCGTACTTCATTTGAAAAGAAATACATTATTAAATGGAAAAAAATATATATATAATAATAAATATAAAAAAATAATATGGTTATATTTGACATTCAGTATTACTTTAGACAAATTGTTGACGCTGTACTACTGTGAAGAGGGTTCGCTGGCGGGATGGTGATGGCCAGGACCAGAACGTAGGTGTAATGAGTAAAGAATACTTCTTCAGGACTCTCTTCTTTATTTTCTTAATACTTCTTAACTGCTGGATATGGAATGAATTATCACAGAAAACTCTGTCTTTATAGAATTTTCTCTATTATTTTTAATTAACATGACAGTTCAAAATTTCATAATTATAACCAGCCTGTACAATCTATGACCAGCCTGTACAATCGTGAGGCATACAACCTCTACAGTTTCACACGACACTAAGTTTTGTATGGGAAACTTACTAATGCCATACTTGACACTCTCCATAAAACCACAAAAAATATTTCTTATAAATCTAAACTAAATTCCTATCGTCGCTAATACAAATAATATTAAAGACAAATATTCTCGATATGATCATAGATTTTAAAAATGAAATAGGTTATATATCCATAAAATTAATTTATTACCTATGGTTATACTTGACATTTAGTAAGAATAGAGACACAAAATCAGGCTTACCAACTTAGGGGTTTTTCCAAATTTAGGGGGTAAATAAGAGGATTGAGATTTTTTAGGGGCGTTCCATTTTTAGGGGTATTCTTAGGGATGTTTTGCCATCTTACATTTCTCATTGTGTTTTTGATTACAATAAAAGTATTAGCGACTTCTAGTACGGTTCCTCGATACTAAGAATGCAGAGTGAATGATTAACAAATGTCGCGTAATAAATATAGACAAATATTACTACTGTGTGCCGGGTCTATGATTACTGAACATTCGTTGGTTATTTTCATTATAATTTTTTAGCGGATTTTTTTTAGCAATTGTGGCATGTTTAGGTTTTTTTAACTTAAGCTTTAGGGGTAAATATTTCTGGATGTTGGTAACACTGCACAAAATAATAAAGACAGATTTGGACCATAAACAAAAGAATTTCTATGCATGTGTGTATTAGATACACGGTAATGAACAGTAGTGTGTGTAACGTGTTATTTATTGAAAATAATGTATTTTAACTCATAATTTAAAAAAATATTAGCATTCGTCACTTCTTCTCTGTATAAACTACAAGTGTGCGAAATTTCATACTCCTTCGTCCGCCCAATTTTCGTAAAAAGGGATCCAAAGTTTTCGCTTCACGTATTAATATATAGATAAGAAAACTCAGGTATTGTACGGGAGACTAAGTTTAGGTAACCGAAAGAGTCGCGGATTTGTTCGAAATACCGTGGTCCTGGTTAAGGCAATTGAAGGAACACCGATGGATTTTAGTCAGTAAATGTATGATACGGTCTGCCCCTCCGCTCACAACGGAAGAAGTCATTGGTGATTTCCCACCAAAAAAGGGCAGATAAAATAACTTATTTTATAACTAGGTACTTCACAGAATTCATATTTTGTTATAATTTTGCTGAATTTCCGCATCTGTACTTAGTTTTGTGAATTCTAGTATGTTGAAAAAATTGTAACTAGATAGTACGAGAAAGTTGTTGATTTATTTTTTAATTTATTCTTTAATTTTTAAATGGCTTCAACTTAGAACATTCAAGAATTAGGTAATACTTTAAAATTTTGTATGAATTTAAGTTTAAAACACCCTGCAGGGAATGATAACGACATCATCGCGGCGGCGGCGCACAGTGGGCCCATACTGAAAATTAGTGGACTTAGGCAACAAAGTTCCTATATCGATGCGATTTTTTTTTATATGACGTGTTATATTATTCCTGACAACTTTTATTCTTATAAAATTTCTTCTAAAGTTTGTCTTGAAAAAAAATAATTAGATTTTTTTGTATGGAGCGA
Organism: Aporophyla lueneburgensis; assembly: GCA_932294355.1. Classification (NCBI taxonomy): domain Eukaryota; kingdom Metazoa; phylum Arthropoda; class Insecta; order Lepidoptera; family Noctuidae; genus Aporophyla; species Aporophyla lueneburgensis. The sequence continues at coordinate 20,489,302 of OW028749.1, forward strand.
ATCACGTTTAATTTTTTTTCTTCAATTGTACTAATATGTTGAGTGTGTGGCGTGAGTATATGATAGCTAGGGTCATTCTCTATCCATGAAAAAAAAATCAGCGCCAGCCATCTGCGGCAGCGCGAGTAATCATTCGGTAAAAAAAAATGATTTGGAAGAATTTTTTTGTCATTTAAAATAAATTCAAAGCATATTTTTTGTCTCATTTGGCTGTTTTCACCTTCTTTTTAGTTAAATAAATAGTTTTAATAGCGCAACTTTAACTAGTAATTCTGGTAGAGATTTAGTTATTATTGCATGTTATTGGTAGCACCTGCATTGTGATTGATGACTCATTTGTTTGTGCACTCGGCTAAGCGCATAACTAATGAGTCATCAAAAAATGCTCGTCTCTGATTGGCTGAATAATTTTCACTCACTGTTATGTCCACTACTTGAGTAATTAACACTAACTATAAATATAAAGACATTCATTAAGTCCATCTAGTTTCGCTCTTGTCGCTTGTTTGTGAACACAGTGAAATACTTGTATTTTTATATTTACATTAGAACTATGGCTGGATTTTGTACCAACCTAGATCTTTTTGTGAAATTAAGAAGTGGCGGTGATCTGAAAAATCATATGTTTCTGTATGAAAGTATCATTTCTGTCTTGACTACCGAAGTTTCTGAAGAAGACAAGAACCGAATCAAGGAGTTCTGTCGACTTTTTTGTGTAAATTTAAATAAAAAGTGGGTAGAGTCAAGTAGAAATCAAAAAACTTTTATGAATCGTGTAATTAATCGCAAGTGGTTGGAAAAAAACATCAACTGGCCTGTTTGTGACAGTGTTGATCTGAGAAGTGTGATGGGCTTCTCGGACGCAGCCTTATCTGAGCTTGTGGATATAGATTGCCATGTTCCTACTCTTGCAGTATGTACTGCGGAAGCGGGAACATCTACAGAAAAGAAGCACAGAAAACCGTTCGAAGAGTTAGAAAGAAAGAAAGAAAAATATTTTATTTCGGACACGCACAGGACATAAAACAATAAAAAAGAACATAGGAACATTTCTACATTTAACATACAGATAACAAAATAATATTTCTAAAAGCTAAAAAATATAAAAAAGTAAGACCTGTGCGAGGCCAAAAAGGCTCCAATCTCAGCATAATGCTGCGATATTTGTAAAAAAAAAACAACTACCGCAGCGCTGGTATTCTGATAGGGCCCGGTGTGATGCCACGGACACACTTACGGACATAACAATGAATCCCACATTGAAAACTATTACTATATATAAAAAAAGGGATAAAATATACTTAAAATATTTATGAAATCAGTATTTATTACAATTAACAATTGAATACATGATCCACCTAGACCCGACGCTCCAAAATCGCTTGTCCATGCCACAGACAATTATCTATGGTCTATGACAAACGAAGGGACGCGAGCGCAGATGATTTAATTACTTCAAAATATGTCAGTGTACAAAATTTATCAACAACAAACAGGAAACTCATAGTATAGATTAATTCGACGCTAAGGACTTACAACAAAAAATAGCATCAGAAATTCAGATCAAATTACGAGTTGTTAGAATAAAGCTATAACAAGAGAGTGGTGCAAAATAAATAATGTGATTTGTGTTGTGTAGCTGTCTGTAATGTGTTGAGGAGGAAAAAGATTGACCCAAGACTAACTGCGTTCAGTTCCAGGGTGAGTTTATTGATTAGATTCCTTTTGTATACGTAGTAAATGTTGTTTATACTTATATCTAAAAGTGTCAACTGTTTTTATAGCACGAAAAGGAGGTGGCAAGTCGTTCCAGCAACGAGACGCAGCAAATTTGAAACTACCACGGAAAGCAGCAGTTCTGTGCGATGAGGCTAACATGAGGTAAGAGGAAGCCCTAGTTTTGATCTTGTTAACATCGCGCGACCAAGACAGTTTCTTATATAAATAATCAGGTTTCTGTGTGAGAATAGTGCCAAAGAGTAGGGTAGCCAGGTGAAGCTTTCTGCGTGCTGACATTCTCATCAAATTACCCCTGTTTAAAAATGGAGTGATGTGGGATCGTGGAGGGACATTGTAGCAGAATCTTGCGCAAGCATTCTGCACCCGCTGGATAAGTTTTTCGGTTCTACCGAGAATGCACGCCCCATACACAGTGTCAGCATAGTTCAGCTTGGATAGAACAAGTGACTCACACAGCATGACACGCATATCCACACTTATGTAGGGACGGACACGATATAAGAGTTTGAGTCGGTAGAAGCAGTTGCGGACGGCTTCCAATATGTGAGTTTCGAAATGCAGCTGCCCGTCAAATACTACCCCAAGATTACGAGCTTCCAGAACCCTCTCAACACTACAGCCATCAATTTTGAGGTCCAGGTCACAAGTAAGCATTTTGTTTAGGAAATCTAATATACAATCTAATATACAAATACATAAAAAAACAACAACATACAACACAAGAAGTAAACACAAGTTTCAACTAATGACTACACGAGCACGGACTAATTACGGTAGAAAGACAATATTGTTTGAGGGAGCACAAATATTCAATAATTTACCGGAAGAGTTAAAAAAGTGTGATAATATAAACATTTTAAAAAAAAAACTTAAGAAACATGTATGTACACTATAATGTCACCGGAGGTAAATATGTATAATTAATTAGATGTAAGCACTTTTGTATCTCATTTTAAGTGAACTGTTATTTAAGTTCTTATGAGAAATAAATTCTTTAAACCTAAATCTCTAGACCCCATCACAATGTACTTGGACTTACTTGGATTGAGGACCAGGGAGTTTCTTTTAGACCAAGCTGAGATTCTTTCTAAATCTTCATTTACTTTATTTACGGTTTCAGAAACATCCTGCGAGCGGAAAGAGAGGTACAGCTGCAGATCATCAGCGTAAAGGTGGAACCTGGTGTTGACTAAACATTTGATAATGTCAGCACTGTACAGGATGAAGAGAAGCGGACCCAAGATCGATCCCTGTGGTACGCCCCTGTCCACATGTTTCACACTAGAGGATATAATGTCTCCGCTGTCTCTTGTCACCTGCACAAACTGTGATCGCCCTTTGAGATAACTCTCAAACCACTTAACTGTTTCAACGTCACACCCATAGTAGGACAGCTTGGAGAGAAGAAGTGAAACATTAATGGAGTCAAAAGCACGCGAAAAATCTAGTAAGACAAGTAGGCTTCCCATACCCTTGTCTCTGGCTTCAAGAATGTTACCTACTCCATCCAGGAGAGCTGTTGCTGTGCTGTGGGCTCTGCGAAATCCAGACTGAGCCAGCGGCAAAATGCTATGGTGCTCTAGATATTCCCTGAGTTGGTCAGAGACAACCCTTTCTAGGATCTTGGACGGACATGGCAGTAGGCTAATCGGACGACGGTCTTTTAAACTAGTGGGGTTAGGTACTTTTGGTATTGGTCTAACTATTGCCATTTTCCACAGATCAGGGAATGAAGAGGTGACTATGGATCTGTTAATGATAGCTGTGATGACTGCAAGTGTTCGAGGAAGTGTCAGCATCAACATCTCCAGTGAAATATGGTCAGAACCCTGCGCATTGGATTTAAGACTGCGCAAGATCCGTAGCACTGCATCCTGTTGAACCGGCTCAAGATGGAAATGATTATTGTCATGTCTATGATTCTCAAAATAAGTTAAATCTGCAGCAGTAACCTCACCACTGCCCGGTACATCCAAAAAGTGTTGATTGATAGACTCTGGGTTATTACAAAAATGTGGCAGACTATGCTCTAGTTTCTTTGAAGTAGCTATAGTGGACTTGATGTGACTCCATAATTTCTTTGGTTGTTTAATATTATTATTAATATATGTTTTAAAGTATGCGCACTTCTCACTATCAAAAGCAGCTCTAACAAGGTATTTTAACTCTTTATAGGATTTGATATGATGTTCGGATTTTGTAGTTTTGGACTTCAAGTGGTAATTGTCACGCAGTCTCATCATTTCCTTGACAGTATCTGTTATCCAGGGATAAGATTTCTTCTTAATTAAGATTTTTTTAAGGGGAGAGTGCAAGTCAAACAGTGCCAAGACGTATTGATTGAACGTCACCACCATGGTGTTCACATCTTCCAGACTTTCAATATATTCCCAGTCCATTTTTATTTAGGTCGTCATCAAAGAATTCGGGGAGGATATCCTTAAGTGGTCTATAAGTAATCCAGCGGGGGAAGGTTTCTCCAATTTGAAATTTAATTCCACCGATATAATTGCGTGGTGACCGAGCTCCGGTATGTGTGATACAGACACCGCACACACACGGGCATCCGTGCATACAACGTCAATTAGAGTTTCACTGTGGTCTGTGAAATGGGTTGGCTCAGTAACAACTTGTTTAAGATTGCAGCAGTGTATAAAATTATTTAGTAGCTTTGATTTGTTGTCAGTTTGGTTCAAGACATTAATATTGAAGTCGCCAAGCAAGATAACCTTGTCCGCGTTTGCAAAGGAGGAGAGAGAATCAGTAATCGCATCCAGGAAAACATTGACATCCAGCCAAGGCGCCCTGTAAGCGGTACCAATGATGACTGATTGCGAATTGATGTTGAGCCGGAGCCACATCTGCTCGACCTGCGGCGCGGGCGGATGCGGCGCGGCCCGCACGCGCACCCCGCGGCGCACATAGAAGCCCACGCCGCCCCCGCGGCCGCCGCGCACGGTGCGTGCGCGCGGCACGTGCCGCAGCCGGTAGCCCGGCACGGTCGGCGCGCGACCCTCCTCGCCCTGCCTGAGCCACGTCTCATTTATGGCCATGACGTCTACAGAAAGTCTATCCATAGCGACTAGGAACTCCTCATGGCGCGATCCTAACGACCCGGCATTAAATAAACCAACGGCTAGATTTTTTGTCTTATTCATTTTTAAAAATGTTGTGTATATTAATAAGTGTAAGGTCTTGCATTATTATACGATGAGTAAATATATTTAAGTACATAGTGTTAGGGGTAAATTGTAATAATAAAGCGTGAAGCATTAGAAATATTGCACAAAAATGCTTAGTCAGCCAAACTGTAATAATGTGTAAAGATAGTAAAGAAACAAACATATATCATAATAAATATAAATGTGACCATTAAAAGTGGAAGTGGGATACGTTCAAAATATACATAGATAGTCATATGCAGGAGAGCTGGGCCACTAAAAGAAACCAAAGTATACTGAGATAGGAATACAGCCAGCCACGCACAAGACAAACTTAAATAACTAAGTGCGAACAAAACAATAACAAAAAACAGATACCGGATATCAATACCATTATGACATGCAATACTGTGATTGTTAGGTGCCAAGTTATCAGACTTCCTTTATCGTAGACACCTCACAACCAAAAACCCGCGCAAGGTCCTCCTCCGAGCGGATGCAGTGGGTGGGCTTGCCGTCGCCCTGCTTGGCCAGAATGCGGCCAAATTTTGTCCAGGTGTACCTCCACCCGAGACGGCTGCCAGCTTCACGCACGCGATAAAACAAATATTTGTTAGTCTTGGTGAGCCTCTCGTTGAGATAGAAGCGCCGCGGGGGTGTGGCCAGTCCTAGGTCCGCGGTGGTAGCTCCGCGCCGCACGCGCGCGCTCTGCAGCAGGTCGTCGCGCAGTGCGCGGCGCGCCAGGCGCACCACGATGCGCCGCCCGCGCGCTGGCCCCGCCGCGGCTCCCCCTGGGCTCGCTCCGCCACCCGGACTGGCGCCGCCCGCCGAGCCTGTCTGTGCCTCTCGTTCGGCTCGTGGGCCCACCCGTTGCGCAAACACTATGTCCCGCTCGTCAAGAGTTACCCCAAGCTTTGCCACCACCAGCCCGACGGTCTGCAACACGTTTTCCCCCGAAGTCTCAGGGATGTTGGCTATCTCAAGATCGGAGCCAAGTAAATCCTGCTCACGATCGTTGAGGTCAAGCCGTAATTGTGTAACCACGCGCTCGAGGTGGCTTACTTTACCGTCTGGCACTGCCGCATTTTGCCGACTTTCTAGAGCCTCAATCCTGGCTTCCAGGTTGTCAACCCGCTCGGTACAGACGCCCAACGACGAGTGTAGGCCGGCCATCTCACGACGAAATTCCCTCATTTCATCGCGAACCTCCCGCAGCTCGGACAGAAAGAGTCTTATTTCTTCGCGGAGGGTGAGCTGTGTATCTGGTGAGGGCTCCCCATCAGCACCCTGCTCGCTTCCAGCCTGAGACAGAACCTTAGCGTCGGCAACGGGGGGCTTGGTCACCGTGCCCCGAACCTGAGTCGCCGCGACCGGTGACCTGATCATCGCGCCAGTGACTGGTGCCGCAACCGAAGCTGCTGCCACTGACGTAGCAATATCTACTGCGGATCCTGACTTCAGATCGACAGGTGCTGCCGCTGCTGTCGACGATGCTGCTGGAATTACAGGCGGACCACTACCTAGCTCCTTTACGGGTGTAGCGCTGTTATCTCCCCTGGGCAACTTCTTCCTGCACTCAGGGCACAGCCAGTCGCTGCTGATCTGAGTTGGATCAGGCAGCAGTAAGCAGGCAAGGTGATACCGGTTGTGGCACGCCGAGTTGCTACACGTAGCGCCCCCTTTTGCCGAAAGAAATCTACCACAAGCTGCGCACTTCACCATAGTACGGCTAGGAGCAAAAAATAAATGGCGCACACTTTTCTAAGGCTCTTTTGCAACTATAGATGGCGTCTGCCACTCAGCAAACTATAGATTCACATACACAATCTGTGGTTACACCTGTCAAAAATTGTAAAAACTGACACTTTTTTGGGGGTACCGGTGGAACAAAGTAACCAACAAGTAACTGCAACGTAAAATAGTTAATAAAATGAAGAATTGTTTTATACGGTTTTACACTGCCGAACTGTTGTTAAATTGCTTTTAAAACAACCACACGCGTAAGGAACACTACAGTGCAAAAGTAGACACGAATTATACTAAAGAGTTACGGGTGTTTTATTTGTTATTAGTGCTGACACGAATAGCTGATGTGTGTAGAGAGTGTCTAGAGTTAAATAATAAGCAAAAGAAAAGACGGTCTACTTCCATAGTAGAAGAAAATTCCGAGGAAGAGTTGCAGCACTGGTACATAACAAAATTGAAAGACAACGGCAAAACGAATCTGGCAAAAGTGGTCGAATACCTTTCCAGTAATCCAGATGCGCTATCCGAAGTAGAAGAGAGACTATTCAAAAAGCAGAGCTTAAGTACTGTCTCTAAAGATAAGTATTTAGCTCTTTATACATCAGTTGTGCTCTCGAAATGGAAGTACTTAGCTCTTCGACAATTTCTGAAAGAAGAAAACTGTGCTGCCTTTCCATCTTATCCAAAGCTTGTAAATGCCAAGAAAAGATGTTACCCACCACAAGAGAGTATGGAGATTACCGAAAACGGAGCCCACATTAAATTGCAAGCGCTATTGGACCACACTGTGGAGAGGATATTACTTGATATAAATACTGTTGATAGGTCTCAAAATGAAGAACTCAAGTTGACCTGGAAATGGGGACTTGATGGTTTTTCGTCGCAGAGTAACTATAAACAGAAAACGTCAAACACAGCTACAGAGTTCGATGATTCATCAGTAGTCATGATAAGCATCGTCCCTCTTCGGCTAGTGTCTACTAAGCCATCATCTGGGAATGAAAATCTAGTTTGGGAGAACCCCACACCTTGCTCAACTCTGTACTGTCGACCAGTGAAGTTCACTTTCACTTCGGAGACAGCTGACTTTATAAAGTCTGAAGAGTCTGAGATGAAAAAACAAATTGATGAACGAATATCTACACAGTGTGGAAATATTATTGTATCACATGAATTGCATATGACCATGATTGATGGAAAAGTGGCCAATATTATTGCTGGAGTACCATCATATGCAACGTGTCCCATTTGCTTGGCAAAACCTAGTGAGATGAATAATTTAGACGCTTTGACTTCTAAACCACTTCGTGAAGAAATTTACAAACAAGGAATTTCTTCACTGCATATGAAGATTCGGTGTATGGAATGTCTTCTCCATATATCTTATAATCTGGATTTTCAACGATGGACTGCTCGCGGCGAACATAAGGCTTTGAAACAAGCTAAAAAAAATACCACACAGCAAGAGTTTCGTGAGCAAACTGGAATGCTGATTGATATAGTCAAACAGGTATGTATTTAATTTTCGCTCTCTTTATGTTGTTTGTGAATTATATCTCTATGTATTGTATATTACAGTATTGTTTTCCCATTTTAGAGTTTTGGAACTACAAACGACGGGAATACAGCGAGGCGCTTTTTCCAAGATTACAAAAGATCTTCCAGAAAAAAGGGGATTTACGAAAATCTGATTTTCAGATTTTCCGTTATTCTACAAGCCATATCATCAGGCAAAAACATTGACTGTGAAAAATTTAGAAGATACTGTAGAGAAACAGCTGATGTGTACGTGCAACACTATTCGTGGTACTACATACCAGTTAGTGTACATAAACTTCTAATGCACGGTGCAGACATCTGTAACCACTTTGGTGTTTTGCCAATCGGTAAGTAAAAAATAAATATAGTTTGATGTATTATTTGACTCGATTGACATCAATCACAATGCAGAGCACCTGCATTGTGATTGATGACTCATTTGTACCGATAACATGCAATAATAACTAAATCTCTACCAGAATTACTAGTTATAAGTACGTATGCGCTATTAAAACTATTTATTTAACTAAAAAGAAGGTGAACACAGCCAAATGAGACAAAAAATATGCTTTGAATTTATTTTAAATGACAAAAAATATCTTCCAAATTATTAATTTTTTACCGAATGATTACTCGCGCTGCCGCAGATGGCCGGTGCTGATTTTTTTTTCGTTGATAGAGAATGACCCTAACTATCATATACTCACGCCACACACCCAACATATTAGTACAATTGAAGAAAAAAAATTAAACGTGATTCGCTCCATACAAAAAAATCTAATAAATTTTTTTCAAGACAAACTATCAAGTTTAGAAGAAATTTATAAGAATAAAAGTTGTCAGGAATATTATAACACGTCATATAAAAAAAAATCGCATCGATATGGCAACTTTGTTGCCTAAGTCCACTAATTTTCAGTATAGGCCCACTGTGCGGCGTCGCGGTCGGTCTGAATTCTCATTTCCACGAGACATAAATTATAATTATTGCGAAATATTTTTTCGGAACTCAAGGAAATACGTTTTCCGTTGCCAGCTAGTTTGAGTTGCGAAGTTCTCTTGATAACTTGAAATAAGAATGAGCGTTTGGGGAAGTCAATTACAATTTATAGTAATCAAAAGAAAGCCATATGCATAGCCGTATGCAAAAAACATGTTGGAATTCCCATCGGTTTTAAATTCTTTGTTCTTACAAAGAGTTTATGTTTTTGTTGTTATTATATTCAAAACCTTGATAAGTTGCTTTCTCTTTGCGTCTAGCTTTATTAGAGGAGACGACGCTTGCTGGGGTCACAAATGAAGCTGCCTAGCACATGCACACTATATCTTACGACTTCCACGCGAACGAAGTCACGGAGAGGAGCTAGTATTAATAAAGTGAAACAAAAGTAGAAATAATTTAAAAAAAACCTATGACAGCAGTATATTTTAGTTCATGCTCATTGATGAAATACCATCGTAAAATGATTAGACGAAAATAGTTGAATTTCTTTTACCGTACAAGGAGAAAATACTTGGATAAACTAAGACATTTCTACCAAGAATCGTCCAATTTATTTTAAGATGTCAGAATAATAGGTAAGTGTTAGTATGTCGGGATGACCTGGACTCTTTTAATAAAGATTGGTCCTTCGCAGCTCTGGACAGAGAGACGTGGAAAGAGAGTAGGGAGGCCTCGCCCAGCATTGGGACATCAACAGCTAATAAAGAATAAATAAAAAAATTCTCAGTATGCATCTGGTAGAACCACTTACAATATAAATAAAAATTGAGAATTAAAATTTTACTTGCTACTAAAAACTTGGCCATTACCAAGTGATTTCAACTCGGTGTCAACTTAGTCAACTTTCGATGGAGTAAGTAGCGAGAAACCACTTCCATTACAAGTTATTCAATAATGCACGCTTCCTATATTCACAATTGTTTTATAAGACCCATTTGCTATTTTTCCATTTCAACTTTAGCTACTGCAATAAATTACCCTTACTAGTTGCATCATTCATTACGGCTACTTTTCATTCGATCCGGGCTTTTTTTTTCGTATCTGGGAGGTCATCAAATGACGTCTCCCACTCTGGGCGGAGCGCGCGGGCGTGTCAGGCTTTTACTGACTAAAACCCACTCGTATTCCATCAGTTGTCTATATGCCAGGGCCGCGGTAACTTTTTCGAACAAATCTCGCATCCCTGGCAGGCATCGGTCCTAGCGAACCCCTTAATACTGCTGGCATATCTTTGAAGCGCGCGTAGAACACAACACTCCGCCGTCGAATCGAGCCTGGTCCTTACCGGGCGGCGAGTACTCATTGCTCGCCGCCCGCAAGCTCGTGCCTACGGTGGCCGGGAGTCCGCAATTGACTCCCGACGCCCGGGGCGTCTCCTCCTGCGGCGGCTATGGGCGTGGTGTCACATAGATTACCTCTCCCTAACGCGCTTCGCCTCCTCCTTTGCGAGCATAACTGCTTCGCAAAAAGAGGTGACAGCTTCCCATTCCCTCTCGCTCCGTACCATGGCTTGTACCAGGGCTGGACGCGAGAGTCGCCGCCGCTGATTCGATCGGGCTGCACATTCAATTAATCGGAAATGATTAAAAGTGACATGTTTGACAACGGCATCAACTGTTGCCCGTGATATATTTGAATGTACGAAACGTTCACGGTTTTATGCATTTTATGATTAGCAGAGCTCCACTCGGAAATGAAAATGTGCAAAATGTGATTGTTACATTTTAACTTATTATTGTCTCTACTTTTCTTTCGATCTACTTTCACGAGTTCTCACGGTTATTTATTTAAACTTCTCACACACAAAAAAGGTACAAAGGCGGACTTAATGCCTTAGGCATTCTCTACCAGTCAACCAAGGGTGGTGAAGAGATTACATGGCAGGTGCTTTGATTGAGAGGAACAGTTATTGAAAAATACTATTAAAATACATCCTATATCAAATTATAAATAAGATGGGAAATATAAATAGACTATAAACTTATAATACACACATGCATATTTACTATAATATATACTTACATACATATATATTTATATAAATATACACAGATTAAACTGAGAGAGATGTTGAGATGACTCTACGCTATTTGTTTTGAAAATAACTCCGCAATTTCCGCTTAAACGCATACCGAGTGGTGGCCGTCCTGATATCGAGAGGGAGCGCATTCCAAAGAAGAATGGACTGAATATTTAAGGACGAATGAACAAAGTCAGAGGTATGAGAAGGACAGAGTAGGAGAAGATTGTTAGAAGAACGCAGATTTTTGACGTGAGAAGAACATAGATATTGAAAGTGAGACACGAGATAAGAAGGAGGAGTGGGAGATGTGAGAAGGGAGAAAAGCGTGGTCAAAGTGCGCAAATTTTTTCTTTGGCGAATGGGTATCCATTTGAGCTCAGACCTATAGCTAGACACATGGTCATATTTTCTAAGGTTGTAGATGAACCGTATACGGTTGTTGAGCAGTCTGTCGAGCTTATCCAGAAAAACCGCATTCAAGTCAAAATAGCACACGTCACCATAGTCGATATTTCCACATTTCCTTTCACCGCACGATTAGCGAGAGTACTAATTGTAATCTATGTGCACACGCTGCCTCTGGGCGCCCCGAAGGAGTTGTCTGAGTGGAAAGGTTGGCGATGCGTCAAACACTAGATAATGATAGTTTATGATCTGTTACATTCTATGAAATTAATGGTGCTTAGTGAATTGTTTCGATTAATTATTAAAAAGTCGCTGCCAAGCTTTGGTTAAATGTAGAAATATGGAATCAATTTGTTCACGTACGAGAACACTGCCTTCTTGTCATTTAAATTCCTGAACGATGAAAATACACACATAAACTCACGACTCCTTGTCATGAGGATAGGCAGAAACTATAGAACGTCAGAAACCATCTGCGAGGTTTACGTATTCCTAACGTCAAAATTGTTATTTACTGCGTTGTCCTATTTCTGTTTCATTGAAACATAAGAAGTTCTTAGACATCAGGCGTCGTAGATACAAAGTAAAATAGTAGGAAATTTGAAATAAATGACATAAACCGGAAAATCGTAAGTAGGTCAGGACAGCGTTAATTCAACCAACAAGCTACATTTCAAGTAGGTAACTAACTATACTTGTATACTTGGACTTTGATCCGCCCACATAATCTTCAGTGGTCTGGAAATATTCTGTGGTCTTCTGAAGAATAGTTTCGTAACCTTTTACTTATTTTGATGAAATTCTGTTAAAGCAATTAACCTAGAATTCAAGAATTGTTTTGGTATAGAACCTATATTATAATTTATTGCGGAACACGATAACATTGGTCTGCTAATGCTAGCAAAACTGGTTCACAAAATAAATTACCAAAATGTTCCATGTTCATCTTTTACAAAGTGGAAGATTTTCCCAATAAATTCATGAATTACAAATGAGAACCCCCAATGAAAAATAAATCTTGAGCAGCCGGAACGATCTCGGAAAATGGCTTTTACGCGGGAAAAGTTCGGTTATAGTAAGTGTTAATCGAAAGCCACACACAACAAAGCCTTTCTTTCCATAGCGCACACCTTGCTGTCTCTTACTCTACCCAATACTCCATATAATATCGTCCCTCACTGAATTGCCCAATTATAGCGCTGTTTTTTTGCTTTTGATATCCACTCTCGTATTCAGTAGAACGTTTGTAACTCGTTCCAAGGTTTTGTCTAGTCTAGTCTACACAATAGTACTATTTTGTTATTTAGATTCAAAATATAAGCCGCAACCTGTCATAGTAGAATTGTCATATTTCTGAAAAAGCAAGACAGCGGCGGGCCCTGGTTTTTGGCCACAATCACGCCAGTTGAGCAAGAAAACAAAATAAAGCTCCCCTTCGCATTTTTTTTTTTGGATTGTCATCTCGCAGGACAGTCTATACTGTTGTCGGCTACTTAACTGGACTTGTACTAGCTACCTTAATAAATTAAGGCCTCCAGTCAGGGCTTAAAAACTAAAAATTAGAACGACTACTCTCTATGGGCATCCCCTTTGGGGTACGGACTTCGGCTTAAGTCATTGCTCGTAGAAGGCAGCAGGATTGGATCGCGATGACAAATTATTATTTATGGAAAAAAAAATATCGCAACAGGCTCTGCGTCGCGGCTGGCTCGAGCAAAGGTCGGGTGGATTTGGATTGGAACGTAGCTGGACCTCGAAGGCGAGGACGGAAGGATGGCAGTCAGATGGCAGATGGGAGAGTGGGAAGAAGAGAGGAGTGACGAGACAAGACGAGGGACGAGAGGATTGGAGAGTTAGTAATATCCATGTTGTTTGCAAACTTCGACGTCTTGTGAAAATGATATCATTCTGTCGGTGTCGTTTGAAATGTACTGAAGCAGTTTGATTGCTTTACTTCCTAGATTCGAAGGTAAATATGTGATGTTAATGACGAATGTGATTTAAATCTAAAAAAAGAAGAACCTACTTTCAACTTTCAGTATCAATCAGTAACTTTGGTGAGTTGTAAATTTCACGGAAGATACATCGCGTATCGTCGGTCGCGTAGCGCCAGAACGGACAAATATATAATCCAATATTCAACCTTGCTTATTAAACCCATAATGCATTTGTGCGTTCAGATAAATTGACGAGACCACTCCATACTCTATTATTATCGTCTATTGTTTTTAGTATTCTTGTTTTTTTCTTTTCTTATATTATTTCTCCATGCTCACATTATCTCACGCAAACTTATGTACATCTAAAATGTGACATCTCAGACTTCAGATTATCTTTTTACGATGCCTTATTTTTCTATAGCATTTTATACAAATCGTTATGGTCCAGAATAATCGTAGTGGAAATTTTGATATTAGGCGTTTTTATCACTTAATGAATTTTTTTTCAAGCTCATTTCATAGTATTCTTCAAGCTATCGTCGTTGTATGATTGGGCTGCATTTGAGCCGGAGAGGTTGGTCTCAACAAACGGCCAGTTTAAATAACTCTCTAAATAAAAAAAATAACTACTAGACGAACATGAAGTTATTCAGAGTTTTACTTATGAAACTCTGTTAAAAAGGAAAATAGTACTGTTTCAGCATAAGTTTAATAAAGGGGCGGAAGCCACTGCAGTTATATTGCTTTAAACGCTTTGATGTTTTATTATTTTCTAAAAATTGTATATACACTACACATTGCAAAGGAACAGACCATTAAATACAAACATTAACACTAGAAGGCCATAAAAATGGTCGTCACCACTCGTGAGTTAATCATTACCGCGCGTACGTAGCGCACACATTGACGTTCATTAGCACAACCACAATCGCTTTTGTTGTACATATTCCTATATACAACCTCTTTCTTACTTCTCTTTAGTAGAGAAAGAGTTTTTTTATACATACAAATGTTTAAAATAAAAGTGTTGCTGCACTTTTGCCTGTTTCCAAAAATCAATAATAATGATTAAGATATTAGTCGGCCCGACAACACCGTCCATATTTCACAAATTCATATAAAATCTTATAGAAAAAAGCAGTTTCAGTTATATCAGAATTTTCCAGGTAACTTTTCCAAGCAATTTTTCTTGGAAACGAAATGTTTGTTCTATAATAGGCTACTTACGTACGTGTGTGTAACTCGTGTATATTTGTGATTTCTTTGATACTTCATATTCCTTTTACGTTATCGCTTCATTACTGTGTAGAACGGTTTCAAATACGAAATACAATTTAATATGCATTGAAGGGACTTTTCAGTGAAGTCCCAAGTTAGTACTTGAAAAATCACAGCACAGAATTCTTAGGAACCTGGTATAGGCAGAACTTGTTTGTTTATTAGAACAAGTAAGTAAAATATAAATCCAATAATAGTCTACTCAATATTTCGGAATGTTGTCACGTTTAGTTTTTAGAGGGGTACCTACTTATAGTAAAAGTGAAGTGCTCTTTAAGCGTGATGTTATTGAACCTGTATATTGCTTTTCTATTGTGTTTTTCGCCAATAGTGGGCTTAATAGGACCTCCCACTTACGCGATATAGACAGAACTTTAAGGGGGCATTCACGTTGTAACGGTCGCACGAACTTCGGTCGTATGAGACAAGTTCGATCATGAATGGTTTTGTCGTTAAGCACACTGTACGACCAAGGTCATGTCGCAGGTCCGTTGAAGTAGTCATTAAACCTTGCGACAAGACCATACCTGTCGCAACGTGAGTGTTGATGTTTGAGACGGTCCGTTCGACCAAGCTAATCAGTCCTTAAATGAACGTGCTATTGTGAAGGTGTAAACATGGAGGAAAAAATTAAAAGAAGTTTATTATCGAGTTTCTGTCACTATATGAACGTTATTCGTGTTTGTGGTCTGCCAAAAGTTCGGCCTATCAAAATAAACAGCTCGTAAATTAAGCTTATGAAGAGCTAGAAAAAAAAAGCTAAAGAATATTACCCAGCAGCCACTTAAAAATATGCTACCACAAAAATCGCCAACTTACGGTCTTCATTCCAAAGGGATTTTTTTTTGTATACCCTTCAGTGCGACTGAGTCGCAACGCATGTGTGGTAATCGAACTGTCGTTGCGACATTCCGATCGACCGTATTAGCGACCGCTGCAACGTGAATGCCCCCCTTAAAAACGAAGACAATAACTATTTTTCTAGTTTTGTCGTATTTAGGTTATTACTTAGTAGTACAATTGACCTGTTTAGCTAACTGAAGTGCTTAAGAACTGGGCACGCTACAATTGCGGCGGTAAGTCCCTTCTTTGCGAAGTGGATAGAGAGGCGCCATGGCATCCTCAACTTCCGCCTGACGCAGGTTCTCACCGGCTATGGGTGCTTCAGGGGGTTCTTGTTCAAGATAAAGAGGGAGGAAACGCCCCGGTGTTTCCATTGCGAGGATCGTCTGGAGAACACGGTGGAGTATACGGTGGAGGTGTGCCTGCCTGGGTGGAGCACCGCTGTGTCCTCGTGGAGGTGATCGGCGTCGGCGACCTCTCGCGTCCGGCCCTGGTGCGAGCCTTGGTACGGAGCGAGAGGGCATGGGAAGCTGTCACCTCCTTCTGCGAAGCAGTAATGCTCGCGAAGGAGGAGGCGGGGCGTGTGAGAGAGTGGCAGTCTCTGCGCCCTTACGTCCCTAGCCGCCGCAGGAGGAAACGCGCCGGGCGTCGGGAGTCGATAGCGGACTCCCGGCCACCGTAGGCGTTGGCTTGCGGGCGGCAAGCAATGGGTAGCTCGCCGCCCGGTAAGGACCAGGCCCGTGTCGACGGCGCGTAGTGCTCCACGCGCGCCTCAAAGAGATGTCAGCAGTACCTACTGAAGGGGTCTGCTAGGACCGGTGCCTGCTAGGGTCGTGAGATTTGTTCGAAAGAGACACCGTGGCCCTGGCACATGGGCAACTGAAGGAACACGGGTGGGATTTAGTCAGTAAAAGTCTGACACGCCCTTCCGCTCCACCCAAGAGCGGAAGACGTCATTTGATAACTGACCCACAAAAAAGAGGTCTATCTAACACACAACGAACAACGAATAATAATAAATTCAATGTGTAACGGGAGTTTTTTGTATTACTGTGAGGGTTCGGGTTCGGGTTCTCATATCCATGTAGCTAATGTCTCTCAAAGAACCTTTTAGGCAATTAATGTTAGAGAAACCGTAATAAAAATGTAACGACACTTTTAGGAACCGGTTTCCATCTTTGGCAAGTGTCCAAAATCGTGCGGTCAAAAATACGGATACAGGCAGTGGGGTATAAGGTGTCGTTATCAAAAACATTGTCTTGAGTGGCTTCCACATTAGTTTCATTCTAAATGACTGCAATGAGAGGCTTGGCAAGAAAACTATTGACTTTTTAACCATACGAGTATATGTGTTTCAAATTCTAAAAGCATTATTCGTTTTAGAGTCCCTTACAGAATTCTAAACCATCTCCAGAAACTTGCAAAATCTTTGTCTTCCTTCGTACTATTGTGAAGTGATGTCCTATAAATCTGAACATTTAAGGAACGTTTGTAAGTCGAAACCCCAAATAAACTCTTACATTACATTGAAACATACATTTTGTATTGTTATGAATCGAGGTTGGGGATACAAATAAATAAAACAAAATAAAATAGATGGCGGCAGCGTGGCGTTTATAGGTAGTTCTAATTCATACTTTTAGTATTACCTACCTTCGGGTAATTCCAAATATAATAGTTCCGCTACTCGATAATAAGATGGCGAAAGCGTGACAGTTTTGGCCCTACGTGGCAGTATATTTGCTTTGTGTTCCATTTAACCTCCGTTTATCTCATATAACCATATCCTTTAAACGTATATGTGACATGTGGCGACTCAGCAAGAATAAATATCGTTATTTGACGTCACACGCTGAACGTATCACTTTTCGCTACCCCGCGTTGTGTAACTCACGGTATTTATATATTTATACATACCCTTTGTGTGGATGAAATACTGATAAATCTAAAGATCTGTCACATGTGTCAGAAATGGTCTAGACAGGTTTATGTAGTGTGAAAAATATTAATATCGTCACAAATAATATGTCTTCATCTTTTCGAGTTTATAACTTTGTATTTAATGGGTTTACCCCAGTAGGTGATCTTAGTGTCCTTATTAACCTAGATTGAAAATCTGGGGCTTTTTGTAAAACTCCCTCCCCATCTATTCCTTTACTATGCAGAGTTAACATTAACTTGAAAAACCTTAAAACAATATTCTGCTAAGAATATAACAGATCTTTGACCTCAGCAATTAACAACAAAAAACCGAAGCCCCACAAACCTCTGACTCCGAAATTCTTAAGTAGAAAATTAGGTACTACAAAAGCTTTACGAGCTCTCAGATTACCGTCGAAGGTCGAATACACATATTACTTTTACAGCATCTAATATTCATAGAAGGTAACGATTGAAAGCGTGTAATAAGAATATTAACTTTAGCTTTGATCAAATGTATCGAGTTAGAAGCAGGCGGCGTACTACGTACCTTCTGAAGATTTTTACATAATTTGCCTCGTACAAAAATCAAGAACAGCACAAACAAGTATGCAAATTTTCTTATATAAACATGGCAAAATTGATTTGGGGACGCACAAAATGAACCTTAAAAAAACGAATTTTTGTGAAAAGATGATTTAATTTCTTCCATAATGGTAACAGATGAAATGTGTTTTGAATATATTCATCTGGTCCTACTTAAACTTTATTGAGAAAGAAGGTACGTACAGCACTTTTGTAACTTACTATTTAAAAAGTCCTGAAATGGAAAACTTACGAAACCATTAACAAAAGAAAACTTTGTTTGTTTTCCGCTGTCGACACAAAATTTACTTGCTGCGTTGGTAATTTTCACCACCTGGAAGCTAGCTCGTGCCTAGATCCACATACTGATATTGTATAGCAAACACGTATTATATTAAATCTTGTGCAACTTTTTGATCCTCTTAAGTCAGACATCATTTCAAACTTTCTTAAATAGAATATGGTTCTGTCACCACAGTTCTACCTACATTATCTTCACTCCCTTGGTGTATGTTGACCATGTGTGTAGTGTTATATTCCAGATAATCTCTATAAAGGCACGTGTTTAATACAACAATATATTTATATTACTGTGAAACAATGAGTTAAATTTTTATATCGCAGTTCCCTTGTCATTCGCGTCTCTCGATGAGCTAACAAATCTTGTGATAGTCGATAGTTTCGGGACCAGTCTGTTATTGCATTTTTCACTATTTATGTAAAAATAATACCATGAAAGTGCGTTGTCCATTGTGTTGAGCGCCTGTAACTGTTTTTACATCAATACTTCCAAAGTAAACATTGATTTTAATGTTGTGCTATTTTTATACCTTTCACCGTGTGTGAAATAGGTATCTAGGCGTAGGCGTTTTTTTTTTCAATATTCCGTTAGGAGGTATGAGAAACAGGGTGTAAAGTTCACTCAACCTCCGTAGAAAAGAGAGGATTCTCAACGGGTATCGGGTCTAGTGGGCTACTGCCCGACGATTGATGTCGGGACGTTGTTTACATGCTAATTACGTGGTAAATTCTTCTTGCTTGATACAGGCTTTTGCGTGATGTTAGTGTGATACGTAGATCGCATGTGGTGGCGTAGATGCCGCTACATTCTGATTGATAGTAAACTCTATAGTTGACTCAATACGTATAGTACCTAAACTTCTTTTCCTAGAGGTAACAAGTTAACCATAATGACAGACTTTTGCGTACTCTTTCAAATATCAAATTTATTTATAAATTTGATTTAAAATGTTGGCCTACTTACTAAATAAGGGACCCAAAGTGTTGATACTCTTTCTACACATCGATGACAAGAGCTTGCGATAGAAACAGGGACCGTGCGAATACTTCGCGCCGACATTACATTTAATTAAAAGATTTCAGAAGAACGTGGAATAAAGTTTCTGAATTTTCTCTCCCACTGGGAGCACCGTATGTTAGTAGCAGGTTTGCATCATTGTGTAACTTCTTTATATTATTAGTAGGAAGAAGAGCTGGTGGCGGTGGAGTTAGGAAGCGCGCAAGAAACTAAAGCGTTGATAAAGTCTGTTGTGTTAATGCAGAAAATAATTATTTCTTTCTTTCTTTCGTGTCGAATAATTAAACAGTGGTGATTAAGATAACATTTAATTATTTGGAAGATTCATCAGTCAATCAATTTAATTAATTGTGGGACTGAAGTTTTTATTTTCAAAGTCGAAGTCACGTGCCAATCGTGGGTGTTTAATTATTTTTCACATAAATCACACACACACACACACACACATGCAGATACGATTGATACGATAAACTTCAAAATTATTAAAAAAAAAAAACAGCAAAGAAATATTGCGGTGGCTTAGTGTTTGCAAATACAGGTTAAATGCCACGTGATATTCATTAATAACCATATACAAGCATTTCTACACGTTCCAGTTAAGATATTGATCGATAGAAATGAGTAGTTACTGGCGTTATTTAATCATACATACCATAATTGAATCTTATGTAAGTTATGTTGAAGGGAAAATCATTCAACATAACTTTCATCTCATTCAATCACTACGTGGATAAATCTACACATGACTATCACATTATTGATCTTTGACAATTTTTTACAATAAATGCATTTCAGACGGTATCTTTCCGGATCAGTTAAAAATAGCAAAAATTATCCCACTCCACAAAAAAGACTCTAAAACAGATCCAAAAAACTATAGACCAATTTTGTTGCTGCTCATCCTTTCCAAAATTTTTGAAAAAACTATTAAGAGTAGACTTATCATCTAAATTTAAATAAGGTTTTGCACTTGAGACAATTTGGATACCAAAAAAATGTCGGTACAGGGGACGCTATATGTACATTAGTGGATGGTATAATTCGTAAATTGAATTGGAAAAAGAGGGTAGCTGGCATTTTCCTTGATTTAAGCACAACCTTTGATAAAATTGACCACAAATTACTCATTGCAAAATTTGAGCATTATGGGGTGAGAGGCAAAACTTTACAACTTATCTCTTCATAATTGAGTAACAGGAAAATGTATGTGGATGTTAATATGCAAGCGAATGGTAATGGCAATTGCAATAAATCTTCTATTCAAGATATAGTAGCAGGCGTTCCCCAAGGATTGATTGTGGGGCCTATTTTGTTTATATTATTCACAAATGATTTAATTAATTACATAAATAAAATATTTTCTGACAAACAGCTGACAGTGTTTGCAGATGACTCCAACACAATAGTTGAAGCTAACGACATACAGGAGCTTTCCGCTAAGGTTAATCCAGTGTTAACAATTTTTAATTCTTGATTTGAAAGTAATAAGCTAATAATTAACACCGAAAAACTAAAATAATGTTATTCAGTACAACAGCTCGTAATAAAGACAAAATGACGATCGCACTTAATGAGGTTAAAATTGACATAGTTAGTGAGGTAAAGTTTCTAGGGGTATACTTTGACAAATATTTAAATTAGAAAAGGGAATTGCAAGCAATTGATTCGTATATTTCCTCAGCGTGTTATACCTTACGCAGTCTTAGGGATGAAATTGACATTAAACATCTTAAACTCTAATAGAATCAAGGTTGAGATTAGTGTACAGTTTTGGGGAAATAGTTTTAAATATAACTGCCAGAGAGCCTTTGTACTTCAAAAGAGAGCAATATGAACCATTGTCCGCATATCACAAATAGAGAGCTGTAGGCCACATTTTATAAATTTACTATTAAAATTCTTACTGTGCCCAGCCTCTATGTTTTAGTATTGTTGGTAAATTTCAAAAAATACCTACATAATTATGAAACAGATGAGGAGAGACAGTTGAGAGTACGCGAAGGAAAGATTTTAAAAATAAAATAAAACCCCAACTTAACATTGTTCAACATAGTCCTCAATATCAAGCAGTGCGGATTTTTAACAGGTTGCCATTGGACTTAAAACTTTAATTTACAAGAGCTCATTTAAGTCAAGACTCAAAGTGTTTCTATTGGAGAAATGTTTGTATTCGATAGACGATGACTTATCCACGTTTTAATTTTTTATATTAGTTAATGTGAGACTGGAGACTTAGTATGTAATAGCAGCTATATTGACATTTAATTTTTTGTTGTATTGATTTTTTTTTTAAATTATAATATTAATGATTTTATTGTTTTGTGTTAGTCTATAATTTTAATGAGTTTGTTTTATTTTTATTTATTATGTATGTTTTCAAACACAATGTGAATTGTTTCAGAAATTGAATTGAAATTTAAATTGAATTGAAATTGAAATTATTGACAGCAGATGGACGGTTGACGTGGATCTATCTTAGCTTTTTTTGTAACCTACAGCGGTGTGTTATTGCGTAAATCATGTGCGTTTTATGTTGTGTAACGCGTTTTAAGACTGTGTGTTCCTTTAACTTTGAACCAAGAAAGTGATATTTGACTTAAGTAGGATTTTATACGTGAACATTCTGAAAATTGATTCCAGAACTCTAGACTTCTGGAGTATATATTAACATTAATAATCATAATAATAAACCCGCAGGGCAGCATGAGGCGTGCTGTTGAGCAGTAGCGACCCCACGGACCCTATCTCCCGGGAGAATTCTTGTTCCTCATCTCTGGCTTGCCTTTATTGGCCGGCTGGAGTGAACACTGAGGAGGTTCAGAGCTCCCACCTCATTCTTGCTTTTATTGGCTGGCTTGAGTGGAGATTCGCAAGAGCAAACGTGCTCGGGGAAAGGAAGTATTCCAGTAAGTGCTCGTAGGGATCTTGACCATTTTCCGGGCTCTGGGATTGTTCTGAAAGCTGTGGAATACCTCTCCACTTCTCAAGCACCTCAGGAACTGTTGCTCCCTTGTCGCTATGTCACTATGTGCTAGCGACGTTTCTAGGGGGCCCATTATTGAGTGTGCAAGTCACCCCCTGCCATTTTATCCGTGTATCCATAAAGTTGATCAGGCAGGGGCCATAGTTCTGCCATAGTTGCAGTTACCAATCCACTGTAGCCACCTATAGCCGTTTTTTTTTTGTTTCCATATTCTGTAATAGTCCTGCTCCAACCGGGGATTGTCCTTGGGTGCACTTGCATAGGTGCATACAGGGATAATCGTCGGTTGGTGCCCCCTCGTCATTTAAAATTGTCTAAGGGGCCTCTGCGAGTTGGCTTCGGCCCCTCTTACGCCTTCCAAAGGACCGGGATCCCAGGGTCCCCGGATATTTTAACAGATATAAATAATAATAATATCTTGGGATAACCAACACAACGTTATCTGATCCCAAAGTAGGCAGAGCCTGTACTATGGCAACCAGACAACTGATAAACATACTTATATATTTCTAAATACATACATAATATATGTAAATTAAACCCAGACGCAGAACAAATGATTGTGCTCATCACACAAAGATTTGTCCTGGGTGGGAATCGAACCCACGACCTCAGTCTTAGCAGTCAGGGTCACTAACCACTTGACTAACAGACCATTCTATTCTAATCTTATATATATAAAAATCTTGTGTCACGATGTATGTTGCCAATAAACTCCAAAACTACTGAACCGATTTCAATCAAATTTCACATGTACCCGTATTTTGGTCTAACTTACTGGATAGGATAGTTATCATCTTAATTATTCGCTTATGCCGTGAATGTAAATGAATAAAATGTATCAATTAATTGTTTCTTAAGCAAGTGTTTATTTACCGCCATCTATGAGAACTTCCTAAAACTAAACATAGTTTTATGAAGTTCTCATAGATGGCGGTGTACGTTGATACATCAATAAAATTCTTCAATATTGTTTGACATCTAGGTAACAAATACACCCAATAGATGGCGCTGTGTTCTGTTTCTTAGAATATAAATTCTATTACTTTATTTCACGTAATATTTATTTATGTTCACGATATAACCGTATTATTTTAATGGTTTGTGACTGATATTTTTTTTTTTTTTTTATTTTTTTTTTTTTTTATTTTTTTTTTTTTTTGTTATTTTTTTTAATTGTACTATTTTTGTTAGAGAATTATTAAAGTCTTAGCGCCAAATTTTAACCAAAGTTTCAAATGCGAACTAGAACGTTCGGGAAATTCAATGTTCAGGTATAAATACTGGCGCCGAGTGTCACCGCAGTACAGTTCCTTTTTAAACGAGTGAATTAATACTATCTCCTGGAAAGTGATAGTCTCAGTAAAATCTCAGTGCGTAAATCTCACTACTCTCTGCGTCAGTCTCTACGTAAATATACCTGTGCATTTACCAAGTATATAACCTCTGCAATCAATGCAAAATCATAACTTTATACACATGTAAGTATTTTTGCTTGCATTTTATTTTATTTTCTTCATGTATTTTGTAAAGAAATCATTGTTTATAAAGAATAGTTAAAGATAAGAAAAATAAAATCTATATTTAATAAATTATAGTTAGAAAAATCTAAAAAACACGCTTTTGAAACTAACTGAACTAAAAATTTAAAAATAAAACTGGAGTACTCAATTTAAAAATTCATATTGTTGTACAAAAAGCGTGGGGGGTTTGATTTACGGTTAAAGATATTTATTTTCTCAAAAGAATATACATACATTCACTTATAGAGAAAACGTAAATATAAGTTTAAAATAATGTTATCCGCCAGTGAGCGTAGATAATAAATAAACACAAACACGAGAACTTAAAAAAAAAGCAACTAACATTATACGAATACTTCGTCTAGGAAACTTAAAAACTATCATAACACTAATACAAAATAAACAAATCAAAACAAGGTAGGACTACACACAAGAAACGGCACAATAGTTGAACGATGAGGGTAGGGTGCAATATAATAGCTGTGGCGTGTTTCCTAAGGCCTACACCACAGTGTAGAACTTAAGCGAGTCATTATTCCGGTTTTTTTAAGGATATTTATATGCCTATTTTTATTTATTTTGTTTATGTAGACTATCATGATTGATTTTTTGATTGTATTTGTTTGTAGGTTTTTTCCCTTTAATGTTTCATTTTATATTTGTACATAAGTTTAGGATAAGTATTTATAAATGATTATTATAAATTTACAAATATACATATATATGTATGAATTATATATGTATATATATGTAACTTTGTTAGTTTGTCACAAACTATCACATTTTTTTTTTTTTAATTAATCTAAAAGCAGGTTGACATCTCGTAATATATATGTTTTTAGAGCTTTCTTGTAAATATATGACGATTTGATTTCTTTTATGTCTTTTGGTAGTTTGTTATAAAAGTTGGCCCCTTCATACATAATATTCCTCTTTCCATATTTCGTCCTAGGCTGGGTTAAGCAGATGTCATTAGCTTGTCTTGTTAATATTTTATAAGTTTGTGCCCTTTTTGTAAATATTATATGTGAATGTATATCTTTATTTAGAATTTTTCTTACAAGTAAGCATGTGTTGTATTTATATATTTGACGGAGATTCATAAGCTGTGTTTCTTTGTATATTTTTTCAGTCGGAGTTAAATAGTTATACCTAAATAGTGTTTTGATTATTTTATTTTGGGCAATTTGGAGTACCTTAAAGTTTGATTTTGCAGCAGTTCCCCAGACCTCAATCAAATAGTCTAAGTGAGATTTAACCATGGAGTTATATATAGTATAACGCACATTTCTCGGAAGACACCGCACTAAACCACGGAGCGCACCTGTTAGTGATGTGAGCTTGTTTTTGATACTCTCTATATGTGGTTTCCATGTCAATTGATCATCAAGTATGAGACCAAGATATTTTTCTTGATGAACTCTCTTTAGAATTTGACCATCGATATGTAAGTTACTGTGCTGACCAAGCTTTTTGTTTTTTGCTGCGAATATAATATAATTCGTTTTAGAAATGTTTATTGTCAGTAAGTTTGATTTAAGCCAAGTATGTAAATCGTTTAAATCATGTTGTGCTTGTTCTATAATTGAGCACAGTGTGGTGCCAGAATAAAATAAAGTGGTGTCGTCAGCATACAGAGCTATATCCCCCCTTAAACCAATTTCGTGGATGCTATTAATGTATATTAAAAATAATAATGGCCCGAGGATTGAGCCCTGGGGGACTCCGTAGGTGATTTGTCGAGGTCTACTTTGCACTTCACCGATTTTCACAATTTGATACCTGTTACTAAGGTATGATTTTAACATTTCAAAAGCGGATCCTGAGACACCTAGATGATTAAGTTTTAACAAAAGTATACTATGACTAACAGTGTCAAAAGCTTTTTTTAAATCTACAAACACTCCCAGTGTAATTTTCTTACTGTCAATATTTGATTTGATTTTTGTCACTAGATCAGTTGCAGCTGTAACTGTGCTTGACTTTGGTCGGAACCCATATTGTTTTTCGTATAAGAAATTTTTTGATTTTAGAAACGTACTAAGTCGGTTGTGTAATACTTTTTCAAACACCTTTGATAATATAGGTAATACAGATATCGGCCGGTAGTTACCTGGATCTGATTTGTTTCCAGACTTATAAATGGGGCTGACTTTTGCTAATTTCAAGGATTCTGGAAATTTTCCTTCTGTTAGACATCTATTAATACATAGAGTTAGGTTTTCCGCTATTTGATCTTTAATACATTTTATAGTTTTTGCACTTATTCCATCAATGCCAGCGCTTGTATTTGTATCTAAATTTGCAATTATTTTAAGTACTTCTGCAGTGGTTGCAGGTTCAAAATTTGTTAGATTGGCCGTACTATCTATTCTGCTAGCGGGTATTTGTAAAGCTTGATTATTATGATATGATTTTGGGATTTTACTAGCGAGTTCTTCACCTATATTAGAGAAAAATAAGTTGAAACACTCACAGATTTCCTTAGTATCAGTTATTTGGCCTGTTGGCGTTTCTAATTTTACAGGAGTAGAGTTATGTTTTATTTTGTTGCTAGCCAGACTATTAATGAGTTGCCACATTTTAAGAGGATTTTTTTCACAATTTTTAAAGGCTTTGTAGTAATATTGATTCTTTGTTGATTGAATTTCTTTGTACACATTATTTTTCTGCTGTATAAACTCGTTTTCTAGCTCTGTGTCTTCAGGTGAGGAATGTTTCAGTGTATGCAACAGCATATTTCTTTTGTTTATGGATGTTATAAGGTGATTATTGATCCAGTCTTGTCTTGGTTTGTTTAATATTTTGTTCTTTTTTGTTTTATTTTTGGAGATAGCATGCAATAAGTATCTTTCCAACGTTGCAAAGTCATTGTGTATGTTAGATAAAGTATGATCTTTTATAGTTTTGTATAGTTTTTCATAATTAATGGCTTCGTATGTTGCTTTTTTAGGTCTTTCCGGTGCGATTCTGTTTACCTCGAAGTAAATTTGTTTGTGATCTGACATAGCGCTTTCTACTAAAGCCATATGAAAAGTATTGTCTTTTAGAGTCGTACATACATGATCTAATATTGTGTGAGTAGTTTTAGTAATACGAGTAGAGTACGTTTTATCAATTTTATTAAGTGTTCTAAGCCCGTTTTCTTTTAGCACTGTCTTATATTCCTTAATAGATTTTTCTTTACTTAGTAGATTCAAGTTAAAATCTCCAAAGATTATAATTCTTTTCCTTTTGATTAATTGATTTGTATATATCTCAAGAAACTTTTGTACATTTGCCGCAGGCTGTTTATAGACGACTCCAATATCTAAAGAGAGTTTTTCCAGGTGTATCCATAAAAAGTGATTGTTATCTTCGCAATGTTCTTCCATTAATTCATGTTTTAGGTCATTGTGCACATAAATCGACACTCCACCGCCCCTTGAAGATGTCCTGTAGTTGTAATAGTGTGTATAGTTTGGTAATTTTTGCCTCAAGGCTTCATTTTCATTCCTTATCCAGGTTTCGACCAGCAGTATAACATGTATAGTGCATTTAAACGTTTGTATGATACATTTAATTTCATCAAGTTTTCCTGGTGCAACAATACTGCGAACATTTGCGTAGAGAAAACTAATTGATTTCGTTTTAGTTGTGATATTTGCATAGTTGTTTGCTAGTTCGTAGGTAATTGAGTTTTGCTTTGTTACAAGTTCTCCTAAGCCACTTAGTTTTTTGACTGTTTTTTGACTATTTTTGGTGTTCCCTTTGAATATTTTATTATTAAATCCTTTTCTCCGTTGTCTTTCCTCTGTTGTAATTCATCTCTTAGGGTTTTCATGAAATGTTGTTGTTGGGGAGTCTGATCAGAGTAAATTCGTAAGCCATCTACATTCAGGTTAGCTTTATTTCGCAGTATAGTCTTCGCAATGTCCTGGGATGAAAAAGATAATTTAAGTGGTCGTATTTTCTTGCCATCATATTTACCGACTCTGAATACTTTTATTGCTGTAGGACAATCTGGGTATATAGTTTTTATAATTCTTGTTGCTTCATTCCTGTCTGTTTCACGTCTCTCTTCGCTATTACTTGTATGTATTTCAGGAACGCCTACGATAATAATGTTCTTACTGCGTTCAGCTCGGTCTTGAAATTCCTCAAAGAGATCTGCATAAATAGTCTGTGGTGTTGCCTGCGATTGTGCCGGTGCTGGAGCAACAGATTTTAACTGTTGCACGTCACTTTGGAGTGATATAATTTTTCCTTCGTTTTCTTTAACGGTGTCCGAGAGTGTGCTAATTTGCGTTTTGAGAGTTTTATTTTCTGCTATCAGCTCTTTGGTTGTAATCTTCATGTTCTGTAATGTTTCGTTGATGGAAGAAATATTATCACATATTGTTTTTATATTTTGGTTCTGCTTTGTA
Source organism: Aporophyla lueneburgensis (assembly GCA_932294355.1). Taxonomy (NCBI): domain Eukaryota; kingdom Metazoa; phylum Arthropoda; class Insecta; order Lepidoptera; family Noctuidae; genus Aporophyla; species Aporophyla lueneburgensis. The sequence goes on from OW028749.1 coordinate 20,517,715, forward strand.
CAAGAATCTTGTAGTATTCCAACTATTTCTTTCATCATTTCCTTTTTAAATTCAGTGAACTGATTTTCAAAGTCGTTTTCAGGTGATTTTCTCTTCCGGTAAGACACATTTTCTGAGCACAGCTCTTTCGTTTTTGACAAATCAGGTTGAGAAGTACTGGTTTCTTCCGAATATGTTGCTTTCACCGTAGAGGGATTTTTAGTAGGCGAGCGGAAAGCCTTCATGTTGTTGTTAATAACAATGTTGAACAAGAAGCGTCGATAAACAATAACTCCGCTTATCGCTCCGCTTAAGCACTGCGCGCACCTTTATAATAACACCAACGCTACGCGTACTGCAAACTATCTCTTTCGCACTTATGTGTCGGTGATTAGTTAATTGCACACACTTTCTGAGCACTTTGAAAAATCAACTGTCTTTATATGGTATTTAAGTTCTAACTTGAACGATCGTATTAAATATTTATTAAAGCAAATCAGTAAGCACGTCCACTCACTACGCTCGCTGGCGACCTCCTCCTTGCATTGCTGTAAATATTTTAACGATAGTTTAGTATACCTGTAGTAATTATAATAAGCACCCTACGCATTTTGTACGACAATATGAATTTTTCAATTGAGTACTCCAGTTTTATTTTCAATTTAGCTAATTCGATTTTACCGGAGAAGTTTTATTTCCTCAGTTGCGATTAGAGAAATAAAATATGGCGGTAGGAAGTTCGCCGGGTCAGCTATTAGTATTATATTTTATCAAGTTCTTGAAACATCGTAAGGAAACCGCCATGTCCTAGAACCAAAAATTTGAAGACATGTGACATCTACGAACCCGCACTGGGCCCGTGTGGTATATTACGGCCCACTCCCTGTCACCAGGAGGAGGCCTGTGTCCCAGCAGTGGGAACAATATAGGCTGATTATGATGATCAAGCTCTTCTAAGTGAAGAGACAGTTGAGCTGCTGAAGAGTTTGTTGCGTCAGTTTTTCTTCCCAACTTACCGGGGAACTGTCTTCTTCCCAACTAAAGCACTAGGAAGTGGTGAAGGGCGGGCATTTTGGGAACTGTCTTATGTAATTTTGTCATTCGAAAAGTGCTGACTCCAATCTGCAGTCCAATCTACGGAACAATGAGATCGCTTCGGAAAGCCTCTGATGCTCCCAGGAAGCTTCTGCGCTTTTAGGCGAAGCTAGACTGGCTTTGTTAGTCAGAATAAAATAAATATAAAAAAGACCCTCATTCGGGGACCCACCCGAATGAGGGTCTAAGTGCGAAAAAGGGAGTCCCATCATAATCGAAAGGGAGACAAAATCATGTTCAAAGTTTCCGTTACATAGGCATAAAGCTGAAGAGTTTATCGAAGCGCTAATCTCAGGAACTAATGGTCGGGTCGGCGGACTAAAGCACATAAGTCAAAAAAATGCTTTATTTTTTCTTTGTACCAAAATTATTCATTTACACCAATACATCGGCAGACTAAAGCACATAAGTCATATTCGCTTGTTCGGGCTTGAATCTAAGTAGTGTCCTTTTTCAACCTCTTGAATCGCATTAATCTTGCGGCGTATAAAAAACATAAGTTGAGTTATGTTAAAAGGAACACTTGAAGCTCTCGGACTTCATGGACGCAGAAAGTGACTTATGTTATTAGGAACGTCAAGTGCGTCCTTTTATCTCGATTTTTAAATCGAGGGTAGGTACTCAAATTATTATTTATTGCTTACAAAAAACTGAAGTGGTAACTGTAGTGATTTGGGTCACACTAGTCGAGTTAGTTTTGCTCTGATTTGTTAACAGAACAGTTGTGGTGTGTGACATTTTACTTGAAAGTATTCCCAATTAATATGGATTGTCAGCGAGGAAAGAAATTAGTTGAGATGGTGATGAGGAGAAACACAAATGTTGAAGGTAAGTTTGCCATATTTGATTTAAATCAGAAAGTAATATATTTATCTTTCATTGTAGTTTTAGCAGAAATCATCAGTGATTTGTTCATTTTAGCATCAATCATTAATAAATGATTAAAATAATTATTTTTTTAGCCTCTACAGTACGTTTTTTATTTTTAGATGAACGAAATGAACAGCAATCTACAGGCACAATAGCGGAAGAAGAACCAATGCCTTCCACATCATCAGGCCACACTGGCGTCATGTTTATTAATCGAGAAATGGATTTCTCAAGTGATGATTCTGTTCTGGATCCACATTTCGAACTCCCTGAAACAGCAGTAGATTCGTCGACATCCACCGATACTGACCGAAGAGCCGACACGCCACCTGTGGTCGAAACATCTCCAAAAAAAGTATTCGCATTACGAAAAAAGAAAAGAAAATAAAACGCAACACAGGTCAATCATATAAAACATTAAAAGGTAAAGTTGTTTCCAGCAGAACAATGAAAGAGCTAGGGACGTGTCGAATGAAATGCAAGGAGCGTATATCATTGAACGATAGACAAGCTATTTTCAACGAATATTGGCAAATGGGAACATATCTCAAGAGAACAACTTATATGGCATCTTTAATTGAAATACACGACAAGGCAACTCAAAGACAACGCACACTAGATCCTGACCAACAAAAGAATCGCATGAAAACATACAAATATTTTTTATTAATTCACGGGAAGCGTGAACCCATTTGTCGGGGATGCCTTTTAAAAACGTTAGGCGAAAGCGATAATTTTATAAAAACAGTTGCCACGAAAAAACGGTCTTCGATAGGTGGCACTCAAACAGATGATAACCGTGGGAAGAGTATACCCAAACATAAGATTTCTGATGAAAAAAGACAAGAAATTAAGGAACATATTTTATCATTTCCATCCTATGAGAGCCATTACACAAGAAAAACTACATCAAAAAAGTACTTGCCTTCTCACCTAACTATTACGAAAATGTATGATTTATTTTGTGAAAACCGCGACAATCCACCTTCAGTAAAAATTTATAGTCAAGAATTCCACAAATTAGGATTATCGTTCAAAAAGCCCCGTGCCGACACATGTTATACTTGTGACAAATTCAAGATGCAAATTCAACTATGTCAGGAAGATCAGGTGAAAACTGAACTAATTGCTCAACATGAACATCACAAGACTGCCGCAGATCAAGCATACGAAATGAAAAAATGTGATACTCAAGTAAATAAAAGTGATAGTACTGTGCAAGTTTACACATTTGACTTACAACAGTGTTTACCCACTCCAGCCCTCAGCTCTTCTGTAGCTTTCTACAAACGCCAGTTGTGGACGTTCAACCTGACTGTCCATGACAACAAAACTGGAAAAGCTGTGTGTTACATATGGTATGAAACCATAGCTGCTAGAGGAGCTAATCAAATAGCATCATGTCTTTTTAAACATCTTCAAACATACGTACCTGAGAATACAAAACATGTAATATTTTATTCTGATACTTGTGGCGGTCAGAACAGAAATTCTCATGTCAGTTCAATGTTGACTTGGGCTTTGCAGAAATTAGACATAGATGTCATAGACCACAAGTTCATGGTTCCGGGTCATAGCCACATGGAAGTGGACACGGATCATAGCATCATTGAAAAAAAGAAAAAGAAAACGGATTTGCAGATTTATCACCCGCATGATTGGATTCAACTCATCAGATCGAGCAGTAAAAAATTTGAAGTTGTCGAAATGCGTAGTTCCGACTTTTTGGATTTTTCTTCATTGTTAAAGGGTCCTTTAGTATTAAGAAACAAAGATGTAGAAGGGCGACAATTTAAATGGCTCGATAAAAAGTGGTTGCGCTATGATTCTGAATTTGGCGTAGTCTCCTACAAAGACACTTTGGACACGGAATGTAATTTTTACAAATTTAACTTGAAACGTCGAGTTTCTGCCATACCTGACACTATTCCTGTTATATCGGTACAGCCCTTACCGATATCAAAAGAAAAGAAAGATGATCTGATTTCTTTACTCTCCTTAATACCCGACGTTTTTCATAGATTTTATTTAGATTTGCCTTCTGTGAACAATGTACGTAATACTGACCCTGATATTTTAGATAGTGAAGAAGATGAATAAATAGTTGAATATAAATTATAAATATAGGCTAGTATATAAATGATGCATGCTAAACTAATTTTATGTTCATAGAAGTAACTTTTGAATGTCAACTAAAACATAGTTTATAATTAAATTTACTGTTCTCATACACTTAAGTCACAAGTACCTACTAGGTACACAGTGTTCTTTCTAACATAAGTCACTAAAATCGCTTTTTATTATATTTTTTCAAATTATATTTACGTGCATGTTAGTATTAATTAAAAACATCCCAATATTCCAATAAAGTTGAATTTATAGTTAAACGCTATTTTTTATACAGTTTTTAGTTGTTCCTGAAAAGTTTCACTTTTGGACTTATGTTTTTTAGTCTGCCAGCCCTATGGTCCGAATTGAAAAAATATTTTTGTGTTGGGTAGCCTATTTATCGAGGAAGGCTATATAACATCACGCTAAGGTTCAAATGAAGCGCAGTAGCAAACGAAAAATGGACTAAAACTGGTAGGCGATTCGTTGCGACGGGAAAGAGAGCGAAAATTTGACGCGGACGAAGTCGCGGGCAAAAGCTAGGTATACTATAAGTATTTCACAACTTATGAGATCACGTTCCAATGTGTGCACAGCTTTGATAAATAAGTCGGTAGTTATTTGATAAATTAGTTAGATGGTGAGACTTTCATGTGACATAATTTCAACGAAGACGACTTCTTAGTGTATTTAAATGTCTCGTTTATTAACGTATTAATTGGAAATGCGTGACATTGGTATGCATAAAATAATTAAGGTAAGAAAGGTTAACCTTGATCTTTATAAATACTAATAGTCTAATCAGATGCAGCTGAGTACCAGTATTTTATATGGAGTGACTGCCTATTTGACCTCTACAACCCTTACTGGGTTGTGGAGGTCAAATAGGCAGTCAGTCTGGGTAATACGATACCCCTTGGTAAGACTGGTTGTAAGACTTCCGGGCTTCTGACGACCCGTAACGATTATCTAAGATCTACGAAAGACAGCCGGGACCAATAGCTTAACATGCTTTCCGAGGCATGGAAGGGTCTTGGTACGTAAAGATGGTCACCCATCCACGGAGCAACCGCGGCAAGCGTAGCTTAACCCATATCGATCGACCCGTGCAGTTGTTGTAACCTAGCCACAAGCCCTGGTAAAATTTAATTTATTTAAATTTATAAATACCGTATAACGAGTTAAAATGGTTAAATACAATAAAACGAGCTGGATATTCAATTCCATAAACTTTAATTGTTTTTATTATAGAGAATGTTATAATAGATTGTCTGTATTAGAATAGCGATACATTGAGAATGTCGGTGATACCTCCAGTTACGACATTTGGTTTATTACGATCAATAATAGGAAAATCATTACGATATAATTATGCAGTCAGAGACGACGTGCTACGAACCGCTACAACGTGCTAAGACATGCTACGAACCGCTACGCCACGTCTTGCTACAAAATGCTGCTAGCCACTACGCCGATAGTCGCAGGTAAGATACTAAAATACTAAGATCCAGTAAAATTTCACCTCGCAACTATGCCAATTTCAGATAAATTCGAAACCTAGGAAATATTTTTATCATTATTGTATTATTTTTTTGTAAGTTATTTCGAAAGTTGGCAATCCTCAGATGATATTAGATAGTCATAAGGGATTGAAAGTACACGTAAGGAGTTTACACAATTACGGAATGTGGTGATTATGACACAGTAGTTGCAGTCGCAGTCCATTTGTTCATACTTGCTACCAATTTAGTAGTACATACCGCAATAATGATAGAAAAGAAAATTGCTCGTCCAATCTGAAAAACGGTTACTATTAAAATAAGGTTCAGAATTGAACTCCGCTCCACGTTGCTTTGAGGAAACACCAACATAACAACTTCAGTGGTCTGACGACGGATAAACAGATTGCAGCTTGCGATCTCTAATCTGAATGTCAAACCTACTCATCTACTCGAGTATCATCAAGTATGGAAACAGGAATCGACTCACAAACGATCAGCTACTGAATACGAGAGTGGACTTTTAAATCGAGAGCAAAATAAAAGTGCGCAGTAATTGGACTGTTGCGTCAGTGATAGACGGTATTTTAATGTGGTGTTAGATAGAGGATGAGATAACAAGCTATGGGAAAGCGTTGCTGTGCGTGAGAGCTTTTCGATTAACGATTACCACCAAAGTATTACCACGTAAAAACTATTTTCTTACATCATTCTGGGCGCTCAGGGTTTATTTTTTTATTGGGTTTCTGACTTAAAATTCATAAAGTTGTTGGAAGAACTTAGCTTACAACAACAGCTTTAACTCAATCGAAACCTTAAATTAAGCTTAAATTTATAAACTAAATAAGGTAAATAAGCAAATAAAAAAGGTAAGGGGGAGGGGTAGGTGAGGTAAATAATTTATTTTGTGAACTATTTATATAACTTTTACCAGCCCAAGGTTTATGGTTCTCCCAATAAATTAAAATGTAACTTTTAGCCGGAAAACCTTTATTTAGTCAATATCAAGTGTATTGACAAACTACATTTCACTATAGAACAGTTGTCTACAATTTGTATTACTTGAAACTTTGTCAATATTTACTCACAATACATATGACACATTGGGTAACAATCACTCTTGTCTGTTTGAGGCTGACTGTACGCAAATTATGTGAGTCATATGCCTGCAACAAAAAATGAAATCTAAAACCACATTATTGGAGTCGACTGAACGTTAAATGTTACATTAATACGAAAATCCAATCTCTACCCAGGTTTCAAGCATTACTTCGTTCGATGAAATATAGATTCTCAAGATTGTTTACTTAACTTTACTGTAATCGGCTAGTAGTGGTTTTCGAGTGACAAGGACAATGTTGCTAACTACAGACCCATTTCAGTCTTGAGCACCCTCTCAAAGATATTTGAAAAAGTTATTAACCATAGACTCACCAATTACCTAAATAAATTTAAACTTCTTTCTAATAATCAGTATGGCTTTAGGACTGGAAAATCCACCAAAGACGCTGTACTGGAACTTACAGAAACTATTATTGGTCATTGGGAAAATAAACACAAGACTCTTGCTCTCTTCTTAGACCTATCCAAAGCCTTCGACACTGTCTCAATTCCCAAACTTCTTTCGAAGCTACAGCATCTTGGTATTCGCGGGCCGGCCCACAATCTTTTCAGGAGTTATCTAACAGGTCATAAACAAATAATAAAACTTCAGAACTTCCTCAGCAACCCGGAAACGATTACTTTTGGTGTCCCCCAGGGCAGTGTCCTGGGACCTCCACTTTTTCTTATATATGTGAATGAGCTGTGTCAGTTATCCTTACCCAACTGCAAAATTATCGCATATGCAGATGACACAACTCTAATTGTTCATGGCCGGGACTGGACTGAAACTCGCCTTAACGCGGAGCTTGCCTTGACCACTGTCATGAGGTGGCAGACCACAAATCTTCTCACTCTAAATGTTAATAAGACCAAATTTGTCACATTCTCTACTATGAAGTCAAGTCAGCCCCCTGTACCGATTGAAATTCGTGCTCACACCTGCCCAAACTTACATGCAGACTGCGGTTGTCAGCAATTGGAAAATACCTCAGTTATTAAGTATCTTGGAGTCACTCTTGATAGCAATCTGAAATGGAAACAACATATTGCTGCAACTGTAGCTCGAGTGAGAAAACTTATTTATATTTTCAAGAAACTCAGAGGCGCGGCCGATTTCAGCTGTTTGATAACAGTCTACTTTGCGCTCGCTCAGTCTGTTCTGGGGTATTGCCTCACAGTCTGGGGTGGTGCTGGTAAAACAGCGATGCTACGGGTCAAGCGAGCGCAGAGAGCTGTCCTGAAGGTCCTGGCAAGGAAACCAATCCGATATTCGACATCCTCTCTGTACACCCTCTGCCAGGTCCTCACCGTCAGACAGTTATTTATCCTGCAGACTATCCTTCGCAAACACAGCCAACTTCCGTTTAATCCCAAACATTGTTCTGGACGTCGCTCGAATAGGGTTTGTAACACTGAGTCTCGTAGTACCGTAGCTGCAAGTCGTCACTACAAACATACGAGCTCAAAAGTCTATAATAAATTAAACAAAAGCTTGCACATCTACCCACTTAAAAAGAGCAAATGCAAAATGAAACTTAATTCCTGGTTAAAATCACAAAATTATGATGAAACAGAGAAACTCGTGGAAGTGTAAAATACTCATCACCCCCTCACACACAGAACCACAAACACCCGTCGCACACCTCACTGTCACTCACCTACACATCCATTCACCCTACACTCACCACATAAACTCAACGTCAAAATACATCACAAATCACACCTTTTATATTGTGTATTTTAGACTTATTTTTTGTTTTGTTTCTGTATTAATTATATAAATCTAAATTATTAAGCATTTTTCGCATGGAACATCATTCCATTCTGTATCTGGAGAAGGGCGTTGTTAGCTGCGCTACAGTTTATACTTTTGCAGCTACCATCGTTTTATTTATCAAACTTATATATATAACTAAACTCCTGTGTTATTTGTTCCGAAATAAAAAAAAATAAAAAATAAATCTCAACCTTAAATATCCAATTAATTAAGGTTTCGATTGAGTTAAAGCTGTTGCTACGTTTCAAAAGAAAGGGGTCAATTCAATATTCGTGACACCTATAGATTTATAAGATCTTAACTGAGGTGACCCATCTCCTTATTATTCAAAATATTTTAATGAATAGTTAACGTGGTTGTAATACAAAACCACTATCTCCGTGTAACACAACAATTTTCTAGCATTATCTGCCAACAGCACAGTGTGAAAAGTATCTCCTAAAATGTTTGTGATTTTGGTCTGACTTGGCAATGAGATGTATCCGAAATATGTTTGGTTTATAGACTAATGGTTTGTAGTAGAATGTTAGTTTAAACTCTATTTGTAAAGCAAATAGAGTTTGATGTGGCATATTTAAAGGCTTGTATGTTGTAAACAGTGATGTTGACCGAAAGCTACCAAATAGCGTTTATTCAAACATTGACTGTGGCTTGTAACTTCCACTGAATATTGATGCGACACTCGGAATCGTGAATTGGTAGAAATGTTCGATTTTATGCCATCAATAGCTTTCTTAAAACGGAATGAAGTGCACCAAGTGGACCTTTATGCGGAGTGAACAACTAAACAAATACTTGCTTTGTTATTCAGGCTCTTGAAAGCTTAAAGATTCCATTTATGAACTTACAAATAATTAGTTAGATTATTATATATTAGTATTGTTACGTAGATCGAAAAGTCTAGAAACGTCACGCTTACTCCATTTAAGGATAGGGCAATGTTCGAAACTACTAGAAGGGACACGCTAACGCCATCTGTTATCAAGTAGCAAGTACTACACGAACAATTGTACGGAGACACCACCGCCACCTATTGTTGAATAGCGGGATTAAACAGTAAAGAGTTGGCTCTCGTAATGTCTCGAAGCTTCTACGCTACCTGGGATTGTGGCAAAGTTTCGAATGCTCGCGAATGTTCTGCTCGGGATACAAATAGCGGATTGTCGGGCTGACAGTTCAGTTCGATTACGGAAGCTATCGAATACAATTCAAGCGATACAGTACAACCGAAACAAGTAATTCTATTTGACGTTTTGATTATTGCGATATTTTTGTTTATTTAATTAAACAGATTTTTTGTATGTTTCGGTAATATTGGTTTTAATTAGTTTATCCTGAACCCCAGCTCGTAACAGTATTAATAAAATAGTTCTTCAGGTAGATAATCGTGATCAGTTTACCCATTGTTGTACCTTTTTAATGAAATATAAAACTTACTTCCTTTGTTTCACATAACATGTATGTTGGTCTTGTGACCTACAAACAACAAATGTTACTCATATACATTAATTTTGAGGATTTAGGACCAGAGCCACAAATGCGTAACTTTGAAACTTGTAGAAAGTTTTCTCATAAGAATACTTTGGTCCTCTGAGGGAAATGAATTGGTTTGTTCGGCTCTGAATATCGACAAAAATGAAAAATATGATTTTAGAAAATATGTATGTATATGTATTACGTAATCTTTTTACTACTGCAGAATAAATGTCTTGGACATTAACAGCCTTATTCATAAAAATCTCGCTAATCACTGATTAGTCACTCTTTAGTTAAGCAAATGGTTAGCTCTTAAGTAATGATTAACTTTTTTTTATTCATAAACGCTAGTTAGCAGATGATTAGTTACGACACGAAATAGAGGGGAAATTATGCGTGTAGTACAGATTATAATCAATATAGTTGACTAAAAAACCGAATTAAAAGAAAGTTGTCATAACCACGGTATTTGTATCTGTGGTGCCTTTGACAGACCAAATTCAACAATGTCATCGGATATTTCAATTTGAATAAAATAATTTAATACGTTTATATCATAAATATTTCATTGTTTTTCCGATGGTAAACTACAGTGTAATTAGCTCAAAAGGCTGGAAGATACAGGTATTTATTTCTGATTTTATATCCGCTAACCTTAAACTGACCAAATTAATGTTAAAAAGCCGTAGCCGATAATACAATTATAGCTATGTATTTGCATGTCCCGTAAGCTTGTTTACATGAATATACTCTTTTAAAAACATAGGTACTTGTGTCTATTCTATATTACTTCCTATTGCTTATGCACTGGGGTTTCTGTGTATTTCAATAAAATTAAAAATCTTGTTTACAGTTGAAAGTTTGACGAAGCACCAATACTATATAACCTCGGAAAGACGGCGAGGGCGCAGATCATGCTACGTGAATAAGATGAGGAATGAGAGTGCCATGAAAAAAGGATAGCACCCATACATATGTTACGGAGGAAGAATAATTGGAAATCAAAAATATGGATTTATAACAAAAATGTAGCTTTATTAAAATAAACGTAATTGTTGCTTGGCTAACTAACATGGCTACTCTGCATTTCATTTTGTAGGCGATCAAATGCAGTGTCATCCAACATATGATTACGCTGGATGACCCGCACCTGATCCGATAGTCGTTGGGTTGAAACGTTGACGGTTGGCTCAAGCACCTGAAAAAGAGAGAGCATCCGAACACAGTACGCGATCAGATTGTTTCCCCCACTCTGTAGCCCCATAGTATGAGCGCATGACATTCTCATTGATAGATCTTGTCCATATCATGCGCTGGCCAACACTAGCAAAAGACAGAAATGTTTGGAAAAGGGAGAGGGAGGCCTTTGCCCTGCAGTGGGACAATATAGGCTACTTAGATTAGATAGATAGAATTGTTGCTTATGAAATGTCTCTTGTTATTTGAGCAAGACTGCCACAACATGGCTTTTCTTCAGTTCTATGCCTTGGAACTGGCGTCAAAGAATGTGAGGGGCCTAAAACCTACTGAGCCTCCTCCTGTTTGAGCTTTCCCTAAAAATCCTTTATCACGTTTACTTCGCATGAAGAATATGGACTTATTCTCATCGCAGATGTAAATATGCCTTGTAGGTTTCCTCCGTCTATTTCCCGTCGGCGCGTAGCGTTTCAAAATTATTTAATTCTCCTGTACTATTCCAAAATCCCGTAAATATTGTTGAGATCAATATTTACTAAGGCATAATTAGATATTAGGGACAAAATAATCTTGAAGCACACAATAATCCTATTGAACCGATCAGCTGATTCAAATAAAATCCGCCATCTTGCCTATTAGCATCCTCTTAACAAGCTACCGGTGGTGTTTAACTTTGACAGCTTTTAATCAAATGGTTAGCGACTACTTAGCGCTAAATAGCGTTTATGAATAAGAATTTCACTAATCAGTTGATTAAAATTTAAGAGACGTTTATGAATAAGACTGTTAATGTTCATACAATGAGCCGTATTTGTGCATTATTGCTCAATAAACTTGATTAGGCGTTTGATTAAAAGCGAGTTGATATAATTTGAAATGAAATGTCAAATAAAGTTATGGAACCGATAAACGCCACACAATGGTCAGATAAAATATTGTTTATCTTACATTGCGGTATTCGGAAACGCAAATTGTCAAGTTATCGAACCAATACTGCTAATGAACAGATAAACTACCGATACGAATACCTCAGAAACCGGGCATAAGACCTCCCACTTACATGATAGAGATAGTGCAAATTTTATTTATAAAGTAACAGACATAATAAAGGTCATATTTAAGTTACTAGCACGATTGAGCTTTTTAGCTTATTGAAGGTCCTCGAAGGATGTTTTGTAATTTATGGTTTTCTTTTATTTTAGTTTGAGGTCAGAGACAACAGCATCCTTTATTTACAATGTGTAACTGCGTTTAGATCGCAACTAAAATGGCCGTGTTCATGAAATAAATAAATTATCTACCATTTGCATGTTAATAAAAGGCTTATGTTTAACTTACCACCAGATATAGTAACATATAACAGACAAAACTAGTAAATGATCACCAAAATTAATCCCGCATTTTAATGTAAAATTATAACCAAAATTTTAACATCTTGCTATCCTATTTAAGCAAACTGACTCCAAATAAATCATTGTTAATCCAAAAGTAGTAAATGATCACCAAAATTAAAACAGCATTTCAATGTAAAATTATAACCAAAGTTTTTACATCTTGCTACCCTATTTAAGCAAACTGACTCCAAAAAAATTCATTGTTAACCCAAAAATAGTTAGTGAACACGAAATTATTAAGAGTGTACTACGTGAGTTCGATAAATGGGTGTGCAAATAACACTTGTGCGACAAAACTGTACTGCGACTCACCATAGTTCGAATGCACGCTTATGCGACACACTGAATCTAGTCGTTTCTAGCACTCGCCGGCCGCTGCTGCGGCACCGCTCTCTTCGCTCGCTCGGCTCGTGCATAGGAGGTCACAGTTTTAACCTTACCTAACCTAGTGTACTATGTGAGCTCGAGTGTATCGCACAAGCGTGCATTCGAACTATTGTGAGTCGTAGTACAGTTTTGTCGTACAAGTTATGATTTGGTGATCATTTACTACATTTGGTGTTCGAATACAATTTAAAGAGCAGTCGTGACTAAAATAGCTAGTACTATTGTAATTTTAGACTTTATTTTACTGGTGTCAAGTATATATTTTTGGTTAAAGAACTAAGGGTATCAAAGCATTTTATGGTGATCATTATATTTAATCCCTTAATAAAATGGAAAAGTTCAAATACTAACAATGAACTGCTAAAAAAAGCTTCATTATCTTTATTTCCAACTATTGTTAGTCAAAACTGCTTTCCGTGCCCTTGACACCTAAAGAGTCGTTTCACTTGGTACTCTACACACACCACGCCAGAAACTGCTTGTACATTATAATTACTCCTCCTACTGATAATGTATATATTACGCAATTACCCCTTTGGACACTCTAAAAGTCGTAAAATGTATGTATACTGTTGTAACGTAAGAGTTAATCTGACGCACAAACAGCAACAAATTAATAAATTAACTGTCTAACGGAAGTTTTTCGTATTCCTGTACGGGTTCACATATCGATGTAGTCCAAGTCTCTAAAAGATCCTTTGAGGCGATTAGTGTTAGAGAAACCGTAATAAAAATGTAACGGCATTCTTAGAGACCGGTATTGGCAAGAGTAATTGTTTTGAGTGTCTTTCACATTAGTTTCATTTCTAAATGACTGCAATAAGAGCGTTTAGGTTAGGAAATGAATACTCGCAAAAAAAACTTGTTTTCTTTTTTTTATGTACACACATAATATAAACATACAAGAAGAATATAACAGAAAAAATGGTACAGAGGTGATGCTTATTTCTATAGAAATTTCTTCCAGCATACCCACGATAGGGGACAAGATAAAGAAATGTAGACAGCGTGCGTAAGAGTAAAAGAGAAAATAAAATACATATAATCAAAAACTATTCACTTAATAAAATTAAACAAATTATATAAGAATATACTTACATATATACAAACAGGCACACATACATTCATACATACAGAATATCTAAAATTAATATCATTAAAATAATAAATACATACACAATTATGACGATGTGGACAGATAGTGTTCTTTCACTCTTCTTTTGAAAACTGCTACAGTTTGGCAGTCCCTAATGTCGGGCGGAAGTGTAAACAATTGCACCGCGTGCACGGTGAAGGAGTAGGAGTAGAAGTCAGTGTAGTGGGGAGGGGACTTAAGGAGATCCGAAGAACGGGCGTAGGAAAAACGGTCCCGCAGGTAGTATCGCTTTTAGGCTTAGGTAAACTTTTGAGTTTTAATTATATACCTATTTGTTTTAAATTCCAAACGCATTGTTTGCTTTAGAGCCTTACGGAATTCTAAAAACTTCGCCAAAACCTAGCAAAATGTTTGTCTTCTTTGGTACTATTGTGAAGTGATTTCCGTTCGTGATTGTAAATACCGTGAGATACTCGACGCGGGCGTCGAGTATCTCACGGTATTTACATATTTATCTCACCCTTTGTGCGGATGAAACACTCATGAATCTAAATATCTGTCACATGTGCTAGAAATAGTCAAGAGAGGTTTATATAGTATGAGAAACGTCAAAATCTTCATGATTATATCTTCTTCTTTCCGAGCCTATACATTTGTATTTAATGAGTTGAACCCAGTTGTTGGCGACAGTCTCTATATAAACCTAGATTAGAAAAAAAAGGCATTCTGTAAAACACCTCTTACTCACTTACTCCGTTTTAATGCAAAAATAACACTTATTTGAAAGACAATAGAGCAATAACGTTCTTGGAACATAATAGGATTTTGAGCTCAGCAAATAACAAAAAAAAACCGAAGCCCTAATAAACTTGTGACTCCGAAGTTCTTCAGTAGATGCCTATAATAGGTACTAAGATAGCTTTACAACTCTCAGAGTTCCATCGAGGCTCGACTTTGCAGAAAACTTTTACAGCATCTAAAATTTACAGAAGGTCACGAATGGAAGCATGTAATAAAAATATTAAAATAAATTCGTTAGTATTCGAGTTACAAAAAGAAGCAGATGGCATAATACACTGGAAATTTTAGCATAACCATTCATTTGACGTTGTCTGTCAACGTCAAACATGCGAATTCGCTCCATCTTGCCTACAGCGTTGACGAGATCCCGCCTCTTTCGGACCACTTGTGGTTAAACCCCAATTTCTCGATATTTTACTATGAACCCCATACAAGATTGTGAATGTTTCTTAATGTTTATAAGTTTTACGATTCGGTGAATGACACTTATGTAATTTGATTCAGAATAAAACGAGTATCATTCAAATTAAAAACAAGTTTTATTATTTTCGTCCCATTTTTATCATTATAAGTCCCAGAAAATTTTGTGAAAGACATATTTTAATATAAAAATCATTTAATTTTAATCACTATTACACCATAACAACGATTACATAATAAACACAGTACACTAAGCAGTCAAAGCATAAACAAAAGACGATAATCTTATCGCGTCTCAAGTGGCCGTTTAGAATGTTTATACAACGTCAACATTCATTCACCTTTGTTTTTTGTGGTCATAAATATGTCACAGTTTGTTAGATGTGTGTTCATTTAGTTAGTTCAAGAGTGACGCTACCCTAAGAAATATTTACAAGTGTTCAAAATGAGCAGAAGTCGTAAATATTTCCTGTTAAAAAGATAGGTAAAAACCAGTAGTTTACAACAAGAAAAGAATGTGCTTCACAAAAAACGGGTTTAACTTATGAAGTGCACAATTGATTGCAAATGTGAAAATTGTTCCAATAACTTAATTAAATTACCTCTCAATTACACATTATACCATAGCTTTAATCGTTTCTAACAATTAAAGCTAAAAGAAAGGAAATCGGGCGATGACGTCATCGACTTTGGAATGGCGGCCGCGTTAAATAAAAATAGAGGAATGAAATTTTAAAATTGCAATATTTTGTTGCTATAATTGAATTTCTTGCACAACATCGTATATTTATGAATAGTTAATGAAATTTTCGTAACGTTTCAATAGTATTTCAGCCATTTACGACAAAATGTGTATACGAAAAGCCGTCACAAAGAATTTCTACGCCGGCCATTTTTTCACTTCGACAACTTATTTTCGCAAAATATATGCGTAAATGTAATAAACTTCATATAACTAATAATTAAATAGAAAGGTCATACACTTTAGTTACGTATTCATGCTTATAAAACCCAAATTCACCAGTCAATCACAGTTTTTTTTATTGTTTCGTTGAGAGCGTCGGCCCGCGAGTGTGCCAACTTTTATAGTGTGTTTTGCGTCCAACACAGCGCCTCAAAAGTGCCATAATGTTAGTAGCAGTGAAGGACATATAGAAAGCTTTGTCTTCCCTGTTCATTGTAACATAAGAACGAAAGAGATAGGCTACGTAGTTTCATAGATAATGGCAAAACAGTGTGACCACGATCCATCCTCGGTACTACGTAGGGGAGCAATCTTATTGAAATTTTCATCCTCGGTAGTACGGAGGCTACCAGTGAAAGGGTATTTGCCTCGTGCCGAAATTTTTGTGAAGAAATAATTTAATTTCTTAAATAATGAAAACAAATGAAATGTGTTTCTATTATATTCACGTGGTATCGTCAAACTTTATTGAGTAAGAAGAACATTGTTTGTGTTGATTTCTATTAAAAAAAATAACCGACTTCCTTAAAAAAAACACTACTAAGTCAAAAATAACTTTAATTTCGAAAGTCGGTGTCTTAGGCTCTGTATTTAAGGTTTTTGCCACCGACTTCCGAAATCAAAGTTATTTTTGACTATGTAGTGTTTTTTTTTAAGGAATCCGGTTGTTTTTTTTTTTTGTAAAAAGTTTTTATTTTTTAACTTTTTAGTTGTGGTAGATACTCCGCACGGATCTAATCGCGTTATTAGTTCATTTGTCGCGGAAATACGTATTGCAAATTTAAGACTTATATGGTTTTCACATGGACCCCATTGTTCAAATGAAACCAAATTAAAACGAAACCATTCGGAAAGCACCAGTTTTCAAATAAAAAAAGAATCATCAAAATCGGTTCACCCAGTCAAAAGTTATGAGGTAACAAACATACGGTATTCGTTCATTTGTCACGCAAATACTTAATGCAAATTTAACACTTATATGGTTTTCACATGGACTCCATTGTCCGAATGGAACCAAATTAAAATGAGACCATTCGGGAAGCACCAGCTTTCAAATAAAAAAAGAATCATCAAAATCGGTTCACCCAGTCAAAAGATAAGAGGTAACAAACATAAAAAAAAATACAGTCGAATTGATAACCTCCTCCTTTTTTTGAAGTCGGTTAAAAAAAGCACCTCAAACGATGTAATCAAACGGTACCAATAACTCGAAGGAAAGCTTTATTTGTTTTCCGATGTCAACAAAATATTGACTTATCGGAGTGGAAAATTTCACCACCTGAAATCTAGCTCGTGCATAGATCCACACACCAATATTGTTTAGTAAACAGACATAATATCAAACCTGCAATTGCAATTTTATGATCCTTTTTAGTCAAACAACAATTCAAGTTTCCTTAAGTAGAATGTAGGTCTGTTTACCGCGTTTCTACCTATGTGATCGTCACTTCTTTGGTGTATGTTGGCCATGTATGTAGTCTTGTGTTCCAGATGATAATGGTTGTAAATATAGTTGCAGATATCCTCATGTATATTTTTATGTATGCGCATAATCGTGATGGATGCAAGATCAGACATCCAAAAGTAAAGCGGTGCTTGTTGCGTACTGCAAACCAGTCAAGTTTAAGAGGGTGTCCTTATCATAACAAATGTATGTATGTACATTGAAAAACTTAACATTATTTGTACTACAAAGCATGATTTTTTTTTTCAGGATGGGAAATCATCATATGACTTCTCCCGCTCTGAGCGGAGCGGGAGGGCGTGTCAGACTTTTACTGACTAAAACCCACCCGTGTTCCATCAGTTGCCCATGTGCCAGGGTCACGGTATCTCTTTCGAACAATCACGCGACCCCGGCAGGCATCGGTCCTAGTAGACCCCTACACTGCTGCTGACATCTCTTTGAGGCGCGCGTGGAACACTGCGCGCCGTCGACCCGAGCTTGGTCCTTACCGGGCGGCGAGCTACCCATTGCTCGTCACCCGCAAGCTCGCGCCTACGGTGGCCGGGAGACCGCAATCGACTCCCGACGCCCGGGGCGTCTCCTCCTGCGGCGGCTAGGGACGTGAGGGCGCAGAGACTGCCACTCCCTCACGCGCCCCGCCTCCTCCTTCGCGAGCATTACTGCTTCGCAGAAGGAGGTGACGGCTTCCCATTCCCTCTCGCTCCGTACCATGGCTCGCACCAGGGCCGGACGCGAAAGGTCGCCGCCGGCGATCGCCTCCACGAGGACACGGCGGTGCTCCACCCAGGCTGGGCACACCTCCACCGTATGCTCCACCGTGTCACAAAGCATGTCTTCTTTAGATTTCAAAGGACGACCAACCAGTTGTGCTATCTTTAACCGACTTAACACTAGAAGCGCTGAACATACCGACACCCCTAGAAGCGCGGATGGATCAATTTTGGCCATTTTATTTTTGCTACAGTAATTTGAAGTGTATACAAATAAAAAACTTGTAATTAGGATACAATGTTTTTATTACATACTAGCTTCTGCCCGCAACTGCGTCCGCGTCAAATTTTTGCTCCCCTGACCCTTCCCGTCACATCAAATTGCCTGCCAGTTTTCAACCATTTTTCGTTACTGTTCCACTTCTTTTGATTGTAGCGTAATGTTATATAGCCTATAACTTTTCTCAATAAATAGGCTACCCAAAACAAAAAGATTTTTTCAATTTGGACCTGAGATTAGCACGTTCAACCAAACAAACAAACTCTATCTGGTAAAAACTAATCTGGTAAAAACCAAAACCGGTTTAACTTAAGTGGTTGCTCCATATTATGTCCCGCTGCAAACTTTAGGTATTTTCACACACCCAATTCCGATCTCTGGTTATTATATAGTTATAGCAAACACATCGACGATAAGACTTGCGATAGAAACAAGGACCGTGTGGAAAAAACTTCGCAGCGATATAACATTTATTAAAGATTTCGGAAGAACGTGGAATAAAGTTCTGAATTTTCTTTCCCACTCTGGGCACCGTGTGTAGGCAGCAGATTTACATAATTGTGTAACTTCTTCATATAATTAGTGGGAGGAACAGCTGGTGGCGGTGGAGATATGAAATTGTGAATGTAACGCGCAATATAATAAATTTGCCTAGAAAAAAAAATATTTTTCTTTGAAAATCTCTTTCTTTCTTTCGTTTCGGACAATCAAACTTCTCTGTAGTGACTGTGATTATTAACACATCATTTCATTATTCAACAAATTCATCCATTGCTAAATTTAATTACTTGTGGTAATGAAAGTTGTGAAGTGGAAGTCACGTGCCAATCGTAGGCGTTTTGTTTTTTTGGAACAGAAATTGTTTTTTTTTTAGTTTTTCACAAAAATCACACTCACACACACACAATACAGGTACGATTAATGTGACAAACAGTAAAAAAAACAACAAAAAATACCCAAATCTTAAGGTAGTTTACAAATACAAATCCAATTTCACATCATAATTCATTACTATTATGTTACAGCAATTCACAAAATATGACATCATGCCTCGGTGCAAAATTATAATGAACGAGCTGGTAATTATGTGATAAATAAGCTAGATGATGAGACTTTTATGTTGCACACGAAATATAACAGTAGTCAATTTAATTATTAATTTTAACGTAAGCCAATTCTTAATGTGTATGAGCTTCATTTATTACTTGAATACCCCGTACGCATGCAATTCCTCACGAAAGGATGGTTAACCTTGACCCTTATAAATACCGTATATCGGTTTAAAATTTTCAAATGGAACGAGTTGGATATTCAATACGATAAATTCTAATTGCTTCAATTACAGAGAATGTTAAAATAACTTGTCTGTACCAGGATATAACAATATAAAATATAGGCAGTTTCATAATGTCGGCAATCTCTCCGTTTACGACATTCTGTTTATTATGCATAAGAATTTCCATCAACAATAGGAAAATCATGTGATATAATTGATGATGAAACGAACTTACCTGTAAGTGAAGTTCTATCCCAAATATATGAGTACGTTTCATTCTTCAGATAAAGTATACACACATACCTTCATTGTACTGGCAACTTCGCACTTTTAAAATATTCGGGTAGATTGAAAAGTCTCCTGCCTAGTCATGCGCTTCGACCGGCGCGGCGCGCGGGCGCTCCTCATTCTTTAGAGTAGGTTTTACAATTTTTTTGTAATTTGGGCTCTGGGACGGGAGGGACCTTTATCTCCGAATGAAACGTACTCATATAATTGGGATAGAACTTCACTTACAGGTAAGTTCGTTTCATCATCAATTATATTACGTACGTTTCATTCTTCAGATAAAGTATACACACGTGTAGATGTTTAGAGATTTAAAAAAATTGTAATTAGGTAGGTATATTAAATGAATAAGATTAAAACTAGTGTTTTACTACTAGAAATCATTTAACTACTTATCCAAACTCCAATATTCTGACATAATTATGTAGGTGGAAAATAACGATTTTATTACTTTTGCTAATAATAAAGTTTACAACATAAATTGAGACAATCATAACAAACATCGGAACAATCAGATAAATACTCTAATAATGTATGAGATAAGCAGGTTATCAATAGGGGAGAAAAACTGATCTTGCAAAACAAGCATCATCGTTCACTGGACGATTATAGAATTTAGCAAACGTCTCTGATGACTGCGACCAACCAACAGTCTTCCTGATGACGTCAAGTGAGACGCCCTGCGCGCGCCGTGGATGTGGTGGCGTGTCGGGTGCTGTGCGCTCCGAACGCCGACACATTGATGCCGCTGTCCGCAAGCACCTGCTTAATCCATCGGCTGATGGTTTGTGTGCAGGCGGCCTTATAAGGTCGCTTGTATGTCATCAGCAGATTTTCTACTGTATTCGGCCTTAAATCTTTTGTAATCGACAAATAATCTTTCAGAGCTGTTGCTGGACAAATATTAATATTCTCATTGAAGGCAAGAATAAAATTGGTTGGTCACGACCAGCAGCAGATGTTTTAATGATATCGGAAATTAAAATGTTCACTCCGTTAGGACAGATATTTGTATTTTTAATTTTAATAGATGTAAGTGTTTGCGCTCTGTGAGCTGTACATAAGGCTAATAAGATTACAAGCTTCTGAGAAATCTTTTGTAAAGATAATTCTTTATTAGGGCCCCAGTGAGCGATGTGTTGTTAAACTATTTGAGGATGCCACGTAGATGCATATTTTGGAATGTTTGGCTTTAATTTATAGATTCCTTTTAACAACCTTTTGATTTGTTCATGAGATCCTAAATCATCACCGAAAAGTAAACTTAAAGCAGAACGGTAACTATTAAGAGAACCGTAAGCTGCACCTTTATTAAATTGTTCCGTTAAGAATGATAACACTGACGGTATACAAGATTTGTATGGATCTAATAATTCGTTGTTATGGCAGTACTGCCACCAATTTTTGTACGCCACACTATATTGTTTAATGTGTTCTTGGCTAAAGATGCCATCATTAAATCCAGAGAGGCCACAGGTACTCCTCGTTTTAAGAACGCGTTCCTGAGAGCTTCGATGCACCCAGGGTAACTCCTTTGATTTGTGGATTCCTAGAGGAAGACCATACTATATTATTTTCGGAATTTATAAAGATTATATTTGAAGTAAGTAATTTTTGTAATAGAGGGAACCAGGGTTGCGAAAGCCAATAAGGAAAGACAAGTATGCCTTCAACCTTATCTATAATTATCTTTTCTAAACATTTTAATATAAGGGGGAAAGGCGGAAAGGCATAAAAGAACATGCCATCCCATGGAATTGTGAACGTGTCTATCGTTAAGGCATCTGGGTCTGGTTTCTAAGATACGTATTGATGGCATTTGGCATTGGTGCGAGAAGCGAATAAATCGATATCTGGCTTGCCTAATCTAGTAATAATTTTATTAAATGCTTTATTAGATAATTTTAGTTCTATGTCTTTGTTAACCTTGCGAGATTCTTCATCAGCTTCTTTATTATCTTTACTTTTAATATAAGAGGCTGTTATCAATAAATTTCGCTCTTCGCACCATTGCCAAATTTCTCGTGTCAGGTCATTTAAATGGAGGTATTGGATACCACCCATGCGATTTATATAGCTTAATGCCGTTGTATTATCAATACGTAATAAAATGGAACAATTACGTATGTTGCGTGTTGTTCGCTGCCAGGCCAAGCCTCACTATCGGATTTCAATAGCGCTGTGGAAGTTATGATGGGGGGCTCTGGAGACAAGAGTGGCTAGCGTACTGTCCGCCGTGCGCGGAGCAGAACAATACAATAATCAAGTTAAACAAAAGACTCACCTCATGGTAGAAGAACACCTGCTCTGGAGCCTACCTGGTTTTATGTATATAAGTGAGTATATATGTATCGTGTTGTGACGTTATGAGTATTCTCCAAGATACAACGAGGCCGCTCCAAGAGGTATGCCATCCAGACATGCGGTCTCCAACACTTAACCTTCAAAGTTCTTCAGTTTCAACAAACTAAACCCGTGTTATTTCACAAATGGGGTTGATTATACACAAAACAATACGATCACGACTAATTGTCCAACAAAACGATCGGTTTAAAGGGATTAATTTACAAATGGTCGCGAAAACCAAGCGGCGACGAAACACCCATTTTCCAAGCCAAAATCAAAGAGAAGTGTCAAAGTCAAAACTGACAAGTGAGATGTCACTCCGTTCGGGCGCGTTCCGTTAGGCGCATAGAGTAAACAACGGGACGAAACATGTAAAACATTTAAGGCCAAAAAACACCGCCATCAGCTCCAAATAGTTGATTTGGAATTCTAACTCGGTTGACTTTCATTTACCGTTAACTCTTTCGTTATCACAAAATGCGCCCCAGCCAGACCTGGAGGCGTCTGTAAAAATTTCCAGTTGAAACTTATCAGGTCTTAAGGAAGTAGCTGTCGAAAAAATGTTCTGAGACCACCATTCCAGGTCCGGCAGTATTACTGGCGAAAAGCGAAATTTAGATTCATAATATGTTGTATATGTCTTTAACGCTAAGTATTTCTGTCTCTCGAGACGTTTTGTATACACCCAACCGTATCTAAGCGCCGGACAGGCGGATGTAAGAACACCTATTAAACCAGCAAACTCTTTAATATTGCAACGTGGTAAGGACATATATTTTTTAACTAATTTTGAAATATGTACTCGTTTATCATTCGGTAAGGATAACGACATGTCAATAGTATTATAAATAAAACCTAGAAATTTAACCTGTTGTGACGGTTGTAAAGAGCTATAAGTACGACCATGACATAACAAGTCATCGAGATATATGACAGATGGATAGCCGCGGTATCTGAGATGAGTCACTACCTCTTTCATAATTTTTGTAAAAGTTCTTGGTGCCGATGATAAGCCGTAAGGTATTGCTTTAAATTCATAAGTAGAATTTTCACCGAATTCGTTTTGAAATTGGATTCTTAAATATTTTCTTTGTGATGGATTAATCGGAACCAATAAATAGGATTCCTTTAAATCGATTGTGACCATAAAGCCATAATAAGGAATTAATTTGCAAGCTGTTCTATAGTCCTCCATTTTAAAATGATTTTGAGTTACGAATTTATTTAACAATTTCAAGTTTAAAATAAATCGTTTGCTGCCATTTGATTTTGAAGTTAAAAATATTTTAGAAATAAATTGATCTGACTGTGGCTCACATTTATTTATCGCGCCTAATTGTAACAATTTATCGATCGCTATAGACATGTCTCTCTTTTTTTCACCTGTAAAAGTGTTAGAGGGTACAACATGTTGATAAATATCTTTTGAAAATGGGATCACGTAACCATTTTGAATCCAATTCAAGATGTTCTTATTATTAGTAATGTTGATCCAGCAATTGTAAAAATATTGTAAACGACCTGCGTGTACCTGTACCGCTAGCGGCGTGTGTGGGCACGGTTCTTGCTCTGGCTGGAGGAAGTTCGAGGCCTCGTCGTCGTCGCCGGCCGCCGGTACGTTGTCGCTGCTCGTGGATACCCTCCGCGCCCCCCCCCCCCTGCTCACCGAGGCGTAACGAGGGCCCATCGCGGTGTATAACGAGGGGCCCATGGCGTTTCCCGAAAACCGAGTCCTCGCTGTCGATGTTCCAGCTGCGGGTGCGGGGAAAGACGTCGCCCTTTGAACGGATTTTTTAATGAGCGATCATTGTCGCTCAATAGCTTTAGAAGCTTTAATAGTCTCTGAGAGCTTTTCTCCGAAAAGCGTCTCGTCTCTTTCATGGTCTTTTATAAGTGGCGTAAAAGTTTTGTCTAGACAGGGAGTTATGAGTTTTGTTCTCACTTGGGTTTCGGTATAATGTAGGTCGGTCAGGATCCTACAGCTGTCAGAAAGTATTTTAATAGCCTGAATTTTATCATCACCTAAGAGAAGCAGGGTAATAGCTTTATTAATTGCGCTTATGCCGAGACCTAGTTGGTCTTGTTTTAACTGTATATTTTTATCACGATTATTAACGATTTCTGAGACCGCAGCTTTAATTTTCGGGATTCAAAATAGGCGCCTTAAGTATTTTTTCCTTGGGATCTTTGGCAAGTCCTTTTTTCAATAAAGGAATCCAACGTTGTGCCAAAGTGTGGTGAATATTTTCGCCGTAAGTTCCCTGTTCATCCGTGGTATCGCCCAGGGCTGATAGTAATTGGGTCAAGCTGCGTAGATTCATCCTGCGCTAGTTTCATTGGCGCCTCTGGAGTCGTTTTAACGTTTTCTTGGACGTCATGAGATTCAACCGGATCGTGAAACTGCGTCGCCGTAATATCGTCTTGCATGGTTCCGTGGTCTGAAACGACCAACAACGTTTCAAATGTGAACAAGCAGGCGAATGGGCACGCCACAATTGCGGCGGTAAGTCCCCTCTTTGAGGAGTGGATAGAGAGGCGTCACGGCGTCCTCACCTTCCGCCTGACGCAGGTTCTCACCGGGCATGGGTGCTTCGGTGGGTTCCTGTTCAGGATAAAGCGGGAGGATACGTCCGGGTGTTTCCATTGCGAGGATCGTCTGGAGGACACGGTGGAGCATACGGTGGAGGTGTGCACTGCCTGGGCGGGGCACCGCCGTGTCCTCGTGGAGGCGATTGGCAGCGGCGACCTCTCGCGTCCGGCCCTGGTGCGAGCCATGGTACGGAGCGAGAGGGAATGGGAAGCCGTCACCTCCTTCTGCGAAGCAGTAATGCTCGCGAAGGAGGAGGCGGGGCGCGTGAGGGAGTGGCAGTCTCTGCGCCCTCATGTCCCTAGCCGCCGCAGGAGGAGACGCCCCGGGCGTCGGGAGTCAATAGCGGACTCCCGGCCACCGTAGGCGCGAGCTTGCGGGTGGCGAGCAATGGGTAGCTCGCCGCCCGGTAAGGACCAAGCTCGGGTCGACGGCGCGCAGTGTTCCACGCGCGCCTCAATGAGATGTCAGCAGCAGTGTAGGGGTCTACTAGGACCGATGCCTGCCGGGGTCGCGTGATTGTTCGAAAGAGATACCGTGACCCTGGCACATGGGCAACTGATGGAACACGGGTGGGTTTTAGTCAGTAAAAGTCTGACACGCCCTCCCGCTCCGCCCAGAGCGGGAGAAGTCATTTGATGATTTCCCATCCTGAAAAAAAAAAAAAAAAAAAAAAACAAGCAGGCGAAAGCGTTTAAACCCTCGTGTCGACCCGCAGTCAACCTCCAGGTATATTTTACGCATCATGCTATACCTTCGTAATACCCTCAATGTGATATCCTCCAGGCTAGCTTAGAGATGCTAATCGTTGTTTAGACCTCATAAAAATAATCACCTCTGCCTAAGCCCTCCGGGAATACAGGCGTGGTGTGTTAAAAATAATAATTGGCATACAAATGCGGTATATACACTTTTGTAAATGGTTGGAAACTCGTACACAAAATCACCTAATAAAAATTACATTTTAACTAACCTTGATTTTTCTCGGAATCCGACAAAGATGAATATATTATGCGACATTACGCGACTTCGTTTTTTGTTTGCGCGTTCTTTAAGTCTTTAAATTTTATTTTCATAATAACAAATTTTACTGTCTGCTTTACACTTAGACATACTTAAAAGTAAAACCGATATAATTTTAAGGAAATAACACTGAATTTATAAAGGTATTGGAGCGTGAGTGCTTGTTGCCGCGCACAATAAAAGAATGAGGAGCGCCCGCGCGCCGCGCCGGTCGAAGCGCATGACTAGGCAGGAGACTTTTCAATCTACCCGAATATTTTAAAAGTGCGAAGTTGCCAGTACAATGAAGGTATTACATGTGTGTATACTTTATCTGAAGAATGAAACGTACGTAATATAATTATGCAGTCGGAGACGACGTGCTACGCACCGCTACGACGTGCTACGAACCGCTACGCCACGTTTTGCTACAAAATGCTACTAGCGGATACGTCAATAGTCGCTGGTACGATACTAAAATACTAAGATCCAGTAAAATTGCACCTCGCAACTATATAAGTTAGAGGTAAATTCGACAACATAGTAAATATTTTTATCATTGTATCATTTTATTGTAAGTTATATATCGATAAGTGGCTTTCCTCAGGTGATATTTTGGTTACCAAGGAATTGTTTCACTTCAGTTAGTTTACAAACTAACACTACTAGTACTACTAGCAAAGTTAACGGAGCTAACTAGCTAGTTAGCTAGCTAAGCTAATAAACATGTGTGTTGTAATTTGGGTAAAGTTTATAATATAATGATAAAAACTTAGTTCCGGATAAGTGCCCAGTTTTGTGAAATTAACTGTATTTCTATACAAATTGGGTTCTTAATACAATAACAAGCTTGATTGTTTAGGCTTAATCTTAATAAAAACCTTGTTTAAAGATAAGAGAGAAGAAGTTTACATAATTATGGAATGAGGTAATTCTGGCATAGAAGTTGCCTGCCTCAGTCCATATACATATATGTATATACTTACTACTAATTTAGTAGTACGTATCGCAATAATGATAGAAAATAAAGTTGCTCATTAAATCTCTATCAAAATAGGGTTCAAAATTGAACTCCACTCTACATGGCTTTCAACAAACACCAGAGTTAAGAACACTACTACTTCAGAAGTTTTCAATCACAAACTAAACATGTACTGCCTCAAGTGTTGAGACGATGGACGAACAGATTGCAGCTCGCGATCTTTAATCTGAATGTCAAACCGAGTCGCGAAAAACAGGAATCGAGTCACAAACTATCAGCTACTGAATACAAGTGTGGATTTTTAAATCGAGAGCAAAAGAAAAGTGCGCTATAACTAGGCTTTTGCGTCAGTTAGGCGGTATTATACAGTGGTGTTGGATTCAGGATAAGATAACAAGCTATGTGAAGATTTTGTTGTGCGTCTTTCGAATAACGCTAACAACCAAACGATTACCACGTAAAAGTAATTTTCTTACATCATTCTGGCCGCTCAAGGTTTATATTTTTATTGGGTTCCTTACTTAAAATTCATGAAGTTGTTGGAAAACTTAACTAAATTTATAAAGGTCTTTTAGGTATGTAATTTATTTTGGGAACTATTTATATAAGCTTTACCAGCCCAAGATTTTTGGTTCTCGCCATAAATTAAAATGTAACTTTTAGCCGGAAAACGTTATTTAGTCAATATCAAGTATATTGACTAACTACATTTCACTATAGTACAGTCTACAATTTGTATTGTTATGGTTTGTTATTTGTTTTGTAAACTCATAAAGCACTAAACATACTCGACCTTAATAGATATAATCTAAATTCCAAGGTGACAGAATGGCTACTTCAACAGGATTACCCACAAACAGAATCACTACATACATACATCGCATAATAAAAATAACATTAATGTATCAGTTAATACTCACAAAGGACCCTCACCCAATTTCACAACTTACATTAACACAAGCACACACACCCATACACATACACACACTCTTATCCTCACCCCCACATACACCCACACCCACGCACACATGGACGCCATAAACTTAAACTCAAACTACTCTTCCTTTCTTTACTTTAATTACAAACTAACCAAATTTTTATAATCATTTGGTAGATTGACATAACCCACGAGTTGTATAAATCTTACTGTATCAACCCTATAGCCGAACACTGTCTTTCAACAAGTATTAAGTATGTGTGTGTAGCAAAAATAATTAAAACCTTTTGTTGTTTATTTTACAAAGCAAACCAAAAATATGCGAGAACGAGTTCGAACGAGCTTGAAATTCTCACTCACACACAGTCAGCTATAGATGGTTTTATGTAGACTTTATCTATACTAATATTATAAAGAGGAAAAATTTGTATTTTTGTTTGTTTGTTTGTAATGGATAAACTCAAAAACTACTGGACCGATTTTAAAAATTCTTTCACTTTTAAAAGCTACATTATCTGCAAGTAACATAGGCTATATTTTATTTTCGAAAAAATAGGGGTCCGTAAGATGTTTAGGTTTTTCGGGCCCAAGGTGTAAAAAATCATACAAAAAAGTTCTTTATTAATATGTCTTCGAAGTACCAGGTTGTCATAACTTGGTAGGAGCTCACCTAACATTGGTATGTGATAGCTAGAAAACGCTTTGGTCTTCGAAGTACCTGGTTGGCATAAATTGGTAGGAGCTCACCTAACATGGGTGTGGGGTAGCTAGAAAACGCTTTATGTCTTCGAATCATCAGGTTGGCATAGCTTGGTAGGAGCTTGGTAGGGTGGTACGAAGTTCGCTGGGTCAGTTACTACATTATAATTTTTGAATTTAGATACCTCTATGAGTAACGAAACATGATATATTTGCCAACCCAAACAATAATTCACAACAAAAGATAAAAATCATAAAATGCTTACTAAGCTAGCTAATGCATCTCAAATTAAGATGGTTACGAGATGTAATTTAACTCTCATGAAACTCTTAAGAAGCTCTCTTCTCTCTCTCTCTCTTCTATTTTGCGAATTAAGTGTCTTACTACCAACTACCGCCGTAGCTATTCATAATGTTTCGAGGCAAGACACAGCGTCGCACGTCGTATTCGACTGCATATATGTATATCTATAACAATAAGATTCCCATGCATAATAAACTAATTGCCTTAACAGGGTTAACTAATTCCCTTCACCTTGTCGACATTATCAATTTACCAATAAATTTGCGTTATTCAGTGGTAACGGCGGTGACTTTTTAATTTGGTCATAGATTCGAACCCTGACAGGCGGTATACTTTGTGTAATTTACACACACCACTGCTCTCAAAAACGGTGAAGGAAAAAACATCATGTCCTAAAACCAAAAATTTGAAGACAAGTAACATCTACTCACCCACCAGGTAGTGGATGTCAACCCACACCCTCTAACCCAGGGGTTCCCAACCTTTTTTTGTCTACTGCTCACTTTAAGAATAAATTATTTTTTAACGCCCCCCTTTTTAAACATACTTAAAAACCGCTAAGTACTTATAACTGATTATTGAAACGCAAATTTATAGTATTTGGACAGAGTATCTTTTATTGAAAATAAAACAAACATAATCAATTCTTATATAAAAACTAATGTGAAGGTTGAATCTGATGCTGTTCAATAAGTTTGTTGATATCAGGTTCCAATTTACTCAAAAACAGCCGCAAGTCACCACGTTCGGTAACACGCAAACGATTTCTCTTTTTAGTAAGCAGCGTTGCCACAGCACTAAATCCACGTTCACACAAATATGACGATGGGAATGCTATCAAAAATCGTTGAACAATTGGCCACAATCTAGGGTACAATTACGGGATCGGTTTTTGTAGCCAAAAATTCTTGATATCCATTTTTGAACTTGATTTTTATTTCTTCGTTTGTTGTCAATTCTATAAGTTCTTCTTCCAGCTGAGGTGACGTTGCTGCGTTGACATTTGAAAATGGATCCAACACCCAGTCTGGTATTTCCAAGTTTAAAATGTCCTGGTATCGTTCGGTGAAGTCAATGTGGAGGTTTTCCAAATGTTGGCAGTAGGCAAACAAGTCGTCGTTACTGCAGTATACTGATAAATTCGGAAAATTGTGAAACTCACGTCTGCCCATATTCTTTTTGTGCAGAAGCAGTTTGGCTGCGAAAGCAGCAACGACATTTTTTTTTTAAATTAAATTTAGTTCATCGCCTTGCAGTTGGAGGTTCATGTCGTTGAACATTTTATACAGGTCTGTCATGTAAGCTTTATCATTCTTTGATGTTATGAGCTTGTTGCGCAGTTCTGTATCTTTAGTTTCCAAGAACTCTATCATAGAGTCAAACAGGTTGTAAAATCGAATCAGACAATTGCCTCTTGACAGCCAACGAACTTCAGTATGAAGCAACAAACGGTTGAAATCTTCGTCATTAGTAACACAAAGCTGATGAAATAATCTATCATTCAAAGAGCTGCTACGGATTTTATTGACTGCTTTGATGACATATTGCAGTGATTGAAATAGTCGTTCACTTAAGTTTCTAGCAACCAAATGTTGTCTATGAATAACGCAATGTATAGCAAGGACATCTGGAATTTTATTCTTTAAGTATGCTATGAAGCCTTTATGGCGCGCTGTCATAGCCGGAGCGCCATCCGTAGCAACTGATATAATATTTTTCAAAGGAATCTCTTTCTCTTCACAAAACTTTTCCAATGTATTGAATATGGTTTCGTCTTTTGTATCTGTCTCCAAATTTCTGGCAAACAATAGGTCTTCACGTATTTTCTCATCTTTAATAAACCTCACGTAAGATAGCAACAACGCTTCATTAGTTGGTAAAGTGGACTCATCGAACTGAATTGAGAATTGACTAGTCCTCAGATGATTGCACAATGATTCTTCAATGTTTTCAGCCATTTCATCAATTCGTCTTTGCACAGAATTATTACTCAAAGGAATTTTTCGGATAATATCTGCGGCCGGTTTATGAAGCACAGTAGTTATTACTTCCTTTATTGCTGGCAAAATTAACTCTTCTCCGATGTCGTGTGGTTTGCCTTTTTGGGCAATTAACAAAGAGATATTGTACGAAGCTCGAAGTCCGTCGTCATCTTGCTTAGCAGCCGCCGAAAATAGTTTTGATACACTTGGCTGAGTATTATGCTTCTTCTCTAGGTCTTGAAAATATGCTACATTCTTTTCTGTCTTATCTGGATGCATTTTATTCAAATGATCTTGCAGTCTTGAAGGCTTCATTGCTTCGTTCGAAAATGTTTTTAGACATAGAAGACACAAAGGCGACGACGGGTTTGTGGGATTTTCAATAAATCCGAATGTAATATATTCCGCAGAGTATTGCCGTCTCTTCTTTTTTACTTCCGACATTGTTTTGTTTTAAGAAATACGTAAGTGTTGAAATCAAGTACTGCTTATCTATTATGCGCGAAACCGCAAATGAAAATAAAATAAATTTACGTCGTTTATATAGGATTGCATAAGCAGCACGCACCAACAGGAATAAGACAAACGTGCATAAACTCGTTTATCTCATTCGACGCCCAATCGTTCTCGACAAGCAAGAACAAGTATTATAGAACCAGCCGATTGGTATAGGAATGTACAATTCGGATTATTTAACAAAAACTTGTTAAAACATGATTGCCCGCGGTCTTTTATATCGAACCGAGTTTGAGCTATATCTTAATGAATATTAGTTGATGTTCACAAGATGTAGTCGAGAGTCGAGAGCTCAGTCGGTGTCTAAGAGTCTTCCTAGCTAGGTAGATGAAATTATAAATCGACCCCAAAGCCCTACACAATGCCCCCTTTTTTTCTGGGTCTCTTACCGCCCCCCTTTAGGCCCACGTTGGGAAAGACTGCTCTAACTGATAGAGGACCCTTATCCCAGCAGTGGGCACATTATAGGCTAAGTATGTTATTTTTCATTTAATATTCTGATACAATCAAGTCATTAGTTAGATAGCATTTTATGCAATTATACCACACCATTGCTACGGTTTTTCGAGCATAACATTAGCATAATTCTAATATTGTGAGCTATTTATGACGGTATCTACAATTAGAGGCATAGAGAAGATTAGAAGCAAAAGCTTACCGATACACATTACTTGCCGATATTGCATACCGATGAATTGCTAGCACCTGATTTTTAAACAATAGATGAAGTAAAAAATATTTTTTTTAAGACAATGAAGATTTACGATTAGATTACGATGTATATATCTAATATTTTTAAAAAATGCAACGTGTTTATCACGATTTAAACTAGCATTTGCAATCTTACATCTTAGATAATAAACTGTTTAAGCAGGATGCCTACTTGATTACTATGTGATATTGTAGATTGAATAGAAAACCTGCCTTCAAACAAAACTCGTTCTATAAATACAAGATCCCTAACCGGTCTTATGCCGGAGCAAATTCTCGGCATTACATAGCTATCTCCGTCGGTCAGTGATGTGCAATAATACCTCACGAGTCACTGCCTGCGCCCGCTTGCCTTCAGAAAAATGATGTATGAAATGTTTTACCTATCAACGCAAGATTTCCTGTTATGTTACGCTGATATAAACACTTGTTTAACCGTTTTCAATATTTGTTTTTGATTCGATACCAGTGATGAATACAATGGAAATATTTAATTCAACCCAGAGTGGATAGCACCATTTCTGTTATTTTTTTGCAGTTAAACAGTAAATTAAAAAATATCTAATTATTCTGGTACGCCACGCTAAGTTTAGAGCAAAGCCGCCTAAAGTGGCGTATCTAATATTTTAAAACTTCATGTAAACTCTCTTTTCCATTATGTTCGCGGTAACCTTCGGCATTCCTTAGCCAGCTTCGTATCACACATCATATCGAATTAACTGCACAATGAACTGGTAAATAAAAAACCATTGCCATTGTTACTGAAGAATGTGGGAACTACGGAATCGATCGAGAGTACAATTAGAAATGGATTTCACTTATAGACGTATATTCGAAGACTGGAACGCGGCTCGTAACGTACAATAACTTAATTCTAAGTACCCTACTCTTACGAATATATTACAGTTACCAACAAGGGTTTTACCGTTGCGTTGCGCTAGTCTGCAGCCTTTATGGTATGCTTGTGTCATATTTCCAGGAAAATGTTGTGTTTATTGAAATAAAAGACAATGTTGAGCAGACTTGGTTTAATGAGACTAGGATCACAGTTTACACAGAGCACGTTCAGTCGTGGTATTTCAGATGAGATCAGACAGAGTAATGCCGGACAGGTACAGAGCGGAACCATAGATGATAATCTAGTGATGTACATACTAATTAATTACTAAATAGTGATGTTACAACATCCCCCTTGTTGAGTTCAAATTAAACCCCTGACAAACAATTAATAAGATGTACATTGACAAGCGACTTTACCTACATGACAACATGCTCTATGATACTTATAGTTATATTAAATCTAAACAACATTCTTATTAATACTGAGTTACATTTAATCTAGACAACCTTCTTAATACTACTAAGTTAATAGTGACATGGTTAATCTATTTCGTCTATTAACCTTCTTGGTGGTTTTACAATTCGACCTGACCTGGTTGTTACGCTTGAGGATATATGAGATGTGGATTCTTGAAGTGTTGACTCCTGTCTGTCACCTTCCTCTCTCCCCTGCGACGAGTTGGATTGCATAGGAGGGTTTGCATAGTTTTGAGAATACTTATGTCTTAAGTGTATTCTATTTCTCCTATACTGTACACCATTGAGATCCTCAAGAACATACGACCTATTGTTCATCAATCTTTGTTTGACAATAGCTTGTTCCCAGTTACTTTTAGGATTTCTTTTAAAATAGACATGGTCATTGTAATGTAACATTGACATTAACTTAGTATTTTTGTCATAATTCCTAGATTTATTTTCATCATTTTTCTTGACTGACTCTTTGTAATCCTAAAATGTTACTACTTTTGGCTTTAATCTCTTATATGATACTGGAATATTATCTCTCAAGTTTCTTGACATTAACAATTGAGCTGGTGATGACAAATTATTTTTTGGTGTATTTCTATACGGTAATAAAGCTATGTATGGATCTGTTTTGTTTTCTTTACCTGGTACATGTATTACTTCTAAATCATACTTTTGTACAGTTAACATCATACGCTGTAATCTAGCGGGGACATCATGCAATGGCTTTTTGAATAAATAGACTAATGGCTTGTGATCAGTATGTACTGTGACTCTATTACCATATACATATTGTTGAAATTTTTCATAACCAAATTGAATTGCTAGTAGCTCTTTTTCTATCTGCGCGTATCTTTCCTGGGTTTCAGTTAAAGTTTTTGAACTGTATGCTTTTCTGTAAAATTACTGCTCCTAAAGCTGATTTTGACGAATCAACTGACAAGACTAATGGAATCTTAGGATTGTAATGAGCTGAAACTGGTGAGTTTGTAATCTCATCTTTAAATTTTTTGAGACATTGACTATGATTCTCATCCCAAGTCCAGACTGAATATTTTTTCAAAAGATTTCTTAATATTTGTGTTTTTTCTGACAAGTTACTAATAAAAGGTCCTAAATAATTAATCATACCCAATATTCTCTGTAACTCTTTGACATTTTTTGGTGTGGGCATATTGCCAATGGCTTTGACTTTTTCTTGATCTGCCCTAGCACCATCTTTACTGAAGACATAACCCAAAAAACATACTTCTGTGATTAAAAATTTACATTTTGACTTGTTAAATTTTAAATTGACTTGACGAGCTCTTTGCATGACTTTGTGTAATCTTTCATTATGAACTGGCTCATTTGGTCCATAAACCAAAATATCATCTATGAATATTAAGACTCCTTCGATATCACCGAATAGATTCATCATGACTCTTTGAAAGATTTCAGACGAATCATTTATGCCATATGGTAATCTTAAATACTTATATCTACCAAATGGTGTTTGAAAGGTACATAATTCAGAACTGTATTCATCCAGACGTAGCATCCATAAACCCAAAAATGCATCTAAATGGGAAAAACATACAGCCCCTTCGAGCTGAGACCTAATCTCATCAATTGACTTAAGTGGATAGAATTCTCTCATGATGTTTTTATTCAAATTTCTAGGGTCTAGACAAATTCATAACTGACCTGAACTTTTTACAGTTATGACGACTGAGTTAACCCACTCTGTTCGTTTTGTAACCTTCTCAATAACTTGCATCTCCATCATGCGATCCAACTCTTCGTTTAATCTCCCTTGCAAATGGAACTTTCCTGGGCGGATCAACACATGGTACTGCATCAGGCTTGAGTTTAAGATGACAGACTGGAGGTAGACATCCAAGTCCCTGAAAAACATCATTATAT
The DNA here is from genome assembly GCA_932294355.1 of Aporophyla lueneburgensis. Lineage (NCBI taxonomy): Eukaryota > Metazoa > Arthropoda > Insecta > Lepidoptera > Noctuidae > Aporophyla > Aporophyla lueneburgensis. The sequence continues at coordinate 20,553,184 of OW028749.1, forward strand.
TGTGTAAGAATTTGTTTACAAAAATCCTGCTTTGATACTGAAAAGACACGTCTTATAATTCCTAACCTTTCACATGTTGGTAGACCAAGAACATTTGGACAATCTAAATCTGCTACTATAAACATTATAGATTCGACGACGTCATTATTATTGACGCACAATTTACAATTTATGTTTACTTTGCCTACAATCGGAATGGATTTTCCACCAAATCCTGTGACATTTATTTGACATTTGACAAGTGACACTTTTGACAGGTTATAAAATGTTTGCTTTGACACAATCTTGAAATCTGCACCGAGTCTATGATGCATTTAATTTGTTTATTTCCTACTACTAAGTTGATTTCCCATGACTGTTTTGCATGGTTACTATCCACAGTGTTGACATTCTTTACTGTATGACTTATATCTGAGTGACTAACTAATGATCCGTTGTATGTCTGTGAATACTGACGACTGTTTCTCAGTTGATGACATTGTGTTTTGTTGTGTAATCCCTCAAACTTGTGACTGTTTACATCATTGAGATGTAAGTATGGACTTCGACATTTTCTATTTTGACTATTTGACTGGACGTTGGATCTCTCAGATATGTGACTATTTTCATCATTGAGATGTTGATTATTTTCAGTACATCTCTCAGACTTGTGACTGTTTTCATTACAGAGATAATAGGAATGGGGACGTTGACTTTTGGACTTGAGGTTGGATCTCTCCGACTTGTCACTGTTCTCATCCTTGAGATACGGTGACTGTGACTGTCCCATCTGAAATACCACTACTGCTGTGTTTTTGTGTCCGTGTCTACTGTTCTGACTGTGTGAGTGAGACTGACTATGTGTTGCTGTGTTCTGACTATTTGACTGACTACTATGTGCCGTATGATTCACATAATTATCTGAATGACTTTTACTCGTCTTTAATTGACTGTTCAACATGCCAACAAAATATTCTTGACTACTATTACCTGAATTAAACGATTGCAACTGACTAACTTTTTTATTCTTGAGACAATGTTTAGCAAAATGACCAAAAGATTTACATGACCTGCATTGAACGCCTTTAGCTGGACATTTGTAGCGATGAGACTGCCCACAGCGGCTGCATGTCTTCGAGTTGCTGATGTGGTTGCTGTTTGAAGCTGATGCTGACTTGCGACTGCTCGAAGCTGACTGGCGACTGCTCGACCTGCGACTGGAAGCTCGCTGTTGACCATCTTGTCGACTACGGCTCCTCCGACTGAGATGCATGACGTTTTTACTGGCGACACTGGTACCTTTGACGATTTTTTCAGCATCCTGCTGAGCGATTATGAGTGTCCTCGCCAGCTCTTGCATTCTCTGATATGTCAAATCAGGTTCTTGCAGTAACCTCTGACGTACATCTGACGAATCTATATTGAGGTTTGCTATAAGAATATCTCTAACTAACGACTCTCTGAGCGTGCCAAACTCACATTCTCTGCTTTTATTTTCCAAATCCGTGAGGAATTCGTTGATGTTTTCAGATTTTTCCTGCCTACGTGTGAAGAATAGGTATCTACACATCGTCACATTTTTTCTTGGTTCAAAGAATTTGTCGAATTTGGACTTGACTTCCTGGAGTGTGCTTCCATCAATATTTAGGTTAAATGTGTTAAATATATTGAGACCACGTTCTCCAATTAAATGCAGTAGAATGGCAATTTTCCGCTTCTCGCGTATCTTGTCCAGGCCTGTGGCTAGCAAATATAATTCCAGCTGCTGCCACCATCTCTTCTACGCCTCCGCATTATTATTTGCTGGATCCGACGAAATGTGGAGTTTTTTCAAGCACGTGCTTAAGGTTTGATCATGTCCGCCATCATTGTCGTCACTCGTGGCTTGGTTCGGCATTTTCTGGACCGATCTTCTTTATTTTTTCTACACGACTTCTGACACCATGTTGTGTTTATTAAAGGAAAAGACAATATTGAGCAGACTTGGTTTAATGAGACTAGGATCACAGTTTACACAGAGCACGTTCAGTCGTGGTATTTCAGATGAGATCAGACAGAGTGGTGCCGGACAGGTACACAGTGGAACCATAGATTATAATCTAGTGGTGTACACACTAATTAATTACTAAATAGTGATGTTACAACAGAAAAGAAAAATATTTGTTTGTTGTACGGCGCATGAGTTCTGTACTTCTTTTTCTGTACTCAAAACCGTAATAACTAGTTCTCTAGCTGCAGTACCTCTGTAGGATATACATAAATGCACGATATTCTTTTCTCAAGCAGTAAACTGTACTCAATGCAATAAATGATTAGAAACGCCTGAAACATTTTGACTTTCATATGGCGAAAATCGTGAAAGGACGTTGAACAATCTGCGTGGTATTCTAATCTGGTGTGCACAATGGCAGCTGGCAGTGAATAACGGAAGTGGGGCTCCAGTTCAACAGTGAAGTGCTTGTGAGCGTGAACACAGATGAATATGGACTATTTTAATGAAGCACTATTTCGTAGACACCGGTTTTGTATACATTATTCGTTGCATGTATAAAAAGGGATTTGATGTTCTCAGTTTTTATTGTTGTTAGTTAAGCTGGTTTCTCATTACTTGAAACTGATTGTGCTCTTGCAAGAAGGACTTTTAAGTGGATTACAGTCACAATAAGTAAGAAAGTAAATGGAATGAAAAAATGTTTATTTTGTAAATGGGATATAGGAATTACTTCAACATGTCATATTATTAAAAATAAGCTACAAGGAGTTGACATGTACTATCTGACTAAACTCAATGGTCAAACTCTCTTTTAAAGGCCAAACTAAATCTTGGTCGGACACAATGTAGAGTAGTGAATGAAGTTCTCTTTTGACGAAAAAACCAAACAAATTTAAGCAGAGCAGTATAGTCAATAACATTGTAGCTGAATTCAAAACTTGTAGAACTCAACGTCACAACAACAACAAAGAAGTCTATTCAATTCTAAAATAAACAAATTTTGCACCACACTTAACAATTCTAAATCCAACAGCACAACGGCAGATAGGTAGTTTCTAACAAATTCAACATGCTCCACCGCTACATGCAACGAATCCAACTTTTAATGAGCGAGACCACATCGAACAGCACACCAGCTAACAAATTGTTGAAGTTTCACCCCCACATATTTACCCATCTCTGTGTATAACTGTCTGCAACTGTTTTGCTGACGATGCAAGTTTCTACTTACCCTTGAAAAATACTTTCTGAACGCAGATGATCAAGTTCTCGTGATCATCTGCGTAGAGAAGGCATTTGACAGGCAACTCGCTCATTGTCATTGTCACCCACTTTCAAATCTGTCAGACAACTATCCATGTATAAATTGAACAGCCACGGTGACGCTATACAGCCCTGTCTAACACTCCTCGAAATGCAGAACCAGTTCGTGTATGCCTCAGTTATCCTAACAAAAGCACTGGAATAACTTATAATCTTTAATTTCAGTGCCTGTAGCAAGCGCTAGTCCACACCGAAAATGAATGGTGCTGACCACATTTCTACTCTGCACACACTGTCATAGGCCTTCTCCAAGTCAACAAAAACACAGTAGACTTTCTTGTGCTTTGCCAGATGTTTTTCGGCTATGCGACTTAGATGGAAGATATTATTCATAACTTTATTTGCATTCCATAATGTTAAAAGTTCAGTCAAATGGCTTAATGCTAATGTATAATTACAGACTACGGACGAATTACGGACGACTAATATTTAGCCATGCATGTAAGAAAGTATGTATTTGTGTAGGGTGGTGACTGTCCTTATCCATCTCTCTCTAAATTCTGCCTGCACATCCAATATTTTCTCACCTGACGCTCCTATCACTTTATTATTAAAATGTTCGCATACAATTTACCAACCACACTCAATTAAAGACTAATACCGCGGTGGTTTTTACACTCCTACTGTGAGCCTTTTCCGTTGTATAGTGGTACAAACATCAAAATACATATGAACAAAATAAACTTTGTCAGGAGACCTAACGATCGGTAGAGGAGAAACAAAATCCAGCAAATCAGTGCTGGTGCATTTTAAAAGATAAACGACTGGTTGCATATTTTAGTATTTAAGATTACTTTAGAATATTCTTCTGTGAATAAATAGAAACGAAAATTTAAACAGTCCCCTCAGACTATTGTAGCAAACTACGAAACCGTAAGTAGAATTAAATTGTACAAAATATTAGCGCGTTATAATAATAGTTCGTTAATCTTTGTGTCCTTTCTGAAAAATACAGCTTTTCATTGTCACACGAGTCTTAAAGGAAAATGTTCATATTCAAGACACGATAAACTTAACATGTTTCTGTCAGAATAAATAGAAAGCGAAAGGAATACCTAGTTACAAATGAAAAGTGTAACATTATTTGAAAACAAATAAATACTTACTGGAGCCTTTTAGTCCACACTACAGGCTTTTTTTGTGGGTTCAAAATCATCAAATGACGTATCCCGCTTTCGGTGGAGCGGGAGGGCGTGTCAGACTTTTACTGACTAAAACCCACCGTGTTCCTTCAGTTGCCTATATGCTAGGGCCACGGTATCTCTTTCGAACAAATCTCGCGACCCTGGCATCTGCCAGGGTCGCGAGATGAAGGGTGTCGAGGGGTATCTACTACAGGCTTGATGTCACATAATGTATGGCATCAATATACATATCGGCATCGGCCGTTAATTACAAGCGGATAATAGTTTAGGGACAAAATGTTTTTAATTTACACGGCAAGTTTTTAGTGAGGCCACCTCATATATTTCATGTAACACTCAATATATTTATGTTCTGCAACCACATAATTATATTCACGCAAAACGATTGATCATATTTTTATCTAAATTTGCTAGTTTTTCTCGATGATTTGTTGCAATTAGATAGTATTTGAACGAAAAAAAAAATCTCTGTAATTCTTTTTTTTTCTGAGATTTTTAAGAGGTATGTGTGGTGTTACACAAATTGATAGAATAAGAAATGAGTACATAAGAAGAAGTCTGAAAGTGGCACCAATAACTGAAAAGCTGTGTGGGAATCATTTGTCATGCCGTTTTGTCGTTTGTTTGTTGGTCACGTGATATGGAGGAATGAGGAAAATGTCGTGAGGAAAGTATTGAGTATGAATGTCGATGGCTTTAAGGCTTTTCCCCACCTTATCTTTGACGAACTGTTCTTTTATTATATTGTCTGATGAATAAATTGCGTTTCGCGTTCCACACACCGCATTTATCATTTCATATCAAACGCAATAATGGGATATATGAGCTTAATCACCTGACAGCGTTAATATAGAGGCCGATGCGTCATGCTGGTTGACAATCATAATCCATAATATTCAGTCATTCATTCATTCCCATCTGTATTAGTCATCCATTTTGACAAGTTATCTTTCTGTCATCATTTACACTTTGAACAAAAAAGTATTGCATTTTGATACATGAAAAAATTTATATTTTTTCATAGCTATGATATTATATTTTTACATATCATATAGCAATGACTCATTTCACTTAAAGCTGTCAACTGTCACAAAATTTTGTTACTAAAGATAAATGTAGACGAATTGAAAATTTTAACAATATTTATATACCTACGTCTGGATGAACTGAACGAAATAAACTGTAAGAAAAAGAAGAAATTACAAAAAAACAGTGTGTAATGTCTAGATTAGTGCCCAGTGGATGGCAATAGGCTCGCTCCTATTACATATGGGACATAAACATAACTGGCGAAATGTGGGTGTACTAAAAGATACACCTCTGCCTAACCCTTCGGGGAAACAAGGCGTGATGTTATGTTATGTTTATGTTATGTAATGGAGCATTGATTTCAATCACTATCTTGTGTGTGACGCATCACCAAGTTTTCCGCTCAAACGGCTCCTTTGGTGCGCCGGAGCAAGCGCGTGAACATAGATTAAGAGTTAATACTGTCGCTTATTTAGCGAAGAAAGAGAATGTGCTAACAAATGATCACTTAAATACAGGTTTATCTACCTATAGGTTGTTAAGAAAAAAAAGACGTGACAATAAGGAAACTGGAGAAAAATAATAAGTAAAAGTAAAATAATAATAATCACTCTTTGCGCGTTTCAATCTATAATTTCGAATTGGCACCTTAGTCAACAATCCATGTCACAAGCAACAGTTATGGTCTTTGATACGCGCGTGATATATGTAATTATTATGTGTCTAATATTGAATTATGGAATTAGTAAATTATTTTTATTATAAACTTATTTTTGTGTCTTTTTTTGTGTATTGATTTGACTCAAGCTGTCAGTTTTTTGAATCATACTTGTTTGTTAACGGTATAAAAGTCCGGAGCTACAGTGAAACTGTCACATGTCATGAACTCCCAACGCCCCCATTAAGGGTAGTCGAGGAATATTAACTAGACAAAAACCCCGTTCCCTAAAGCTAGGCTTCTTTAATGCCAACGGCATTCACGGCCAACGTGATGAGATCGCCACGTTCCTCCGCGACCATCACGTAGACATTTTACTCATTCAAGAGTCGTTCCTAAAACCTCACCATCGTGACCCGAAAATTGCAAACTATCGTTTAGTTCGCAACGACAGGTCACGTTGTCATAGAGAAGGAAGTCCCTGTACTGCATACCTATGGATACTCCCGAACTCTCCCGATTAGAAGTTTCGGCCTGTCGGTTAGCACTAACAGGTCACCTGCCGATCACAATTGTGTCGGTTTACCTTCCTCCCCAACATGAGTCAGACGACCCTTTTTTTTTTTTTTTTCAGGATGGGAAATCATCAAATCACTTCTCCCGCTCTGGGCGGAGCGGGAGGGCGTGTCAGACTTTTACTGACTAAAACCCACCCGTGTTCCATCAGTTGCCCATGTGCCAGGGTCACGGTATCTCTTTCGAACAATCACGCGACCCCGGCAGGCATCGGTCCTAGTAGACCCCTTCACTGGTGCTGACATCTCTTTGAGGCGCGCGTGGAACACTACGCGCCGTCGACCCGAGCCTGGTCCTTACCGGGCGGCGAGCTACCCATTGCTCGCCACCCGCAAGCTCGCGCCTACGGTGGCCGGGAGTCCGCAATCGACTCCCGACGCCCGGGGCGTCTCCTCCTGCGGCGGCGGTCAGAGGACCCTCAACTCCTCTCTAATGACCTTTCCAAACTCTTCGGCATGAGTGACTCCGTTATCACAGCGGGCGATCTCAACGCCAAACATCCTGCCTGGAATAGCACCAGGACCTCGACTAGAGGTAGGCAACTTTTTAACCTCTGTTCTACCATGAACTTTGATGTCATCGCCCCGATGACTCCCACCCACTTCCCCTTCGATACCGATCAGTTACCCGACGTACTTGATATAGCACTCCTTAAGAATATCAACTTAAGGTTGGATTCTATCGAGGCTATTCACGAACTCGACTCTGATCATCGACCAGTAGTCATAAATCTGGCCCCCCGATTAGGTACCCGCGACCCCACTCAACCCCCTGCCACTAAAGTGATCACTGACTGGAAGAAAGTAAGCGAACGCTTACAATCTAACACGTCATATCACTTAGACTCTATCCCAGATCAGTTCGACTCTGTCGCCGACACAACGGCCGCGATCGACTCTCTCACGGAGCACGTACAATCGATCGTGAATGAAAGTTCACGGGAGGTTCCAGATACGGGTGACCGTAAATGGAAGCTCCCAGACGATGTACGTGATCTGCTGACAGAGAAGAACGCGGCCGTTCGTGCCTACAGCAACTTTCCCTGTGACGCTAACAAAGCTCACATGCGTTACTTACAGCGTGCTGTAAGGACACGTGTGACTGAGCTGCGTGACGCTAACTGGGACAAGATGGTGGGCGAACTAGAGCCGACTCATCTCGCTTTCTGGGAACTTCAGAGGAAACTGAAATCCTCTGAGTTTTCCACTATGCCCCCCCTGACCCGCCCCGATGCGACCATTGCATTCGAGGATATCGACAGGGCTGAATGCCTAGCCGATAGCCTCGAAGCCCAATGCACACCCAGTTTGCAGCCAGTAGACCAAGCGTTTGTCGATAAGGTGAACGCGGAAGTCGAACGCAAAGCCTCACTCCCGCCCGTTGAAGACCCTGATGATCCCCTGCCCCCTGTCACACCTGACGAGGTGCACGAGATCATCAAGGGTCTGAAATCTCGTAAAGCCCCCAAATCAGACGGCATCACCAACAGAGTGATCAAGCTGTTCCCCGCTCACCTGATTATGCTCATGTGCACCATCTTCAATGGTGCCTTGAGTAATAATATTTTCCCCCAAGCGTGGAAGGAAGCCACCGTCATTGGCATCCCTAAGCCCGGTAAGCCCAAAACCGAGCCCACGAGTTACCGCCCCATTAGTTTGCTCAAAGTTCTCGGCAAAATCTACGAGAGACTTATTTATAAGCGACTCAGAGATTATGCCGAAACCAAGGGCCTCATCCCTAACGAGCAGTTGGGTTTTCGAACCCAACACTCGTGTGTCCATCAGGTACACCGTATCGTCGAACATATCAATGCTGGTTTTCAGCGTGGTATGTTCACGGGCGCTGTATACTTCGATATAGCGAAAGCGTTCGACAAAGTCTGGCATAACGGCTTATTATATAAGCTGTACCAACTCGGAGTGCCAGACCGTCTCGTGCTCATCTTACGAGACTTTCTTGCGAACCGTACCTTTCGCTATCGCATCGAAGGGGCACTTTCCTCCCCTCACCCGATCCGTGCAGGAGTCCCTCAAGGCTCTGTACTAGCCCCCCTCATTTTCACGCTGTTCACTAGCGATATCCCCAGAAGCAAGAAGGCAAGGTTAGCTCTGTTCGCAGACGACACTGCCATCTTCTTCTCGGGATTTAGTGACACAGCGCTGGTTCGCTACCTCCAAACCGCAGTCGAAGAGCTCGGCGAATGGTTCAGGAAGTGGCGAATCGAGGTCAATCCCGATAAAAGTCAGGCGGTCTTTTACACCCGACCGCGACGTAATCACCCCCCTCCCCGACCCATCTCTATGTTCGGCAAGCAGATCCCTTGGGCGAAGCAAGCCAAATATCTAGGTGTCATCCTCGACGAACACCTCACCTTTTCTGAGCACATAAAGCAGGCTCGCTCGCGGGCCGCTTTCGCTCTCGGTAGGCTCCATTGCGTCCTGAACAAGCGGAGTAAATTGTCTCTTCTGTGTAAGAAGCGGCTTTACACCGCTTGTATCAGGCCGATTATGACATACGCAAGCCCAGTCTAGGCACATGCTAAGCCCCGATTCATCCATAGGATGCAGACTCTCCAGAACCGTTTTCTCCGTCAAGCCACAGGCTCGCCTTGGTTTGTTCGGAATATCAATCTTCATTTAGATATGAAACTCCCGACTATCCATCAATTCATAAAACGCGCTTCGAAGCGTTTCTTCGATAGGGCCGTAGCCCACCGCAACCCTCTGGTCGTGGCGGCAGCTACTTACACCCCCTCCCGTATTAGCAAAGTCCGCCGCTCGCGGCACATTCTTACCGATCCTGATGATCCCACTACTCTCCTCCAGGAGAGTCGAAAAGAGACCAGTACAGCTAGACCAGCACGCCGAGGTCCGTCGTCGCGACCCCGACTTAACAGTCCCTCCCAACCCTTGCAAGAGCCAGCCCGCGATGCTGCGCCGTTAGCTTTAAATTAGTCCCAAAATAATTTAACTCAGATCCAGCCAGTCCCTTGCTGCCCCCCTATCAGCGATTGCCTAAGCCGAGGTTCGTACCCCCCTCGGGGTAACCCTTAGAGCTTTCGCTTTAGTTTTTAAGTATAATAAGCCCCGGCTGGAGGCCAAAAAAGGTAACTTTTTAGAACTCGCCGGGCCACAATCCGTTTAAGTAGTCACAATCTTTTCAGGATTAACTACGAGATGCCCCACAAAAAAAAAAAAATAAAAAAAAAAACTGTCAGTTGCTTGGCAGATGTTCAGTTGGCTAGTTCTAGTGCTGTTTTTGTGTGGAAGGATCGACCAGAAGTCACGTAAGTTAAGTAATTGATATTATATCGTAATTATTGCCTATTATGACATTGTTGTTGTACTGTTTATAGTGTTGCCAATATTGCAAATGTTTTAAATCCTATAAATGGAATATTCATATTCTTTTCCTAAATATTATTGTTATATTTTGATTATATTGATATTATTCTGAGTTCTCTTGGACAATGGTCCAAGAGATAGAATTAATGTATTTAAGGTAATGATAATGTATGGCAATGTAAGAAATGTGTTGATATAATACTTCAATACTGTTTCCATGGAGTTTCTTGTCCTTCTTCTCCATGAAGACCTAGTTTTGGAACGGACGACTAGCTTTCTGATTAATTGCTGACAAGCCTAATTGAAATAAAGGTCTAGTCTTGTCTTTCTGTGCTTTACTTATTGAAACCCTTCCCTATACATATTTAGTACATATATATGCACTTAAAGTTATATACTAATATAACACGCGCACTCGCCTAATTGAATGCCTAGCACGGTCCGATATGTGAGGAAAAAATTGTCATTTTGACGACACAATCAATAAGGGATGTGATATGTATTGAGACTGTTGTTCATTGTAACAAAATGCTTCCCATTTAAAACCATTGTAAATAATAGAAATGAGAGTTATTTAATAACTTGTTGTGATTGTAATTAAAGACGGCCTCCATCATGAGAGAAATTGAGGGAAACCTTAGAAAATTGCGGGCACGAATAGTGTTTCTTTTTAATTTTCATAGCTTATGCCTCTTTGGTCTCGTGGTCGCAAGTACGACTGCTGAGCGTGGGGTCTTGGGTTCGATTCCCAAGTCGGGCAAAGTGTAATTGGGTTTATCGATTAGAAATTTCGTCACCCCCGGGCCTAGGAAAGCACGTTAAGCCATCGCCGTTGTACGCCTGATCTCGCTCCGGCGGAGTAGGATTGTCGTCCCATCAGAGTATGAGAGTGCAGGAAGAGCGAGTGCCCCTGTGTCTGCGAACACACTTGGGCACGATATTATCTCCCGCGCCGATGGTTAGTCTCCATTGAGATCAGCAGTCACGGCCGAAATACGGTCTGGAGGACTATATACATAGCTTTATCAGGTAATGGAGATTAGGAATCATCACATCATGGAGCTGAGCTGGTGATGGAACCATTTATTTTCTAAACTAAAGAAGATGAAGTTACATATGAAAACTGTGGTTTCAGTGACAAAACCACTCATATGTTTTGAAAGAAATAAGTCTTTCCACGTCTTAACAATATTGGAGGTAACCTCAATGTGGTCACTATCGTGGGAACCTCACAGAAGGATGGCAGCATTATCAGTTCAGCAGCAATACGAATAATGAAGAATTGGAAATAAGGAGATAATAATACCGTACCATTAAATAATTATATCGGAGAATTAGAACATGACGTGAGCACCAAAAAATAAAAAATAAATCTTAAAAAAAATATAAACTGACAAAAATACCAAAAAAGATAAATGTTTATTTTTCTTTTTTGATATTTTTGTCAGTATATTTTTTTTTGCTTGCCTTTTAAGTCTTGTATTGAGTTAATCAATAAAATGATTTTTACTGCCCCAAAAATGACAAACGTCAAGGACGCATCCTTTCGTCCGAACTGTAGAACAAAGTATTAAAATACTAAACAACATGAAAGTATGGTTCGGGAGGTAGCGTTGCAAATGAAAAAGTCATAGTAAGCCGGCTGATATTGTCCTCAGTGGTTGATCTTATATGACCAATAAGTGAACCAACCGTCAGCTACTCAAGTAGCGGTGGAAGCGGGTGAGGGTGGTTCCGGAAGTGTTAAAAATAAATAAAAATTTAGTCACAATATGCAGGTTGCAAATTTTTTCATATATAGTTTTCGTCATACTGAGCTGAAAAAATATCGTCAGTTGCATAGTAGAGGGGGGATTATGCGTCAGCAGCTTGCTTGAACTTGTAAAAGAAACACGTAAAATAAAGTTATAGTACGCCGGATGAAATTTAAGTAAGTGATTGTTAAAATTATGAGAAGTACGAAAACAACAATCAGCTGCGTGGGTGGCGGTGGAGAGACTGTCAACTGACGCAGTAAAAGTTAAAAATATTGGAGCATTGCCACTACGCTGTCTCCTTTTATACACATATTTCGATATAGATTCTGGAGCTGCCTGAGCCCATAACACGACCACCAAAGCCTCTCCCCCTAAAATTTCAAAGGAACAACTGCGTGTCTCTGTCGCAAATAATCAGTTTGAAAATCACCATGCACATTGGTTCCGGAAATTCCCAAAGATTCGTAAATATTACGAAATTACACCAAAAATTGGGAACCAATTTTGTGCTCTGCATTGCCAGGGCTTCATGCTCTCACAGGCTGCGATATCAATCCTGCATTTTACAGGAAAGAGAAAAATAAGCCTATTAAATTGTTGCGAAAATCTTAGACATACATGCAAACATTGGGTAATATTGCAAATATCCCGAATTGTACAATAGACGACGTCTTCGCAACAATTGAAGAATTTGTTTGTCGTCTGTACGGATTCAAAGGGATAACAACATGACAATGCTACACAAGTCGCCACGTTTATTAAAAACTACGAAAGTAATGATAAGAACGATAAGCTGAAGTGGAAAAATCGTATCGATGGAGCTATCTTTCCACCATGTAAATCGGAGCGACCCCAGCATTTACTGCAAACTTCATACATCGCGCACCTTTGGAGCCACGCTTACCTTTAAGATCCTTCTCAATTGTGTCCCATTGACTGGGGATGGGAAGAAAAAGAAGACAAATATGTTTTCAAATGGTTTGAGGTATATCAAGTCACCCCATCAGTCGGCAGTATAACGGATAGCAGCGAATTTATTGGTGTTTTGGAATTTTTGTTGGTGACACTTTTTTTGAGCGTGTTTATTCTGGTATTCGGATTTTAATGATTAACATGTTAATTTATAGATGATGAAGAAGAGGATCGAGATCAGAAGCACGAGAAAGATGAAGAGAACAATCTGACAGACGAAAGTTCTGATAACGATTCATCTGGGGACGATGACTATAGCGATACTATCGATTACGAATAATTCTATATCTATTTATATCTTTCAATCTCTTATTTTTTTAAATCCCTTTATATTAGTTGATGAAAGGACATTACCAGCCAAAGGGTAAAGGTAAGGGTAAAGGGTGGGTGGTGGTGGTAAGAGTGCCTGCCTAGGTGTAACAATCAATGTGCAACAAATATTGTTTTATTTTTGCAATCGTTGTAGTCTATAGTTTACAGACAAAAAAGATTCACGGGTCTAAAAGGTAAAGAAAATGAAAAAAAAAAAGAACTCCTGGGGACTGCAATGAATCGTCATGATCTCATGAGCAACTAGGGATGATGAATGGCGATCTGAGATCGATAAATCGATTATTTGTGGCTTCTCAAACCTAACACGCTAACGTCGAAGTCAGTTGTTTTACATTGAACTAGCTTTTGCCAGCGGCTTCGCCCGCGTGGAGGTCGGAAATTATCCCGCGGGAACATAGTACCGGGATAAAAAGTAGCCTTTGTCTTTTCTCAGGCTCTAAACTATCTGTGTACCAAATTTCATTTAAATCGGTTCAGTAGTTTTAGCAGGAAAGCGAGACAGACAGACAGAGTTACTTTTGCATTTATAATATTAGTGTGGATAACAGTGCTGTAGCAGCAATAGTGGTGACTGTGGGAACAAACTCCGAGTTGTAGGTCGTAAGTTCGAACCCAGACAAGCGCTTTAGTTTGTGTAAATAATTTCATCACCGCAAGGAATATATCGTGTGGAAACCGGTATATCCTAAAACCAAAAATTGAAGACGTGTGACATACATATACCAAACCGTACTGGGCTCTCGTGGTCGATTACGGCCCATTCTCTCTCACCGAAAATATGTCTGTGTTCCAACTGGAGGAACAGTAAGCTGTATGATGATTATGATGAACAAGTCAACTGTAGAACCATATTTTCAATCAATTATCTTACTTCAGAAACAGAACTGATATTATGCACTAAAACAAAAAAAAAAACATACTATTAAAAGTGAAAACCTCACTTTTACATAACTACAAATAAATCTATACTTATTATTAATTAAACACAGTTAAAAACGGTAAAATTAAATATCAATTTAGTAAACAATCTATTTAAACCTCGATTTTAGTGAACCGATTTTTCATGCTTCGAATAATCGATTTTCTGACAAAAAGATTGCTGCCTCTTTGCTCCTTACACAGGTGTCCATCACTAATATCAGATGGACTGTCAAAGATATTTCTTTGACAATGTATCTGACATAAAATGTTATTACACTTCTTTACACGCAGTCGTTGTCTAAAAAAGATGGTGTTTGACCTTAGAATTATACAGTCTTGTGTCTATAAAATCCTAACCTTACGTGTGCCATGTCAAATAAAATTAATTATAGGTATACAAACATGTATTCCTAGGCAATAAAATTCACGTGATCGACAAAATAACTAGTTCTTAATTTATTGTTTCCATAATATAGGTAGGTTGCTATGGTAACGAGATGATTATAGGTACAACTGAACGCCAAAATCAGGAAATGCATTTATGAGAATAGCAGAAGCAATTAACATACTGTTTATTCAGGTATTTTATCCTTGCCTTAAGCCGGATTAATATAACTATGATAAATAAAACCTTAATTTTTAAATTTTTTGTATAAAACTGTTATCCTGCACAAGTCCCCGTTCTTGAAGGCTATTACTGGTTATGTCCTTTCCATTTTACTCTTCATACTATTTTATATCATGCATTTTTTTCATGTATGTAAAATAAAACAAGAAAAAACCATGTGTGCAATTCACACGTGGTGGAAGTAAAACCTTAAAAAATGTTGGCTTCAAGATAATGAGGCGAATGTAAAATTAATGGAAGAGGATAGTTGTAGGTTTTTTATTTAAGTAATGATCATAGTGATACAAGGTTTAATAATGATTTTACATTCATTAAACAGCGGTAAAAAAAAAATAGGAAACATGCCTTTTTATTAGGGTTCCGTTGCCAAATGGCAAAAAACGGAACCCTTATAGATTCGTCATGTCTGTCTGTCTGTCTGTCTGTCTGTCCGTCCGTCCGTCCGTATGTCACAGCCACTTTTCTCCGAAACTATAAGAGCTACGCTGTTGAAACTTGGTAAGTAGATGTATTCTGTGAACCGCATCAAGATTTTTACACTAAAATAGAAAAAAAAAACAATAAATTTTGGGGTTCCCCATATATAGAACTGAAACTCAAATTTTTTTTTTCATCAAACCCATACGTGTGGGTTATCTATAAATAGGTCTTCAAAAATGGTATTGAGGTTTCTAATATCATTTTTTTCTAAACTGAATAGTTTGCGCGAGAAACGCTTCCAAAGTGGTAAAATGTGTGTCCCCCCCCCGTAACTTCTAAAATAACAGAATGATAAAACTTAAAAAAATATATGATGTAAATTACCATATAAAATACCACCGAAAATTGGTTTGAACGAGATCGAGCAAGTAGTTTTTTTTTTGAAACGTCATAAATCGCAAACCGCAATTTACCGTTCATTCAATCAGCTGAAATATAAAAATAAAAATAAAAACATTTATTTTCATAACCATAAACCTTATGCATAAACCGAGAATACCTACAGGTTTGTACGGAACCCTGGGTGCGCGAGTCCGACTCGCACTTGGCCGGTTTTTGTGCTTATCGATTTGTAAATATCATCAAAACATAGAAGAACGACGAACATAAGAAACACAGTATAATGCTTCCTATCTCATTTTCTCCCATGTTAAATCTTATGAATTTATATGTCTGTCTCTTTTTACTGTTGCTTTTTCGTTTCATAGACTTTCAAGTCACAACGGTGCTAAAGAAGTTTTCACTTCAAAAACCAAAATATTTACGAACGATATTGTTTTACACATGTTTTAACTTCTCGAGATCATCATTAAATTTTCACTATGCCAGTAGAAATTTGACAAGACTGTAGTTTAATAGTTATGTTTGCAAAAACAATCAATCAGCTGGGTGGGGGCAGGGTAGTTCTGTTAGCTGGACCCCGAAAGTAATTGTGCATTACTCGAATTATCCTTAGTGCGTCAGCTGACGGTTTTTCCACTGCTACCCACACAGCTGATTGTTGTTTTCCTACTTTTTATAATGTAAAGAATCACTTTGTTAAATTTCACCCGGCGTACTGTAACTTTATTTTACGTTTTTCTTTTACAAGATCTTGCGAGCGGCTGACGCATAATCCCCCCTCCACCATGCAGTTGACGATTTTTTTTAGCTCAGTATAATATAAAATATTTATGAAACAAATTTCAGCCGTCGTACTATGACTTAATTTTTTTTTTTCACCTCTTCCGTAACCTTTCAATCTCACACCAACCGCAGGTTCGTCAGCTGACGCTACGTTTACTTATCAGTCATTCGACATCTATTGAACAACATGGCAACTGATCGGCGTAAAAACACTACCTAAAATGCAACGCTACCTCCCGGACCAGTACAAGATAAATACAATCAGATTTTTTCTCTAAACCAACCAACCAACTCATATGTTAAAAAAAAAGGATGTAAATAGTGATAGATAGGATGCATAATGGCATTATACTAATTTTGGACTTTTAGGGTTAGGTGTTTGAGACGAATCTCATGAATACTAATTCTAGAAAATACTACCTACCTTGTGTCAGTAGTCTCGGTACTGATAATATTCACATTTGTTTTCCGTGTGAAAAAAAAAATCCGTTTTTGTTAAAATAAAAATAATTGTAGCGAATCCCTACACAACATCAGTTATGACAATACAGATCAAAGAGCTTCGGAGATATTTGTATTTTTTTTTACTTTTATTAAAGCCTTTTTAGCGAAAAAGTCTTCAATAAATGTAACCAGAGAAGTGAAGGAAGTTTAACCAGTCAATTAACGTAATTACAGACACAATTAAAAAACCATTGTGTCTATACCAAATGTGGTATCTCAGGGACTTAGAGGTTAAACGGTATTAGCCAGTACATCCAAGCTAATAAACTCTAGTGACAACTTCTTATATAAAAGTGTATTAGCATAAATAAGCTTTTCTCCAAAGCGCTGAACAACAAAGCGGGGAGCGGGGAGACACAGATATTCTCAAACTAAAATGTTGAAAATTCACACGACCAGTTTCATGAAACTCTTTATAGGAAGCGATTTTCAGGCAGCACTGCATCGTGTGTCCCTGAGGCAACATTGCAGTTTGAGTAGGTACATCCTTCTAACAATTGTTTTTTTTTACAATTTATCTATCTTGATGGTGTGGACAAAATTTGTAGTAAAAAGTAAAGAAAAAGGAATTAATAGAAAAGCTAATGGTATTTCAATGTTTTTTTTTTTGAGAGCAAGTGGCAAGTGTTTTTTTTAAAGTAGGTAATTTATCTCAAAGGGATGCACCTTGAAAGTTTGAAACCTTTATATTAAAACTAGCTTTTGCCAGCGGCTTCGCCCGCGTGGATGTCGGAAATTATCCCGCGGGAACAAACTACCGGGATAAAAAGTAGTCTATGTCCTTTCTCAGGGTCTAAACTATCTGTGTACCAAATTCCATTTAAATCGGTTCTGTAGTTTTAGCAGGAAAGTGAGACAGACAGACAGACATACCGACAGACAGACAGACAGAGTTACTTTTGCATTTATAATATTATATTATAATATTATATATTATAATATTATATTATAAGTAAGTAAAGTAAGTAAGTAAGTATGGATATGGAAGTATGGATTTTTCGTTGCTATGCAAGTTTGCAAAAAGTGTAGCTATGTATTTTTTTGCTGGATAAACGCATAAAAACGATACATTGGTAATGACGGTAATCTCTCCAATTACGGGAATTAGTTAAATCGTAAGGGTCGGGTCACACCGGAATGGCAGCGGCCGGCAGCGACGCGGCGAGCACTTTTAGTGTGAAATAATTTTAAACTTTAACTACATACTTTAAAGACCAGTATCGCTTGAAAAACTTGAAAAGGTCACGTGGCCGCCCGCGGTGCCGCGAGCGGCCTCGTGTTGCCGCTGGCAGCCGCGGGCGGAAACACCTGTTGGTTTTTCAAGCGATACTGGTCTTTTAAGTATGTAGTTAAAGTTTAAAATTATTTCACACTGAAAGTGCTCGCCGCTTCGTTGCCGGCCGCTGCCATTCCGGTGTGACCCGGCCCTAATTGAAGCAGATATGCTACAAACCGCTACGCCGCGCCGCCACGTCTTGCTACGAAATGCTACGAACCTCTACGACGACAATCGTCGTATAATACTATAAATTCTGTAAGCCAATTAAATTGCTCGTAAATATGTTAATTTGTTATACATTAGCTAACTTTGTTCTTATTGTTATTGAAAATGTTGAAAATATAATTATAACTTCGTTCCGCACTACGTTTTATATGACTTTCACAACAAAAACTATCGCTCTAATAACATAAATTTAAAACGGCACTTTATATTGACACAGTTCTCGATTTTTTCAATAACTATTCTGAACATTTTACGTTAACACGTTATATCTCTAGACAAAGTTTTTTTTTTTTTCGTTATATGTATGTATATATGTATGTATTTGTATCTATTTGTATCTATGTTTTTAGTATTCTTCCTTTTCGAGTTATCTATCCCGTAAGTTGCACCTGCCATGTTTTTCTCTGCATCACCCTAAGGTTGACTGGTAGAAAATGCCTCAGGCATTAAGTCCGCCTTTGTACAGTAGTTTTACTTGTGCATAAAGTTTTAATAAATAAATAAATAAACATTTTCCAACTTTCTCATCGTAAATTTCAGTTCTGCTCTCCCTTGATGGCTTTTGTATTCATCATCTCGACGGTTGAAAGGCTATTTGATCTAAGCGAAATTTGCTGAAAGTTGCAGGAGAGTGATTCAAACGTTTATTTTACAAAAACAAAAACGTTTTAAAAGCACTAGTGAGTGGATTTTGGTAAATATAATATAGTTTTTCCAAAATCCACTCACTAGTTCTTTTAAAACATTTTTGTTTTTGTAAAATAAACGTTTGAATCACTCTCCTGCAACTTTCATCAAATGTCGCTTAGATCAAATAGCCTTTCAACCGTCGATCTGAAATCTGACTTACAGTTAGCTGTTATTTCACTAACTTTCAGTTCGAATTAAAAAGTATTATTGTTTCTTCGACAGGATTGAATAGAAAGACCAACTTTCATAGATACATTTATTTCATTGAAATAATGAAACAAAAGTATCAATGAAAGTTCATTTCTATTTATTGAATTTACCAGTATATACAAATCTCGAGAACGTACATAACTGCTCATTTATGCATAACCTAGCGACCCTACCTTTCAGTTTCCCTGCCGTTCACGGTGAAAATGAGTTTAAACTCATTCTCCACTCCCCGTTACCCCTATTCAGAAGGTCACAATCTAAGCGGTTGTTTTCTCAAATGTTGCAACCACAAATAAACAGATTACAGTCTCGCGATCTCTAATTTGAATGTCAAAACAGTACCATCGAGTTACTAGACTAAATACAAACAGGGATTGAGACAAAATCGATCATCTACTGAATACGAGACTGGATTAATGTTACGAGACTAAAGTCAAGAGCAAAAGATAAGAGCACAGTAATAGGACCATTGAGCCAGTGAGAAACGATTATATGGTGTTGTAGGGTGGAGGAAAAGATAACAAGTTATGGGGAGAATGAGTGTAAGTGAGAGCCTTTTGATTAACGCTAGGTACAACCGAACTATTACGACGTCAACGCCATTTTCTTACATCGTTCGAGCCGCTCCAATTTTTTTTTTTTTTGAGTTACTCAACCAAAATTCTTGAACTTTCAATGGAAATTTAGTTTCTATTTTGTATAAGATGAACAAGAATCTTTTAGGTTATTTATTTTGTAAGCTAATTATGCTAGCATTATCAAACCAAGATTTTCGTTGCCTGCAATAAATTAGAATTAACTGTGAGCTGAAACATTTCCGAAACCGATTTTTGCTACGTTTAAAATATGTTAAAGGTCACGAAATTAGTGTTCAGAAGCCAGATTGGGGATTTTCAAGTTTTCCTATATTTTTCAATTACTCGTAATGGTCGGCCGTCTGAAGATTAAATTTGTTCCTGCTGATGGCTTTGCTTAAACATTCATTAGACTGTTTACTTAAGTTTACAAACAGTAAACGGCTATTAGAGGGGAAAACGAAAAAATCGAATTAATTTTAGATGTCATTTGAAAGTTAAAGTGGTTGTTTCGCGGAATTGGCCGGTTTTTTAATTTAATGTAAATCAGTTTATCTTGTGATATTAATTTATTAATTGCGCATAATCGGCAAAGGGCTTATATAAACATACGTTGAATATCATAGCAACACAGAACTCCAAAGAAAATTAATATCAGTTAAGTAATTCACTCAAGATTCTCTCTACGTCATTACTGAGAAGTTAATTTGGAAGTGTCAAGCTTGAAAACGTGTCGGTAAATTCAAGGGAAGTTAGGGTTATAGCGAATAAATGTTTAGGTGTTGTTTGAGGTAGGTAGAAGTTGCAATACAACCTGCAACGATCCTAACATACTCCGTTTGCATCGTATACGTTCATACACCATACACGAACGCTGGCTGTGAGTACTACGCGCCTGACCTTTGTTCATGTATAATTTTAATCTAGGTTTCAGTGACAAACGTAACTATGTGAAATAATTATGTTATGAAAACTCAAGTATCTCTAGAAGACAAATCGTGACAAACCAACAAAGAAAATAAAATATAAACCACAAGTATACCGAGGTTACATCAAAACTATTGTGTTTTATGCTAAAGTATTTTTCCTTTATGTAAGTAGGTCCGTTCAGTTTATTGCTCTAATTTATTATGGCGGCCTCGTTAATTTTTGGCCACACTATGGTCACAGAACAAAACGTTAAGAGGGTTTTATTATACTAAAACCGCGTTTCATACCCAGGGACGCTTTATTACCATACAGAAGCGATCAAATTAATTTTGGTGTTGAGGTTTCCCAAACTTTTGACTAAAACCGGCCAAGTGCGAGTCGGACTCGCGCACCGAGGGTTCCGTACAATACGTATTATAGGTATTCTCGGTTTAAAAATATATATATTTTTTAATTTTTATATTTTAGTTGATTGAATGTAAGGTAAATTGCGGTTTACGATTATTGACGTTTTAAAAAAAAACTACTCACTCGATCTCGTTCAAACCAATTTTCGGTGGTAGTTTACATGGCAATGTACATCATATATTTTTTTTAGTTTTATCATTCTCTTATTTTAGAAGTTACGGGGGGGGGGACACACATTTTACCACTTTGGAAGTGTCTCTCGCGCAAACTATTCAGTTTAGAAAAAAATCATATTAGAAACCTCGTTACCATTTTTGAAGGCCTATTCATAGATACCCCACACGTATGGGTTTGATGAAAAAAAACATTTTTGAGTTTCAGTTCTATGTATGGGGAACCCCAAAATTTATTGTTTTTTTTCTACTTTAGTGTAAAAATACAAAATACAAATACAAAAAATACAAAATAGTTTATTTCTTTAACAAATACATGGCACTGAATTTGTGATTGGAGCCTCCTTTTAAGCTAATAAAGCCTGTAGTAGAAGGCTCCGCTCTTCCATAACAAAAGAAATAATTAATACAAAAACATTTATCTAGAATCTAAGTTTAAGTTCCTAAGTTTCTAAGTTTAATCATTTTGTGTGTGTGTTTGTGCGTGTGTGTGTTTGTGTGTGTGAGTGTGTATGTGTGTTATGTAACGTGTTTCAAAAGCGCTTCTGTTTCCTCATAAGTAAGTTGTTTGATCCATTCAACTATTGACTTTTTGCAATCATAGTATTTCTTGTTATATACATATATTTCTTTATTTATTTTATTATATAGTTGAGCCGACCGTGTATTATACTGAATGGATGCAAATGTGGTTTTTGTACAGGGGATTTGTGAAATCGTATAGTTTCTTCTCTTAGAGAGTTTAGATGCATCGTAGGGCAGGGACTTATGTTTTTTTAATACTGTCTGTATAATATATAATTTTCTTACAGAGAGTAGGCTACTGATTTGATAAATACTCTCTGTAGGATGGCTCTTTTTTTTAAAATACATAATTTTTATTAGGGCACGTTGAGCACGCTCTAATTCAATGAATTTTGTTTTTGCTGACCCTCCCCAAATAGGGATACAGTATGTTAAGACTGATTGGACCAAAGCAACATATATTTCGTTTAAGAGATTTCTAGTTTTATTACATCGGGTAATCATGAATTTCGGGACAACATGTCTCAATTTACTAAACAGCTAGCTCAGTTTTCTAATCCTGTTAGCCACTTGTTCCAGATGGGGATACCAAGTCAATTTATGGTCTAATATTATACCCAAATATTTGGTTTGTGTTACTTTTTTTATTATTGGACAATTACAGTATTTATTATTTACGTCATCACATTTATGTATTTTTATTTTAACATCTTCTGTAGGCTGAGTTCGTTTACTAATACTAAAACACATGAAGTTGGTTTTAGAGGTGTTCAAGGTAAGTAGATTATTCTGTAGCCATTTGGCTATAATAGCCATGCCTATTTCAGTGCTATGGTTAACCTCTTGCCAGGAACTACCAGTGAAGACGATCGCAGTATCATCGGCGTAGGAAAAAATGTTGGCACTATTGATGTTTAAGTTGCAGAGTTCATTGATATATATTAAAAACAGGGTGGGACCTAGTACGCTTCCCTGAGGTACGCCGAAAGATACATCAGCGTCATCACTGGCATATTTTCCAATCCTAACTCTCTGTCTCCTGTTTGAAAGATAGTTTTTTAGAAGGTTAAGCGGTGTCCCTCTTATTCCGATTTTTTCTAGTTTGTCCACTAGGGTGGGAACAGAGACGGTGTCAAACGCTTTTTTAAGATCTAAAAATACAGTAATACACTTCTTGCCATTATCAAGTTTGTTGGCTACTAGTGAGGTTAATGCGATTACTGCATCTTCGGTTGATTTAGATTGTCTAAACCCAAATTGTGTAGGTGATAGCAAGTCATATTTATTAAGATATTTCAGTAGTCTACTATTTATTAGTTTTTCCAAAACTTTTGAAATAGCCGGTAGGACCGATATAGGTCTATAGTTGTTGACATCATCTGTGCTCCCTCCCTTGTGCACGGGTGTAATAATGGATTGTTTCAATACTTCGGGGAAAATACCGGTATTGAAGCATAGATTAGACAGATGGGTTAAGATTGGGACAGCTTCTATTTTTATATATTTCAGAAATTTAGTGGATATGTTGTCCCAGCCAGGTGCACTATCAGGTTTTAGGTTCATTAGAACTTTATCTACCTCAGAAGGGTCAGTATCGTATAGTACAAACGAATGGGATACAGGGGGTTGATAATTTGTTTGATATTGTTGAGCAGAGTTTAAATCATCTTGGATTTGTTGAGCTAGCTGTTTTCCAATATTAACAAAAAACTTATTAACGAAGTTTATTGATTCTGGAGGGGATGTTTTTATGTTTAGTAATTCCGTGTTTTCGGTTTTGCTTTTATTAGAATATGTAATATTTTTGATATTTTTCCATAATAATTTATTATTTGTGACTGATTTAGCTAATAATTCCTTTTCATATTTTCTTTTCAATTTTTTAATGAGATTATTACAATAATTTCGGTATCTTGTAAAAGTAATTTTAAGGATTTCATTATGGGGATCCATTTTGAGAGATTTTTGCATTTTATTACGATTGGTGATACATCGCAAAATACCTTGAGTAATCCATGGCTTGATTATTCGGTTTTTACTCGGTATTGATACAGTAATTGTATTTGTTTGTATAGACTCTGTTAGTTTATGTATGAATATGTTAATTAACTCAATTGGGTCATTACAAAAAAGAAGGCCCGCTATGTTGTTTTCCTGTATGTGTTTTAATGCCTCTTCATAATTGAGAATAGATTTAGTTTTCGGTGCAATTAATTTATTTTTAATTTTAGATAGTGCCTAGAATGTTGTGTAATGGTCAGTTATGGAAGTGTGCAAGATACCAACAAAAGCGGAGACTTTATTATTATTAATTTTAAGCATAAAATGATCTAAACAATTTATCTCACGTGTGGGAAGTGTATGGCCAGGCAGTATACCATAGTTTGACAGTGTATTAAGGTAATTAACTCTATTTCTGCGTTCATGCGGTGGTTCGGGATCTTTCGGCCTTATATTAATATTTATGTCACCGGCTATAATAATATTTTTTTGCGAACTGATGGTATTGAGTTCAACATTGAGCGATTCTATGAAATTGTCGCAGTTGGTGATTGATGGTGAACGGTAAATGCAAAAAACAATATTATTTAGAGCCTGTAACTGTAGACAGGATGCTTGAGCTAGTGTTACTTCCTTGACTTTGTGTTTAATTGAATTTTTAATGTAGACAACTACTCCATCATTTTGATTCAGTTGTCTTGTTGTATTATAAGATTTGTAGTTTATAAGCTGAGGAATTTGTTTGAAATTACTTAATCTACACTCTGTTAGTATTATGATGTCGGTTTCAAAAGAAAACGTGGAGAGCGTTGCTATAAAACTATCAAAATTACAGTATATACTTCTTATGTTTTGTGAAAATATAGTTAGGTCGCT
The DNA here is from genome assembly GCA_932294355.1 of Aporophyla lueneburgensis. Lineage (NCBI taxonomy): Eukaryota > Metazoa > Arthropoda > Insecta > Lepidoptera > Noctuidae > Aporophyla > Aporophyla lueneburgensis. The sequence continues at coordinate 20,577,843 of OW028749.1, forward strand.
TTTATTTATATTTATATATTTAGCGAGATCAGATGAGTCACATTCAATCGTACGTGCGATATTGATATCGTCTATGTCAGTAATTGTTTTTAAGTTATCATCCATTTCAAAATGTAAATAAAATAAACGTCATTTCTAAGTAAGTGTGTAGGTATTTTAGTTGTAATTTTAAATGTGCACATAGAATAATAAGTGTAAAATAATAGACACGTGCGATTTGAATGGGAATTGTTTAATGGTAAACACGTTGAGGTATTTTTGTAAGTAGGGAATATATATTTCCAGTAAACTTTTATATAGTTTGAGCCTGAATCATGATTGCGAAGTGTGTGGAAACAGCGCGTAATGTAAGTTTTAAATGATGTGTGTGTGTTATATTTGCAGTATGTGAGTGCTTGTGTGAGTTTACATTTGTTATAGTAATAGGTAAAATAACTAGTTTTTGAAGGAAAATTATGCGATAAAACAAATCTCAAGGGACAAATCATACAAGACAACAGTGAAATACAAGTTCGTGTTACATAGTCCACTTTGTGACGTAAGTAATATTTGAAAGCAATTGTTAGTCATTTTTCTTGCAGAAGTTTATGTACTTGATCCTCGGTTTTAATAAGTATAGCGGGTGACTGCTCTTCTTTTTTAAGGTACACTTTACCGTATGCTGTCCAGCAGAACTTATACGCTCCAGACTTGGATAAATATCGCGCAAGAAAGTAAAGTCGAGATGCTTTTGCGGTTAGATGTTCACTTATAAAGATAGGAGTATCTTCTTGAGCTTTGAAACCCAAGTGTTTGGCACAGAGCTTAGTGTTGTGCTTTATGTTGAAGGCCTTTCCCATTTTTAGAATCGCTGTCTTTAGGAGAGTGGAACCAGTTTCTACTACGATGGGTGAATTTTGACTGCTGTTATTTTTCCCGCGTACTCTATAAATATCTTTGACGTCATACTGATCAATTTTGCAGTCTATATTTTTTGAAAGGCACATAACCATTTCTATAAGGTCCTCTTTAGACTCTTTGGGTTTTTTAGGGACATTTTTTATTACGAAATTATTTTTACGATATATCTGCTGCAAGTCCTCGATTTTACTCTCTAAAATAGTGATATACTGTTTATTTTCTTTATCTTTATTTTCTAGGAGGTTTATTTTCTTTCGAAACTCCTCATTTTGTTCTGTTAAAAATTTAATTGAGTTTTCTATATTGATATTCGACTGTTGAATTTCTTTCAAAGTAATATTAATTTCCCGTATCTCGGTTTCCCGTTTTTCAGTGAAAAGTGACATCATTTTCCTCATTTCTTCTTTAAACTCATCCAACTGCAAGCCAATGGAAAGTTCATCTCTGGCAAAAATCTTAATGCGGTTCACAGAATACATCTACTTACCAAGTTTCAACAGCATAGCTCTTATAGTTTCGGAATAAAATGGCTGTGACATACGGACGGACAGACAGACAGACATGACGAATCTATAAGGGTTCCGTTTTTTGCCATTTGGCAACGGAACCCTAAAAATGGGTAATTGCAGTTCAAGCCCAAGTGCGAAGTAAAGCCCTTCAAAAAAGTTAATCCACACTAATATTATGAATGCAAAAGTAACTCTGTCTGTCTGTCGGTGTCTGTCTGTCTCGCTTTCCTGCTAAAACTACTAAACGGATTTAAATGAAATTTGGTACACAGATAGTTTTGAGCCTGAGAAAGGACATAGGCTACTTTTTATCCCGGTAGTATGTTCCCGCGGGATAATTTCCGACCTCCACGCGGGCGAAGCCGCTGGCAAAAGCTAGTTTACCATAAATCGATCAGAAGCCATAATGACACGCAGGGTTGCGACAATCGTCGAAAGGATCCGGCAATTAGGACTCGAGGTGACCCTGCACAAGTCCGAGGCCATGGGTTTTCGTGGTCCTCGGAACGCGCCACCTTCGGGTTCCCAACTCACGGTGGGAGGGGTTCACATCGGCGTCGAGTCAACGATGAAGTATAATACTTGGGACTTGTACTCGACAGCCGGTAGAACTACGTTGAGCATTTTCGACGTTTGTCTCCCAGACTGGAGCGGACTGGGGCTGCCTTAAAGCGGCTCCTGCCCAATCTGGGGGTCTAAACGCCTCCTGCCGGAGGCTCTACACGAGGGTCGTGCGGTCCATGGCCCGTTACGGGGCACCGGTGTGGGCGCCCTTATTGAGGCTGCACCTAGCGCGCCGGTTGAGTGCGGCCCAGAGGTTCATGGCCATCCGGCTAGTCCGGGGATACCACACGGTCTCCTGCGAGGCGGCGAGCTTCCTTGCCGGAGTGCCGCCATGGGATCTGGAGGCAAAGGTTCTCGCCCAAATGTGGGACTGGCGCGAGGAGGCAAAACGCCGAGGCGAAACTCCGCTGCCGCGACAAATCGCGGCACGGTGGACAGAATTCCGGCAGGATCTCATGGCGACATGGTAGGTACGATTCTCGCAACCCAGCGCTGGACACGCCACAATTGCGGTGGTAAGTCCCCTCTTTGAGGAGTGGATAGAGAGGCGCCACGGCGTCCTCACCTTCCGCCTGACGCAGGTTCTCACCGGGCATGGGTGCTTCGGTGGGTTCCTGTTCAGGATAAAGCGGGAGGTAACGCCCGGGTGTTTCCATTGCGAGGATCATCTGGAAAACACGGTGGAGCATACGGTGTAGGTGTGCCCTGCCTGGGCGGAGCACTGCCGTGTCCTCGTGGAGGCGATCGCAGGTGGCGACCTCTCGCATCCAGCCCTGGTGCGAGTCATGGTACGGAGCGAAAGGGCATGGGAAGCCGTCACCTCCTTCCGCGAAGCAGTAATGCGCGCGAAGGAGGAGGTGGGGCGCGTGAGGGAATGGCAGTTTCTCCGCCCACACGTCCTTAGCCGCCGCAGGAGGAGACGTCCCGGGCGTCGGGAGTCGATCACAGACTCCCGGCCACCGTAGGCGCGACCTTGCGGGCGGCGAGCAATGGGTAGCTTGCCGCCCGGTAAGGACCAGCCTCGGGTCGACGGCGCGTAGTATTCCACGCGCGCCTCGAAGAGATGTCAGTAGCACTGAAGAGGTCTGCTAGGGGCGATGCCTGCCTGGGTCGTGAGATTGTCCGAAATAGATACCGTGACTCTGGCACATGGGCAACTGAAGAAACACGGGTGGGTTTTAGTCAGTAAAGTCTGACACGCACTCGCGCTCCGCCCAGAGCGGGAGGAGTCATTTGATGATTTCCCATCCACAAAAAAAAAGGCATACCAGTTTCTTCCAAGTCAACTAAAAACTACTAGTGTGATAAACACCGGAATATTTAGGAGAAGCCTCTCAAATAAGTGAGTTGCAAACTCAGCATCGTTTGGGGTGGGGTGCCCATTGAGCACAGCAACTTTCCGAAATATCTTGGTGTTACTCTGGACAGGTCATTAACATTCCGCAAAAACTGCAAGAATATCAAGCAGAAGGTACACTCTCGAAATAACCTCCTACAACGACTTGTCTTGTCAAAGTGGGGTGCTTCGCCTGACGATTTGTGGACCACTGGGCTGGCGCTATCTTTCTCTGCAGGTAAATTCGCGTGCCCCGTTTGGAGTCATTCAGCACATGCAAAGTTATTGGATACAGCTCTGAATGAAACGTGCCGGATCATCACCGGCTGCCTCAAACTGACCCCGGTGCAAATGTTGTATCCACTGGCGGGAATAGCACCACCAGAAATTCGTAGAGCGGTGGCAAGCTCAAATGAAAGAGCCAAGATGGTTTCTGACACACGACTCCCTTTGCACAATAACATCCTCGTGTCACAAAGGCTGAAAAGCCGCAACAGCTTTTTGAAGTGTGTCCTTCCACTCACTGGCGAACAATCTACGGAACGTCTTAGCCTGTGGCGACATGGTGCTTCCCTACCAAACCCATTCGTTCCACCTACTGAAAATCTCGCACCTGGACACGAGTTGCCTTGGCTTTTTTGGAAGTCTTTATATAGGCTCCGGACTCAAGTAGGCCGAAGTAAAGAGAACCTGTACAAGCGGAAATTCATAGATGGCCCCGCCCTGAAGTGCAAATGTGGTGCTGTCTCACAAACAATGCGGCACTTAATATTTTGTCCAGCATGTCCTGCTGTTTGCACGCCACAGGAATTGATGGATGCCTCGGAAAGTGCTAAGCTCGTAGCCAAATTCTGGGCTGACTATATTTAGATTGCTATCGACACGCTAAGAAGAAGATAAAAACCTTTTCTATTCCAAATTCCAGAAAAATCTTTACTTTTCTTTCTTACAATGCAGGTCGGTTACTGAACTTGCTCATATTCTATTATGATCTTCCACTCTGGAGAAGTACCTCATTATAAATGCCGTGTCTAGTGTAGTAATTATACTGTTCATATTTACAGAGTTCGTTAGGAATCCTAAGCTTCTATATACTTTGGTCGTCTGTATGTGCCTGTGTGATGCACTTAATAAACGATACACAACGCTATATCTGTAGTGGAGGCTCTTCCTGGTGTGGATATATAATGTTAAGTGCATTAGTCGCAATTAAAATCGACCCTTTTTTCCTCGGGTTACGTTTATTCTACAAACAAAATTTCAAGTATCGTGGAAAATCCAATATTTACTCGACTACGCTTTACAAAAAAATGAATGTGTATAAATATTTAAGTGATAAAATATACCTCTAAGGATCTCTGGCCAACTTTTCATCATGTGTACAGTTAACTTGCTGAAACATAAAGCTTAACCTAAAACTCGTTATTGGCACAATAGACTTTCAGCGCAAAATATAAAACGCTATAAAAATATATGCTATAAACCAACAAATTACAAAACAATACCACACCCGTAGTATCAGCGAGTGAGTTATGACGTCGTAAATTAGTCGGATGTTAGCGTTGTCCGAGCATACCGTCAGCATGATACCACAGATTACTTAATAGTTACTACGTAACAGATACTTCACTCAGTAGAAAATTTTCAATACCTACTGCTATAATAGCCTACTCCGTCGCGTCAGCGACCGCTGCATGCTAAAATGTGCCTAAATTCTCAATCGTACAGTTGTGATTGCTTCGCACCGCGCGATCCCACAGCAATCGCAGGGCTGCCTCTTCGATAAAATTAAATTAACATAACTATTTGTGTCCATTTTATTGAGAACTGTGAATATGTTCGGTAGTTTAAAATTGTATCGTATAAAGGTAAAATATGTTTTTAATAAATTGGTGCTGACTGTGCAAATACATCTAAAACATAATTATAGAGGTCAGTTTGTAGGTAAAATAAAAAAAAATCTTTAAAAGCTACATGTGTTTTATTTTTATATATTTTTTTTTTTTAATAATTTTCTTACCCTTTCTTAATTCTCGGTTATTAAATTTTAATATAGAAAAAATCCTGAATCTAATAAAAAGTTTTATTAAATATTGTTTTGGGAAACAAGGGCAGAGAGAATCAAAATGTAGGTATGTCATTTAAAATTTCATAAAGAGTACTACCCGGCCTTTGTTTCATATTTTTTTCAAAATTATTAATAAATATAGTCTCGAGTTCTCTTACATAATTATGAAACGCATCTGTTGGCACTTTTAACTTTCCGTAAAAAGACGATGTTTTATTGAATGCTTTAAAATGGATAAAAAGTCTATTTGTAGATTCATTTAAATCAGGAATGTTCTGTAATTCAGCAACAAAGCCAGAACAGGTATGCTTGAATGGAACGATTAAAATTGAACAACGTGCGTGCGCTTCGCTTGCGAAAACCGCACTGAATATGGTCCGCAAACGGCCCGAGACCGCTCGGCCGGGCGGTAGGTAATTATAGCGCGCAAGTACATGGAGTGACGAAGGCCTGATGATACTACTATTAGGCAATTACGGTATCTACAATTAAACGGAGAGAGGACATAAGAAGCACTAGCACTAGCACTTGATGGAGGAACAATATATGACTTTAGTCAGGATTTACTTAATTGTATGGATCAAAGGGAAAGAATGGACACTGGCTGAAACGGGAAATAAACACAAAAATTTGAGTAAATATGCGTAGATTAATGTTTTTGTAACTTTATGAATGATATGTCTATTTACCATTACTCTTATCTCAAGTAGCATCTACTCTACAAACTTTGTAAGCTCGTAACACAATGTAACGCCTGAGGCAACGCAAACATACATACGGAAATACTAAAATATAACACAACTCCTCACTGAAGATGAATGTGGTTTTTGTTGCTAAAAGTTATACATACTGGTGCTGTGTGTGAATAAATTGTAATATTTACATATTGGAAGATACACAACATTTTCGAGGTTTTTCTTTTAACTATTTACTTGGAGCCAGGCTTGCTCTTTATTGTATGGGACTTACAGATAACTGTTGAAATATGATGTTCTATTAGTACACCTCTGCCTAACCCTTTTTGGGGACGATAAATCGATCTAGCTAGGATTCATTTTTAGAAAATGCCGATTTATCGTGTTTTCAATAATACATTTTGTGAATAATTAACTTAAACATAAACTTATGTTTTTGTTTTATAGGAATATAAATAACAAAATGTAATTTGTATTTAAATATAATTTCTATAAAACACTATTTATCAGAAAAAAACCGAGCAAAACTCGGGCATCCAGGTACTATCATTTAAACAAGATAATTACTAAAAATGTGATAAGAGCCAATGAAAATCATCTCTACAAACGAGGTGGGTTCCTCAAATTAATAAATAAAATACTCAGCAGTACATAACAATCATTGGCAGTCAGTGACGTTCGATAAATATCTCATGGGTCACGGACGTATTGTATCCTCTTACAATCTGGAACTGAAATAAGGTTGATGTAAACATTCTATAATTATTTGAAAAACTATTATGTCAACCAAAGTTTTACATAAAATAATGTCCTGTAAATGAAACAGTAAATGAGAGATAGCTGGAAAAAATTCACGTAACAACAGCCGTGAAAGGACGTCGAACAATATGCGTTGTAATCACTTTCTACAATCGTGTAAGCATGGAAATGAGGAGGAGCAAATGAAGAAAGTAAACAAAAAAAAAATCGCATCTTCCACAAAATATGTAAATTCAAGAGAACATTAATTTATAAAAGTTATGTAGGTATTACCGAGGTATCCCATTCAACCACGCTTTTTATAAGTTGATAGCATGCATAATGACATAAGCACTACGAATTTGTTCACAGTTATTTTACCTCTGACGACAGAAACCTTATTTTACCGAGAATAAAAATCACTGTAACATAAAAGACTTGGTGGCAACAACCCAAAAGCCACCTTATCGTAGCAAGAATAAAGATAACTTAGATTTTGACAGTTACCTAAAATCAGCGATAAAATAAGTTTCGACGGACTGTACCTACGATATTTGATAGAAGCATAGGAAAAAGCAGTGACATTCCAGATAGAAAAACCAAATAAAATGTTTGCTTGACCTGGGATTCGAACCCAAGACCCCATGATCGGGGCCGGATTTGGCGGACAGCCAGTTCGGTTTCCGCAAGGGGCGCTCTACGGTGGACGCCATCATGCGCGTGCAAGCCCTCACGACGGGGGATGCAGTGGCCCGGGGTGGGGTCGTCTTGGCGGTGTCTCTAGACATCGCCAACGCCTTTAACACCCTGTCCTGGAGTTGCATTAGGGAGCCACTCCGGTATCACCGGATGCCGACCTACCTCTGTCGCGTGGTCGAGGCTTACTTGACGGATAGAGCCGTCATCTACCCCGGTCACCAGGGAGACTGGAACCGGCGAGAGATGTCGTGCGGTGTCCCACAGGGATCGGTCCTGGGGCCGCATCTGTGGGACATCGGTTACGACTGAGTGCTGCGCGCCTACCTCCCTAGCGGCGTCAGCGTAATTTGCTACGCTGACGACACGCTGGTCCTTGCGCAGGGGAGGTCGTACGAGGCGGCGGCCGAAATTATGACACGCGGGGTTGCGACAATCGTCGATAGGATCCGGCAATTGGGACTCGAGGTGGCATTGCACAAGTCCGAGGCCATGGGTTTTCATGGTCCTCGGAACGCGCCACCTGCGGGTTCCCAACTCACGGTAGGAGGGGTTCACATCGGCGTCGAGTCGACGATGAAGTACCTGGGACTTGTCCACGACAGCCGGTGGAACTTCGTTGAACATTTCCGACGTTTGGCTCCCAGACTGAAGCGGGCTGGGGCTGCATTAAAGCGGCTCCTGCCCAATCTGGGGGGTCCAAACGCCTCCTGCCGGAGGCTCTACACGGGGGTCGTGCGGTCCATGGCCCTCTACGGGGCACCGGTGTGGGCGCCCTCATTGAGGCTGCGCCCAGCGCGCCGGTTGAGTGCGGCCCAGAGGGTCATGGCCATCCGGCTAATCCGAGGATACCGCACGATCTCGTGCGAGGCGGCGAGCCTCCTTGCCGGAGTGCCGCCATGGGATCTGGAGGCAAAGGTCCTCGCGCACATGTGGGAGTGGCGCGAGGAGGCGAAACGCCGGGGTGAAACTCCGCTGCCGCAACAAATCGCGGCTCGGCGGACAGAGCTCCGGTGTGATCTCATGGCGACATGGCGGGTACGATTGTCGCAACCCAGTGCTGGGCACGCCACAATTGCGGCGGTAAGTCCCCTCTGTTGTGTTTGTAGAAATGAAAGATAATGTTGAGTAGACTTGGTTTAATCAGACTAGGATCACAGTTTCACAGAGCACGTTCAGTCGTGGTATTTCAGACGAGATTCGACATAGCAGTGTCGGACCGATGCAGAGCGGAACCATAGATTATTATCTAGTGGTGTACATACTAACTAATTACTAAATAGTGATGTTACAACACCCTCTTTGAGGAGTGGATAGAGAGGCGCCACGGCGTCCTCACCTTCCGCCTGACGCAGGTTCTCACCGGGCATGGGTGCTTCGGTGGGTTCCTGTTCAGGATAAAGCGGGAGGATACGTCCGGGTGTTTCCATTGCGAGGATCGTCTGGAGGACACGGTGGAGCATACGGTGGAGGTGTGCCCAGCCTGGGCGGAGCACCGCCGTGTCCTCGTGGAGGCGATCGGCGGCGGCGACCTCTCGCGTCCGGCCCTGGTGCGAGCCATGGTACGGAGCGAGAGGGAATGGGAAGCCGTCACCTCCTTCTGCGAAGCAGTAATGCTCGCGAAGGAGGAGGTGGGGTTCGTGAGGGAGTGGCAGTCTCTGCGCCCTCACGTCCCTAGCCGCCGCAGGAGGAGACGCCCCGGGCGTCGGGAGTCGATTGCGGACTCCCGGCCACCGTAGGCGCGAGCTTGCGGGTGGCGAGCAATGGGTAGCTCGCCGCCCGGTAAGGACCAAGCTCGGGTCGACGGCGCGCAGTGTTCCACGCGCGCCTCAAAGAGATGTCAGCAGCAGTGTAGGGGTCTACTAGGACCGATGCCTGCCGGGGTCGCGTGATTGTTCGAAAGAGATACCGTGACCCTGGCACATGGGCAACTGATGGAACACGGGTGGGTTTTAGTCAGTAAAAGTCTGACACGCCCTCCCGCTCCGCCCAGAGCGGGAGAAGTCATTTGATGATTTCCCATCCTGAAAAAAAAAAAAAAAAAAAACAAAAAAAGACCCCATGATCAGCAGTAGTGCTTGCTAGACCAACGACGTCTAAAGGCAGGAAAACAATACATTTTCTGAAAATAAACAAATAGTTCACTGGAGCGTTCCAGTTGCAATAATTACACGCATGAAGTCACATGATGTATGACGTCATACAGATGTCGGCACAACACTGCTTATTACAAGCATTTGACTTAAAGATAGCAATTTTTGAAACAATGTTTCAAAAACGTGTTACTGAAAAAGGTTTTAAATAATTTGCAGACATAACCGAGGACAATGAAAATGTAGTGAGGAAACCATATTTATTTCCGTGATCATTAAATTATTCGGGATCACTAAGCATGCCAGTTCCACTTGTTCCTTTCATTTCTTTGTTTTTTTGAATTATTAAGAATCAAATCAGTAAATAGTGACAAACCGGTCGAAAATTATACAAAATTGTCATGTGGGGTTGTCAAAGAAGGACAGATTTATGGGTAAATGGAGACAAAAAAATTATTAGAGAGTGTAATCAGTAGGTTCTCATTTATATCTGTAAAAACTATGATATAAGTTCGCTTAAAAATCTGTGTGAAAAGTATTTTGTTTTGAATTCATCGTCGGCTGCTAATCGGGGTATACCGTAAGAAGACTTTTATATCAAAGCACTCGCACGGGACATTTCCACCAAACAGTTAAAGCAAAATTGTGTGTAAATAGTTTTTATAATAAATTCTATACTGGACCATATCTGCCTATAAATCGGTAAATAAAGGCTACATTTATGTACTAAATTTTAAATACACTTAACAACATTTCCAGCGAAACAGAAATCAGTACAGTCTGCAAATTGATATAACTATATTCATTTAAAGTTAGTGAAAATATAATAAAGAAATTTAATAATCAGACTGCCTCATTGGTCTAGTGGTCGCAAGCGCTACTGCAGATCATGAAGTCTTGGGTTTGATTCCCCGGCTGGGACAATGTTTTTGGGATTTTCCAACTGGAATTTTTCAGCAGCAGCCCAGGGTCCGATTTTTTGCCCGGTTGATAACAATACGTTTTCCTTAAACATAACAAAATGTGGGTGTCCTATAAGTACTGCCTAACCCTTCAAGGAAACAAGGCATTATTTTATGTTCTGAACATAATTTACAAAAAATTTGTGATTTAAGCTTTTATAGAACAAACAATTTTCATGATATTTTTCACATTCAGTTTTATTAAGTCTAAAAATTACTGTAACTGCTTGTAATATTTTTATTAGTGTAAACAGATGCGGTCAGTTTAGCATTGCCACAAACATTCATTCATTTTTGCATTAAGAAAAGCTTTTACCGTCGAACATCGACATAGAAGCCATTGACAAAGGTTCAGTGGCGATATCCTTTCATCATTATGGACATGTTCCCAGGAGACCGCACTGCCCGGAATAGGCAATTATCATAAATCATTCTAAATGTTACAGTTAATAGAGCAGTCGAGCTTTCACGAGACACAAGTGAGACACAAGTAACATTCACAGTTTATAATCAAATTTTACATAGGTCTGCGGTAAGCGTTAGTAAAATACCATAAATCTTTAAACAACAACAATTTAATAATTACTAGTGATCACCCATTGGTCGAAATTCGACCGTACTTCATTTGAATAGAAATATATTATTAAATGAAAAAAATATTTATAATAATAAATATAAAAAAATAATATGGTTATATTTGACATTCAGTAACACTATAGACAAATTGTTGACTCTGTACTACTGTGGAGAGGATTCGCTGGGGGGATGGTGATGGCCAGGAGCAGGACGTAGGTGTAATGAGTAAAGAATACTTCTTCAGGACTCTCTTCTTTATTTTCTTAGTACTTCTTAACTGCTGGACATGGAATGAATTATCACAGAAAGCTCTATTTTTATAGAATTTTCCCTATTATTTTTAATTAATTGTGACAGTTCAAAATGCAAAATTATAACCAGCCTGTACAATCTATGACCAGCCTGTACAATCGTGAGGCATATAACCTCTACAGTTTGCACACGATACTAAGTTTTGTATGGGAAACTTACTAATGCCATACTTGACACTCCCCATAAAACCACAAAAAATATTTCTTATAAATCTAAACTAAATTCCAATCGTCGCTAATAGAAATAATATTAAAGACAAAAATATTTTCAATATAATCATAGATTTCAAAAATGAATGAGGTTATATATTATATCTATAAAATTAATTTATTACCTATGGTTATACTTGACATTCAGTCAGATAAGTTCCTTGCCTTGACTATAGACACAAAATCAGGCTTACCAACTTAGGGGTTTTCCCAAATTTAGGGGGTAAATAAGAGGATTGAGATTTTTTAGGGGCGTTCCATTTTTAGGGGTATTCTTAGGGATTTTTTGCCATCTTACATTTCTCATTGTGTTTTTGATTACAATAAAAGTATTAGCTTTTAGTACGGTTCCTTGATACTAAAAATCCAGAGTGAATGATTAACAAATGTCGCGTAATAAATATAGACAAATATTACTACTGTGTCTATGATTACTGAACATTCATTGGTTATTTTCATTTTAATTTTTTAGCGGATTTTTTTAGTAATTGTGGCAATTTTAGGCGTTTTTAAATTAAGCTTTCGGGGTAAATATTTCTGGGTGTTGGTAACACTGCACAAAATAATAAAGACAGATTTGGACCATAAACAAAAGAATATCTATGCATGTGTGTATTAAATACACGGTAATGAACAGTAGTGTGTGTAACGTGTTATTTATTGAAAATAATGTATTTTAACGAATAATTTAAAAAAATATTAGCATTCGTCACTTCTTCTCTGTATAAACTATAAGTGTGCGAAATTTCATACTCTTCCGTCCGCCCAATTTTCGTAAAAAGGGATCCAAAGTTTTCGCTTCACGTATTAATATATAGATAAAGTACAAGTTTACTAAGAAAATAACAAACGTACCATTTTAATTACCTAAATATATGTAGTATGTAAATATATTCTCTAGTTCTAATGAAACTGCTGTCCCATAAGGATGTAAATAACACTAATTCTAATACAAAACGGAGGGGAGTTCAACTACGCTCAAGTTTCACCATTTTGAGCACACCGAATGACACCTTCGGCTATAAATAAGATATTGGTAAAGTTATAACATTATATTTAATGTAAATGTGACCATCGACATCAGAAATCTATTAAAACGGTTCAAACAATAAAACATAACTGGCGATTATTAAAATATATAAAAAGATATACAAAATATTCAAGTATTTAAATTGTGTTGCAGCGTCTTTGATTTCCGTACCGTAATAAACCAATTCTGCAGGTACTGGTTACTTTGAATAAGAAAATTGATGATGCCACATAATTTTAACTATTATTTATTTGTCAAGAAAATGGAATTCTTTTATTGTTTTCCAATAAATGATTCAGCACGTTTTATTTATTTTCAAGACAGAAACTTTTTCGTGATATATTGCCTTTTTTAATTTAAAGTCGTCACCGTCGCAGATATTGGAGGTTTAAATTAAGGTTTCTGTGCCAACTGACCATAGGCCCACTTACAAGGTCCCCAAATGAGATTTATTAGAAAGTTCAGTTGGACATAACCAATTCTTTTGCAACACTTGAATATATATAGCAATAATAATATTTATATTCTTTTGACTTTACCTACTCAGTTAAATAGAAAAGTTTTAGAGAGTACTTTGTCCTTCACCAGCTAGCAACAGCTGTCCTGTCGGATAATAAGTACATCTAAATGTAAATGTCGCCTCTAAAGAAAATTTCGCTATTAAAACTAGGTGGAAACTGGAAAAGTATATTTTCTTGCGTAGCAGAAATATGAAAGTATTGTTAAGAGAAATAATTTATGTTTCGTTGTAAGGAACGCCAAGTCATTTGCAAAGTTTACATTAAAAAATATTTGACCTACACCCTAATTGCGTAACACACTGTTAATCAGAATCTGAATCATTTGAAGTTTAATAGTCAATCCATTCTATAATGTTCGAAAAAAAAAACGAACGTAATGAAAGCAACATGAACAACGCAATGAATTTTATGGAAATGTCAAAATCAAAGCAATTCCTACTAATAGATATCACAGTATATATGTCATATTGGCGATAATCCCTTTTTGCGAGTGAATTATTGACAGCAAATAATATCACATCAGACACAAGGATTACACAGAAATCAACCTATACCGTAAACCAGTTCCTGTGTAACAAATTCAGACACAGAGTTCGGAATACCACAACATTATGTGGCGAAGAGTGGTGTAGTTGGAACACATTGTTTTAGTTTGAGAATCCCTTTGAGACGGGAGATGCTTATCTACATACATTTCACCTCGAGTATTAACATATGTTTACTTACGTAATACCTACTCGACTATTAAACAAGCTGTCCATTTCACATCCTGAATTATTATTTATATTTATAAAACTGTAGTATTAATTTAGCAGTGTATTTGCAAGTGACATTTTCCTCTCCTGGTGTTTAAGAAGTAATAGAAATTACGTGCTCACCTAAACCCATTTGGCCTCGACGTCCATAAAAAGGGAGGACGCCTTTATTTTCTCGAGTCACCACGAACTCATTTACTTCGGACATTTTCTCGCCTACGCTCTAGACTTACGTAGCGGTACATTGTGAAGGTCTAGACAAGTTGACTTTACGTAATGACTGATCCTATCTGCAATTTTCTAACAGAAATTATCTAAAAATATTTTGCACCAACCTAGCGTTGCCAAAAAATAATAAATTTAGGTTTTCCAACGAAATTTTATTCGGATAACACAAAAATATTATATTATATACGAACGTATTTTGGAACATATTTAATAACATAATTTCGCGCTTATTATAGTTACGTACCACTCACTCACTTCAATATCCGTCCGTCCGTCCGCTTATCCCTCTGTAAGTCTGTGCATTCTATCTGGAATGCGTGGAGGTTTATTAAAACTAATTCGAGTTTCTAAGTCAAGACAGTCAATAAATATACGGCCATTTATACGATATAATATTTTCTTACTCAAAAATGAATTAAAAGTTACAAACATTACAAGTATTACGTGTATAGGGAATCGGATCGGGAAGTAGAGTACTTCTTGTTAACGAAAATCATGAAATTTGCCAAGAAGCAAGGCCTCACAGCACAAGTAAAGTAAACAGTCCCAATAATGTTAATTTGTTGTTTTATCACAAAAAAAAAATGCGATTATAGAATTACATTTGCTGTAGGAGAGTTGACCGTGACCTATAATATTATTGAATAGGAATATATTTTTTCAACAATAAAAAGGTTTAGTATTTGTTGGGATAATTTAATCTCAACTACAAAACCTTGTAGTCTGCGTGGTCCAACACTCACTTGGGGCTGGTATTTAATGTTTTGGTAATGGCTTCAGCTCCTTAAAGTATTTTCTACTGAATCATGCAGTAATGAGTAAGGTTAAATGAACTTTTGAAGTTTGCTGTTACATTAGCTCTGGAACAATTCGAAAGAAAGAAGGAAGTTATGTATTAAATAGATATTACGTACTACGTATACGTATTACGTATATAGGTATTTACAAAGCAGATGTGACTGGACACGCTGGAAGGGAACCCTAGGAGAACATAATATGGTGACCTTATTGGTGATGTTCTTCGTAATTACTGTAATAACCTTCTCAAAAAACTCAGAGAAGACTATGAAACCGCTGAGTTTCAGAGGGCCAGGAATTGCTCCAAGGAGACTTGGCAACTAATCAAGCAAGTGACGAACTTGAATTAGGCAGCAAAACACCTGCCTCAGAGCTGCTGAAGTGCTGTGACGATCCCACTCAGTCAGTTGACGAGGTAAATCATTACTTCGCTAGTGTCGGCAGTAGTTTAGCTTCTAAAATCCGCCAACAAATTTCACCCTTGGCAGAATCAGATATTCAACCTGAATCTGCAGTACTGAGCTCTGGCATGCCATCCCCTGCGGGATCCATGGTGATGTATGGCGTGGATGAAGAAGAAATCGACAAAATCATTCTAAACTTAAAGGACAAGTGTGCTGTGGGTTATGATGGAATTTCGGCGTCCGTTATTAGGGCTACTAGGCACTCTATCATTCCAGCTCTTGTCCATATTTTTAACCAGTGTCTATCTTTAGGTATATTTCCGAGTGCTTTTAAAAAGGTTATATATAGTTCACCCAATATTCAAAACTGGGGACAGGGGCAGTGTCTCCAACTAAAGACCTATATCTGTACGTACAACATTTTCCAAAATAATTTTTGAAAAGGTGTGATGTTCGACTTGTAAATTTTCTTACAAAAACAATATTTTAGCTTCCAAACAATTTGGCTTCAGAATTGGAAAATCAACAGACGACACAGTTCTGGAACTCACGGACATAATAATTGGTCACCTGAATAATAAAGAAAAATATATTGGTATCTTTCTAGACTTGTTCAAAGCCTTCGACACCGTCTCTGTCGCCAAATTGTTGTCCAAGCTGGAAAGCATTGGCATTCGTGGTATAACTCACGACATTTTCCGTAGCTACCTGAAAGACCGCCACCAGGTAGTTATAATAGATAGCTACACGAGTAAAGTAGAGAATGTTGTTTTTGGCGTCCCTCAGGGCAGTGTTCTTGGACCAACACTCTTCCTCATTTACGTGAACGAGCTGTGCCAATTGTCTTCTCCTAACTGTAAAGTAGTAACATACGCAGTTGACACAGCTCTTGTAATTCACGGTAAATATTGGCGTGAAACTTTCTTTAAAGCGGAGATGGCCTTCAGTACGGTTGGATCAGGAACTGGTTGGATACAAACCTCCTCACACTCAACCTCTAGTTAAGCCAAGTCAAAAAGATTGTTCGCAAATGTCTGCTAATCCAATCGTACAGTGAATCAGAAACTCTTTTAAAGGTAATGTTGTAACACAACATTACATATCCACACTCACTCACAAAAAACACGCCTGCGCACACAGACACACTCTCTCTCTCCCTCGCTTTTCACACACTCTTACACATAGCGCGCACTGCTATCAAATATTCCTCTATACTACTTTATTGTTTTTAATTTTGTTTTCATTTTAATTTAATTTAATTTTAAATATCTGGATGACCGGTATTTTTTGGTAAATTGTCATTGAAAACACGAATAAACCGACATTTTATAAAAAATAATCCTAGCTAGATCGATTTATTGCCCCCGAAACCCCCTACTACGTATACAAAATTTCATGAAAATCGTTGGAGCCGTTTCCATGATTCAGATTATATACACCGTGACATTTTAGTCGTCTTACAACGGCAGCCCACTTCGTGAAACCAATGACTACTACACATCCATAAGAAAAAAATGAACATTTGAATAAGTAAAAAATAAAATATTATTCATTATGTTGACGCATGACGTGGTTAAAATTTGATATTTTGTCTGATAGAAAATGGAGATGGAATGATCTAGTCGACTCGTGCACTGGGTAGATATGTTCTGTACCGTTTGATACGTAAACATTATTAACATGATGTTTCATAACTCTAATGCATTGTTTATTTTTCTTAATATCTATTATCTTAATTAATGGTAACAATTTTTAATCACGCATAGAGGTATATTATGTCGGATACATCGGGTGGACAACCTTTGTAAGACGACTAAAATGTCACGGTGTATATATACAAGAACTGCTAGTGTAAAGATTTAATTTTAATTTTTTTAATTTTAATTTTAGATTTAATTTTGTTTTAACTTCGTTTCACTTAATTAATAGATGGAAAGACTATTTTTTTTCTTTACAATGTTAGTCTACCTACAGGTGGACATTTAAAAAGTTTTTAGGTTTTATTACAGGTTTTTGATCTAATTGTACTTTTAAAAACTATGTGAGATCATCTACCTCTAAAGAAAGTTTAAAGTTTTGTTTTTTTTTTAAGCTATTGCATAGCTTCTATCGAGGGCCTTGAGCGCGGGGACCGAATCCAGAAATTCCGTAACGAAAAAAAACCTCACGCTCCCCACTCCGACGGGCACGGAGGTGTGGCTTGAAGGCCGTGCATTGTCTAACGTCGTTTCTTTTCGGCAGTCTTCGACACGGTGTTTGTGTGCGTGCAACTAGCCGTATTGTACGACTCTACGAAGCTCGCACGAATCGAGACGAGCTGCTCCGAAATCGGACGAATACATAAGCAGCTGTTTATGAGAAAGTATATAGGTGTATAGGTATTTATGTACAATAGTGAATAGCTGTACTTGTAAAAATTGTGTATAAAGTGTTTGTATTATTTGTCATCGGTTGCTAGGTAAAAACCCAAAATATTTATCGTCTTGTTATTTGTCATCGGTTACTAGGTAACAAACCCAGGCCATAGAGTATTATGGGCATGGAGTACTAGTCCTTTTGTGCGGTGGCAAAACTAGGTACTAAAGTTTACTTATCAAATTTTGCGGTGGCAATCATATGTACTAACCTTTATGCTTTAGTTCCAAATTTTACCACCAAAAATAAGTTTTCCTTAGTGTACGTTTTTTTTTTTGAGTCCTTTACATTATACTCATAACTCATAGCTGTACTTGTAAAATTTGTGTATAAAGTGTTTTGAATATGAATGAAAAAAGTGCATTTATTATTAATGAAGAAAGTCACGAAAAATAGTGAATGAATGTTTCTTATTTCAGTTATCACAAACCTGTAGTTTCAATGATAAATATTCCTGAATAACCAACAGCTAAAGTAAGATAATAAAACCCACATGTATTGTAAAATAATAAAAATATTTCAAACAATATTAACTTTTTATTTATTTAATAAAAGAAAAAAAATTGTTTTCTTATCGGTCACCACGCTCAAAAAGTGTAACTTGAATTAATATCAAAGAAAAAGAAATACTGCATAAATAAAATAAATAAATAATTATAATTGCATAAGTCGATACAAAATGCTATGCAATAGCTTTACCGCGGCAGTCCCCGAGTGCCACACGTCTTTTTTTTTTGTTATTTTTATAGATTAAAACTTTATTGTGATACTTTGTATTACACTGAGTAGGTCAATTGCTTGCTGTGATAGCTCATCAAAACTGATCTGTGCCATTACTTAGTTTTAAGTTTCAAACTTTTGTTTATGATATGTTCCTTTTGAGAATACCTAGTTACAATCGTATTGTCAGATTGTGATGATTTGATCTCCATTTAGTTGTATAAGAATTTTGATAAAAATGTGCCTTATCGACTGTATTTTTAGGTTAATAAACGTTGATTTTTATTTTTCTAAAACTTGTATTTATTTACACATATCACTTTCTTTTTTTTTGAGGGGTACATCTTGACTTACATCATTTAACATATCTTCTGAAAGACTAGGATTTTAGTAAATTGATACAGTTCAACTAAAATATGTAAAGAGGTGACTGATAAGTAAAAAAAATAAATCTTAAGGGTTATATCTTCATCTTTTGTTTTAGCACATTTTGCTAGAATCATTATTCTAATGAGTTATTAGACATTTTAACTTGATGTATATCAGTTTACACTAAGACAATTTATTGGTGCAAGCTTGGTGCAACGTAATATAACTGTACAAGTATCATTAATAACTTAATTTTAGCACATAAAAACTAAGTAAAAGTTACAAGTCGCAGGTTTTTCATGAATTACTTCCAAAATTAAATATCTATCAAAAAATCTAAATTATATAGAGAAAGAAAATGTTTTGTTCTACAAAAGAGTGCACTGATATTTTACCTAGCCCATTTAATTAACGAACTAGATTTTTTAAAATCTTGTTTTTGCTGTCCTGTAAAATGAGGTTTTTTGACTTGTATCACTTATCACAGGAGGCACAGAATTATATTAATAAAATGACTATCATATTTCATGTGATTTTGGTGTAAGCGATGGATTTTGATGGACAACGTACATGAATATAACTGGTAGTTATACCATTTCACTATCCCTTAAATTGACAGAGTGTAGCTGGCTGGACATTAATAAAAAATAAATTCGTAAGCGAATATACTGATTATACCATTTTTTTTATTCTGGTAATTCCGCAATAGGGGGTAAGCATTTGGTAGAATAATAAATTATATGCCTGGCAACATCAAAATATGTCAAAAATCGAAATGGCATCGAAGCAACGGCCGGTTAATGCGACTCAGGTAAGTTTTTGAATATTTTTTAATATATGGAAAGATTGTTATGGGTTGGCTGTGCATTATATATTATTTCAAAGTGAATGACGGTTTATTATATGGTACCAAAAAATAACCCAATACTGTTTCAATAACGTTGTAATTTGCACTTGAAACTAGTTGTCAAGTATACTTCACACTGCCAATTGCTCTCACTGTTTTTGTTTGGGAAGCGGGTTGGACAATGCCAACTAACTAGTATTTTGGTTTTGTATGGGTTGCATGTATCAAATGAGCTTTTTACTTTTGTTTTAGCGATTGATACGCTCGCGCACGAATAGGCTAGTTGCTTTGATACCGCCTGAACATGCATGCTCCGATTCCAGTGACGCTTCGTCTACCGAAGAACTTGAAATTACCAATAAAACTTCAAACAACCACGATTCTTCGGATGAAAGCAGCTTGATATCAATAGATTCGGCCTTAGAGGCACTGAATATCTTAGAATCTTCCGAAGATGAAATTACAAATAACAATGCAATTAATCTACCACTCACACCTATATTACAAAATGTTTTTCCGTCTCAAAATGAAACAAATTACGATGCCATCCCTTCCATAAGTTCCATACCATCAATTGGTTCAGTGCAACCGGTGCAAACTGACCAACCGACCATGGACACATGTTCCACTAGAAAACGTAAAAAAGGGCAGAAAAAGAAAGTAGTTTCAAAAAAAGTTAAAACATCAAAAAAGTTTGTTCTGAGTTACAAGTGGAAGAAGGAGTTATTTTTTCATCGGGCTGAAGTTGATGATGAAAATACACCGCTGATGCCGAGTGAAGACGAACAACAACCTCTTTCGTTCTTTTATCGTTTTTTTTCACCGAATATAATAAAAGATATAGTAGAACAATCAAATCTATACTCTGTTCAGGTAAAAGGAAGATCCATACAACTTACTCATGAAGAGTTTCTAACTTTTCTTGCCATACAAATTTTAATTGGAGTTGTACATATGCCTAGCTACACTGATTATTGGAACCGTAGGCTTAGATTTACAAATATTGCCGATCTCATGCCACTAAAGCGTTACCAAACAATTAGACGTTACATACATTTTATCGATAATAATTTAGACGACGGTGATAGATACTTCAAAGTTCGGCCTGTAGTGGAAAAAATTAGGCAAAACTGCCTGAAGATGTATGAGGAACAAAATTTTAGTATAGATGAGATGATGATTCCCTATAAAGGGACCAAAGCGGGAAACAGAAGACAATACATCCAAAATAAACCAAATAAGTGGGGTTTCAAAAACTTCGTTCGCGCGGGAGCTTCAGGCTTAATCTATGATTTTATTTTATATGGAGGGGAGGATACCTTTCGAAATTATACTTTCACACAGGATGAGATTTCTATAGGTTTGGGAGGGCTAGTAGTTCTTGCTTTGTGTAAAACGATTCGCCAGAAACCTGCAAATGTATATTGTGATAACTTTTTTACTTCACCTGAGCTCGTATACATGTTACGTGAAAACTACGGAATATTTTGCACTGGTACTATAAGAGAAAACCGGCTAAGAGGCTGTGAGAGTGTACTTCCTTCTGATAAAGACCTTAAAAAGAAACCACGAGGCAGTTTCGCGCAAGGAGTTTGTAACCAAAATAAACTGGCAGTGGTAAAGTGGTTAGACAATAAATGCGTTACCCTTATCAGTTCCTGTGTCGATGCTCACCCCGTGGATAAAATAAAACGTTATAGCAAAGAAAATAAAGCAAGGGTTGATGTCGACTGCCCTAAAATAGTCAAAAACTATAATAAAAATATGGGTGGGGTCGACTTGGCTGATATGCTAATATCCCTTTACAAGATTCCCCTAAAAACGCGAAGATGGTATCTTTCTATTTTTGCCCAGTTGACCTGTGACCTGTGACCTGTGGTAGCAAGACCGATTGAAGATATACGCTATGATCAAGTAGGACATTTTCCCGATTCGTGTAGCTATGGGAGATGCCGTTAC
Source organism: Aporophyla lueneburgensis (assembly GCA_932294355.1). Lineage (NCBI taxonomy): Eukaryota > Metazoa > Arthropoda > Insecta > Lepidoptera > Noctuidae > Aporophyla > Aporophyla lueneburgensis. Next base: position 20,599,547 of record OW028749.1, read on the forward strand.
TGTAAGGACGGTAAAACAAACGTTATTGTTATGTCGGTACTTCAATAATAAATGTATGTAGGGTGATCTTAGTTTTTAATTAAACAGTTGTTACCAGATCTCTGCCTTTCATTGACGTGTACATAACATTGGCGCAGTCGGTAGGATTTTGAAAGTTCGGTATTAGCGTTAAATTCTGTTTGCCATAATGCCTATTGGGAAGATAGAACCTTTTAATATCGAAGGGTAAAATTGGGACAGTTACATTCGTCGCGTAAAACAATTTATATTGTTAAATAGTATCGATGATAAACTAAAAGTAGCTACGCTTTTAACATTAGTGGGTTCCGAGTGCTATAATCTTATTTGTGATTTGTGTTCACCCGTTGAACCGGAGACCAAGGAGTTCGATGAATTAGTTACACTCGTCAAAAATCATTTGGAGCCGGAGAGATCTGAAATAGCGGAGCGACACATTTTTTGGCAGCGGACGCAACAGCAGGGAGAAAGTATTCGTGTTTACCTACATGGTCTAAAACACTTGGCTACAACCTGCAACTTCGGTAGTTCTCTGGAAGAAAACCTTCGCGATCAGTTCGTGTCGGGTTTATACAGCGAAGACATGCGGTCAAGATTGTTTGCCGAAAAAAGTATAAACTACAAAAGAGCTGTGGAGTTGGCCACGGCGCTCGAGGCAGCTGAGCGGCATGCGAGCACGGCATGCGCATCGGGCGGCGCGAGCGCTGGCGGGGCTGGCGCAGCGGCGGCGGCGGCGCCGGCGGCCGGTGAGGGCGGCCTGCATCGGTTCGGCAGCGGCGGCGCGCGCGCGCGGAGCGCGGCTGCCGAGCCTACGACGTCACAGCGTCGTCTGTGTGCGCGTTGCGGTAAGACCGGTCACGTAGCCGGCAAGTGTCGTTTTAAAAATTATACCTGTGATGCGTGCGGCCAGAAGGGCCATTTAAAAGTAATGTGCCAAGGTAAAAGTGAACGTAAGAGTGCAAAGGAGAACAAAGGTCAGTACTTTTTAAATGATTCGGACACAGATGATGACTGTAATTTTTTCAACTTGGTTACAAGTAACGACGGTGACGGACCGTACTATGCGAATTTATTAGTAGAAAAGGTGCCATGTAAATTTGAAATTGACACGGGCAGTAAAATATCGGCAATTTCAAAGCATTTCTATGATAAATACTTTAAACATGTACCAATTCAAACAAAGTTGTTATGTCTGAGATCATATACGGGCGATGTTATCGAGACCCTTGGTTATATTGTGGTAATGGTTGTTTGCGGTTCCAAGTCTGCGATGCTTAAGTTATTTGTTATCGGAAACGGTGGCCCACCTTTAATGGGCCGTACTTGGATTAAGCAATTGAAAATAAGAATTGTTGAATGTCACAATATTAGCGACTCGGACTCGGTAGCAAAAGCATTGAGAGACGAATTCCCAGAAGTGTTTGCAGAAGGGTTAGGTACATTCAAGTCACCTGTATCGCTGCACCTCAAGGACGAAACCCCCGTTTTTGTAAAGGCGCGGCCGCTGCCACTGGCGCTGCGCCCGCGAGTAGAAAGCGAACTCAAACGGTTAGAACAAGAAGGGGTTGTTTATAAAGTCGAAAGGTCAGAATACGGTACGCCTATTGTACCGGTTATTAAGTCAAATGGCTCAATCAGAATATGTGGAGATTATAAAATAACTATTAATACGAAACTAAAAGATTTTCACTATCCTTTACCACGGATCGAGGAACTTTTCGCGACCTTGGGGGGTGGCGAACAGTACACAAAACTTGATTTATCAAATGCATTCCAACAATGTTTATTGGATAAAAAATCACAGCCGCTGACAGCAATCACCACTCATGTCGGAACGTTTATTTACAGAAGGGTACCTTTTGGAATAAAATGTATTCCAGAAAACTTTCAGAAGATAATGGAGGAGACATTGAGTGGCTTGCGGTCAACGGCTGTATTTGCAGATGACATATGTGTTACGGGAAAGGATAAAACTACCCATTTAGCAAATTTGAGGGCAGTGTTAGATAGTTTAAAACAAAATGGATTAAGGATAAATTTCAGTAAATGTCAATTTTTTAAGGATTGCGTAACGTATTTAGGCTATAAAATTGATAAGGATGGATTGCACACGGATTCTAACAAAATTGAAGCCATTAAGGCAGCCCCATCACCAACAAATGTAACTCAATTAAAGAGTTTTATGGGCCTCGTTAATTTTTACTCAAAATTTTGTTCGAATATTAGTGATATAATGAGACCATTGTACAACTTATTACAAAAAAATGTAAAATGGCAATGGAATGATGAGTGTGAGGGTGCTTTTTGCCGAATGAAAAAAGCATTAAGCAGCGCACCAGTGTTGGCACACTACGATCCTAACTTGCCGTTGGTGTTGTCAGTGGACAGCAGCGCATACGGCCTGGGTGCCGTGCTCGCACAGCGGTACGCAGACGGCAGTGAGCGGCCCGTGTGCTGCGCGTCGCGTACACTTAATGCCGCCGAGCAAAATTACTCGCAGCTGGACAAGGAGGCACTAGCAATTGTGTACGGGGTACGCAAGCACCACCAGTACCTATACGGGCGACAGTTTATTTTGCGAAGTGATCATCGTCCATTGAGTTATATCTTTGGCCCGAATAAAGGTATACCCGTGACAGCCGCAAGTAGACTACAGCGTTATGCTGTACAGTTATCAGCTTATAATTTTAAAATCGAATTTATTAAATCAGTACAAAATTGTCATGCCGATGCGCTTTCTCGTCTTCCTTTGAATTCTACCAGAAACAGAATCAAATGTGAGGACAGCGACTGCAGTTACCTTAATTTTGTACAGGAAAATTTTCCACTTAGTTTTAAAGACATTAAAATTGAGACGGCAAAAGATTCGTTACTGAGTAAAATATATGGTTACGTAATGTTCGGTTGGCCAAAAACTAATAATAATGAAACTGAAAAAGCATATTTTAATCGTAAGGAAAGCATTTGTGTGGATCAAGGTTGCCTGATTTGGGGTTACCGGGTAATAATTCCGAAATCTTTACGAATAACGATTTTGAAAGAAATACACGACGGCCACCCAGGCATCGTAAAAATGAAACAAATAGCGCGGAATTATGTCTGGTGGGAAACATTGGACGCTGATATCGAGCGAACAGTACAGGAGTGTGTCGCATGCCGGTCGCAGCGCTCAGCTCCCGCCCCGGCTCCCCTACACTCCTGGCCGTGGCCGGAGGAACCATGGGCTCGATTGAATTTAGATTTCTTAGGGCCATTTAATAATAAGTATTATCTGGTTATTGTCGATGCTCATACAAAATGGATCGAGGTTGACAATGTTTCTTGTACGTCCGCTGTGGTGGTAATAGATTGCTTACGTAGGATTTTTGCGCGTTTTGGCTTACCAAAAAGAATTGTTAGCGACAATGGACCGCCATTTTCTTCGGCGGAATTTAAAAAATATTTAGACATTAATGGTATTCGCCATACTTTAGTAGCACCATATCACCCATCGAGCAATGGGGCGGCTGAAAATGCCGTGAAACTGGTTAAGAGGGCACTAAAAAAGGCCCAAATCAATAATGAACATGTTAATACGGCACTCAGTAAATTTCTTTTCTCGTATAGAAACACCGAACATAGTACCACTGGTCGCGAGCCCGCAATGCTTATGTTCGGACGAAGGTTGCGTGGTCGACTGGACCTGCTGCGGCCCGACACACGAGACTTGGTGCGACAGAGGCAGGAGGTTAGTGAGCGGCGACGGGACACCACTTTGCGGGTGGCCGAGCCCCAAGATCCCGTGCTACTGCGGGACTATTCTAAAAACCGGGGAAAGTGGACTGAAGGGACGGTGGTACGTCGAGAAAGTCCAGTTTCTTATACGGTAAAATCGCAAGATGGTCGTGTACACAAAAGACACATCGATCAAATCTTAACAACTAAACATCCAAAGTCAAGATTTTCATTGACAAAGGTGCAAGAGGAAGCGTGTGACAAAGCTGATGCAGAGCCAATGGCGGCTCCTGACACTGATCAGGACAATGAAGTCGCAGAGGATTGGCAACTGGCAGAGGAGTCACCTCCCTCGAGAATTGTGTCTGAAAGACGTGACGATCCACCGACAACACCAAAGAATCGTGCCCAAAGGAAGGCTGCTTTACGCTGCATTGACAAATTAAAAACGGTGAAATGATATTTTACAGAGTATTTTCACACATCACACTCATCATTGCACAGTTACTAACGTAGGAGTAAAACATATGTTGCTACTATCAATATAAAACATACATAGATGTAAATTTGGGTTATCCTGTATTAGTTGGCATCTCGTTCTTATAATTATGTTTAAATTAGTTACTGTATAATAACCATGATTAGCGGATTCAACTGTTTCCGTCACACATTGTTGTATTGACATTTTAGTATATTTGTAAAATTTAAAATGTAGGCATGCCTTTTCGTTTGTTGTTTAAGTTAAACTATCTAAAATATAGGGGGGAAGTGTTATGTCGGTACTTCAATAATAAATGTATGTAGGGTGATCTTAGTTTTTAATTAAACAGTTGTTACCAGATCTCTGCCTTTCATTGACGTGTACATAACAGTTATATGTATAAAATGTAACCAAAGACTATGTTTTGTCGCAGGAAAAAGAAACTGTTTTTTGAATTTTCATAAAAAATAAACGTAATTAATATTTTAAATCATTTTTTTATTTATCTTCCCCTTATTAAATGTATCTTAGTAAACTTGGCACTGTCCAGTATATTGCACATACATTCCAGCCAGTTGATCGCTATGTATTTGGTAATGTCCAGTATACTTCACATATAATTTTCAGGAAACTGAAAGACTCAGATTTTTATTTCTATTTTTTAACATGCCTATGAAGTGCTAGAAATTGACTCATGGTGTCAAATATTCAATTTTGTTATTTTGATTGTTCTGCCAATTAAAGGGCTATTGAGTCCCGCCGGCGTATACCCAGTCATGTACATAAAATGTCATTTAAAAACAAAATTCAGCAAAATCATTTTATACCAAAGGAAGACCTTACAATTTTTATTAAAAAACATTTACTTTATTTCGAATTAATTTGATTTCATCAAAATATAAGAGATTTGCCTTCAAATCACTCTCCTATAAAATAACTATAATGTCAGTTGACTCATTATACTTAGGAGGTATCGATATTATGTAATGAAATGGGGTGGAACATACATATTAATTTACTTATTGAAATATAACTTACTTACATCCAGTGTAAAGTGGATGCGAACAGCGATGTAGTGTGAACCTTAACTATATCCCGATGACGTTCAGATTGATCCGTATAGATCCCAGTAGTCCTTCGACCTTGAACGATCGATGGATCTTGTTTTAAATTTTTTGAATCATTTATTAGATTATTCGTAAGGAGTGCAATCAAGCTACGTCCTCATTCTAGACAATTGTCATTGTTTTTTGTATTTACACATTCAGTTATGTTTTGTTAGTTACGTTAGTAATTATAGTAACGTTAATAATGTTATCGAAGTAAAGCAACAACATAAGACAGTAATCGGAACATCAGAGCATCATTTTTAGTGTCTTGTTACAAAACGAAACTTAATTATTGGTCTAGCCAACTTTTGAGCCAGTATTTGTATTCAGTGTTCTTAATAATGAAATAATAACTTAGCACCGAACTCAGCTGTCATTTTTGTATAAAAAACTGCATTAACATAGTAGTAGTTCTTAATTGAATAACTGGGTTTGTGGTTTAAACCGGATTTAAAGGGAAACTTTGTATAATAACAACTGTTTAAGGTTTATGCTTGGCACACTTTAGTGCCCGTTAATTATAGGGTATGTGGCCGAAATAATAAAGTATAAAATATTTGCCGCGTAAACGTTCACGTACACGCGCGTATACGTACTAAAATAATTGTCGAGTGAAAACTATTTATGTTTTACCAGAAATATTTTGCTTCAAATAACAGCGTAAAGATGTTGCTGGTGAAATATTCTTCAACATTGTGTGGGATTAACTGTTAAAATTATTTTTACACAACTTCAGATATCACTACTGTCGGTATTATATGTGCGGTGCCTATTTCATCAATACGGATCTGATACTGATTATATCCCGATTGTATTCCGTTACCCACAATTTCGAAACGATGGGTTTGTGGATGTAACTTAGGACTTTTTTTTTGGATGGGAAGTCATCAAATGACTTCTCCCCCTCTGGGCAGAGCGGGAGGCTGCCGGATATTACGAGAAAATACATGTACATTCGGGCAAAGATAGAGATTATATAGGTATGAGGAACTGGGCGTAAAGTTCAGTCAACCTCCATAGAAAAGGGAAGATCCTCCAACCAGATGGCTATTGTTTCTAGTGGGCAACTGCCCAACGATCCCTGTCGTGTCAGGACGTTGTACATATGCTATTTGGGTGGTAAATTCTAATTGCGCAACGCAGGATTTGGAGTGACGTCAGTGTGTTGCGTAGTTCGCATATGACGATGCAGATGCGGCCACAAGATAAACCAAATTTGAAATTATGAACATTGTTTATTAGGGCAATATTTAAGTTCGTAATTCTGCCTTGGGATGAGGCTTGGTAGGAAAATAATTTGTTGGGGTCGGCTTCTAGCCTAACTGAATGCAACTGAACGAGTATTTTACACGAAGCGACTGGCTATCTGACCTGCATAAACCAGTGGCTAGTTAACCTGTAGGGGTCAGACTATAGAGCTTTTGACTACCCGTAACGTCTGTAAACGTTTAGGTATGACAGCTGGGGATAAGGCCTTAACGTGCTTAATTTCGGGTCTCGGAGGGGTCTCGGTATGCAATTGATGATGCCCCACGGACTGACCTCAGCAAGCGTTATCCAGGTAGAAAATTACGTGTTTTAATAATAATGTACTACATATCCTGTGGTGGTTATGTATTATTTGGAGTGTTAATGTGAAGATTGTGAAGCGAAAATGTGTTTTTCCATTATTCAACGACATATAATATTATAATAATGAGACAAGTTGGCATAAACACGATGACAGTTTTAACAATGGTTTTACGCTGAAGTGTTTCATGAACAAATTCTAGCAAATGATACATTTTCATCGCCACCTGCCACATTGGATTTCGTTGATAGAAGCTTGCTCTCTACTTAAAAGGTGATGCTTAGTCACTCATTGTCTAACTGATAGTGTTCATAAGCCCTCCCCGGTCCTACTGAAGGAATCAGGGGTGCAGTACTACATGCGTACAACTGTCGGTGACGGTTGATTATTTAAATTTTCTTCGTAGGCAGTTGGTGTAAAAAAAACAACATAGAATCGCACAAAGTATACGTATTGAATTTTTCCTGGAATTTATGAATTTCTCCTGGTTCCTAGGTAATCCTGGTTAAGGTAAGGATTTAAATGTTGCGTCATTTAAATCCTTACAAACCCAAGGTGAGCTGGTAATCTACTCTAAACTCACCGTAATTAGTTTAGTATTATTAAATGAGCATGACATTACGCATTACAGCATACATAATGTATACAAAATAAAATCTCATTTAATAGTAATGTATGCCACAGGAGAAACTCCAACACACGTAGGAATAAGTAGTTATTTAATCCCTTAGAACCGGTCGTTTTGGTGGACAATAAGTCATGACCCAATTGTTTTGTGTTAATAACCCCATTTGGTGAGATAATACGGGTTTAGGATATATCTTTTGTTGAAATACTTTGAAGGTTAAGTGAAAGTGACGCTATTGGAAATCACGTGTTTGAAGACCGCATGTCTGGATGGCAGACCTCTTGGAGCGGAGCGGATTGTAACCTGTTCCTGAGAATACTTACTCATAACGTCACTACACGATACATACACACTCACTTACATACATAAATCCAGGTACCACCCAGAAGCAGTTTCCTTTAACCATGAGGTGAGTCATTTGTTAATTGTATTGCTTCTTCATTGAATTATATTATTATATTGTCTGCTCCGCGTACGGCGGACTAGTTTCGCTAGCCACTTCTTGCTCCAGGGCCCCAGCATCACGCTTCCACCTACTCAATTAAAATCCTATGGCTAGGGCTCTGGCCTGGCAGCGAACACCACGACTTAGTTCAACCACAACAGAACAGAACTCTACTTCAAACAGTATTATCATCTGAAATCTGTTATTACTAGTTAAGATTAATGTAAACCATCGTTAGTTGGTTATTGCGTATTAATTTGATAAGTTGTGTCGTTAATTTGACGCATTACCCAAACTGGTTAGATAGTTAGCAGATATTGTGCAGGTTATTACAAATGTGAATTGGTGTTTACCTATTCACTATGACGTTATTGTGGCTTTGCATTACTGTAAATTCAAGAGTAATAGTGGCCCAGTAGTAACAGCTGCGTCGGGTCTAAGGTTCGTTTTAGTTTGCGTAAATTATTTCAAAAAGGTGAAGGAAAATGTCGTGTCGTAAAGAAACCGACATGTCCTAGGACAAAAAAAATCGAAGATATATGACCCGCACTAGGCTCGCGTGGTGGATTAAAGCCTACTTCCTGACATAGAGGAGACCTGTGTTCCAGCAGTGGGATTAATATAGACTAATTATGATTACTGTAAATCAGAAAGTATTCCCAAAACCAAATATTAATTCCATTCCAAGTGGGTATCCAATACACTTTAGATTAATCATGCATGCGTAGAAGCGATTCATCTCCTCGGCCACAAGGAGTTTCGTAATGTAAACACAGAGTACAAGACGAGATTGGTGAGGAGGAGCTCGGACAGAAGCCTTCAGGCAACGGAATTAATTATGCATTCAGTGTTAAGTGATGCTTCTCGTGAGGAACTTGTAAAGTGTAATATAAGTTATCATCCTCTAAATTGTACAGAGAAGTGCTAGTATTCGTATAGTGCCATTTTATGTGTATGTCATTCATTTTATATAGATATGAATCTGTATTTTCTTTTAAGCAAAGTTGTTAATCCAACGTTTCAGTTTCTCAACTTAGCATACCAATATAAAATAATTTGTTTTATCAATACAATATTTATTTGTTTTCTTTCAAGTTAAATAAACCACTTGATCTTAATTGGAATCTGAGTTAAAGCCATTATTTTTATTTTAAATTCTGAAATGAACTCTCAGGGATAATTTAACAAGAGTTTTGCGTCAGTTTGTATATAAATGTTGAGCTTTTAGTAGTCTCCAATTAAAACTGACAATTTTATGACAAGATCCGTCTCAAGGATTGTTGAGCATGGTCTGAAAGAAAAATGATGGCATAAAATGACATAATAAATACATACCAAGCAATAAGAACAGTAACACGCGATAATGAGACTGACACAGGTCGTATACATCGGATCATCATTACCATATCTACCCGCAGTTGGAAAACGAGATAGCACCGAAGTTGTTCCCTGTGGAATTTACAATTTCGACAAAGTTAACCCACTGAAAATTTTTACTATAGTTTTTGTAAAAGAGATCTAATTCCTTGGAGTGCATACTCATATCAAGATGTTAAAGTACTTCTAGAATGGTCGGGTAATTATCATGTCACATTTTAGCCAATTTATGTCTGCACAGCTCCTCATACTTCACGTGACCTTAGTTTATGACGACGGTTGACGGCTCGAGCACCCTGCTGCCCTCTCACATGGTAATGCTTTATGTATTCACGTTAACCTGAATAGATTATCCTGCGATCCTTCGCAACCCTAATTAAGGTAGGATTAAACTGGTAAATACTGTGTACTTATGGCGTCTAATAATTTTGTTTGCATATGTAAAGAAGTGCATACAATAGTACAGTAGAAACGTTAACCCACAATATAGGCATGAACATCATCAGCAAAATCAGTGTTGTAATGTTAATATTTTTGATGTTAATAAATAAATAAATCTTAAATCATGATTTGTTTCCTTAAAAGACAGAGGTGAATACTAGCAGGGCGAGCACAGGTGTACCAAAGACATGATAAATTATGTCGTATCTTATAATTTGCCTTAAGAAAAAAATGGTTTTATCGCCCAAACTATGATGAATTGTGTGACTCAAGCAATGCCATAGTTTGTTTTTTTTTTTCAGGATGAGTAATCATCAAATGACTTCTCCCGCTCTGGGCGGAGCGGGAGAGCGTGTCAGACTTTTACTGACTAAAACCCACCCGTGTTCCATCAGTTGCCCATGTGCCAGGGTCACGGTATCTCTTTCGAACAATCACGCGACCCCGGCAGGCATCGGTCCTAGCAGACCCCTTCAGCACTGCTGACATCTCTTTGAGGCACGCGTGGAACACTACGCGCCGTCGACCCGAGCTTGGTCCTTACCGGGCGGCCTATGACCCTATGACCTTTTGAAAGTTTATACCGTAGACAAAGTTCAATAACATTTTAGGGTAGGCACCTACCATGAAATATTATTTTGAACTTTGTCCTGACTGCGTAGATTCTCAACTCGTTTGTTTTGAATTTGGGTAACTTAAAGGTAAAATCCAAATTCCATTAGTTTCTTGCCAATCCAATCAATGCCATGGTGGGCCATGGCCATGACCAGAGCCCCGGTTTAGTACACCCACAGTTCGCGAGATACGGAGTAAAACTGCCATGTAATAGGGGACGAGCCTATTGCTACCAACCAGGCACAAATCCGGACTCCAAACTGCCACTGAGAAATTCTTACTCAATTGTGTTGGTACCCTAAAGTCAGTTTGGAAAACCAAGTGGTATGTTCTCGATACTCAATACCAAGCGTTGTTTATTTATTTTTAACCGACTGAACACACACTACAAACACACAACTGACAAAAAGGAGGAGGCTCTCAATTCGGATGTTTATATATATATTTTTTTTTATGTATGTTCGGCCATAACTCCGTCACATATAGACGGATTTGCAAAATTCTGTTTTTGTTCGAAAGGGGTTTATTTCGAAATGGTCCCATATTTTCATATAGATCTGATGATGAGTTCCGCAGACAGACACCGGAACTCTTTAAAAAATGACAGCAAATCAACCGCGATTTCTGCTACCGCACAAATATGCATTGTTTGTTTGGAATTAGTGCGGGGTACAAAAGTTTTTTGCAGTGCAGATTTCAGCTATTAATACACGGAAACACCCACTGCATTTCAAATACGGGATGTCTCCACATTATTTCTAAAGACTTGTACAGAATGTAACGCTGACAATATTATAACTGGAGTCTCAAGAAAGTTGAAATAGTGTCAGCGAACAGTTAAAATGTTTTTGGTTATCGCAACGCCTGAATGTCTCCTCAGCGTTTCATTAATGGACGATACACTTCAACAACGGCTGCATTGTGCTCGTTCACTTAAACTCTTACAAAGAACTCGTATCTCTATTAATTGCCGTGAGAACAACATTGCTTAACGTTGTTTCAACAGTAGGAAATGATTACAGACTGTGGCATTTCCCCTTTGAAAACTTTATGCAAATCGACGGCAAGATGGTGGCCATTATAAAATGCAAGTTATCACGACTAAGTTTTTATTTAGCGAAATTATTGATTTTTGATCGTTTATGCCAGTTTTGATAACTAGGCTTTCAGAACACCTAAAATAGGGGAAGTGTTGGTTGTTTAAGTTGGCCTTTTAATCGCTATGTGCTGTGTCTGAGCCGTATGGGGTAGACTAGTGTATTAGAGTGTTGAGTTTTTATTTTATTGGTTCTCTGGTTTTATGGTAAAGGTAATATGTTACACTTCACTTCAAACTCCCACGCAAAAGAATTTAAACCGACTGTGATTCATTTGTACTAGTGTACAAAATGGACAAATATGAATTTAGAATCGTTTGAGATGATTGAGTAAATTATTTAAGTCAATCGCACTGTGAATTCATTCTTCACTCAGAAACACAAATAAAAAGCTACCGCAGATGGTACGACGTGATTTTTCAATTTCCATGAAGAAATCAAAGATTTTTTTTACTAGAATCGTGTTGCACTTGTGTGTGGGACCCGTAAAGTGCTGATGGACACACCCTTGTTCCAGTGCAAACACTCCTCGCATATCTATCGGTGTATCTCATTGTGGTCACTATGATGTCACATTGCAGATTGGATGAACGCCAAGCGCGTGTTATTTATAGAGATACTTACTACACGCAGTTTTGATAGCGTTTAATTTACTAATGTAAATAAAGATAAAATGATGTATAGCTAAAGTAAATTTGCTTTTAAAATTACAAAACTAGGTCGATTTAGTTTCAGAATAATGTACGGCGACTATCAAGAAGTATTTTATTGGCAGATGTGAGTGGAAATTCCAGGACATTAATGGTGATATTCTTCAGGAAGGCCAGGTGCTTCGTGCTCGTACGCCCGGCGTGCGTGTATTATCAGATGTATAAATATCAACGATGCAAAATGAGTATACATAGGTGGCGTTCGGTTGTTTCTGCCTACCACATGGGAAGAAGACTTGAGCTTATGTTTTTACTTTTACGATTATTTAGAACATACATTGTCTTCGTCTACCTCTAACGGCTACCTCTCAGAGAGCAGGTATTTTGACGACTTACTTGATACTTGTACGCTGCCAGGCTAGACCTCACAATACGATTTCAAGTGCGCAGTGGAAGAGTTATAATCGTGGGGCTCTAGAGACAAGAGTGGCTAGCGTACTGTCCGCCGTACGCGGAGCAGACAATCAAATCAAACACTTACAATAAAACAAAAGCACTTACCTGGTGGTTGAAGGACACTGCTCTGGTGCCAACCTGGAGTTCTGTATGTAAGTGAGTGTATATGTATCGTATCGTGACGTTACGAGTATTCTTCAGGTTAGAATCCGCTGCAACGTCGGCTGGAGGCAATCACAGCATGCGGTCTTCAAATCACTCGTCCCAACAGCGTCACACTTAACCATCGGGTCATGACAGATTGTCCACAAAACGACCGGTTAATTAATACAATTGGATCACGACTAATTGTCACAAACGGATCGATTTAAAAGGATTAATTTCAACAAAAGCGTCGCGGGGGTCCCAATAGCACGACGGACCTATTTTAGCGGCCAATTCACAAGAGCTGTCAAGTGTCAACGTCAAACTTGACAAGTCAGATGTCACTTCGTTACACGCGCATTCCGTTAGGCGCACAGATAATAAACGGTACCGAACATCTACCCCCCCCGGACGGGCCTTCCCGTCCGCTAATCACTTGGCAATCCCGACAAGGTTGCGTTTTATCAGTCCACCTGACGCGCTGCTGGAGGATGTGCAAACACTCCAAGCTCCAACGCTTGCAAAACTCTGAGCGAGCTGCTGCACCAACGGAAACCGCGATAGCCAATTTTGGCTCACATCGACAAAAAGATGCTCCGGCAGGGCGACAAGTGGCTGTCAAATCAAAAAATGGCCCGGGGTCAGGGCCTCCAAGACGTTCGGGTCCGAAGACAGCGGGCGCAATGGACGCGAGTTCAACACAGCTTCAATGCGGCAAAATACCGTAGCTAACTCCTTAAAGGTGAGAACGGTGTCTCTCAACAATCTGCGCCAGAGTCCCTAACCGCCTTCACCGCGGCCTCAAAATACCCCCCCAATGGGGGCAGGCTGGCGGGTCAAACAATAACAAACAACAAAACAACCAAACAACAATAACAACCAAACAACAACAACAATTTAACCAAATGGCCCTCCTTAGGCAACAAAAAGGGGTGACGGACCCCATAAGGAAGGCTAGAGTGACTCAACCGTCAACAACCAAACAACAAAAGACCCGTATCGTCCAAAAGGGGTTCAACTTACTAACGGCTCCCGACAATATCCAAAACTCTCGCTGCAGAATGGCCAACAGCGCATTGCAACCGGCATGCGAGTTCATAATGTGACGATCAGTCACCAACAATTCAACAACAAAACAAAAATTCAACAATTTGTCGAGGGAGCTTTATCGACTCAACAAAACTCAGGGTCCTTTGTTCCAACAGCGAGCACCTTGAGCCCGGGCAAAGGACCCGACATCAAGACTGGCGATCGAGGCCAATCATCCTCGGGGCGAGTCAGCCAGTCTGGTCCCCACCATAGAGGGTGAGCAATCAAGCGGGGTGCCATGCACCCACGTGAGGCCACGGCGCCTGGGTTCAAATCTCCAGGCACGTGCTTCCAAATCAAAGGCGTTTCAAAATTTTGAATCTGGGACACTCGGTACGCAACAAAGACCTCCAAAGAGTGGACGGACGTCTACAACCAACACAAAACAATTTGACTGTCCGTCCAGGCGTAAGAAGCCCGAATGTCCACAGTTCCACCCAAAGTGTGAGCAACGTGGTTCAATAGACGCACAAGAAGCGCCGCCCCTGACAATTCTAACTTAGGGATGGTCAGTGCCGTCCGGAGTGGGGCCACCTTGCTCTTGGCCAAGACCAGTGACAAATTCACCTGGCCTGTTGCGCAGACGGTGCGCAGACAAACAACAGCTGCATAACCGTGCGAGGACGCATCACAAACAAGGGTAGCAGTGTAGCTCCCAGGGGGGAGGATAGCGCGGGGTAACACGACCTCGTTGACTGCAGGGAGTGCGGATACAAATTGGAGCCAATCTTCCAACAGGGTTTCCCGAATTGGCTCGTCCCAGCCAAGTCCCGCAGTCCAAAGGCGCTCAAGTAAACAATTTTGCCCAAAACAATACAAACAAACAACAAAACAATAGACAAAAGGCAACCGTGGGCTCCCATGTCAAAAATGGCACGGACCACAACAGAGTCCCCCGTGGGCCCCCAGACCTGACCGATGCCGTTGGCAACAAAACCATGTCGATCTGAGGGGTACCTTAGCGGGGCAGGCGCCAATGTCCTAACAATGCCTGGGCGGCGACCGATCGCCACACCCAGACCCAAGTCTTTCCCGACGAGGATGCAATTCAAATTCCTCGTACGCGCGGTGTCTCGAGCCACGCGCCATCGCTGGAAGGGCATATCCCACCGGATGCCTGAATGGCGGGGGGCGTGACTCCAACCGGGGACGTTCCGCCAAAGGAGGGGAGGGAAGGCGGTGCTGGTCTGGCCAGCGCTGCCTAGCAACAACTGCGTAATCGCCTTTACGCGGGGAGACCAAATGGCGGTCGCGCGGCTCCCGATCAACTTGCGCGGGGGGTGGAGTGCGGCGCTCAAAATTGCGGGCCTCTCCCCGGTTCTGAACCGGCGAGGCAGAAGCCCGGTGACCAACTCCATGG
This sequence comes from Aporophyla lueneburgensis, assembly GCA_932294355.1. Taxonomy (NCBI): domain Eukaryota; kingdom Metazoa; phylum Arthropoda; class Insecta; order Lepidoptera; family Noctuidae; genus Aporophyla; species Aporophyla lueneburgensis. The sequence goes on from OW028749.1 coordinate 20,614,741, forward strand.
TACCCCCCCGTGCGCGAACCTTCATCAGAGGCTAGTCTGCCAGCGTGGTTCGCGTTAGCGCACAATATGTCCAAATGGGACCCCCCACAAATTCTACAAGGTCGGGGGTTGGGGGAGTCCCGATGGAAGTGAGCCCCCAAACAAGAGAAGCACAGGCGGCGTGCATTGGCAATTCGGCGGCGGGCACTCACGTGCAACTTCAAAAAGGCCGCGCAAGTTGCCATGCCATGCCCCGTGTCCCTACAAAACTCACAACCAGGACGACTCTGGGTGCCAGCAAAACGAGCGGCGGGGCGACCATCAACAGACCCGCGAGCCCTAGTCCGTCCCTGGTCTCGTGGCCGGGAAGACGGCTGGCATGACTCAGTGGCATCGCCAGAGTTGTCCACAAACCGACACTCATCCTCCAAAAATTGGACGAGGTCACCAAATGGGGGGAGATGTGTGACACTATCCCCACCATACTTTTGCTCGAAACGAGCCCTCAAATCGGCAGGAAGCCGTTGCAGCACAACGTGCACCAAAAGGTAAGACCAATGGTCCACCGGCAAGTCCAATGGCTTTAAAGCGTTGGTCGCTGCCATCAACGGGTTCAACAGGTCAGTACGCAATGCTGACAATCCAGTAATGACCGGTAACCCCAAAATCAATTCAATATTAACGTCAGCCAAACAACGTTTATTATGGTACCGCTGGGTGAGTAGTTCCACAGCGGTAGGGTAGGCTGAGTCAGTCAAAGACAGATGCTGCACCAAGGCTCGGGCCTCACCTTCCAGGACAGACAATAAATAGGCCAACTTTTGGGTGGGTCTGAGGTCCGAGCGTGCATCAACCAAACTTTCAAACAGGTTTTGGAAACTTAACCACTGGTCCAAGCGACCGTTAAAGTGTGGCAGTTCCAAGGTAGGCAGTCTACTCAATAGTCCGGGACCTGAAACAACCGAGGTCTCCGGTTTGACCTGGACAGGTGTCCGGCTCCCCAATATTTCCCGAGCACGTTGACCAATGACATCCCCCAGGTCCAAGATCTGGTCGTAGTCAGCAAGGACCTTGTCACGTGCTGCCTGATCCAGCACTTCCAGAGCCACATCACAGATGTACTCGTTGTAGCGGGTAAGCAGAGCATCAGCGTTGCCGAGTCTAACGTTCAACTGCTCGAACCGAGCCAGAGTGACCGCTTCAAGATCCGGGCGCTTAGCGGTCGCTGCAGCTGAAGTGAACCACCGCAGCTGTGTGGTCAATCCACTGATTGCCTCTCTCACCGCTTTGTGTGCCATTGCACAAACAATACAATTCAAATAAACAAAACAATTAAATTATCAAATAACAAAGTTCAATCAATAAATATCAAGGAAATCCAACGCAAACAATCAAATAAAATAAACCAAGCAAAAGGTAATTAAGTAACAAAGTTCAAACAATCAATTACAAAATAACTACAAGCAAACAATCAAATTACCAAACTGACTAATCAGCAACTCAAGAAATAACAAATACTGGCTTCAATTCAATTCAACAATAAACTTTTATTTTAATTCAAAATCAATATCAACGTTCAAAATTCTATATCATATTCAATTCAAATATTCAAATTCTAATCCAATTCCAAATGTTAAGTACACAAACCACTGTGTCAATGGTAAAACAATAATAATCCTTTATTCCAACTCAAAACAATGGTAATACTCAAAAATGCCAATTTCAAATATTAATTTTCTCAAACAACCATATCAATGGTACAAACTCAATATTTTAATGTCTTCCTGACATTCAATACAACACAGATCAGACACAAAAAGGGGCTACAACAAGGGGCTGCACCACAGCCCAATCTAATCCACTTTATTAGCCCGGCTGACCTTGGCAACATCAGGTTACCCGTCTCAACAAATTTACAAATTATTTCAAATAACAATTAATTATAGTTATCAAATATTTACAGCGTATTCTACTATTATATTATTACTACTTCCCTTATAGAGACTGCCAAGTAATTAGCCTACTGTAAATTACCAATTTGGTGGTTATGTCTTATAACCACGCTCTGCTACCAAAATGTACGCTGCCAGGCTATACCTCACAATACGATTTCAAGTGCGCAGTGGAAGAGTTATAATCGTGGGGCTCTAGAGACAAGAGTGGCTAGCGTACTATCCGCCGTACGCGGAGCAGACAATCAAATCAAACACTTACAATACAACAAAAGCACTTACCTGGTGGTTGAAGGACACTGCTCTGGTGCCAACCTGGAGTTCTGTATGTAAGTGAGTGTATATGTATCGTGTCGTGACGTTACGAGTATTCTTCAGGTTAGAATCCGCTGCAACGTCGGCTGGAGGCAATCACAGCATGCGGTCTTCAAATCACTCGTCCCAACAGCGTCACACTTAACCATCGGGTCATGACAGATTGTCCACAAAACGACCGGTTAATTAATACAATTTGATCACGACTAATTGTCACAAACGGATCGATTTAAAAGGATTAATTTCAACAAAAGCGTCGCGGGGGTCCCAATAGCACGACGGACCTATTTTAGCGGCCAATTCACAAGAGCTGTCAAGTGTCAACGTCAAACTTGACAAGTCAGATGTCACTTCGTTACACGCGCATTCCGTTAGGCGCACAGATAATAAACGGTACCGAACAATACTTATCGTTACATTATGGCCATGTTACAGAAAATCTTTTAAAAATGTGTTATTTCCATGTTATGCTATATAAGTGTAGAGTTTCATCAAAATCCGTTCGATAGTTCTTGCGTTGAAGAGTATGATACATCCATCCTCACAAATATTTTAAAATTCACTGTCACGTGCGAAAGCTCCACAATGTTTCCACACGGCACTAGTCCTACTATGTCACTATCTGTGGTGCCAGATTGCAGACAGCCCCATTAAACAGTATCAATAAAACACAAATGAGGGTTTGCAACGATATGCAAATTAGAGCTCTTTCGCGTGAACATAACGCCGGACACTGAGTGCCAGGTAAGCAGAACCTGCGCTTTTTATAACATGTTACTGGAGCACGGTGGCCATAAATGAGTAAGCTTTACGGCACATATGTGTTGAAATATGTGTTGAATATTTAATTAATTTAAATGGTTCTAGTCGTAATATTTATTTAGGTAATTACCAGAACTATGTCAGATGACGCAGTTTCACCGCGTTGCTGAATGCATTTAATTCAACTAATTTTATAAATGTAAAAGACTATATATTTGATTGAGTAGATTTTGTTACTGAGTCACAGAATAACTACTTAATGGAATTGGATGAAATTTAGCACAAAGATAGGGATTAACAGATATAGGAAATACTTTTCATGCCGGTAGTACCTTCCCGTGTAATAATTTTTGACCTTTACGTGGACGCAGCCACTGGCAAAAGCTAGTTACTATAATAAATAGGTCACTTAATTCAACTCCAGCTACTTAAAGAAGTGCCAAAATTACCGTGAAATGTTATTGACGTGCGTTAAAGCGAGATACCTAAATGGCGTCATGGTTATCTCGTTCTAAAGAACCTCATCAGCATTTCTACGCTAATCTTTGAATTCCTGGTTTCTAATCCTGTCGATAACATCTGACGATGAAATAAGGAAGGTTCAGAAATATAAAGTTTTATAGGCAGTTTTATACTAACTTGTTAAAAGACACCTACAAGAAAAAAGCTTAAAAAATGTATATAGGAGTATGTAATGCACAATATTATGTTAGGGTGGCTTTTGGAAGGTTGAGGAGATCGTGGAGTATGTACGACTGAAAACGAACTACACTTTGAGGGTCGAGAAGTTGGAATCGCGCCACAACACGAATTTCAAGTCATTCGTGGTGCGAGTTCCAACTCTTCAAATCGAGACCTACCTCAAGGCAGAGTTTTGGCCGAAGGGTGTCGTGTATCGGCGATTCCGCGGAAGGCTACGCGACACCACGCAGCGCAACACGACGCCGTCACTTCGTGTACAATAGTTTTACATTGTTTTTGTTTGTATGTATGTTAGTCTGTAAGGTATTTATGTTATGGGTCTTTGTAGCCCGAAATAAATTGATTTGATTTGATTTGATTTACAGCTAACAATACAGAATCAGTAGTGAGGTAATCCACGATAAGCCATTTACAAGCATCCACAGATAGCGATAGAGTTTCGTTGTAAAGGTTATAAATTATTCAATGACATATATGACATATAAGTTTTAACTGTGTAAGTGATTAACTAATTAATTAAGCTTAAAATTAACTAAATATTAATTATACTAATTACATTTTTTAAAAAAACGACGGGTTGCACTCCGGGAGTGCCGGCAGAAGTGAAAACTTGAATATTAACGTTGTGCATTTTTGATATTTTGGAATGGTTAGGGAATAATTTTGCACGAATTGCTTATCAGTATAAAAGTACTATCATTTATGTGGTAGAATACAATATTTATTTATTGCGCTATTGTACGCAAACATGACAATTTATATTACGTTAAAAACTTTATCTCTCAGAAAAATCAACTTCCATCCATAATTTCGACGACGGCAAATACACAGACGGTCGAGCCATCAGCTGTCACCATCCATGGATGCGCGTGGCACGCTGTAACATAGACACACACGAACATTTGCGCAAACGTCCTGCGCCGCCTAAACGAAACAGCAGGCGCAAGCATACATTTTCGCCGCTTCGTAGAAAGAGAGGGGGATACTTCCTCTCCTACGCCGCGCCGGCTGTGTACTCTTCGTCCGTCTTACGAATTTTCGATCAAGTCACGTGTCCTGACGCGAGTTTAAAATTTTTTACCCATTACAAAAAAGTGCACAACGCCGCTAAAGAAGTTTTCACTTCAAAAAAAAAAACAAACAAACAAACTGAATCTAGACTCTACGGTACTCTGCACCAATGTGATAAAATTATAACTACAGTTATTTGGAGGGGTTTCTTTGGATTTTCCAAACTTCTATGAAAAGTTCGTATCTCTGACTAACTCGTCATTTAATAAGCTTGAGTCCACACGAGTACAAATAAAACCAAGCGTGAAATAAATTCAGGGTTTATCAATCTGAAATGCTGAATTCTTTCAAAAGTTACAAAATCGTTAAGAAACTACAAAAGCGACGTTATTGTCAAATGATTTCAGTGACCTTTCAGAATTTTGGCTGATTCATCCAACTTTGAATATCAGATATGGTAGAATTTTTCTACAAGTTTATAGTCGATTCTAGCTGTAGTTGAAAATCTTTTATTCAATATTTATCTCCAATTCGGAAGCATGAACAGTTGCCACTAGATTACTCAAGGAACAAAACAAACCTTTATTCGTTCTGTTCAGCTCGATTCAGCACAGCAGTTTGGTGCATCTCGAGATAAATTTATCTCACTCACTTTGTGCAGCTTGTTACAGTTTATTGTTTTATTTACTTGTTTACACTCAAAATCAGCAAAAATATATTATTGAATGCCGTATCAAACTAACAAGGAGAGTGCACGGGTTAGGGGAAACGGATTTTAATTATTTTCAGCGTAGTGGTAGTATACCATGTGGGTATACTACCCATAAAATATTAAAGTGCAACGCTCAAAAGTTACGGAGAAAAATCGAACTAAAGTTCTTCGAGCACTTTATTTATATAAGTTGTATAATATTCCGACTAAGCGTGTGATGGCGTAGCGGTAACGCTCTAGACTCGTGCTCCTGCTGACGCGGGTTCGAGTCTGCCTCCGTGACATTTTTTTTTTTTGGTTAATTTATTATTAATTAATTAATCAATTTTTTACAGAGTAAATAAATAGTTGCTTTACATAAATAGTAACATGGTTGTTGTAAATGGGTAAAAAGTAAAATTCAAATTCTTATAAAAATTATTTTAATTTATTAACATAATATCATGTAATTACATATCAGTATCAGTTTTACATGATCCTGAATGATAATCATGGTAAAAACAATCAAAACAAAAATTATGTCTGCACCAAGAGCAACAAATAAATGCTGCTTTTTTACATTTGCAAGGTATTTTCAAACAATCAGATGAAAAACACGCCTGATTAACATTTGTAAAAATTGTTTTCTTTTCAACGAGTCCACTGGCAAACCAAGCATATTTTAACATGTCACAAAATATTGGCGCTGATAATTGGTGGTGAACAATAGAATGAATTTTTAGGCAGTCTTCTCGCGAATGAATTTCATAATTTTTATCCAGTAGTTCGGCGGTATTTTGTAATTTTTTAATAAAAATTTTTACTTGTCTATAGAAATAGACATCACATGGTTGAACTAAAGGAGTGCGATATTTGTGTTTATTTAATTAAACTGTGTTGTGTGTTTTGGTAAATTGGTTTAAATTAATTTATCCCGAACCCCAGCTCGTAACAGTATTATCTATTTACTCTGTAAAAAATTGATTAATTAATTAATAATAAATTAACCAAAAAAAAAAAAATGTCAAGGAGGCAGACTCGAACCCACGTCAGCAGGAGCACGAGTCTAGAGCGTTACCGCTACGCCATCACACGCTTAGTCGGAATATTATACAACTTATATATAAAGTGCTCGAAGAACTTTAGTTCGATTTTTCTCCGTAACTTTTGAGCGTTGCACTTTAATATTTTATGGGTAGTATACCCACATGGTATACTACCACTACGCTGAAAATAATTAAAATCCGTTTCCCCTAACCCGTGCACTCTCCTTGTAAGTTAAAGTATTTATAGTAGTGAATATTTTAACTTACTTTTGGGCTAAAATGGGCTAAAGCTATCACGTGTTCTCTTTGTAACAAGTACTTCTTTGATACTTCCAAAACGAAGTCATGTTGATTTCAAAAGAATTTATCGTTGGTACTGGCAGTAGAATCAATCAAGTAGATTAGGACCCACTTTGTTAGATGTAGTAACTGAATTTATGTTGCAAAATCTTTTCAGCTTTTGGATCTACGTTTGAAACTTAGCTGATGTGATCTCAGTATTGCAAACCAGAGACCATTCATCTTTCAAGTCATTTAGATTATTAAAGACAAGAATGAACATTGAATGAAAGTGAAGAAAAAATAGCTAAGAAAAACATGGCCTTATCAGGAAAAACAAAATATCAAACCAACAGAAATTAAATTATTTCTTACCACTAACTAAACGTTCGTTATCAAGACCTTGCACGGTCTTTACGTCGAGCTGCTGCTGCTGCTTTTCTGGAAACATAATTAAGGCCTACACGAACCTCGCCGCCGCGCGCCGTGCGCCTGCCGTTTTCCAGCCACACCCGTCCGGAGCATCGTCTCCTACTAAGAAATTAATTAAAATAACCTTGTCGTTGATTTACTAATTAATGGATCTTCGTGACAAATTGTTTAAGTAATTGCTTCTGTATTCTAAAGGTGAAGCTGAAAATCATTGAAAATTGAAAATTTCTGTAAAAGCTTGCTGCTTTGTAATTTGTTAATCGTAATCTGATGCAAACAATAAGAAAATGAATGTCATTTTCTTTCAAGCCGATAAGGACAATTTGTCAATCGATTGTGAATAAATACCACTTAGAAGGAAGCGTAGGATAAATTTGAAGTACAATTCTGTGTCTCTAACGAAACGATATTGCACCCCGGGGCAGTGGAACGTTCAGTAAAGTACTTATAGCGAAGTTTTTTACTCTTACTGGAACTTTACCACAAGCCTGCAACTGTTTGTTTTCGCAAAATGTGTTATTGCAAATAAAGGAACTTCGCAGCTCCTGCACTATTATATATATATATTTATACATACAAAAAGGTATGTATTTTTTCAGTTTTTAATTTTTCTCTTTTAAGTTATAGTAGGTACTATAACTAAAAAGAGAAAAACCCACTATAGTTCGTACAATCAAATCTAATTAATCAAAATAAAAATAAAATATATATATGACATCACCACTGAGGCTTTATATCCATTCAAATAATATTTTTAAAGAATAATATAAAATAAGGATCAGCGATCATTGTGCCGATAGTAGTCACAGCCAATGGGTTAATAGCCAAGAGCCTCGACCAACACCTGAAGAGGCTCTCGTTAAGCAGTTGGGTTAAGGGCTTGATTCAGAAAGCGGTACTTCTGGACACGGCTCGCAGGAGGTTCCTCTCTCTGTAGTCCTTACCGCCGGTAGCTTGGACCCTGTTCCCGATACCAGTGGGCTACATTTTTTTATATTTTTAAATATTTTTATTTTATATTCTAATATTGAAAAATATAATTTAAAAGTTTGTAAAAATGAATAAAGGGGATAATAATATTAAATAATATTTTTTAGAAATCGATCCACAATTGCCAGAAATATTGGGGAACATACCTCATATCGGAACATAAACAAAGTTGTACAAAAAACACTCTTTCTTTTTAACGAAAAATGATGTAATAAAATGTAATCGTTGGCACTTTTTCAACCCAAGCTAGGTTTTCTTTGCCACAAATTAAACCGTTTCGCAAAGATATATTCTTATTATCCTTTTCGCCATCATGGATAATGCGTTTCCCGAGCTAAGTACTTGTGGAGTGTGAAATCGAACGCGTTGATTACAAGTTAAATAGTTTCAAGTTTAAAATTGAGTTTATTTCAAATTTGATTCATTTTTTTTTACAATTTGTTGTGCCCATGATTTCGATGATTTATGAGTGGTTTCTGCTTCACTTTTCAATGTGAAGACTTGTAAAATAAATAAGTATAAATATCAATGAAACTATAATGAAATGGCCAAAGACAAAATCAATTGAAAGCAATCGTTTCGTTGAAAACTTTTAATATTCAATCGGAGCAATCTAAACAAGAAATTATGTTGAAGTTTGTTACGTTCACAAAGGTTAATATTAAACTGATTAGATTACTTATTGATCTAACGATACAAACTTTTTCAAATTAATTAACATCTAAAAAATGTTGGGCTTCTAATGATGCACATGTGTTACCGAAATATGAGTCAGTTTTTTTTAAATACCTGTCGTTAACAAGAAAGCTAAGAAATGATGGCAAAAATGACACGAAGAAATATATAAGCATAGTTTTTTTATATTTTGTTTGGCCCTATGTAACATACATAAACTCACGCCTTCTTCCCATTGGGGGTAGGCAGACTCTACAGAACGCCATCGCTATGATCCCAACATACTCCTATTGCTTCGCAAGTTCATCAGTCTTGTCATAGCCGCACGCCACCGGGCGCGAGTACTACGCACCTGACCTTAGTGAAGAACAGTAGGATATAAATATATTAGTTTTGAATTTTGAAAATATAAAAATACATTCGTCATCAAACCCCAAATATGTTGGTAAGGTGCCAAATATCAGGTTACGTAACTATGATCTTGACAATCAAGGGCAAGAAAAGGTGACTTCAAACTAGCTCGGCCAAATTTTATCATTCTAACCCAGATCTTTTTGCCGATCCTGCAGAATAGCACGATCTTAATTTTCATTTTATCGGCTCAAAGTGGAAGCCAAGTATTGGGCCAACTATCGGAAAAAAGGGAATCAAGTAGATTGTTTTACTTTTGCTATTCCTACATACATACTTTCTTATATATTTTTTTCTTATATTTAATAGTAGCTTTTGCCAGCGGCTTCGCACGGGTGGAGGACGGAAAAACCATCACTCCCTCGTCTCATTCTGCGCATTTCTCATGATATTCATAAAATATGCGGAACCAAGGGGGAGGCCGCAGTGAAGAAATGCTTCACTAATTGAAATACTGGCAGTAAGAATGTGGAGCGAGACGAGTGAGGTCGGGTAAACGAAGTGTATAACGCAGCGGCGAGGTGTAAATTTTTCTAAAAGAGAAGCCGAAGCGAAGTCGGCTTTAACTTACTGACTCATCAATAAAGAATACTTACTATCATTCTGAAATTAATATAGGAATCATCATTTCAGCCGTAAAACGTCCACAGCTGGACATAGGCCTCCCCCAATTTGGGGGGCTTTGCCATAATCGCCACGCTTGGCAGGCGGGTTGGCGATCGCAGTATGGTGGTAAAATGCATAGAGAATGCTGCTGCACATTGCGGAGCCGATGGAGTACCGATCGAGGCTTGGAAGGCGATGGGTTCTCGTGGTGTGGGCATTTTAACTGACCTATATAACCGCATACTCCTCACCGGTGAGATTTCTCGTCAGTGGAGACTGAGTGTAATTACTCCGGTCTTCAAGGACAAGGGATCGGTGCAGGACTGCGGCAGCTACCGCAGTATAAAGGTCATGGCCCACACCATGAAGCTCTTTGAGAGGATAATTGACTCTCGGATCCGACAGGAATGTACAGTCTCTGATGGCCAATATGGTTTTCGCCCTGGTCACGGGACCATGGAACCTGTTTTTGCCCTATGGATCGTCATGGAGAGGTACAGGTCGAAGAATACGCCTCTGCATTTCCTATTTTTGGACATGGAGAAGGCCTTCGACTGTGTTCCTCGTGTGATGATCTGGTGGGCACTGCGGTCCAAAGGAGTACCAGAGGCATTGACACCATCCGAGACATGTACTGCGATTCCCTTTCCCATTACTGTAGGTGTACACCAGGGATCCGTCCTGAGCCCGTTCCTATTCAGCGTAGTATTAGACGTTGTGTCAGACAGCATCAGAAACTCCCATGAGCAGCCTCCGTGGCTGCTCATGTATGCTGATGATATTGCGCTGGTAGACGCGGACAGGGGACGACTGGTGAGACGCGTGAAGGCGTGGAAGGGTACGCTTGAGAACGGTGGTCTGAAGCTCAATGTGGCGAAGACAGAGTACTTGGCCTGCAATACAGCAGATCTCACATCCGTCCGCATAGGCGAAGAACTTTGCATATAAGTTGGGCATCTTTATATACGACAATATGGTCGATCCTGTCAAAACGAGATGTTTCTCTGTGGGTCCTGGGAGTTGGGCACGGTCCACGGGTTTTGGTTCTCTTAAAAGTTTCTAGTAAGCTCCCTACCACAGCTCTTCGAAAATTAAGGTGGTCCAGGTCACCTCCATTAGATCGATATAATTGCCACGCGTTTTGAGTTGCCATATCTAGGGAGTGAGCAATCAGAGGGAAATACCATTTTTTCCCTCTTACGGATGTTCGATGCAATCCAATATTTTGGTCAACTCGATCCACTTCGCCCATGTTCGCATTATAATTCTTTATCACGTTCGGATGATTGATTTGGACGTATCTCTTGAGTTGCTGTGAAAAGCGCCTTGCAGTTTGCCATGCGTCATCCGATGAAGAAGATAACATTTCCCTGATAAATTTGGCTAAAAGATTACGCATCGAGGAAGCAACACCGAGGAAATAATACCGAGGATCTCCACCTCGGCATTAGCTCTCAGCTGTGAACCTAACGTAGTCAAATACACATTATTATAAATATGCCAAGATGCATAAAATAAAATGAGTCTATATACCTGGTAGATTATGCAAGTTAACAACTTCTTCGTCGCCTGAGTCTTCGTCAGTCACTTCGGCATTAGCGTTTTCGGGTGGAAAATAGCCACAGAGTAGGGTGTGTCATCGTTATCATCGGATTGTTCCTGTTCCTCTATTATTTCATAAAGTCTAAGTGTTTTTCCATGTCTTAGTCTAAAAATAAAGAAATGGATGAGTTGGACACCGATTATGCGACCAGGCGTTATAACGCCTGTGACATTCGAACACGAAAAACACCACGTAATATTACTAAGCATTAGAATCAAAATTACTATTTTTATTGTTTAATATCAATATATCTTAAATTAATATTATTATATCTTAAAACCTTACCTTTCGGAAGTCATTCTCCAAAATATAAACACTGTTCACTTTAAATTATGCAAAAATACTAAAATAACAAGAAATTTGAAACGAATTCTATACTGTATTGAGCTAAACTTAGCAAACAACTAAATGACAATAAAAATAATGGGGATTTTCGGTTATAATAACTTTTTTATGCGGGTATTTTAAAATATTTTTTGGCGGCGTTATAACACCTGGTCGCATAATCTGGGTTAAGTAAGTAGATCGATCTTAAAAGACGCATTTACACGTCAATATTTTGATGGTCAATATTTAAAAAATAAAAACATTTTACAAAAAAAAAAACGACCGACTTCCTTAAAAAAAAAAACACTACAAACTCAAACATAACTAAAAAGTTTTTATTTTTTAACTTTTTAGTTGTGGTAGATACTCCGCACTAAGCTAATCGCGTTATTCGTTCATTTGTCGCGCAAATACGTAATGCTAGGCCTTATATGGTTTTCACATGGACCCCATTGTCCAAATCAAACCAAATTAAAATGTGAACATTCGGAAAGCATCAGCTTTCAAATAAAAAAATAATCATCAAAATCGGTTCACCCAGTCAAAAGTTATGAGGTAATAAATATTTAAAAAAAATACAGTCGAATTGATAACCTCCTCCTTTTTTGAAGTCGGTTAAAAAAAATACAGTCGAATTGATAACCTCCTCCTTTTTTAAAGTCAGTTAATAATAACAGTTATTTGCCTTAGGTGCCTAGGTATATCTGAAAGGTTAATCAATATTGTGTGACAACATAGTGGCATCTTCATAATGTGCTCGTTTCATGCTTAAGGTGACTTAGGTATCACGTTATTTGTGAAACTGGTTGAAAGGTTAAAAGGAAGTGGAAAAATATTAATCAAATCAAATAATGTTTATGTTAGAAATACTTCCATATATAATTTACACCGGATTAGAAATGATTTATTAACTAGGAATTACCTAATTAATTCGAAAACAAAAGAATAAATTTTACATTACTTACAAAGCAATATTTACCTACATAAATATTATTTTAGCTGAAATATCAATTGCCATAGACGAAGAAATAGTTTACCTCGTATATTACCGTACATATTCCATAAAAAAATTCAATAAACTTAATTCGTATATCACAACGTGTCAGTTTTTATTTCTTACTTTGACAATAGGGCCAAACTTTGTAATAATATCACTATATTTATTACGTATGTTTTTGAAAACGCTTGCATAGTATGGTTGAAACTATCACGACTTGGGAAAGCGTAGACAGTTTTTTCTTACTTTGAAGGGCTTTTTTGTGGTTGCAGAAATTCATACTATTTTATAATACCTTTGTCGGTAGGACACTTGCCTCTTTATGAAAGTGGATGAAATATTCACCGTTGTTGTCAATTAATTACAAAAGAAAATACAATAGTATTGTGACGTGTGACAGGACTACACCGTTACTACGCCGTAGCCGGCGTGATGACGTCACTGCTACGACCGCTACGCTGTAAAAAACTTTGGTCTTTGGTGTTTAGATATCGTATATTTTGACGGAAGCTAAATCAATTAATAGAATACTCAATGAATAACCTAATCAGAACCGTTAACTAGTCTAGTTGTATACAAATAGAACAGTGCGCTTATTGGACCTGTACTTAAACTTAGTGTATTTCTTATATACATATTATTATATAAAAATATTAGCTTTCTGCACTTCAAACTCGTAATTTTGTCCATATAAACTTTTACTGTGCCAAAACAAACGCCAACGCCTATACCCGCGTAATTTCGGGAAAAGGGGTACAAAGCTTTTGCGTCACGTACTGTTTAATACTAAGATACCATTGCTTTGGTTTCGTGTATTTCTTATAGATTAGGCGTAAAAAGACCTCCTTTTCACTTTTATGGAATATATCTTACTTTTATAAATACGAACATCCAAAATACGTTCGACACCTCTAAGATTTATTTTTGTCTATATATATATAAGTTGGATCGTCAAAATTTGGAGTTCCCATTTTATTGGGATAAACAATATTATTAACAACTACAAACAATATTATGAACAACTACCAAATTGTATTACAATATTTGTTTCGGACCGTTGGATTAGTTACTCTATGCGCTTTCGGAACGCGCCATCGACGGAATGACATCTGACTTGTCAGTTTGATTTTGACACTTGACTTCCTCTTGATTTTCGGTGGGAAACGAGGAAGCACGCCGCCGTTTGGGTCTCGCGGCCTTTTGTTGAAATTTATCCCTTACCCCGGTCGTTTTGTGGACAATCTGTCATGACCCAGTTGAGGTGAATGTAGCCAACCCCTAATTTGACGTTATAACACGGGTTTGGACATACCTTGTAAATGGATCCGTTTGTGGACAATTTGTCATGATCCTGAGTTTGTTTGTGTAATAACCCCTTTTGAAGAACTAGAACGGGTGTATCTTTGTACTTTGGTTGAAATAGTTTGAAGGTCAAGTCAAAGTGACGCTATTGTGAACGAGTGATTTGAAGACCGCATGCTGTGATTGCCTCCAGCCGGGTTGAAGCGGAATCTAACCTGAAGAATACTCGTAACGTCACAACACAATACATATACACTCACTTACATACATATCTCCAGGTTGGCACCAGAGCAGTGTCCTTCAACCTTCAGGTAAGTGCTTTTGTTGTATTTGTAATTGTTCACTTGTATTGTCTGCTCCGCGTACGGCGGACAGTACGCTAGCCACTCTTGTCTCCAGAGCCCCCCATCAAAAACTTCCACTGCGCAATTGAATTGAGGTTTGGTCTGGCAGCGTACATTTTGGTATTCAGAGCGCGGTTATAAGACATAACCAACAAATTGGTAATTTACAGTGAGCTAATTACTTGGCAGTCTCTATAAGGGAAGTAGTAATGCGCTGTAAATGTTTTTTAACTATGATTGCTAGTTTATTTGAAATAATTTGTAAATTTGTTGAGACGGGTAACCTGATGTTGCCAAGGTCAGCCGGGCTAATAAAGTGGATTGGATTGGGCTGTGGTGCAGCCCCTTGTTGTAGCCCCTTTTTGTGTCTGATCTGTGTTGTATTGAATGTCAGGAAGACATTAAAATGTTGAGTTTGTACCATTGATATGGTTATTTGTGAATATTAATATTTGAAATTAGCAATTTTGAGTATAACCATTGTTTTGAATTGGAATAAAGGTTTATTATTGTTGTACCTTTGACACAGTGGTTTGTGAACTTAACATTTGGAATTGGATTAGAATTTGAATATTTGAATTGAATATGATATAGAATTTTGAACGTTGATATTGATTTTGAATTAAAATAAAAGTTTATTGTTGAATTGAATTGAAACAATTTAATGTTATTTCTTGAGTTGCTGATTAGTCAGTTTGGTAGTTTGATTGTTGTTATTTTGTAATATATTGTTTGAACTTTGTTACTTAATTACCTTTTGCTTGGTTTATTTTATTTGATTGTTTGCGTTGGATTTCCTTGTTATTTATTGATTGAAGTTTGTTATTTGATAATTTAATTGTTTTGTTTATTTGAATGGTTTTGTTTGTGCAATGGCATACAGATGGAAATATTGCAGTGCCGGACACCTGTCCAGGTCAAGCCGTAGACCTCGGTTGTTTCAGGTCCCGGACTATTGAGTAGATTGCCTGCTTTGGAACTGCCACACTTGACGGTCGCTGGGACCACTGGTACGGTTTCCACAACCTGTTTGCAAGTTTGGTTGATGCACGCTCGGACCTCAGACCCGCCCTAAAGTTGGCCTATTTGTTGTCTGTCCTGGAAGGTGAGGCCCGAGCCTTGGTACAGCATCTGTCGTTGACTGACTCAGCCTGCCCTACCGCTTTGGGACTACTCACCCAGCGGTACCAAATGAACGTTGTTTGGCTGATGTTCATATTGCATTGATTTTGGGGTTACCGGTCATTACTGGTTTGTCAGCATTGCGTACTGACCTGTTGAACCCGTTGGTGGTAGCGACCAACGCTTTAAAGCGATTGGACTTGCCGGTGGACCAATGGTCTTACCCTTTGGTGCATGTTGTGCTGCGGCTTCTTGCCGATTTGAGGGCTCATTCCGAGCAAAGGTATGGTGGGGATAGTGTTACACATCTCCCCCCATTTGGTGACCTCGTCCAATTTTTGGAGGATGAGTGTCGGTTTGTGGACAACTCTGGCGTTGCCACTGAGTCATGCCAGCCGTCTTCCCGGCCACGAGACCAGGGACGGACTAGGGCTCGCGGGCCTGTTGATGGTCGCCCCGCCGCTCGTTTTGCTGGCACCCAGAGTCGTCCTGGTTGTGAGTTTTGTAGGGACACGGGGCATGGCATGGCAACTTGTGTGGCCTTTTTGAAGTTGCACGTGAGTGCCCGCCGCCGAATTGCCAATGCACGCCGCCTGTGCTTCTCTTGTTTGGGGGCTCACTTCCATCGGGACTGCCCCAACCCCCGCCCTTGTAGAATTTGTGGGGGGTCCCATTTGGACATATTGTGCGCTAACGCGAACCACGCTGGCAGACCAGCCTCTGATGAAGGTTCGCGTACGGGGGGGTACCATGGAGTTGGTCACCGGGCTTCTGCCTCGCCGGTTCAGAACCGGGGAGAGGCCCGCAATTTTGAGCGCCGCACTCCACCCCCCGCGCAAGTTGATCGGGAGCCGCGCGACCGCCATTTGGTCTCCCCGCGTAAAGGCGATTACGCAGTTGTTGCTAGGCAGCGCTGGCCAGACCAGCACCGCCTTCCCTCCCCTCCATTGGCGGAACGTCCCCGGTTGGAGTCACGCCCCCCGCCATTCAGGCATCCGGTGGGATATGCCCTTCCAGCGATGGCGCGTGGCTCGAGACACCGCGCGTACGAGGAATTTGAATTGCATCCTCGTCGGGAAAGACTTGGGTCTGGGTGTGGCGATCGGTCGCCGCCCAGGCATTGTTAGGACATTGGCGCCTGCCCCGCTAAGGTACCCCTCAGATCGACACGGTTTTGTTGCCAACGGCATCGGTCAGGTCTGGGGGCCCACGGGGGACTCTGTTGTGGTCCGTGCCATTTTGGACATGGGAGCCCAGGGTTGCCTTTTGTCTATTGTTTTGTTGTTTGTTTGTATTGTTTTGGGCAAAATTGTTTTCTTGAGCGCCTTTGGACTGCGGGACTTGGCTGGGACGAGCCAATTCGGGAAACCCTGTTGGAAGATTGGCTCCAATTTGTATCCGCACTCCCTGCAGTCAACGAGGTCGTGTTACCCCGCGCTATCCTCCCCCCTGGGAGCTACTCTGCTACCCTTGTTTGTGATGCGTCTCCGCACGGTTATGCAGCTGTTGTTTGTCTGCGCACCGTCTGCGCACAGGCCAGGTGAATTTGTCACTGGTCTTGGCCAAGAGCAAGGTGGCCCCCCTCCGGACGACACTGACCACCCCTAAGTTGAATTGTCAGGGGCGGCGCGTCTTGTGCGTCTATTGAACCACGTTGCTCACACTTTGGGTGGAACTGTGGACATTCGGGCTTCTTACGCCTGGACGGACAGTCAAATTGCTTTGTGTTGGTTGAAGACGTCCGTCCACTCTTTGGAGGTCTTTGTTGCGTACCGAGTGTCCCAGATTCAAAATTTTGATACGCCTTTGATTTGGAGGCCCTTGCCTGGAGATTTGAACCCAGGTGCCGTGGCCTCACGTAGGTGCATGGCACCCCGCCTGTTTGCTTAACCCCTATGGTGGGGACCAGACTGGCTGACTCATCCCGAGGATGATTGGCCTCGATCGCCAGTCTTGATGTCGGGTCCTTTGCCCGGGCTCAAGGTGCTCGCTGTTGGAACAAAGGACCCTGAGTTTTGTTGAGTCGATAAAGCTCCCTCGACAAATTGTTGAATTGTTGTTTTTTTTTTGTTGTTGAATTGTTGGTGACTGATCGTCACATTAAGAACTCGCATGCCGGTTGCAATGCGCTGTTGGCCATTCTGCAGTGAGAGTTTTGGATATTGTCGGGAGCCGTTAGTAAGTTGAACCCCTTTTGGACCATACGGGTCTTTTGTTGTTTGGTTGTTGACGGTTGAGGCACTCTAGCCTTCCTTATGGGGTCCGTCACCCCCTTTTGTTGCCTAAGGAGGGCCATTTGGTTAAATTGTTGTTGTTGTTTGGTTGTTAATGTTGTTTGGTTGTTTTGTTGTTTGTTATTGTTTTGACCCGCCAGCCTGCCCCCATTGGGGGGGGTATTTCTGAGGCCGCGGTGAAAGCGGCACAGAGACTCTGGCGCAGATTGTTGGGAGACACCGTTCTCACCTTTAAGGAGTTAGCTACGGTATTTTGCCGTTTTGAAGCTGTATTGAACTCGCGTCCATTGTGCCCGCTGTCTTCGGACCCGAACGACTTGGAGGCCCTAACCCCGGGCCATTTTTTGATTTGACAGCCACTTGTCGCCCTGCCGGAGCACCCTTTTGTCGATGTGAGCCAAAATTGGCTATCGCGGTTTCAGTTGGTGCAGCAGCTCGCTCAGAGTTTTTGGAAGCGTTGGAGCTTGGAGTATTTGCACATCCTCCAGCAGCGCGTCAGGTGGACTGATAAAACGCAACCTTGTCGGGATTGCCAAGTGATTAGCGGACGGGAAGGCCCGTCCGGGGGGGGGGGTAGATGTTTCGGACCGTTGGATTAGTTACTCTATGCGCTTTCGGAACGCGCCATCGACGGAATGACATCTGACTTGTCAGTTTGATTTTGACACTTGACTTCCTCTTGATTTTCGGTGGGAAACGAGGAAGCACGCCGCCGTTTGGGTCTCGCGGCCTTTTGTTGAAATTTATCCCTTACCCCGGTCGTTTTGTGGACAATCTGTCATGACCCAGTTGAGGTGAATGTAGCCAACCCCTAATTTGACGTTATAACACGGGTTTGGACATACCTTGTAAATGGATCCGTTTGTGGACAATTTGTCATGATCCTGAGTTTGTTTGTGTAATAACCCCTTTTGAAGAACTAGAACGGGTGTATCTTTGTACTTTGGTTGAAATAGTTTGAAGGTCAAGTCAAAGTGACGCTATTGTGAACGAGTGATTTGAAGACCGCATGCTGTGATTGCCTCCAGCCGGGTTGAAGCGGAATCTAACCTGAAGAATACTCGTAACGTCACAACACAATACATATACACTCACTTACATACATATCTCCAGGTTGGCACCAGAGCAGTGTCCTTCAACCTTCAGGTAAGTGCTTTTGTTGTATTTGTAATTGTTCACTTGTATTGTCTGCTCCGCGTACGGCGGACAGTACGCTAGCCACTCTTGTCTCCAGAGCCCCCCATAAAAACTTCCACTGCGCAATTGAATTGAGGTTTGGTCTGGCAGCGTACAATATTAATTAAAGAAACACAATCAAAAGTCATTTATTCAAACTAGGCTGAGTGTCAGCACTTTTGAACGTCAAAGTTACATAAGACAGTCCCCCCAAAACGCCCGCCCTTCGACACTTCCTAGTGCTATAGCTGGGAAGAAGAAGTGGCGGAACAAACTCCCCAGCAGCACAGCTGTCTGTTAAGTAAGAAGAACTTGATTAAAATGGTTACAAGATAAAGTAGGTAATAACAATACAGTACAACGAACAAACCCTTAAGGTTACTGTTCATATAGAGGCCTAAGCCACCCAAACACAAAGTGTATCTTTCGCTATCAGCTAGTCAATACAGCTATGTGAATATACAGCAGCGCTGTACCAGGTAAACCGACAGTGTCGGGAGTAGAAGCTCTGTATTGAGTCTAATCCGAAGATAGACTGACTTGCTCACTGAGTGCAAGCTCTTTTATAGTACAATGTCCCGCCATAATATCTATGACAACTCTGTCCGATGGCGCGCGGAAGTACGCCACGTGTTTACTTGATACAAAACACTTAAGTATTCTAAACAAAATAAGACTTACAATATAAAGTAATCAAATAATATTAGAATAATTATCGTAAATAAAGAATTGATGAATTCACTACGTAAATCATTTTAAAATTTAAAGTGACATGTCATTTATTGTTTTGAACAACCTACCGGTTACAGTTATCAAAATAAGTTTCCAAAAATGAATTAGTGAGTACACCAAGTACTCAATAAATTATGTTTTGATTTATAAGACAATATCTGATAGAAACATCACGTAAATTAATGATAATAAAAACAAAGAATAGCAAATTATGCGGACTACCCACAATTTGTATTTGATAGCCATCTCCGACATATATATATCAGGGTGTCCGGTAATTAATGGATAACCTTAAAATGGGTCATGGTAAAACTAATGGCCATTCAGAAAAAAAATACAAATAAAAAAAAATACAGTTGGTACCAAAGATATTATTTTTTTAATAATAATCGGTGTTTTTTGTTACCATATTTCACATTTTTATACACCACGGCCACAAATTAAGGAATTCTATCGGTTTTTTTTTGTTATATTAATTTACGTTAACTAAGCTGATAGATAGGCAATAAATAGTATGACTATTATTACACGGTTTTTTTTTTAAACAATTTGAATGTTTGTTCTGGGGAAAATTTGTGAAAAATATTCAATTTGACAAAGTTTGAGCAATCGTAACTTTAAAAAAAAGTATCCAGATACAAGTGACCAATTATTTTAAAATATTATGTGCTTCAAGCCAATTTCAAAATGGTATCATTCATTATTGTATCTAATGTAAATTCTGAATTATTGCTATTAGTGTAGAAAATGTGTGAATTTTGGATAAACAACAAAATTTGCAATATTGGAATATTTATTTACATTGAATGTACCTGACCATTCGGGGTTAATAAAAACATTAATAGACGTAAGTAATGAATAGTAATAATTAAATAAAGTCTCTTTAAAACCAGAAATATTTTAACAAATACAAATTGGCTTTGCAATAAATGTCGTGTGTGTAAGTCGTGTGACCGCCATACTAGCTACCTGCGCGCACCCTGCACCACCCGTCTTTTGTTCATGTTAGAAAAAGAGGATATGAGTTGGATGAGTGCGAGCGAGATAGTAAATGTAAAAAAACCGGTAGGGGACTAACAGAACTTACAGGAACAGGGACTTAGACTTAGTGCGTCACTCGACTTGCTCGACTTCGCATGTGTTTATTTCGTTTCCGGTTGCAATTGTTGCTAGTTACTGTGAATCAGTGTTAAAACGACGACCTGGCTATTTTACTGGACTATTCGTTTTGTTTACCGATTTGGACTTGTTTTGTGTGGTGATATTTGCGACGACTTGGCTTGTAACTGGATTGTTTATTTTGTGAATCAACATGCCACGTGTTGAGTATACGCCACAAGAATATGCAAACATGCATTTTATTTATGGGGAATGCAGAGGCAATGGAAACGCAGCCGCAGCTCTTTATAGGGAAAGATACCCTAATGCGCGTCATCCAGATTACCGCGTATTTATAAGAGTCCACGGTTGTTACTCAGAAGGAAGAATCCCTGGTACTGGTGTTGGTGGTACTAGTGGTGGAAGAAGCGCTCGTGCTGATGTAGAAGACGTGGTACTTGAGGAAATTGCGCAAGATCCTTCAATTTCTACGCGATCAATAGCTCAACGCACGGGTATAGGGAAATCGACTGTGCATGATATCTTAAAAAAGAACAAATTTCACCCGTTCCACGTTACGCGCGTGCAGACCCTTCAACCAAGAGATTATAATGCAAGATTGCGTTTCTGCCGAAAAATGCTGGGGAAGATGGAAGCAGACCCGCAGTTTTTTAATAAAATTCTATGGAGTGATGAATCAACATTGAAAAGAGATGGCTACATGAATTTACACAATCTCCATAGCTGGCAACTAACGAACCCTCGTGCTATGCGTGAAGACAGGTCACAGTACCAATTTAAAATAAATTATTGGACTGGAATATTAAACGGAAAAATAATAGGCCCATTTGAATTACCGGGGAACCTAACTGGCCAAAGTTATTTAGAATTCCTTGAAAATGATCTTCCAAACTTATTGCAAGAGGTGCCCGAGGTGGAGAGAGAATCATATTGGTTGCAAAATGACGGCTGTCCTGCGCATTATGCTGTATCTGTTCGTGCATACTTAAATAGAACATACCCAAACAGATGGATTGGCCGCCTGGGGCCAATTTTGTGGCCCCCACGTTCACCAGATCTAAATCCACTTGATTTTTTTTACTGGGGCTGTCTTAAGGAAGAAGTTTACGCAAAGCCGATCCGTTCCTTGGAAGATTTACGTAGCCGTGTCCGGGCAGCCGCATCGAAAATAAGCGATCGACGCTATACGCGACTGCTCAGGAGAGCATTCATTCGTAGATGTAGAGCCTGTATCAGAGTGGGTGGCAGACAATTTGAACATTTATTGTAATTAATAACGAATACAGTTTTACTAATGTCAAATGTTGTTTTTTATTAAACTCCAATGGTCAGGTACATTCAATGTAAATAAATATTCCAATATTGCAAATTTTGATGTTTATCCAAAATTCACACCTTTTCTACACAAATAGCCATAATTCAGAATTTACATTAGATACAATAATGAATGATACCATTTTGAAATTGGCTTGAAGCACATAATATTTTAAAATAATTGGTCACTTGTGTCTGGATACTTTTTTTTTAAGTTACGGTTGCTCAAACTTTGTCAAATTGAATATTTTTCACAAATTTTCCCCAGAACAAACATTCAAGTTGTTTAAAAAAAAAACCGTGTAATAGTAGTCATACTATTTATTACCTATCTATCAGATCAGTTAACGTAAATTACTATAACAAAAAAAAACCGATAGAATTCCTTAATTTGTGGCCGTGGTGTATAAAAATGTGAAATAAGGTAACAAAAAACACCGATTATTATTAAAAAAATCATATCTTTGGTACCAACTGTATTTTTTTTTATTTGTATTTTTTTTCTGAATGGTCATTAGTTTTACCATTACCCATTTTAAGGTTATCCATTAATTACCGGACACCCGTATATAATATATTCAGCCATCTTCTTAACATATTCGACCAAACTAAAACTATAACACTGAGTAGCTCACACTTTTTATATATAATACTTGATTTTATAATCACTAAGCCATAAAGGTTTAACATTGATATCAAATGATGATGATATTAAATTACTTGGTTATATAATATTTTAGAGATAGCAGCCATCTTTCTAATGTTATTTTGTTGTTAATAGAGATACTCATTTTGGTGATATTTAGGTTGTTACTAGTACCATTGAGTTTTGTTAAGTTATTTATTGAAGTATTACAAGAGATTATGTAGTTACTTATCATTTTGTGTTCTTATTGTTTCAGGTAAGAGACAGCACACAACATGCCCTACTAATTTACACGATGTAACTGTGGTAAGATTGCAATTAAAATAGGCCCGTCTATCAAAAAAGAAAATTGTCAATTGCATGCCAATGTAAGATTTAGGACTCGCACAATGAACGGTCATAAAAAGGGTGTTGAAAATTTTTCCAATCACTGTTAGTGCTTAATACTTTCCGTATCATTAGCACTTGAAATACTCAATTAACTTGATACTCTACTCACGCCACATGTTAACAGCGTGCACATCACAATTATGCTGTACAGTCACGAGTAATAATATATATACATTGTCACATTTTCTAAAATATCTTAACTTCTACCATTCAAAAAATATGTGTACGATATTTTTTTTCAGAATTACCTAACCATCAAACTGTGTCAAAACGTGGTATACATTGGTTTCACAGTAATATAAACGAAACAAAATCAGTAAAAAGTTTACACTTCCAATGTAATTTTTAACTATCCATGAC
Organism: Aporophyla lueneburgensis; assembly: GCA_932294355.1. NCBI lineage: Eukaryota > Metazoa > Arthropoda > Insecta > Lepidoptera > Noctuidae > Aporophyla > Aporophyla lueneburgensis. Next base: position 20,638,258 of record OW028749.1, read on the forward strand.
AATTTCTATAAAATATATACAATTGTATACGTGTTATAGGAAGCGTCATGGATACATTGAAATGATATTGAAAGTGTGTACCTACTTTTACCCGTTTTTGTTAAGTTTATTACAATAATAATTACAGTTTTATAAATAAACAGGGGTTGGTTACTGCAATAAAACAAAACTTACAAAACAACTTACAAAATCATACATTTTGATCGAGTAGGTATTGAACTTTTGAATGAAACAGCAGATTTTTTTTCGCGTTTCAGGTTTGGTCCCAAAATAAATGTTGTTCATAATGATGAGTACAATGACCCCTTAAGAGGGTGTGCGTTAATTACTGGACATGTTGTATAATAATTTATTTTAAATCACAATTTAATACGGATTAAACCGCCGAAAAAACTGAAAAGCAAATAATAATAAACCTTTCAGTCATTTTGAGTCGGCGCTTTGAGTGATCTTTGTTCATTGATTGTTTGACACTGACTCAAAATGACTGATAGGTTTATTAATTTTTTTTGGCGGTTTAATTTTTTTGTTAAAAAGCTTTAATTGTATAATTTTTGTGGCTATAATATACTAATCTGACAGGGCCGCAAGATCTGTTCGAAAGAGTTACCGTAGCCCTGACATATGGGCAAGTGAAGAAACACGGGTGGGTTTTAGTCAGTAAAATTCTGACACGCCCTTCCGCTCCAACCTAGAGCGGGAGACGTCATTAGATGATTTATTACCCAAAAAAAATCTACTAATAAAACTTGACAAGGTATACTCTATCCAATTTAAAAAAATTATCAAAATCGGACTACTCTGTAAAAAGTTATGCGTGGTCACATACAATACATTACAATTAGTGAGTGAACAATCAATCATTCCCTTTTTTCCTATCCTTAGGGTTCGATTTTCTTTTCCAAATTTGTACGGGGCCACCTTTGAAATATACCCTTTCCAATAAAAAAAGAATTATTAAAATCGGACTACGCTGTAAAAAGTAATGCGTGATTCTACAAAAAATAATATACGCGTCGAATTGAGAACCTGCTCCGTTTTTTTTTGTCGGTTAAAAAGTAGGAACCTAATAGCACAATAGTTTTAGGACGGTACACGGAAATAAAAACAGTCGACGGACGAGTCGATGCCACTCGCTGATGGCTACATTTACCTTACTACATATGACACAATATGTACGTATAAGGCAAATTAATGATAAAAAATCTAAAAATAAACAATACAATAAGATCCTATAACTAATTATATACACTGATTTTGGCAATTAGGTTAGGTTATTTCCACAATTTGATTATTGTTACTTATTTCCGAGCTCAAGCTGCTTGAAACTCCTGCTTTGTAATTGTTTACATAATTTTGAAACTGTGTAAACATGTTTTTGAAATTTCCTTGGGTTCATAAATACGTAACTAAAAATTAATATTATTTTTTGGTAAACTATTGTTAACGAAAATTTGATAAAAATGTGTAGTTCATTTTGACACGATATCATGTTTACATAATTTTTGGGCACAGTTAGCATACTTATTTTTGTGATTTAATGTTGCTACATGAATTTGAATTTTTAGGGCGTTTCTATGTTATTGCTCGTGACTGTACTGTATGTTACTCTCAAACTCACAGTTTTTCATCGCTCCGACAGTTTAATGAAGAGCGGAACATGTAAGCTTTAGCAACAGACGGGAGTCTCCTGGAAACGCATCAAGAATCGTCAATTTATGTGTTCTGTAAGGGGTCCTTCTGACCCACATAAACAACAAAGAATAATACATTCGATATTTTTGTACACAATCTGTAACAGATTTTTTTTTTGCATTTTTGTGAGGGTCCGTGTGAGTCTTGTGTCCCGTATTATTTTGATCAGTTCCATGGTGTTCCTGTTCTAAAGATAATTTGGTTTCATGTGAGACTGTACCTAAACATCTGAAAAACAAACTAGCTTCTATCGAGTCGCATTTGTATAAATATTGTTTTCCTCGATCAATCACCGGTTTCAAAGTGTAACCTTTCCTTATAAGATGCTAAAAATTAACCTGTAGCTCAAAGAACCTTTCAAGTGATTAGTTGTATAGGAGCCGTAGCAAAAACTGGAATGACATCATTACAGACCGGTTTCCGTCTTTGGCAAGTCTTCAAAACCGTGGGAGCAATATTAGGACCAGTGACAGTGAGGTCGATAGAAGCTAGTTTGGTCGATATCAGAGGCTTTTGTTTTGATAGGCTTCCATATTAGTTTAATTTCAAAATGATTGAAATGAGAACCTTTTATATTGAGTACTAGCTTTTGCCCGCGGCTTTGCCCGCGAGGATGTCCGAAATTATCGCAAGAGGACGTACTACCGCGGTTAATTTATTAAGAATGCATTAATCCAGGTTATATAGGTATTTACCCGTGACTTCGTCCGCGTAGTATTTTTAACAAAAAAGATTTTCCTTCGTTTTTTTTCGTGTGATTTCATTTTTTCTAAGGTTAAGTAGCCTAAATTACTCTTTGCTACATCTGCTATCTGCCAGTGAAAGTCCCGTTAAAATTGGCCCAGCCATTTCAGAGATTAGCCGGAACAAACAGACAGACAGGCAGACAAAAATTGTAAAAAATGTTGTTTTGGTATATAAACCGTGTATACATCCATATACGCTTAGTAAAAAGCGGTTATTTTAATATTACAAACAGACACTCCAATTTTATTTATTTGTCTAGATGTCTAGATATGCTCGGGGGTCTAGAAACATGTGTTGAAATCATGGTTACAGTTTGCGCATCAATGTTCATTACACCCTGTAGATAGAATGAGTACTTCTGTGTTTACGACAAGTAAGTAGCGTCGGACTATATATTTAGTAGATATCTACTAACCTTTAGATAAAAAGCACCATCGTCACAGTTTTGAGAATGGTTTGCCACCAACATTCAAGTTAATAGGGTATCGCAGGTTAACTACTGAAATGTGCCTCCAGAGCCAAATGTAATAAATATGATATTGTTAAGTACGCTGCTCATTTGCATTACTATTTATGTAGTTTTTGACTGCCTAGCTCTTACTGTCATTGAGTAACCTTGGAAAATGTCCTGATAACAGACAATTTTTAAAACTTTTCGTTCTCTAAATCTAATAGAGCTAGGAATGTGATTCCAAAGCCAAACTGTAGACAATATTATGACAAATATTACGTATATCGATCTTACTTAGTTTGCTAAAAATATTCTTTTTTTAATGAAATATTTTTTTTGGCGATTGTTAGTAAGTTCTAACAGAGTGATCTCTTTAAAAAAGTCTCAGAAATAGCACTTAGTGTGCTGATTTCACTGTTACATGTTTTATCGAAATCCACCTGCAACATACTCAAAAAAAAAGAATCAATTTTTAAATGATATTTTAAATAATACATAGTAAGAAAAAGTTATTCTCCATTCACTCTGCTAACCCCGTAAGAGTTCGGCGTGTAGTTAAGTACGCAAATCAAATTCAAAGTATGCAAATCCAAGAGTATTTTTATTCAAGACTCTTTGTACAGACTGTGCCTCTATAGGTCGCGGCACATTTATTGAGCACCGATTGATATACACTTCTCACTCTTCCGCATTGGCGGGAGACAAGAGCGAGAAGAGTATATCAAACGGTGTTCAAGATGTTTGTCGGGACCTATAGAGTGTAACGTAAACGATAAAAACGTAAGTATAGAAACGATAGATTTTTCATTCACTTATAACTGTCTACAAATCATGTAAAATCTGTTTACGGATATTTTGCAGTGTACACACTTCATGTATGTTATTTAAAAACGTTTGTGGAAGCTTGGATTCCCTGTGTTCGATTCAAATGTTACCGCAAAGCGAGTTCAAACAAGCTTGTGAAAATCTATCGTTTCTATACTTACGTTTTTTACGTTTACGTAACACTGTATAGGTCCCGGAAAATATCTTGAACACTGTTTGATATACTCTTCTCGCTCTTGTGTATTCTCCCGCCAATGCGGAAGAGCGAGAAGGGTATATCAATCGGTCTTTAATAAGTTTGCCACGTGGTATACTGGCACAGTCTGTATAAAGGTCCTGAACAAAAATACACTTGGATCTGCATACTTTGAATTCAATTTGCGTACTTAACTGCACACCATACTCTTACGGGGTTAGCAAAGTGGATGGAGAATAACTTTTTCTTATTATGTATTATTATTATTAAAAATATTTGTTAAAAAGTGTATGTGTAGTGTCACAAATAGCAACATTTTCTTTTTTTTTGAATATGTTGCAGGTGGAGGATTTCGATGAAACTTGTAACAGTAAAATCAACACACTGAGTAATATTTCTGAGTTTTTTTTTTTAAGTCTGTTAGAAATTACTAATAATAGCTAAAAAATATTATTTCATTTAAAAAAATATTTATTTTTAGCAAACTAAGTAAGATCGATATACGTAATATGTGTCATAATGTTGTCTACAGTTTGGCTTTGGAATCACATTCCTAGCTCTATTAGTTTTAGAGAACGAAAAGTTTAAAAAATTGTCTGTTATTAGGACATTTTCCAAGGATACTTAATGACAGTAAGAGCTAGGCAGTCAAAAACTACATAAATAGTAATGCAAATGAGCAGCGTACTTAACAATATCATATTCATTACATTTGGCTCTGGGGGCACATTTTCAATACTTAACCTGCTATACCCAAAATCAGGATGCTGTGTAGTAGATAGATAGTTTTTGATAGGGTAACGATCAGATCCGCCTGCTGTACTGTATGTGTGCTTACATTCAACTGATCTAAAATCTGCAGTGATATAGAATACGCTTGCTATTCGTCGCTAGTCATCCATGAAAATCGTCTAAATGGTTATACCGATTCACGCCACGTTCCGGCTCGATTAATTACGTGAACGACTACCTAATTGGGTAATGATTGGGCTTTTGCTAACTGAATTTGCTAATATGAATATGCAGGACCGACTTTGTCCACGTAATTCGTTTTATTTTGCCCCCCTTCTAAAACATGGCACCGAAAGTACGATAGCACTTGCTAAAGCCAATATTTCTCTGTCACTGGCAGACCATCAAAAAGGTCTCGAGGGTCATCAAACTGATCTTTTCCTCTTGTTCAATAACAGTTGTTCATATATATATGTTCAGCGGTTGTATATGGCAGCGTGCGATAAACGGTCACGTATCAAGTGTGTCAGTTCTTACGTACTCGTAGAGAGCATATTTTACGTGTTCATAAAAAAGAGGTGTTGCCTAGCGAGGTGTTTATATAAAGACATAAACACCTGGCGGGTACATTACGTCGCGTATGTTCAAGGTTATATTTTATATAGCCTTGAAAATACGTGAAAATTGTGCTGCGCACTTAATTTGAGTTTTTTTTTATCTTTTTAGTAAAATTCTACAAGATTTTTTTAACCAGTGCGCAATTTTTTCTTGTTGGTTCAGTATCAGTATCAGAACTCATTTTCATTATTTTTTGCAATACTTAAAAAAAAAATATCCGACTTTAAATCAGCAAATGTGACCCGGCGCGGCAGTCTGACATCGCACGCGCTGTCGAGACGTCGTGTCTAATCGTTACCCCGCGGGTGTTTTCATTGCGTGGATCGCCTGGAGGTTACGGTGGAGCATACGGTGGAGGTGTGCCCTGCCTGAAATTTGTATGTTTAGATGTTTGTTGTTCAGTCATACAAAAACGGCCGAACGGATATTGGCACACGTATAATTTATACCCTACAATAACACATAAGATATTTTTTATCCCAGTATTACGTTTCTGTGGGATAATTTCCGACCTCCACGTGGGCGAAGCTGCTGGCAAAAGCTAGTGGAATAATAAAGCAATTGAAATTTAGAGGAAATAAATTAATTGTGATTGAAAAGGATTCACTAAATGAGATTGAAGAAACTGCTTTGAAAGGCACATTTATTTACGTTTCAATGCTGACTAAGACTTAGAAGATTAGATCTCCTTATAATCAAGCTTTTAACCAATAAGTACCTACTCGTAGCAAATATTCATTTGGAATCTTTGTATAACACACTTTATAAATGAAAGCCGCTAATCGTGGTCGCGTGATTGTTCGAAAGAGATACCGTGACCCTGGCACATGGGCAACTGATGGAACACGGGTGGGTTTTAGTCAGTAAAAGTCTGACACGCCCTCCCGCTCCGCCCAGAGCGGGAGAAGTCATTTGATGATTTCCCATCCTGAAAAAAAAAAGAAGCCGCTAATCGTGTCCGTCGGTGTGACCATATTGTTCTTCTGAACTCCGCAACGAATTTTGATGCGGTTTTTAACAACAGTTAGAGAATTTCTTCCGGAAGCTTGTTGTGCAGAATAGATTCTTAAGAAACAAGATTAGCAAATCAAACTTTGGTTTTTGTGTTATCAGGATTGCCCTAAAGTATTCGGCTGATCAATAATAAAAGATTAATTTTCCGAGGATATTTTGGTTAAATACTAAAATACGTGTTATTGTGCGACACATTTCCACAATGGATGTTAAAAATTCGTAATGCGGTTAATCAGGATAAGTTTTAAACCGGTGCGCAAATAACGATTTAAACTTAAACGAGTTATAATAACCACGCAATTTTTATTTTGATATATCTTAGTACAAATTAAGTTATCTTTAACGAAAGATGTTTATTTTGAAACTGGTTATTATGGTAGCTTGTGCGCGGCGCCGGCGCGGCGACAAAGGTGAACGACCAAGCGCAGCTACCAGCAGTTCAATCGGTCAAAATTCTAAGAAGTTCGGAGTATCTACGCCGGCGCGTGGTTACTTACCTATTCCTATTTTTGATTTCATATTACGAAATATGTAGGGTGTCCACAGTTTACTGATTTAAGGTCGGATAAAAATAAAATTATTGAAAAAATAGTCGAAATGTAATTCTCTTACTGATATTGAACCACCAAAAACAATTTGCACACTGGTTAATTTTTTTTCCTGTATGACGCTTCAGCCGACGCAACGCGAGCACTTTCCGAGATTTATGCAGATTAACCGGGATTTACGCACTTTTTCAGCGTCTCATATGGTACGGGCTGCTACCGTTAGGAGATGAAGATTATGGCGTACATTCAATGTTTGCCACCATCATCTGTTTATAAGGGCTCATATGCTTACACATAACTTACGAAAAATTAACTACTAGCCTTTAATGTCGGCTAAGCAATTGTACCCCCGAAGTGAGCGGAAGTTACTTAAACCAAAACATTACTTTCAAGTATCTTTGTTTTAGCAGACCTAAAATTCAGTCAGGGTATTGAGTCTGCTTCAATATATTGGCTCACAGATTTGAAAAACAAATTATTAACAAATTCATGACATTGACAAGTAGTATTCTTTGTAACTTTATAGTACGTAAACTAGCAACATCATAAGACGTATAGAGAATCAAGAAGCTATAACGCTTATACGATTAAAATTCATTCAGATGACAACACAAGGCGTTTTATGTTCACGGCGAAAACATTTCACTAAAACAGGTAGTAAAGACCCTTAAGTGTTTTCTTAATAATTAATTTGATGGTTTTATGAAAATGGGTCGTAATAAAACCTTGTTTGCGAAGGTCTCCCCTGGGGTTGTCACAACGATTAATTGCTCAGATTATGGTAATACTGCGTAAAAATGTAGCTAAACGCTTGTTCTGTATGTATTCTTTCATGGCCTCAGTATTTATGTAACTTTAGTTATTTGATTAATGTTACCTAATAGTATTTTTCTGAGGGCATTATATAAGAGAACGTTACTATTTCGTTAACTCCTTTGGTCATTAGGGTTTGTGTTTAGGTGCAAAATACAATTTTACAATATAGACAGCCCACATAGACATTTTTATAAGCCTTTTTTGAATCCAGTACTTAAAGTAAATCTATACTTAATATTATAAAGCTGAAGAGTTTGTTTGTTTGTTTGATTGATTGAACGCGCTAATCTCAGGAACTACTGGTCTGAATTGAAAAAATATTTTTTTTGTGTTGGGTAGCCTATTTATCGAGGGAGGCTATAGACTATCGGCGGCGGCGACCTCTCGCGTCCGGCCCTGGTGCGAGCCATGGTACGGAGCGAGAGGGAATGGGAAGCCGTCACCTCCTTCTGCGAAGCAGTAATGCTCGCGAAGGAGGAGGCGGGGCGCGTGAGCGTGCGCTCACGTCCCTAGCCGCCACAGGAGGAGACGCCCCGGGCGTCGGGAGTCCATAGCGGACTCCCGGCCACCGTAGGCGCGAGCTTGCGGGTGGCGAGCAATGGGTAGCTCGCCGCCCGGTAAGGACCAAGCTCGGGTCGACGGCGCGTAGTGTTCCACGCGCGCCTCAAAGAGATGTCAGCAAAACTGAAAGGGTCTGATAGGACCGATGCCTGCCGGGGTCGCGTGATTGTTCGAAAGAGATACCGTGACCCTGGCACATAGGCAACTGAAGGAACACGGGTAGGTTTTAGTCAGTAAAAGTCTGACATGCCCTCCCGCTCCGCCCAGAGCGGGAGAAGTCATTTGATGATTTCCCATCCAAAAAAAAAAGGCTATAGAATATATAACATCACGCTACAACTAAGAGGAGCGGAGCAGTATTGAAAAATGTTGCAAAAACGGGGAAAATTTATTCCTTTTGAGAGTTTCCGTTGCGTGCGCTGCGTAAGCGGTTAAAGTAACGCAAAAATCATGTGTTCCTTTTAAAAAGTTCTAAAAAAAGTCCGCGACAGCATATGTCTATCTTTTAGTGTTTTCTCACTATAACTCAAAAGGAGCGAGCAGCAACGAAAAATGGACGAAACCTAGCAGGCAAATTGATGCGACGGGAAGGGTCAGGGGAGCAAAAATTTGACGCGGACGAAGTCGCGGGCAGAAGCTAGTATGAAATATAACTATAATTTTAGTGGCGGGATAATGATATGATTATGGTCCCGTGACTGAACAAACTTATAAACTTCGGACGCTTTGAGAAAAAACTAAGCCTGTATTTTTTGTGGGTGTTTAAAATATTTTTCTTAAAAAAGTAATCCTTGTCTGAGATACTTACCGAAATTCACACGAATGACATCGTATGTCTTCGTTGTTCATCGTATTATAAACTGTACTCAGATAAGCGAACTTTTTAGGGTTCCCTTCCCAAAATTTCTCCCAAAGGAAAACATGGAATTTTCATATCAGAGCCACGAAGTGCCGTTGTTCATGTTCATTAAATAAACGGTGTATTAGCTACATACTGTACTGACTGTTAATATTGTTCAATCTGATTTTCATTTTAACTTTAAAAAATCCCATTTCGTTAAAAAAAGATTCCTGCAGTGTAAGGCTGTTGGTACGTTTCGAAAATCGTTTTCCTTGATTAAAATGTTCTTCATTCAATCAAGCGTCGTTTGATGCCAATCATTATGCCGAACACGTCATTCAATTATCTTTGCTTTTTTTTTGTTTTTAACTGATTTTAAAAAAGGAGGGGGTTATCAATTCGACTGTTTTTTTTTAATGTTTGTTAGCTCATAACTTTTGACTGGGTGAACCGATTTTGATGATTCTTTTTTTATTTGATAGCTGGTGCTTTTTGTGTGGTCCCATTTTAATTTCGTTTCATTCTGACTTTGGGGTCCATGTGAAAACCATATAAGTCTTAAATTTGCTTTAAGTATTTGCGCGACAAATGAACGAATAACGCGATTAGATTAGTGCGGGGTATATACCATAACTAAAAAGTTAAAAATAAAAACTTTTTACAAAAAAAATGACAACCGGCTTCCTTAAAAAACACTAAAAAGTGAAAAATAACTTTAATTTCGGAAGTCGGTGGTAAAAAACATTAAATACAGATCCTAAGACACCGACTTCCGAAATTAAAGTTATTTTTCACTTTGTAGTATTTTTTTAAGGAAATCGGCTGTTATTAAAAAAAAGTTTTTTGCACCTTAAAATATTATGCAACGCGCGGTGTAGTCTCTGTTTTAGCGAGTATTTCAGGCAGTTGCTTAACGATTATAACTAGATCTTTGTAATTAGATGAATATTTAATGATGGCATGAAGAACGTGTCTTTAATCATGGCAGCAATTACAGCGTTAACTTGTTTGTATAGTGAGTTCTTTTTCTTTCCGGCTCACAAGACAGTGACCCACTTCTCTCAGAAGATAAAGTGAAGGTTTCTTATGCACTATATATCGTTTAAAGCGACAATAAAACCACATGAGACACATAATACGAGGCGTGGACAAATAACACGCATACTCACTAGCTAGCGCTAGATAAGGCAAACTCACTTGTAAGCTTACCCGTATAAACGAGGAGATCCAAGGCGCCGCGCTGTACAGGAAGCGAGTCACATCTGCAAAGATATTCTCCACTACTTTTCCGTCAATTTGTGAGATATACGTGCCAAATCTGTTGAGTGTGTGATAAATTGAACGTTTTTATGCTGAGCAAAGCAATGCCGAGTTTTGTTGATGTAAAGACACTACGACAGTGTGTAGTACATACGTACTCATGAGAGGATTTAGTCATCCATCCTGGTCCTTCCTCAGAAAGTATGACTAAAGCTAGGGACAGGAATCGGTGGAAGGCCTACGCCATATAGGAGACTATTGTTTAGAGGCGTGAGCAAAACTTATAATTGTATCATCATTATTATCATCATGACTGGCCTGTTAGTCTAGTGGTTAGTGATCCTGACTGCAAAGACTGAGATCGTGGGTTCGATTCCCACTCAGGACAATTCTTTGTGTGATGAGCACAATCATTTGTTCTGTGTCTGGGTGTAATTTATCTATAATATGTATGTATTTAGAAATATATAAGTATATTTATCAGTTGTCTGTCTGTCTGTGTGTCTGTTGTCTGTTGTCTGTCGTTGTGTTGTCTTGTTGTTGTGTTGTGTTGTTGGTGTTGTGTTGTTGTTGTTGTTGCTGTTGTTGTGTTGTTTGTTGTTGTCTTGTTGTTTGTTGTTGTTGTTGTTGTCTGTTGTTGTGTTGTTACCATAGTACAGGCTCTGCCTAGTTTGAGATCAGATAACAGTGTGTTGGTTGTCCTGAGATATTTATTTTATCAGCAACCTATAATGTTCCTCCTGCTGGGGCATAGGCCTCCTCTCGGTGAGAGGCAGTGAGCCATAATCTACCACGCGAGCCCAGTGCGGGTTGGTAGAAGTCACATGTTTTCGAATGGCGGCATGCCGGTTTCCTCAGGATGTTTTCCTTTATCGTTTGAGAGCAGTGGTGATTAAATAATTTACACAAAGTAAAGCGCCTGCTTGGATTCGCGGCCGTTACCACAGCTCACCATAATTGCTGACTATAATTATATAATATCACTAGCTTCTGCCCACGACTTCGTCCGCGTCAAATTTTTGCTCCCCTGACCCTTCCCATCGCATCGATTTCCCTGCTAGTTTTCGTCCACTTTTCGTTGCTGCTCGCTCCTTTTGAGTTATAGTGAGTCAACCTTAAAAGATAGACTCTCACGGACATTTTAAAAAGAACGATTCTGTAATACATGATTTTTGCGTTACTTTAACCGTTTACGTAGCGCACGCAACGGAAACTCTCAAAAGGAATAAATTTTCCCCGTTTTTGCAACATTTTTCAATACTGCTCCGCTTCTCTTAGTTGTAGCGTGATGTTATATAGCCTATAGCCTCCCTCGATAAATAGGCTATCCAACACAAAAAGAGTTTTTCAATTCGGACCAGTAGTTCCTGAGATTAGCGCGTTCAATCAAACAAAGAAACAAACTCTTCAGCTTTATAATATTAAATATTAGTAATTAGTATATTAGTATATTAGTATAGATTTATTTATGTTAATACCGTAAAAATAGTACAATAAATTTTTCTTTTATGAGATTGCGTTTGTGTCAGTGAGCCGTTGGTGTCGGCTGTAATTTGTAGATCTTCGATGGACAGCAGTCGGTACGGGTAGTCAGAAGCTCGAAAGTCTCAACAAGGGGTACCGTATTACCCAGTAACTGGGTTCTGGAGGTCAGATAAGCGGTTAGACAGAGAGCCAACCACAATAGATGGATGGATATAACGTTCTCTAGGCAAAATAAAAAAAAAAAACAACTGACAATGTAAAAACATCTTCAAGTTTTCGTGTAGCCTTGATGGTAACATTAGCTTTTCTTGGAGAGCAAAAGCGAATTAATAACAATTCCTGTTACTTTCGCTCTTCATTTGAGGAAATATTTCACCAACAAGGATTTTATTTCAAAACTTGGTTATCTTTCAAGTCATTACGGATTTCAATGGTGTTATTATTTTACCAAATTATTGCTTGTCACCTTCGACAATCTCTAGATTTAGTTTCGGTTTTATCTATGACTCAATTATAACTTTGCTGTTTCTGGTGAAGTATTCTAAACAAACTAATGAAGAGACAATGATGTTTATATTTGTTCTATGGTTTTCTCCCCCATTCTCTTAAATTGTTTCCGGGACAAAGGTTTGTTCACAATATTTGATGTTAGATGCTTATCGTTACTTGAACTATGCTTTTAAAATTGACCCTTTTCTTTCTTTTGTTGATAAGGTCAACTTTCTGTACAATACAGTCGAAAACATTGAGCTGGAATACAATTAAAATTTTTGAACAGTTTGGTTTTATGTATTTCGGATCCTTTATATATTATTTGGTCAAGTTTAGCTTAGAGAATTATCAGTTAACGAATTCATTGTAAATATTTATCAGGTTTGTGCATAAGTTCTTGGACACTCAAACACATTTACTAAAAATAAATTTATTTATTTATTAAAGAAATATTAATCCAAAATATAATGACCGTCATGTTCAACGACATGTAACCATCTCTCTGGCAAAGAAATTATGCCGTGTTCCCAAAAAGCAGGAGGCTGGTGGTCAAAAAACTCGGTGATGTCATCTTGGAGTTGTTCATAGTTTTCAAACTTCTGCTTTCTTAGATGTATCTTTAGAGCCCGAAACAGACAATAGTCCGACGGCGCAATATCAGGACTGTATGGTGGGTGAGGTACCACTGTCCAGTTCAGCTTTTCCAGAATGTGGCGGACAGACTTCGCAATATGTGGTCGAGCGTCGTCCTGAAGAAGTGATACTAGTGGTACTTTTTGGACGCTTTGTCGCTATTTTTGAGGCTAACTTTTGCAGTTGCTGTATATAAATAGTAGCGTTAATAGTCTGCTTCTCGTTCAACAGTTCCCAATAGAGAATGCCCTGCCAATCCCAGTAAACTGATAGCATTATCTTTTGTCCATGATGATCCGGCTTTGGTTCCGTTGGCACCTTTCTCCGCGTGGAACCCAATAGGCCTGCCGCGTTTTGTTATTGTAATGAACCCAGGATTCGTCAACAGTGACAGCGACCTGAGAAAGTCTTGTCTGTGTGGTTGCAGGAGGAGACTTTCGCAGATGGTCAAGCGTGCTGCGCGCTCGCTGTCTGTCAGAGCGTGGGGTGTCCACCGACTCATTATTTTGTGGTAGTCTATTGCATGCAGGTGCCGAATTATAGTGGAATGGTCGTACCGAAGTTCCTTCTCCAATTCCCTGGTAGTCTACGCAGCTAGTGAGCGTAGAAGGTCTTCATCGAAGACAACTGGCCGACCGGAGCGAGGTTTGTCTTCAATACTCGTATCCCCCTTATCGAAAGACTTAAACCAATAACTCACTGTGGAATGAGCAATAGTTCCTTGTCCAAACGCAGTGTTAATTGTCTCGGCCGTTTGCCTTGCACTCGTTCCTAGATTATGCTCGTAAATCATGATTGCTCGTAGTTGACGCGATTCCATTTTGAACTAAACCGAACAACTCGGAATGCGCGCGCCCTTTTATACCCCTTGGCGTAAAGCTCCTAGAACAATCTGTAGAATGATAGATTATTCTAGTGTGTAACCGAATTAAAACCTAGAATTTTTTTTATGAAATCCAAGTGTCCAAGAACTTATGCACCATATACCTGATAGTTAAATCCCATTTTGTAGTTGGTTTCATTTATTTAAGCTCATTTATAGTCCGTTTAAAAGTTTGGTAAATTGTGGTACATTTTAACTAACTATATAATATACAGAATTAACAAAACAGGATTTAATTACCAACGTGTAACATAAATGATGTATGCGACTTTACAAGAGTAATATGGAAGTCACACAAGGAAAGGAAAATTGATCATTCGATATTTGAAGAGAGGAAATTCACAGTCGTTGAAAATTAAACAGATTTTTACATTAGGATCTTTAGACGAGGGTTCATTTAACTAAATCATCTGCTTTAATCAGAAAACAACCGATAATAGCAAATCATCAAACTTTTTACTACCACAAAGAGCTTAGGTAACTTTGTGAAACATAAAACCCGAATTCGAATGTCCGAAACTAAACACACAAGCGAAACACTTTTACCACGTAACTTTATATTACGAGTTACAGCTAAATCGCGAACATCAACTGTTTGCAGCGTGTCCCCTAAATGTCATCATTGATCAGTAGCGCTGGTACACATGAACATGCTGAGAGTGAACAGATTTTAAGTTTCAAACGGGGCGCAGTTTTTGTGTTCAATTTGAATTTCCATGTCTTGCTTTGTCATGAGTTCAAAATCTACCAAATCACACTGGGCCTGCGTGGTAGATTAAAGTGAATTCCCTCTCACAGAGAGGAGGCCTATGTTCCGGCAGTGGGCACATTATAGGCTGATTTGCTGCTTTACAGCAAACAGTATCATACCTAACGTAGGTTTATTGATACAAAAATTTAATATGCAAATCTTGTGCGTTTGATATGTCGCGGTTATCGGTCTTGATATTGTTGTTTATAAATGGCTGTATATTATAATTACGCAAAAGCATTATTTAAACTCTTCCCGCGACTGATTGTACATATAACCTAATGTAGCAAAAAGGTGATCTATTTACTGGTAGGTAAAAAGAAATGTATCGAATAAAACAATAACTCTCTTATAATGGCCTCGGTTGTAAGATATATGCAAACTTTTGGTCGTTTTCAGCATTTTACTACTTTTCTGCTAGACTGATTATAAAAGCACATTCATTTTTAGGTGATCCTTTCGTAATATCAACGGTCACAAAGTAGTTCAGAACGAACGAGTGAGCACTAATAGGGTGCTTGGTTCTATAATGGCTGTATTATTATATTTTATGACATTTGTTTGGTTTTGCCTATAACGTAGGTATAATTATATAATTGCCAGTTAACTGTATTTTAAATGAATACCAAGAATAAAGATACATAGCTTTAGGGTGGGATGGGAATTCGAGGAAGGTGTAGTAACAAAACTATATAATCACACATAGACTTTCTGCGACGGGGCTACTACATACTACTTTTTTTCGTTAGCCTGCACTGTCTCACTTCTGGGAAAATGTCATACTACATTATTAACGGTAAATTGGAGTTGGAAGGCCTCCCTCTGAGAGAGATCGATGATCTTGTGAAGGCTACCGGAATCCGCTGGAAGCGGGAAGCACCAAACCGGTCGAACGGGTAAAATTTGTGGGAGGCCTATGCCCAGCAGAGGGCGTCTTTCGGCTGAAATGATAATGACGATGATAAGTTGGATCTTTTCTCATTAGCTCTTCACACTTGCTTGTGACGTCATTGTTGATAAGTGTAGCTAGTAAAATAAACTGCACGGCTCTATAACATAACTATTATGTTAGGAGTTGTTCAGTGACTTTATCTATATATATAAAAATGAATCCCTATTTCCCTTGGTCACGCGATCACGCGTGAACGGCTGGACCGATTTCACTTTTTGTTTGTTTGTTGTGTTTGTTATTGTCAGGAGACGTTTCTTATGACAGAAAAAATTTAAAAAAACTGGCCAAGTGCGAGTCGGACTCGCGCACCGAGGGTTCCGTACAAACCTGTAGGTATTTTCGATTTAAAAATATATATATTTTTTAATTTTTATATTTCAGTTGATTGAATGTAAGGTAAATTGCGGTTTACGATTTATGACGTTTTAAAAAAAAACTGCTCATTCGATCTCGTTCAAACCAATTTTCGGTGGTAGTTTACATGGTAGTGTACATCATATATTTTTTTTAGTTTTGTCATTCTCTTATTTTAGAAGTTACGGGGGGGGGGGGGGACACATTTTACCACTTTGGAAGTGTCTCTCGCGCAAACTATTCAGTTTAGAAAAAAATGATAATAGAAACCTCATTACCATTTTTGAAGACCTATTCATAGATACCCCACACGTATGGGTTTGATGAAAAAAAACATTTTTGAGTTTCAGTTCTATGTATGGGGAACCCCAAAATTTATTGTTTTTTTTCTATTTTAGTGTGAAAATCTTAATGCGGTTCACAGAATACATCTACTTACCAAGTTTCAACAGCATAGCTCTTATAGTTTCGGAATAAAATGGCTGTGACATACGGACGGACGGACAGACAGACAGACAGACAGACAGACATGACGAATCTATAAGGGTTCCGTTTTTTGCCATTTGGCAACGGAACCCTAAAAACCGGCCAAGTGCGAGTCGGACTCGCGCACCGAGGGTTCCGTACAAATCTGTAGGTATTCTCGGTTTAAATATATATATATTTTTTAATTTTTATATTTCAGTTGATTGAATGTAAGGTAAATTGCGGTTTACGATTTATGACGTTTTAAAAAAAAAACTACTCACTCGATCTCGTTCAAACCAATTTTCGTTGGTAGTTTACATGGTAATGTACATCATATAATTTTTTTAGTTTTATTATTCTCTTATTTTAGAAGTTACGGGGGGGGGGGGGGACACACATTTTACCACTTTGGAAGTGTCTCTCGCGCAAACTATTCAGTTTAGAAAAAAATGATAATAGAAACCTCATTACCATTTTTGAAGACCTATTCATAGATACCCCACACGTATGGGTTTGATGAAAAAAAACATTTTTGAGTTTCAGTTCTATGTATGGGGAGC
This sequence comes from Aporophyla lueneburgensis, assembly GCA_932294355.1. Classification (NCBI taxonomy): domain Eukaryota; kingdom Metazoa; phylum Arthropoda; class Insecta; order Lepidoptera; family Noctuidae; genus Aporophyla; species Aporophyla lueneburgensis. The sequence continues at coordinate 20,655,140 of OW028749.1, forward strand.
CCCAAAATTTATTGTTTTTTTTCTATTTTAGTGTAAAAATCTTAATGCGGTTCACAGAATACATCTACTTACCAAGTTTCAATAGCATAGCTCTTATAGTTTCGGAAAAAAGTGGCTGTGACATACGGACGGACAGACAGACAGACAGACAGACAGACAGACAGACAGACATGACGAATCTATAAGGGTTCCGTTTTTTGCCATTAGGCAACGGAACCCTAAAAATTGCGCGGAAAATCAGAAAATTTAAGAACACTTATTTAAGAATACAAAATCACCTAACATGGGTGTTTGATAGCTAGAAAACGATTTATGTCTTCGAAGTATCAGGTTGGCATAACTTGGTAGGAGCTTAACTAACATGGGCTTTGATGTCTTCGAAGTACCAGGTTGGCATAACTTAGTAGGAGCTCACCTAACACGGGTGTGTGGTAGCTAGAAAACGCTTTATGTCTTGGAAGTACTAGGTTGGCATAATTTGGTAGGAGTTCACCTATCATGGGTGTGTGGTAACTAGACCCGCTTTATGCCTTCAAAGTACCAGTTTGTCATAACTTGGTCTAACGTGGGTATATGGTACATGGTGCTCTTTGCTTTGTGTTGGTGGGATCTGATAAGTTAACACAACATTTATTGATTCTGAGGCGGTACGAAGTTCGCTGGGTCAGCTAGTTAGAAATAAACAAAAGTTTATCAGTTTAATGGCTCGTGCTTCTATCCGCATAATTCACTTATTAAACAAAATCCGCGTAGTTGTCTTTCATACAAACGATACATTTTAAAAATGGAAGGCCCCATCATACTCTACATTTTGTTAAAAATGCTTATGAAATGACCTGGATAAAGAGTAAGTGCGTAAAACAGAGAAGTGAAAAGTTGCGAGCTTTTCACATCGCCCCGTTTTTTAAATCAAATCAAATCAATTTCTAAATATTTTTATTTCACATAAAGCTAAATGGGCACATACGAAACGTCAGAAGCTAGGTGCACGGTTCCATATTGTTGATTCCTATGGAGAAGAGCCGGCAAGAAACTCCACGGTTAGTGTTTTAAAAATGATTGGTTTTTACAATGGTTTCAAATTACAGTGTTAATACGGTTTAAGACATTTATTTCTCAAAAATAATACAATTCACTTAATATGAGAAATACAAGGTAATCTTAAAACTAAATACATATAAGAATGACTTATGAGGAAGGTAGGTACACGTAATCGGTATGGGAAGACGGTTTAGGCCTGTCAACAAGTACCAGGTACTGAATAAGATAAACGTAAGTTTACGTCGCAACACTTGAGTGATATTGATCTACCCCTTCACTTGATTACCGCAACTTATGCGCAACAATAAGTAGTCAATTATGTTTTTAGATCAAAACCTGTCTCCGTCAATTAAAATTTTACGTTGGTAGGTTTTGTTTACCAGAAAACACATTTATGATATTTGTAACAATATCAAATGCGTTAAAAGCTGAAATCTACTTCACCTATTGTGTAAATAAGCTCGGTTATTAAGTATCTACACTTAGGCGATTCACCCACTGAAGATGCGCCCCCCGCGCTGCGCGGAGCGACGTATAAGGCGCTCCGCGCGTTATACGTCGCGCGTTATACGTCCTACCATTGTATGCAAGTATCTCAATTTATATAGAAATCACGCCTAGCACAACACACTGCCGACGCGGAAATGCGCGGGAAGGCGCCCCGCGCGCAGTTTCTGCCAATATGCGCGGGAGCGCGGGGCGTGCCGCGGGATATGACACGCCGGCTCCGCAGTCCCGGGTGTAATTTGATACTGTAAAGACGTTTGAACGATGGATCTCGACGTAGACAAATTTATATATGAAATTGAGGAACGCCCTGCAATTTGGGACATGAAAAGCAAATAATATATTGACCGCCGTAATCTGCATCACCGTACGGGGGAGCAAATAACACCGCTAAGTAAAGCAGATCTGCGCCTCCGTCGCCGCGCGCGTTATCCATAGCTCCACGCACCGCGGCGGGACGCATCTTCAGTGGGTGAACCGCCTAAGTCACGGGGCGCCTTCCCGCGCATTTCCGCGTCGGCAGTGTGTTGTGCTAGGTGTGATTTCTATATAAATTGAGATACTTGCATACAATGGTAAAATCTGCCATCCCGCGCTACGCGACGGGGCGCGGTGCAGTGGGTGGAGCGCATTAAACATAAAAGCAATTAAAGTTTAGTTTAGCTTTTGCTTTGGCAATCTGGCATGTTGTGGTTAGAAACCTTTAATAATAAATTTCAGCTCAGCGCCTGCCAACTAGAACGTGCCGACAGATTAGCTATATCTTCAAGCTATACATTCCTAAACAAAAACATCGCTGGCTTGAATTTCGGGAATGTTCCGTAAAACAGTGAGTGGTCGTCACACGGCACATTTCCTCTCAAGTGATACGAGGCTTGGTAAACATTGTTTCACTTAAAATTAAACACGTTCTTTGCGCTTCCCGCATTTTACAAAAACGCGCCCGCAATTTGTTCAAGCGACGTAATTCTGAATTTTGCTTAAGATTTCCTTTGCTTGGGAAGGAAATAAACATGTTTATCTACTCTCCAGAGCAGCTTAAGAAAATGCTTCAAAAATGTTTTACGAATTTACAGTCACCAAAAGTATTTTGAACATTCACGAGGAGTGAAGTATAGTGTGGAAAAGATATTTTTCGCTAGATATTGAAACATCCCTAAACGAAGCAAGAGATTGCCCGGATGTGTTGTCACCATTTATTTACTCGTATGGTGTGTGCACATTTCGTTAAGTTGTTGAACTTTAGTAGATACATTTAAAAGTTTTTCGATAATGCTGCATAAACAGCATCTGGTTTTTATTGTGTTTAACTTTTAAATAGCCGCGTCCCAGTTTATACAACTGGCAACTTTACTACAATAGGTCCACGGACGTATCAAGTGATACAGCATTTCCAGTATAAGCTGATATTTCATTGCACGAAAAGCCTTTACAATATGAGGTCAACTAAAACTAGATCAGCTTGATTACATTATGTCGTCGTGTTTACCTAATCGTTGTTAAAAGTTTATCTAAACGTCAATTACTGCCAGTTTCGTGTTTTTTTTTTTATAATTGGAGCTCATTTATTCGATCAACGAGATCCATTAATATTTTGTAAGCACTTGACCTTGACTTGCTTGTTTAACTCTCATGATTATCTGTAAAGTGTTCACTTTGTGCATCCTACCTTAACTTTTACATATTAACTTAGACATGATGATTTTCTTGGTAAGTCAAAAGACTGTAGACCATTGTAGGTGATGTTATCAGCTAAATCAATCTAACTCGTAGATTTTAGAGAGTTCAAAAAACAAAGAGGAGGTTCTCAAGTCCGCAGCCATAACTTCGTACAGAGTACGTCCCAAAAAGTTGGGATTTCGATGTTTTTATCATTGTAGGATATTCGTATTGATCATAAAGGTGTATACGTTTACGGAGGTACAGAGGTATAGTAATATATGAAATTGCACCTTTTATCAATCAATAGCCTAGCCTTTTTCAACTATGTTGGTACTGGCTTCCAGTCTAACCTAAGACTGGTTGTCAGTTTTGGGCTTCTGGTTACCCTTGAAGACTGCTGAAGATCTGCGAATGATGACGACCAACAACTTAACGTGCTTTCGAGGCGCGGAAACGTTTAGATACGCAATGGAGGGTCACTGATCGCAGCAACGGTTGATCAATCCGTGCGGCTGATATTAGTTAGCCACGAGCCCACGGAGCCCGTCGGTACCTACTCAAAGTGGGTTATTAATAATTTAAATATTCAGTTATAGTTCGTTTTGCACGTTCCATAACTGAACTTTGTCAAAACTAGTTCATAATTATTGAAACAAAACTAGCTTCACTTTTACTACTATTCATGTCTATTTATTTATTTGTAAATTTGCTTAAAATTCCTCTTAATTAATAAGTTTATTTTCCGATAATAAATTACTTACCCGAAACAACTTCCCGGTGGACCGCTATCCGCGATCGGTTCTGCCTCTTGGGGGACTTAAATAGTGTGATTTCTTGTTCAAAAAATACAAAATCTCGTTTTTTTTTACCTTTAATTTAATATTTTGTTGTGGATGTACCCTCAAATACGTCACCGTTGAACAGCTCGCGCGCTGACGCGTATTTTGACACCTCATACGTCTGTTTAGTTCTGAAAAACGGAAAAAATTACATTCTATTCTTGTCTATTCGAGTATAACTTTTTATGAATATATATCGTTACAGATTATCTCAGTCTATAGCAGGTATATTATAATAAAACAAGATTAAATTCCTTATAAATAAAAATCTGTATTGCATAACCACATTTGTTCCACTATTAAAAAAATTACAAAAAGTAAAATAAAAACAATAAAATGGCATCCATACCCGCATATAAACTTCATCATCATCATCATCAGTTCAGCTTGACATAGACCTCCTCCAATTTGGGGAACATAAACTTATGTTACGTTATTCTCTTGTACATTAATAGGCAGAAATATTTTACGCAGCAATGTCCAACCACCACTTGTAGGTCTAATATAAAGAACCTTCCAACATGTCAGTCAAGTTTGACTGAACAGGGGATCTTTACAAACGACACACTACGCCATTCTTCAAATACGCCTGCCGCGTTTGTATTTAATTTGCAAAGAGGTATTTTAAATATAAATGGACCGTAGCGATCCTTGGGATCTAATTAGACAACGCGGAAGAAAGTTTAAGTCTGATTTCCTTCAAGTTGTGCCTGATTTATTATGGAAAGAGCACAACTTGGTCGCTCCGGGCTTCTTGTCATTGAATTGTATCAATTGAGCAAAAGTTGCAGTAGGTATATTTAACTAAAGCAAAGCTCACGATTCTCAAATTAATTTAGCATAAAGCGACTTCTAAGTCGATAATATTATTTTGCATACAAAAGTTAGTCTACATTCTACTTACTAAACGAGATAGATTTTTTCACCATAACATAAAAATCACTACTCATTTTCTGCATCAGAAACCCAATTTTCCTCGGATGCAATTACTTGAAATTCGATTACCCTAACACTACACAGGACACATTTTTAAACTTACCAAACAATGATGTCGTTAAGGGAACTCTCTTGTACGTTACATATCGATTATTATCGACATTTTCTGTAGCAGCCACTGTCCTTCGCACTACTTACATGAAAAATAATAAAGCGTGCGAGTTGATAACGATAAATTGCAGTCTTATGATCTTTTTTCTCAAGAGATATGGTTTAATTACAAATCAATGACCAGGAAGAATTTAAACTAGCTTGTTCGGGATGAATAATCTAGATTACCACAAGCATTGCAGTGGTGTCGAAGGAAACAAACACTTTCAACATCAACAGCGCGCGGTCCAAGTGCGCTTCCCAATTGTCAGTTCCAATTAGCCAGTCAATGACTTACCTGGTGAAATTGGCAATTTGGGAAGTGAAAATATTCGAGAAAATATGCAGAACTTTACTTTAGTACTGATGCAAATCCCAAAATCTGATTTTACTAATTCGTTTGAAAATATTTTAAGAAAACTTTTGCATCGGGCTACGTTTTCGCGTTAAATAAATAGTCAGACACACGCGGCTGTAATACCGACGATTATTAGAAAGGGATGCGGACGAGGACGGAATATTTACAAATATGTTTAAAGTCCTGTGGTTCTGTCACAATCACGGTACTAAAGTTAGAAAGGGGAGAAAGGTCTGAAAAGTTTTCTTTGGGAACTTAGTTTTACATAATTGCCATCTTAATTTTGATCCTTTTCAGAGAATTTAGTTTTAGCATACATCATTATTTATATTTTGCATAGTTCAGGAGATAAACGACTAGGGACAATTCTTTACTTAACTAACTCCAAACACAGCAAGTTTACAACTGTTACAAGCTTATCTCCACGCAACAGTCCGGTGTCGTCCGAAGTGAGGCTGTACACTATAAGTAATCTTCTTATCTAAAGTTCCACTCGGTTAGCTAATATTCCCTTGCTTTAGGAGTCGCCAACTCATCTGCCAGACTTTCAGAACATACCAGATATGTATGAAAACTTGACCCAAGTCCAAGTTATAACGAAATATTTCATACATATTTGATAAGTTGACTTTTGAAGGAACGTCTGTATAACATGTGATATTCTAAGGTAGAACAAGATAAGGTAGTTTGTAAGGTTGTGGCTATCTACAGGATTATGATAACCAAGAGATATGTAGCTTATTGGCTAGCTGGACGCAATTAAAACCAAAAAACAAAAAATACAAAAACTTTTGTAAATATAGTGGTAGAGCGTCACTAAATGTAAAGAAATTACGATTCTGCCATGGGAAAATATTTGAATAAAGAAATATCTTCAAAAGATTTAATTTGGATGTTTTGTTTTACATTTTCAATAAATGCCAATTCCTAACGTGTCATCCAGAAGATTTTGTGAATTGTTTTCCTCAGAATATTTTTTAGTCAACCAAGTAGAATCATATTTTTGCTACGTATCTGAGTCAAAGCTTACAAGATTATAAGTTTTTTAGGTTTGAATTAAATAATATTTTGATTAATCGTTTATGTTTATCTTAATGTTTTTTTCATTACAAGTATGTAATCAAATCGGAGTTTAACAACAGAATGGTAACGGATAATGAAAATAGAGTTCAACAAAGACTTAAATTAAATTATTATTCCGGTGTAACGTATGGGAGTATTTAAAATAAAATAAAAATCTCACCAACGCTTACAACAATAAAATTTATTTCGGGTCGTGGAAATACAAGGCCGTCACTTGTTAATTTATTGCTCCGTGGAAGTAGGCGCACTAAGAACTGCCCTGGCTTAACGCGTAGCTGACGAGTTGATCCCGACGTGGAAGAGGCCGCAGAGACGAGATGGTAAGGCGCGCAGGTGGGTGCCGTCAGGTGACGTGTGCGCAGGTCTCGAACGTTCGGTAAGGGTGAGTCAGCTGAACTCAACGAACGTCGATGAGGGTAATTTAAAACCCAATCTTGTTCCCTGGAATTAACGTCCAGCGGTAAATAAATGTCCACTGCAACCCCTCTCTGATGATGACCTCGCAGCGTACGCGAAAGCCTAGGACGTAAGGCGCTAAGGCGTTTGTGAGTATTGGTCCTCATCAGAGCGGAGTTTACATGGTACGTACACGTAGTTAAATTAGCGAGAAGCATTATCACGAGGCTTAAAAAGAATGAAACCAACAGACAATAGAAAATGTGAACACAAAATAAATTATGTCTGTAGGTACCTACTCAGTAAAGAAAATGGAACATGAGCTGGCAGTTATAATAATTGTTTGGTTTGGTTTGGCAAACTTACCCTTCACGGGGATAAACACTTCACTTGTGAAATATATTTGATTAATACAACTTAAGTCACTACAAACTTAATAAAAATAAAAGCCTGGGCACGGGTAATGTCGCAAGAATCTAATACAGCGAGAAACTATTTTGCGAACGTGTAACCAGGAAGTTTTAGTAATAAAAGTGAGCTAACGCGTCCTGTACGAGCATATATATACTCCTACGCACTTTACTTTGGTTAATGTCGAGAACATTCGTCCGACTACGACACCAATAGGAAGTGACTGATTCAGAACTACCCGCCTAAGATGACTTTTCGTCACTACACGATTAAAGACTATTTACTGATACCCACAATGAAATTCCTTTTATGACGTTTCGCAGAACATCACGACGTACTGCTCCAACACCAAAAAGAATGTGTAGGCATTCCTTGCATTCCATTGACGATATTACGGTAATGTTTTTATAAGTTAAGAATTAACGTTGATTATGAATTAATTGAATATGTGGATATTCACACAACGTTACACCGGAACTAATTATGTTAAACAAAAACAATTAAATGTCAGTGGTAAGTGCTGTTCCTTTGAAAGTTTCGTAACGAGAACTTTATCAACTGCGACCCGGAGCAGCTTCTGTTAAATTGACTTTGTGTTTGAGTTTCTACTGAGGGGTAATTAATGACGGGGCACACATAGTTAACAAATTCATTGTGACATTATTTTGATGAGAAGTTTTATGTACTTTCAGTTGAAATAGAAAAATGAGAACTGGGTCTCTTGTTTTCCATATTTTCGATGGCTAAATGATATGATTGATGATACTCAATTAATAAGCTTGTTACAAATATCTACTTACACCAGTAAACATACCTCAAGCTTAGATAATTTCTTCGCAACTGGTAATGCAAAATGTGAGAGGACTTAAGGCGTCGCTTCGGTATTGTCATTTTTTTGCAGTTAAATCTTTTAATCAATATTAATGAGTTCCTAGTTATCTGTAGAGAGAAACTATTTGTAGCGTTAAAAAATATAGCGATGAAAACTAAGAAAGAACTCAAACCTGGTTTGACCCACTTTACATCGGGAAATCCTTGTAATGTTCTTTAGGAACTGTATTTGCAAATTGTCAACACAATTAGGTTTGTTTACGATCTGGTTTTAGTAGAAACAAAAGAGCGAACGTTATCTGAAATGTGAAGTAATTCTATTTAAGAGCCCTCTTACAAAATTTGAACGCTCGAGTTTAGGTAAAAGACGGCACTCTTATGTATGTGTGCGTAGCTATCCACACATGCACAATACAAACAGTGTAACGCGAGTGTCGAGCCGGTCTAAACAATCTTGATCCGTTAGAATTATAATGCGGTATTTAGATATTTATGAAAATACTTATTTTATTTATTCAGTCTAATAAAGATTTCTAGACTAATAAAAAAAAATACAACTATATGTTATGTAAAGTATACAATAAAAATAAAAAATTAAAAAAATTACATATTGGTGCCGATTCTGTTCTACAGTCAACAGCAAAAGTAGATGATCAAAATCAGAAATTCAATACTAATGAACGGAGTTCGCGTCAGATCTGTGTGTCGTCGAAGTGATTCAAAAGTATGTGATTGTAAATTATACCAAACATTTAATACTACTACAGCTGCCATATATTCGTGATCAGTTTTGATTCCATTTGAATTTCTGATTTTGATCATCTACTTTTGCTGTTGACTGTACACCGAACTAAACTAACAAAACTATCTCTAAAATTGCTTACTTTTAGCTATGAGAATTGTTACGCTATTCTGCAAGAAATAATCTCTTTTAAAAATTATTTTGACACGACTAAAATCAAATTTGACAATTGCGACTCAACGTGGTATTTTTAGGGTTCCGTTGCCAAATGGCAAAAACGGAACCCTTATAGATTCGTCATGTCTGTCTGTCCATATGTCACAGCCACTTTTCTCCGAAACTATAAGAGCATGCTGTTGAAACTTGGTAAGAAGATGTATTCTGTGAACTGCATTAAGATTTTTACACTAAAATAGAAAAAAAAAACAATAAATTTTTGGGTTCCCCATACTTAGAACTGAAACTCAAAAAAAAAAAAATTCATCAAACCCATACGTGTGGGGTAAAATGGTATTGAGGTTTCTAATATATTTTTCTAAACTGAATAGTTTGCGCGAGAAACACTTCCAAAGTGGTAAAATGTGTGTCCTCCCCCCGTAACTTCTAAAATAAGAGAATGATAAAACTAAAAAAATATATGATGTACATTGGTGCCGATTCTGTTGTCACAAAATTCTCTAAACTAAACTAAAAATCACTAAAATTTGGTTTATTCCTGTCAAACGACGATTTCCTATTCTGAAATAGACTAAAGTGACACAACTTAACTATATTTTAGTTTGACAGCACTAAGATTGCACGAGTTATTAGTTTAGTGAAAATGACAATTTTGCTTTTCTGAGTTTGCCGGTTTTCACCAAAAATGTTGACTAAAATAATTTATTTTAACTAAATCTGACTATTTTTAATCGCGATTAAAAAGGTGTGGAATAAAACTAGTGGTCATGAACTAAAATTCTCAACAACGCCTCGCCTTCTCGTGCAAAAACAGTTCTGTACTTTTTATTTTCCTTTTGCTTATATCTTGAAAATGGCGTGTCCTATCGCAAAAATAATGAAATTTTCGACCCCCTTAGTACACCCCGGAACATTTAAATCTCAACACGTGGGTAACATTTTTTTTATATTTTTCAAACAAAAGTGAAAAATTCCATATAAAACACGTCCAGGCTGCACCGTAGCACGCGCCTTCGTCTCTCAAAAAAATCATTCTACGCAATGCACACACAAGTAAACGTTGCGAAAACAAAAGAAAAAAAATACCACGCTGAGTCGCGATTGTCAAATTCGATTTTAGTCGTGTCAAAATAGTTTTTAAATTTAGAGATTTTTCCTTGCAGAATAGCGTTACAATTCTCATAGCCAAAAGTAAGGAATTTTAGAGACAGAATCGGCACCAATACCATGTAAACTTCCACCAAAAATTGGTTTGAACGAGATCTAGTAAGTATTTTTTTTAATACGTCATAAATCGTAAACCGCAATTTACCTTTCATTCAATCAACTCAAATATAAAAATTAAACAAAAAACATTTAATTTCATAAACATAAACCTTTTGCATAAACCGAGAATACATACAGGTTTGTACGGAAACCTCGGTGCGTGAGTCCGACTCGCACTTGGCCGGTTTTTTTTCTTTTGGCTTCGCAACTTAGTACTTGTACGCTACGCAATGAACTTGCTGAGATACGAAGGCGCGCGCAAGGGGGTGTTGGGACACGTGCATAGCATGACGCAATAATATGCGAGGTTGCATTATATAGGCCACGACGAGGCGACGCTGCACGCTCGCACCAGTCATTTCCCTACCGTGTAAGAAACACCTTGTATACCAAGTTCTATATTCCGCGCAAATAAATCCGGTTCACATAAGTCGCATTAATTATATTTCTAACCTCCTAACACAATCAGCGGACACTCATAGGGAAAGACTCCACATTGGTGACCCCGACGTGATCTAAAACCCGACGTGATCTAAAACCTGACGTGATCTAAAACCCGTCGTGATCTAAAACCCGACGTGATCTGTGCATAAAATTAAATAGAACTCACTAGAACTTTTTCAAAAAACCAGTGTACCAACTGATACAAGATGAACAAGCCTACAGTTACCGGAGCGGGTCTAAGCGACGCCACAGCCACTGTCACGGACTTAGCAGCGATATCCGTTTCTGCAAAAATACCGGAGTTCTGGAAAGACATGCCAAAACTGTGGTTCGGTCAATTTGAAATGGTTATGGAGCCACAAAAACAAGGAGACACTGCGAAATACAACATGGTGGTAGCGAAGCTCGACAGAGACGCTTTACAACAAGTATACGACTTAATTATCACGCCACCCGAAACTAAAAAGTACGAGGCCATCAGAGATCGATTAACAACGGTTTACGAGGAGAGTGCCGAACGACAATTCAACAAGCTCGTCTCTGAAATGGATTTAGGAACACAACGCCCGTCGCAACTGTTAAGAAGAATGTCAGAACTCGCAACTAACACACAGGTATCTACAGAAGCATTAAGACGCCTATGGATATCTAGACTCCCAAGCTCGGTGAAAGCAGTTTTATCGGTGGCACATAGTACAAATTTGGACGAGTTATCCGCGTTAGCCGACAAAATTATGGAAAATTTGCGTCCCAATGAAGTCGCTGCGGCACCAATGCAGCTGACACCATCGACGTCTGTAGCATCGGTGACGCCCAATCTAACCGACCAACTAGCACTAATGACGAAAGAACTACAGACACTGCGTGTGGAAATCAACGAAATAAGAGGAAGTCGCAGGAATTACGGAAAGAGTAACCCGTGGAACAGAAGTAGATCACGATCCCGTTCACTATCCAGAGGACGACCGAGGACCGAAGGAAGCCCAAACTGGCTTTGTAAATATCACTTCCGGTTCAGAAGTCGCGCGAAAACATGTGAGAAGCCCTGCAGCTGGATGGAACCAAGACATCAGAAGACCCAAGGCAGCCATGGTGAGAAGACGGAAAACTAGATGCAGTGCAGTCTAATTCGGTGGCAGACTGCATGGAGCTAGAAGGTAACCACCGCTTGTGTATAAGGGACAGGGCGACCGAAATCCGTTTCCTGGTTGATACCGGTGCCAACGTCTCCGTTTTACCGGTGAGTCAATTTAAATGTGAACAATTAGTTAGTGAATACAAACTCTTTGCCGCGAATAATACCGAAATTAAAACATACGGTATTAAAACACTAGAATTAAATTTAGGATTACGAAGAGCCTTGAAATGGACATTTATAATTTGTGATGTTAAGCAAGCTATCATAAGTGCTGATTTTTTAGAACATTATAAGTTAATCGTAGACATATACAATGAAAGAATCACAGACAGTATAACTAATTTATGTACGATAGGGTGCGTTATAAAACATGTTCAGCCTTCGATTAAAAGCATACAAAACGATAACCCATATCGAGGTATATTAGAGGAATTTGCGAGTATCACTAAGCCTATATAATGCAACCTCGCATATTTTTGCGTCATGCTATGCACGTGTCCCAACAGGGGCATCCTGGACGTGTTTTATATGGAATTTTTCATTTTTGTTTGAAAAATAAAAAAAATATTACCCACGTGTTGAGATTTATATGTGTGGAGTTTTATAAAGGGGGTCGAAAATTTCATTATTTTTGCGATAGGACACGCCATTTTCGAGATATAAGCAAAAGAAAAAAAAAAATGCAGTACTGTTTTTGCACGTGAGGTGAGGCGTTGCCGTTGGTGTGAATTTTTGTTCATGACCACTAGTTTTACTCCACACCTTTTTAATCGCGATTAAAAATAGTCAGATTTAGTTAAAATAAATTATTTTAGTCAACATTTTTCTACAATCTATTAAAATAATGCTTTACTTGATAATTAACGAAAATCTTATTCAAAAAAAAATGCGAAGAGTAGCAAAATGTTGTAGTCGTAGTATATTTTTGCCTTCACGATACGAGTACCCGTAAACTGAGACGCGGGAAAAATTGACATAGGTCCTTCCCCGTTGGGCGCTTGCGCCGTACTAAACGCTGCCCGCTTGTGCATCGTAATTTATTCTAATTTAGAGTGATTTCAAAAACAATATTATGTCTAATTAAATGAACAGATTTAAATAAAACTTGAGAATTCGATTTGTTATAGAGCATACTTTATATTGACATGAATCTTTTAATGTAATTATGCTTTATTCAAACCAAAAAAACGCGATAAACTTGCAAATAAATCGTAAAAATTGCCATAAGACTTTATTTTTTTTACTAATTAATGTTATTAAAAATCAATATTCTTGTACTAAATGTAACAACTAGATACTACATATCTACATATTAATGATAGAAATAGGAGTCTGAAATTGACCCTGCGCTGATTTTTACGAAAACTAGTTGTGGGAGATTAATTACTACAAAGTAAACAAACAAGTTTTTGTAAATGTTCTACTAAAAGTGACAAAACAAAAGATTGATCTATTTTTTACATGTATTCGTCAATGCCAGAGTATTTATAATGATGAGATGAGAGGTAAATAAGGCGACTAAAATCTTAGATATTCGCGCAAAAATGTAAAATGGCTCTTAAAAACCACGAAGTTAGCTAAAAGTAACAATTTAGATAAATGCTCTTTGTAAAACATACAGCTCTATTTTAATGTATTGTTAGACATTTTGTAGGCTTCAGCGCATCATACGGAATATTACTGAGAGTTTTATTGATTTTTGCGAGCGATGCAAATGGAAATACCATACTCGACTTCTAATTTTTTGCCAGAATACCATAAAATAAGGCAGAGAAGTTGAAAAAAAAAATCACCAAAAGATTTACAAAATGAGCCACTAGTAACACCAACTTGGCTTTTAATATTCTGGGATAATACCCAACCGTACACAAACGAACTAATAAGGGAAGTAAGGACATCTTGGAATAAAGAGGTACTCATAATAATCAGGCTGCTTGTTTGTGGAATGCATTGCCAATTCAAATAAAATGCGCGCAATCTTTACCTGTATTTAAGAGACTCGTCAAGGAGCATTACTTGTTGTCGTGATCTTGTTTCCGTAGCTGTAATAATCTGTAGTCGTCTTTTATTTTCTTAACTTATATATTTAGTATTTAAGTATACTAGTGATCGCCCATTGGTCGAAATTCAACCGTACTTCATTTGAATAAAATACATTATTAAATGAAAAAAAATCTAAACCCATAATAAAACTGTAGTGAGGTCAATTCTGCACATTGAAAATATATTCAAAATTAATATTGGAGGATGAATGGTGATCGATACTGATGCCAAAAATGCAATCAGTAAATTTTTTTCTGTCTGTCTGTATGTGCACGCATGGGTCAAAAATTACTGTAGGGATTTTAACCAAATTTGGTACGATTGTAGTCCATACTCCTGGGCTAGTTATAGGCTATATAACATAACGCTAAGATACATAGGAGCCGAGCTGTGACGATAAATTTGAAGCAAGTCGAATGAAAATGCGCTTTCGAGCTAAAAAAAAATTAAGTAACCAAGATTAACACATAGGCTACTTTTTATACGCGGGATATATTCCGACCTCCACGTGGGCGAAGCCGCTGGCAAAAGCTAGTAAAAAAATAATATGGTTATATTTGACATTCAGTCACACTATAGGCAAATTGTTGACGCTGTACTACTGTGGAGAGGGTTGGCTGGCGGGATGGTGATGGACAGGACCAGAACGTAGGTGTAATGAGTAAAGAATACTTCTTCAGGACTCTCTTCTTTATTTTCTTAATACTTCTTAACTGCTGGATATGAAATGAATTATCACAGTTCGCTCTGTTTTTATAGAATTTTCCCTATTATTTTTAATTAATTATGACAGTTCAAAATGTCATAATTATAACCAGCCTGTACAATCTATGACCAGCCTATACAATCGTGAGGCATACAACCTCTAATTCTCTGTCTACGACCTCTACAGTTTGCACACGACACTAAGTTTTGTATGGGAAACTTACTAATGCCATACTTGACACTCCCCATAAAACCACAAAAAATATTTCCTTTAAATCTAAACTAAATTCCTACCGTCGCTAATACAAATAATATTAAAGACAAATATTCTCGATATGATCATAGATTTTAAAAATGAAATGGGTTATATATTTATAAAATTCATTTATTACCTCTGGTTATACTTGACATTCAGTAAGACTATAGACAGAAAATCAGGCTTACCAACTTAGGGATTGCCCCAAATTTAGGGGGTAAATAAGAGGATTGGGATTTTTTAGGGGCGTTCCATTTTTAGGGGTATTCTTAGGGATTTTTTGCCATCTTACATTTCTCATTGTGTTTTTGATTACAATAACAGTATTAGCGACTTCTAGTATGGTTCCTCGATACTAAGAATGCAGAGTGAATGATTAACAAATGTCGCGTAATAAATATGGACAAGTATTACTACTGTGTGCCGGTCTATGATTACTGAACATTCGTTGGTTATTTTCATCATAATTTTTTAGGGGATTTTTTTAGTAATTGTGGTAATTTTAGGGGTTTTTAACTTAAGCTTTAGGGGTAAATATTTCTGGGTGTTGGTGCACGAAATATTAAAGACAGATTTGGACCATAGACAAAAGAATATCTATGCATGTGTGTATTGGATACACGGTAATGAATAGTAGTGTGTGTAACGTGTTATATATTGAAAATAATGTCTTTTAACGCATAATTAAAAAAATATATTAGCATTCGTCACTTCTTCTCTGTATCTATATATACTAATAATATTATATATTATAAAGCTGAAGAGTTTGTTTGTTTGATTGAACGCGCTAATCTCAGGAACTACTGGTCCGAATTGAAAAATTCTTTTTGTGTTGGGTAGCCTATTTATCGTGGGAGGCTATAGGCTATATAACATCACGCTACAACTAAGAGAAGCGGAGCAGTAATGAAAAATGTTGCAAACATTGGGAAAATTTATTCCTTTTGAGAGTTTCCCTTGCGTGCGCTGCGGAAACGGTTAAAGTAACGCAAAAATCATGTATGACGGAATTGTTCCTTTTAAAAAGTTCTAAAAAAAAGTCCGCGAGAGCATATGTCTATCATTTAAGTTTGACTCACTATAACTCAAAAGGAGCGAGCAGCAACAAAAAATGGACGAAAACTAGCAGGCAAATCGATGCGACGGGAAGGGTCAGGGGAGCAAAAACTTGACGCGGACGAAGTCGCGGGCAAAAGCTAGTAAACTATAAGTGTGCGAAATTTCATACTCCTCCGTCCGGCCAATTTTCGTAAAAAGGGATCCAAATTTTTTGCTTCACGTATTAATATATAGATAAGTATCTTTTATACAGGATATGTATGATTATATCTATGTTTTTATTACAATAATTTGTATGAAAATTTTGCACCAGTGACAACCCCATTTTTATGTCCACGCAATCACTGTTCATTCAAAGGTTGCCTGGAAGAGATCGCAGAAAGCGATAAGGCCGCCCATTGTATGTTTTTTGTGTTATATGTTCTTGTTGTTATGTATTTTCTGGTGTACAATAAAGCATATATAAATAAATATATTACGGAATCGCATATGGATCCCTAAGGATCCCTAAATTGACACATGAAAATGTTACTGTTTGAATGCAAAATAAGGAAAGTCTCTGTACAGTCAACATCATGGTATCAGCATGCCACTAGTTATGCACGAGTTGAGGCCGAGCTTCTGTCGTTATTTTATTTTCTTTGTTCTATATGGAAAATATTTTATGGCTTGTTCATTTTCACAAAGCCAGCAATTTATCAATGTATAATATAGGTAGTATGTAGCTTGCAGTCGATTATATGCCTCTGTGCTATATATAATACACTTACTTGAATCCCAGAAATGTGAAGAGTTCATAGGTCAACACTAGTTTCATGACTGGTTGGCGCGGTCATTGCTTTGTGCATAACAAAACAGGAGAAAGCTTTCGATGGATAGACTCCTCAATTATTCAATGCGTTGTTTAAAGAACCAAGTAACAGTTATAGGTGTATGACTTTGGAAAATTCACGGAAATAAATCGCAGCATTGTTGCATAACGACTTCTGAAACATCTTCCTATCAAAGCTACTCCAGGATTGGCCAAGATTTGTTGTAAATTTCCTACAATCGGGCACTAATTAAATTAGCCAGGAACGAGACCACAGCACTAGTCCTAGCTTCGATCCGTAATGGAGATGTAATCATATGTCATTCAAAGGATGTAATGACATGTCATTCAAGGGTGACACTGCAAAGTTTTTTTACAAATTTCTTCTCGTGAAAACGTATTGATATTTTGCAATAAAAGGGATTTTTTTAACGTCTGGCAATTTAAATAAAACTCTAGAAAAAGCTGGCACATCCAAGCTCGTAATAGTTTCCTACACCAAAACAAAGAAAGTTTATATAAAATGGCTCCTATTATGGAACAAAGCGACTCCTTGTCACAAAAGACGCGCTACCCGACACTATGTGAGCACTTTAACTACGATGACAATGTAATTAAACTTAATGGTAGCTTTACTTTAACAGGCTTGGATTAAGAAAATTTCGTTTAAGTTTTGTTTGATTGGAGGGTACAATAAATTACTTACATAATGTTAGAGTTGAACTCCGCGAATTTAAGTTATTTCATTTAATGATGAACAAAATAGTTGTATTTTGTACAATAAATGACAACAGTTACAGTACAGTAAATAATATATGAATATATATAAAAAAAAAAACGTAAACTGGTTGCGAATTTGGAGAGTGGACTCCATCTCCCTCTGTCTCTCCACAGCCTTCTTCTGCGAGATGATCGTTTTTCATATGGAGATCACCAAATCCCACGAATCAGCCCTCCCGATCATCGATCGAGCGATGGCCGGCAGCGATAGGTCGTCTCCAACGATACGAGGACACGGTGGTTTAGATACTCCTCCACTAAAGCTACTTACCAGAAAATCTTCAATATCCCGCAGCGTTCAACAGAGCGGATATAAGCTGGCACTGCTCTATACTAATTTGGGTCTCATAACTCAGATCGTTTGTGTGGTTTGAATATCATAATTACCTTATCCAATATCAACACATGTCTGATATTAGCTAAGTTTCTCGCGCTCGCGAGGCACGGGAGCTATGTGACACATCTGTCACACCAGACACTTATTTAATCTTCATGTGATTTATGGTATTATAATAATTAGATGATACTGTAGTTTGAACCATATTCGTACGGACTAAGGTTGGAATTGATATTGAAGTTCTTATTAATTATGACCAAGAGCCGCTTGTCAGATTTAATTACTGACTTATTGAGTTGAATAAAGCAAAACCATTATTAGCATCGTGGATATTGCTTTTCATCCATGTCATACAAACTCTCATTGTTAGCATGTAGCTAGAAATCGATGCAGATTTATTATGGTTGACGTATTTATATACACGTAAAATGAATATAGCAAAATGTATTTTTTTTAACACCATGGTTTCATTATTAAACCACAAAAAAGGGTCCGTTTATTGTATTATCATTTTTAAAAGCATTTTCATTAATAAAGTTATCCAACAAAGTGAAAACTAACTTTAGCGATGGTATTTGTAATAATGGAATTCCTTTTCGAGGTATTTCTTTCCAAACTCGTATAATTAACACAATGCATTATATGCATTATAGCATGTTTTGTAGATAGGCAAAGTGATTTTCGTGAAAACTTGTATTCTCTTTTCAACTTGCTTTTAATACCTAATTTCAGTGGTTCCCTAAGGATTTAATTATGTCCATAAATATTTGCCTGAAATATTCACGGGTACCTAACACCTTCAAAATGTATTAAAACTTATGAAACTTCATATGAAACTTTTCACAGCAGCTTGCGCAAATGAAAGCAAAACTTTGCGTAAACCGTTCGGTTATAATTTAATACAAGTGTAATTTTGGTATAATTTACGAGCCGAGTGCCCGAAAATACTGATTGACAACAAATTCTTCATGTTCAATTTCTTAGTATTACGTTATGGTTGCTCAAGTTTATAGCTAACGTGTGAGGGATAATGACTTTCGGATAAACAATTTTAGGAGAAGAAAGAGAGTTGGTACTTACCATGGTGGAGTCTACGCGTATACCATTACAGTTGAAAAAATTACGTAGAAGTATGGATTCTCACATGTGGGTGTATTTTGCATATTTATTGTATGTTAAGCTCAATACTCAATACAATGCTCGCACAGTGCTCTCTAGAGATGCCCTCAAATGGAAGTAGAATAGATCACTTTATATCTCAAGAGATGCAGTGTAATGTGAACGCAGAGATGTGATCGGGCTCACTGTAATATATTATATAGGTACGAACTATAGAATTATGCCTGCCTGCCTGCCCTTGATCACGAGCACGCCTTATGGAAACCGATGGATGAGGCCTTTAGTATTTAAATAATATGTGTTGTATATTTAGTAGAGACTTTCGTGTTATAGTTTTGTCGCAATCAGAGTTAAAACTAAAAGCGACCATATTCTGAGACTGTTACTGAACAATGTCATCATGCTCAACTTGCATCTTCAAAATACTGCGACAAACTTTAATCAATACAACGGATTGTGCCTGCTAAACTTCTGATAGTAAGCCGCTGTGAATTGATTGTACTGAAAGACATGTTAAAGAATATTTTGTTTATTGTACTGATCGCTTCTCTGAAATCGTTTCGAGTTTTGTTTTTCACAACGAAAAATCGTTTTTGTTGGGTACACGACAATGCTGAATTGTTTTGATTTTAATCAAAGAAGGTGAAGTGACATTAAGTTGTTAATGTCAATATTGTATAATGTAAAGAAAAAAACCAAGTGGTTTCTGCAATCAATCTTGTTTGTCTGTGAAGTAGACGATACTGAGCTATTTATTGTGCTAGTATAACCACGCAAGCAAAATTGTTTTATAGGATAAATCGTATTGTTCACAATTACTATGAGTGAACACGACTTTTGACGTTTCGAAGACCGAAGTGAGACTCTTTGTCAGAAAATTTTACGAAAATTACTACCCTACTAAAAGTACCTTTTCAAGTCTAGTTTCAGCAAAACAATACGTTAACTATAGTAGCCAAATATATTCCTATCCATATATTTCTTTCACCTTCTATACTGAATTAAAAACCTTACCAAAGACCACTAACGTACGTTTTGTGTTTGTGAACAAACGTTTACCTTCGTGAACTCGACCACTGAGTAAACAAACGTGCGTCAGTCCCTCGAGACTGAACTGTTAGCAGTCGAGTGTAGTGAGACACGATGAGGAAACAAAGCTCTGGTAATCTAACAAAAACGGATTTATTCACGCAACAATCAGCTTGATTTGGTTTCTTAAATGTCTACCTTGTCTGAACTTTATGCGCAATTGTAATTTTCCTGGGAATGGGAAGTCTTTCCCAATCCCAAATACAGTACTTATGTATATACAATGACACCTTGCAGTGTACGAGTTTCAGAGATCTACAGGATATTCTTCTTTAAAGAACTTCAATAAAAGAATTGAATTGAATTTATTCTCATTCTATTGTCAGACCCCTGTCATGTCCTCGCCCACATGTGGGAGTGGCGCGAGGAGGCGAAACGCCGGGGTGAAACTCCGCTGCCGCGACAAATCGCGGCACGGGGGACAGAGCTCCGGCAGGATCTCATGGCGACATGGCGGGTACAATTGTCGTAACCCAGCGCTGGGCGAACCACAATTGCGGCGGTAAGTCCTCTCTTTGAGGAGTGGATAGAGAGGTGCCACGGCGTCCTCTCCTTCCGCCTGACGCAGGTTCTCACCAGGCATGGGTGTTTCGGTGGGTTCCTGTTCAGGATAAAGCGGGAGGAAACGCCCAGGTGTTTCCATTGCGAGGATCGTCTGCAGGACACGGTGGAGAATACGGTGGAGGTGTGCCCTGCCTAGGCGGAGCACCGCCGTGTCCTCGTGGATGCGATCGGCGGCGGCGACCTCTCGCGTCCGGTCCTGGTGCGAGCCATGGTATGGAGCGAGAGGGCATGGGAAGCCGTCACCTCCTCCGGGAAGCAGTATGCTCGCGAAGGAGGAGGCGGGGCGCGTGAGGGAGTGGCAGTCTCTGCGCCCTCACATCCCTAGCCGCCGCAGGAGGAGACGCTCCGGGCATCGGGAGTCAATAGCGGACTCCTGGCCACCGTAGGCGCGAGCTTGCGGCCGGCGAGCAATGGGTATTTCACCGCCCGGTAAAGACCAGGCTCGGGTCGACGGCGTGTAGTGCTCCACGCGCGCCTCAAAGAGATGTCAGCAGCATTGAAGGGTTCTGCTAGGACCGATGCCTGCTAGGGTCGCGAGATTGTTCGAAAGAGACACTGTGACCCTGGCATATGGGCAACTGAAGCAACGCGGGTGGGTTTTAGTCAGTAAAAGTATGACACGCCCTCCCGCTCCGCCCAAGAGCGGGAGACGTCATTAGATGATTTCCCACCCACAAACAAAAAACCCCTGTCATTTCCATTTCACTCGTAAAATTCACAATCCACATAAGATTTTCAATAAATGTAGGAAACAGTTTCAACAAATAACGTTAGAGAAATCTTTTAGCTTCTAAACGTCAATCCTATTTAGATTGTATTATATCTGGCTTTGGCTTTTTTATATCCTTTGAAACATAGAATTAATGGTGAAGTTAATATTTCGCTCGTATCAGATTGTTACTCAATAGCAAATTACCCAGTGTATATAATAACGAACTTTAAAAAGTGCTCATTTCTAACAGGTACGTATTTCCTCGTGGTCATAAATAACCTTATTTAAGTAATTTCCTCCACTGTTTTTTTTGGTATCTCAGCTAAGTTTCTTATACCAGCTACTTCTGAATCTGACTACATACGAACATAATACCTCTTCTTATTTATAAAACAACATTAACTTATTTGAATAAACGACTGTTGAGTTACTTGTTTTATAAACAATGTTATTGGTGATATTTTCCTGAAATAAAAACGAATACCTGTTTA
Organism: Aporophyla lueneburgensis; assembly: GCA_932294355.1. Taxonomy (NCBI): domain Eukaryota; kingdom Metazoa; phylum Arthropoda; class Insecta; order Lepidoptera; family Noctuidae; genus Aporophyla; species Aporophyla lueneburgensis. The sequence goes on from OW028749.1 coordinate 20,677,087, forward strand.
TCTTTTCTTTGTCAAAGTTTTCTTTGTCAAAGTTGGAGATAAGGCTTTTCGCAAGCGTCGAGATGTTTAAACAACGCGATTTTTTATGTGGATTAGGTGACGATAATATTGATTTTAATGAGATAAACCTATGCAACTACATCAGATAAAAACATCAAGTATGGGGTAGTGTTTTGTTGCGAAAATAAACTGATGGTAGTAAATCATTTTAGATAATTCTTTAAACAGTCAACACAATACAACGAATACATCTGTCACATACAAATACAAGCGTCTGTGGGATAAATTCACAGTTAAGTGGTGTTCCTCCCTGTAGGTACATGTCGCGTCACATTTGCATATTCACTCACATTTTTACTGCGGATAATATGAACAAGGACGCGTGAAAGTGTTAGATATGGCAACATATCACTCTCGTGAGAGCTTTCAAGGTCGTTGAGATTTTACATTTCCCTCTGTCACGAATATAACGATGGGAGTTTATCTTTTGTCACTTTGAAGTCTTACAACAGTCTCTTTCAAAGGCTGTATTTTAAAGGCGTCGAAGCTCTGGAAATGAACAAGATGTGTTTTTTTCAGCTTCTATTATGAAATAATCTGTAAATAAACACAAGTAATGTCTATATTATAAGCTTTTATTTACTTTAACTTAAAATTAACTCCTTTCTCCATCAAAAGTGTACTTTAATAAGATTATGGTTCCTTTTAAAAAATAAACTTTGATAACTTTGGCAAAGAGCCAAAACCTTGATAGAGCCTTTGACTTAGTAAGTACCTAATAACAAATTACTTTGGAACATTTCATCGAAGGTTAAGAATGAAATAATTATTTTTTTCGAAATCTATATATATAAAAATGAATCCCTATTTCCCTTGGTCACGCCATCACGCGTGAACGGCTGGACCGATTTCACTTTTTTTTGTGTTTTTTATTGTCAGGAGAAGGTTCTTATGAAAGAAAAAAATAAAAAAATTGCGCGGAAAATTAGAAAATTTAAGAAAATTTATTTAAGAATATTTGGACAAATATTTTTGAATATGATTAAATTCTTGAAGAAGGCTCTAAGCTAATGAACATCACGCTAGTGCCGTTAGGAAAATATAAAATAAGAAAGAATGTTAAGCGGCGCAATACTTTTTGATATTTTTTGTAAAAAATAACTTTATCTGAAAGTCCAAAAATAGCGAGAATAACTAAGACTAACGTAGGTACCAGCTTTGTCAAACGGCCGAATTTCCGAAAATCTGTCCGGCAGAATTGACTGTGGGGACGCAATCAATAAACCTTATTATATTTTTCCTGTCATTCGTAGGTCCTTGTCATATCGTAACGGGTAATTAGAAGAAGCTTACAACCAGACAACCAGTCTTATAAAGGGTATCGTGTTACTCATTAATTGCGTTCTCGAGGTCAAATAGGCAGTTGCTCCATTTAAACTCATATTATAAAGAGGAAAGATTTTATTTTATTATGTATGTTCGTAATGGATAAACTCGAAAACTACTGAACTGATTTTAAAACTTCTTTAACTTATAGATAGCAACATTATCATCAAGTAACATAGGCTACATTTTATCCAGAAAAAATGCACGGTTCCTGTGGGTCACGCGGACGAAGTCGTGGGCGCAGTGCTCGTGTATTATAAAATAATGGTATTCAACTGCCTCCGGTTAGACTGGAAGCCGAACTCTACATAGTTGGGTAAAGGCTAGGCAGCTGGTGAATCACTAGAAAACATCTAGAAATACAAGTAGTTAAGTACTAACATGCCCAAAATCAACAGTAGAAATAACAAGCTCTAAAGTTAAAATTTATAACTAGTTCCTAAACAAAACGAATCAGTTAAATGTGAAAAATGAATCCGTAACTGCAGATTTTCCCATAGAATTATTTTCTACCCCTCAAACAGATTTTATCAGTTCAATTTACTTGAATAATTCAATTTTATTCGAGTATTGTCGCTGAGACGAATGTGCTCAAGATTGAGTATCAAGCTGTCACTTCATGCGTCTATACATGTGTCGATCTCAGGGACTGTTTCTGAATGTTGATAAAATACATGAAACCCTAATAATGAAAGGGTCTGCCTCATAAACTTGTGCTTCGAGATTTTAGGTGTTTTTTGTGTCATTTTTTAGCAATTGTTTAGTCTTATTCTTCTTTTCCTTGTTGATGGTATGTACTTGATTTGGACTAATCTCTATAGAATATTTTACGTAAAACTTTGGTTGTGAGATCCAATTTAGTTGTTTTGTTTATTTGTTGTCGCAGGAAAATAAACAACATACTTGTTTTTGAGATTGCCTAAAATGATGTTGATCTAGAAACTAACGAGGAACGAAACCGTGTGAGCAGTACACTGAGAACGAAAGAACATTTCGATGAAGAAAGTCGAGATATATTTTTTTATTTATTAGTCGACATAATTATAATACTACTGAACGCAAAGTAAGTAACAAAGCTTGAAAGAAAATGCCATGAGAACATTTCGCTTCAATTTGGAATGTCCTGAAAAACAACATAAGGCCCAATCTCTCAAAAGGGAGCCACTTTAGAACGAATCCCTAACGCAATATTGTCCAAGGAATAATAAAGTTATGAAGGTAGGGAAAAACTCTAATAAAACTTGTTCTGTTACGTTTTCAGCCAATCTAATATCGCTACACGGAACTCTGGACCACGTCACGTCGCTTAATTAATCTGAACTCTTTGTAATCTTGTACCTTGGAGCCCACTTAAAGTTTATACTTTAAAAAAGACGAACCAAAATCATTCTAACAAAATACTTGAGGGTGATGACGAGGGTTAATAAATTGTATTAAAGTATTTAAAAAGACAAATGTGGTGAACATTTCTAAAGAAATAGACAGTTAAAGTAACGCAAGGGATCGAATAAATGACTTCGTGTTAGTCTCTGTCCTTTTCCCATTTTTTTCCTACGAAAGTAATCATTGTTTCTTATTGAAAACGTTCATTAGCTTGCTATCTTAAACATATAAGATTGGTTGAGTCAAGACTAGGAACCTGTATTTTAGGGAAACCAGACAATATGAATAAAAGAATATTTAGGATAAATCTGCATGAGTTTTATTCTTACCATAATTATAATATCTGCTAATGGAAATGATATTAACATCAGTTAATCTTGTTGTAGGCTCGTGATGCGGTGCCTGCTCAGCATCACTCTCCTCAGCGTCGTCGCAGAGCACGCGCACGCGCAGCAACGCGACCGGGAGCACCAGGGACCACAAACCTGCGGCGGACACTTGAAGGCTCCTGTGGGCACGATAACGACACCAAACTTCCCCAACCCTTTCCCCGTCCCGATAAAGTGTAAATAGATAATAGAACATGACATAGTGAATGGGACTATATCGATATACTTTACTCAGCAGTACACTACCAGTGGGCTGACGTTCACTGAGTACATGTACTATGACGAGTCTTACAAGTTGGGCGAGAGGAGAGCGCTCACCGTCACCGATGAGAATATCACCAGAATCAAGTGGCTTCAGGTATGTTTCCTTCTATCAAGGTGATGTTTAAGAGCGTTAACGTGAAATCCACGGCACCAAGTTTAGGTAATTGTAGTGCTCCTTCCACTCACACAGATACGCGCATAACTGTGTGCGTAGAGTTGGTGTGCTGCCCGTCATTATAGTCAAACTAACCCAAGTTGATCCGTAATGTTTAATGATACTTACTTATTTAATCGTCAGTTGATTTTTATTTACTATTCTTATTTTTATTACATCCTTGTGAAATAAAAAGGCAATTTTGGATACGTAGTATAGTAAGTAGGTACTATTTAGGGGAGAAAAGTTAGAAATATTGTACAAATGTAAAATCCTATTACGAATAATATTATAAACACAAAGGTTTGTGAGGATTTCGAGAAAAATGCAAAACGGAAGTGATAGAATTTGCTCTGTCGGATCACACTGCGCAACTGCTGAAGTGTCCCGTACCTATTAACTGTGTTTTGAAACATTGGTATAAATCGCAACGGGACTTTAGCCCAGAGAACATGACACAATTTAGAGCCTGTCTTGAGAAACTAACGTTCTCTGAAATATATGACACGGACGACCCAAATGATGCCTTTAACTCATTTCTCGAACAATTTAAATTATTTTATGACCTATGCTTCCCTTGTAGACGTATTAAAATACCAACAAGTAAAAAACCCAAATGGATTTCACGAGGACTAAAATTATGTAGCTTCAAGAAAAGGCAGTTGTTATGGACGTCTAGACTTAAACCTACCCAAATAAATAAAACAAAATATTCTAATTACTCAAAGCTATTTAAAAAAAATATTAAACTGACTAAAAGATCACAAAATAATTACAATATTAAAACTTCTGACAATAAAAGCAAAATGAAATGGAATATAATAAAAAACCCTAAACTAAACCTACCCAACGACTCAATAAATGCAATTAAAATTGACAATGAAATAATTAACAAACCTCAATTAATTGCTGACAAATTCAACGATTATTTCATAGAAAAAAATATGCCAATACCGGGAGCAGGTAAGAAGCCGACTGCTTATATATTAAATAAACAAAAATCAATGTTTATGGCTCCGTGCCAACCGATACAAATATATAACATTATAAAAGGTCTTAAAAACACTAATAGCGTAGGTTATGACGAAATTTCTACTAAGATTATAAAATATGTTGCCGATTTAATCTTTAAACACTTGAGTCATATTCTTAACCTGTGTATCAGCAAGGGTATTTATCCAGAGCGTCTGAAGATAGCCATAGTTAAACCTATATTTAAAAAGGGTAATAAGCAGATAATGCAGAACTATAATAGACCTATTGCGCTTTTGCCAATTTTTTCCAAAATTTATGAGAAGTATATTTATAATGAGCTATACGCGTACTTAGACAAACAAATGATTCTCTGTAACGAGCAAAAAGGTTTCCGGAAGAATATGACAATTAATATGGCTATCTATGACTTTTTAAATAAAATGATGACTAAAATTGATAATAAGACACCTGTTTGTGCTGTGTATTGTGATATGACGCAAGCTTTTGACTGTGTTGACCACAATATATTAAGAAGCAAACTTGACTCCTATGGTATTAGAGGTAACATTCTGGACTTATTATGCACCTACCTCTCAAAAAGAAAACAACTTACTGCTATAACAGACCTAAATTTGAAGAATAAAGAAGAGATTACATACCTGTCAAAAGAACGTACGATATATTTTGGAGTACCACAGGGTAGTGTACTAGGTCCTTTGCTGTTCTTAATCTATATTAATGACTTGCCCAAAGCCATAGACTTCCCCATAACACTTTTTGCTGACGATAGTACGGTAATAATACCTTGTAATGAACCAGAATGTTATGAATCTGATGTTAATAACGCGCTTAATTCATTAATCTCCTGGCTAAATAATAATAATTTAAAAATTAATCTTAGCGAAACCCAAATAATGCACTTTGGCCATAAAAAACCGAGTTCAAAAATGGAAGTTCAATACGAAAATAACAAAATCCATGACGAAGACAGTACTAAATTCCTAGGCTTAATTATTGACAGACAACACAATTAGAAGGATCTTATCGAAGCGCTATGTTCAAAGGTTAGTAGTTCATCCTATGCCCTGTATAAACTTGCTCCTACTGTTAACACAGATGCTCTTCTCACAGCGTATCATGGTCTTGTAGCATCGGTATTAAGATACGGTTTAATATTTTGGGGTAACTCTACGAACAAAGAAGCCGCTTTTAAAGCGCAAAAGCGATCAGTCAGAGCCATGTTTGGACTGCAAGTAACGGACAGTTGTAAACCATATTTAAAAAAACACAGAATTCTAACACTACCGTCCTTGTATATTTATGAAACTGCCTTATTTGTGAAACTAAACGCACATTTGTTTCCCCACCTATCCGATACTGTTAAACGTAACAGGCGTAATGATATGTTACGCGGACGGAGAGCCAAAACAGCTCTAATGTGGAAAAGCATATTCTGCATAGCCCCGCAAGTCTATAACAAAATTCCGAAATCACTCAAAGAGTTAAATTTAAATGGATTCAAAAAGGGACTCAAAGATTTTCTTTGTAATAAATGTTACTATAATTTAAATGAGTTTTTGAATGACACTTTGACTTCCTAACTGTAATCTCTCCTCCTTGACATCTTTGACTTTTTGATTTAATCTGACATTTTAATTATACTTTGACATCCTAAATAAATTGTGTGTTTACTATATTATCATAAGCTGATATACCTGAAATTGTAATTTTAATCCATAATTATACAACCAATAATTGTTAATTAACTATTAATCCAATAATATTTTATGTGTAATAATGTATGTAATTAATATTTGCACGCCACACTTGGCAGAATGTGAAGATGCCATCTAATTATCTTAAGACCTTATAATGTACCATATTCTGACAAATAAATGATTATGATTATGATGTATGGATGAATGATTTTAACAATTTACCGTAAGAACTACTGAACGAATTTTGATGAAACTTCAATTCATATCGATTACACATCAGAATACCATACAGATCATATTTTCAAATAATAATTATAAACGCGCAAGTTTGAGAGTTTATTTATGGATGAGTAGATGTATATTTGTTACTCTTTCACAAAAACTACTAAATGAATTTTGATTAAAAATTGTTCATTTGATAAAAAAGTACATAAAAAAATCATAATGAAGGGGGTTCATCATTTTGAAGTCGTAGAAAGTCGCGATGGTCCTCTAGCAAATTATTAAGTATTCTAGTTTTAAAATAAAATATTTCAATATCGAAGAATTCTTTAAGTATTTATAATATTATATTTATAATATTATATTTATTATATATTAGGTGTATCTATTCATACACGAAATATTTTAAGTGGTACACCTGTAGGTGGTAAAGAAGCTATAGCAACGAAAAAAAAATGTTTCTAAGGGTTTTTTTTTTAAATTTAATATTTATAAATTATTTGACGCACATAAGAAATATTGGCTCCTTCTTATTTTTTACGGCCCGTGACACCGCGGCCATGCTCGTGCCGTCCGGTCGTCACCCTCGCAGCATCAGGAGGGCCATTCATAGAATTTGGAGTAAAGGTTTTATGCAAAACGTCTCAAGTAGTTTTAAAATTATAATAATTACGAAAATTCAAAAACGCTTAGATAAAAAATTTCTTTTTGCTTCTATAGCTTCTTTACCACCTACAGGTGTACCCCTTAAAATATTTCGTGTATGAATAGATACACCTTATATAGCACTTGTATGTAGATTTAAATAAATATTTTCCTTTACCGACTTTGAAAGATAACCGACACGTGTGTTCCACACATCGACAAAGCTAAAAAAAATCTGTTGATAACGTTTATAATATAAGAATAAATCAATAATAGGATAATCTTTCATTCTAAACATAAAATCAATTTATGTTTAAATGCAAAAACAAAAAATAAATCTATAGTAACAAAAATATTTAGTAATATGACTAAAAGGTAGTGCTCCGTAGTGGCATCGACCTAGACTTACGTGGGTCAACAATTTCTGGCAACAGACACTTATTATAATATTCTAATAATCTATGTTTCATTGCGTTTTCCCAAAATTCATCATCTCGAGTAATTTTTTCCACTTTCATGTGCAACTCTTTACCCGTCCAGACTGCGAATAGACATGATTTTTTATCTGCAATGTGTAATTGTCCTTGCACTTGAAAAAACCATTCGTGTTTTCGGTTTATAGTTCCATCTGATTGCCAGAATTTTATTTTTTTATCTCTGATGGCGTCTTCAGCATTAATACCGAATGCTGAAATCGGACACTTAATTTCAACAATCCCTTCCTCAAACACGCCATCGGGTGAAGCCCCCAGAAAAAAGAAATCTTTTTCTATAAAGACGCCACATTTACGTATTTTAATATGCTCTTGATTTTCGAGTTGTGAGATTGCAATTGCCTCGTTGGTTTTTCCGTGCCTTATACTACTTATGTTGCGTCCTGAAATAGTTTCTCTATGCGCACGCAACGCGTAACGGAATGACATCTCACTTGACAATTTGACGTTGACACTTGACAGCTCTCTTGTCGATTTGTCGCTAAAATGGGCCCGTCGCGTTTTGAGACGCCCGCGACGCTTTTGTTGAAATTAATCTTTTTGAATCGATCCGTTTGTGACAATTAGTCGTGATCCAATTGTATTAATTAACCGGTCGTTTTGTGGACAATCTGTCATGACCCGATGGTTGAGTGTGACGCTGTTGGGAGCGAGTGATTTGAAGACCGCATGCTGTGATCTCCTCCAGCCTAATTGGAAGCGGAATCTAACCTGAAGAATACTCGTAACGTCACGACACGATACACATACACTCACTTACATACAGAACTCCAGGTTGGCACCAGAGCAGTGTCCTTCAACCACCAGGTAAGTGCTTTTGTTGTATTGTAAGTGTTTGATTTGATTGTCTGCTCCGCGTACGGCGGACAGTACGCTAGCCACTCTTGTCTCTAGAGCCCCACGATTAGCACGCTTCCACAAAATAATTAAAACCTTATGTGGGCCTAGTCTGGCAGCGTACATTTTAGTAGTAGAGGCGTGGTTTTAACCTACAAAACCACCAAATTGGTAATTTTACAGTAGGCTAATTACTTGGCAGTCTCTATAAGGGAAGTAGTAATTCGCTGTAAATATTTGTTAACGGTAATTAATTGTTTGTTTGAAATAATTTGTAAATTTGTTGAGTTGAGTAACTCATATTGACGGGTAACCTGATGTTGCCAAAGTCAGCCGGGCTAATAAAGTGGATTGGATTGGGCTGTGTTGCACCCCCTTGTTGTAGCCCCTTTTTGTGTCTGACCTCTGTGTTGTATTGAATGTCAGGAAGACATTAAAGTATTGAGTTTGTACCATTGATATGGTTATTTGTGAAAATTAATATTTGAAAAATTATTGGCATTTTTTAGTATTACCATTGTTTTGAGTTGGAATAAAGGTTCATTATTGTTGTACCATTAACAAAGTGGTTTGTGAACTTAACTTTTGGAATTGGATAGAATTTGAATATTTGAATTGAATATCATATTGACAGTTTTGAACGTTGACATTGGTTTGAATTAAAATAAAACTTTATTTTTGTTAATTAAATTAGAACCAGTTATTTATTGTTTGAACTTTGTTACTTAATTATTTTGTTGGTATATTGAATTGTATTGTTTGTGCAATGGCATACTAAGCGGTGAGAGAGGCAATCAGTGGATTGACCACACAGCTGCGGTGGTTCGCTTCAGCTGCAGCAACCGCTGAGCGCCCGGATCTTGAAGCGGTCACTCTGGCTCGGTTCGAGCAGTTGAACGTGAGACTCGGCAACGTTGATGCTCTGCTTACCCGCTACAACGAGTACATTTGTGATGTGGCTCTGGAAGTGCTGGATCAGGCAGCACGTGACAAGGTCCTTGCTGACTACGACCAGATCTTGGACCTGGGGGATGTCATTGGTCAACGTGCTCGGGAAATATTGGGGAGCCGGACACCTGTCCAGGTCAAACCGGAGACCTCGGTTGTTTCAGGTCCCGGACTATTGAGTAGACTGCCTACTTTGGAACTGCCACACTTTAACGGTCGCTTGGACCAGTGGTTAAGTTTCCAAAACCTGTTTGAAAGTTTGGTTGATGCACGCTCGGACCTCAGACCCGCCCAAAAGTTGGCCTATTTGTTGTCTGTCCTGGAAGGTGAGGCCCGAGCCTTGGTGCAGCATCTGTCTTTGACTGACTCAGCCTACCCTACCGCTGTGGAGCTACTCACCCGGCGGTACCAAAATAAACGTTGTTTGGCTGACGTTCATATTGAATTGATTTTGGGGTTACCGGTCATTACTGGATTGTCAGCATTGCGTACTGACCTGTTGAACCCGTTGGTGGCAGCGACCAACGCTTTAAAGCGATTGGACTTGCCGGTGGACCAATGGTCTTACCCTTTGGTGCATGTTGTGCTGCAACGGCTTCCTGCCGATTTGAGGGCTCATTTCGAGCAAAGGTATGGTGGGGATAGTGTAACATATCTCCCCCCCCATTTGGTGACCTCGTCCAATTTTTGGAGGATGAGTGTCGGTTTGTGGACAACTCTGGCGTTGCCACTGAGTCATGCCAGCCGTCTTCCCGGCCACGAGACCAGGGACGGATTAGGGCTCGCGGGCCTGTTGATGGTCGCCCCGCCGCTCGTTTTGCTGGCACCCAGAGTCGTCCTGGTTGTGAGTTTTGTAGGGACACGGGGCATGGCATGGCAACTTGCGCGGCCTTTTTGAAGTTGCACGTGAGTGCCCGCCGCCGAATTGCCAATGCACGCCGCATGTGCTTCTCTTGTTTGGGGGCTCACTTCCATAGGGACTGCCCCAACCCCCGCCCTTGTAGAATTTGTAGGGGGTCCCATTTGGACATATTGTGCGCTAACGCGAACCACGCTGGCAGACCAGCCTCTGATGAAGGTTCGCGTACGGGGGGGTACCATGGAGTTGGTCACCGGGCTTCTGCCTCGCCGGTTCAGAACCGGGGAGAGGCCCGCAATTTTGAGCGCCGCACTCCACCCCCCGCGCAAGTTGATCGGGAGCCGCGCGACAGCCATTTGGTCTCCCCGCGTAAAGGCGATTACGCAATTGTTGCTAGGCACCGCTGGCCAGACCAGCACCGCCTTCCCTCCCCTCCATTGGCGGAACGTCCCCGGTTGGAGTCACGCCCCCCGCCATTCGGGCATCCGGTGGGATATGCCCTTCCAGCGATGGCGCGTGGCTCGGGACACCGCGCGGACGAGGAGTTTGAACTCCATCCTCGTCGGGAAAGACTTGGGTCTGGGTGTGGCGATCGGTCGCCGCCCAGACATTGTTAGGACATTGGCGCCTGCCCCGCTAAGGTACCCCTCAGATCGACACGGTTTTGTTGCCAACGGCATCGGTCGGGTCTGGGGGCCCACGGGGAACTCTGTTGTGGTCCGTGTCATTTTGGACATGGGAGCCCAGGGTTGCCTTTTGTCTATTGTTTTGTTGTTTGTTTGTATTGTTTTGGGCAAAATTGTTTTCTTGAGCGCCTTTGGACTGCGGGACTTGGCTGGGACGAGCCAATTCGGGAAAACCTGTTGGAAGATTGGCTCCAATTTGTATCCGCACTCCCTGCAGTCAACGAGGTCGTGTTACCCCGCGCTATCCTCCCCCCTGGGAGCTACACTGCTACCCTTGTTTGTGATGCGTCATCGCACGGTTATGCAGCTGTTGTTTGTCTGCGCACCGTCTGCGCAACAGGCCAGGTGAATTTGTCACTGGTCTTGGTCAAGAGCAAGGTGGCCCCCCTCCGGACGGCACTGACCATCCCTAAGTTGAATTGTCAGGGGCGGCGCGTCTTGTGCGTCTATTGAACCACGTTGCTCACACTTTGGGTGGAACTGTGGACATTCGGGCTTCGTACGCCTGGACGGACAGTCAAATTGGTTTGTGTTGGTTGAAGACGTCCGTCCACTCTTTGGAGGTCTTTGTTGCGTACCGAGTGTCCCAGATTCAAAATTTTGATACGCCTTTGATTTGGAGGCACTTGCCTGGAGATTTGAACCCAGGCGCCGTGGCCTCACGTGGGTGCATGGCACCCCGCTTGTTTGCTTGCCCCCTATGGTGGGGTCCAGACTGGCTGACTCACCCCGAGGATGATTGGCCTCGATCGCCAGTCTTGATGTCGGGTCCTTTACCCGGGCTCAAGGTGCTCGTTGTTGGAACAAAGGACCCTGAGTTTTGTTGAGTCGATAAAGCTCCCTCGACAAATTGTTGAATTGTTGTTTTGTTGTTGAATTGTTGGTGACTGATCGTCACATTATGAACTCGCATGCCGGTTGCAATGCGCTGTTGGCCATTCTGCAGCGAGAGTTTTGGATATTGTCGGGAGCCGTTATTAAATTGAACCCCTTTTTGGACGATACGGGTCTTTTGTTGTTTGGTTGTTGACGGTTGAGTCACTCTAGCCTTCCTTATGGGGTCCGTCACCCCCTTTTTGTTGCCTAAGGAGGGCCATTTGGTTAAATTGTTGTTGTTGTTGTTTGGTTGTTATTGTTGTTTGGTTGTTTTTGTTGTTTGTTGTTGTTTGACCCGCCAGCCTGCCCCCATTGGGGGGGTATTTGAGGCCGCGGTGAAAGCGGCACAGGGACTCTGGCGCAGATTGTTGGGGGACACCGTTCTCACCTTTAAGGAGTTAGCTACGGTATTTTGACGCATTGAAGCTGTATTGATTTCGCGTCCATTGTGCCCGCTGTCTTCGGACCTGAACGTCTTGGAGGCCCTAACCCCGGGCCATTTTTTGATTTGACAGCCACTTGTCGCCCTGCCGGAGCACCCTTTTGTCGATGTGAGCCAAAATTGGCTATCGCGGTTTCAGTTGGTGCAGCAGCTCGCTCAGAGTTTTGGAAGCCTTTGAGCTTGGAGTATTTGCACATCCTCCGGCAGCACGTCAGGTGGACTGATAGAACGCAACCTTGTCGGGATTGCCAAGTAATTAGCGGACGGGAAGGCCCGTCCGGGGGGGGTAGATGTTGCGTCCTGAAATAGTTTCTCTATGCGCACGCAACGCGTAATGGAATGACATCTCACTTGACAATTTGACGTTGACACTTGACAGCTCTCTTGTCGATTTGTCGCTAAAATGGGCCCGTCGCGTTTTGAGACGCCCGCGACGCTTTTGTTGAAATTAATCTTTTTGAATCGATCCGTTTGTGACAATTAGTCGTGATCCAATTGTATTAATTAACCGGTCGTTTTGTGGACAATCTGTCATGACCCGATGGTTGAGTGTGACGCTGTTGGGAGCGAGTGATTTGAAGACCGCATGCTGTGATCTCCTCCAGCCTAATTGGAAGCGGAATCTAACCTGAAGAATACTCGTAACGTCACGACACGATACACATACACTCACTTACATACAGAACTCCAGGTTGGCACCAGAGCAGTGTCCTTCAACCACCAGTTAAGTGCTTTTGTTGTATTGTAAGTGTTTGATTTGATTGTCTGCTCCGCGTACGGCGGACTGTACGCTAGCCACTCTTGTCTCTAGAGCCCCACGATTAGCACGCTTCCACAAAATAATTAAAACCTTATGTGGGCCTAGTCTGGCAGCGTACAACTTATATGATCTAGAGAATATGAATACAAATGGCTTTTTACAAGTGGTGCAGAGCTAATATTTTTTTTTCTTTTGCACACTTTGCCGAATGATGATGCCGTTAAAAGACACCTTCGCAATTCCAGCCAAAGTGCACTTTCTGCTTGAAGAATGGTATCTCTTTCCACTTCTTCTCTATTGTTCACCTAAAAACAAAATAATGAAAATTGTATTCATTTACAAAAACATGAAATGGATGGGTCTTGCAATTAATCAAGCGTTTACCTGTTCTTGAAGATTTTGTAGAAAACTGTTTTTTGCAACCTCGTATTCATCATTGAGCATATCTGGCTTTTGACATTCTTCACCATAATCCCTTTTGTCATCCGAAATGAGTCGTCTCTTGAAACGATGAATTTTCTTTCCAGATTGTTTCCTTTTGAGTCGAGCCATTTCTATCCGTTTAAGAGAGATACCTAAAGAAAAATTATGCGTTTAAATGAATTAGTATTCATTATAAGGAATCTAAACTTAAAGATTGGCACTAAATAAAGAGTGTACCTGGACTGCTGTGAAACTTGGATTTATAAATGGCGTACTGAGGCCGTGCGGAATTAAAAGATACTACAGCGGCATGGCATCGGACAGTGTATGAGCCTTTTAGTGAAAAATTAACCCGCTTGCCTCCTACTAACTTTGCCACAATGCTATTGAACTGTTCAGCTCTATTGTTGGTAACGTTAAAAAGCAGGCTCTTAGAGTGGAAAGCTAGCTGGGTTGCATACTCCATATTTTTTTTTAAATAGTAACTCTCACAGGCGAGATGATCACCAAAAATGTGAGAGGGGCTATTCTGAATATCTTTTTTCAAATTAATTATTTGCTCAGCATGGCTTAAGTTTTGTGCCTTTCTAAAACGTACAGCGTGTGTGACGGCCGTCCGAAGCCTTTTTTGCCGATCAGCAGTAAGAAAACGTCTTTCTGGTAAAGGTATTGACGTGTCTTTGCTGAGGTTAATCATTTTCCCACTGTAGTTTCGGAGCAGATGGTTGCTGCATTCGATTTTCTGGACTTGGTAGTTTGGATACGCTTTGCTTTCTAGAATTTTTTTATAGGTGCTAGCGTCGCCGTCTGCTATCAAAGTGCCATATATAACATTCTGTCTCGCCACTGATGTTTTAAAGCCTTCTACAATCACACTCTGTTCCATACTGGTTGAAGAACCAGTGTGATTTTTGAAGCACTTGTGGTTTGCAGGTGGTACACTTTTGACTGCTGCTCGAGCGTAGACAATGCAGTACTTATTTTTGACACCTATATGCAGCACTTTACCTGTTCTGTATCCAATAATAGCTGCTACGCCTGACGCAGCAGAATAGTTCGTCTTGTAGGATCTTTTGGACCAACAACAGTCTGCTACGACAGTTAAAACTGGAATACCATCTTTTACGTCACCGCATGAAATAGCTTCAGAAGCTTCTTCCTGCGCAGCCGCTTTCATGCTGTCTTCTGCAGCTGACTTCCACCACGTACCTATTTCATCGTGACATTTTTCATATGTAAGCTGGGTGACAGTGGGCAAATCGATGGAAGCTAACAATTCATTTAAATTCGATTTTCCTGATCCAACCATTAATGCACCCGTCACAGCTCCTTGATTGACATCCATTTTTGCAACGCTTGTTTGAGTGGAAAACAACTGAAACTGCATATTACACATGTTGCATTTCATCGTAAATGACGATTTCAGACTGTCCTTGCGCTCTTTAATGATATTCAGGTTATGAAAAGTACAGCCTAGTACCTTATTGTGGTTATTGAGTATTTTAATTTGATCTATAAAAAACTGAAGATCAATTACTCTCCGACCTTCAATAACTACACTGGTTTCGAGCGGAACCTCTGCTTCAAGAACCTGAAAATTAAAACATACTCATCTTAACTGCTACTTACTGATATTCTACGTATGATGAAATTGTGAAAATAATCTTATCTCAGTGTATGAAATTTTAGTCTAATATTTTATTCTCACACACAGTTTACACACCCGAGGTGCTCAAATGACCGTGTAACAATAAAATGTATATTATTTCTCCTGTAGCGGGTGCTGACGGATTGATTAATCGGAGAGTTATATTACCAAGTCAGACACTTCTAAAGTTTGGGATGGCGCGGCTGGTTCCGGGCTGAGGCTGGTTTTGGAAGACGAGGCTAAGTCCTGAAAAAAAAAGATAGATGTAATCCCATACGTAAATATGATATTGTTAATAAAAAATACGTTAGTTGTGCTTTACCTTTACTTCATTTTGGATTTTAACATCTTCCGTACTCACAACAACATTATTTTCTTTACAATGCCTGAAGATAAAAAAACAGGATTTTATTTTACCCCTTTGTCTGCGTGATTAATATGTTTACTCATGTTGAATTCCAGCTTTCTAGTACTAAGGGTCTCTGAGCTAAGCCGCGGTCGGACAGACAGACAGACTTAGCGAAACTATAAATGGTTCCTCTTTCACTACGGAACCCTAAAAACATTTTTTTAAATATGCTTTTAGTTAAATTCTCTAAAAAGAAGAAATGAAGTTTAAATTAAATCAAATCAATTAAATTATTATTATTACAATGCAAGTTAAAAAAAATCAGATGATCGGCGGTTTAGTTTGAGGAAGTATTGTTTTTTGCAATTTCGAAATTGATCGTTTAGAAAGAAAAAATGTATTTGAGTACAATCACCCCCTAGAAGGAAATAAATTAATAAACGAGGACCTTATATAGCAAACTTCGATCAACAAAGATAACAAATCAAGGTCTATTCAAAATATTATTTTACCCAACCTTTTAGCCCCAGCTTTAGCTAAAACCTCTTGATTGAGTCTCTTCCTTTTCCTCGATAAAACTAGTTTCGTTTTTTTACTTTTATTCCCCATGGCAATTGAAACAATTTTTGTTGTTTCGAAAAACATTGTTTTCAATTATCTAAATAAAAAATAATTATTTTACTTACCAACCCAAGATCGTTATAAACGTTAAAACTATAAACTCACTCGATGCCAAGGGTCGGGAGAGGTCACGCGTAGAGCACTGAGCGATACGTCCACTCTTTGAACAGCCTCGCGGCGGACTGATTTAAAATTATTACCGCGCACGGCTTTATAGTAGTTTTAAAATAATTGTAGAAAAATAATAAAACTAATTTAGTTGAAATTTTTATTGCAAGTTTTAAAAAAATGTTCTTCTATTACAATACACCTTTATTTTGTAAAATTAAATAAGATTTATTGGAAGAAATAATGAATTTAGCAACTGCTTTTTCTTGTTAATTTGACTTTGTTTATTGTTTTATTTATTATGTTAGGCGCTGAAAATCAAAAAAGTCTCTCTCAGTTTTTTGCTCAAGGATGTAAACAATTAAATATGTTTATTAGTTTGTCAATTTTATTAGTGGTTTCAGATATTTTAAGCTTCAAAATGACTACTGTAAAAGGATTTTAGAAAACACTGTTTGTTTATCTGGTTAGAATTCACGAATACTTTATTAATGTAAAAAGATTTTCAGTCAACTTTTTAGACCGAAATATTTCCAACAATATTTAGTTATTCACACTTTCATTAGATACGTTTTATGATGTGATTAAATGGTTTGAAAAGTACGCTTTTTGGGTCAAACAACCAAAATCGACGTTAACGCTCTTAAGTAAAGTTATTTGGGTACTTTCTTCTTTTGTGACCAAGAAGAAAGTACCCAAATAACTTTTAATAATTATTATTTAATAATCAAACGAACTTACCTGAAGTGAAGTTCGATTTTAATTATCCTGTCTTCGTCGAAGAGATTTAAATATTCACCTGTAGTAGTCCCGCTACGCTTCGACTCACTCGCACATAGTTTAGCGCCATAAGAAAGAAAGAGATAGCACTATTTCCACAGGCGCCCGATCACACCACTACAGCATTCGTCATTCATTTCAGAGTACCAGTCTACCGGACGAACTATAACATTGTTTAGGGAAATGGAAGGTTCATCTGAATGTCAGGGTAGGGAGGGACCTTAAATCTCTTCGACGAAGACAGGATAATTAAAATCGAACTTCACTTCAGGTAAGTTCGTTTGATTATTAAATTATCCTGTCTTCGTCTTTCGAGATTTAAATATTCACCTGTAGATGTTTAGAGATAGACATTTGCAATGTTATAGGTAGGACTAAATTGAAAATATGTATTCCATAAGTAAATAATACATGTATTCTTATTTCAATTAATAAACACAAAAAAAAGATAACTTAATGATTATAACTAAAGAAATAAACAAAACTTCCTTACTGATTAGTAAGTACAGCGTTTGCAAATTCACAATTTGTTTGAGCGATTGGCCGATTATAAAAATTAGCAAAGGTAGCAGATTGATCTGACCACCCAGCGGTTCTCCTAATGACATCAACACTGATTCCTGCTTGATGTGCAGCAGACGATGATGCATGCCGAGTGCTATGGGCACTAAATATTTCAGTGTTGATCCCACTAGCAGCCAAACCCTGCTTTATCCATCGTCCTATAGTTTGTGAAGACGCTGCGTGATGAGGTTTTTTAAAAGTTAGAATCAGTTTATTATCTACAGTACTTCTTTTGGTGGATGTAACATTCATGTAAGCTATTAAAGTCTCTGCAGGGCAGATTGCAGGACGCTGTCGGAAAAAAGGAAGGTCAAGAACTGGTTGGGATTTACCTATACCAGATGTCTTAATTAAATCAGTAATAGTTATTAAAACTTTATCTTGATTGATCATAATATTGTGCAACCTAATCAATGAGAGCGTCTGACATCTTTGGCCTGTTGACAAAGCCAATAATATAACCAATTTTTTGCTCAACTGCTCCAAACTTAAATTATCGTTGGGGTATAAGTCACCAAAATAATTAAGGACGATATTGGGGTTCCATGTACAATTATACTTTGGGAAGGAAGGCTTCAACTTAAATACCCCCCTAAAGAATCTTTTGACACGTTCGTCTTGTCCCACATTATTTCCGGAAATAAGTGATAAAGCCGAACGGTGATTGTTTATCGTTCCATACGTGGAACCATTTGTGAAACATTGAGACAAAAAGTCCAGAAGATCGTGTACTTCTATCTGGAACGGATCTAATCCTTTATCGTGACAGTATAACCACCACTGTTTGAAGCTAGAAGTATATTGTGATTTAGTGTTCCCAGAAATAGATGACGTTATTAAAGTCAGTGCTGATTGAGGAACCTGCAATCGCGCGAAGGCTTCCCGGATAATATAGTCGCCGCCAGGGAAAGGTGGCGATGCAGAGGATGAGTTTCCCTGAAATGAGATGATAATAGAAATTTATCCGGAGTAAATATCAATATTTCACTTACAGCAAGAGATCTGAATACTGGGAACCATGCTTGAGATGGCCAATGAGGCACTACAAGTATCCCTGTTGCTTCATCAATAGCAATTTTTTGCAGAACCTTTAAAATGAGTGAAAATGGTGGAAACGCATAAAAGAACATATCCCATTTAATAGTAAAAGCGTCCACGTTGTAAGCATAGGGATCACGCTTCCATGATATATATTTTTTACATTTAGCATTCGTTCTCGATGCAAAAATGTCCATCTCAGGTTCACCAAATTTTTAAACAATAGTATCAAATGCTGTAGAGTGCAATTCCCATTCAATATCTATGTTTCTTGACTCTGTGTCTGCTTCAATATTCTGAGATGAAGCTATGTAGGACGCAAAAAGGAATATCTGCCGTTCTTCACACCACGTCCATATTCTACGGGCAATTTCATTGAGATGTGGGTATTGCACTCCACCCATTCTATTTATGTAAGCAATCGCCGTAGTATTGTCAATGCGTAGGAGTATGTGACAATTAGTGACCTTGTTCGCGAAAGATTTAAGTCCAAAATAGGCTGCAAGTAGTTCCAAATAGTTAATATGACAAGAACGCTCGTTTTCTGTCCACGAACCGCCTATACTTTCTCCCCCAGAGGCTGCACCCCAGCCGATACTAGATGCGTCACTAAAGATCTCTAATGCAAACGACATTGGTCTGATGGGGTTATTGGTGTCTAAAATTGAAGATTTCCACCAAGTCAAATCAACACGTAAACTATTTGAAACAGTCATCATCTTGTCATAATCATTATTATCCAATAAGGCTAGATATTTGGCCCGCTCTAAAGATTTTGTATACAACCAACCGTACGCGACGGCCGGGCAAGCAGCTGTCAGGGTACCTAGGTAGCGAGCAAAAGCACGAATAGTGATTCTCGTCGTTACTAGCATATTTTCGGTACGTGACAGGATGTCGCGTCTTTTCTTTATAGGGAGTTCTAGGGTCATGTTTATTGAGTTTAAAATAAAACCTAAAAACTGACAACATTGGCTTGGTACCAGTGAACTCTTCTCATAGTTTATTATAAATCCTAAGTTCACTAGGCACTTAATGCTTTCATTAATGTTATTTAAGCATTCTTCATAATTGTTTCCGAAATAACAACTGTCATCTAAGTAGAATACTGATTTAAAATCTCGAGATCGCAAAAAGGTAGAAACTGGTTTCATAAGTTTTGTAAAAGCATGAGGAGCTGAGCTCAATCCAAAAGGTAAAACCAAAAATTCGTACAGAATATTATCAAAATAAAATCTCAAAAACTTTACATGATCTTTGTGGATAGGTATCAAAAAATATGCTTCTTTTAAGTCCAAGTTAACCATAAAGCAGCTAGGTGTCATTAATTTGACAGCTGTTCTAACATCTTCCATCTTAAAATGGTTAACTGCGACAAATTTATTTAATTTCTTTAAATTTAGAATTAAACGTTTCTCACCATTACTTTTAGGAATTATAAAAATACTAGATACAAACTGATCACGGGTAGGATTACATTTACGTATGACATTTGCTTGCAGCAAACGATTCAATTCTTGTTTAATATGAAACCTGTCATCTTTCGAGAAAGATGATTTTGGAATCATACCCGGATGTTGTACAGGATGCTTAAGAAAGGGAATTCTATAACCAGAAATGGTCTCAAGGATCGTTTTGTCCTCAGTAATCTTTTTCCAAGCTTCAATAAAATACCTTAAGCGACCAGCATGAGAGTATACCTGAGAAGTTACTGCTTCGCGCTCGTTGTGGGGGCCGCTCTCGCTAGCTTGTGGCGTGATGGAAGGTGCTGGTGAGGGGACGATGCCCGTGGAGCCCGGCTCATCGCCGGCGCCTACATTGTCCCGCGGCGGCGGTAGTTCGATCCTGGCCTGGTCCCACCGCCGCGCCTCGACTGCCCACGAATGGAGCGGTGATAAGGCTGGCGTGACGGCGGGCCTTTGTAGTTTAAATTGCTCGTTTGAGCTGGAGACTGGATCAGCTTGCCTGTTTTCTGTATTCCACGCGAAGATTTAATAAATTCTCCTAATTTCTCTCCAAAAAGAAGACTGTCTCTCTTTCTATCCTTAAAAGGCTCTAAAAAGGTCTTGTCAACCATTGGAGTGACAAGAGATCTTCTAGTCTCAGTCTCCAAGTAATGAGAATCCGACAACAGCTTAGTCGCGTCTGTAAGAAGACGAAGGATGTCGGTAGTGTCACTAGATTTGGTCAATATACCTGACATCGTCCTTCCTAAGATAGCCAGGATGCATCCCATATGCGATTGCTTCTTCTGAATCCTTACATCACGATTTTTTGCGGACTCATTTAGCATTGCCGCTATTTCAGGATTAAGCACTGGAGCTCTCATTAAGGGACAGTTTTTTGGAAGTAGGTATTTCTTTAATAGTTCCTCTCGTGTTTCTTTTTTAAGGCCATCTTTAAGGATAGGATCCCATCGCTTTGATAAATCAGCTACAATATCTGGAC
Organism: Aporophyla lueneburgensis; assembly: GCA_932294355.1. Classification (NCBI taxonomy): domain Eukaryota; kingdom Metazoa; phylum Arthropoda; class Insecta; order Lepidoptera; family Noctuidae; genus Aporophyla; species Aporophyla lueneburgensis. The sequence continues at coordinate 20,698,104 of OW028749.1, forward strand.
CCCAATCGGTGGTTTCACCTTCAAAATCCCCTAGTGCCCTTAAGAGCTCGGGATCTGCAATAGGAGGAATATTATCGCCATTCGTATTAGCGTCAACGGCCAGGGCTGTCACACCCTGGGGATCAGCTGGCTGTGATGCACTTCTTCCCGTTGTAGAAAGCTCGGGCTGCATGGATGACGCAGAAGGCGCAGAGGTGCCTGGCTCATCCACTGGCCCCGCTAAGTGAGCAGGTATGCCATCCGTCGCCGCAGCCGTCGGCGTAGGCGAGCGATCAGGAGACGAAGGCCTAGATGCACCGCTGTCCGATTCCAGATATTCTGGAACGATGTTTTTTGGTTAATATCTCGTATTAACTCTTGTAAGATACAATAGGTCAATATCTCGTATTGACTCAAAAAAAAAAAAGAGAAAACAATAGGTCAATATCTCGTATTGACTCTAAAAAAAAGAGAAAACAATAAGTCAATATCTCGTATTGACTTGAAAGTTTGATGTACCGTCTAACATCTCGTGTTAGATCTAAGGTACCATTGGAAAAGAATTATACATTTCGGCCTTGTATTTTGTACCATAACAATCACCACTAAAATTATGTAGGTGTAATTGCGAAAAAAAAATGTACCTTCAATTGACACACGCCTATGACGGCGTCTTTCCTTAGACAATTTTTGTTCATATTTCTTTAATTTCTTTCGCCATTTGTCTTCTTTAGTTTCTGCATGCTTCCTTTTAGGCATTTTTTAAGTTTTTAAAACTGCTTAACACCAATAAAATCCAAAAAAGAAAAAACTTATTTCACTATGTGCGGTAGCCGCGCGCGCACGGAAACGAATGACGAATGCTGTAGTGGTGTGATCGGGCGCCTGTGGAAATAGTGCTATCTCTTTCTTTCTTATGGCGCTAAACTATGTGCGAGTGAGTCGAAGCGTAGCGGGACTACTACAGGTGAATATTTAAATCTCGAAAGACGAAGACAGGATAATTGTTAAACTATTTACCTATGCTCTTTATATGGGTATAACTATTGCGTTGCTTGTCTGTCTCAGTCTAGGTTCTCAGAAATTATTTTTAGAAACGGTAACTTCTAATAAAAATCACTTGCATCGTGATTACCAATACACCCAAGCTCTAACAGTTATGATAAGAAAACATTTAACATTTCGTTCAAGTAAGTGCTTTGGGACAAATTGTAAGTACTATTTCAATGACACTTTAAAGCGTATAATATAATTATGTTTGAGACCAGTTGATTACCTCACATGTTTTAAAGAAAATTCGCTCTATGTGTGGCAAGGAGCTTCAATAGGGCTTCGAGTTAGTAGCTCCCTTTTAATGCCACGTTTGTCAAAATCAATCCACCTAATTTTTTGCCATCTATGTTGGAGTCAGCTTCTAGTCTAAGTAGGTGTCGCTGAACACCAGTATTTGACATGGAGCGACTGCCTATCTGAACACAGTGATTTTTTTTTTTTCAGGATGGGAAATCATCAAATGACTTCTCCCGCTCTGGGCGGAGCGGGCGGGCGTGTCAGACTTTTACTGACTAAAACCCACCCGTGTTCCATCAGTTGCCCATGTGCCAGGGTCACGGTATCTCTTTCGAACAATCACGCGACTGAACACAGTGTGAAGTCAAATAATTATTCATCGTAATGCGTTTATCGGCAATTGCACCACTGAATAGCAAAATAATATTGCTGACTTCCTATACGCTTGAAGCGAATATTAATGATGCTTCTATGTAGTCGAGCTTTTGTCCTTATTTTTATATCAACTAAATATTATTATACGTATGCTTATTTTTTTTTTTCAATGATTTCATTTTCAGAATCAAGTGTTTTGTTTGTAAGCATTATCACCGAAAATACATATTTTAAAGCCTCATACATCAATTATTTAAATTCATATTTGCCACTAATAACAGTTTTTTGGTTCGTTTTTCGACTAGAAACGTACAATAACAAAATAAATAAAAGTGAAATATATCGGAATCTAAATTGTCCCGAGTTCCGTTCGATATAATAGGGAAAAAATGCTAAAACTAATACTATTATAGAGGGATGTACAGAGCAGACGTAATTTCCTGTTAAACAAGACTGGACTAAGGATAAAGACGGAGGAAGGAATGTCAGATGTGAGCCCTCGGCGACAGAGGACGATTTTAATACGATTTTCTATACGTAGGGTATTTGTTTTTGTTTGACAGAAGCAAAGAATAGCCATAATGAATGCAAAGTTTACAATATATAGGAAATTGCAAAATAGTCATGATAAAAGTATTTTCATTAAATTAATTTGCAAAATCAAAGTCAGTCGATGAAAGTTCATACGATCCGACTTGAATAAGAAGACTGAATTTGAAATAGAAACTTAATATTTGCAATCAAGTTTACATTAACTATTAAAATTATTGTATTTATTCAAACTAATTTTATGAATAACGTAATTTAATATCAAGTAATATTTAGTGCCAAAGTGTGCCATTCGCACTCATTTTAACGGGCTTAACAATATTGTATTGAGTAATATTAAAATATACCACTATTTTACGTTAATTTGTGCCAACATACGAACAATGTAATTCTACCTAGTACGAAAAAAAGAAAACTATTTTCACAGCCTTATGGCATTTTCACACACGAAATAGAAATCCGCACCGTATCAACTGCAATTGTTCCTGGGTGCTCACCGATCCGTACGTAACGCTATTGAAAACATCGACACATGACACGCCTGGGTTGAAGCTCAATCAAATATTGACCGTGGGAATGTCCCAGTGTGTCACATACATACATGATGAACGACAAACGTTGGTAGGCAATATATAACCTAAAACCTTTTAATTTAGTGGCGTTCATAGAGAATCTATTTTAAATGTCACTCATGTAACAAAATAGATTGATAGAAACGTTTCGAATTTGTTGCGTCCTTGTAAAGAAATCTCAATAAATTGATAGCGCAGTGTAACATTTCGTTCGGAGAACGGTTGGTATTTTTATTGATAGGTTAATTGGTATTTGTGCCGTCAATAGAAGAAGTTATACCATTACTGTAGCCGCTACTAAACGACAATTTTATTATAATTCTATAATTATGGTTGCATTGTGTTAGGCAATTCCCCTTTAAAGAGTAACATGTTCCATTCGCTCTGTTTTGTTATTTTTATTAAGCACGGGCTTCGGGTTTTAGATTCGTGATTGGAATAGTAATTACCTTTCACTGACTCTCATAATTCATTGATGCGAAGACTTCTGTAATATTTGTGATTATCTGCAGAAACATTGATGGCATCTTAATACTATAACGTTACATTTTTAACGTGAATTCTTGAGAATACTGGCAGCACCCGTTGACGCCAGTAATTGGAATACGTTTTGTGTGCAATTGTGTCTATGACACAGAAAAAAATCGATGACAAGTGTTACAAAGTTAGTTAAAAAGAATAAGTTGGGTGTTTACGTTTGGCCCAATAATGTTTTATAGGGATTTACAATAGACAGCAATTTAACTTTCCAGCTACAAATAGACAGCCTCACGTCGCGAATTCGCAAACTAATCTTTCTTTTTAAAAGTCTACGGCACGTAGCTGACGTAGAAGTTATTAGGTGGGTATATTATGCAATGTGTGAGTCTCTTCTGACATACTGCATAACTTCATGGGGTGGTGCTCCAAAATCGAACATGCTAAAATTGGAAAGAGCCCAACGGGTGGTACTTAAGGTGGCTTGTTTTCTGCCATATTTATTTCCTACCGCAGATCTTTACAAACACTTCAAAGTCTTATCGGTAAGGCAACTTTTTATTTTATACACTGTTCTCAAGAAGCACTCCTCCTTAATATTTGACCCCCTCTCTATATCAGGAAAACGCAGAAAATACTCCGTATGCATTACTACTAAAGGTCTAAGAACGAGCTTCTCTCAAAGATTTTTTACTTTCTTAGGTTCCCACTTATATAATAAAATAAATCGCATTACAAAAATTTATCACTTAACTAAAAAGGCATGTAAGAGTACTCTAGTTGAATGGCTCCAAAATTTAGATTATAAAGCAACTAAGAATTACTAACTCATCCTAAATAGTGAATCTCGCTAGTTTTTACGACTTATTTTTTATTTTTTTACTTATTGTTTTTAATTTGTTCATTGTTCACTGATATACACTATCCCTTCACATTTTAGCAAATAACTGTAAATGTTAATATACCGTGTGGTGGGACCCTGGTGATCTGCTATACAGGTTTTACTAGTGCAGACACCAGTCTCTCACAAACTAGTGTCATATAGTTCTTAAGCTTCTATGTCATTGTTTGTGAAGAGAAAATAAAATTATTTGAATTGAATTGAATTACAGGTAGTCAGACGCTAGATATTCTGAGAACCAGTCTTACTAAAGGTATTGTAATACCCAGTGACTGGGTAATGATGGTCAGATAGGCAATCGCTCCTTGTTAAATAATTGTGTTCAGCCGCATCTAGCTCGACTGAAAGGGGACCTCAACATAGTTTTGAAAAGGTTAGGCAAATGATGTTCTCATATGCATGGTTCGCACTCAAAATGTTGTTTGGAAAGATATTCTTCATATAGCACGAAAAAATATAATGAACACCACATAGTCTGACGCTTCGGGCTACATGTAATAATACTCAAACGGATTTAGGGAATTCGCAAAAAGGGTTAAAGCAAAATCAGGTCTTTCAGGATTGGGTACCTAGAGTCAGACAGAGTACGTCGTTAACCTAATGGATCGTAAAAACGGGTCATTTGATCCAGCACACAGGCAATCTCTTTTTGTATAAATGGACCTTGGAAATAGGTTGGTACAATACTTCCAGTAAGAGAAATGTTGTTTTGTGGTATAGTACATTATACCAAAACACATGTCATGGAATGTATGTACTGGGTATGTGACATAATAATAATTCATTGAAGTAGGTACTGGATAGCAGGAGAAGAGCCTTACCGAGCGGCATCTAGATCATAATAAAACGCCCGTGCTCTGGTAACAGCTGGAATTCGGTATTTTTTCACAACGATGATTCCTCATGGTCGCCTTCAAGACCATCACCAAAGGCAGTTTTCAGAGCAAGAAATAAGGTGGGCCGCTGCCATTGCGACTGCTTAACTACATCGCAATCTATGCCCCACCTCTTGTGGAAGACCTCCGCGAGGCCACTCCTTTGACAAAGTCGCTTAATTTCGAACCTTATTTAAAACCAACAAATGGAATCCTCGTTACGCTGAAGAGAAGAAAGGGGCTATTTCTTTCAAAATGAGGGGTGGCGATGTAACTAACACACAAATCCATCCATTAATGTATGTTTCATAAACTAGCTCAAAGTAGTGTCGAACAAAACAATCGACTGGCTCTTCTTAAAACCAGCTTGTATACGTAGATAATCAGCTCCTATAATGCGGCTACACAGCAAAACTAAGACGACCAACTGGGACGATAGCGAGATTGGCACTGGCGTCCAATTTGCTGGCTCACTTGTGTGGTCGGCTTTGTAACATATAGGGAGTGTTTGTGATTTGAATGTACTGGGGTTTGCATTATTACATTCTAGATTTTGCCCGCGGCTTCGCTCGCGTTTAATTCGGGTTAACACGGTTCCCCTTTCTTGATTTAGAACACAGAAGAGAGCTCGGAACAGAATGTTATTTTAATACGCTACTGTAGACGATATTATATGTCTTTCCATTTGGGGATAGAATGTAAAGATTCTGGCATTGAACACACGCGAACATGCTACATACAATTCTCCATGGGTAAACCACGGCTTTTCTAAGTTCACCCCAGCACACTAAAAAAAAGTAGCCTCGGTCACTCTCCTTCCCTTCAACTATCTTCACTTAAAAAATCACGTCAATTCGTCGCTCCATTTTGCCGTGAAAGACGGACAAACAGACACACACACTTTCCTATTTATAATATTAGCATGGATGTAGGTAGATACTGTAAATGGCTACATAGTAGGTAGTCTCACACGTAACATCAAATGTAGGCAGTTTGCGAGTTTAGAACTCACAACTTTCACTGCGCCTGAAAAGTTTCGATAGGCCGTATTAGCTCTGTTTGTGAAGAACTCAACAACGAGCTGGACCCTTTACAAGTATTCGTTCAATTGATCTCATTGTATGTAAATCTTCTGTAAAATTTGGTTATACAACAAGAACAGGTGAGCTAACACCTAGGAATGTAAATTTGTGCCAGACTAAAGCTGCTGACCAAAATCCTGAAATGATTTACTGTTTTAATTTTAATCTAAAACATTAGTAAGCACACAACAATGTTTATGTTCTCACGTCCGAATCCTATTGCTAGTACTTGACCGTAACAACACCAAGGGATGAAATCGTAATCCCAACAAATACACGCGGGCGCGAGTTATACATTCATATACTCTTTGATTTACTGAGACCAATAGTGTTTGCAAACAATACTAGGAAATAGAGCCTGGTGACAATAGTGTTAAGTAGGGCACGGCGGAATAAAATTGACGAGGTTTAGCTGCTTTTTGTTCTGTTAGTTCACGGCTTTAACAACGCTTTCCATTTACTCCCACTGATCTTACCGCTATTGTTTGGTAGATACCAGCTGAATATTTTATTTGTCACTGGCTTTAAGGATTTGGTGGTATTTGCAGTAAAACGAAGAATAAGGTCGAGGTGATTGAGAACCTCAATACAACTTACGCACTCATTTATTTTTATTTATTTAAGACAATTTGTATGTGACGAAATGAAACACAGAATGTAGCCAAATTGCTAAACCCCACTTATACTTTCCTTTCTTCTTTTGTCTTCAGAACAGAAGTACAATCTCTTATAAATTAAATTGACCCTAAAATACAAAGGCGATGTTACCTCTTACCATATTCTTATTTCCAAACGAAATGATTTTTTATAAGTTAGTTAAGCACTTCAGTCTTTTTCTATTGAAGTGTGGGTGTGACAGGGGGCTGATTGGCTGAGACCGTCGTCAGTTGAGGGTAAAGTTGGGGTCCAACTTATAATAGTTCCATTTCCATGTTTCAGTTTTTTTATGTATCTGATGCGAAAATATCAGTGAAATTAATAATCATACAACTGCTAGTAACCAGTGGCGTGCCTAGGGTTTCAAAATAAGGCAAGCCCAATAAAATTTTAACCGATTTCAAAAAAAAAAAGTTCAGTTTTCGACTGAGTATGTAGGTACCTACGTATGTATCATCGCAATTTTCTCATAAACTACTGGTTAGGTACAATAAATTAAAAGTGAATTCATCCATCTTGTTCTTTCCTCTTATTTCTTCAATTTCACTCTTGCTTGTCGTGCGGTGAATGAGGTAACCAAAACTCACTGAAGGCATGCTAGTGCTAGATTGAATATAATAAACATATCAGCAACTGCATACCTCCGGTGGCTTTGAAAAAAGCCGTTTGGTTTGCTTCATTTGTTGAGGGAACAAAGTTATGGTAAGTACCTAGTTGCTTGCTTCGTAATAGGACTAACAGGTTACAGACAAAAAAAAAACAAAACAGAAATTTACAAAACGAAAGAAAAAAAATAGCTAATAGAATGTGATAAGGAATTTAAATACATTATTTATATTCTAATTGGAATCGTCTATCTTTCTTAAAAAATTGCCTTTATTTAATGAAGTTTTGGACCAATCATGTCCTCTTATGGAAGTTCCTGTTGTGTTAAATGACAAACAATATCGACTAATCTTTGAAATACACTACGGTTGTTATCAACGCGCGTGTTATATTTTGTTTCCTCAGATAACTGGCGTGATATACCTAGATGTCTCAATTCGTTGTTTGCCAAAATTACCGAAAGAAACCATTGCACACAGGCGCCAGATATAGATTGCTGGTGCTGCATATTTTTTTCGAATAAAGATTCCGTTTGGAATACATCTGGTTATAATGTTATATATAACATATCTGGCGCCATTAAAAGGCATGCAAATTCCCATAAACACCTGTGTGTAATGGTTTCTTTCGGTAATTTAATAACCTACATACTCAGTCGAAAACTGAACTTTCTTTTTTGAAATCGGTTAAAATTTTATTGGGCTTGTCTTATTTTGAAACCCTAGGCACGCCACTGGTTACTAGCAGTTGTATGATTATTAATTTCACTGATATTTTCGCATCAGATACATAAAAAAACTGAAACATGGAAATGGAACTATTATAAGTTGGACCCCAACTTTACCCTCAACTGACGATGGTCTCAGCCAATCAGCCCTCTGTCACACCCACACTTCAATAGAAAAAGACTGAAATGCTTAACTAACTTATAAAAAATCATTTCGTTTGGAAATAAGAATATGGTAAGAGGTAACATCACCTTTGTATTTTAGGGTCAATTTAATTTATAAGAGATTGTACTTCTGTTCTGAAGACAAAAGAAGAAAGGAAAGTATAAGTGGGGTTTAGCAATTTGGCTACATTCTGTGTTTTATTTCGTCACATACAAATTGTCTTAAATAAATAAAAATAAATGAGTGCGTAAGTTGTATTGAGGTTCCCAATCACCTCGACCTTATTCTTCGTTTTACTGCAAATACCACCAAATCCTTAAAGCCAGTGACAAATAAAATATTCAGCTGGTATCTACCAAACAATAGCGGTAAAATCAGTGGGAGTAAATGGAAAGCGTTGTTAAAGCCGTGAACTAACAGTGTTCAGTCCCGTTTAAATTGGTTACTCTATGCGCCTTCGGAACGCGCCCGAACGGAGTGACATCTGACTTGTCAAGTTTGACTTTTGACACTTGATACTTCTCTTTTTGATTTTGTTCTTGAAAAGGGATGGCGGTTCAAATTGCGCGTGCGACCCAATTGTAAAGTAATCCCTTAGAATCGGTCGTTTTGTGGACACCAGTCATGACCCAGTTGTTTTGTACATAAATAACCCCAATTTGGTGAAATAATACGGGTTTAGTTTTTTGACATTGAAGAACTTTGAGGTTAATGTGAAAGTGTTGAAGACCGCATGTCTGGATGGCAGACCTCTTGGAGCGGCCTCGTTGTATCCTGGAGAATACTCATAACGTCACAACACGATACATATACACTCACTTACATACATAAATCCAGGTAGGCCCCAGAAGCAGTGTCCTTCAACCACCAGGTAAGTTCTTTTGTTGTATTGTAATTGTACTTATATCATTGTATTAAACAGCTCCGCGCACGGCGGACAGTTTCGCTCGCCACTCTTGTCTCCAGAGCCCCACCATCGTAACTTCCACTGCGCTATTGAAATTCTATGGTGAGGCCTGGCCTGGCAGCGAACAAACAGAACAAAAAGCAGCTAAACCTCGTCAATTTTATTCCACCGTGCCCTACTTAACACTATGGTCACCAGGCTCTGTTTCCTAGTATTGTTTGCAAACACTATTGGTCTCAGTAAATCAAAGAGTATATGAATGTATTACTCGTGCTCGCGTGTATTTGTTGGGATTACGATTTCATCCCTTGGTGTTACGGTCAAGTACTAGCAATAGGATTCGGACGTGAGAACATAAACATTGTTGTGTGCTTACTAATGTTTTAGATTAAAATTTAAACAGTAAATCATTTCAGGACTTTGGTCAGTAGCTTTAGTCTGGCACAAATTTACATTCCTAGGTGTTAGCGAATAGTTTCATTTAGCTGTCCCGAGCGTTAGAGGACGAAATGGACAATTTGTTTGCACATAACTTTTTACACTCGTCGACAATTTTACTGGAATAATCTAGGGCATTGAATGGAATTTGAATTTTTGTTTCGATTGAAAAACTCAAATATATTGAGAAAAATTACAACCATAAGCTTTTTGGTGTAAGGACAATAGAACATTGTTTATGCTGGGCCCCTCAATCAGTTCTGTGAGGTCACTATTGACCATATGTGAACGGTATGCAATGGCCCATGGGCTCAAGTACAATGTTCAGAAGAGCGAGCTGCTAGTTTTTAAGGCATGGACTAAAACCTACCCTGTTCCTGCGATCACATTAAATGGAAACGTCTTACAGCAAGTTTCCCAATTTAAGTACTTGGGTCACTGGGTCGATGAGAAACTCAGTGACGATATGGACATGGATAGGGAGCGCAGGGCATTGTCGGTAAGGGGTAATATGCTTTCTCGCAGGTTTGCGCGATGTTACCTTGACGTTAAATTCACACTCTTCAAAAGCTATTGCCAAACATTATACACGTGCAATCTGTGGAGCAATTACACTCAAAAAGCCGGCAATGCTCTGCGCGTCCAGTATAACAACGCGTTCCGGGGTTTATTGGGGCTCCCATGGCGGTGCAGTGCTTCCGGCATGTTTGCCGACCACGGCACAGACGGCTTCCAGGCAGTGCTTCGCAAAAGAACAGCCTCCCTGTGGTCTCGTATAAAGGGTAGCACCAACACGCTTCTGAGCGTGGTGTCGGACAGAGTGGACAGCCAAATCCTGAGGCATTGGTCGCTCATGCATGTCCACAATAATAATAATTTTAAATTTTACTAACATAGCTATAAGTATCTACCTACTAACATCATATGGACTTGTATCTTTCAAAGTTATTATGTCTGAAATAAATGTTTTCAATTTCAATTTCAATTTCAATTATACCTGTCATACCCGCAAAATATCGATTGTTTATAAAGACTATTGATACACAGAATTTCGAAGATTTTTCAACTAACGTTTAGGTATTTTATTGACACAGGCAAAATCTTATATTTACGCCACATAAATATTTTTGTTAAAATAAAAAAAAACATCCACAAGAGTCGTATTTACATATAGTAAGCTGTCCTTGCTAATCGATTTGACTGACAGGTGAGTACCCTTCATAACACATCTATCGAACACATAGATCGCACGTAACCGCCCAACAACCAAACACGACAATTATTTCTAGGAAAATTGAAAGCCTTTATTCATTTCATGGAATAATGTTCGTACATTTTCCAATAACTTTTTTCCTGCTGTCGGTCGGTGGAACTGACAACTGAATACCCAATGAAGCGTGTGGCAGGTTCACAGCCACGCCTCAGCATCGTTGTGTTCTGTTTTAAATTAATTTTGACACATCAATTATTTAATTTATTTATCATCAAAAGTGATTGCAAATATTCTAACCAATCCAATAAAATTATACGTAGGTTTACAAATTAATGTTCAGAATGCTCGTGATCTCACATAATAACCCTTCAACCGCACACATTATTTTCGGCGTATAGTACATTATTTAGCAGTATGTATGAAATATTTTTGCGATTGCTTTAATGAACGCGTAAAACATGTGATACGTACTACGGGATAGTATTTGGCTGAAAAAGAATGTTTCATAAAAAAGACTCATTATATGTTGTAGTTGCCGGGCTCGTAACAGGTCCTATAAGCAATAAGCATATCTTATGGTATTTTCACTTGTTTACTCTCTACCCGCAGCTAAATCGTCCAGCTCCCTTTTCCGCATTTTCTGGCTATGTGACCATCTTACATTTCTAAACCCCTGCCTGCCTCGGAAATCACATTAAGTTGTTGGCCTCGGATCTCATACGTGGTCTTTGACAGTTGTTACGGGTAGCCAGAAGCTCAAAAATCTGGCATCTGTAGTACCTTTTTTTTTGGATGGGAAATCATCAAATGACTTCTCCCGCTCTGGGCGGAGCGGGAGGGCGTGTCAGACTTTTACTGACTAAAACCCACCCGTGTTCCATCAGTTGCTCATGTGCCAAGATCACGGTATCTCTTTCGAACAATCACGCGACCCCGGCAGATCTCGCGACCCCGGCAGATCTGCCGTACCTAGAAGTATCGTTTTACCCAATAAATGGCTTGTGGATGTCAGATAGGTAAGTTGCTCCAATTATAATGCTGGTATTTAGCTGCATTCGGTTAGAATGGAGGTCGATATCTATATATTAATACGTGAAGCGAAAACTTTGGATCCCTTTTTACAAAAATTGGGCGGACGGAGGAGTATGAAATTTCGCACACTTATAGGTTATACAGAGAAGAAGTGATGAATGCTAATATTTTTTTAAATTATGCGTTAAAATACATTATTTTCAATAAATAACACGTTACACACACTACTATTCATTAACGTGTATTTAATACACACATGCATAGATATTCTTTTGTTTATGGTCCAAATCTGTGGTCCAATCGAGAACATCTGTCTTTAATATTTTGTATCTATAGTCTTACTGAATGTCAAATATAATCATAGGTAATAAATTAATTTTATAGATATATAACCTATTTCAATTTAAAAATCTATGATCATATCGAGAATATTTGTCTTTAATATTATTTGTCTATACCTACTGTTAAAGAATGTCAAATACAACCATATTACTTTTTTATATTTATTATTATATATAGTTTGTCATTTAATAATGTATTTCTATTCAAATGAAGTACTGTCGCATCCTCACCTTCCGCCTGACGCATGTCCTCACCGGGTATGAGTGCTTTGGTGGGTTCCTGTTCAAGATAAAGCGGGAGGAAACACCCGGGTGTTTCCATTACGAGGATCGTCTGGAGGACACAGTGGAGCATACGGTGGACCCTGGTGGGCATGAGAAGCCGTCACCTCCTTCTGAGAAGCAGTAATGCTCGCGAAGGAGGAGGAGGGGCGAGTGAGGGAGTAGCAGTCTCTGCGCCCCCACGTCCCTAGCCGCCGCAGGAGGATACGCCCCGGGCATCGGGAGTCGTTAGCGGACTCCCGGCCACCGTAGGCGCGAGTTTACGGGTGGCAAGCAATGGGTAGCTCGTCGCCCAGTAAGGACCAAGCTCGGGTCGACGGCGCGTAGTGTTCCACGCGCGCCTCAAAGAGAGGTCAGCAATACTGAAGGGGTCTGCTAGGACCAGTGCCTACCAGTGTCGCGAGATTCGTTCGAAAGAGTTACCGTGGCCCTGGCAAATGGGCAACTGAAGGAACACGGGTGGGTTTTAGTCAGTAAAAGTCTGACACTCCCCCCGCTCCAACCAGAGCGGGAGAAGTCATTTGATGATTTCCCATCCAAAAAAAAGGTAGCCACATTATAATCATTATGATGACACTGTTATCCATACGGAGGAACACAATACATACCCATTCATAAAACGACCTGTCGTCTTTCAGTGTTGATTAAATATAACGCTTGTCTAATTTAGATCAATGTTATTTCAGGCACTCTGGAACAATATTTCGAAAATCCCTTTCTACATTTTCATTCTTGATGATATAGCATTACTCAGTATTTATAAAGAAACAATTAAATGCTGAGAGTGACACTGTCGTTGAAATTATTTCGTCATAATATTTTCATGTAGCTGTTAGGCACTCCACCCATTGCACCGCGCCCCGTCGCGTAGCGCGGGATGGCAGATTTTACCATTGTATGCAAGTAACTCAATTTATATAGAAATCACGCGTAGTACAACACACTGCCGACGCGGAAATGCGCGGGAAGGCGCCCCGTGCTTTGTACGTTGCTCCGCACACCGCGGCGGGACGCATCTTCAGTGGGTGAACCGCCTAACTTATGTTGTACACGATTAAAATAAAAGGATAGAAAATAAAAAATTTGTCAAGTGATATTAATGTAGCCTAAATTCAACTGCACACGGTTACACGAAAAGCCGACCCCAAAATGGTTTGTAAAAGAACAGGCATCACCATGCCTATTCTTTGTCGGTTAGGTACATAAATATATCGTAAATAAATTAGGTAGGGCTGGCGCAGTTAAGAGTAAAATCAACTTAACATTGAACTTAAAGGCTAACTTAACGAACAAAACCAAACAGAAATACCTATTCATCTGTATTTCCTAACTGGGCTACCAGTGGTTTCCCTACTTAAATGATGAAAAAAACCGGCCAAGTGCGAGTCGGACTCGCGCACCGAGGGTTCCGTACAAACCTGTAGATATTCTCGGTTTAAAAATAAATGTTTATTTTTTATTTTTATATTTCAGTTGATTGAATGTAAGGTAAATTGCGGTTTACGATTTATGACGTTTAAAAAAAAAACTACTCACTCGATCTCGTTCAAACCAATTTTCGGTGGTAGTTTACATGGTAATGTACAGACGCCAACACATCAATCTACTACAATCTGTCAGATTTCTTTGATAGATTTTCGACTTTATTTCTAGGGCATTAGGTTCAAGTTTCATTGGGAAAAATTGACAGTTTCGGGTAGCTTGACCTGGTAGCGTCTGTACATCATATATTTTTTTTAGTTTTATCACTCTCTTATTTTAGAAGTTACGGGGGGGGGGACACACATTTTACCACTTTGAAAGTGTCTCTCGCGCAAACTATTCACTTTAGAAAAAAATGATAATAGAAACCTCATTACCATTTTTGAAGACCTATACATAGATACCCCACACGTATGGGTTTGATGAAAAAAAACATTTTTGAGTTTCAGTTCTATGTATGAGGAACCCCAAAATTTATTGTTTTTTTCTATTTTAGTGTAAAAATCTTAATGCGGTTCACAGAATACATCTACTTACCAAGTTTCAACAGCATAGCTCTTATAGTTTCGGAGAAAAGTGGCTGTGACATACGGACGGACAGACAGACAGACAGACAGACAGACAGACAGACAGACAGACAGACAGACAGACAGACAGACAGACAGACAGACAGACAGACAGACAGACAGACAGACAGACATGACGAATCTATAAGGGTTCCGTTTTTTGCCATATGGCAACGGAACCCTAAAAAGTTAGGTGAAAATGCAGAAACGTATTCTACGTTCTTTCAAATTGAAGGGTTCCGAACCTACAGTGTGCCAACGGGGCCCAAATACTAAGCATCAAGTGTCCCTCCCTCACAACGTCCGTCCGTCTGTCTATCAGCAGACTGTATCACGTTAAACGTTACAGATAGACAGTTGATATTTTCACGGATGACGCCGCTATAATAAACAAATATATTAAACAAGGTTAAAAATGAAATGCCAAAAAAATACGTTTCTCGAATTTCAGAGTTTAGAGCTGCCATAAAGTTTGACGAGAACTCTTAGGTGACGAGCGTATGTAGTCAACTATACTATTTTCCAATAATCACGGTGAAAGTTTTATAATGTAAAGTACATACCTTACCTTTATATAAAAGCACAGCAATCTATAGTTACCTTGGAAATAAATTCTCGAACATTTATAGTCGCTAACACAATGGTTTCTTATGGTTTAACACGATCATATTAAATTATATACACGTGTTGGTATCTACTACCTTAACATGTTTTTTGGGAACTCTAGAATATGCCACCTATGCTTAAGTTTGCCACTATGGAATTACAGTGATGTCTCAAGTTACTATATTTCCCTCGCTTGACTTAGTTTGTGTTACACCAATATAGATGGTTAGTATAGTTTGTGTTACACTAATGTAAACTGCATTTGTTCCGGACCGTTTAAATTAGTTACTCTATGTGCCTTCGGAACGCGCCCGAACGGAATGACATCTGATTTGTCAGTTTGATTTTGACACTTGACACTTCTCTTGGTTTTTGTTCTTGAAAAGGGATGGCCGGTCCAAATTGCGTGTGCGACCCTGTTGTAAATTAATCCCTTAGAACCGGTCGTTTTGGTGGACAATAGGTCATGACCCAATTGTTTTGTGTTAATAACCCCAATTTGATGTTTAATACGGTTTGAGTTTAGGATATATCTTTGTTGAAACTTTGAAGGTTAAGTGAAAGAGACGCTATTGGAATTCGCATGTTGAAGACCGCATGTCTGGAAGGCAGACCTATTGGAGCGGTGTTTGCGGTGAATTGTAGCCTGAGAATACTTACTCATAACGTCATTACACGATACATACACACTCACTTACATACATAGATCCAGGTAACCCCAAGAAGCAGGTGTTCGTCTACCACAGGTGAGTTATTTGAATATATTGTCTGACTAACTTCGCTCGCCACTCTTGTCTCCTGGACCCCACCATCATAACTTCCACTGCGCTATTGAAATGAGGTCTGGCCTGGCAGCGAACAGCATTCAAGAGCTGTCAGTGTCAATATTCCATATCAGTGTTGACAATGACAACTCTTGAACGAGCTAAGATGTACTGAACGTGGGAAGTTTCATTGGTGAAAGTCGTTCTAGGTAAGAATCCACATTTGATAACGTATTCCGACATCGAGTTGTATTACTTTGTACGACAAAGTCATACGATTCAAAATCTTATCAACATTGTCGGGACCAAGTTTGTTTATGCAGTAGGTACAAGTTAGTAACTTGGCAGAGAAGTACATTAAACAAATTACATGTAGAAATGGATGTTGCCTCAAACTCATCCAAGTTTAGTTAATAAATGTCTTTCGATCTCAGATTTTCATTACATTCAGCCCTTGAAGTAGTTCAACGTCTGAATAATGTTAAAACTTAGGAACTAAAACCAAATCCATGATAGATTGATAACAATGATAACGTACCAAACTTAAAAAAAACCTTAATGTAATTATAAAGATAATTCTAAACATTACATGAATAATATATATGTTTACTTTTCACTATTATGTATATCTGTTAGTAGTATTTTAATCATTAAGGTACTTGCCCTTTTTCTTAGGAGGGCTTTGATCTATTTTATCAAAATATGGTGGTACATAATGTGACAATGTGTAATAAGAACTGTGTAATAAGAACTGAATCATTCCACGTGAAATAAAAGTCAAATTGCATTCAATTGCACAATTTTTTAAATGCACAGCAAAATGGACTCCTCACACCACCGCTCCCGGCTAAACCAAAATCAACGTCAAAAGCCTTAGTATATCAGTGTTGGTTTGCGTATGTACTCGTACCTACCTACAATCTCATATTATGTATCTTACGTCTGTCATATAACTCGCTGAATTTATACGTTTCAGAATTTCGTTTACTGGAAAAATATTCACTATCTAACCATATAAATTGGTTCCTCCGAAAATGTATTTAAATTTTTTGTTGTTTAATATTTAATAAACGTTCTCATTTTATCCAAATGTTATTGAACTTGCAATAAATTATAGATTTGCAGCGAAATCAAAAAGTTAATGACTGTTAGATTGTTTAAAAATAAAACCAGTATAATAAAAAAAAAAACATAATTGATCAAAACGTGGCTCCACATTTCATTTGGTAAACGGATTTTACACACAATTTGTATGCTTTAAATAAAATAAATACTACATTCTTAACAGGAGCGTAGCTACAGTTCAAAGCTACGTAAAGTAGATAATTATACTAAGGATTGAACTTGAGAAACCAAAGCTATATACACAGTCGTTTGTCAGTTGTATGTGGCGGCAGACAGACGCGGTTGATATGGGTCTATCCTAGCTTTGTTTTGTAACCTACTGCGGAGAATGATTGTGACAATTAAGCGCAGAATATGCCTTTCTCTTTCGTTGTATCATAAAGATGGATTATGATTATTTCTCCTCCATTTAGTAAACCTTCGCAGGTAGGTATCCATTTATGTAACTTTACCTAATGAGTGCTATTTATCATAATAAACAGTTCGCGGGTATCATGACTTCGTCTAACAGAAGGGATCAACCGAAGCTCCAATAGTTAATAGCATTGTTGTGGTTGAATGATTCTCAAGTTTGTTGATCAGAACAATACTACAAAGGCATAAATTTTGTGTGTAAACGATTCACTCTAAATCGTAAGACTGTCGGGACCTCAAACACAGATATGCGTGTTTGAGGTTACGACAATCTCAAAATCAAAGAGTTTATTACAATTACACACATTTCTCAACAGTCGAGGAGTCAGTTAGTTAGAAATATAACACTAGTTGCCCATTCCAAAGCGTACTAGGTACCTATGGGGAAGAAACGACACTGTCCCAACTGCGATACGTCCGTGAAGTGATTTTCTTATGATTTTGCGTGAACAAATATACACTCCTATTACTTTAACTGCCAGCTTAATCGGTGTAATAGCTATTACATTAACATCGTTTATACACCGTCACTTTTTATCGTCTTACAATGGCAGCCCACTTCATGTAACAAAAACATACAACGTACATCCATAAGAAAAAAATGAACATTTGAATAACTAAAACATTAAAATATTATTATTATATTATGATGACGCATGACGTAGTTTGAAAGATATTTTGTCGCATGGGAAATAGAGATAGGTATGTCTCTTCCTAAACAGGGTGTTTCATAATTCTAATGCATTATTTATTTTTCTCAGTACCTGTTATCTTAATTAATGGTAACATTTTTTAATCACACCTATAGGTATATATGTCGGATACATTGAGTGAACAACCTTTGTAAGACGACTAAAATGTCACGGTTATTACTGTGCCTGTGGTGTACATTGGTGTTATTGCATTCAAAACTCAGTCCTAAATACATCCTCCACACTATAATATATATCTATATCTATATATATAAAAGAAAGTCGTGTTAGTTACTTCACTTATAACTCAAGAACGGCTGAACCGATTTAGCTGAAAATTGGCAGGGAGGTAGTTTAGAGCCAGGAGAAGGACATAGGATACTTTTTATCCCGTTTTTTTTTTTTTTTTTTTTTCCCCTTTTTACGACCGCGTTCCCGTGAGACGTCACATAAAACGTCAAAGAGAATACAAGTCACTATAAAACGTGGTACTATGACAAAAACGTTGCCTTCGAAGTACCAGGTTATCATAACTTGACAGGAGCTTACCAAACAAAGGAGTGTCAGCTAGAAAACGCTTTATGCCTTCGAAGTACCAGGTCATCATAACTGGGTAGGAGCTAACCTAACATATGAGTGTCAGCTAGAAAACGCTTACCAGATCACCACCGCGTACCAGGTTGAAACTTTATTGAATCTGAGGCGATACGAAGTTCGCTGGGTCAACTAATTATCTATACTAATATTATAAAGCTGAAGAGTTTGTTTGTTTGATTGAACGCGCTAATCTCCGAATCGAATCCGGTCCGAATTGAAAAATTCTTTTTGTGTTAGGTAGCCTATTTATCGAGGGAGGCTATAGGCTATATAACATCACGCTACACCTCAGAGGAGCGGAACAGTAATGAAAAATGTTGCAAAAACGGGGAAAATTTATTCCTTCTGAGAGTTTCCGTTGCGTGCGCTGCGTAAACGGTTAAAGTAACGCAAAAATCATGTATGACGGGATTGTTATTTTTAAAAAGTTCAAAAAAAAAGTCCCAAGAGCATATGTCTATCTTTTAAGGTTGACTCACTATAACTCAAGGAGCGAAAATGGACGAAAACTAGCAGGCAAATCGATGCGACGGGAAGGGTAAGGGGAGCAAAAATTTGACGCGGACGAAGTCGCGGGCAGAAGCTAGTATTTATATATATACAAGATTATTTTTAGTATATGCAAAACCTGAATATAGTTTGTTCAGAATCAGTAACTGAATCGATTCCAATAATTTTTAAACCATGTTATATTTTGTACCAAAAATATTTAATTACGCTTCCAAGTCGCGGGCCTTAGTGTTTTGTTTCGATTTTAAAATTATCATGTCTTTCTCGTATTCAAACGTCCATTACACGGAGATGGTACGTACATATGGGCGCCAAACCATTATTTGATTTTTATGATAAGCTTGGTATTGATTATTTTGTACTCAATATGACTTCCATGTTATTTATTTAATTAATACTATTTCCGGTAGAATTTAAAAAGTGTCTGTTGTTACTTCCTTTTGATATTATTTTAAATATTGCTGTTTCCGGTACAATTTATAAAAGTTTCTATGTTGTTACATCCTTTTGAATTAATTTAAAAATTACTGTTTCCGGTACAATTTATGAAAGTTTCTATGTTGTTACTTCCTTTCGATTTAATTTAAATATTGTGGTTTCCGGTTGTATTTAGTTTCTATTCTTATACTTCCGTTTGATTTATTTAAAATATTATGCGTTTCCGGTCAACTATATTTTAAGTTTCTATGTTGGTATTAAGGGTTTATGTTAACATATCCGCTTGATTTATGTAAATTCTATTTGGCGGCAATTTCATGTATAAAAACTGCTGTAATACGAATGAAAGGACATTCTTTTCTTCGGTACTCGTGGAATAAACACCCAGAGTTGAAGTAAGGTATTTTTATTGTGTTCTCTTAAAACATTTTACTGCCATTTTTTAATTTCTGTGTATTTGTGCGATATATTGGTGCCAACCGATATGTCTGACTTCGCCAACGACGGCGATGATGCGCCAACAGCAGCGGTGGGATCCACCTCGCCCCTATTGAGGTCTTCTGGATTCCGGGTCCGCAAACCAGTGCCGACCGCCCAGCCAGACCCAACTTTCTCGATGGAGCAAGTGATGAGTCTGGTGACGTCAATCACGAAGCAAGCCACATCCAGCGCCGTGGCCGCAGCGCTGTCCTCTACTCCAGCGCCTCCACGAGATCGTGGTAATTTCTACCTACCGCCATTCGATCCCGATGTGCGGTCACACGACATCAGGGATTGGTGTGCCAATGTTGACCAAACCATTGCAACAATTGGCATATCACCGCATGAAGCTCGCATGAAGGCAATACTGCAGCTAAAGGGAAGAGCGAAGACGTGGGCTGACACGTGGTCCCTACAATCCACCACGTGGGAGCAAGTTAAGCAAGACCTAATCCAGACGTTCGGCGAAGAGTTCCGGTACGCTGACGACGTCCAGCGGTGGCGCGACTACACGTCGGAGCAAGCAACGAGCTACGCGGACTACGCAACCACGGGATGGACCCTATTCAAGAGAGTTCGGCCCGAAGCCGCGGACACAGAGGTAATTGATGCCCTTATTACCGGAATCTACCCTGATTTTGTGAAATGTGAATTGTTACGTAATACGCCTGACTCTTTGCCCAAACTAGTCTCCGTTCTGAAAACTTTTCGTAAACGTGACCGACCGAAAACTGACGGTACTGACAAAAATCATCTTAACAAAAAACCTCGGGTTTAAACCTCGGGTTTCTGAAACCCCTGATTCATTATTAGGTCAGTCACCAACTTGTTTCAAATGTAAAAAACCTGGTCACCGAGCTCGTGACTGCAAGGAAAAACCGACACCAAATACAGACTCTAATATTTCCGCAAAGCCAGCCTCTCACGCTCCGCCAGACAACCGTAAGTTCATTGAATGTAACTATTGCCATAAAAAGGGGCATTTAGAGAAAACTTGTTTCCGTAAGCAAAATGACGACAAATCGAAGTCAACCGATCAAAAAACCGATAATTATTGTGGTCCTGTAAATCGTTGCATGACTACCGTCAAAATTGGAGCTAACTCATATCCTTGCCTATTTGATTCCGGTGCAGATTGTTCGCTAGTACGTAAAAGTATTTCTGGTTCGATCCCGGGCAAAAGGAAAACTGTCAATACAGTTTTCAATGGAATAGGTGGCGTGAATGTCACGTGTTCTCAGAGTATCTCGGCTATTGTTGAGATCGATCAAGTTAGTGTAGAATTAGAATTATTTGTTGTAGAAGATCACCAAACCCAGTTTAATATTTTAATTGGCTATGATTTAGTACAAATTCCGGGTCTTACGATCACATTAGTAGATAAAAATATGTCTGTCTCGAGGAATATGATTATTAATGAATGTTCTTTAGCAGAGTCGGAAATAAAATTAAATACCGACTTGGCTGACCATGCCATGTTAGGAAAATTAAATTAAATTTTAAACAAATTTAAAGACAATTTCACTTCTGGTAATAAAGTTTCTGAGGTAAAAACTGGTCAATTAACTATTAGATTAAAGAATAAAGATAAAATTGTTCAACGTAGACCCTACAGATTGTCGCCAATGGAACGCGAAAAAGTCAAAGAAATTTTAAACGATCTTAAACAAAACGGTATAATCCGAGACAGCTCATCCCCTTTTAGCAGTCCCATTTTATTAGTAAAAAAGAAAGATGGAACTGACCGATTATGCGTTGATTTTCGGGAGTTAAATGCAAACACAGTTAGGGACAATTTTCCATTACCATTGATTGCTGATCAGATTGATAGATTAGGCAAACGGCGTTATTTCACTTGTTTAGATATGACTGCAGGATTTTATCAAATACCGATTTCAATAGATTCTATAGAAAAAACTGCGTTCGTTACACCTGACGGTCAATTCGAATTTTTGCGCATGCCTTTTGGCTTGTGCAATGCGCCCTCTGTTTATCAGCGCGCTATTAATAAAGCTTTGGGTGACTATAAGGATAAGATAGCCCTAGTTTATATTGACGATGTCCTCGTAATTTCTGAAACTATAGAACAAGGGTTGACTAACTTGGAACTAGTTTTGGAGAGATTAACTAATGCAGGTTTTTCAATAAACATTAAAAAATGTTCATTTCTAAAAAAATCGGTTGAATATTTAGGAAATATAATAGAAAACAGAACCGTTAAGCCGAGTCCCAGAAAATTAGATGCCCTCTCTAAATCTGCTGTACCAAAAAATATAAAAGAATTGCGGCAATTTAACGGCCTAGCTGGTTATTTTAGGAAATTCGTACCAAATTTTTCGAAAATCATGGCCCCTTTATATGAATTAACTAAGTCTGGCGTACCTTGGAGGTGGACTGAAAAGCAGGAAAATGCCCGAAAGGAAATAATTACTAGATTAACATCTTCTCCACTCTTGACAATTTTCGACCCTGATTTACCATGTGAACTCCATACAGACGCTAGTTCTCTAGGTTATGGTGCAGTTTTGATTCAGCGACACGATAAGAATCCTCATGTCGTTGGTTATTTTAGTATGCGAACAACCAGTGCCGAGAGCAAATACCATTCGTATGAACTCGAAACATTGGCTGTCGTCAAAGCTATTAAACATTTCCGCCACTTTTTGTATGGTAGATGCTTTAAAGTAGTAACAGATTGTAATTCACTGAAAGCATCCAGAACGAAAAAAGAACTAACGCCAAGAGTACACCGCTGGTGGGCATTTTTGCAAACTTTTCAATTTGAAATTGAGTATAGGAAAGGTGACAGACTTTCCCATGCCGATTTTTTTAGTCGAAATCCCATAGCGAGCCCCTATGAAATTCCTAGAGATAATATTTCATTGCAATTTTCAGTAAACTCTTCTACACTTGATCATAACTGGCTTCTAATAGAACAAAAACGCGATCCAGTTCTTAAAAACATAGTTGAACAACTTAATTCTGATACAATTCCAAAAGACATTGCTGACACTTATGTCATATCGCAAGATAAGTTGCTTAGACGTAAAGTTCAAATAGAAAATAAAACTCGTAAACTTATTATTGTGCCACGTAATTATAGATGGAATCTGATTTCCCACTATCACGATAATCTTCAACATTTCAGTTGGGAAAAGGTTCTAGCTAAGTTAAGAGAGCAATATTGGTTTCCCAATATGTCAAAAATTGTTCGAAAGTTTACTGAAAATTGTGTTAGTTGTAGAATTCGCAAAGGTATGTCGGGTGCTAAACAAGTTACTCTTCATCCTATAGATAAAATTGCAATTCCCTTTCACACCCTACATGCTGACATAACTGGACGTATGAACGGTAAACGTAGTGACGCTGAATATGCATTTGTATTTATTGATGCGTTCACCAAATATACTCATTTAATTTATACCAATGATCGAACATCTGTTACGCCATATCGTGTTTGCAAGAAGTAATTTCTATTTTCGGCACCCCAAATAGACTCGTAACAGATCAGGACAAAAGCATGACATCATCTGATTTTAAGAATTTTTGTCTTCGTTTCGGTATTGAACATCACGTAGTAGCTAAAGGCGCTAGTCGGGCAAACGGTCAGGTAGAACGTATTATGAAAATCATCAAAGATAACATGTCTGTTGTGGAGCTTAATAAAAAATGGCACACTGCTATTAGAGATTTACAGTTGGCTATTAATTCTACCGTTTCTAAAAGTACGGGAAGAACTCCCATGGAGTTGTTATTTGGAAAAAAATGTTCGCCACCGGGTATTAAGCTCCTACAAATAGATGATGATGAACCAATTGTAGATCTTAATACTGTTAGATCATTATGTAAATTAAGGATGGACGAGCGCTCATTTCGGGACAAGTTAAGATTTGACAAGGGTAAAGCTCAAATCAAACCTTTTGAAAAGGGGGATTTTGTCTTAATGTATAAGCATGAAAGACATACGACTAAACTTGGTCCTAAATATGAAGGCCCTATGGAAGTTCTAGAAGTATTGCCTAATAATCGCTACAAACTCAAGCATGTAAATTTAAGGGGATGTTCCGAAAAGATCGCTAGTCATGATTTTTTGAGACCAGCACCTTTGGCTCAAAATGATCCATTTATGGACGACGATGATAATGAACCGACCGTATGGGCGGATGATTTGTAAACTATCTTAGCTACTCCACCTTCCTCCCTTATTACACTGGCTGGCCACCATGTGTATCCTTTTTCCTGGTCTTAGGGCTATATCCCAGGCGGGTGATGCCATGAAATATGGCTAGATCCAAGGCGGGTGATGCCGAGTTAGGGGGCTATATCCCAGGCGGGTGATGCCATGAAATATGGCTAGATCCAAGGCGGGTGATGCCGAGTTAGGGGGCTATATCCCAGGCGGGTGATGTCATGTGATATGGCTAGATCCAAGGCGGGTGATGCCGTGTATTTTTTTGGCTAAGCTCAAGCTGGGCGAAGCCGTTTTGATGTTAAATGTTTTACAGCGCAGAGAGCGCGCTGGATCAGAATGGCCGTATGGGCGCCAAACCATTATTTGATTTTTATGATAAGCTTGGTATTGATTATTTTGTACTCAATATGACTTCCATGTTATTTATTTAATTAATACTATTTCCGGTAGAATTTAAAAAGTGTCTGTTGTTACTTCCTTTTGATATTATTTTAAATATTGCTGTTTCTGGTACAATTTATAAAAGTTTCTATGTTGTTACATCCTTTTGAATTAATTTAAAAATTACTGTTTCCGGTACAATTTATGAAAGTTTCTATGTTGTTACTTCCTTTCGATTTAATTTAAATATTGTGGTTTCCGGTTGTATTTAGTTTCTATTCTTATACTTCCGTTTGATTTATTTAAAATATTATGCGTTTCCGGTCAACTATATTTTAAGTTTCTATGTTGGTATCAAGGGTTTATGTTAACATATCCGCTTGATTTATGTAAATTCTATTTGGCGGCAATTTCATGTATAAAAACTGCTATAATACGAATGAAAGGACATTCTTTTCTTCGGTACTCGTGGAATAAACACCCAGAGTTGAAGTAAGGTATTTTTATTGTGTTCTCTTAAAACATTTTACTGCCATTTTTTAATTTCTGTGTATTTGTGCGATATATTGGTGCCAACCGATATGTCTGACTTCGCCAACGACGGCGATGATGCGCCGACATACACTAGCTGTTTGTGGTGATCTGCATATGTTTTTGCGTGGACAACCAGGTAACTTATCAAGCTTATAACGTTGTGATTATTAATGATACAGTTTTGAAATTTATTTCATAGATTCTTTACATAAAAATACTAGACCCGTGTTTCGGGTTTCGCATAAACAAAAATTAATGTTGTATATATATTTATATATATATATATATATATATATATATATATATATAATATAATATATATTAATATATTAATATATAATACTATAAATGCAAAAGTAACTCTGTCTGTATGTCGGTCTGTCTGTCTGTCTGTCTCGCTTTCCTGCTAAAACTACTGACCCGATTTAAATGAAATTTGGCACACAGATAGTTTAGAGCCTGAGAAAGGACATAGGCTACTTTTTATCCCGCTAGTATGTTCCCGCGGGATAATTTCCGACCTCCACGCGGGCGTAGCCGCTGGCAAAAGCTAGTATTGTATATTTCCTTGTCTAAATGGAACACATTAGAATCCAGTACAACATTGCATTTTGAGAACAAGCTATTTATAGGATAAGCCGTTTTGAGATAGACTCCATTAAAAATCAGTTGCCAATTTGAGAAGTGGCCGTTCTGCGCCTTAAACACATAGCCTACTTGATTTCATACACAACATAATATGCGTTTGTAAAATTAAAGCGTCGTACCGGTTTAAGTTTAATATGAATTCTGGTTAAAGTCTAAGATTCTGATATTATAAATTCCTTCTGTAGGATCTTCCGCAAACGAATTTATATTTAAAGCTGCTGGCCTTGTATGGTAGCTATTTTTATGCACAATGACATTATACAATTATATTCACACTAGCTTCTGCCCGCGACTTCGTCCGCGTCAAATTTTTGCTCCCCTGACCCTTCCCGTCGCATCGATTTGCCTTTGCTGCTTGCTCCTTTTGAGTTATAGTGAGTCAACCTTAAAAGATATACATTTGCTCTCGCGTACTTTTTTTTAGAACTTTAATTCTGTCATACATAATTTTTGCGTTACTTTAACCGTTTACGCAGCGCACGCAATGGAAACTCTCAAAAGGAATAAATTTTCCCGTTTTTGTAACATTTATCATTACTGCTCCGCTCTTCTTAGTTGTAGCGTGATGTTATATAACCTATAGCCTCCCTCGATAAATAGGCTACCCAACACAAAAAGATTTTTTTCAATTCGGACCAGTAGTTCCTGAGATTAGCGCGTTCAGTCAAACAAACAAACTCTTCAGCTTTATAATATTAGTATAGATAATACCTATAGTCTATACGTAACATTAAATAGTAATGAAGAACTTTGTCACTTTTTCTATGTGTCTGGGTGGTTAAAGGTTTGTGATCGGCGCTTTAACGACTGAACGGGTTGGGATGTTTAGCACATAGATATTTTATAACCTGGGTATACATACATAGACAGAGATATTTATTTTACATACAGTACTTTTAGTCCCGGTAATAATTTCCCGTGGGATATTTTCACACATCCATACGGATGAAGCCGCGAGCAAATGCTGTGTAGTTTAAAATTAAAATCATAATTTTTTTTAACCTAAATTATACATTATAGCGATTAAGAACTTTCCCACCGCTCAAATTAACAAACATTTTATCATACAAGTTCATTTTTTAAAACAGATATGAGCCCGCTCCCAAATTCTGAAGTTATGGACAGACGGATGACGTTATAGCATTCCTTGATGGAGTGTGTCCGGCCGATCATTCACTTGAACAACTGCAGCTGATTGGAAATTCAAACATGCCGGTCATATTTCGTGTTGAAATATTTACCGTCACAATCGTCACAACGAGTGATATTCTAATTTTAATCGGATTTGTAAGTATTCACATGAATTTAGTGCAAACCAGAAATCGAATAAACCGTTTTGTTTTTTATAAGGTTTGAAGTACAGCTGTGTGACCTAAAATTATCACAAGATAACCAATGAGTCAAACACTAGATTAAGGCCCAAACTCTAAAAAATAAGTCCAAGTAGTAATATAAATAAGAAAATAATTATAGATCATCAAAAAAAAAAAAAACTGAAAGGCTGGTGGCACTGTTGATTTTTTGGCTGAAAAATAGGCCAACCCGCTGGTTATTCACAAAATAACACATAGCTTACATCTCTTATTGTGACGACACGATGTGACGTCACGTATGTGAATCAGTCATAAGCTCTCTATTTATTTATTTTTGTGTATGGCATCTCGCAGGTCTACCTTGCAGGTTGACGGCTGCATAATGAGGCTATGCTGTGGATAATAATTTCAAAGTAGGACATTTCTTAGTTTGTTTCAGTACTTCATTTAT
Organism: Aporophyla lueneburgensis; assembly: GCA_932294355.1. Lineage (NCBI taxonomy): Eukaryota > Metazoa > Arthropoda > Insecta > Lepidoptera > Noctuidae > Aporophyla > Aporophyla lueneburgensis. The sequence goes on from OW028749.1 coordinate 20,725,766, forward strand.
TGGTACCCCGTATGCGTACAATTCTCTATGTAAGAGGAAGGCTTATAAATGCCGGATAAAAAAACGAATGGAACCAGTTTTTCGATTTAACAAATTTCGTCAAACATAGTTATTTTGATCTAAATGTTGCAGTCAAAACTCTTAACCAGTCAAAAATACTATTGACTAGCAAAATGAGTTAAAAGTACTTTTGACCGTATGCTTTAGTCAATAATACTTTTGACTTTTGTCCAATGGAGCTGGTTAAAAGTACTTTTGACTAAGTGATTCCGTGAAAAGTGGTTTTGACTGGTTGTATCAGTCAAAACTCTTAAAAATTAGGAACCCTAGTCAACGGAGCCCCGCTGCGCGGGTCTCAAATTTCTGAGTGGTTTAAAAAAAATAACCACGAAGGGGATACCCTTCTAACCTAACCTGTCCGAGTCGGGGTTCCCTAAGTCACGAGCTCGCTTAGTAGTGCTTTTGACTGATGCTTTATTGCAGTTAAAACTACTTATGACGAAGAGCGTCAGTCAAAAGTACTTTTAACCGCAAATTTGCACTCAAAAGTACTAATAACCAATAATTTTCAGTCAAAACCACTTTTGACCAACCTTTTAAGAGTTATGACTGTAACATATACATGTACATATTTTTTTTTCTTTGGATTTAAACTTAGATTTTAAATTATGCAAATATTGTAAGATATTGTATATGAAAATACCATTTAAGGTAAGTATATCCCTATTCACTAGCTGTTTAAATATATTTCAATTTATTTATCTATGAAAACAAATTTCTTTTGTTTTATTTGTAGAGACTTAAAAAAACTTGTTTGTATCAGAACTTAACAATGCAAACTAACGATAGATTGATAACGTCGACAATTCTTCCAATTAAGTCAAGTGGTTTACTATTCATAGGAAGCTCATTGTTGTCGATTTGTATGCAAAATGCGGTACGATGTGCTACGAACCGCTACGCCGCCGTGCTTTGCTACGAAATGCTACGAACGGCTACGTCGATACCGCAGTACGTTACTGAATTTTAGTAGTCAGTTATTGCTTGTAACCATGTTTATTTGTCAATGATTTCATAATTATGCTATTTTAATGGAAGAAAGAAGAAAAGAAGTGATTTTTTTCGAACTAACTAAATATAAACAGTACTAATGTGCCAACTATGGATTTTGCATATAATTAACAAGCTATAATGACTAAGCTATTCGATATTATTTATTTGATACTATTCGATATTATCTTCAAATGTAGACTGGGAACGGCATCTCATCACCTAAGAACAGTCTTAATCATAATGAAGCTTTTCGAAGGTTTTATACATAATTTAGTTAAAGTGTTTGATAACGTTTTGTTTTCATAAACAAATTGTTACTAACATATAATTTTAAATCAAAATGTTGCCATTATGACTGTATTCCAAAATATTTACCTACACATCGAATCGTCAAAACGCAAGCTAAACAGTGATTGTTCGCGTGTATTGTGTGTCTTTTTGCAGCAAAACAGTTCCATCGAGTACACTAGACTAGATGAAAACAGGGACCGAGTTACAAGCGATCATCTACTGAATACGACAGTGGACTTTTAGTTTGAGACCAAAAGAAAAGAGCGTATTAATAGGGCTATTCATTCAGGCGGTATTATGAGGTAGTGTTGGGAAGAGGAGGAGATAATGATCTATGAAATCTTTGTTGTGTGTGAGAGCTTTTCGATTACTCTTGGCTATAACTAACAATACATATAATATCGTAAAATCAATTTTCTAAAATCGTTCCGACCGCTGTTGGATGTTGGGACATTTAAAACTCATGAAGTGGCTAGGATAAAAAGAACTTAGATAAAAAGAAAGTAGAAACTTTGTAACATAATATGTATAAAGGACCTTTAGGTAATTTACTCTGTTAAATAATTATGCTAGGGATAGCAAACCAAGGTTTTCGTTTCGCATTATAAAACATTATAAATATTTAAAAAGCCGATAGCTTTTTGTAAGAAAAAACCATTATTGGACTAGACTGAAACAGGATGCTGATGTTGCAGCAATATGGAAATCCAACCTCTTCCTCGGCTTGGTTCGTTACTTCGTTCGATGAAATAAGATTATATTTTATAAGGCTAGAGGACAAGATACTTTATGCAAGTACACGAATATTTTTCTTTGTTAGAATATTTATTCTTTTGAAACGTGAGGTTTATTATTCAGTCATCACATAAAAGGTATATACACTGGCCTAGACACTAAATAATCAATTTTCCTAGTATTTTCCGAACTATATTAGGGTCGGCTGCCAGTTCAAACGAATGCAGATGAATACCAGTTTTTACCTGTAAGAATGGTTGTCAGGGTTTTGGGCTTCAAAGTAATGACTGCCAAAGATCTACGAATGACAGCCGGAACCAACCGAACCAACGGCTTAACGTGCGTACCAAGCCGCGCAGGGATCATCCATCAACGAACTTAGCTTAATCTTCGATCGACCAGTGCGGCTGTTAGTATTCAGCCACAAGACTCTATATGTTTTTAAAATTAGGATTAGATAGTCATCATCTGTCTAGCCTTTTCCCAACTATGTTGGGGTCGGCTTCCAGTCTAACCGGATGCAGCTGAGTACCAGTATTTTATGTGGAGGATTATCTAATCCAATTAGGATTAGGTAGTACACATAGGACAAATATGGGCAATAATATTAAAGCAGGTAAAGCTTTTCTCTACAACGTGATGTTATGTGATAAGGCAATTTGACGTTGTCTTGTATTTTCAATTCCTCGCAATAGTCGGCTGTCTCAAGATTAAACAAACCTTGTTCCTGTTAATGCCTGGCTATGCTTAGAAAATATAAAACGTTTTTACTAAACTTTAATGTAAACGGCTAGAAGAAGAGAAAACGAGAAAAAAAATGTAACGTGTCGTTTAAAAGTTAAAGTGGGTGCTACGTGGAGCTTAGACCCTTTTCATTTCTGGGTTCGTTTTTCTATCATTAAATCGATTTAACTGTTAAACATTTTATGCAATTTAATCTGCTTGGTTTTTTAGTTTGGAACTCTATAAGGAAATCCGCTGCTGTGCAAATTAGACTGAAGTCCGGAATATTTTCACTATGATGATTATAACATCATTACTGATACTTGTTCCTGATTCTACAAAACATTGCGAGATGGTCATCGGGCGATGATGACCATCTCGCTTATCGAAAATGTTTTACCCTTGTCCTATATTACTCTTGAGGTTAGCGCAATACGTTTTTATCCATTCTCCCCTGTCAACCGTCACACTATTGTGTATTTGTTGTTTTTAGCCGTTTTCATCCGTCTTCATCAGCATACGATCAAAGACATGGTGAAACAGTGGCTCCTAACTGGTGAACGTCAGGATCTATTATCGGGTCGCATCATATCATATTAAAGTCTCTATTTACATCTTACAGCTCTATTCCTGAATAAAAGTTTGATATTATTGATAAGGCAAATAGAGTCTGATATTGCATGAACAAAGACTCATATGTTGCATACAGTGATGTTTACTGAACGCTGCCAAATTGCGTATTATTCAAACGTTGACTGCGGTGAGAGCTTGTGCCGTATCCCCTGAATATTCATCTGGCACTCGGAATCGTTAATTGGTGAAATGTTTCGAGAGACTTTATAGCTGCTGAAAAAAATCAAGAAATATGTAATGTTTCCCATAAAACATCGAATGCGCACTAGAATTCAAACAGTCTCTCTGCAAAAAATGGTGAAATTATACACGCGAGCTGAATGGAAATTATCGCTTTACCAGTTCCCAGCGACGAATGGAAACAAATGGAGAACGGTAATCAGCCAAGCATTTTTAGTTGCCAGTGTAATTGTTTATTACTTTAGGTCTTCAAAATAACCACGATAGCTGGCTTGCTTAGCAGAAAAAACCAAAAGGTTTTAAATCAAATAAAAACGTTTTTAATTACTTCATTTTTAATGATGTCTGAAATTTTTTGACGAAGTGGCTAACTTTAAAATTTTTAGAAATCAGAGAATAATAAAACCAGATTAGGGTAGTAAACAGAAAATTAAATACACCTAAACAAATCATCCTCAAACATTAGTAGTTTGAAGAAAGACATAACGCTGTCATTCCGTCGCATATGAATGACACGATAAAAAAATTACTAATTTAGAATTGAAATATTTTGTAGTAACGTAAACCCGACCTGCTGTGTGTTAGATTTTAGAAACCATTATTTTCGATGTAGTCTTTTTCTGTGAGGCTACTGATCCCATTCCCATCTATGTATGTTGAACAAAATGCTGACATACGAGTACCCGCATCGTTACAAATAAACAACCCCGAAAAAAACAAAAATGGTTTGAAATAAATTAAATAATTACAATGAGAAGACATTCTCACGAACTAAGGCGCATTTTTCTTATTATGCATTTTTATTGTTTCAGGTCACTTTACAAAATCATTATTTGTATGATTTTGGAAGTAACAAGCATCTGATAACAAGTACATGTATTTTATAATTGCTTATAATCTACTTACTACCTGTCATTGAAACAAAACTACGCTGGGGAAGATTATTCGTGTCGCATAACTTGTGATAAAATAGAAAGACACATTATTGTAGCTCTGTTGAAAACTGCTTCAAATGGGCAGTGATTAGTCAGTTGTCTGTACTCTGTAGTAGACCAATGATAATATAATGTGGTCCCGACTTCGAGTGGGCATCCATGAGCATGCGCTTTAGTTTGTGTAAATAATTTCATCACCACTGCTCTCATAACAGTTAAGAAAACAAGACATTGAGAGGAAACTGGCATGTCACAGAACCAAATATTCGAATACATGTGACGTCTACCAACCCGCACTGGGTCCGAATGGTAGATTACAGCCCACTTCCTCTCGAAGATAGGAGGGTTGCGTTCTAGCAGTCGAAGCATTTTAGGCTGATTATGGTCTGTGGTTTGTGGTCTGTTAGTGTATTCAGACAATCCAAAGCGTAATAAGCTTGATTATTTGCACACAGTATCGCAATGAAATACGTGGCTCGATGGTAGGTTTCAAAGGACAGTATCACAACTCCGCAATACCTTTAACTTTGACCAATAGGCATTAAATGTGAACATCCAAGCTTAGCGCCAAAAGCATTTAGTACCTACTTTGGTTTATTCATGTATATTGAAACGTAATACGCTTGATTTATTGCAGACACTTCCGTAATTAAAACGTGAGTTTGAAGTCTAGAGGTTTCATTAACGACTACTCAGAATACTAAGTAAGATAGATCTGAAATATCGAAAGCTTTATCTAACAGATAAAGGTACTGTCAACGTTCAACCTTTGTAGTTACCTACCAAAAGTTTTTGCCAGCCTCACAACAAGACAAACTGGCTTAACATTTTCCCTCTAGTACCGAATCACCTACGGTCTAGAGTTTAGTGGGTTTACCGACATGGCGTGTGCCTACTGTTGTTATATAAACCACAACCGCGCTTTATTTATGAGATAATTAACGAATAGTTTGCCGGTATGTGATTAAAATGTTGAATAGGTACCTAGTGGGAATAAACGAGGTTTTCTTCGCGTGATTAATGTGAATTAATTTATTGGTAGTCTAAAAAAGAGGATAACTAGTTAATTTATTTAGGTAAATGAATTACTAAAACAATAATATATTTTCTAATTTTGTTCACCTTATTTAAATTTCTTCTCCTAATGGATCTTTAAATAAAACAGTTCCATCGAATTATCGACCGATATCTCTACTCACATCCCTATCTAAAATCCTAGAGAAGATTATGAATAGCAGACTCCTAACTTTTCTTGAGAAATACGGTTTGATATCAGAAAATCAATATGGCTTTCGTAAGCACAAGTCAACGGAAGACGCAGTCAATAACCTGGTTGATTTTGTGGTAAATAAAATGGACAACGGTTATAAATGCACTGGAGTCTTCCTTGACCTGGCAAAAGCCTTTGATACGGTGTCCAGGCGTATTCTTCTTAAAAAGATGGAAGCTATTGGTGTTCGAGGTTTGGCTTTGGAGTGGTTTCAATCATACCTATCAGACCGCACACAAAGTGTACGCATGAATGACATGTGCAGCAACTCTGCCAGCCTAAATTATGGAGTCCCTCAAGGCAGTGTGCTCGGGCCGACACTCTTTATTTTATATATTAACAGCCTCTGCAATTTAGAACTGGACCGAGCCAAAATATTTGCCTACGCTGATGATACTGCCATAGCTTTCTTTGACAAAACTTGGGAGGGAGTCCAAGAGGCTGCTAACGCGGGTGTAAACCTGGTTTCCAGTTGGCTTACTCACAATCTTCTGACGCTCAACGTAGGCAAAACGAAGGTTGTGAATTTTAGCGTCAGCAGTAGAACATCCTGCCCTAATCATCTATCAGTCAAATTGCATTCTTGTGATAGTAAACCATCAGCACGATATACCTGCCCAACCCTTCAGCAAGTCAAACACTTAAGGTATCTTGGTGTCCACATAGACCAACACCTTAACTGGTCCAAACAAATTGAGCATGTAAGTGGTCGGGTTAGAAAACTTCTACACATTTTCAAAAAAATGGGACGTATTGCCAGTAACACTGTTCCGAAAATGCTCTATAATACACTCTGCCAATCTGTTGTCAACTACTGCATTGTAGCATGGGGTGTAGCACACAAGACGCATCTAATGAAAGTGGAGCGTGCGCAACGGGCTCTTCTTAAGGTAACCTACAAGAAACCAATGCGCTTCTTCACTGACATTCTTTACCAAGAGACTGGTGTTCTGCGTGTGCGCCAATTGTACATAATGGCAGTAGCATTGAGGTACCACAAAAATGCCCATAATTTGATAAGCTACTCCAAAGTGCGCTATCTTAGAAATGCAAATAAGCCCCAATGGCATAAACCTAAATGTAGACTCATTTTTGGCAACAGATGCTTTCTTTACATGGGACCATTTATTAACGGTAAGCTCAATAATGAGATAGATTTATTGCCACTGACCAGGAACAGATGCAAAAATCAACTTTTAAAATTTCTGACAAGAATGGACTATGAAAGCACGGAGAAATTCATTGACACATGAGCACAACATACACATTCATTCACACAAATACATAAAGGTCGATTTGGACGAGACGAGTGAATGCCTATAGGGTGGGAGTAATCTCTCGTGGGTTTATTCAAGCCTAGGGGAAGCCTAGGGTTGACAGGGAGTGCTCACATATACGTGATCTAATTGTCCACGTCTGTCCAAACCCATCCTACTCACTCATTCATCACACACTCACATCATACACGTACATAATACACTACACACGTCTTTTAAAAACATTTTAGTTAACCACTCATTTAACTTGCTAATTTATTGCTAAGGAATAGCATTTGGTTATTGTTATTGTTCCAACCAACATTACATATATGCCTCCCTACTATGATGTAATAGTGTAAGACGAAGGAGACTAGCCTCCACGACACAGGGAATCCTAATGTGGAGGCTAGTGCTATTTTAATTTGTACATAGCATTTCTTGAACAATAAAGCTTTTATTATTTACTAGCTTTTGCCAGCGGCTTCGCCCGCGTGGAGGTCGGAAATTATCCGTCGGGAACATACTACCGGGATAAAAGTAGCCTGTGTCCTTTCTCAGGCTCTAAACTATCTGTGTACCAAATTTCATTTAAATCGGTTCAGTAGTTTTAGCAGGAAAGCGAGACAGACAGACAGACAGACAGACAGAGTTACTTTCGCATTTATAATATTAGTGTGGAAGTGTGGATTTATTATTTATTACCTTAATCTAGTTGTGTCAATCAACTCAGCCTATCGCAGTCCACTGCTGGACATAGGCCTCTCCCATGTTGCGCCACAACACCCTGTCCTCCGCCTTCCGCATCCAGTCTAGTTCAATCTAGTTGTGTGTAAAAGTAAAACCCTACTCAGTCATTCCGAAAGATATTAGCTGTAATGGTTCCTGTAAAACAAAACAAATACATTTGATTCCCATTACGAAAATCACAAGGGACCTACGTATACTTAAAAGCTATTTAACTGGAATTAGATTGCTCATATTGTTATTTGAACATAAACATCGCTTATTATCATACATTCCCTCGTATTAACGCGTTTCCTCGTGTTTACCTCAAATTACTTCCATTAATCATATTTACACTTAGAGCTCCTATTTTATAAACATGAGCCTACACGAAATTCTGTCATTAAAATTACCACTGACTTACTTCAATCATTTAGGGAGGAACAAATTCGGTAACAATATATAATTTACAATGCTTCGCCATTGTACATATTATATTGTTATCGATTTGTTATGATACCTTTGAACATGCCTTTTTCTGAGGTGGGAAATCATCAAATGACGTCTCCCGCTTTGAGCGGAGTGGGAAGAGTGGTAGGGCGTGTTAAATTTTTACTGACTTTAGTCAGTAAAAATTTGTGACCCACCTGTGTTCCTTCTGTGTCAGGGCCACGGTAACTCTGTCGAATAATTCCGCGACCCTGGCACTTCCGAGAGCCTGACAGTTCCGCGACCCTGGCTGATGTATAGTGATGCAGTGTTTGAATTAATTGCAATTTTTATATTTTGGAAAATGGATTTTTATGCACTAGCAAAAGTAACCTATGAAAAAATAAATGAAAGAAGTCGTTTAATGCAAATGTGATAGAAATCAATAGAAATCCTGTCTACAAACAAGCTAAGGTCTCTCGAAATTGTGATGAACAAATTCTCACCAATCACTGGTGGACAGTTATGTGCAACAGCAGATTAGTGGATATTGTATCTTAAAATATTAAGGTGCAAAGAATTTTTATATACTTAGTTATTATTGAAGTTAAAATGTCCTTTACCCAGAACAGCAAACAAAATATTAGTCGGAATTTTTCACATCATCATCACGGAAATCGTGAAAAGACGTCCAAACAATACGCGTTGTACGAGTATTATAATGTGGAGAGCACAATGGTAGCCGGCAGTGAATATCGGAAGTGAGGCTCCAGACAAGCAGTGTAGCGTGTGTGAGCGAGAATACAGATGAGTATGAACTGTATGATCCACATGCGGCCTGCGCCGTTTTGAAGGTCAACTTAATATGACAATTTGTAGTTACAGAAGCAATTCTTTCTTTTTTAATTTGATTTTGAAATGTCTGTGCTATAACTAGTATTTATTATTGCAATGATCTGCCCCTTTTCAAAATATCATGACACCACTATAGTAGCTTGATGACCACCGTTGGTCGCCGTTATTCACCTATAATCAAGCACACTCGATTGTTCGAGGCGTGTTTAACGCCTTTAAATTTTTTCGCTAAAATACACATTCCATCATAAAATAACAGGTTCAAACTAAGGAAGACTGTGCATAAAACCTGTCTACATAAGACATCTTCTCAATAAACCTAAGTCATGATGCTTCTTGTGAAAGGCACTTACAATGAAAAAGAACGATATAAGAGTAAGTAGTGCTCCTAGAAACTTTGCCATTAAAGCTACTAACTTGGTGTCTACTTAGTGAACTTGTAATGGAACGCCTCGAGAAAACGATACTGCAGAAATTCTTTAATAATTTGTTTTTACTTTTTTTTACGATTGTTTTAATTGGGATATCAACCATTTTGGTCGTTTTAACATCGTTGTATTGTTCATAACCGACAATTTTCAGTGGAGCCGGGCTTCACGCTGGACATTCCATATGTCGAAATCGATTGAAACGCGCCTGTCATACACCTCAACTATTGCTTGTGACATCTGTCATTATATGGAACATTCGGTTGTATGCATTTCATGATCAGTACAGACAAATTGAACCAGAATTTGTTAGATGTTTTTGTCAACGACGTGGTTTTTAGGGTTCCGTTGCCAAATGGCAAAAAACGGAACCCTTATAGATTCGTCATGTCTGTCTGTCTGTCTGTCTGTCTGTCTGTCTGTCTGTCTGTCCGTCCGTATGTCACAGCCATTTTATTCCGAAACTATAAGAGCTATGCTGTTGAAACTTAGTAAGTAGGTGTATTCTGTGAACCGCATTAAGATTTTCACACTAAAATAGAAAAAAAAACAATAAATTTTGGGGTTCCCCATACATAGAACTGAAACTCAAAAATGTTTTTTTTCATCAAACCCATACGTGTGGGGTATCTATGAATAGGTCTTCAAAAATGGTAATGAGGTTTCTATTATCATTTTTTTCTAAACTGAATATTTTGCGCGAGAGACACTTCCAAAGTGGTAGAAAGTGTGTCCCCCCCCCCCGTAACTTCTAAAATAAGAGAATGATAAAACTAAAAAAAATATATGATGTACATTACCATGTAAACTACCAACGAAAATTGGTTTGAACGAGATCGAGTGAGTAGTTTTTTTTTAAAACGTCATAAATCGTAAACCGCAATTTACCTTACATTCAATCAACTGAAATATAAAAATTAAAAAATATATATATTTTTAAACCGAAAATACCTACAGGTTTGTACGGAACCCTCGGTGCGCGAGTCCGACTCGCACTTGGCCGGTTTTTTGTTATGTATTTTGGACAACTGTCTTCTTGTACTTGAAAACCTTCAATAAAGTTGAATTCATACATCTTTATATTTATTTGTATGTACACGCGAGGACATTGAACCTCTAAAAATATTTCTTACAGTTTAAATTATCTTAGTTTCAAACTCAAGATTGTTACCCTAATTTTTCTATTCCTTTGGACGCTGTTAATTTTTGTTTTTTCAGCGCAACGTGCTGCTGTTTATAGCTTTTAATAGTCAGATATCGGACAAAATACCTAAGCCATTGACTAAGGCTTATTTTTTTTTCAGGATGGGAAATCATCAAATGACTTCTCCCGCTCTGGGCGGAGCGGGAGGGCGTGTCAGACTTTTACTGACTAAAACCCACCCGTGTTCCATCAGTTGCCCATGTGCCAGGGTCACGGTATCTCTTTCGAACAATCACGCGACCCCTTCAGGCATAGGTCCTAGTAGACCCCTTCACTGCTGCTGACATCTCTTTGAGGCGCGCGTGGAACACTACGCGCCGTCGACCCAAGCCTGGTCCTTACCGGGCAGCGAGCTACCCATTGCTCGCTGCCCGCAAGCTCGCGCCTACGGTGGCCGGGAGTCCGATATCGACTCCAGACGCCCGGGGCGTCTCCTCCTGCGGCGGCTAGGGACGTGAGGGCGCAGTGCCTGCCACTCCCTCACGCACCCCGCCTTATACTGATCGTCCTTCCGTCGTTATAGACATGTTTCCGGAAGACCGCACTGCCCGAAATAGGTTATTAACATAAACCATCCTAAATGTTACTGTTAAGGGAATAGTCCAGCGTTTGTGAGGCGCAATGGTATAGTTTACGCGTAACGTTCTAATTTGATAAAGATTTGCGGGAACCGCACAAAGCAGTATATATAAATATATTTATATGCGGTATTAAAGGTATTAACGGCACAACTTTTCCAAATAGAAAGTAACACTCAAGAGCTATACAAATTTAGAGATCAGCGACTCTCAAATTCCATTGGTTTGAACGAACTAGGTCACCAAAGTCCTAAGCTATAAATGTGATATTAATAAAGTTATTATGAATTATGAATGGTATTATGTAAGAAATAATCGCCGACATCAATAAAATATCTATGAAAACAGTTCAAACGAAACTTGAAACAAAAATTGTCCCAGATACTCTCAGATATTTTTTTATCCCATCACAAATATAACGTCGTCATGGCAGATATTAAATATTCAAGTTTCAAAATTGTGTCGCAACATCTTTTGATTTGATATGTTTTAGTACAGTACCTACTGGCTTCCGAAGTCGCCATACAATGAAGAAAAATGGCATTCATATTTTTTTAGCGTCGTACAGGGAGCTTCGATTTTTTTTACTAGTCCATTGAATTAAGAATCGAAGTTGCTTTGCTAATTGACAATGGACGTATTACAAGTTTTTTTAAGTAAGTCCTAAAAGGCAGTTCACTGGACATGACTTATTCCATTGCCATGCTTGCATTTACAGCATTCCCTATGAACAATTAAACATGTCCAGTTTAACCAGGAACTAGGTTGTGCTCCATTCAGCATCGCATGAAAGGTCTTGCTAGAGTTTTAATGGATATTATCCATTCATTAAACTATTGAAATCAGAGGTCATTCAGTTAAATGAGCAAAATTCGGCAATGAAACTTGTCACTGCAATTTCCAATTTAATCTAATATCTAAGGATATATGTTTAAACAAAATTTGCTACTGAAATAAGCTTTGTAAGAGACACGCAATTTTCATAATAGCATTGGTAGAATGTGCAAAAAAATTAATAGGTCTGTCACTTCATCTGTTACTTAGTCGGTTGTTCGATAACATTCATCAGTGGTGCGACAGTGTGCCTACCCTTTCAATAGATGTCATCAGGGCAATCGATTATTTAGCTGTCCCTACAGACTTCTCTGGTACTTACATCGTAAGATGAGCTTTATGAGTCACACGTAAAGTACACATTTGATTGTTGCAATATTGAGTAAATTGGCTAAATGTTTAAAAACTTATCCACTACACTGACGTTTTCGTTCTATGTAGGTCCTAACTACTTATTTGACTAAATATTAAGCTCATTTTCAATATATATGGCACAGTTGGTTCAAAAGTAGTTTACAATTGTTTATTTAGCTTTCCACACCACACAAAACTTCTGTTCTTATTGCCTTTAAGTTGGTCCATGCAGTTTTCTTAACAGTTTGCTATAGAAGCCATAAAAATAAAACTTTTCCTTCTGACAACTTACCCGATACCGCTACCGGCTGACAACACTCTTGAATGTGTACATAAAGTAACAATCTCCAAAATGTTTGAAGCGAGACACTGCGACGTAATGCACCGACTGAGTTTACGAACTAACGTTGTTTGAACACCTGTATAAATTCCGCATTTCAAGCATTTGCCTAAATCACAAGTACAATGCTAATTGCCTGGTTTTGCAAACATTATGCTTGACGAACTTAGGAGCAGCACGGAAATTTCACTAGTGGGGCTGCTCGTAATTGGTGCTGAACTTGATCAGCTTAAGCGAAATTAATTGGAACGAATTTTGCGGAAACACAATTCAGTGGGAACCAGATTCATAATACATTGGGTTTCTCAATAATACAGTGAAACATCCACATTCATATTTTGAAATGTTCATGAAAATGAATAAAGCCCACCCTTATAAGATTTACTTTTGGCCACTATTTTTATTTCATTACACTGTTATAAGCCACACAATTTATAGCCATAGAAAAGTTGCCGTCTCATTAGTTATAACTTATTCAACAAAATGGAACAAAGTGGATTTTCGGCATAAATATAGCAAAATAGGAGTTGAAGAAGTTATGTAATTTTTCTACTTGGCCTAAGATATATTTAAGATTCTAGAATTGTTTCCAGGCTATAGGCCAAGAGTTATTACCGTTACCGTTAATTAGTAACTTTGTTATTAAGTCCACCAACATCCTGAATCTTCAAGAATTAATTACGTAAAAGGTTCGGAAAAAAGAGGTTCTATTCTGCCAGCTTGGCCATAAAATGTAAGTCTTTATATTTTTTTTGTTCATATTGTAAGCAAACTGCGGGAGAACCTAAACGCGTTGTATTATTTTATCCATTTAGATTACTTCGTTTTCCTTGATCGTGTGATTCAGGAAAATGAAGTAATTAATTATTATAATAAATAATTATGCTGTCAAATAACGTCTTTTACAAAGAAAATCTGAAGCCGAATATTTACTATCCTGAAAATTGAATCAACTCCTTATTTTACGGCATCGTGTTCAACCAGTAAGTGGTTTATTCTATTGTTTCAGTTGCTTTTTAACCAAACCGTCGCGAGACGTTTAAATGAATCATGTCTTTGTTATTTGTCAGCTCAACGTCTCTCCTCGTTACTTTTGACTGTAACATTTTATTTCGTCCTTGCTCTTTTTTCCTTGTCAGAGTAACGCCAGCTTTCGAGTTTATTCTTTCATAATTTGATATTAAATATTTTCTTGGTTTGAAATAAAAAAGAAAAAATAGGTAAATATTACGTTTTATTTTGTAGAGCCGATCGTTGTTATTGCAATTTTTTTTTTCTTAAAAATAGAGATTTACGAATTTTAACGGTTATTCAGAACTGGAAAAACATTAACAATGTTCTCAACTTAATACATCACTTGATAATAAATTAAACCCGAAATCGTTCGGTTACGGTCGAATAAAGGCACTATTGTGGTGAGACTTACAGTTTTCCGGCTGTTAGTCTTGATATTTTCCTTCTTGTACCCCTATATGTCTGTGATAAACGAGCCATGAAAATCTTGCAATTCCCTTTGAAAAGAACATATAACGAAATGAAACGTCAAAAAGAACTGGCAAATTCAAATCTTTCGAGAGATACCTTTGATGATACAATTGCGGTTAAAAATTTAATTCGTTTCCGTTTACGATCAAATCTTTCTACAGAGAAAGCAATGAATACTTCATCACCGAAACGATGACGGTAAGCCGAAACTCGTTTAAAAATCATAAAACTTTATGTTGTAAACCTCATCTACATGCGTGGATTTAAAAGACATTACGGATTGAAAAAATAAACAAGTTTCCATAGCTGAAGTACGAAGGTAGGAATAGCATGCCCGCATGCTCACTTATTACAGCCCCTTCGGCTTCATCTCTAGGGAATACGAACGTTGAATTACACACGGAAAACCTTAATACAGGATGTTGAACTTTTTATACAAGTAATGGGTACTATTTAACAAAAACAATTTACAATTCTCACCAAACATCAAAGTTCACGTAACACAACTACTCGAACATTATACATCAATTATGGACACACTCGAGGCGGGACAAGCAGTCAATTAGAAGAAATAAAAATGCACATACATATAAATAGCTTACGTTTAGCGAAACACGCATTTTGTCTATAAAGCGACAATTGGTTTTAGTAGGTACTCATCAATTTCGCCTATAAAACTGATTGTGATCAGCATAACTATTTAAACCGTGTTCAAGATTTGTCACTGTCTTTATTGTTATATCATTTTGACAGTGACAGCTCTTAAATGCGGCTTAGATGTGTAGAACGCTATCAGTTTCATTTGTAATATTAGCCCTCAGTCTGCTAAATGCACTCTCTTTGACGAGTTAGAATAAAACGGCTATTAAGGCTATTTGCTTTGTCTAAAATGCTACCATTTTTTGGTTTTATGCGTACACATATTTAAACTTTATAGTTATTATGTGTTAGTAATTGCACAGTATTATTTAAGAATATCGTTTGCATTATTATCATTTACGACAGATTAAACGTATCTATACTAATATTATAAAGCTGAAGAGTTTGTTTGTTTGTTTGTTTGTTTGTTTGATTGAACGCGCTAATCTCAGGAACTACTGGTCCGAATTGAAATTTTTTTTCTGTGTTGGGTAGCCTATTTATCGAGAAAGGCTATAGGCTATATAACATCACGCTACAATTAAGAGGAGCGGAGCAGTAATGAAAAATGTTGTAAAAACGGGGCAAATCGCACGGGTAGGCGATTCGACGCGACGGGAACAAGAAATTTAACGCGGACGAAGTTGCGGGCAGAAGCTAGTTGTACTATAAAAACAACGATGGGTTGCACTCCAGGAGTGCCGCTAGGAGTGAAAACTTGAATATTAACGTTGTGCATTTTTGATATTTGGAATGGTTAGGGAATAATTTTGCACGAATTACTTTAATTATCAGTATAAAAGTACTATCATTTATATGGTAGAATACAATATTTATTTAATGCGCTATCGTACACAAACATGACAATTTATATTACATTAAAAAGTTTATATCTCAGAAAAATCACTCTCCGTCCTTCTTACGAATTTTCGATCAGGTCACGTGTCCTGACGCGAGTTTAATTTTTTTTACACATTACAAAAAAAGGGCACAACGCCGCTTAAGAAGTTTTCACTTATTCTCTCTTCTTCTTCTTTCTTTATTCTTTTGTCTAATTAACGTCATTAACTAACCTGATAATACTATGTGTTTGAATATTTGACTAATATTGTACACAACTACTCTATCTATTCTATATAATACCATTTCATATTAAAAAGCCTGATCCGTATTTTTGTACGTTTATCATTCTGAATTAACAATTGAATGTGAATTATTTGACAATGCCGCAATAAAGTGACATTCTATTTGACTGATTTCATATTCAAATATAAATAAAATACAGCACCTTATTCTGACGTATGAAAACTGTAATAGGTGGCACTCTCGACTCAGTCTCCAGGCTAGTTCATATTGCGCGAGCGAAGATAAGTAATTTATTATTTTAACTTTCATATTAAAACGTATTGCGCAAGACTCTGTCAAAGCAAGTGTAAAACTGCTCCATTTATACTTCCGTTAAGTCTATAATCATTGAAGTTTTCTGTAAGTTCAGATATGTTGTGATTAATTTTAGAACTGCTGTTACTATGATATAGTAACAACAGTTCTCAAACTTAAACTAAAGAGTAGTTACCAACAACCACACAACCAATTCACATTTCAGGTAATGTGGCTACTATTGGACGTTATTCCTACTATAACACGCTTCTAGTGGTACTCGTTAGTAAACAGGTAACAAGGTTTAAACTGGTAAAAATTAAAGCAAATCTTTTGCGTATATTTGTCATCTGGGCTGGCCACCTCTATAGCAATATATATTTATTTACATAACTTACCCGCAAGACTCACCGGTGCCTCGCCTGTAAGAGTCACTTATTCATGAAGTTACATTGTTTTCACTTTATTTATTTTTGGTAACATTTTATGGAGCTTTCGCCTAAATTATTAAAAAGTCTGTGTTAATGAATCGTAGATGTTGTAGTTAATTTGCATACTAGTCGACGGCAGCCGTCGACCCCCTACGGCTGTAGTTGGCACTGACATTGACGCGTGTCGCTCGTGTGTATGAGCACTTAGATGGTTTAGTTTATTGTTACCATAGTTGCTTGAGATTCAAGAATGGAAATATCTATAAATATTTAAAGCATTTTAAATCAACGTCGGAGAGTCACAAGCACAGCGAATTGCGCGTTATATTAAGCAATAATACAAAAAAAGCAATAAAAAAAAAATACCAATTCGCTATCCATGAAGTGACTCCTATTTTTATGATTTTTTCTCACATGGCATGAGTTTATATCCAACAATTATACTTTATTACAAACATATGACAATAAAAGTTTAAAATGTATCATCAAACAATTTTTAAGATCCAAACGCAAGTCATTTTTCACATTCCTTCTTCTGCTCTTGACTATAGCATGCTCAAAAAAAAAAAAACACTTTTACTCTCTTATAAATACGTACAATAAATTTTGGAAATTCTGTGACATTAAAAATGCTATCGCATTCAAATTCAAAAATATTGTAAAGACAATGTTACATAATACTGGCTACGATGACTCGGAACTAGAGCATACAATCCCGAGCATGTTTTTCAATCCCGGGATTACGGGATTTTTGAAGCGTAATCCCGGGATCCCGGGCCTATCCCAGGATTAGACTAAATGGTTTCTAATTGGGTTCAAATGAAATAATTAAAAAAATGTTTTTAATGTCTTTGCACAACACAAATCACAATATAATAAGAAAAGAAAAAAGATAAAACAAAAAAAATGTTACTTTTGCAAGAAATCAAAAAGCCAACACAAAAAAAATAGAATTTCAAAAATAACATCGCAAAAATATCAAAGCATCCAATCTTTGATTTCCAAGCCTGCTTTGTAGTTTATTGCCAACATAAGCACAGCAGCTGAAAACGCTCGCTCAGGTTCTACGCTGGTTGGGGGAATAGACAATAGATACTTATATGCTGTTTTTAAGTGATATCCACAAACTCCTCCATTTTTGAAAAGGCTCATTTCACGTCTAATACCATTTGCCAACCCCAATTCATTTTGTACTTGTACTTCAGGATCTAGGGAATTCATACTCTTGTTAATTTCAAGCTTTAACTTTTCCTCTAAGTCCCTTCTAAGTTCTACGACAAACATATATTAGGACTGTATCTGTGTAGTGTATGATCTGTATAGTAGGTACGTATCATACGACGGCGTATCTAAGGGTTGTTTTTGTCGTTACGTAGTAAATGCTAGTAATATAATCTAGGCAAGGTTATTTTCAAGGCATAACGGACTACGGAATACAAATAAGACTTGCTTTTGGCAATCCCGAAAATCCCGCGATTAGCCAAATACAGTCTCGGGATTTTCGGGGCTAGAAAACAGTCGGGATCCTGGGATCCCGAATCTCGGGTCTTGTATCCTCTACTCGGAACAATTAATATAACGACATTGACCCGACCCTGAATCAAATATTCACACTATCACACACGTATATACGCCACATACACATACACACACACCCCACACACACGCCAGACACCACATAAACTCTACATATATGCTCATATCATACCTGAAATCACCTCTAGTCTCCACTCTGGAATTCATATCCTGAGCCCCAAGATACAAAGTGTCTAGTTTGGGGTACACTGGCAAATAATTTACTGTTGCTAGCTATAGGTAATATTTATGCTACTCATGTCGTCTCAACTTGATGTTAATCTAAGATTTCTTACTGTATTACCTGGACAATAAATATTTTATATTTCTATTGCTTAGCACCTCATTTGATTTTATCATTCCTAACTACCTCCCACACCACTATACAATAACTACGACTTGTAATCAGATGTTTAAGAAAACCCTTATTCTAATTTGGCTTTGTTTGACTCAAACAAGATACATAATTGGGAAAAAGAAATCGGTCGAATGATTTATTCAAGAAAGCAGTTTTAATACTCTTGTTACAAATCGCTTACAAATGGAATAAATTATATCCACGCGATGAAACGTTCTGTAGCGGATGGGTTTTTAAATCGGTTCTACGCAAAAGGTGAAATGTTTTTCTTCTTCTTCTTCGTCGCTACACTCTTGACAGAGTGGTCGTGGTCATCATATCCGGTGGGGTGGCGAGCTTCACAATCCGTCGCCATTCCTCTCGTGCTGCAGCCCTTCTCGTACATTCGTGAAGTGGACTATCAAGTGCTGTTTTTACCTGATCGGTCAAAACAGGTGAAATGTTTTTACTGTTGTGTAATTTCGGTGACTCTTGTTCGAACTTTATGACACTTTCTTTTTCTGACAGTCATTGTGTGACAAATATTGATCTTTTTAATATTTAATTATTAAGCTACGTTTGCCGCGGTCCGTACATGGGTGACCATCTTTATATATTGCCCTCGAGATACACGTTAAGCCGTAGGTCCCGGCTATCATTCATGGATCTTTGACGGTCGTTCCGGGTCGTTAGAAGCCCGAAAGCCTGACAACCATTCTTACCAAGGGGTATCCTGTTACCTAATACCTGGGTTGTGGAAATCAAATAAGGTTTATTTAAAATACTGATAGTCGGCTGCATTCAGTTAGACCGAAAGCCAATTCCAGCATAGTTGGGAAAAGGTCTTGACAGATGATAAAACATTCATAGTAGGTTAGAGCAAAAACCAACCGTCTATCAAAGAAACCCTTGCAAAACCAGAACATAATACAAAGAAGACGCTATATTCCAAGAACCTGTAAGAGATTAGCGAGGATAGAGAATGTTTTGCTAAAAGTAAACTTGTTATAACATAATGCATGATCTTATCTGATCCAGAAACGACAATATAAAAAACCGGCCAAGTGCGAGTCGGACTCGCGCACCGAGGGTTCCGTACAAACCTGTAGGTATTCTCGGCTTATGAATAAGGTTTATGTTTATGAAATTAAATGTTTTTTTTTTAATTTTTATTTTTGAGTTGATTGAATGAAAGGTAAATTGCTGTTTACGATTTATGACGTATTAAAAAAAAACTACTTACTAGATCTCGTTCAAACCAATTTTCGGTGGAAGTTTACATGGTTATGTACATCATATATTTTTTGTAGTTTTATCATTCTCTTATTTTAGAAGTTATGGGGGGGGGACACAAATTTTACCTCTTTGGAAGTGTCTCTTGCGCAAACTATTTAGTTTAGAAAAAAATGATATTAGAAACCTCAATACCATTTTAGAAGACCTATTCATAGATACCCCATACGTATGGGTATGATGAAATTTTTTTTTTTTGAGTTTCAGTTCTAAGTATGGGGAATCCTAAACTTTATGGTTTTTTTTCTATTTTAGTGTAAAAATCTTAATGCGATTTACAGAATACATCTACTTACCAAGTTTCAATAGCATAGCTCTTATAGTTTCGGAGAAAAGTGGCTGTGACATACGGACGGACAGACAGACAGACAGACAGACAGACAGACAGACATGACGAATCTATAAGGGTTCCGTTTTTTGCCATTTGGCAACGGAACCCTAAAAAGCTGGTTGTACTCATTTTGTTCAGTCCCGTTTAAATTGATTACTCTATGCGCCTTCGGAACGCGCCCGAACGGAGAGACATCTGACTTGTCAAGTTTGACTTTTGACACTTGACACCTCTCTTTGATTTTTGGCTTGAACAAGGGAAATCGTCGCCGTGTTGAGTTTCGCGACCTTTTGTAAATTAATCCCTTTATACCGATCGTTTTGTTGGACAATTAGTCGTGATCGTATTGTTTTGTGTATAATCAACCCCATTTGTGAAATCATACGGGTTGAGTTTGGATATATCTTTGTTGGAACTTTGAGGTTAAGTGACGCTATTGGAGAACGTATTGGAGACCGCATGTCTGGATGGCAGACCTCTTGGAGCGGCCTTATTGTAACCTGGAGATACTCATAACGTCACAACACGATACATACACACTCACTTACATACATAAATCCAGGTAGGACCCAGAAGCAGGTGTTCGTCTACCACCAGGTGAGTTCTTTTGTTTGTTGTATTGTAATTGTACTTATATCATTGTATTAAACAGCTCCGCGCACGGCGGACAGTTTCGCTCGCCACTTCTTGTCCCAAGGCCCACGATTATCACGCTTCCACGTACCTCATTGAATCCTATGGCCGGGGCCTTGGCCTGGCGTCGAACACATTTGTTATTTTTCTAAATTTAATTTCGATTCAAATAAATCCAATGAAAAAAAAAAAATATGAGCTATCGCTGTTTACGGAATGTCTGTTCTACAGCCTAGCAACGTAGTTGCGTAGCACGTAGCATCGTCGGTGTAAACCGACGCCCGTAGCGAAGGTACAAAGTACAAGTGAAAGTACCCGTTTAAACTACAAATTATCAACATTTATTTATTTTTATTTATTTATTACATTAGCACTAAGGCATATTGTGAGGCTATTAAGTGGCAGTTCAATCCGTCAGCTCGTAACATAATGATTAAAATGCTAAGCCTTTATTTATGTAAATAGTACTGTGTGTACTCCCTTGAGAGAATCCCCTGCTATTTAATGTTCCACCGTTTTAGTAGTATAATGTTGTTAAGTGATACAATATTTATGATATAAAAAGCATGATAGTCGCTCTGAGCCTTACCTATCTCGCCCTAAACTACGAGTATATCGAGAAGACGACTAAGTCCGTGCAACAAACACTATAGTTTTTGACCTCTTGCACTGTCTTCAAGTGTCTACAAAACAGCATTTATACAAGCCTCACTTGCGTAGTACAAAGTTAAAAACATGATTATGATAAAAAAGCCTTTTCCGAGGTGAGTGTCGTCTCTGTGACCTCCAGACGCCTCGAACGACTCATAGCGATTCAACTCGTGTCCCTGGGCCGCGGCCTAAACCATACCTAGAGGAACACACGAAAAGATTTAAAAAAATGTGTCGTAGAACCTTAGTAACAACAACAACTATTCAACGTCACTCTTCTGCAAGCAATGTTGCCCACTGCCATTTAAGTTTAGCAAATCTTCGGGCTATGTCGGTTACCTTGGTTCTCCTATGGAACTCTTTATTTCTGATTAACAAGACTATAGAATAAGGATATTTTATTTTTAACCAACTTCAAAAAAAGTAGGAGGTTATCAATTCGACTGTTTTTTTTTATGTTTGTTACCTCATAACTTTTGACTGAGTGAACCGATTTTTATGATTCTTTTGTTATTTGAAAGCTGGTGCTTTTCGAATGGTTCCATTTTAATTTGGTTTCATTCGGACTATGGGGTCCGTGTGAAAACCATATAAGTCTTAAATTTGCACTAAGTATTTGCACGACAAATGTACGAATAACGTGATTAGATTAGTGCAGAGTATCTACCATAACTAAAAACATAAAAATAAAAACTGTTTACAAAAAAATAACAATCGACTTTCTAAAAAAAACACTACAAAGTGAAAAATAACTTAAATTTCGGAACTCTGTGGCAAAAACCTTAATTACAGATCCTAAGACACCGACTTCCAAAATTAAAGTTATTTTTCACTTTATAGTGTTTTTTTAGGAAGTCGGTTGTTATTTTTTTTTTGTAAAAAGTTTTTTTTTTTCATAGTTGGTCGCTAGCTGAATAGTGAATATTATTATTATGTCGCCCATAGTCTCGAACTCTGTGGTTCAAGGCTAATGAATAGATACTACAGTATTTATTCAATTTCTACGAACATATTGAGACAACAATTACACACTGAGAAAAATGTCATTTTGGCATAATCTTAAAATATCGTGACGTTGGTTTAAAATAGATGCGTTGTCTTATAATATGTTGATAATAAGTAAATATTACGCTAGAACTGAAATGTGTTAAGATGGAATCGAATTTTTTGGGTAAATAATGCAATATTATGATACTTGTCATCGTAAAAATTTGTAATTATGAAATAACATTGTCTTCTTCAAATAATAACACAATGTAATAGAAAATGGTCCACTGTCCCATAAATTAGTATGATAATTATAAATAAGATTCTAATTAAAAAACACAATGACAGTCACCGTAATATAAATAGATTTCATAGTTTAATATGAAGAAGTATCTCTAAAAATACGATGACCTCCCCCTAATGTACTATATTAAATTATAATGCTTTAAACTTATATTTTTAAAGTAAGCATCATTTTTTAATATTACAGTCATATTATTTTATGTGAATCCTATGATAATACGATTAAATAATCTCATATTTTTAGAGTAAGCATCAAAGTTCAATAATTTATAGTCATATTATTTTATGTGTATCCTACTAAATTATTATTACAGAGACCCATTTATGAGTAGCATTTGAATGATGTCCTACAAATTTAAGGTGACGGCATTATATAATGAGGTCTCCCTCTCTCACTTCATTCCGCCGCCGCGCCATTTCAGTCGGCCATTTGTATTTCACCGCTACAGCCGGCAAGTCACGACTCACGACTCGTTTAATTAATAGCAATAACAATTCCATTAGTGCCAGTGAACGTGTTTGATCAGTGCAAAAATGGATATGGCTACGCGTGATCTTTTGAAGAAGTGGAATTTGGAACGCTACATCGATCGTTTTGAAAGTAAGTTGACAAACCTACCTAGTAAGTTGCTAGCATGAGCTCACACATTACATTCACACATTCTAATTTCTAGCAAGAATAGGGTCAGAGTGTCGTCTTAGAGGCACTATGAAAATATACTTAAAAAAATTTCGCGACCAATTTCAAGGTCACAGTTCTAACATAACCTTACCTATGGATCCCTTCGACATCGTTTTTACGACAAACGGTTGGTCGGAGACAAAAAACACCCAGACACTTTTAGCCTTTCTAGGTGTTACATACTATAGAATCGAGAAAATAAACGATTTGCGAAAATAACACTTTTTTGGCCGCTGTACACTCCAACCAAGAATAGTCTTGTCGTATGGTACCTACCCACCTACCTAGATATACGTTCATATTTATATTATACACTAGATTCGATGTGCAACTGCAACCCAAAAAAAAACAAATAGGTAGAGTGCGTCTAAACTAAAATGACGCGCCCCACTACCGCATTTACCGTAGTGTACGTATACAAATTTAAGTAGTGGGGCGCGTCATTTCAGCTTAGACGAGCTCTACCAACCTACATTTTATAAAGTCGATGCGACGTAGTGCATTTCACAGCTGCAATCAGGGCGCTGTTAAATTTACCTTTTTTTTCAGCTGAAAGAATTGATATCGCAACAATGCAGATGCTTAGTAAACAAGACATACATAGTATGTTCCCTCAAATAGGGGACAGACTCCGGTTTGAAGCAGCTCTGGCCATGTTAAAAAGCGACCAACCAAAAGATATGGTTTGTTTTCATGTTAAATTGTATTTCAAAAAAGTAAATTTTGTTTTAAACTTTTTGCTTACACATGCCCTGCGTCGCTTAAATGCACATTCTCCTACTTGCATGTAGGTAGGTAGGTACCTACTTATTAACTTTTATTATTTTAAAGTCTTCTTAAGATACCTAACAATTTAACCGGTGCAGTATTTATTTAAAAAGTGGAATAAAATCATAACTTTTCATCAGTCTTGTTAGTTTACCAACTAAGTACATTATTATTACCTTTTTAAATTTCTTGTTAAATTTCAGGATAACTCCTACAATTCATCACTCTTTGAAGAGGTCCTGAGGAATGACTTGTTAACTAGTCTACCTTGTAACTTAGAGCCTCTGCCACCGTGTGAAGGACTGCAAAGCTCAATCCTCAACCAAGACTGCGAAGCAGGACTTAACCAGGAAAATTTGGTAAGTTCTGCAAAATTGTAGAAAAGTACTCGTACTTACTGTTTTTTGGTTCAAGAGCAATATGTATTAATTTGTAATTACATCCATACTAATATTATAAATGCGAAAGTAAGTTTGTCTGTCTATCTGTCGGCTGGGGCAGGACCTTTTCACATTTTCATACCTAAGACACTGAACCGATGCAAAATTTGGTATAGACATTCTTTGAGACCAGGATCAGTCCTGATCTTGATCGATTAGTTTTTATCAGGGCCGGATCAAGGGACGAGGGCAGGACCGTTCACACCTGCAATGCTGAACCGATTACTAGTAAAAAAATATAACACTTCCCTTGAGTTATCTCCGGCTAGGGCTAGCTATAGCCTGTTAGTTAACGGTCGCACTCGGACACATTTAGTGATTATTTCAACGATTATTGAGGTTAATTGACCGTACATACTCATATTATCACACCTTTTTGTTACATGTACTATTATAACATTGTCTCAAAGTAAATATTATTTTAGGATGGTGACATACTGGTGATACCACTGGACTCGTCGTCGTCAGTGGGTGAAGCAGTTAGCAAGAGTCCACCGGGAGCAATTTAGTAAGTTATTGCCTATTATCCTGTACTTTTGATAAGGAATTTAAATTGACATTCAATATTGTTAACCCCCGGCGTAAACAGATAAGTTTAACGTCTGTACCTGTCCTGTCCTGTATGTGTGTACGGACGGCCGTTTAGGAGCTATACTATATGTCACAAAGATCAGTAATATATTTGGAGTTGGTGACAGCTATAACTAACAACTAAATGCATGATGCCTAGACTGGCACCGACTCCAACTGATCATTATACTGAATGGAAGGTAGGTATTGAACCTGTATTTTCAACATTTTAGTGACATTTTTTTTTAACTTTTACCTTGCATATTTAGTTTGTAATGCCATACTTATACTATTTGTGTTTCAGGTGAATACCATACTGAATTCATCAGTCGAGGGAAAACAAATAATAGCAATTGGGCAGAAAACGGGCACCTTACCCTCAAACGTGCGTGGGCGTTTATGCAAGCTGCTTATGGAGAAGCTCATTACGGCCGAAAACCCGGTACTTCTGACAGATTCGCAGCTGCTTGCTCTATCCTACGACATTGGTAGATTATTTAAAGAGGAGTCACCACCCCCCCACCCCTATACTACGCGCCGTACCTGCCGGCTGATGCTTACCAGGCTAAGCGCAATATCTCTGGCTGGTTAGTCACCGCCAGAAGGGCTCGACGGCAGCATTTAGTTTCGTTGGGCCTTATTGAAAAGCCCAAGTCACGTTCTCGCTCCAAGTCCAGTCCTAGGCTAGACACCCCTCCACTCACTGGAATCGACCTGACCGGACTTAAAGAAGGTAACTCCTTTTCAAGAAATTTTATGTTTTCAGATTGAATTAAATTATCAAGAACAAAATTATTGAGAAAAATATCTGAATTAGTATAAATTTTCATTACAAATTACAAAATATCTGAATCTAAGAACCGTTATTGTCATTGTACTAATTATTAATCGTTTTAATTTTTGTGTGCAGGTGAAGTGGAGGACGTAGCGTCAGCATTAGAGCAGCTGTCAAGTCCTTCAGCTGGTCCGTGGCAGGAGGTCAGTGCCCTGTGGCGGGAGACGGTGCGAGCTCGCCTCCGGTACTTGTACTACGAGGAAGGGACATTACAGGAGTACTTCAATAAGTATCCTATCCTGAAGTCAAGTGATGGATGGCGACTCCTGACTCATGACTACGAAGCACTGTTCCCTGATAAATCCGGGGGCCTCGACGCCTTGGATGCTTCATCGGAAAACATACTAAAAGCTGCTCAGCAGAAGCTTAACACCACAAAGGACTCGTTTCTTCGTCGAAAAATAGCTGATACATTGGCAATTTGTGACGGTAAGGAAATGATTCTGTTATATAGTTCTAGGTGCTCGACCTCCCTGGGTCGGTGAACCCGTTATAAAATATATAGACAAAAAAGAATTTAAAAATTATCTAACATGGTGTAGTCGTTCAGAAGTAACGGGCGGGCGGACACACATTTCGGCAATTCATTTTTACTTATATAGATAGATTTTATTTTGTTCTGATACTTTTCCCTATTTGCTCAGTTAATGATGATGTGTTGTGTCAAATATACTATTATTATTTTCTTTCCAGATGAACAACCGGAGACAAAATTAATAGCAGCGATATTGCTACTCGGCTGTCTCTTTAATATTCCTCCTGCCCGTCGATCTAGAAAAGACTGGCAAGCTTCACGAGCGGAGATATTGGATGGGTTTGTGACCATCGTGGATGATGACGCAGACGTGCAAGTGGTAATTGAGGAGCGTCGCCAAAAGCTTCAAAACCTAGGTATTAGCCTCCAACCATTTATAATTTGGTGCCGCCAGTCAGGTGTCTCCTTCACAGTATGTGACAATACGTTTTACAAGTTCACAACACTAACTGAGGCTGTTGATGTGACTTTTAAAATATTTCATGCTACTGCGGCTAAATATCCTACTGAAAGCTATAACATTTGGCTTATTATCCAAATTGGTTTTTACAAAGTCAAAACATCGTACGATCGTATGTCACAATCTGTGAAGGAGATATTAGTTACTCTCGGAGTCACAATTTAAATTAAGATGAAGTGTCACAGTTGTAAAAGGACTTTTCCCACGTTTTCTTCACTTATTACCCACATAAGGAAAGAATGTGAAAAAATTGATATTACTGGAGTTTATAAATGTGGTGAAGACGCATGCTACCGGTATTTCACGGACGTTAGACAATTTAGAAAACATGTTAACTTAAAACATTTGAATAAAGTAAACACTCGTTATTTGCCATCCACCTCAAACGAGGCTTGCGTAGTTCCTATGTGTGAAACAGAGACTACCAAAGTAGCAACTGAGCACATATACATTGAAGCTGATAGTGAACCGGAAGTCCTTGATAATGCTGATAGATTAGTCTCATCGGAGTGTTTATAGTAGCACTTTACTTGAAAATAGATATTTACTATAATAATATAACCAATTTATTGTATGCAGCTTTAAGGTGAAAGCGTCAGGGTAGCCCGCGAAATTCAAATTTTCTTACGTTTTTTGCAATTTGCAGGCCAGTGCTAGGTTTTGATTGAAATGTTAGACGCGGGTGTAAGACGTATGTAGTACAACTTATGTACTTACACCCGCGTGCAACATTTAATTAACATACAACCTAGCACTGGCCTGCAAATTGCAAAAAACGGCTACCCTGAAGCAATCACCTTAAGGGCAAAAATGTTTTAGTTATAGGTACATTAATGTAAAGTTTGTTATTTTTTGTAAATTAAATTTCTACTCGTCTCAACCTTTATTTTAATTTGTAAAAACTAGAATTATTGAACATAATGTATATAATGATTCTTTATAATGACCGACAAATAGATACTGTAATCATTAAGGCGAGGATGTTTCTAAACAAAACAGTCTTCTTTTATACTGAATATAAATGTTTAGAGTATATAATAATTATTCATTCATACTATGGAAATAAAAATACCATTCAATTTTCTGTTTAATTTATACATACATCCCTTTTCACCTTCTTACCATTCTTGCCAAGGTACTTTTTTCTATTTTTTTACTTACTCTCCATTTTTTTAAGGTTCAAGTTTAGGGTTCTTCAGTTTTTTTTAATGTTGAGCTCACACCTAATAATATTTAAAAGGAAAGAACCAATATTGGATACTTAAAAATAAGGGGATCATGTAAGTCCAGTGGCGCCTTCAATTATAGGAGGATTGTGATTTCTAATAATCCAAACAATTTCTGTGTAATCCACCAGTATTTAGTTGTAGTCCTACTGATGGAGAATGAGTAGAACTACAACTAATCACTGGTGTATTATAGAGATATTAATTGTTTTATTAAAAAACACAATCCTCCTATTGAGGGCGACCTCCATAAGATAATAGGCTATAACCAGAGATATGAGGAAATAGTAGGAAAAGTAAGAGGACCTAACCTAAAATACGAGGAGGTTACCGAAAAATAGTAGGAAAAATAATAGGATATAACTGGATATATGAGGAAGGCACCGAAAAATAGTAGGAAAAATTGTATGACATAACTGAATATGTGAGGAAGTCACCGAAAAATAGTAGGAAAAATAATAGGATATAACTGGATATATGAGGAAGGCACCGAAAAATAGTAGGAAAAATTGTATGATATAACTGAATATGTGAGGAAGTCACCGAAAAATAGTAGGAAAAATAATAGGATATAACTGGATATATAAGGAAGGCACCGAAAAATAGTTGGAAAAATTGTATGACATAACTGAATATGTGAGGAAGTCACCGAAAAATTGTAGGAAAACTAATAGGATATAACTGGATATATGAGGAAGGCATCGAAAAATAGTAGGTAACTAAAACTAAATCCATGGTGACACATCATCTTAAATACTGTTATCATCAACATCAGTATTATCATCGTTCTTTTTGGTGAATCACTATGCTCCGTCCTTTGAGTGAATTCATCATACTTTAAGCTGAATTCACCTCTTTTATGATTGTCAGTTTTCTCAGTGCAAGAATTTTCATGTAAGCGAAGTCCCGGGTAGAAGCTCCGAGTAGTTAGTTATCTGTAATCAAGATTGTATACGACGAGATCCTATTTCTACTAACCTACTACTGAATCAGAAGTTTTGATATTCAAAACATTCAAATCCCTACAGTTCTGAATAAAACAATCGCAATGTCCATGCTGTATGACACTTCCGACACTGAAGTGTATCCAGCGTCCGCGCGTCGCTGAGAACATGCATTATTCATCGTGTGCCGCACCTGCTCCCGTTTGTAGCCTCTTATAGGTCATCTAAACCTACTTAAGCGTCGTTTACAAAGTAGAAATGCAATACATTTCTTATTCCACCTCCTCGCACAGTATTTACTTCTACAGTCTGGTTTGACTTCGAATCGAATTTGAATGTGTTACACGAAAAAATTTTATTACTTGGTTACGTGTACTTGATAAAGCAGTAACGATGCCAAAGCGAGCATTATGACTCACTTGAAATGTGGTTTTGGTATTTTATGACGTTTCAAACCGCTGTCTAAGTACAGATGCTCTATCAAGCGTATTGCTAATAGATCTGAAATAAGTGAGTTCTCAAAAAATGTGGCAAGAGAATCGGTTGTCTTTAGGTATTTATACTTTGAACTATAATTAAGGCACGCCACTGAAATCAGTATAATAACAATTCCTGCCCATCCTCGTTAATTTTCTAGGATTCTGGCTCAAAACAAACATCTTATTGTAATAGAAAAGACCGTCAACCAATCATTCCCATAAGCTTTGCCCCAATTTCCTGGCATTGTCCCTGCTAAAATACTAAATCCTATTGCAGTTTACTTGAACTTACTGGTTCGATCCCCGATATAAGGAGATGTATTTGGCGCTTTTCCAGCTGGTGACATACATTTAACTTGCACACAAGCACCGGCTTCTCTTCACTCACATGAATAACGAGGACTAAAACAGTAATATTATTTACAGTACAGTACGCAGTGTGTGTTTAAATCTTAAAGAGCATTTTCAACCGACGAAAAAAAACGGAGGAGGTTCTCAATTCGACGCGTATATATAAGGTGCATCTGTTCATACAAGAAATATTTTAGGAGGTACACCTGTAGGTGGTAAAGAAGCTATAGCAACTAAAAAATAATTTTTCGAAGCGTTTTTTTTTTAATTTATTATTTATACATTTTTTGACGCACATAAGAAATACTGGCTCCTTCTTATTTTTTACGGCACGAGACACCGCGGCCATGCTCGTGCCGCCCGGTAGTCGCCCTCGCAGCGTCAGGCGGGCCATTCATAGAATTTGGAGTAAAGGTTTTATGAAAAACGTCTCAAGTAGTTTTAAAATTATAATAATTACGAAAATTCAAAAACGTTTAGGTAAAAAGTTTCTTTTGCTTCTATAGCTTCTTTACCACCTACAGGTGTACCCCTTAAAATATTTCGTGTATGAATAGATACACCTTATATATATATTTTTTTTAAATGTATGACCACGCGTAACTTTTTACATAGTGGTCCGATTGTGATAGTTTTTTTTATTGGATAGGGTATACCTTTCTAAGTATTATTAGTACATTAAAGCTACAAAAAATATAAAATAAAACTTTTTAATAAAAAATTAAACCGCTGAAAAAACTGAAAAGCATAAAATAATAAACCTTAAAATTTTGAGTCGGTGCTGAAAAATTAATGAACAAAGATCACTCAAAGCACCGACTCATAATTTTAAGGTTTATTATTTTATGCTTTTCAGTTTTTTCGGCGGTTTAATTTTAGGTACAATGGTTGGAAGCTAATATTAGAAAGAATGAGGGAAGGTTCACCATCAATGTGGAACTAGTAGCATATTGAAAAACTTTAGCTAAAAAACTTTTTAACAAAAAATTAAACCGCCGAAAACTGAAAAGCATAAAATAATAAACCTTAAAATTATGAGTCGGCGCTTTGAGTGATCCTTGTTCATTGATTTTTCAGCGCCGACTCAAAATTTTAAGGTTTATTATTTTATGCTTTTCAGTTTTCTGCGGTTTAATTTTTTGTTAAAAAGTTTTTATTTTATATTTTTTTCGTGGCTTTAATTTACTAATAATACTTGGCAAGGTATACCCTATGCAACACAAAAAGAATTATCAAAATCGGACTACTCTGTATAAAGTTATGCGTGGTTATACATTACAATCAGTGAGTGAACAATCAATCATCCCCTGTTTTCCGACCCTTAGGGTTCGATTTTGTTTTCCAAATTTATATGAGACCACTTTGGGAGTATACCCTTTCCAATAGAAGAAGAATTGTCACAATCGGACCACTATGTAAAAAGTTATGCGTGGTCATACATAAAAAAAAAAAAAAAAATATACGCGTCGAATTGATAACCTCCTCCGTTCTTTTTCGTCGGTTGAAAAGTCGAAAGCAAGCCAGAAAAGATTGCAGAGGCGCACTTCCTGTTTTACTTTTCCTGAACCAACATTAGATGGCATAGAATCAAAAATCTTTGAGCACTCTAACTTTTTTTTTTTTTCTTGATGGGAAATCATCAAATGACTTCTCCCGCTCTGGGCGGAGCGGGAGGGCGTATCAGACTTTTACTGACTTTAACTCACCCGTGTGCCATCAGTTGCCCATATGCCAGGGTCACGGTATCTCTTTCGAACAATCACGCGACCCCGGCAGGCATCGGTCTTAGCAGACCCCTTCAGCGCTGCTGACATCTCTTTGAGGCGCGCGTGGCACTACGCGCCGTCGACCCAAGCTTGGTCCTTACCGGGCGGCGAGCTACCCATTGCTCGCCGCCCGCAAGCTCGCACCTACGGTGGCCGGGAGTCCGCTATTGACTCCCGACGCCCGGGGCGTCTCCTCCTGCGGTGGCTAGGGCCGTGAGGGCGCAGTGACAGCCACTCCCTCACGCACCCCGCCTCCTCCTTTGCGACCATTACTGCTTCGCAGAAGGAGGTGACGGCTTCCCATGCCCTCTCGCTCCGTACCATGGCTCGTACCAGGGCCGGACGCGAGAGGTCGCCGCCGCCGATCGCCTCCACGAGGACACGGCGGTGTTCCGCCCAGGCAGGGCACACTTCCACCGTATGCTCCACCGTGTCCTCTAGACGATCCTCAGAATGGAAACACCCGGGCGTATCCTCCCGCTTTATCCTGAACAAGAACCCACCGAAGCACCCATGCCCGGTGAGAACCTGCGTCAGGCGGAATGTGAGGACGCCGTGGCGCCTCTCTATCCACTCCTCAAAGAGGGGACTTACCACCGCAATTGTGGCATGCCCAGCGCTGGGTTGCGACAGTCGTACCCGCCATGTCGCCATGAGATCACACCGGAGCTCTGTCCGCCGTGCCGCGATTTTTCGCGGCAGCGGAGTTTCGCCCTGGCGTTTCGCCTCCTCGCGCCACTCCCACATGTCCGCGAGGACCTTTGCCTCCAGATCCCATGGCGGCACTCCGGCAAGGAGGCTTGCCACCTCGCACGAGATCGTGCGGTATCCTTGGATTAACCGGATGGCAATCACCCTCTGGGCTGCACTCAACCGGCGCGCTGGGCGTAACCTCAATGAGGGCGCCCACACCGGTGCCCCGTAAAGGGCCATGGACCGCAGGACCCCCGTGTAGAGCCTCCGGCAGGAGGCGTTTGGACCCCCCAGATTGGGCAGGAGCCGCTTTAAGGCAGCCCCAGCCCGCTCCAGTCTGGGAGCCAAACGTCGGAATACTCGACGAAGTTCCACCGGCTGTCGAGGACAAGTCCCAGGTACTTCATCGTCAACTCGACGCCGATGTGAACCCCTCCTACCGTGAGTCGGGAACCCGCAGGAGGCGCGTTCCGAGGACCATGAAAGCCCATGGCCTCGGACTTGTGCAAGGCCACCTCGAGTCCCAAATGCCGGATCCTATCGACGATTGTTGCAACAGCAATCTAACTTTCACCCTAAAGTAGTTAAATGTACAGATTTTTATTTTTCGCAAATGATTGCATTACTTGGCGCAGATGTCTTTCAATTTTTATAAACGCAATTTAAAAATTCACCATTTAGTAAGTGTTCTCAAAATATATTTAAATATTTAATTCCCGCACTAAACGCTGAATCGATACCGTAATTGCTTAAGATACTTTCAGGCAAAATTTGAATAATTTTGAGGGATATTGCTATTTTTTTGCTTCAAGTGTTAGAAAACATGTCAATAATGCAACGAACTGTCAAAATGAAAGCCACTGCCACTGCTAGTGTGTTACGAAATTACCTTGTTGGTCTATATTTGTAAATGAGAATAAGATACTCAGAGCCTCGGTAGTCAACAGATGGCGAGTAAATGGAAATTCCTTGCCCGAGCAACCTCTGAATTAATTCAATAAGTTGGGTCACCTTACTTAATTAAATTTGCTTAAAACTCATCTCTTTAATTACCTTTCTGTAATTCGATTTTGAAAGGCAATTACAGAGAGTTCTAAGTTAAAGCTTTTATCATTTCACCCGTAAGACGTCGACCGCTGGACATTGGTCCCTGCCTAAGGGGTGAGGGGGGTTCGCCGTAACCAGCACACTTAGCAGGCGGTTTGGCGATCATCGCTGTATGGTGGTAAAATCCATAGAGAACGCTGCTGTTTATTCTCTAGTAAGTTCCCTTAGTCGCCTTCTACGACAACTTCGGCAAGAAATAAGGTACAAGTTGGCAGCCGACTGCACGCAGCAGCAGCAGACGACATGTCGTCGCTTCATGTCGTCACGACACGTCGTTGCGTCATGTCGCTGCAGTCATGATTTCGAACCCGACTGCAGACGGCAACAGCAGATGACATCCAGTTGGTTCCGAGTGCTCCGTGAAACAAGATGTCTGACGTGTTTGAGAATAGTGATCGTATTTTTTTATATCTTTTATTAGAAGAGGAAGAAGACGATAATGACTTGTTTTTATTATACAGAAAAAGACGAAAAGCCACACGTCCTATGCTTAAATGCAGAGCAAGTTTTAGTGGACGCCAACGAGCAAGTTTTTGTGAGATGCATCGTACAGTGCAGGATGTTGGGCAACCAGGTTTATGAGTTTATCTTCTTCAGAATCGGAAAAATTCATTTTGAAAAGAAACACGCTCGACGTGTCGTCAGCGGCACTACTGATCTGCGGTAGGACGACACTGCCGTCAGCCGCTCGACGACGCGTCGCTAGCTTCATGTCGCTAACTATGCAGGGAATTTCATATAAATACGTAGAAACCAGTAGTGTCACTGCGACACGTCGTTTGCTGCAGCTTCATGTCGTCAGCTACCAACTTGTACCTATAGGATGGTGCTATTTTTACGTCCGGCAACACACGGAAAAGCCAAAGCTCTACGGAAATGGAAAATTTATTTTAAAAAAATGAAAAATTAATTTCATGCTTTCTAAGCATGATACACCTACGAAATTTTCACAAAAAAAAAAACGCCTGCATCTTAATCTACAACGTATATTTAGATCCAAATTTTTACGTGGGTACAAGAGTGTTTTTTTTTTAATTGGAAAGCAAAGAAATAAGTCCCATCTAAGATCATTAGGACCTCGCTGTTCGCAGGGCTATACTATGTTTAAGAATTATCATTGGTGTGATAGTTAAAAATATCTGCAAAACCTAGTACAAAATACCCACTGTCTATTATACAATGATACGAAAAATGCAATAATTTGTCATGGCATCTTAACCAACCTTTTGTTCTGTCTTACAAGAAAAACCTATAATAATATTTATTAAAATAAATAAAATAAACTGTGATGATAAAATCCTATCGGTTTTAAGCTTGCCGTGTTTGTCTCATGTAGGAATTTGACGTAATTTAGCGTTAGATATTTTCGTAGAAACTTTAAATAATCTGTACCGGCAGTTGAGAAGCAAGCGGGAAGCTTACTATTCGCGCAGAAAATTTTTGGCCTTTTAGTGGTAAAAAGTTGTCTGCGAATGTGTAGTTCGCTTTAAAGAGAGCAATCTTACCTCATCAACATATTTCAGCTGTAATAGATTTAAAAACGTTCATATGAAACACACGTTCAATATTTAGACCATGATGGTCACTATTGATCTCGACACAAATATTATGATGGTATTAGGGGTAAGAATGGAGAACGTAACCACGCAAGACGGAATTTTTAAGATTAATAAATATTCAAACTGACACTATAGACTGCCGCACCGCGTCTGTTATTGGACCTCTCTCGGGAGCAAATACTTTCAGAGAAGGATATAATCTGAGACCAACAGAATAAACAAAACAGTTTTATTACTCTCCCTAGTCATTTCATTTTCTTTCTAAAAGATACTGCTTACAAAGTAAGGGGAGATTACAATAGGTAATCCGTTGGTACTTTCACATACCTGGCCAGGTATTTAGTACAAGCAAAATTTACTCAAAGCTGTGAGCTTAGTACTTAGTGTACGAGCTACGCTGTACATTGACCTTAGGTGTAATTGGTACGTTATACTCACTAATGCATTATCATCAATATTGTATAAGTGTGCATTTCTAATACAATAAATAATGATGTAAACTAATTATAAATTAGTAGCAATTAAACCTTTATACCAATCGGTTGTCTACTCATTCAACATTCAACAAAGCATCAACATCAACATAACATATTCACTGTTGGGAGTTACGCCCCAACATTTGGTCCTTCGAGCAACTAAGTGTTGTGTGATTTACATCTTTTACGATCGCGAATCGGTTGGACTGGTCTCTCACAAGCGAGTCGCCCCAGTAACCAATTGAGAAGGCGCATATCGTAGAGGGGAAAAGTTGCACAACACAAGGAAACCAGGAGTGTGGAACGAAAGTCTACGCTCGCAACAGAAGAGTTCATCTTGAAGTCAACAAGAAAACATCAACAACATGTCGTCAGCTGATTTATACCAGAATCAGAACGAACTCTACGACAGCATAAAAAAGATCGGGATAAATATCAAGAAAGATGGTTGGGACAGAAAAAACCCCGACTATTTCAAACGCCGTATGGCAATGTTGGAAAATTTGTGGTCAGATTTCCAATTCAATCATGACCGATTGTCTACGGAAAAAAGTGAAAGTCATCCCTACTTTGCGAATGACTGCTATCGTGTAACGCTGCAGTGCTACAATGAAGTAAAGGAGCTTATTCTTCAACAACACCAACAATTCACGACTCTCGCTCGTTCACCAAGGGAGCAAGCAGTACAAACAAAAACATTGGGAGGCGCAAATCAACAAACAGGAGAAGGTACCTCCCACCAAACAAAACAGGAACAAGAAACCTTGAAGGGTGAGGTGGACGAACAAGCTAGGCATGTCATTCAAGATAGAGAACCATCACCTCCTCCTCAGCAAGAACAACAAAACTGTGTGAAAAAGGATACGGGGTCCAACAGCAAGCTGGACGACATGATGCGCAAACAAACAGCAAATTTCAAAGCCTTCATGAGAGCAGTTGCAAACATACACGTGGAGTTTCTATCCGAAAAATGGGAATTTCAAGATGCTCTGCAAACACTACAGACGCGCTGGTCAGCAATTGACAACCTCCACT
Organism: Aporophyla lueneburgensis; assembly: GCA_932294355.1. Lineage (NCBI taxonomy): Eukaryota > Metazoa > Arthropoda > Insecta > Lepidoptera > Noctuidae > Aporophyla > Aporophyla lueneburgensis. Next base: position 20,762,561 of record OW028749.1, read on the forward strand.
GGGAGATAGAGTGTGAAACCAACGGAGAGAAGATAGTAATGCACGAAGAACGCTACACAAGGTATGAAAACCAGTTTCATGAACTGAAAAAGGCTTTGAATACAAAAATGTGGTCCGGCGCTCATCGTGAGAAAACAACACCGAAGTTAGAGATACCAGTTTTCCACGGTAACTACAACCAGTGGATCCCATTTAAAAATCTTTTCACAGAAGCTATACACAACAACAATTCCCTTTCACCTGCTCAGAAGATGCAGTTTCTGAAGAGTAAAGTGCAAGGAGAAGCAGAACGCTTGATTCAACACCTGCAGATAAGTTCGGACAATTACCTCGTGTGTTGGGATATCCTCAATCACCGATATAATAATGAAAAACTTATCTTCACATCGTACATCAACAGGCTTTTCAATCTGCCAAACATGCAACAGCAATCAATGGCCCAAATAAAGAAAATCCACGACGTCAGCATAGAATGCTTACATGCGATAAGGAATTTAGGAGTGAATATTGACACTTGGGATCCAATTCTTGTACATATTTTAACTCAGAAATTAGACGCAGACACACATTCTGAGTACAATGACTCTCTGAAGAATTGCCGAAACCTACCAATTCTGAAAGATTTGTTAGACTTCCTAGAAGCGAAGTTCACATCGTTGGAAACATCACGTCGCAAACAAGAAAACATTCAAAAACCGAATACAACATCGAGTTCTCATCAAAATCAAGCTAAAAAACAATACAGCAGTAATCAAGCAACTAGCAACAAGAGAATTACGAAATCTTTTCATGCGTCAACATATCAATGCCCTCTTTGCGACGACGAACATGGGCTGTACAGTTGTGCAAGGTTTTTAGAAATGCCGAATCAATTAAAACTTAGCACAGTAACAAAAATGAACATTTGCGTAAATTGCCTGTTCAGCCACAACGGAAAGGCATGTACGTCAACTCACCGATGTCGCAAGTGCGCTGGTCAACATAATACACTGCTACATGATGCATGTATTAAAAACAAAACAGAAAAACAAACAAGTTCTTCTCATGTATCAAAGGATGATGATACTTCGGAGATATTACTAGCGACCGCCGTAGTAAACATAGAAACAGCTGATGGGACCCAAATCAAGTTGCGAGCTCTCATCGATCAAGGGTCTCAGATTTCTTTGATCACGGAACATGCCGCTCAACTTCTCGGAGTCAAGCGCGAGAGATGCAAAGGAGTCATCTTTGGAGTTGGACAGAAGGAAAACCACTGCAAAGGAATAACAACAATTACTTGCAGTTCTGTCTACAACGACTTCAAGTTCCAAACATCTGTCTACATTATGAACAACTTGATCAAGAACTTGCCAAATAAGACCTTCGCAAAACCATCCTGGTCCCACATACAAAACATCCATTTAGCCGACCCAGAGTTCTACAAAAGCCGTCAGGTGGATTTACTATTTGGAGCAGACATTTATTCGCAAATTATGCTAGGTGGAATAATAAAAGGCGATGACGCCACTCAACCTATCGCACAACAAACTCACCTAGGTTGGCTTTTATGCGGTAATGTCAAAACCTTTCACTGCAATGTGGTCATAAATAACCTGGAAGATATCAAACAGTTCTGGGAAACCGAAGACATCACAGATCAATCCAACCTATCGGCGGAAAATGAATCTTGCATTGAATTCTTCAACAAAACTACGCAACGCTTGGAAAATGGGAAATATGAAGTCAGACTGCCAATGAAGAATGAATTTGAGAGCAAACTGGGATCATCAAAGCCAATGGCGATCGCTCAATTCAAAACATTAGAAAGAAAGTTGGAGAAACAAAAACATTTAGCCAAGGCGTATAAAGACTTCATGACTGAATATATTGATCTAGGTCATATGAAGCAATCAACAGTCAGCAACAATACAAACGAGTGTTACCTACCTCACCACGGTGTGCAACGCGCTGAATCAACAACAACAAAGTACAGAGTGGTGTTCAATGCGTCAGCAAAAACATCAACAGGATGCAGTCTGAACGACCTCATGTACAAAGGTCCCAATCTTCAACAGGACCTACAAACATTATTAATGAAATGGAGGCAATACAAGTATGCGTTCACAGCGGACATTGAGAAAATGTTTCGCGCTATTTGGGTGGCCCCTGCAGACCAACATTTACAACAGATTGTGTGGCGGGAAGCTCTGGAAGAACCTATCCGCTCATATCAACTAACAACCGTAACATACGGTACCAAGGCAGCACCGTTCTTAGCCATGATGACGCTCAGGAGATTGGCGAATGATGAACGTGAACAGTTCCCTGAGGCAGCAAAGGTGCTGGAAGAATCATTCTACATGGATGACCTCGTGCATGGAACACATACAATCGAACAAGGAAAGAAATTAATAGCTGACTTGAAACAATTGTTCAAAAATGGAGGGTTTAACCTGCGCAAATGGTCAGCAAACAATCAAGAACTTTTGGAAGATATCTCCGAACAACAAAACATCGACAAAATTGTCTTCAACTTCAAAACTGAAAATACTTTGAAAACGTTAGGCTTGTGCTGGAACTCAAAGGAAGACAAATTCACTTTTCATTGCACAATTTCGAACGTAAACAAGAAACAAACCAAACGCAGCCTACTAGCCGAAATATCTAAACTGTTTGACCCACTAGGCTGGCTGGCTCCCGTATCAACAAAATTGAAATTATTGTTTCAAAAATTATGGGACGGAAACTTAAAATGGGACGACGAAGTGTCCGACGATATACATGCGGAGTGGTGCAAGATACAAGCGGACGTAAGCGCGATAAACGCTTGCGAAATGCCTAGATGGCTTAACTGTGGGGAAAAGCAAGCAATGGAGCTACATGGGTTTAGCGATGCCTCTCTTGATGCATACGCCTGTGTCATCTACGCACGGGTTCACTCATCAACAATACTTGTAGCCGCAAAGTCAAAGATAGTACCACACCGAAAAACAACAACATTACCTAGACTGAAATTGAATGGAGCGCACCTTTTATCACAACTAATGCGCAAAGTCAAACAGTCATTGAATCAATATGAAGTACACGTCTACGGCTGGACTGACTCCATGGTGGTCCTGGGTTGGTTACAAGGAGACCCATCTCGCTGGAAAGCCTACGTGGAAAACAGAGTACGAAGTATTACTGACGTCATACCACGATCGTCATGGAACTACGTCAAAACAAAAGAAAATCCCGCTGACGCCGCAAGCAGAGGCCAATACGCTAATCAGCTGAAAGAAAACAAACTGTGGTGGCAAGGTCCTGGGTGGCTTTCAACATTTGAATTGAAGAACCTGGTCAAGAAGGTCTATACATCAGATCAAGATATTAAAGCAACGGCAAAGAAACAAGTTAATGCAGCCCAAATTAACACAGAAACAACCAACATTATCGAAAATTTATTGCAAAAACATAGCTCTATCAATCGTGTCATTCGAATAGTCGCATGGATACACAGAGCATTGAACTTAAAACTTAGAACATTGCACCCAAAACATCGTGAATTACCAAGTTACCTTACGTTGCAAGAACTGAATAATGCAACTAAGGCGATTGTGAAACAAACCCAGCAAAAGGTATTTGTAACAGAAATGAGTGATTTACGTAAACATGGCAGAGTGGCATCAAATAGCAAGCTATTACCTCTCAGTCCTTACATTGATCAAGAAGGTTTGCTTCGAGTCGGTGGAAGATTAAAAAACGCATCGCTAAGTGAAGAAATGAAGCACCCAATGATCATTCCTTACGACAGCCGGCTAACGCATTTGCTCATCGATCAAGCACACCAGATGACGTTCCATGGAGGACCGCAACTCACTTTGTCGCACCTTCGTCAAAAATACTGGATCATCGGCGGCGTGCGAGTCACGAAGATGCAAGTCAGAAGATGCGTAACGTGCCGAAAAATAAGTCCTACAAAACAACAACAAATCATGGGTGAACTGCCGAGCGCAAGAATAAACCCCGCCCCGCCATTCTACCATACAGGAGTGGACTACACGGGATTCGTCGATATCAAGATGAATAAGGGAAGAGGCGCTAAAACAACAAAAGGTTACATAGCCTTATTTATTTGCATGGTGACAAAAGCAGTACACATAGAGTTGGTCTCCGATCTTACAAGCTCAGCATTTTTGGCAGCCCTACACAGAATGGCAGCAAGGAGAGGTGCTCCCCGCCATTTATACAGCGACAATGGCACTAACTTTGTCGGCGCCAATCGACTCTTAATGGAACAATACGGGGAAATAGAAAACACCTACAGGGATGAACAATTACAGAAGGAAGTTGCCGAAATGTTCATCCAGTGGCACTTCAACGCCCCGGCTTGGCCATCAGCAGGTGGATTATGGGAGCGAGCCGTAAGAAGCTTGAAGCACCACCTCAAACGAGTGGTGGGCGAACAACGGTTAACATTCGAAGAGTTCACAACAATATTAACAAAATTAGAAGCCTGTCTGAACTCCAGACCGCTGTGTACGTTAAGTGAAAATGTGGAAGACCTGGACTGTTTGACGCCAGCGCACTTTCTAACAGGGAGATCAGGATTGACTGTAATTGAAACAAGAGAAGACGCCCGAACAAGATGGGATCTGACAAAAAAGATATACACAGACATTTGGAAGAAGTGGAAAAATGAATATTTATGTCAGCTGTTATCAAGAACAAAGTGGCAGAAGCATCAGCACAACTTGAAGGTTGGTGACTTGGTTGTTGTCCATGACGACCAGCGGCCTGCTGGAAAATGGTTAATGGGCAGAGTAACAGACCTACATGCAGGAGACGACGGTTATGTTCGTGTCGTCACCCTAAAAACAAGAAACGGCACCATGAAGAGACCTATAACAAAGTTGTCTATTTTACCAATAGACAGCGAGGAAAACGTTAAACAATCCAAGACCGACAAAGAAAACAAAGATCAAACAAATGAGAATACAGCAAAACGTCAGCAAACTGCAGTTACAAGCAAAATCAACTTTATCGGATTAGTGATGACCCTGCTATACCTACTGAGTCCAGCAACTGCGGCAACGAATACAACAAACTTTACCGAATTGCAACAAGGCTTATACTTCGATAAAACAAGCAACATGAAATTGATTCGCGACGAGTGGAAGATAGTTGTTTACTACGACGTCAAACCCTACTGGCATGGAACAGCAGTGTTCAACAAATTCAACGATCATCTCGAAAACATATGTTCAACTATAAAACAAAAAACTCAATGCGAAATAATTGCATTACAACTGCGTCACGCGTTCGCGGAACTCGAACACTACAATCATATGTTGCTGAATCCGCAAGGTCGGGTGAATATGAGAAGCAAACGCGGCCTTATCAACGGTGTCGGGTCGATCGCACGTTCCCTGTTCGGAGTATTGGATGACCAATTTGCCGAACAATATCAACGGGACATAGAACTCATCAAACAAAATGAAAAACATCTAGCTCTATTATCTAAAAATCAGACATCTATAATAGAAGCCGAATATAATATACTTAGGAGATCGGAAGAAACAATTGAAAAACAATACAAGTTATTCAATCAACATCTGCTAAACCTAGACAAGATAACAAGCAACCTTCAGCATGAGATTGAGTCTCAAGAATTATCAATCGAGTTTGTGATGTCCGCTATCTCTGCAAACAGCTTTATAGAACATTTAAGAAACGTTCAAGAGATTCTGTTGGACACCGTAACAAACATTTACAACGGCAAGATGAACTTACACCTCATTGCGCCAGAACAACTAAAGGACGAACTGAACGTGATATCAAGTCAGCTGTCAAACGATGTAGCACTTCCTATCACCAACATCCAAGAAGATCTGTTCCACTTGTATCATCTTCTACAAGTGAAGGCGAAAATGTCAGAAAGGTATCTCATCATTGAGATACGGATGCCGTTAATTAGCCGAGAACACTATGAAGTTTACAACATCATACCTGTCCCAAAAAGACTCGGTGAAGAGATGGTCACCCTACTGCCCATTGCAGAAATACTAGCAATCAACATACATAAGGATTCTTATGTCCCAATGAGTGTAACTGACCTACACGAATGCATGCACTTCGACAGTACGACTCTGTTGTGCCACATGAGGACACCAGTATACCACATGAAGTCTGACGAGAGTCTCTGCAAGAGGAACAAAGGTTCGCCTGACTGTAAAACCAAAAGGGAGACCTGTCGAAACATATGGTCGGCACTTAGCAACATAAACAGTTACTTATACTTTTATTGTCACGTTTTCAAAATACGCGTCATATGTGGGAATCAAATTTCAACAGAAACACTTAGCAACGCAGGGGTAATGACACTCGGAAGTGACTGCACTATCAACAGTGAGAACTTCACTGTTCATGCGCAAAGACAATCAATGGACACAATTAAGGCCCAAGTCGAGGAAATCACAATGGTAATTCCTCCAATCAATCGGATCATCAATCTTTCCGTACCAGTTTCAAAACTTGAACCAGACAGTGAGACATTTCTGGAGCACAGCACACTAATGCGAGATCTGGGAAAACAAATAGAACAGATGAAGGCCGCAACAGCAGAAGATCTTCTGTCAGATCGAGCAACATACCATGATGTTCACCAATATGTTGTCTTATATATATTGACAGCAGCAGCAGCGATAGCAGGCGCGATATATGCCTACCACCGACTGAAGAAACATTGCAGGAAGCAACAGATACCTGAGGCACCACCTGTTCCTAATCCAGCACCTCGAAGGAGGTCGACTGCAAGCATCGGGGACAATGTTGTATTTGACGTCACAGACAACAGCGGTGTAGCGCACTTATCAAGTTCACGCACCCTGAACAAAGCAACGTCACCTTAGTAATAGTCTTTAATGACACTCGGAAGTGACTGCACTATCAACAGTGAGAACTTTACTGTTCATTTCTTTTTGATCTTATTTTTTACATTATGTTATTTTGAATTATATTCCTTTCCTTTCAATTTTATATTATCACACAACATTTTCAATTGTTACATTTTGTGAGGGGGCAATATGTACGAGCTACGCTGTACATTGACCTTAGGTGTAATTGGTACGTTATACTCACTAATGCATTATCATCAATATTGTATAAGTGTGCATTTCTAATACAATAAATAATGATGTAAACTAATTATAAATTAGTAGCAATTTAACCTTTATACCAATCGGTTGTCTACTCATTCAACATTCAACAAAGCATCAACATCAACATAACATACAGACTGTAAGGGTAAACACCGTTGTCACTTAACCCATGGGTAATTTGACTTAAATATAAAATAACAGAGCGAGTTAAAAAAATAAAAAAAAATATTTTCCTAAAAAGGTTTAGAACAGATTTTATCCCAGACCGCCCGCAAATTCATGGATATGCGCATCAGTGACGTAATCACTACAACGATCGCCAGGCGTTCCGTCCACACAACACATTTCAAAAGTTAATCACAATTTTATGTACAGTTTAATTAAAAATTAAATTAAATTTACACTGACTTAATAAAATATCAACACTTACCGACCTACATTAACCTCAACACGTGTTCAAAATGGGTTCCCCGTCCAACATTCTGTTGTTATCGAGGTTATTGATAAGCCACTGCGAAAATACCATCCGTGGTATGCGATCGTTATCATTTAGTTCTTGGACCGGCTGAAATGATATGGATGTTGACGATCGATGAGGAGAGTATTGTCCATAGTGTCCAGTGGAAAACATTGAAAATTGAACCGCCGCCACAGTGAACTGGCCGTAGGTACGTTGCGCGCCGCCATCCAACATCGTTTCACGGTTTGGCACAGGTTGTGTCCAGTCCAGGGAACAATTCTGCGTACATCCTACGCGCCCCGTTCAAATTATTACCCGCAATGGCGTAAAGCCGAACCATTTCGGTTCACTGTTCATTTGTGTAAGACATTGTAACACACTCAATTCACGCGCGAGAAATGAGCGACGGACGCTAAGACGCGGCGTTACGTGCGATCGCTAGCGAGACTGCCAGCTGACTGACTGCGGGGTCGCGACCCGTGTCGGCGTCGCATCGTACTACGCGGTGTCATTCCTGAAGTTTGTTGCCCTCGCGCATAGGGTGAAATATTCTTGTGGAAAAATGCAGATTTTCTTTAAAAAAAAAAGTTGTTTTTTTTTCATTGATTTTACGTTCTATTAACGAAACCAAATCACTGGTTTCAAGGATAACGGTGTTTACACTAACACCCAGTATTCACTGTTGGGAGTTACGCCCCAACACTTAGTATCTCTGACCTTTCTTTTATGGCGACCTTTTGTCCTGAATTTGTGTGTAACAAAGCAAACACAGCTGAAAATAATAAAGCCGTTGGGAATAAAAGAAAAACAATCTGGTAAAAGTACCAACGTATGCGTATACTGCAAAATGCAAAAGAAAACTTGAAAAATAGAGCATAAGGAATTCCATATCACAAAGTCCAGCAGTGCTATTCTGTAACCATCTCACCGGGTGAAGTGAGCGTGGAGTGAGCTATCAGTGTCATTCCACCTGATGCTAGGGATGACCAACTATCATAATTATTTACAATCATAATCGAGATTTAGATACCTAATGTTCTTATGCTAATTCTATTGATTATTTTTATAAGGATTTCAAAGCTAGCATAGTGCCTAAAAAATCCTACTGTTTCGGGAAGTTTTTCAAATGAAATAGCGAAACAGAAATTCAGACAAACGCATTGTTGTTTTTTTTTTCTAGTTTTTCCTCGACTAGCCCTTTATTGCCTGACGCACAAGTGCATTAATTGTTCGTGCGTTGAATATAGTAAGACATACCTATGTACATGTATAAGATAGCTACAACAGAAAATGCGAATTGACATTGTCAGTTATTATGAACCCACTGTAAACTGATTAAAATGAAATACGTTAATGCAATCACATGGCCTAATCGCGATGTGTCTTGGAGAAGCGATTGTAGATTGACTCGAGTAAGGCGCTCCACCCACTGCACCGCGCCCCGTCGCGTAGCGCGGGATGGCAGATTTTACCATTGTATGCAGGTATCTCAATTTAAATAGAAATCACGCCTAGCACAACACACTGCCGACGCGGAAATTCGCGGGAAGGCGCCTCGTGCGTTATACGTTGCTCCGCGCACCGCGGCGGGACGCATCTTCAGTGGGTGAACCGCCTTAAGATTGTGTAATGTTCTTTGGCGTTGTTACTAACCCAATTCTATAAAAAAAAGATGAAAGAACCTGGCCGTGCCTGGCTGACGGAGCATAGAATTCAATCTCACACATACTATGTGGGAACGGGAACTCACATCTAGGCACTGTCATATTCATATTGACATTTGTTTTTTTTATTATGTAGGTATCGTCACGTATGCGCGCTAATAGCATTAGGAAAATGCAATACTAACGTCCAAAATGTGCAGACTAACACTTTATTGTAGATAAACATATACTTACTTACTTATGTCGTTGTTATCAATAAAAAGAATATTCATCAAATGGTCACCATCTTGAAAATATTATGTTAAAATTCAACAGTTCCAAACGGTCACCCGCGTGCTCGCAAGGTGTAGTGATGTTACCATGACAACGGCATTGCGAGGATCGCGTGATCAAGCCGCGCATGCGCGCTAGACAATGTCATCAATAGGTATAAACTTTTTTTTTGTTCGCCTTGTGCAGACGCCATTTCGTATTCGGTTTAGAGAATAATTAGTACGCAGGGATTTATTTCAATTCTTGTAGATATGTAGGTACCTATCTAAATACAACAGTTTTTATACATGTATAATGTCAGTTTAGTACCTACACTTTGATGTCAACAATTAATCCGCTTTTTAGGGTTCCGTTGCCAAATGGCAAAAAACGGAACCCTTTAAATAGATTCGTCATGTCTGTCTGTCTGTCCGTCCGTATGTCACAGCCACTTTTCTCCGAAACTATAAGAGCTATGCTGTTGAAACTTGGTAAGTAGATGTATTCTGTGAACCACATTATGATTTTCACACTAAAATAGTAAAAAAACAATAAATTTTGGGGTTCCCCATATTTAGAACTGAAACTCAATTTTTTTTTTCGTCAAACCCATACTTGTGGGATATCTATGAATAGATTATCAAAAATGGTATTGAGGTTTCTATTATCATTTTTTCTAAACTGAATAGTTTGCGCGAGAGTCGCTTCCAAAGTGGTAAAATCTGTGTCCCCTCCCCCCTGTAACTTCTAAAATAAGAGAATGAAAAAACTAAAAAAAATATATGATGTACATAACCATGTAAACTTCCACCGAAAATTAGTTTGAACGAGATCTAGTAAGAAGTTTTTTTTTAATACGTCATAAATCGTAAACCGCAATTTACCTTTCATTCAATCAACTCAAATATAAAAATAAATAAAAAATTATTTCATAAACGTAAACCTTATGCATAAACCGAGAATACCTACAGGTTTGTACGAAACCCTCGGTGCGCGAGTCCGACTCGCACTTGGCCGGTTTTTTTAAACTATTTACCTACTTACTGCTCATTTAACCTTTATCGCGTGGTGACACCTGCACGCTAAGAATAGCAATTCCAAGAAGTACCGTACAACTACCTACTACGAATAATCTCGTAGTCTGAGCATTGATTGGTAAGGTAACGATGATGAGATTTAAAATATTATTATTATTAATATTTATTTATTTCAGACTACAAATGAGGTCCATTGTGTTAGTAACAATCTTACTTAGCCTATGTTATCATCATCAGCCATCATTCTCATCAAACTCATTGTCTATAATAATAGAATATTTATCAAATCATCATCTTGATACCTACTAGGTATGTCGCTAACGCTTCAAGTGACTACCGCTTAGCGCGCCTCTGCCCATGTTCACTTCACCGAGAGTACATGCGATGATGCGACGAGAATCGCGTGAAGTGCTCACGCCGCGCAAGCGTACTAGGCCACTAGTTCATCAATGTCATACATTTTTTTTATCTTTGTTTTGATGACCATGTGCTTGTACATATTTAGAGTTCAGACAAAATTATTAGGTACTCATTTATTTCAATGTTTGTAGGTAACCTAAATAGGTTAATTTTTTTTTTTTTTTTTTTTTTTTTTTATTGTTTGTAACCAAATGGTTACAAACAATAAAAAAGAATATTCATCGAATCGTCATCATCTTGATAATAATGTCAAAATTCAATAGTTCAAAACGGTCACCCGCGTGCTTGCGACGTGAAGTGATGTTACCATGACAACGACATTGCGAGCATCGCGTGATCAAGCCGCGCATACGCGCTAGACGCTGTCATCAATAGGTATCTACTTTGTTTTTGATCAATTGTGCAGAAGCCATTTCGTAATCGGATTGAGAGTAATTAGTACGCAAGTATTCAAAACATTCATATAAATGCATGTATACCTACTTAATAATCGTATTATTAATAAAAGAATATTCATCAAATCATCATCATCTTGATACCTACCTACTATGTCAAAAATCAACGTTTCAAACGAAACTCGCGTAGCGCGCCCGCGTGAGACCACTTCACCTTGACTAAATGTGACGAGAATGGCGTGAAGTGTTCACGCCGTGCTAGCGTGTCTCATACGGTGAGCACCGATTGAGTAACGGTTGATGCGGGGTGACAGACGCGCTTGCGCGTTAAGAGCTGTGTGATTGTGAGTTTTTTTTTTTAATTTTTAGCCTTTCAAGTCATTGCTAAAGGCAATGACGTATTCGCAGTTAGAGCCAATGGAGTATATTTTAATATCAATTCCAACCATTGTTGAACTTTTCAAAATTATAAATTATGTTTTCAACAAATGAATATTAGGTACTTACTTGAGAGGTGTGAGATCGAGCATTCGGTGAATCGAGAGGCTTGTAGCTAAATAAAAACAGCCGCACAGTCCGACCGATCCGGCTAAGCTACGCTTGCCTCGGTCGTTCTGTCTATGGGTGACCATCTTTACAAGATCTCGAAGGTCGAAACTCTGACAACCAGTCTTACCAAAGGTGTAACATATTAACAAATAACTAGGTTGTCGGAGTCGGATGGACAGTCATTGCATGTAAAATACCAGTGCATTCAGCTGCAGCCAGTTAAGACTGGAAGCCGACCCCAACACAGTTGGACAAAGGCAGGCAGATGATGAGGTGAGATCGAGAAAGTTCATTAAATTGTGCAATGCAAGTATTCAGTGATTGGTGATATGTTCATTTACATTATGTACATAATACATGTAAATAGCATATAAGTTTTTTTTAAACAGCGTATCATCTAGATAAACGACAGTTCCAAGTTACAAAACCTTATAACAACAATACACAAAATATTTAGACATATCAATAATCTAGTTATGGGTGCTATTGAGACACAAATTGCTTATCTCCCTTGCTAACAAGATTTCAACATTATTCATGTATTTATTTTCGTTTATTTTTGTACTGTAAGGTACACCTCTGCCCAATCCTTCGGGGAAACAAGGCGTGATGTTATGTTTTTGTTTTTTTTTATTTCATAGTATGTGGAAATAAACATTGTATGCAATTACAATAATTATTTTAAGCCGATAGAACTATGTATGTTTTGGTTGCTATAGCCTAATTAAATCTGTTTTCATGTATACCGATTTACACAATGCATCTGTTTCTCATCCCAATTGCAGATGTGCTGCAAGAAATTTCGTGAAGAAATGCGTTTCTGACTGAATTTCTGTTTCGCTTTTTCTTTTGAAAAACTTCCCGAAACAGTAGTAATGTTAAGATAGTTTACTAGCTTTGAAATACGCATAAAATGATCAATAGAATAAGCATAAAAAATATTATCAAAATCTCGATTATGATTGTAAATGTTATGATGGGTCAATCCTACGCACCTTTTCACGGTGAGATTTTTACAGAATCGACATGCAGATCGTAAATCCCCTAACGTTATGTGCTGTCACCGCGACGTTAGTACTTGTTGTGGCGAGCCGCGCCGGTGTGTCCCCGGACCGCAGTATACCCGCAGATTTATACCAGGACTTGAGGCATTCCGCTTCAACTGCATCAAAGACTGGGTCAAAAAGGTTTAGCGCTTTGACGGGGCCCGCTCAAAATTGTCTGTTTTAATAAAGGTAAAGTTAATCTGCAGAAGTAGACGGCCAAAAAGGTTTGTCATTATATCGTCTATGTGGACATACGAAGTCTCTTTGAACAACTGCATACTTGACTATAATTAATTATACGCTGGGAATGTATTTTCTTATGGTAATTAAACGGGTTTACCCCTGGGCAATTAGTCTGGCTGTTCGTCCGTACACTTAAAGCCTCATAATTAAAGACAGTGTTTGCCCACACCACACAACTTACTGAATATTGTATGCGCTGAGTATTCACCGAATTATTTCTCATTTTCTAACCTCGGGGGAAGGTCAATGTGTACATATGACACGTTAGTAGGTATAATTACCCCAATGGGGGGTAATTATACCTACTAACGTGCCTGTAAACAAAACCACTTTGTAAAGATAGTTTTATGTCGACTCTATTTTGACCAACAAGGTTAGTTAGCATTAAATATTAACAAGGGAACACAACTTGAGTTCTTTTTGTTCCTCCGTAACGAGAATCCAATTTAAATGTATATTATAAATAGGAAACTAATGAAGTCAAAGAAGATTTCTTAGACTAACGAATGAAGTGCCATTCTTATAGATGAACTCTCAAAACTCAGCAGACGACGAAAGCTTTGCGTGAAACTTGTTAGTTAAATAAATTCATTTTTGCTGCTCGGCCGCGCATCGTGACTTCTGCGTATAATGCAGGACTGGTCTGCAATAAACGTCGTTGTCAATAACTTTGTCCGATTTATTTAAATTACTGCCGTGTGAAAGTTTGTATTAAAAGTAACCAATAGTAGTGTAGTAGTAGGCTTTACTTGAACGAGAAACTTTTCACGTGAAACAAACACCTTGAAACCGCACGTATTCAATTTTAAATGTTCAAATCATCTTTCATTTATTTTTGGTGCCTTGGTTACAATAATAAGAATCCTAAATTTTATTTGTTGTTGATAATTAATTGACTGCTATTATGCACCTTACGGTCTCGTATGCTAAACATTATCTTTTATTAATATTCAGCATCGTCACGGATTAGGAAATATGGGAAAAAATACACGCGATTATGGTATCTGAATTGCAACACATTTTTGAATGACTCGCTTGACAGTTAGCCAAACAATATTTGTAGGGGTTTGAAGTACCTACTAACACGAGAGGGTCGAAAATTTGAGAAGCTGTTGACAGAATGTGATAGAACTGTCAATGTATTTTATTGTGTACTAGGTTGGCGAGTTAACGATTTGTACCTACTTGTAGCGAATTCCTCAATTGATGTGAAACATGTAATTTTGAAGTGAACTAACAGCCTTACCTTATTATTCAGTGAGTAATAGTTAACCGTTATTCCTGTAACTGTTCTTTAGGTATTCAGTTTTTTTAGTCGCATTTTACAAAACATAATACAATAATAACAGAAACAGATATTTCAGTCTACTACTGGTGTACGTCAATAATAATAATGTAAAAAAATAACGGTTTACTTACTCAAAGCAGAGCCTGACTTGTTTTCAAGACAGCTCTGTTGTGAGTTTTCATAAAACTTCTAATTTTCTACATCTTAATTTTCAGTGCGCGCCATTTAGCGCAAGTACGTACCTACTGACCGAAGTAGATACCTACTTGAAAGTGCGACGCTAAATGGCGCGCACTAAAACTAAAATGTAGATGATCAATAGATTGTTGAGGTCTTTGGTGATGCATTTAAACCATGAACTTTAATATTGTTGTACTTGTATAGATTTTTTCTTTTTGTGGTTGGGAAATCATCAAACGACGTCTCCCGCTCTGGATGTAGTGGAAGAGCGTGTCAGACTTTTACTAACTAAAGCCCACCCGAGTTCCTTCAATTCCCTATTCTAGGGCCACGGTAGCTCTTTCGAACAAATCTGGGACCCTGCCAGGCATCGGTCCAGGCGGACCCCTTCAACCCTCTGACATCTTTGATTGACAGGCCTTTTGGTCTAGTGGTTAGTGACCCTGACTGCAATGCCGGAGGTCGTGGGTTCGATTCCCACCCGGGACAAATGGAACCATAACACAAGCTCTGCTTAGCTTGGGACTAGATGGCGTTGTGTGATAGTTGTGGAATATTATTATTATTATATCTCATTCAGGCACGCGTGGAACACAACGCGCCGACGACCCGAACTTGGTCCTTGGCCAGCGGACTGCCGGTCACCGCAGGCGCGCCTACGATGGGCGGCAGTCCGCAATTGACTCCCAACGCCTGAAGCGTCTCCTCCTGCGGCGGCTAGTGCGTGAGGGCGCAGTGACTGCCTCTCCCTTACCCATTCAACTGTCCAACCCGCGCGGCGATTATCTCCCAACTGTCCGGGCATCAAATTTCACTTTCTTTTTTACGACATTGCGAAATTTTTTGCACAAAAACGATTACGACTGAAAAACTACTATAGCTATATTCTAATAATAAATACTCATGGAAAGCTAATAAGATATTGAATTCTAATTGGTAAAAACTAAATTAATCAAACAAAAAGCTAATAAGATATTGAATTCTAATTAGAAAATAAAGTCAGGGATTTCAAAAAAATATCGTATTTATTGTTTATTTCGTGTTTTACAAGAAAAGTATAATAGTTACTATGCAAAATTATTTTTATTATAATAGAACATAATATACCCTTCAAAATGACACCAATATCTAAATATAAGTATTTAGTTTTCTATCAAGAAAAAACAAGATGTACGCTGCCAGACTAGACCTCACAATACGATTTCAAATGCGCAGTGGAAGTGTGATAATCGTGGGGCTCTAGAGACAAGAGTGGCGAGCGAAACTAGTCCACCGTACGCGGAGCAGACAAAATATAAGAGAACAACTCACCTACAATACAACAAAAGAACTTACCTGTTGGTTGAAGGACACTGCTCTGGTGCCAACCTGGAGTTATGTATGTAAGTGAGTGTATATGTATTGTGTTGTGACGTTATAAGTATTCTCCAGTTTACAATCCGCTGCAATAAAGGCTGGAGGCAATCACAGCATGCGGTCTTCAAATCACTCGTTCCCAATAGCGTCACTTGCACTTAACCTTCAAAGTTCTTCAATGTCAAGTAATATCTAAATTCAACCCGTATTTATTCACCAAGATAGGGGTTATTAACACAAACAACTGGGTCATGACCCATTGTCTACCAAAACGACCGGGGTAAGGGATTACTTTACAAAAGATCGCGAGATACCACCCGGCGACGTGTTCCCTTTTTTCCCACCAAAAACCAAAAAGAAGTGTCAAGTGTCGAAATCAAACTGTCAAGTCAGATGTCATTCCGTTCGATGGCGCGTTCCGAAACTACTTTAAACGGGGCTAAACATCTACCCCCCCCGGACGGGCCTTCCCGTCCGCTAATCACTTGGCAATCCCGACAAGGTTGCGTTTTATCAGTCCACCTGACGCGCTGCTGGAGGATGTGCAAATACTCCAAGCTCCAACGCTTCCGAAAACTCTGAGCGAGCTGCTGCACCAACTGAAACTGCGATAGCCAATTTTGGCTCACATCGACAAAAAGGTGCTCCGGCAGGGCGACAAGTGGCTGTCAAATCAAAAAAAAAAAAATGGCCCGGGGTCAGGGCCTCCAAGTCGTTCGAGTACGAAGACAGCGGGCACAATGGACGCGAGTTCAATACAGCTTCAAAACGGCAAAATACCGTAGCTAACTCCTTAAAGGTAAGAACGGTGTCTCCCAATAATCTGCGCCAGAGTCCCTGTGCCGCTTTCACCGCGGCCTCAAAAATACCCCCCAATGGGGGCAGGCTGGCGGGTCAAAACAATAACAAACAACAAAAACAACCAAACAACAATAACAACCAAACAGCAACAACAATTTAACCAAATGGCCCTCCTTAGGCAACAAAAGGGGGTGACGGGCCCCATAAGGAAGGCTAGAGTGACTCAACCGTCAATAACCAAACAACATAAGACCCGTATCGTCCAAAAGGGGGTTCAACTTACTAACGGCTCCCGACAATTTCCAAAACTCTCGTTGCAGAATGGCCAACAGCGCATTGCAACCGGCATGCGAGTTCATAATGTGACGATCAGTCACCAACAATTTAACAACAACAAACAACAATTCAACAATTTGTCGAGGGAGCTAAATCGACTCAACAAAAAATCAGGGTCCTTCGTTCCAACAGCGAGCACCTTGAGCCCGGGCAAAGGACCCGACATCAAGACTGGCGATCGAGGCCAATCATCCTCGGGGTGAGTCAGCCAGACTGGTTCCCACCATAGGGGGTGAGCAATCAAGCGGGGTGCCATGCACCCACGTGAGGCCACGGCGCCTGGGTTCAAATCTCCAGGCACGTGCCTCCAAATCAAAGGCGTTTCAAAATTTTGAATCTGGGACTCTCGGTTCGCAACAAAGACCTCCAAAGAGTGGACGGACGTCTTCAACCAACACAAAACAATTTGACTGTCCGTCCAGGCGTAAGAAGCCCGAATGTCCACAGTTCCACCCAAAGTGTGAGCAACGTGGTTCAATAGACGCACAAGAAGCGCCGCCCTTGACAATTCTACTTAGGGATGGTCAGTGCCGTCCGGAGGGGGGCCACTTTGCTCTTGGCCAAGACCAGTGACAACTTCAACTGGCCTGTCGCGCTAACGGTGCGTAGACAAACAACAGCTGCATAACCGTGCGAAGACGCATCACAAACAAGGGTAGCAGTGTAGCTCCCAGCGGGGAGGATAGCGCGGGGTAACACGACCTCGTTGACTGCAGGGAGTGCGGATACAAATTGGAGCCAATCTTCCAACAGGGTTTCCCGAATTGGCTCGTCCCAGCCAAGTCCCGCAGTCCAAAGGCGCTCAAGAAAACAATTTTGCCCAAAACAATACAAACAAACAACAAAACAATAGACAAAAGGCAACCCTGGGCTCCCATGTCCATAATGACACTGACCACAACAGAGTCCCCCGTGAGCCCCCAGACCTGACCGATGCCGTTGGCAACAAAACCGTGTCGATCTGAGGGCTACCTTAGCAGGGGCAGGCGCCAATGTCCTAACAATGCCTGGGCGGCAACCGATCGCCGCACCCAGGCCCAAGTCTTTCCCGACGAGGATGGAATTCAAATTCCTCGTACGCGCGGTGTCCCGAGCCACGCGCCATCGCTGGATGGGCATATCCCACCGGAGGTCTGAATGGCGGGGGGCGTGACACCAACCGCGGACGTTCCGCCAAAGGAGGGGAGGGCAGGCGGTGCTGGTCTGGCCAGCGCTGCCTAGCAACAATTGCGTAATCGCCTTTACGCGGGGAGACCAAATGGCGGTCGCGCGGCTCCCGATCAACTTGCGCGGGGGGTGGAGTGCGGCGCTCAAAATTGCGGGCCTGTCCCCGGTTCTGAACCGGCGAGGCAGAAGCCCGGTGACCGACTCCATGATACCCCCCGTACGCGAACCTTCATCAGAGGCTGGTCTGCCAGCGTGGTTCGCGTTAGCGCACAATATGTCCAAATGGGACCCCCCACAAATTCTACAAGGGCGGGGGTTGGGGCAGTCCCGATGGAAGTGAGCCCCCAAACAAGAGAAGCACATGCGGCGTGCATTGGCAATTCGGCGGCGGGCACTCACGTGCAACTTCAAAAAGGCCGCGCAAGTTGCCATGCCATGCCCCGTGTCCCTACAAAACTCACAACCAGGACGACTCTGGGTGCCAGCAAAACGAGCGGCGGGGCGACCATCAACAGGCCCGCGAGCCCTAGTCCGTCCCTGGTCTCGTGGCCGGGAAGACGGCTGGCATGACTCAGTGGCAACGCCAGAGTTGTCCACATACCGACACTCATCCTCCAAAAATTGGACGAGGTCATCAAATGGGGGGAGATGTGTGACACTATCCCCACCATACTTTTGCTCGAAACGAGCCCTCAAATTGGCAAGAAGCCGTTGCAGCACAACGTGCACCAAAAGGTAAGACCAATGGTCCACCGGCAAGTCCAATTGCTTTAAAGCGTTGGTCACTGCCACCAACGGGTTCAACAGGTCAGTACGCAATGCTGACAATCCAGTAATGACCGGTAACCCCAAAATCAATTCAATATGAACGTCAGCCAAACAACGTTTATTTTGGTACCGCCGGGTGAGTAGCTCCACAGCGGTAGGGTAGGCTGAGTCAGTCAACGACAGATGCTGTACCAAGGCTCGGGCCTCACCTTCTAGGACAGAAAACAACGGGTCTGAGGACCGAGCGTGCATCAACCAAACTTTCAAACAGGTTTTGGAAACCTAACCAGTGGTCCAGACGACCGTCAAAGTGTGGCAGTTCCAAAGTAGGCAGTCTACTCAATAGTCCGGTACCTGAAACAACCGAGGTCTCCGGTTTGACCTGGACAGGTGTCCGGCTCTCCAATATTTCCCGAGCACGTTGACCAATGACATCCCCCAGGTCCAAGATCTGGTCATAGTCAGCAAGGACCTTGTCACGTGCTGCCTGATCCAGCACTTCCAGAGCCACATCACAAATGTACTCGTTGTAGCGAGTAAGCAGAGCATCAACGTTGCCGAGTCTCACGTTCAACTGCTCGAACCGAGCCAGAGTGACCGCTTCAAGATCCGGGCACTCAGCGGTTGCTGCAGCTGAAGTGAACCACCGTAGCTGTGTGGTCAATCCACTGATTGCCTCTCTCACCGCTTTGTGTGCCATTGCACAAACAATACAATTCAAATAAACCAAATAATTAAATAATCAAATAACAAAGTTCAATCAATCAATTACAAAATAACTACAAGCAAACAATCAAACTACCAAACTGACTAATCAGCAACTCAAGAAATAACAATATATTGGTTTCAATTCAATTCAATAATAAACTTTTATTTTAATTCAAACCCAATATCAACGTTCAAAATTCTATTTCATATTCAATTCAAATATTCAAATTCTATCCAATTCCAAATGTTAATTTCACAAACCACTGTGTCAAAGGTACAACAATAATAAACCTTTATTCCAATTCAAAACAATGGTAATACTCAAAAATGCCAATTTCAACAAAACTACCATATTGATGGTACAAAACTCAATATTTTAATGTCTTCCTGACATTCAATACAACACAGAGGTCAATTAACAACAACAAGAGGTTATAACAGTAGTGTAGAATTGGGGGTTCTGCATCACTTGCTCGCTGCGCTCGACAAGTGATGCAGAACCCCCAATTATATTTCGATAAATAACCAATGAAATCTTTTTGCGCTATATCGCCGACCTGAGGTTTTGACGCATCCGCTGTGCTCGATTTATAATTTACGATGCGTTTTCAATATATACTCTTTTCCTTTAACAGCGTTTAAATAAAAACATTGAGGAAAACGTATTGCATGTTGCATCCAAGGATCGTCATAAATCTCCCAATCTTCTATAACACCTCCACATGAGAAACATGCTGCTTTATCATTTATACTATCGCCACAGTAAAAGAATCCAGCGTCGGCCATTTCCATAACTAATCTTTTCTTTGAATCAGCTGTCGCCCAGTAATAATTAAATGAAAACTCACGCATTTTAAAAGTATTATACATGTCATATCGAGGTTTGTATTTATTTTGACACATGCTTTGTTTTACAGATAAATGCATAATGACATTGTCTAGCTGCAGTCAACAGCTTATAACGATTTGACGACGTTGATGGGATTGGGAGGGATAGGAAACATTTTACCTAAGTAAAGAAATTAAACAAGAAAATGTTTATTTAAAAATTGTATTATCATAGCACCATTTATTTAAACACAATACATTTTTTAAAGCACATACAGAGTCATGATAAACACAACTATACAAATCTTGAGAATGTTTATATTGACTGTGCAGACTTAACAAACTAGGACAACCTTTGTCTTCTAAATTAAATATGTTACTATTACTGTTTTCCAATATATTATGTTTTAACCACACAACTTTTTCTAAACCTTTAACATATACACATTTATCACTTAAAATATCGGCAATATAACTCTGGTAATTGGAATATGGTACAAATCCTTCACGCCAATATATCTTTCTGTTACGTTCAATCCAACTAGCGTGCTTTCTTTCTGATTTCGTCAAATTGTGAAATGGAAAAGGTGGCTTAATTAAAAACCATTGAATTTTTTTATTAGACAAAATAGCGATTTCTTTTATCATAAATTCACCTGTATCTGTCCGAAAACCTTGAATATCTACAATAGCAATCATGACAGCCTTCGTACAGTGTTGCTGAGAGGTTTGTATTCCACTAGTCGATCGTTTATAATCAAACAATATGCAGTTGTTTTATCTGGTATTGGCGTTGAACATTCAATTTCTATTCGTACATCCACTGGACCTGATTTTAGACTATCGTTTTGCCTTGAGCAGTCCAAGATAAAAAGGGGAGCTTTTTCTTTGAAGTCCTTTAGGTCAAGCAATGGGTCTACTGGACAGTTGTAGTAAGACTGACGAAATTTCACATACATTTCGTATATTATACTGTATTTGTTGTCAGGGAACTTTAAACCCATAGGCTCATAAGGATAATATTGTGAATTTAAGAAGAGCGTAACGTTTGTCACGTCACAATGATCGAATAGTGAACTGTCCTTAGTTCTACTATTTTTTCTGTTAGTTTGTAAGCAAAAAATTACATATCTAGGCTTTTCCAATTGTGAAGCAGTCTTAACTGACCAAGAATGTTTTGTGGTTTTAGGTAATAAAGGATATTCATATAAATCCCAATTTCTAAAAGCCATCTGAATGGGTTTATCTCTTTCCAAATGCTTTAAGAGTGTTAATCGTTCTCGATCTGACACTTTTATGTGTGGCACCCTCCATTGAACTCTTTGTATATCTATTTGAAAATTAACAACATCATCAGTAAGAATAACACTGTTTAAGTTAGAGTTAGTTCTGTTCAATATAAGTTCGTGTTTACAATTTATAACGATTTTATTGTAATCCTCTGCAAACCCTAAAATCTTATTTAATGGTATCACAACACTAAAATGCCCTTCACTTTGGAATCCGCTTAAATTCCAACCCCATATTTCAGCAACTTTATTTTCAGCTTCATTTAATGATATGTATGATTTTATTGCTGACGTTATCCCAGAATTTTTTATACGATCTATTTCAATACCATTCATTTCGTACCTGATGTCTTGAAACAAAGACATAACAGGGTTATTAGTGAACGTAACAGTTTTCTTGATCGGATTCCCATCTTTACCGAGCAGCTTTGCTTGGCCTTCGATGTAAATTGAACTGGCCGATGGTAGCACGTAGGTGTCTTGCTGATGAATGGGGATTCTGATTTCATCGTTTTCTCTAAAGCTGTTATTGTAGGGATTATATGAATGTATTTCATAACTTTCGATCGAAGTATCGAAGTGCGGTAATTCAGTAATCTGTAGTATATTCATACTTTAAAACCTAGGGCTCTTAGAAAATCTTTATTTGCTTCAGTCAATTTCTTAACTTTTTTCTTACGTCTATGCACTTTAGCGGTCATTGAGGGAATAAGACGTTTTATTTTCACAGGAGCGTTTTTATAATATAGTATCATTTTATTTTTCTTAAATGAAGGTGTAGTTGAATATTAAATTCTTCACCGAAGTTAATACAATTACCAAATTGATCAACAATCCTAATAGATATAGATGAAATTATATTTTTGTTCACCGGAAAGTAAATAACGTTTCGTGGTATTTCTCTGTACTGATGACAAGGAGCAGTATCAAATACAAATTCATGAATAAAATGAGTTGGTAATCCGTTGCAGTACGAGCTGTGTACAAGATCACATTCGATTCTGATTACAGATAGACAGCTGTTATTGATGGACACATTTGGTCTTGAATTTAACACTGTAAAATATAACAAACCGCACTCGTATTGATCAGATAGATGCAGAGGTGGTTGAAAGTATGACACCAATTCAGATTTGTTTCCGGAGATGGTAACCGTAGTAGACATGCTTGTATACTGGGCTCTTTCAGAAGATTCTGTTTATTTTATTAGGGATAACTACACCAAAAATTATTTAAAAAATGTAAACAGAGATGCCCACAATTGAAAGGATGATCGTGTTGTATATTATCATAATTATAGTGGAGTTTAGAACCTACGTATTTTATAAATTCTTTTGGAGGCTTAAGATTTCCATAACTATCAAAGTACTCAATATAATCATTGTATTTTGCATAGGCTACCCAATGAGAGCCAGGATCTTTAGAACTGTCTAAATTAATAACTCCACATTCTTTTTTAAACGGGCGTTTTGGTAATTGATCTCTCATAAAGACTCCTCTAAAATAGGGAATACTATTCCCATACTTCAAAATGTCAAAGTTAGTTAAGGCTCGTTTGGGTAGCCGATACTTTAGTTTTTTTCATTCGATACAAAAATTCCAAGCCCATTTTTATGTGGTTTAAGTTGTAATCCTTTTCCAATGCAGAGAGCTTCCATTTTTTCATTGTGTCTCTTCGATTCAGCCAACAGCTTTCTAGCCATCTTAAATTCATTAATGGTTTTGGCAATACCAGCTGCACCGCCTGCTATGGCTCCCGCCGCTGATAATCCAGCAAAAATAGGAATCAAAGGTAACAAACCACCAGTTTTTGGTATAGGAATAACACGAGGAAGTTTAATGGATGAATCATTAGCTAATTCTCTGGTTGCGGCCATAGCTAACTCTATTGCCACTTTTTTGCATTTTGGTTTTAATTTTTTCATGTGTCTTTTCGTTTTAATGATAACATTTTTAAATTTATTTTTTAACCCTTTTCCAGATGGAACTTTTTGAGAGCACTTTTTTTTATTTTTTTTTAGGCCAGAACCACTCCTAATTTTTGTAGACATTGCCTTGCTTACTAAGCGTGCCGCGATTTTTTCGCTTGCACTCGCATCGGAGGCAACTGCTTGTTGTTTTGCCATTTTTAACAAAATTAAATCAGCTCTGTGACGATCCTTTAAGTTTGATGATTTGAGATAGGCAATGTCGTGTTCTTTACAATATTCGTCTAATTTATTAATACCTTTATCTCCGCGTGAAAGCCTTTTAATTAATTTTGTACCAGGACCACAATAATTGTAACCTGGTAAGTGTATTTCAAATGGTAAATTGTTTATTAGCCAATTGAGAAGACTACTCTCTCCAATACACATCATAAGACTAATGAATTTGGATTGAACACTTTAATAAATAGGTACATATGGAATTCATCAATGACTTTGTTGTAAAGTTACTAAAGTTATTATTATTTGTTATAATACATTCGATTTATCAATCCAACTGTTTTCAGCAGAAGACAAACCTAACCATTTTACTAAAACCCTGTTTCCTTTTCTTCTAAGGACTTTCTCGACTAGATATACATTGGGATGTTTTGTCTTTTGAAGTTCTTGTGAATAAAATGCTCCTAAAATAGGTTGACCTCTGATTGTATCATCAATTAAATAGGTGATAGGAGTTGTATTTTGTATTTTTCGAATTTTAAATATTTCGGTTGACCAGTTGGGGGTATATCCTTTTTCAAATGTTCCTTTGTACTTACTGATACGTACATAATCACCTACTTTATACTTGCTTCTTATTCTTTCATTTTTTGCCAAACTTAAATACCTTTCTAATATACGTTTTTTGTTAACATCATCCACATTAGCTGGAATTTCATGAATTGTCCGATGGTAAAATGTGATTGTATTTATAAATAACATCATTAAGGGCACCATCTACCCAATTATAGTTGCCTTTTAAACTAAATTCCTTATACAGTTTAGATTTCAATGTTCTGATAAATCGTTCAACTATTGAGGCCTTTTTTGTTGAGAAAGTTGAATAATGGTTAATATGATTAGATTTCATAAGCTTTTGAAATTTATTATTATAAAATTCTGTTCCATTATCCACTAGTTTGTAGATTTTTCGAAACACGTCCTGTAGCCAGTAAAATTTTAAAAGAGTTACATACATCATCTTTGGTTTTACTTTTCAGAGGAAAGGCCCATGCATATTTCGAAAATGTATCTATAACGGTAAGAATAAATCTGTAATTTTTATTTTCTTTTGAAATTGATTGCATATCAATTAAGTCTGCTTGCCACAGGTCATCTATATCTTTCATATTAACATGTCTTCGCGGAAAGTTCACCCTCGCATTTTTATGGATTTCGTTTACCACGTCAGCTTTGCTCATGTTCAGAATTCAGTACTTTTGTCTTGAATTCATGTATAATACTGAATGAAAAGCATATTATTATAACTATTTATTCTTTTATTATGTCAGCTTCTTTTAATTCTTCAACTATCGATAAAATTTCATTGTCATGGTTTGTATTTCCAGCATCTCTTAAAGCAACTAATAGTTTTAATCTCTCAACTAATTCGTTAGGATCATCCCAATATACAAAGTCAGTGTTGTTTTTGTATTTTTTTAGTGTTGGTAAGTTTCCTCCAATTTTAGTGTGATCAAGTTTATTATCGTTTGACGCTTCGGAAAACATTGGTTTGATAATTTCACGATATTTTACTCCTTTATCGCCTCTTATTTGTCCATTAGGATTAAAATCTCTCTTATGAGCATTTGTAGAATGCAACATATCCTTATAGACAAGTTTGTCTTCACTCGAAATTAATTTTAAATCAGGTTTTCTTCGAAGTAAAAGTTCTTTCAGACCAGGAGTTAAATTATAGGCCTTGTCATCGACTTTAATTAAAATCTCATCATTGTCATTTAAACTATCAATTTTAAAAAATGTTACCACTGAATTACCCAACAGTAAAGTTTTGTTTATACTTCTTATTCCAAACGGTACATTTACACCATCATAGATACCGTGGACATCATGACCCTCTAACGAAATTTCTAAATCATCTGGTAATTCCATTTTATTAGACTTTTTAAGTGACTGGGCAGAATTTAGTTTAGGATCGTAGCAGTCTTCAAACTTTGTAGATGAGCTAGTATTGATACTATCCAATTCATTGTTTTCAGAATCAGTGAGCATTGTATTTTCTAAATGTTTGATTTTTTCCATAGATATATTAGAATCAATAAGGGTTTTAAGTGGATCTGTGACAGGTTTTAGCATTTTATCGAGTGACAAGTTCATTGAATGTTCCTGATTCTTCATTTGTTTAATTTTATTCTTTATAGAGTCTACAGACTTCATTAATTCTCTTTTAATATTTTTCTCCATGTTGTAACAACTGAGTGCAACTGAGGAACAAACGATACTAATTTTGTTTTTGTATGTTATTTACTTATATATAAATACCTTCAGTCAAATTTTAAATAAGTATCAAAATTCTGCCTGTACCTTCCATTATTTAATGGTGACTCTTTGTTAATAAGAAGAAATTGATATGGATAACTCCAAACCGTTTTACAAATATCTTTGAACTGATTCCATGATAGATCAGAGTTGACATGTTCTGCATAGATATGCTTTAAGTTTACATCATCTTGTTTAAATATTATAAGAAAATTAGCGTTATCACGTAGCAACTGTTTTGGAATTTTTGAGTAGGTTTGCGATAAGTAAAAGCAATCAATTAGTTTATGTCTACCCATAGAGAAGTAATTACGGATATTTATTTGTTTTTCACATACAACATCATCAAATATAAATACAGAATTTGGTAAAGCTTCACTGGGTGATATGACTTCTTTATTGTCACTGAATTCATTGAAGTTAATCTGAGGTACTTTTCTTAATACTTCACATAAGAAACGATATTTCGGTTGGAACGTAGTTTTCGAATAAAGATAAAGATTTTGAAATTTGAGACCATTCTCATGTAACAATAAACTGATCATAACGTTTGTTTTGCCACAGTTTGAAGGTCCACATATTATACAACGAATCGTATTAGGCAATAAAGCACTGTGTCTTATCTGATGAACTGAGTCTTTGAAATTAATATTATTAACGTTCAGGGATATGGGTTGTTTGATCAACTTCATCTTGTCTATTATTTGTTTTCATTACTTACTATCCTTTATATATGAATATGTGAGCACAGTGTTCAAACAACAGGTTTGAACCTGCATCGTTATAAAGATTATGTTCTCGTGTTACCTGCATTTGTGACTAATGAATAACTCAAAGGAGAATATCTTCTAGGTATGTCAAAGTAATTAAACATTGCACTTCATTGTAGTAGCTGATCGAAGTAGGACCTTACGCTGTTGTTCGCGATTTAAATAATATTTTCAGTCTTAAAGGTAAGTGTTTGAAATAACCAATTAAACAAAATAATAATTGAAATATTGGTTTAGTGTTTATTTGTAAATAGTTTCTTTTTCTTTCAGAATAATGTCTCAAGCACCATCACCATCCTGCAGCCCCAGCATTTTGGACAATGAAAATGTAATTTCAGTAGAACAGGAACAACCTAGATTCCGCGAGGTACTCAATGTTTTTATATTATTTAGGAGTAGGTACATTTTTTTTCTCATGCTGTAATTATTTTTGATATGCTAATTTATTTTTTATTTTACAGTGGAACTCTGATGTTGTCAATGACAATCCTGTTATGAGCTCATTTTTTTACTCCCAGGGTAATTACGAGCCATATTTTGAGGGATTAAAACAGAGTGCTAATATTGAAAAGCTTATCAGTGGAAATAATCAAGCACACACTTCTAAAAAGCCTTCAAAAAAAAGAAAATGCCCATTAGGATCATCACCAACATCATACATTGCTCGCCGAGAGGGAAGCGGTCCTGGTCATCTAATTAAATTAGAAGTGCATAAACTTAAAGGCTCTAAAAATGAAAACTATTATAGTGATAGTGACAATGCATGTATAAGTGTACAATATGTGGTGCGTGAACCTTATGACGAAGTGATGGAAGCAGCAGAGATCCTCATTAAAAAAATTGGGAAAAAGTTAAGTGACACTGAGCAGTTTTAGTTTGTAGTTTGTACTGTCAAAAAATGTATACTTGAGTTAATTAGCCAATTATTATTATATTATTTTGTTACTTATTGTAATATTATTATTTCGATATTTTTGTTATATTATTTTTTTAAACATGTATAGTCAACTGTAAATGTTCCATAAAATCAATATGATGTAAAACAATTAAAAAGATTACATTTATGTTAAAATTAAATAAATATTATGATTGAGTGAAAATTAAATAAATGTTATGATGTTTTTTTTACTACTTATTATAAATAAGAAGTAGTAGGTATAGTATATTAAATTTAAATAGTTATAGTTTGTACTAAAAAAAAGTATACTTGAGTTAATAAGTCCGTAATTATTATACCGTATGTAATATAATTATTATATTTAAAATGTAATAAATAAGTATGTAAAAATAAATAAACAAAATAATAATTATAAATTGTATTTTCTTTTATAAAAATATTTAAAAATGTAATAAAGAAGTATGTAAGATTAAACAAACGAAATAAATTATCTGTATTTAAAATTCTTTATTTCGAGTAACAATGAGACTCATATAGTGTTAGAAGCAATAAAATAATCTTACTTAAATATAATTAATTATATTTTGTTACTATTGTTTTATTACTGTTTCGAGATATGATTGTTTTTATTTTATTATTTTTTAAACATGTATAATCGACTGTAAATGTTCTATTAAATCATTATGTTGTAAAATAATTTTAAGCATTACATTTCTGTTAAAATTAAATAAATGTTATAACTATCACCTATTCTGGAGTTTCATTTGTTTAAATAGGAAGTAGGTAAAGAATATCACATTTAAACACATTTATTTGATTACAAATCATTTATTTTGTATTATAATATTCCAATACATTTAACTTTATTTATTTTTACTTAAATAGACACCTTAAATTAATGCATTGTCATCTTATACAGCAATTAATTAAAACACTGTTTTATGATGCCCCCATGGCAAAGTTTTACAACCATCTTCCATGATTTGTCGCTTATCATCATTCCTACTTAGAACCAGCTTATTAATCTTCTGAGTAAAAATCTTATGATTCTTCGACTTTATAATACACATGTCATCTCTTAGGCATTCATTGTACCATAAAGCTCGTTTATATTTCTTAATATCGAGTTTTTTCACAGCTGATTTTTTTATACCTTTTGCTTTGATAATTGAAGAACTTAGAGAGTCTATACAATACAATTTCGCTCTTAAACCTACAAACTCGGATATTAAATCACCACCCATTTCATCCTTAAAAAAACCTGGTATTTTACAATTTACTTTAGGTATATTAAATTGATTTCCATTTTCGAAGTTGCTCGTATCAAAGTATTTTATATTATTTTTCATGTCCTCATAGAAATCTTCTGTATACAGTAAATACAAAAGGCTATCAGTGTCAGTATAACAAAGTTGAATATTATTATCGTATAAACGTTTCATCACTGAGTAATGAAAACGATACAAATGACTCTTAGCCAATTCCAATATTGAAAAACCAATATAAATTGGTTTATCAAGAACAATTTTCGTTTGTTGTAACTGGATTGCTACTAAAGTATCAGAAAACACAGATAAACTTTTGAAATTTGGTGCACTCACATATTTTTCAGCCCCGCAAGTTTTGTTAGTTTTATTATGAATATCTTTCCATACATTAACCAGTTTTACATCGACTTGTTTTCTTTTGTTTTCGATAGTTTTTCCAAAAATAGAGTTGTTTTGTTTTTTAAAAAAGTCTCTTTCAAAATCGGAAACCGCTCTCTGTCTAAGAGCAGTATTCAACAAGATGTATGGAGCCAAAAATGAAGTTTGTTCAAATGCTAGTATTCTATATATCTTTAGCAAAGTAAGACCATTTTGTATACATTCTTTTAGATGAACATAGTGAATGATATATTTATGTTTATCATACAGATTAGCAATTAGTTTAACATTTTTACTACCTGGTGGAGCGAATTTTTCAACGGCAAATGGTAAATCTGAATGAGAATCGTGAATTTTATAAGGATAACATAAGTCAACTTCTAAAATAAATCCTGTATCACTGTCATTTAAAATATACATTACATTAAAATTATTTATTTCATCTTCATTTAAGAACCTAAAGTTTCGAGTAGGAAGCGGTTGCATCATGGCATGACCATATAAATTTACACAATCAAGATAAATTAAATAGCTGTCAGGTTCCTTATTGTTATAATTTGGAAGATATTTATTATTTGCCTTCGCATATCTTAAAGAACACTGGGCAAGGCCCCCCCTTATACCTTGTTCTAACATTTGGTACATATCAATATCTGAAATTAAGTCTAAATTAATTTTAGTATATAATAACATTGCATCCCAACTCAGCGAGGGAGACGATACATAATAACAAGGATCAAGGTTATAATACTTTAAACTCATTGTTCTAAACTTTTCAAAAACGTCACATAAAAGTAGGACATCGCATTTCAAATATAAGTCTGTGTACTCCCCTAAATTAGAAATATCAAATGCATTCCAGACTTTTAATGCATGATTATAATCTTCATCCGAAATAGATTGAGATGTCAGTTTATTATAAAATTTCGATGAATCAGGCAATTTCGTATCTTTATAACGATCCCATGAATCTATGAAATCATAACAGTATACACCCTTCTTGCAAACTAAATTAAACAAATAATCATCATTAAAAAACTTTCGCAAGTTTTGAAAATCTTCCGTTTTCATCGTTTTTATTAAATTATCTAGACTTGAACTTAAAAAATTAAAAGAATCGATAAATTTTAACTGAGCTACATTTGTTTTATCAATCGGGACGAATTTTGTGAAAGAAATATATTTTTCTTTGTTTCTGGGAATAAGATTTATACGACCGCAAAGAGCTGAAAGTTCTTTTATAAACAAATGACAATCATAACCAGACAGATTATGAAATATTATCGGTATGAATGGACAAGATTTTGCATTTAAATTACATGTATTGTGTGCTGGTCCTCTATACATTCCTGTGAAATGATCATGATCAGCGACAACAAGGTCAGTATCAGAAAATGATTTTTTACATAAGTGACATTGTTTAGCGTTGTTTAAAGACATTTGTTGATCGTTGCTAATTATCATGGGTTTTATCTCTGAAATTAGTCTATGAAGTCTTACTACATCCTGACTAATAGATTTAACGAACTTTTTCGAGCAGTCTGGCCCCCTATATGATCTAAACTCATTTAATTCAGGTTTAGACTGACAAAAAATGTAATATCCATAACAACTTGCCGTATGGACTTGTATATTTTCTATACATGTGGATTTATTTTTGTCTGAATACTCATGTAATAGACTTTCAAAATCACCGTAGATAACAATTGGAACTCTTTGAGTTCTATTCAAATTTGAAAAACAAAGTTTTGAGTTTTCTTCTGGAAGTATAGTTTGAACTCTTGCACAGCTATGATTACATAGTTTTTCTGGTGAATCAAAATACAAAAAACATTCATCACATAAATATATCTTAGACTTATGTTTTGTAAGTTGTCTGTGTACAAGCTTACTAAAACATTTAATCAAGCAAAAATGACTTTTACCGTTGTTATTGAAATAAAGCAAATTTACATGATAAAGTTTTCTCTTTAAAGTTTTATATAAAGGCCCGGTTACATAATAATTCTGTTCCAAACCATAAACATTAACACTTATGTTTGGATTTAAGTCTTCAAATAATTTTATATCGTCTAAACTGGGTGGAAATGTCATGTTTGTAATGTTTAACACTTTAGAATAATGACAATATGATGTAACTCTATTGGGGTTATTTTTTGCTGGGTACAAATATGCTATAATGCTCCAAAGAAAACAATGATTATCTTTATTGACTATGTTTAGGCATGATTTCGTATTTTGAATTCGTTTAGGTAATTCTAAATAAGAACCTGCTCTCAAAGGACTGTATTTAACTAAATTAATTTCTAAATGACTTATCGATTCAATTGTCCAGCCTGACTCACTTAGTTCGAACTCGGAACATTTATTTAAGATTTTTTCTGCAAATGCATGATAAATGGATATTATATCTGTGCTTTGAAGGATAATTACATATCTTGTGTTAAAAGATTTAAGACTAATTTCATCATTTTTAGGTAGCGTGTACAAAATAAATAGTTCGAAATTGACTTTCAAAGAAACGTGTTGTTTTAATAATTCTTTAATTAGATAGCAACATGTGTCTGAAGTTTCATTTAAGAACTTTTCAGGTGTAATAGTAAAACTTTGAGGATTTATTTTGTAACTGATTATTTTGTTTTTAAAAGCACAAGCTATTATACAGACATTTTCAAATTGAGTTTTTATGAGGTTATTAGATTTATGAATGTTGGTTTTTTTGTGAGAAGAATAATTATGAACGTTAATATTACAAGTTTGACAGAAAACCATTTTAAATAATTTTAAAAATGCTTTATTTCTATTTTCGTAGTAAAATTGTATTAATGAGAATAATATTTTATAAATTTTATATTGTATTGTTTTCAATTTTAGATTTTTATTTAGGTTTTTGTTTTGATCTACTAAGTAGACTCTGTAAGAGAACAATACAAAAATTTAAGTGACATGGTTAGTAGACACATACTCAAATAAAAAAATAAATGAAGAGCATACTAAAGTACCTATGTATATTGTGCCCAATATTATAAAGGCTTAAACCAAGTTTAATACTAAAATATTAGTTATGTATAAAGTTACACAATTTAATAAAAGTTAAGTAATGAGTTAAACTTTACGAAAATAAAACAAAATAATAAGAGGATTAAAAAAGAAAGAATAATTATGAACCTTAATATTACAAGTTTGACAGAAAACCATTTTAAATTATTTTAAAAAAGCTTTATTTCTATTTTCGTAGTAAAATTGTATTAATGAGAATAATATTTTTATAAATTTTATATTGTATTGTTTTCAATTTTAGATTTTTATTTAGATTTTTGTTTTGATCTACTAAGTAGACTCTGTAAGAGAACAATGCAAAAATATAAGTGATATGGTTAGTAGACACCTACTCAAATAAAAAAATAAAATTAAGAGCATACTAAAGTACCTATGTATATTATGCCCAATATTATAAAGGCTTAAACCAAGTTTAATACTAAAATATTAATTATGTATAAAGTTAAACAATTTAATAAAAGTTAAGTAATGAGTTAAACTTTACGAAAAAAAAAAACAAAATAATAAGAGGATTAAAAAAGGTTTTGGGGGTACAGAATTGGCTGGATAGAGGCGTAATCCTCTTTAACTGTTGCAACCAACTGAGTTACCGCCTTCCAAGTTGGGCTTACGTCATTTACCGCTGTTTTGAAACAAACCAGTGAATGTTTCCAACGGTCGGTGGTTGTTACGCCCTCTAACTCCTGACTATTTGATATGCGGACCTCAACATAATATTCTCCGCACTTTGTGGGGTTGCTTTGCATGGTATAACCAGAACCGACTCGACGCGTTAGGTAGTTCTTCAGTTTCGACGCCCGAATCGGTTCGCGTTGCTCTTCATCCTGGAAACAAAGAAAAAATAATTCATTATTATATCATCATTATAATCTGCTGATTCATAATGATCACCAGCCCTCTGGTATTATTATATATCATCACAATAGTAATACAACAATATCTTGAGGCTTCCATAATCTTCATCGATTTATGTCGGTCTCAAACATTCGAATGAAATCTTTTACACCTTAGAAATTGTAAACAGTACAAATCTACTACCAAATCATGAATTATTAAATAAACGTTAACTTTCATTTAAAACAACATATAAATATCACACCTGTATTTTTCGAATAGTTAGACTCAATGCTGCTAGGTACTACTTACTTATAAAATTATTCAAAGTTGACACAATTATCTACACTTGGTCAATCTGAGAATCGAAACCCAGGATTTTATAATTATCAGTAACTATCTTAACACCACTAACTACTAAACATGTTTTTCTCTCTCCCCACATTTAGAATTTTTCCTGTGTCGCGAATCCGTTTATAAACATTTAAACAGCCGGACCTGGAACAACTGTTTGTAGACCACACAAATATTTGTGCCGTTTGGGAATCGAACCCGCAATAAGCAACACAGCAGCCAACCGCTCAGCCATTGGGTCAACCGGACTGTTAAATATAATAACTAAATCACAATTTTATCTCAACTTACCTCGGAATCTGGGAAGATGCAGCGTTTTCGTTTCTTTTTAGCCGATATAGACGCTGAAGTAGATGCAATCGGAGGGTCAACCTCTGATTCAGACCCACTACCATCCAGCTGTTCTTGGAGTGGTTTTTTACTTTTTCCTTTTGCTTTAGGTTTAGGCTTAATTGGCTTCTTCTTTTGCGATATAGGGATCACTTCAGCGTCGGAGTCAAATGGATTGGGAGACCTGAAAACAAAACAAAAAATATAACATTTGTAAAACAGGTTTACTTACGAACATTTAACCATTTAGTTTCAAATATTATCATCCAGTCCATTCATAATACTTTAAATTAGATTCCTGTCACGCCAAGCTATTTTTTCTGCAAGGGAATCGAAGTCGTATACTCACTCTCAACAGCAACCTCTCAACTTACTAATAAAAACACTCAGACAAACACAAACACACACGCTGATAATAGAAAAATAGTTAAAGTGATACGTACATACTTACAGTTTTTAATTGTTAAACGTAACGATGTTAAGTTATACGGAGCACTGCAGAACGCACTGCTAAAAATATTGTGGGAGATTATCTCTAGATGACACTGATTTTATAACCATCAATTGTAAAACGGTATACACACATAAGGAATGGTTGTTAGTTATAGTTTATTTAAAATTAGACGTAAATATTGACATACAATTTTAATCCCCATGCGTACTACGCATAAGATTCATAATTACTTATTTCTTATTCATCATTCATACTCAATTGTAACGTTGCCCTAACTTACCATTTTAGGAGAATGTATTAGATGGCGCCGCGCTGTCGCTGAAAACTGAGACGAAATTTTTATAAGGTAATCGTATGTACTTGCATTCAAATGGGTCCCTCCGTTATGAAATTCTAGAGACCACCCATAGCGGGTCTTTCATATTAACAATGAGTATGACTAATATAAATTGAACTCCAAAATATTTTATTAGAAATCCCTAAAAGTGTAATTATATTTTACGAAATTAAAAGGTTAAACAGAACCTGTTTACGAGAATTTCGTTTTATCGTTTGAAGCTTATTAAAGTTTATTTAGTATGTACGACTTCCAGGCGAACGAAGAAACGGGGAAAATCCTTTCTCTTATAATAACGTATTCATACGTTGTCAGCTACAATTAAGTGCATTACATTTAAAATACCCAATCATCGCTTGTATAATTATAATTGTTCAGTAATTACTTCCAAATAAAAATGTTATTCAAAATAACGTATTCGTGTTTTGTGTGGATGGTGGTCCAGTATTTTATCTAACCTCTGACGACACGTTTGGCGCATAGGTTAAGAACTCTACTCATCACAAGTACTCGTCGAGTGTCGCGGGTTCAATTCCCGCACGGAACAAATAAGTATTTGTTTCGGTCTGGGTTTTGTTTTTCACTATTTTTAAATTCTTTTATAAAATTATCAAAAGTGAAAGAGAATACTAATAATATAATTTACTGTATTAAGTAGGTAATGTTCCATAGATACTTTAATAATAAACACACGATAAACAGATAAAACAGTCGTACGTATGCATTGATTTAGATAAAACTCAGCAGAATCAATCATTACTGTCTATCGTCTAGTACAATTAAATTGACAAACTGATAATTCAGTCGCACTGCATTGTTCTACCTATGAATGTTCGCCACACTATCGTCATTCATTTCGATTAATCAAATAAGCGACTATACAACCATAGTTCAATCTGTTTAATATGAACAGTCGTCACACTTCGTACAGGTAGGAGTGCGCGATACGCTGTATGAGGCCGACAATCATTAGTACAAGATGCGCATCACGTCGTTTCGATGTAACGATGCTCAGCGATCGAACTTGATATTGTTGTTTAGATAATGTTGTTCCACAGCTAGTTCCAGTTCGACAACGCGCGGTACAATGAAATACAATATTCAATCTGCATTGCAAATTGTATCGTTGACCGTAAATATAATTGGGGATTCTGCATCACTTGTCGAGCGCAGCGAGCAAGTGATGCAGAACCCCCAATTCTACACTACTTATAACATAGCTCAATCTAACCAACTCTGTTAGAATATGCAAACCTGGTTGACCCCGTCAATATCAGTTACTCGTCTCAACAAATTTACAAATTATTTCAAACAAACAAGCAATCATAGTTAACAAATATTTACAGCGTATTACTACTTCCCTTATAGAGACTGCCAAGTAATTAGCCTACAGTAAATTACCAATTTGGTGGTTATGTCTTATAACCACGCTCTGCTACCAAAATTGTACGCTGCCAGACTTGACCTCACAATACGATTTCAAATGCGCAGTGGAAGTGTGATAATCGTGGGGCTCTAGAGACAAGAGTGGCGAGCGAAACTAGTCCGCCGTACGCGGAGCAGACAATATATAAGAGAACAACTCACCTACAATACAACAAAAGAACTTACCTGTTGGTTGAAGGACACTGCTCTGGTGCCAACCTGGAGTTATGTATGTAAGTG
This sequence comes from Aporophyla lueneburgensis, assembly GCA_932294355.1. NCBI lineage: Eukaryota > Metazoa > Arthropoda > Insecta > Lepidoptera > Noctuidae > Aporophyla > Aporophyla lueneburgensis. Next base: position 20,799,283 of record OW028749.1, read on the forward strand.
AGTGTATATGTATTGTGTTGTGACGTTATGAGTATTCTCCAGTTTTCAATCCGCTGCAATAAGGCTGGAGGCAATCACAGCATGCGGTCTTCAAATCACTCGTTCCCAATAGCGTCACTTGCACTTAACCTTCAAAGTTCTTCAATGTCAAGTAATATCTAAATTCAACCCGTATTAATTCACCAAGATAGGGGTTATTAACACAAACAACTGGGTCATGACCTATTGTCTACCAAAACGACCGGGGTAAGGGATTACTTTACAAAAGATCGCGAGATACCACCCGGCGACGTGTTCCCTTTTTCCCACCAAAAACCAAAAAGAAGTGTCAAGTCTCAAAATCAAACTGTCAAGTCAGATGTCATTCCGTTCGATGGCGCGTTCCGAAACTACTTTAAACGGGACTAAACACAAGTACTTCTCAGAAGGTCCCCGAGCCAACACTAAAATCATGAATTACGAGTTGCGTTTGAATAATTTGTAGACCCCATCTCAATATATTTCGTTTGTAAATAGCTGTTATAGAGCTAATAGTAAAGTATTCTCTTATATTTAAGCATTCATTTAACAAAAATAACTAATTCGCAAAATCGATCAACTACAACCAACGAACAATGTCCGCGCGGTCATCATAAAACTTTTCCAGCTATATTATTCCATGTAAACGTTTCGAAATTGGCGTAGTATTGCATATTTCGCAAAGGAAATATCTTCACGTTTAATTTGATGTACAATAACAATATAAATGTGGTATAAAACAGAAAACTTACCACATTTTAGTTGAAGATCCACACACAAACATAGTTCACTAGACAACAAGGATGAACTGTCATTTTCTTTTTTTTTTTTCTAAATTTTAAGTTGCCGGTCCACAGACGAAATTCACTCTCCTGGATGACAAATCTCATATAGCGATATACAGTATTTCTCTAATGTACGACTATCAAAGGACTGTAGCGATAAACACGTTTCAAGTGACGAATGACGCATAAAACGTCCTTGGTTACAAAAGTAACCATGGACGTTTCGACAAGATTTTATTTGGTTACTTTTGTAACCATGGACAGTTGAGTGGTTACGCACTCTGCCTCCTCCTTCGCGAGCATTACTGCTTCGCAGAAGGAGGTGACGGCTTCACATGCCCTCTCGCTTCATACCGGGATTGCACCAGGGCCGGACGTGAGAGATCGCCGCCGCCGATCACCTCCACGAGGACACGGCGGTGCTCCGCCCAGGCACGGCATACCTCCACCGTGTCCTCCAGGCGATCCATGCAATGATAACATCCAGGCGATTCCTCCCGCTTTATCCTGAACAGGAACCGCGCGAAGCAGCCATGCCTGTGTGGACCTGCGTAAGGCGAAAGGTGACAACGCCGTGGCGCCGTGGCGCCTCTCTAGCCACCCTTTTTTTTTTCAAAGTGGGGACTTGACACTGCAATAGTGGTGTTCCCAGTATTTGCATATCTATGAGCACTATCAGTTTTCTGTCTTAAATCGAGATATATTTAAGAGAATTTACTCAATCCTCCTTTGTCTTTATAAGAAGTAGGGTTTTCTTATTCAGGTTTATTTTGTAATTTTTACGACCAGTTTAATTAGATTTTATGTCATCTGTTTCACATGTTGAAATTATATCCGTACACTTACTGGTTTTTTTATTTGCCCAGTTTGTAATAAATCGCCGCATGCTAACAAGCGTAAACTTTAGCAAATGTGGAACGCTAATTTTTTTTCTACCCAGTCATTTCATTTGCACACATCCAAATGGTAGAATGTTTTTATGATGAAGGCTAGATTGAAAAAAAAAATGTTTAGGTAAGTACCTAGATATTACTAAAACTATCCAAATATGTTGTACTTGATACGTAAGTTAAAACGTTAACAAGTTATATCTTCCATACGAATTAAAAGGAAAAAAAAAAATCGATCGTAAAACTGAAAGTACTTTTTCTATCAATTCTTTGGACAGGTCAGCGTCGCGTCAGTTGGTTTACCTAGATGTGTATAGATATAATAACTCTCCGGGTATCGACAGCATGAGTTCCTGACACCTGTAAGTATGACAATAATCTAGTAACTAATAAAGATCAAATTCGCAAAACAAGTATTTGTTTGTATGATTCTGACGGGTGTCATGAATGCATTTTCTTGATGGCCGGATTATATTACAGTCCATTAAGTTGTCAGACAGTGCGTTCTACAAGAAAATATTTCATTTCTCACGTGAGTGTCGTCATTATTCCAAAAGCTTGCGTTCATGGATTTGAAATTACATTGAAAATTAATCACCTCAAAAAACTGCACTACACAGTCACTTTTCTAGCTCATCCATCGCATTTAAAGTGCCTCTTTAGCACTCAAACAAAATTGAAAAAAAAAAACATACTCTTTTGCAACTTGAATATATTTTATTTTAGTGGTTAATTATTAACTACACTACTTAATTTGGTCACGTGTAGTGGTAACGTATGTATGAAAATAAAATTTCTCTATTTCATTATTAAAAACTTACAATTCAATAGAGTTTTAGATTTGTTTTGACATGTTCGTGTCTTGTTAGTTACACTTGCACATTATAAGTAAAACTGCCACCTTATAAATACGCGAAGTGCTTCTTCGCGTGTATAAGGTGCCAGTTTGAAAAAGGGGACAATGGAATGATTTCTTTGCCTGGATACTTGCCAATTCCTTATTTGGTAATTCCAGTTTTTCGTATAGACTCCAACGCGGAATGCTGACTTTCTTCATAAATAATTCTACAGAGCATTTCTTTGACTTACTTGAAAATGAGGCTACTAAATAAAAAAATAATTGTAACGCTGACCTTTATCCGAAATGTGTTCGAGTATATCTGGTTTTTTATTACCATAATGATGAATGTGGTAGAATATCAAATAATAAATGTATAACAGATTTATATGTTAATACTATAAGGTGTTGAAATGGAGTTAAGGCTCCATACTTCAATGCTTTTTTGTACGAATGTTCTAATAAATATTACGAATGATTTTGTATTTGTGTTGTTGGAAATCCCTTATTCATTTCATATTAAAATATCTGGTTGACCGATCTTTGCTCGGTATTTTTTGGTAAACTGTGTTTAAAATAATAAGTTTATGTTCAAGTTGATTATCGATAAAGTTGGTCATTGAAAACACGAATAAAACGACATTTTATAAAAATGAATCCTAGCTAGATCGATTTATAGCCCTAGAAACGAGATTCAGATTATATATATTACTAGCTTCTGCCCGCGGCTTCGCCCGCGTGAATGTCGAAAAATATCCCACAGGAACGTATTACCGTGATTTTAAGTATAATATAACTTTGTGTTTATCCAGGTAAACAATGGGTTATTGCACTGCTTGCTTTGTGTTATCTAAGGAGCACCGTTCGGATTGATAATTATTGTTGTAGGATAAGTATTTCTAAAACATAACAATCTTGACGGAATATATAACTAAACGGCAAATTACTTACTTGCATGCCAAATGTGAAGGCAACTTTAAAGCAAAAATATTCTTTATTCCCTGGGAATTTTGAAAATATCGTTACCTAAACTATTCAAATGACGGTTTTACTTACATTGCTGTTCACAGGGGTTAAAGACTATTTATTTTTTAGTTTATACTCAAAGTATCTCTTTATATCTACTTTAGAGGCTCTGCCTTCAGGTGCTAATACAACCAGGCTGCTAGATGAGCTCACTTTCGAGCAGGCCACGTAAACCTGGCTGTGCGAGAAGCAGTCCCCTCTAAGATGATATCCCGCTGTTTTAAGTGACTGTCCCCGAGACTTATTAATCGTCATCGCAAAACATACCGTAAGGGGACTGCAGCCTTTTAAACTCGAATGGGTACTCCGACGGCATTACTGGTAACTGCGGTATATAGTACACCGATTCACCTTGAGCACAGCCAGTAAATACAATGGCGGAGCCTCTACCACGTTTTGATGTGAGGTTTTCACACGTGACCTGGTCCCATTGCACAACTTGGCCGGATTGAGATTTTTTGGTAGCATTGCTAGAGCACCCACTTTGAGGATAAGTGTGAGATGGACACCAGATGGATTAAATAAATTTAAGAGCTCCATAGGATAGTGTATAGCATCATCTTTATGAATTCGACACGTATGCATGTAATATAATTACATCAGAATTTTGTTGCCTGTGTTTATTTCATTGGTTTATTTTGTATAGCTTCTGCTCGCGGCATTTTTTTTTTAAAACAAACATCCGTGCTCTCACTACCTCTCAATTTAATATACAAACTGACATATCCCAAACAAATAGGACGAAGTTCTTCGTAAAACTTAACTAATCTCTGGGATGAGAGTAGTATAGTTTTAATAGAACTCAAAGCGTGTGTGAAAAGATTTATTTAGGAGACAACCAGAAGTGGATAATAAACAATTAATATCGTTTACAACGAAATACTATGCCTACCGCAGTATTTCTTTGTAAACAATATTTTTTGTTTTTACTTCAGGTGCTAGAATCACCAGGCCGCTGGTCTGCACCAGACCGTGTGAAAAGCAGTGTGGTAGTGGCGCGAGAAGCCGAAACGCCGGGATGAAACGCCGGGACGAAATTCCGCTGCCGCGACAAATCGCGGCACGGTGGACAGAGCTCTGGTATGATCTCATGGCGACATGACGGGTACGATTGTCGCAACCCAGCGTTGGGCACGCCACAATTGCGGCGGTAAGTCCCCTCTTTGAGGAGTGGATAGAGAAGCACCACGGCGTCCTCACCTACCACCTGACGCAGGTTCTCAACGGGCATGGGTGCTTCGGTGGGTTCCTGTTCAGGATAAAGCGGGAGGAAACGCCCGGGTGTTTCCATTGCAAAGATCGTCTGGAGGACACGGTGGAGGTGTGCCCTGCCTGGGCGGAGCACCGCCGTGTCCTCGTGGAGGCGATCGGCGGCGGCGACCTCTCGCGTCCGGCCCTAGTGCGAGCCATGGTACGGAGCGAGAGGACATGGAAAGCCGTCACCTCCTTCTGCGAAGCAGTAATGCTCGCGAAGGAGGAGGTGAGGTGCGTGAGGGAGTGGCAGTCTCTGCGCCCTCACGTCCTTAGCCGCCGCAGGAGGAGACGCCCTAGGCGTCGGGAGTTAATAGAAGACTCCCGGCTACCGTAGGCGCGAACTTGCGGGCAGCAAGCAATGGGTAGCTTGCCGCCCGGTAAGGACCAGGCTCGGGTCGACGGCGCGTAGTGTTCCACGCACGCCTCAGAGAGATGTCAGCACCATTGAAGGGGTCTGCTGGGACCGATGCCTGCCAGGGTCGTGAGATTGTTCGAATGAGATACCGTGACCCTGGCACATGGGCAACTGAAGGAGCACGGGTGGGTTTTAGTCAGTAAAAGTCTGACACGCCCTCCCGCTCCGCCCAATAGCGGGAGAAGTCATTTGATGATTTCCCATCGAAAAAAAAAATCCTCGGAATAAACACAGACTCCTCTCTGGAACAACCTGTCAGTATAGTTGCCTCGATAACATTTCGTTGCAATATTTTCACTCGCAACCTGGTGTCATTGCATATTTTTGGCGGGTTTAGATTACGCAGCAACATACTGGGACGCCAAACCTAAATTTTAATATGTGAGTTTTGAGACCTGGAGGCTTCAATGTGTTAAGAAACTCAACCCGGTAATGTATGGCGTCACCGTGGTTTATCACTGGAGTCCACTGATTTATAATGATTTTCAACTCCTTCGAACGATCTCAAGAGAATTTCATTGATGATTGTGGCTTGGTAGTTATGTTTTACTTTAATGTATAAACTAAAGTCGCATTATTACTCACTGAACGTACAGATGTATATGCCCAATTAGTTTTTACTTATAAAGTTGCATAGATATCTATTTAACAATAGTCACTGCAGTTATTTAATTTTATTTAATACCTAAACAAACGCGTTTTTTACATGTACTTACTTATTACTTGCAAATATTAGTTCATATTAATATCAGTTACATATTTGATACATCCCCGTTACCTCGGTTGAGATTGGACACCGGTTACAACAATGCGCTCCCCGGGCTGCCCCGCACGCCATGCGCCCGTCTACTACGCCACGTAGGATATTCGAAGCCCTATTTGACTCAGTAAAGAGATGTTTTTGGAAAAACTATGATACACGTGTCTCATAATTATATTTCAAGAGTATGTGTACCAATTTTTGTGTCAATCGACCCAGAGAATAAAAAGTTTCATAGAAACTTCAACCCCCCATTTCACCCTCTTCGGGGAAGAATTTCAAAAAACCCTTTCTTAATGGATATCTAATCTTTACAAAGAACACACCCTCAAAATTTCATGTCTCTAGGACCAGCGGTTTAGGCTGTACGTTGATATATCAGTCAGTCAGTCAGTCAGTCAGTCAGTCACTCAGGACTTTGAATTTTATATATATAGATAATACAAGAATTTCTCGTTTAAAGATATAAGATATCATAGGAAGAAGATAATTATTGTATAAGCTGTAAGCAAATATTAGCTATTCAAACCGTTACTCAAGTATTTACACCAATCTTTGACACTAAAGGAATAGTCTGCCTAGTTTTGTTCCAACTATGTGAGGTCGGTTTCCAGTCTAACAGGATACAATAGGATTTTGGTATGTGAAGATGGTCTTCGTGCGGTTGTTATAATTTAGTCACAAGGCCTTAGCTAACATTTATTTACCAGGTATAAAATAGTCTGATTTTCCAGGTTCAGAGTCCAGTGCTGGTGGTGGAGCTAAACCTGGACAGACTCGAGGGCACACAGCTCAGGGCACTGGGTCTGCTGTCCGTGTACGGGTTCAATGTGACGTATGAGGTACGAGGAGCAACGCAGTCACCGGGACCCACTTCATGCAGTGCCATTGAGTGCAGACTACTGGGGCACTGCTACACCAGTCGGGATCATCAGTAAGTTAGTTTTGGCAACAATTACAAATTTAATTAAGTACTCATTTGTTTGCAATTTTCTTTTTTGTTATCATGATTCTCACTGTTATCCTACACTGATTTAGAATCATTATATCGTCCTTTAAGATTTTAAAAAAAGTTGCAAATATAGTACAGTCTTTGTTGGAAAACCGTTAGCTAAGACAATAAAGCGTGGAGTGCTAACGTGAATAAAATGGGTGCCAGAGATTCTGACAAAATATACACTACAAACACTTTCGCGATTATTCACAATATATATTGTGAATAATCGCGAAAGTGTTTGCCACGGTTTTATACAAGAAAGCATTATTTTTTCGTTTACGCCAAAATTCACTAACATTAAATGACAGTATATTTTGTCAGAATCTCTGGCACCCATTTTATTCACGTTAGCACTCCACGCTTTATTGTCTTAGCTAACGGTTTTCCAACAAAGACTGTACTACATTTGCAACTTTTTTTAAAATCTTAAAGGACGATATAATGATTCTAAATCAGTGTAGGATAAGAGAATATTTCGACTCCTGAACAGTCTTATTTCATCATATTTGTTTTTGCTTTGTGAATTTGAATGTAAGAATTGTCTTCAAGATAACATAACTATCAGTTACATAGTTACGGATCTCAAAAATACATTAAAACTAAGAACCGTGTACCCAACCAAACCGTCTCCCCATAAAATACAGACCAACCTATTTTTTCAATGTTTAGCTAGAGTTAAAACTATATTAACTATATAAACTCTATTAACTACTTACTAACTATATCGCCTTCTACGTTAATGGTATTTGTGTAAATTTATTCTAGAATGCGGTATAGAAGAATGTGCAGAAGTTTGTAAGAAAGGAACGGCATGTGACTGTAACCCGAAGGATACAGACTTCTGTGAGTGTTAACTTTCATCGATAATGCTAGAAAGTAGTTATATATTCTATTTAGTATCTTTTGTCTAACAGTATTTAAATGTTGTGTGTTTGTAGCATCAGCACGATTTGAAACAAGACTGGAGGTAGTGGACCAAAGACGTGTAAACATATCTCAAGAAATCATACAACAGGTATACACTGAGAAGTTATGAAACAGGATAACATATTCCAGAGATAAAATAATTAATAACAATTATTACGTTACTTCTTTCAGTTAACAAGCTATTTGAAGGCGTCAAACATAACATTAGAAGATGAAATAGAAATTCTAAACATAAGGGAAGTTTTTTTTTTATTAAACAACAACTACTGTTGTTATACTCACGAGATACATTTTATGTTATTATGATGTATTATATCTATGGTTGAGGCATGAGGTGTGGGTGCGTATGTGGGGCGTGCGGCGCGAGGCGGGTGCACTGCGCGCAGCACTGGCGCGCTTTCGCACACACAACGCGCGTTTGCGCACCGATACGCTGCAATTCTATGTGCAGCCTGCGCTTAGTTTGCACGTGAGTATATGCCATGACTCGGTCTCTGTAAAGTCATAATTCTCTGAGCCGCCTTTTGTTAAGATCTTGGGCTTTTTTTTTTTTTTTTTTTTTTCAGGATGGGAAATCAACAAATGACTTCTCCCGCTCTGGGCGGAGCGGGAGGGCGTGTCAGACTTTTACTGACTAAAACCCACCCGTGTTCCATCAGTTGCCCATGTGCCAGGGTCACGGTATCTCTTTCGAACAATCACGCGACCCCGGCAGGCATAGGTCCTAGTAGACCCCTTCACTGCTGCTGACATCTCTTTGAGGCGCGCGTGGAACACTACGCGCCGTCGACCCGAGCCTGGTCCTTACCGGGCAGCGAGCTACCCATTGCTCGCCGCCCGCAAGCTCGCGCCTACGGTGGCCGGGAGTCCGCTATCGACTCCCGACGCCCGGGGCGTCTCCTCCTGCGGTGGCTAGGGACGTGAGGGCGCAGTGCCTGCCACTCCCTCACGCACCCCGCCTCTTCCTTCGCGAGCATTACTGCTTCGCAAAAGGAGGTGACGGCTTCCCATTCCCTCTCGCTCCGTACCATGGCTCGCACCAGGGCCGGGCGCGAGAGGTCGCCGCCGCCGATCGCCTCCACGAGGACACGGCGGTGCTCCGCCCAGGCAGGGCACACCTCCACCGTATGCTCCACCGTGTCCTCCAGACGATCCTCACAATGGAAACACCCGGGCGTATCCTCCCGCTTTATCCTGAACAGGAACCCACCGAAGCACCCATGCCCGGTGAGAACCTGCGTCAGGCGGAAGGTGAGGACGCCGTGGCACCTCTCTATCCACTCCTCAAAGAGGGGACTTACCGCCGCAATTGTGGCGTGCCCTGCGCTGGGTTGCGACAATCGTACCCGCCATGTCGCCATGAGATCACACCGGAGCTCTGTCCGCCGAACCGCGATTTGTCGCGGCAGCGGAGTTTCGCCCCGGCGTTTAGCCTCCTCGCGCCACTCCCACATATGCGCGAGGACCTTTTCCTCCAGATCCCATGGCGGCACTCCGGCAAGGAGGCTCGCCGCCTCGCACGAGATCGTGCGGTATCCTCGGATTAACCGAATAGCCATGACCCTCTGGGCCGCACTCAACCGGCGCGCTGGGCGCAGCCTCAATGAGGGCGCCCACACCGGTGCCCCGTAGAGGGCCATGGACCGCACGACCCCCGTGTAGAGCCTCCGGCAGGAGGCGTTTGGACCCCCCAGATTGGGCAGGAGCCGCTTTAAGGCAGCCCCAGCCCGCTCCAGTCTGGGAGCCAAACGTCGGAAATGTTCGACGAAGTTCCACCGGCTGTCGAGGACAAGTCCCAAGTACTTCATCGTCGACTCGACGCCGATGTGAACCCCTCCTACCGTTAGTTGGGAACCCGCAGGTGGCGCGTTCCGAGGACCATGAAAACCCATGGCCTCGGACTTGTGCGAGGCCACCTCGAGTCCCAATTTCCGGATCCTATCGACGACTATCGCAACCCCGCGTGTCATTATGTCGGCCGCCGCCTCGTACGACCTCCCCTGCGCAAGGACCAGCGTGTCGTCAGCGTAGCAAACCACGCTGACGCCGCTAGGGAGGTCGGCGCGCAGCACCCAGTCGTAACCGATGTCCCACAGATGCGGCCCCAGGACCGATCCCTGTGGGACACCGCACGACATCTCTCGCCGGTTCCACTCTCCCTGGTGACCGGGGTAGATTACGGCCCTATCCGTGAGATAGGCCTCGACCACGCGACAGAGGTAGGTCGCATCCGGTGATACCGGAGTGCCTCCCTAATGCAACTCCAGGGTAGGGTGTTAAAGGCATTGGCGATGTCTAGAGACACCGCCAAGACGACCCCACCCCGGGCCACTGCATCCCCCGTCGTGAGGGCTCGCACGCGCATGATGGCGTCCACCGTTGAGCGCCCCTTGCGGAAGCCGTACTGGCCGTCCGACAAGTCCGGCCCCTCCCGCACCAGCCACCCGACGAGGCGGTCTGCAATCACTCTTTCAAAGAGCTTGCCCACCTCGTCGAGCAGCACGATGGGCCGGTAAGCGGACGGAGAGTCCGCTGGGCGCCCAGGCTTCTTAATGAGGACCAGTTTCCCCGTCTTCCAACGAAGTGGGAACTGGCCCTTCTCCAAGCATGCGCTAATGAGCCCCCTGAGTCGAGGCCCGAGAGCCTCTGAGGCCAGGACCCATGCTTTGCCAGGCAAGCCGTCGGGTCCTGGGGCGGTATTCTTGGCATTAAGCCTTCGTACCGCCGCCCTCATCTCTACCTCGGTCACTTCGTGAGCACCGTCGTCGTCGTCAGTGGTGTGGTCCGCATCGGGCACCGCAGTAGGCGGAGCCATTGGTGGGGGACTATGTTCCCCTCGCGAAGGGAACAGAGCGCTCACCACGCCCTCCACGAGTTGGGGCCGGAGACTCTGAGTCAGCGGAGGAGCCCATGGGCAAGATCTTGGGCTCAAGTCACATTAACGTTATGTTTTGTAGGTACGTGTATAAATCTTTAAAGTTATGTTTGTCATGTGATAAATCGCCATATTCATAATTATGTACTTTTGAACAAATCAATTTTACTTTTATTTACATTTTTAGAATGAGCGAACTTATTCAGTCTCCCGCATCCCAACTTTGTCAGGATTAATTACAATACAATGGACCACTTGGGCCCGGTTGTTAGCCAAACATATTTTCAGTATTTTTATTAAAAAAGATGAAACATGTCACATGCCAAAGTACGGCGAAGTTTGGTTTTAAGTATGCGTATAGTTATATCTATTCATAAAATAGCAATAGCAATTGAAACTCTGCCCACGTGTTCGTAATCTGTGCTACTTTAAAATGTTTAGTTTTAGCTAGAATGCTATCTGCTATTGGTCATCACCTCGACTACTATCTACAACGTTTCCTAGACGATAATGTGGTTTTCTCAACACGCGTTTCCGAAGATCTTCTTAACTTAAATAACTTGCTTGCTCTGAGAAACAAAGTTAATCAACGATATGCTAAAATAACATAAAAATGACAACGTTTTAAAGTTTGTTAGATATGTAATCCTACGTATAATTTAACACTCGTTAACCTGGTTGAGCCCTGCATTATACACAAAATTATAAACGATGTACACTTATTTTATTGGAATAAAATCATGCAGAATTTACATATTTCAGCAAAATCCAGTTCATTTTCATAAATTTATGGTCGGTTTCTTTAAAAGGGATATTTTATTAAGATTGGATTCTCTTGTTGCCCTCCAAAAAATTAGTTGAGTTACTTGAAAATAGAAATGTAGGTACGTTAAAAGATACAAGATTCTGTCTTATATTATTTTAGAAATGTTGCTGTAAAATTGGTACAGTTTTTACTAAAGAGTTGAAGACTAAAAGAGCGTTAGTTCATGATCATATTGGCTGGCAAATATTTAAATAGTTAGGCATCCTTTTGCAGACTTTGGTTGTAAATCATCGCCCAGAAATATGGGAGGGGTCAGAGTTCATACTGACATGAATGGCGTATGGATCCCCAAACATTGCCTTCACGTGGTACAAAGATGGCGTCAAGATTAACTTCAATGGAACTACGAGGTAAGTGAGTGAGGCTTTAAACGTCACTGGGCCATTTTTTTAATGTTTCTTTAAATTTCAATCATTTGTTTGAAAAATACTGACGTCTAGCCGGACGGACGCTATCGCTACGTAATAGCCTGGTGTTAAAATCAAAGACCAAAACGAATCCCTGCACTAAACGAGCATCCATCTAAGTACCCGGTCACCTTTATTTAACTGCACCGAGTCAGCTTCCTGTTTTAGCAACATTTTTCATTGATGCGCCGCTCTTACTGGTCATAGCATGATATTATTCAGCCTTTCTTGATAAATGGGCTACTCAACACTAAAATATTTTTTCTATTAAAACTGGTAGCTCCTGAGATTAGTACGTTTAACCAAACAAATAAATTATTTACCTGTGTGATATTATAGTAAAAATGTATGTATATAGTTATTATAAAATTAAGAAAACAAGTTTATTCAGAAGAGCAGGCTAAAAACTTTATTTTTAAGAAACAACATTTTTGTCGTAATCCTTGAAAAAGACGACGCTGTACGTTTGCAGTTTGCGGAAATAAAGTCATTAGAAGAACATTTGTGTTTCAGAGATATTTGGACGCGCACAGTATCAGAAGATGCGCTTGGTCGTCGCATGTCAGTATTAGGCATATCGGAAGCAAAGAGGCCTGACAGCGGCAAGTGGTCCTGTGCAGCAGAGGATGCTGGCAGGAGACGATGTAGAGCGCTGAGGCTGACGATGTTGAGACCACCCGATATACGACTCGTGCCTTCCATAATCACTGTTAATAAAGTGAGTCTGTCTTAACTGGTGGTAGCCTTTGTTAATGGAATATTAGTAGATTATTCACCAAGGGAATAAGGCGGTATCTTACGTCACAGGACTTATAATCTCTAAAGCAGCGAAGGATTCTAGGGTTCCCAAGAGCAGCGCCTCCCGCGCTGTTCTGAGTTGCTCTGAGAGCTAACTACTGAGTGGAGTGAGGGAGTAGAACTTGTCTTCCGAGTGCAGCTAGGTATTAAAGCTTGCCTAAGACAAAGGCACCTTTACTGCCGAGGAGAATACTCTACGTTTCGCTTTTTTTTTATTTGAGGTTCCAAATACAAATCACATTATTGACCAGCCGGTTACAATGACATGCAGTACAATATACTTGCCCAGTTAAAGCCTAACGTTATTATTCTGACTTACATATTATTATGTTGTTGTACGATATTTTGCAGGTACCTATTGTGAAAAAACTTTTATAAAAAAGCAACAAACAAAGATGATATACTAGTTCATATTAATATGTGTCAGGGCGATAATGTGAGTATCACATGTCTGGCGGGAGCTGGGCGGGTGCACGGCGCGCTCGGGTTCAGTTGGGCGAGGGAGAGGACGTTGCTACCCATGGCGCCGGGGAGAGAGGTCTGGGAGGATCTGTACCCCGCGGGGAGTGTGCTCAAGCTTTATAATGTACAGGTACGTTATGTTAAGCGTTGAAAAAGTTTTGGCTTCAACTTTCATACTTTTCGATAGGTATATCTTCGTATCGTTTTTAATTAGAAATCCAGCGAGTTCCGATGTCAAGTATCATCGGTAGCTGGCACCAACGCCAAAGGTGTGACTATGTGGGCTGTAGGAGCTAACGACGTAGCTTGTAAGAGCGACGCGTCCCATGGTTTGCGCTGGCCGAAGACTGCTCCCGGAGCTCACGCGACAGCCACCTGTCCACCGGGACATAGTGGAGAGACTAAAAGGTAACTTAACACCTGATTTTATATCATCACATACACATCATGGACTAAAAGTTTTAAGTCGGTAAATTATTTTCAGGTTCTGTGAACCGAAAACCGGACAACATGGCGTCAAGTGGATGCTACCAGATTTCTCTGGTTGTGTTGCAGACTCACTCAGAGATATTTATGAACAGGTAAATGAATTTTGAAAATTTTGTCTATTCATAACAACCATTACATACGATATTGTTGTCAGTTCACTCTGATATCACTGGGCTACTCATGGCGCACTGTGTCACACGTGTTGCGGAAGTACGGTGCAGTGCTGCGCACACTACCGACACACCCGGGTGAGGGTGAGCCTCCACTCACACATGCAGCACACATGCTGCACTACCTCATGTCTGCTGCAGCTCAGCCAGCCGACAGATACGACAGCGTGGGCCATCTGCTGCAAATCTATGATCACCTGCTTACACATCCTGATGCTTTCCTTGATGAAGAGGTTAGTAGCTACTAAATATTTATGTTGAACAAAGGTGTAGTTTATATGTAGTTAAGAATTTTGAATTGATTAGCCATTATATTTCTTTTAGAAAATCTTCGATCATCAAAACGCGGTGGTAGACACAGCAGGCATGAGGAGTGACTTTGACAAGCGCTACCACGAGTTCACAGTCATAACGAAACCACTACACGAAAATAACGCAGCGCACTTCGAGCTTCAACCAACTCCAGTAGGAAGTGAGGAGTGGCTTCTAACGTCAGCAGGAGTGGAGCTGGTCGATAGAACTGGTATTGCTTCCGTGGTCACCGTGCTGTATCATGATCTGGGAGCAAGGTTGCCGTCGTTAAGAAAATACGTCGAGTATAAGTAAGGACGCCCTTTGTCATACACACACACCCTAACACAGACGTGCATGTAGAGCATGGAAAGACAAACGTTTATTTACGCATGTTTTTTTTATCATTTCGACTTACCAATGGCATTTGACCTGGTTCATGACTATATTCTGTGGCGAAAACTGAAAGCCCTGCCAATCTGATTTTTAAATTTTAGTAAATTTCGTGCGATGACCGCGTGCATATTTCGAACCGTAAGGGTTGGAATTGTGGGTTGGGTAGAGTGGACTAAGTTTTCCATTGCTTTCATATTGATGATGTACGTCATAATAAATCAGTAACACGGACAACATGGTGCTGTTGAGTGAATCTGTTTTAAAACTGTTAGAAATCAGTGAAACTAAGGTCATTGCAGCCTTGATTTATGAGGTCAAAAACGTAAATGGTCATTTATGGTCTGCCATAGTAAAATAACTTTTCCGACGGTGATATTTGCCATATAAATATATGGAGCACTACTGTGCTGGGTGCAAGATGATAAATATCTTACACATATGATGTTCCCTGATCTGAAAAACGGCACAGACATAAAGCGGAAACGCAGGGCGTTGCCTGTGAGGGCGTATATGCTGGTACCACTGAAGTAGGCATGGGTCTCATACACGC
This sequence comes from Aporophyla lueneburgensis, assembly GCA_932294355.1. Classification (NCBI taxonomy): domain Eukaryota; kingdom Metazoa; phylum Arthropoda; class Insecta; order Lepidoptera; family Noctuidae; genus Aporophyla; species Aporophyla lueneburgensis. The sequence continues at coordinate 20,814,457 of OW028749.1, forward strand.
GCAGACAGTAAAACCCTCACCCCCACGTGCGAGAGCAGTCGTAGCTCAGAGGTAACGACGGACGAGTTGTACGTTGTGGGAGCGAATCCAGATAGGCCCTTTACTTTGTGTAAATTATTTAATCATCACTGCTCTCAAAATGGTTGAAGAAAACAACGTGAGCACACCAGCATGTCTTAGAACCAGAAATTCGAAAGACATGTGACATCTACCAACCTGCACAGCGCCCGTTTGGTGGAATACGGCCTGCTCCCTCTCACAGACAGTAGGCCTTAGTCCCAGTAGTGGGAATATTAGACTGATTATGCAATAAGTAGGTAGAGTGCAGTAAGTAATGCATTAAACTACAGCCTACCTTCAATACAGTCTACCTTTATGAATAACATGATTGAATTGAATTTATTATTTCGTTTATTTATTTTCAAACATGTTAATAACATTTAAAAAAAAATACAAAGAAATATACAAAAAATATAAGAAGTGGTCCACCGGTATCAGGAGCAGGATACAAGCTACTGTTGGTTAGGGCTCCAGAGACAGGAACCACCCAACCCACGATGCGAACTGTATCGAGGAGTTCTGCCTTCTGAATCAGGCTCTTGATCAACTGCCTAGCCAAAGCCCCGAAAAATGTTGATCGAGGCTTTCCACCATCAGCCCATAGACCAATGCGGCAATCGGTACAATGACAGCCGATTCAAAATTCCACGTGTCAACAGTCTCGTGTGTTAAGTCGAGATATTTAATCTGATTCTCTTTCTCAGCTTTTACGATGTTGCCGTCATGTGGAATGGTAACATCGACTATCATTGTGCGGCGTACTAACCGATCAATCGCCACTATATCAGGTTTCCTGGCGACAATAGTCATGACTGTAATGGTAGACCGATATCAGTACAATGTGATATGGTAATTTTCTATAACTGGGTCGGGCACGTTCTTGTGATACGGTACCTCAGAATCCACTAGTTTATATTGCAAAGCAAGTCGCTGGTGAATAATCCTGGCTACTTGGTTATGCCTGTATTTATTATTATCTTTAAAACTGATCATAGCCTCCATTACAATTCGCAGCGTAACGTGGTAGATCTTTAGTTTATTTGCAGTTTTTAGATCTTTAGTTTATTTCCAGTTTTGTTTTGTTTGTTTTTGTTTCGTTTTGTTATTTTATTTATCTACTATCTTTTGCCAGCGGCTTCGCCCGCGTGGAGGTCGGAAAATAAACCCGCGGGAACTTACTTTTGGTGTATGATCAACGTATGGATATGAGTATACGTGAGGATATGAGCTCGAAAGCGCATTTTCATCCGACTTGCTTCAAATTTATCGTCACTGCTCAGCTCCTATATGTCTTAGCGTTATCTTATATAGCCTATAACCTGCCCAGGAGTATGGACTACAATCGTATCAAGTTTGGTTAAAATCCCTTCAGTAGTTTTTGACCCATGCGTGCACATACAGACAGATAGACAGACAGACAAAAAATTTACTGATTGCATTTTTGGCATCAGTATCGATCACCATTCATCCTCCAATATTAATTTTGAATGTATATTCAATGTACAGAATTTACCTCTCTACAGTTTTATTATAAGTATAGATTATTTTACTTCCCCCTACACGGTAGTTGTAGCGGCAACTGTTCCAGGTCTGGCCGCGCGACAGAGTACACAGTAGCATCACAACAGGTGCAGGTGTCTGTGAGTGGCGCGGGTGTTGATCCCTCGCTCCCTCACACTGTCACACTGCTGTTTGCGCACTCCAAGAATTATACCGCTATTGGTGAGTAATACACCAGCCAAACACAACGCTACACAGCGATGTCATCTAGATTGTATGCTTGCTGACGCAGTTGTTTCATCTCAGCACCTCAGCTCACGTGCGGAGGTCGTTCGCGGTCGGCGCCGCGCGTGTGGAGCACGCAGGCATGTGAGATGCGCACCAGAGCGCACACACGTTGCGTGCCGCTGCAGGGGACTGGCGACCATCGCACTCTTCACTGTCCACAAGGAGAGATTCGTGAGTACCTACTATTTAAAAAGAGAAATAATAGAGTAAAACACCTTACACGAACACCCCTAATTTTTGACATCCTAGTTGTTTTATTGTGGAAATATAAATAGCCCTCTGACGATGAATTTAAGAAATTAAGTTGATTTTATCCTTTTTGTTCTAACAACACGGAACTGTGAAAAAAAAACAGGTAATGAGTTTGCAACTGTTACCGATATGTGTTCCAAAATTGACCAGAAACTTTACTATTTACTAATGTAAGGGTTCTTTTTAATCTCATTTTATTAGTTAGTTTCTGTGGAGTTTGATTTTTATTTTGGAAAATTAATTATGACAAATATTTCCAAATTTTTTCATACAGGACGTTTACTTAAGTTTAGTAAGTTGACGGTCATTAGACCGTCAACTCGCTAAACTTAAGGTATACACAAAGTATGGAAATCTATTTTACTGACACGCAACATAATTCATGGTCCTTTACCAAATGAACACTTAGACGCCACCTGGCAACGTCAGTAACTAGTAAGTATGTCGATAAATACAAGAATTTTATGCATATTTTAGAAGTTAATGAGGTATATTACCCAAAGTAATTCCTGAACTAGTAATTAAGTAATTTTTATTTATTTGCCATAAAAAAAAATACAGTTGGGTACCTAGGTGGTTCGTTATGAAACACTGTACATTGTATACATGATTATCAGGATCTATGTTAAAATCTGTACTCAAGTATTATAACCCTGCCTCTTAAACTAGGTAAACCTGTATCTTAAGAGACAGTGATCAGCCGTGAGGGTCTTAACATAGTTGATTAACAATTTAATTACAAAAATAGACGTGTGTCGATCCATCTTTTACAATCTTAATATTTTATGCTAACAGACAAAAAAAGGAAAATTAATAAAAATAATAAATTGAAATTGACATTGATAAAACTAAACTTAATTAATAAAAGTGATAAAACGATAATATGATATAGTTGATGAGCGATGAGCAGTTGTTATGTGTTACGGAAGTGTAAGTTGTGTCTGCGTGAGTGAGTTATATGTATGTCTGTAAGTGTTTAAGAATATATGAATGTGTCGTGAGGGTTATGTTTGGTGAGTATTTTTGTTATGTAAGTGTGAGTGTATTGAGTGTAAAGTATAAATGGAGATTAGGCGATGAAGGAGAGCAAGGACTCTGTGAAAGCATAGTCCTTCTGTAGAAGCCACTCTGTTACTTTTGATTTTACCATTTGTGTATTTAGGTCTAAAATACAAAGCACTTTATGAATTTTTTGATATAAGTGAGTGCTTAGGATGTAGTATTGGTGTTTAGCAAAACTGGTTTTGTGCTGAATGCGTGGGAGGCGAAGTGTTCGTTTATTGCAATCATAGGGTGGTAGGCAGACATGTTTCCTTAGGACCGATCGTAGCACAAAGAGCTGCCGGACCGTTAGAACCATGCAGTCGGAGTAGATATCTGTTGTTGGGTATCTGTAGGGTTTTCTCGACATTACTTTGAGAATTGCTCTTTGCGCTCTTTCTACTCTAAGAAAGTTAGTTTTCCATGCACCACCCCAAGCAGTAATACAATACCCAAGGACCGATTGACACAGAGCGTAGTAGACCATCTTAAGCGTATCCGCATTAGCGGACTCCCTAAGCGACTTGAAGATGTGAATGAGTCGTAAAGTTCTGGTGGTGAGAGCATCAATTTGCTTGTCCCATTTTAGCCCATCATCTATTAGTACACCCAAATATTTCACACTATTGGTTCTGATGAGTGTGGGACAGTCACAGAGTCCAGCTGAGTTCAGGCAAGAGTGAGCTGTTATAGAGAAGTCTTGAGGTGGTGAAGTGTTACGACGGATTGCGAATGGAATATAATTAGTTTTATGCAAGTTGAGAGTGAGTAAATTTGAGTTAAGCCATTGCATTATCACAGACAAGGCTGCCTCTGCTTTTGTTTTAACAACATCCCATGTGGGCCCACTAACCAGAATAGCTGTGTCATCCGCATAGACATAGATCTTGGAGTTTGGTAGTTGCATCTTACATAGTTCATTGACGTAAATCAGAAAGAGCGTAGGGCCCAAGATGCTCCCTTGTGGAACGCCGTAAGTGACAGTTGTCTCATTGCTAATGTAGCTGTCAATTTTAACACATTTAGAGCGATTATTTAAGTAGTCAGTAAAAATTTGAAGAGGTTTACCACGTACGCCTATTGACTCTAACTTTTGGATAAGTTTGGGAACAGAAACTGTGTCAAATGCCTTGGAAAGGTCTAAAAAGATACCCAAGCATTTAGTTTTATTGTCGAGATCCATTGCCACTTGTTGTGTGAAGTCAAGTATCGCATCCTCAGTCGACACCCCAGAACGGAAGCCATACTGATTCGGAGCAATAATGTGGTGTTTATTAAGAAAGCTCTTAAGACCATTATTGAGAATCCTTTCAAGTATTTTCGAGAGAGCAGGCAGAACTGCTATCGGTCTATAATTATTGACACAGTTTCTGTCCCCGCTCTTGTAAATGGGATGTACCACTGCTCCCTTGAGAGCGTCTGGAAAGGTGCCTGTATCTAAACACCGATTGCAGAGATATGTAATGACCGGGACCAGGATGTGACGGCACTTTTTCAGTAAGAGTGATGATATCCCATCCCAACCAACAGCGCAGTCACTGCGTAGTTTAAGGATAAGTGACTCTACTTCGGCTTCGTCCACATCTAGTAGAGCAAGTGAGTTTACTGGGGGGTTATGCGTGAAGCATATAGAGGTGGGAGGATTGTTGGAGATTGTTGGAGAGGTAGGGTTCCGAGATGTAATATTTTCAGCCAGATTTTTTCCCACGTTACAAAAAAACTGAGAAACCTTATTTAAGGAGGCTTTTGGACTATCGTGAGTTTTTAGGAGTTCAGTGGGGGATGAATGTATTTTCTGTGTGTTGGTTATTTTTTTAATTGTTGTCCACAGCTTTTTGGGGTTATTCCTGCCTTTTTCGAGCTCATTCGTTTCATAAGTTGTTCTTAACTTTCTAAGTAATTCATTACAGAAGTTTCGGTACCGTGTGTAGGTAGTTCTAAGAGTTTGATTGTGAGGGTACTTGGTTGAGTTCATGTGCATTTTGTCACGATTTTGAATGCATTTCAGGAGACCAGGAGTCATCCATGGCTTAATGGTTATTTTTCGCCTTGGAACTTTGACTTGCTTTGAGTGTTTTGAGATGGCTGATTTTATTATATTTATAAATTCATTCATGGCTGCATTTACATCTTCGAGGTGGTACATTACAGAAAAGTCCTTCTCCTCCAGCTCTGAGATGATTGCCTCGTAGTCTAGACAAGTATTAACATGAGTTACTTTATGTACTGGATTGGCGTCAGAAATAGATAGTAGGATAGGTTTGTGATCTGTAATATACGAATCCAATACAAGTGTGGTAGATGGGAGGTAAGACTTGAGAAGCATGTGATCAATACAGTGTTCGAGGCGAGTGGGGAAAAAGTGAGTTGGCAAGAGACCTTGAGAGGCATTAAGAGTAAGGTAATCAAAACTCCGGTCGTTCATATTGTCCGGCCTTATATCTATGTTTAAATCACCAATAAGGGCAATATTAGGGCAAGAGGAGATTGCACCGTATACGTCATTCAGGCTAGATGTAAAACTTTCAAAATGGTGTTTAGAGTTAAGAGATGGTGATCGATAGATTACAACCATTGTAAGCTTCTGATTTATCTGACATATTAGGCAGTTTCCTCCTTCGAAGTCCGGTTCCCACACGGTACTTTGTAGACCCAATCTAGTGTATATTATGACACCGTCGTTTTGATTACAGTTGGTTACTGTTGCGTGAGACTTAAAGCCATCTAAAATTGGTAGATTGCTGACTTTACTAAGCCAACATTCGGTCAGGATTACTGCATCAAAATCAATATCTAATGAATTTAGCAGCACTTGAAGCTGGTTGAAGTTTTTGTTGACACTTCGTATGTTAACATGCAATACGTTGAGGTTACTATCAGCTGGGTTGATATACTTATGGCAGTCATCAGGACTACAGGAGAAGGAGTTCCCTAGGTTTGTGTTATCAAGTTCATTACTAATGTTATGAATTGTGTTAGCCATTGAAAAACAGAATTATGATTACTAAACGTGGGGACAAATACAAGTGGCTTAGAGTGCGTATTATAATATATTTGGGGTTTATGAGGATAACCCAACGCCATTCTAGGTAAGTAGGATGATATACGTGTGGGAGAACCATAGTGTTAGTGTAAATTGCGGTTTGTGTTTGTGGGATTTTTACATATGTGTGTAGTGTGAAAGTAGTGTACGTGTTGTTTGCTTTACAGATATAAAAAAATATGAGTATAATAAACTGTGACGGATATCCATAAAATGGAATAACGACTGACTATAACTGGCAAATGGCATTTTTGCTAAAGGTGAGAAATTTTCTACTGTTTAAATTATATTGAATAGTGTTAATTTTCAAGAATTCATTAATTTTTTCAAAACTGTTTATTTTAATTTACATCTCTGCCACGACTTTTAGTGTGTTGCACTGAGAAACCCTTTTTTGTGGGTGGGATATCATCAAATAACATCTCCCGCTCTGGGTGGAGCGGAAGGGCGTGTCAGACTTTTACTGACTAAAACCCACCCGTGTTCCTTCATTTGCCCATGTGCCAGAGTCACGGTATTTTTTTCGAACAAATCTCGCGACCCTGGCATGGCCGAAAAACCCTTAAAGTGATAACGATTGAGTGTTTTGTATAAGACTAATAATAATATCTTAATATCTTAGGACAACCGACACACCGTTATCTGATCCCAAACTAGGCAGAGCCTGTACTATGGTGACCAGAAAACTGATAAATATACTTGTATATTTCTAAAAACATAGGTACATATTATAGATAAATTACACCCAGACACTGAACAAATGATCGTGTTCATCACACAAAGATTTGTTCTGGGTGGAAATCGAACCCACGACCTCAGTCTTAGCAGTCAGGGTCACTAACCACTCGAATAACAGGCCAGTCAATCGACAAGACAACTTTATTCTTTAGGCATTCAAAAATGTTTTTTTTCAGACAGGTACAGAAAATGACTTACGAGGCATAGTGAAGATCACAGTGAGCCTTAGAGGTGCAATGTGTCTTGTGGCGGCACTACTGCAGGTCCTCGGTCTGGTAGCTGGTAGTAAAGCCAGGCTGCCAGTGCTGCTCAAAGCTGCCACTGCGGGCTTCCACTCTGCAGCTATGTTGGCTCTACTCAAATGTGACACGAGGCAGGTAAGATATAATAACTGGAGAACTGTGTAAAAGGTTCAGACAATAAATAAGTAAAGTGATGCTTTGTTGGGCAGGAAGTAGCATGCCCGGGCGGTGTGGGCTGGGCGGTGGCGCTGTGCTGGATGGCGGGCTGCGCCGCACTATGCGCTGCTCCGCTACTGCTGCATGCCGAACTGGCTGCCACAGCCACGCGGGTGCTCTCCGTCGGATTACTGTGTGGTACGTGTAGGAGCAGACGGTTTGGTGTGTGAACAGGAGAGCCAGGCGTGTCGCGAAACTAACGTGAATTGCTTGCAGGAGTATGCATACTATGCTGGCTGACAGCTCGACTGTGGGGCGGTGCACCGCTGCAGCTGGGCGCGGCCGCCAACACCGTGTGTGTGGCAGGGCAAGCGCTACTAGCCGCGCTCGCGCTTGCACTCGTGCTCGCGCTTAGGGGGCGAGGATGCGAGCACAAGCCGGGGAGACAAGAGCACGTGCATGAGCGAGCACGAGTAGTGCGGCATTTGCTGGTGCTGTTGGTCACTACATGCGCGACGCAAGCGGCCGGAGTGACGTACATACAGCCTGGAGAGACCAGCATCACGCAAGTTATAGTACTGGCCGCCACCGCGCTGGCAAATGTGAGTTCATTCAACTGAATGACATTAATTCTTAATGAAATTGTCTATTGGACTTGGCCAAAATATCTCATCGCTTGTCTAAGGTTTAGCGATGCTGATGTGCTACGTGATCATGGACGACGAGTGTCTGCAGGCAGCGCGACGCCTGCTCACGCTCTCCTCGCACAGTGACTGGCAAGACCCACCCGAGGGAGACGCATCACACAGTTGTGAGTGAGATGCTGTTTTTGACACATAATATGTTGTCATGATTCCGTTGTACTAGATTTTACCCCAACAAAGAAGACCAAAAATATTTTTTTTTTATTCTAGTCCGTCTTCCTCGTTTTTCCAAAACATAGTCATAGCCAACTCATTTTTGACTTAAATACGTGGATCAGAATGCTTGTATTTTCACCAGAAAACGGAGCAATCACCAGCAATTATACTGTATATTTATATTTTATAAGATAGACTACCTTTTTGCCCGAATGAGGGTTTCATTGAAGTTATCTATCCGTTAGGCTTGCTTCTCGTAAGTGGTGTGTAGGTACTTACTCAAAAGCAGTAGCACATGAAGTCATTTTTGCGCCGTTACTGTAATAGCTGTATGGCATTCCAATGCGAGGATAAACAAATAATAAGCTGTTGCCATCATATTGTTGTAGTGTACATAAAGCAAGCTCGCGAGGTGGAGTGCTCGTCGCCTCATGTGTCACCCGCTAACACCTACTGGCAAGCGCCGACGTTAGAGAGCCCGAACGCGATGTACAGGTGAGGACTGAGGTACAGTTTTTACACTGAGTCACTATTATTCAAACGCGATCACGAAATACGTTCTACATGATATCTGACATATTCTTTTGTAGACGTCAGTCGAGCGGCGCGTGTGTGGCGGATATAGTGCGGTGCGTGGGGTACAAGCATAAGCTGCAGTCTCCGCGCATTCATACGCGTGCTCTGTGCGACCTGATACCCACAGGTAGCGCTACGTGAATACTTCTTTCAGGATATGATTTTCTTTATTTTTAGTAGTTTGAGGAAGCTCTATGAACTTGGGTCATTAGTAGGCCCCATCTGGTTACCTGTAATATGAATTTCTAACGCTTTTCGGTTACTTTTAACATCCCTCACTAAGCTTTAGACTCTAAACCGCCTCCGTTACGCTTGGCATCATACAGCATGGTTACATTGTGTCTCCCGCAGACAGTGACGGTGTACACGCGTGCACACAGTCGCATGTGTCGCGCGTTTGTGTAGAGCTGCGCGTGCTGCCCGCGATGCACGCACCGCCACTCGATACAGACAGGTGCACCTACAGGGACAGTACTGACACGCCCACGGTATATATTTACATAGTACAAGTTCAAATCCATGCAAATTCATTTAAAATATTAACACAAAATCTAATCTTATCATCATTTCCCAGGAGAGCTGTACGATCTGTAAGTCGACGCCCGACGTGTCGGCTCGTCCGATCAAGAGTTGTCTCAAGAAGCGCGTGCCGCAGTAGTCGAGCAGCAGCTCGTTGCCGTCCATTCATCGCGAGTGTAGTGACAAGCACAACCAAACACACATGCAACTAGTCAACACAGACGCACACGACACATCAACTACTCATAGCACACATACACACACTGACAAAATGCTACACAAGATATCACCTGACCTAGACTTCCTACTCAACAGGACGCCGAGCCGAGTGACCGACCACCGCTCACAGCACATAGAAGAAGCGCCCACTTAGTAGTGCGGGATGAGCGATAGTAGGCGTACATAAACTAGTGACGTGGAAACAGGGATGTGATATGACAACCTTAGAGATAATAATGTACATATTTATGGATGTACATATAACAGAGATTGTATAGATGTACTTATAACTTAGGATAATTATAATCTATATATTAATACGTGAAGCGAAAACTTTGGATCCCTTTTTACGAAAATTGGGCAAACGGAGGAGTATGAAATTTCGCACACTTATAGTTTATACAGAGAAGAAGTGACGAATGTTAATATTTTTTTAAAATTATGCGTTTAAATACATTATTTTCAATAAATAACACGTTACGCACACTACTGTTCATTACCGTGTAACTAATACACATATGTGTAGAATGGTCGGGTTGACTATTCTACTCGAGTTGGGAATCGAACCCGGTATCTAACTTAATGTTTGATAGATTAGAGTGAAGCGTAGCGGAAGGATGTGATAGTGAGAATGAATAAAGCCGAGAGAAGAAATGAAGAATATTATTACGATTATTAAAATTATATTATTGAAATTAAATTACAAGCGGAACACAGCGATTCTATACAAGCAGAGAGCAATATTAAGCGCGTCGCGAACCGAGTAGTTTGGTAGCTAGTCGAGACTGAACTGATGGTCGACTCTCGGCGCGCGCGCAGGTAGCTTCGTGTGCACGCCATCGGCCCGGCGCTCAAGGTCGTTTCCACGCCGGCCGGTACAAATGTCACGCGCTCGCTGTGTGCGGGCGGCACGTGTAACCGTGCGGCCGTCGAACCCTCGCCGAACAAAGGATCACCTGATTTCGTGGTATGGTGCCACTTCATAAGCGGCAGCGGTTTTCTTATTAGTTCGAGTAGCGGTTTAAATTAATATTGTTTCCGCTACATATTCCCCCTGGCCAGACCGTGACTACGGTCGATAAAAATCGGGAAATTTGACACGCCGCCCACTTCGCGTCCTCTGCTCTGCGCCTTCACCGGTTGCTTCAGTCGTGGGTTTTGGGGCCGTTGGTATCTCAGCTGGAACCCCCGTCTCCTCTCGTGTCATGTAGGCAGGTTTCAATCTGTCCACAGTAATGTTATTGGGTTTTCCGTTCGCCTCGACCACGAAGTATTTCGGATATCTTTGTATAACTTTGTAGGGTCCAGCGTAAGGCGGTTCTAGCGATCTTCGAACATGATCTCGGCGGACGAAGACGTGTGTGGAAGAGTGTAAGTCTCGAGGCATGTAGAAGGGAGTAGTGGTGCTGGTGTGCCACGAAGTTGGTTTTGGTGCAAGCTTGGCCATGTGGACTCGCAGGTTCGCAGCGTACTCCGTGACATCTGTGGTAGTGAAGTCGTCTTTAGGGGACAGGAACTGAGCGGGTAAGTGCAGTGCTTCACCGTAGACCAGCTCTGCAGGCGTAGCTTGGATATCTTCCTTCCAAGAATTACGCATGCCGAGAAGTACCAGTGGAAGGGCTTCTGTCCACTGTGAGGAAGTGTGGCACATGATGGCAGCCTTCAGCTGCCGATGTAGACGTTCTACGATGCCATTCGCTGCTGGATGGTAGGCGGTGGTGCGGTAGTGATGTGCACCCACCAAGGTAGTGAGAGCCTTGAAGAGGTGACTCTCGAACTGGCGTCCGCGGTCTGTAGTGACCCGTGCGGGACAGCCGAACCTGGCTATCCAGCCAGAAACCAGGGCAGCTGCGCAGGTCTCCGCCGTGATGTCTTTCAAGGGGTACGCCTCAGGCCATCGCGTAAATCGATCAATGACTGTGAGGCAGTATCTGAAATCAGACGAAGGGGTTAAGGGTCCCACTATGTCGAGGTGAATGTGGGAAAAACGGGAAGAAGGAGTAAGGTAGGTTGAAAGTGGAGCTTTAGTGTGACGTGCAGTTTTGCACGTCTGGCATTGTATACATTGCCTCGCCCACTCTCTACAATCTTTGCGGATCCCTGGCCAAACAAAGTGTTGTGTCACCAGTCGCACTGTAGCTGCATTTCCAGGATGATGTAGGTTGTGCAGTGAATCGAATGCCTGTCTTCGCAAGGTAGGCGTTATGTAGGGGCGTGTTGTCGGCGTAGAGGTGTCACAATAGACTGGTAGGTCATTGCTGTAGGTGGATGCTACCTTTCGAAGTTTCAGCGTGGAGCCATGTTGAATTAGGTCTTGCAGTTCTAGGTCTGTATCCTGGAGTCTTGCAAGTTCCTCGAAGTCGACAGCTGCTGATATTTCCTCCACGCGCGACAATGCATCGGCGACAACGTTCTCACTGCCTGGTAAATACCTCAGGTCTGTCGTAAATTGCCCAATGAAGTCCAGGTACCGGAATTGCCTGGGTGAGCAACTATCCCTATTCATCCTGAACGCAAAGGTAAGCGGCTTATGGTCTGTGTAGATGGCGAAGGTTCTTGCCTCGACCATATGCCGGAAGTACTTGATTGCCTCATAAATCGCAAGTAGCTCCCGGTCGTATGGGCTGTACTTCCTTTGTGCCTCACTAAGCTTGTGCGAGTAAAAGGCTAGTGGTTGCCAGTTGTCCCCCTTCCGCTGCTGAAGGACGGCGCCGATTGCCGTATCAGAAGCATCTGTCACGATGCTTAACTCTGCAGATGCATCAGGGTGAGCCAGGAGTGTCGCTTTGGACAGCGAAGATTTGCAGTCTTCGAAAGCCTTCAGCAATTCTGGAGTCATGTTACTGGATGTGAGCCTTTTACCTTGGGTCCGGCAAGGACAGCGTTCAACGGTCCCTGAAGTTTGGCTGCGTTCGGGACGAATCGGCGATAAAAGTTGACCATGCCAAGGAATCGGCGCAGCTCCTTGACGGTCTTGGGAACCGGGTACTCCTGTATGGCTTGGACCTTGGATTGAACTGGCCTCGTCCCTTCCGCCGACACGCGATAGCCTAGGAAAACAACCTCAGTCTGTCCGATGTTGCACTTAGCTGTGTTGACCACGATGCCGTACTGCCTCAGGCGATTGAATAACTGACGTAGATGGGCCTCGTGCTCTTTAGGAGACGCTGAGAAGACTAGGATGTCATCTACGTACCCATAGCAGAAATCGAGGCCAAGTAGGACCTCGTCGATGAACCTTTGGAAGGTTTGTGCCGCGTTCCTCAAACCGAACGTCATGAAAGGAAACTCGTAAAGACCGAATGGTGTAGTAATCGCCGTCTTTGGTACATCGTCTGGATTGATGGCCAATTGATTGTAGGCCTTTACAAGATCGATGGTCGAGAAGACGGTGCAGCCTGATATCTGGTGAGAGAAGTCATGAATATGACGAATGGGGTACCTGTCAGGTACTGTTCTGGCGTTAAGTGCCCTGTAGTCGCCACATGGTCTCCATCCGTCGTCCTTCTTCTTCACTAGGTGCAGTGGTGCTGACCAAGCACTCTCAGAACGCCTCGCTACCCCGCTTGCCAACATCTCTTCGAACTCCTTCTTGGCAACCTGAAGTCGAGCTGGGTCAAGGCGTCTTGGTTTGCATGCCACCGGCGGGCCTGGTGTCGTCCTTATGTAGTGCATCGTGTTGTGAGTACCTGGTAGCTGTTTGCCTGGTGGCCGTGTTATCTCTGGGTACTCACGCAGTATGTGGTGATAGCCGGTATCACCAACGACGGCCTTCACAGATGCAATGTCAATGGTGCTGCAGTGTGTGGCGGAGACCGACAAGGATGTCAAGCTGTCGATCAGGCGTTGGTTCCTACAATCGACCAGCAGATTGTAGTGGCTGAGGAAGTCCACACCAATGATGGGTTTCCCAACGTCAGCTATGGTGAAGCTCCAGCTGTAGTTCCTCCGGAGGCCTAAATCCAACTGGAGCTGTGTAGGCCCGTAAGTGTGTATGACCGTACCGTTAGCAGCTACCAGATCGTACCTTGATTGGATGCAGGGCGTCTTGACGGCAGAGCGGGGAAAAACGCACAAGTCGGAACCCGTGTCCACAAGAAATTGTAACTTTGATGTCCGGTCGGTCACGAATATACGGCCTGAAGACGTGGGGCAGTCGCTGGCCGCTACTTGCGACCGCCCTTCCTGTTTTCCGATGGAAACGTGCAGGGCGACCTACAGTTCTTCGCCTTATTCCCGTATGTGAAGTGGTAATAGCAGTGTGGGTGGTCAGGAGGTGGTTGCCGCGGTCTACTATTGGAGCGATTATACCTTCGATTGCGATTGTGGGATCTCGAGCGTGAGCGGTTCCTTCCTCTGTCGTTCATGCGAGAAGTGAGCGCAGCTACCTGCTTCGTCAGCTCGCTCACTTGCTTTGCCAGGTCGGATGAAGCCGTGCCGGTGGTAGCAGAGGTGCTAGCAACTTGCGGGGTCATCGGGGCTATCTCGAACACCTTATCTGCAATGTCAGCTAACTTCTCAACCTGCAAATCATCAATCTGTGAGGCAATGACAGTCTGTATATTCGGTGGCAACCTGTTCGTCCAGATACTTTTCACAAACTCAGAAGCGCCCGTTGGACCAGCTAGGTTCTGAAGGTGCCGCAGGAAATGAGACGGCTTACGATCGCCTAGCTCTTCGTGGCAGAGGAGTTGTTTAATGCGTTTCTCCTGAGACGCTGATAATCGCTTAATGAGCTCTGCTTTTAAAGTCTCGTACTTGTTGTTCTCTGGCGGCTTGGTGATAATATCCTTTATTTGCAAGGCGTGCTTGGCTTCCAGCTGCGAGGACACATAATAAAACTTCGTACTGTCGCTCGTAATTCTGGACATAATAAATTGGCCCTCTAGTTGCGCGAACCATAAAGCCGGTTCTTCCGGACAAAATGGTGGACAACGCAATGGCATTCCAACCCCCGCTACCTCTCCTGAGATAACGGGAGCATCCTTGCAATCAACGAAACCATCAGCTTCCGCCATTGCAAAAAATAAAAATTAATAAAATCGCTCACCGCTTAAAACTGAGACCCCACCTCAACGGATTTGACGTCAGCAACGGAAATAAACACGAACAAAATGGTTCCAGGCTTCGTTCTTCTTGTTCCACTGGTGTTCTGGATTGACTGGCGTCTTGGAGTCTTCAGTCTTGAAGGTGTGATCACGTCGGGGTCACCAATGTAGAATGGTCGGGTTGACTATTCTACTCGAGTTGGGAATCGAACCCGGTATCTAACTTAATGTTTGATAGATTAGAGTGAAGCGTAGCGGAAGGATGTGATAGCGAGAATGAATAAAGCCGAGAGAAGAAATGAAGAATATTATTACGATTATTAAAATTATATTATTGAAATTAAATTACAAGCGGAACACAGCGATTCTATACAAGCAGAGAGCAATATTAAGCGCGTCGCGAACCGAGTAGTTTGGTAGCTAGTCGAGACTGAACTGATGGTCGACTCTCGGCGCGCGCGCAGGTAGCTTCGTGTGCACGCCATCGGCCCGGCGCTCAAGGTCGTTTCCACGCCGGCCGGTACAAATGTCACGCGCTCGCTGTGTGCGGGCGGCACGTGTAACCGTGCGGCCGTCGAACCCTCGCCGAACAAAGGATCACCTGATTTCGTGGTATGGTGCCACTTCATAAGCGGCAGCGGTTTTCTTATTAGTTCGAGTAGCGGTTTAAATTAATATTGTTTCCGCTACATATGCATAGATATTCTTTTGTTTATGGTACAAATCTGTCTTTATTATTTTGTGCAGTACGTGTTACCAACACCCAGAAATATTTACCCCTAAAGCTTAAGTTAAAAACCCCTAAAACTGCCACAATTACTAAATAATCCGATAAAAATGATAATGAAAATAACCAACGAATGTTCAGTAATCATAGACCGGCACACAGTAGTGATATTTGTCTATATTTATTACACGACATTCACTCTACATTCTTAGTATCGAGGAACCGTACTAGAAGTCGCTAATACTTTCATTGTAATCAAAAACACAATGAGAAATGTAAGATGGCAAAAAATCCCTAAGAATACCCCTAAAAATGGAACGCCCCTAAAAAATCTCAATCCTCTTATTTACCCCCTAAATTTGGGAAAACCCCTAAGTTGGTAAGCCTGATTTTATGTCTAGTCCCTTGATGTCAAGTATAACCATAGGTAATAAATTAATTTTATAGATAAAAACCTATTTCATTTTTCAAATCTATGATCATATCGAGAATATTTGTCTTTAATATTATTTGTATTAGCGACGATAGGAATTTAGAATTTAGATTTTTAAGAAATATTTTTTGTGGTTTTATGGGGAGTGTCAAGTATGGCATTAGTAAGTTTCCCATACAAAACTTAGTGTCGTGTGCAACCTGTAGAGGTTGGATGCCTCATGATTGTACAGGCTGGTCATAGATTGTACAGGCTGGTTATAATTATGACATTTGGAACCGTCATAATTAATTAAAAATAGTCCAATTATGCGTTAAAAAACATTATTTTCAATAAATAACACGTTACACACACTACTATTCATTACCGTGTATCTAATACACACATGCATTCTTTTGTTTATGGTCCAAATCTGTCTTTAATATTTTGTGCAGTGTTACCAACACCCAAAAATTTTTACCCCTAAAGCTTAAGTTAAAAACCCCTAAAATTACCACAATTACTACAAAATTCCCCTAAAAAATTATAATGAAAATAACCAACGAATGTTTAGTAATCATAGACCGGCACACAGTATAGTAATATTACTAGAAGTCGCTAATACTTGTATTGTAATCAAAAACACAATGAGAAATATAAGATGGCAAAAAATCCCTAAGAATACCCCTAAAAATGGAACGCCCCTAAAAATCCCAATCCTCTTATTTACCTCCTAAATTTGGGAAAACCTCTAAGTTGGTAAGCCTGATTTTGTATCTATAGTCTTACTGAATGTCAAGTATAACCATAGGTAATAAATGAATTTTATAGATATATAACCTATTTCATTTTAAAAATCTAGGATCATATCGAGAATATGTCTTTAATATTATTTGTATTAGTGATGGCAGGAATTTAGTTTAGATTTAAAAGAAATATTTTTTTTTGGTTTTATGGGGTGTTAAGTATGACATTAGTAAGTTTCCCATACAAAACTTAGTGTCGTGTGCAAACTGTAGAGGTTGCATGCCTCACGATTGTACAGGCTGGTTATAGTTATGACATTTTGAACTGTCATAATTAATTAAAAATAATAGGGAAAATTCTATAAAAACAGAGCTTTCTGTGATAATTCATTCCATATCCAGCAGTTAAGAAGTATTAAGAAAATAAAGAAGAGAGTCCTGAAGAAGTATTCTTTACTCATTACACTTACGTCCTGGTCCTAGCCATCACCATCCCGCCAGCGAACCCTCTCCACAGTAGTATAGCGTCAACAATTTGCCTATAGTGTTACTGAATGTCAAATATAACCATATTATTTTTTTATATTTATTATTATCTATATTTTTTCGTTTAATAATGTATTTCTATTCAAATGAAGTACGGTCGAATTTCGACCAATGGGCGATCACTAGTATTTCCAATTAAGTGATTGCCAAAACTATTAAGGGGTTGATATTTGTTATGGCATTGTGTTAAAAATGATCTCTCAGTCGAAAGTCAATGAAAATAATTTGGATTCTCGTTCTGGTAGTTGTGCCCTTTTTTAGTAATAAATTATTTATATACCATAGCAGACGCAAGAGAAATACACCGTAAACTATAGTTACTATATAGTAACATGCTAGTTCGTATATTTGGGGAGTTTGCTTAAAAAGGATGGAAAGATCGATAAAGATGTGGAAAGATGACTAAATTGGGGAAATAAAGTAAATGGTGCTTTACATGTGATTGTGACCAACTAGTTGATGTCCGAAAAGGCTCGACTGGCTGTTCACAATGGTGTGCTGGTACCTACGCTTACGTTTGGAAGTGAATGTTGGGTGTGGCAAAAGAAGCGTGAAATTAGAATAAATGCTGTGGAAATGCGTTCCTTGCGAAGCACGTGTGGTGTAACTATGAATGATAAGGCTGAGGAATGATGTGATAAGAGAACGGTGTGGTTTAAAAGAAAATATAGTGACAAAAAATGAAAATGCTTAGATGGTTTGGTCATGTTGAGAGGATGAATGAATACGATTGTCCTAACGCCACAATTGCGGTGGTAAGTCCCCTCTTTGAGGAGTGAATAGAGATGCGTCACGGCGTCCTCACCTTCCGCCTGACGCAGGTTCTCACCGGGCATGGTTGCTTCGGTGGGTTCCTGTTAAGGATAAAGCGGGAGGATACGCCCGGGTGTTTCCATTGTGAGGATCATCTAGAGGACACGGTGAAGCGTACGGTGGAGGTGTGCCCTGCCTGGGCGGAGCACCGCCGTGTCCTCGTGTAGGCGATCGGCGGCGGCGATCTCTCGCATCCGGCCCTGGTGCAAGCCATGGTACGAAGCGAGAGGGCATGGGAAGCTGTCACCTCCTTCTGCGAAGCAGTAATGCTCGCGAAGGAGGAGGCGGGGTGCGTGAGGAATTCGCAGTCTCTGCGCCCTCACGTCCCTAGCCACCGCAGGAGGAGACGCCTCGGGTGTCGGGAGTCGATAGCAGACTCCCGGCCACCGTAGGCGCGAGCTTGCGGGCGGTGAGCAATGGGTAGCTCGCCGCCCGGTAAGGACCAAGCTCGGGTCGACGATGCGTAGTGTTCCACGCGCACCTCAAAGAGGTGTCAGCAAAACTGAAGGGGTCTGCTAAGACCGATGCCTGCCAGGGTTGCGCGATTATTCGAAAGAGATACCGTGACCCTGGGCACATGGGAAACTGAAGGAAGACGGGTGGGTTTTAGTTAGTAAAAGCCTGACATGTCCTCCCGCTTCGCCCAGAACGGGAGAAGTCATTTGATGATTTTCCATCCAAAAAAAAAAAGGATGAATGAAGGACGGCTAGCAAAAGTATTTCCAGGGCAGATATGAGTGGACACACCGGGAGGGGATGCCCAAGGAGGACATATATTGAGCACCTTATTGGTGATGTTCTTCGGAAAGGTCAGGTGCGTAGAACTCGCAAACGGCGTGTGTGAATGACCAATTGTATGAAACTAAACGAGGCGAAAGGAGTGTGTAGAGATCGTAGCAGGTGGCGTTCCGTGGTTTCTGCCTACCCCCATGGGAAAAAGGCGTGAGTTTATGTATATATGGTTATTGGATACCTTTGATCCCTAACAAAATTTGGAAAACGGATGACAAAACTTTGAAAAACATTTGTCTTCCCTGGTAATATTGTCAAGTGATCTCGGGGTCCCGTGTTGTGCCGTATGTAAAGAAAATCACCATCTCATTTCTTCCCGTGGTCGTCGTAAAAGCGACACAGAGACTTAGGTACTAGAGAATGGGCAGCAGCGTTCTCTATGCATTGTACCACTTTACTGCTATCGCCAACCCGCCTGCTAAGAGTGGCGATTATGGCATACCCCCCGACTTGGGGAAGGCATATGACCGTCAGTGGACGTCTTTCGGCTGAGATGATGAAGATAAAAATAAGCAAGCAAAAACAATAAAGTAAGTAATAAGCATCACCTTTGTACAAATTTTTCTGTTCCTTTCTTGTCTGTTTATATTTGTGTCTACATAAATGGTTAAATAAATAAATAAATGGCGTAAAACGGATACATTGAAGGAACCTTGTTATCAGTTTGTAACATTGTATAAAAGTGTGTAGATTAAAATTGTGATAACATAATATTTTCAACAAAAAATTAAAAATTTAAAAAACCCCTGACACAAAAACCTAATTTCCCTTTAAAAATTAAAAAATAATAAAAAAAAACTCAATCTTAAAGTACCTAAGTACGTATTAATAATTTTAAAAAAATACGTTGCGTTGGGGGACCGCTTCAGACCTAACAATTTATTTGCAAATAGTGTATTACCTAAATAATGAAAAAAAGAAAACTTTTATAAAATTACTTCACAATATTGCATTTAGGATACGACTGTCAACGTCTGCCCTTGCGGAGCGGTCCCCCAACGCGACGTATTTTTTTAAAATTATTAATACATACTTAGGTACTTTAAGATTGAGTTTTTTTTTATTATTTTTTACTTTTTAAAGGGAAATTAGGTTTTTGTGTCGGGGGTTTTTAAATTTTATTTTTTATTTTATACTTTTTATAGGTACATACTTATTATAATGTGGAATCAAACGAAGCTAAGAACACTCTCGATTAATTCATCAATATTCTCTTTCAGTGCGCTTTCATTTGAGACCCCAGTCAAGTATATTTGCTGACATTCGGTTACCCTTCCCCACTTTCTCCCCCACAACTTTTAAACGGCTCGACCGATTTTCATCAAACATATCTAAGAACAACAGACAGACAGACACACAGACAGACAGACACGTCAAACTTATAACACCCCTCTTTTTGCGTCGGGTGTTAAAAATAGATGCAACCATTACATCACAAAGAACAGGACCTGCTGAATAATTTAACAGATTGTCTGATTTCTACAATGGACAACGCGTGAATCTGGTATTAATTCAGACAATACACGATCATTATTGGAATTAAAGGCTTTTGTGGAATTATGTCGTCCACCCAAATGCTTTGAGTGATATAAATTGAATTTTGAAGTGGAATGTTTTTATTCCGACATTTGAATGATTACGATAATTGTGGATACGCTGATTGAGATGAAAGTGAAATTAAGTGAGCGTAAACATTTTTTACTCCATCGTAAAATGAAGGTGAGGTATTGCTGTATATGATGTTCATTAACGAAGTATCACGTTTTATTCCAAATGAAATTTCCATACCAATATATCTTATACCCACATACCTTTATATAGAATATAAGTCTATATGGCACTATAGCGATGTATTGTTAAACTATAATGACTGAATTAAAAAGTAAAGTTATTAAAATAATAATTTATGTAAAAATATAAGTCCTTGTAGAATAACACTGATTTCATTAATTATTTGCAGATCCCAGAACTTACCAACACTCAATAGTCAACGTGTGAAAATCGTCTCTTACAAATTCGAAATTAAACATTTTAACCATAGATGGTACTGGAAAAGTTATTTTAAAAAGTTATATAATTTTGCTCCACTAAGCGCGCAGCATGGGAGAGGCCTATGTCCAGCAGTGGACTGCGATAGCCTGAGTTGAGTGATTGATTGATTTAAGGGTGCAGGGCTGCTACGGAAAGTGACGCAAAAAAATTATAATCAGTCATTAGTCCTACTTGATAGTGAGTAAGTCGTTGCCGTGTGCATAATCATTACCTCTGTGTTTAAGATAAATAATAACATTACACAATTATACTAAGCTCCACGTAATAGAAGCACCATCTTCGTCTTATATTTTTCGTCCACGAATAATAATATTAATAATCTTTAAGAAGACTGTATGATGGATGATAATTTGCTATTCCATATTAAAAATATATTCATCGGGAAGCCCTAGTGTATGTGTACGTACGGTCGACTAATCTAAACTCTTTAGTGGTATTTATTTACGTGCACTAGTTGTCGCCTGCGTTCTGTGGAAATCATCTAGATGAGATTCCAATGCACGCCACGTTCCGCCTCAATTCAGTACGCGAATAACTAAATACAACTAATTGGCTAATGACTGGAATTCTGCTAATCCTACTTATTGAATTAGCTAATATCGATGTATTGACAGCTTGATAGTTTTCGTTCCTCTATAGATGATACCCACAGTTCGGTAACACCTGCTTTTACCAATTTTTCTCTGTCATTCGCAGGCCGCTTAAAAGGTCTCGAGGGCCATCAAATCAATTCTCGTCCACTTGTTCAATAGTTGCTCATAAATCATATTCAGTAGTTGTAAAAGACTGTGTGTTATAGCTGATACACACATGTATCAAGTATGTCAGTTCTTACATAGATAGGATACTTTACGATTCTGGATATATTGTCAGATTACTACTACAGTGTTCATAAAACGAGATATTGTGTAGCGGTTTTTATGCACAGATCTTACTTTTCACCGTCCGCATAACTTATATTTACTAAAAATGTCAACATTTGTTTTGTGATTTTATAAAGTTCACACTTTGCATCATTGTTATCATACTTTTTAATAATAAACTTATTCATGTTATCATTTCACTCACCAACCCTACGGTAGGCGCTTTTTTTTTAGGTAAATGAATCACCATTTAAAATCCAATATTAATCTTTTAAATGGAAAAGTCAGTAATCAATTTTATTATATTCGCCTTCGCCCTTTTCCACGTAATTCCGTCGAAAAGGGCGAAGGTTATTCAATGAAATAAAATGATTGTGATTGAAAAGAATCACTAAATGAAATCGAAGCTTTGAGGAGCACATTTTATTTTCGTTTTCAAGCCGGCTCAAACTTCGCAAATAGATTTATATATACTCGTATATCTCCAAGATTCATTACTTAGGAATAAACATAGCGTAAAGTATTTCTTTACACAATTAAACCAAAGATCTTTTAAACGGAATACGAAAGTGAAGTGGAGTAATATAGTGAGTATTTGATTAAGTATTAGAAAAAACAAAAATTTGATCAATTTATATTTTCATATTTTTACCGTTTAGCAGGTAAAGTTCGACGTATTTCTTTACGTTATTTCTCGTACTTCCGTAATATCGTGAATCGAGAGTATACGTTAAGTAACGAAGGTACTTATATATATTTTTTTTACTTTGAAAGATGGCAGCACATTCACAACGCATTTAGCAAAAAACGTTCAATATATCACGCGCTTAGAAGATATTGCACATATTTCCTACAAATCGATAGAAAGGTTGTAAATAGAGAACATTTATGCAGATGTGACTCGCTCACACTCGCTGTTCAGCGCCTCGGTGAGAGTAATGTTGTTTATATGGGCAACTAGGAGATTACCTTATCTTGCGAAAACTAGAGAGTTTCTGGTGTATGTGCCCACGTCTCGTATAATTTGTCACTTATTATAGAATTACAACTTTCAGCAGCCTTCACTTCATCAGCTGAGAGAAGTGGGTCACTATGTAGTATTAATATCTAGTAATATCAAGGAATCTAAATCACTTTCAACTTTTAAAAGGCTATTAAGCACCATCTGAAAAATGCATAAATTGTAAGTTTTTACCGTTTGTTTATATCTTTATTTTAGTTTATTACCAAGCAAAAGTGTCGCTCATCTTAGTTATTATGTTTTCCTCATAGAAGTGAATAATGGTATTCTTTTTGAGCGAAATACATTTTTTAAACCGTATCTGTAATATCTTAGGACAACCATTGTTATCTGATCCCAAACTAGGCAGAACCTATACTGTGGTAACCAGACAACTGATAGAAATACTTATATATTTCTAAATACATACATATTATAGATAAATTACAGTGTATTTCCCAGATAAACGTGTGTTTGGAGCTCACAGCATTTAATGCATTAACTGCACTTAACGGACTTAGTTCACAACGATTACCTATGAGGAAGTTATATGGAACCCCTACTGTAGACAAAACAGTTACATCTTTGTGACAGGGTAACTGATTCACAAAGTGTAATTTAATTGCCCATTGCATGTCATAAGTTGAAGCAAGAACGAAAGTTGTAATATCTAATCAGTTGTTTTAGACGGCGCGGAAGTCCATGTACTAGCTTTACCTGAGGCTTGCTTTACATGGAATTCCGCGCTGTCTAAAACAACTCCTTAGATGTCATCATTAAAAATGACTAATGTATCAACTAAAATATTTTAGTTTTGTCTACAATATTTAAGCAGTTACGCGCACACAACCAATTTTATTTTAGAAGTAAGAGGAGGTTTCCGTCTTACCACCCCAGGGGGCACGGAATGCCATGACTTACCCTTATATCTAACTAGCTTCTGCCCGCGACTTCGTCCGCGTTAATTTTCTTGTCCCCCCGACCCTTCCCGTCGCGTCGAATCGCCTACCCGTGCGATTTTACCCGTTTTTGCAACATTTTTCATTACTGCTCCGCCCTTCTTAGTTATAGCGAAATGTTATATATTTTATAACCTTTATCGATAAATAGGCTATTCAACACAAAAAGAATTTTTCAATTCGTACTAGTAGTTTCTGAGATTAGCGCGTTCAATCAAACAAACAAACAAACTCTTCAGCTTTATAATATTATATAGTAATATAGTATATATAGTATATAGTATAGATTAGTTTTCTCAATATCAATTTAAAATTTGCAGTAACCTCATGTGAAACGTAACAATAGGCTAGAAACATGAAGTTCCTAACCTATGGTAAAGCTCTCATAACACACATTATGCAACATGTCGTTAGCCGTTACAGATCTGCTATAACTGAAATCCTACTAATATTGAAAGTATTTCAGGGTTAGGCCTTATCGAAGGCATACGTTTAATAAGTCACTGTCTAATATAATGAATAGAAAATATTACGCCTAACATGTTCAACATTCATCTTCGAATAACAAAAGTAGACATTTTAGTGGGAACAGTCCAAATAATAAATGATACCAATATCTAGATGGTCGTAAGCTAAGCTTACGAGGATGAGTCGGCTATTGTAAGCAATGTTTTTACTGTTTGATAAAATGTCTCACGGAATAGATTTAGAATGACGTGCATTTCTTGTAAGTCATGTTGTGAATATTGTGATGGTCATCATTTGCATTGTGGCTAGTTTAGCTGTGATACATTTGATACATTGAGCGGAAAATTATTATCAAAGAAATTTTTGCCGTACCATGTACTATCACCTCCTCCTGCTGTGTGATTAATTCATATTTCGTACATACCATAAATTTTACTTAACTATAAAGGGTTGCATCATATTTTGTAACAAATTGCGTGTGAAATGACCTCGATAAAAAGTTTGCATAACAACGAAGTGTTAAGTTGCGAGCTTATCATATTGGCCCGTTCACGTCGTTACACTTGACTATTACGATACTGACCTGACTTACTTTCTTGAATATATCTTGTACATATAGGTACTGTGTAGCTCATAATAAGGGTCCATAATAATTTTGTTCATTTTCACGTAAAATACTCATGTTGTTCTATATAACGCGGAAACCAGCCCTAGTTCAGATAATAATGATACACCTAACTTTTTATCGAGGTCATTTCACACGCAATTTGTTACAAAATATGATGCAACCCTTTATAGTTAACTATAGTAAGCCAGGTCAGTATCGTAATAGTCAAGTGTAACGACGTGAACGGGCCAATATGATAAGCTCGCAACTTAACACTTCGTTGTTATGCAAACTTTTTATCGAGGTCATTTCACACGCAATTTGTTACAAAATATGATGCAACCCTTTATAGTTAACTATACTGTGTAGCTCATAATAAGGGTCCATAATAATTTTGTTCATTTTCACGTAGAATACTCATGTTGTTCTATATAACGCGGAAACCAGCCCTAGTTCAGATAATAATGATACACTTACTGCATATTGTAAAGGCGTAATTACTTAACTAAAAAGTAATTCAAGTTATTAAGATAAGTTTCAGCTTAGCCATTTCTAATGTTTATGGGTTTTTTTTTTTTTTTTTTCAGGATGGGAAATCATCAAATGACTTCTCCCGCTCTGGGCGGAGCGGGAGGGTGTGTCAAACTTTTACTGACTAAAACCCACCCGTGTTCCATCAGTTGCCCATGTGCCAGGGTCACGGTATCTCTTTCGAACAATCACGCGACCCCGGCAGGCATCGGTCCTAGTAGACCCCTACACTGCTGCTGACATCTCTTTGAGGCGCGCGTGGAACACTGCGCGCCGTCGACCCGAGCCTGGTCCTTACCGGGCGGCGAGCTACCCATTGCTCGCCACCCGCAAGCTCGCGCCTACGGTGGCCGGGAGTCCGCTATTGACTCCCGACGCCCGGGGCGTCTCCTCCTGCGGCGGCTAGGGACGTGAGGGCGCAGAGACTGCCACTCCCTCACGCGCCCCGCCTCCTCCTTCGCGAGCATTACTGCTTCGCAGAAGGAGGTGACGGCTTCCCATTCCCTCTCGCTCCGTACCATGGCTCGCACCAGGGCCGGACGCGAGAGGTCGCCGCCGCCGATCGCCTCCACGAGGACACGGCGGTGCTCTGCCCAGGCAGGGCACACCTCCACCGTATGCTCCACCGTGTCCTCCAGACGATCCTCGCAATGGAAACACCCGGACGTATCCTCCCGCTTTATCCTGAACAGGAACCCACCGAAGCACCCATGCCCGGTGAGAACCTGCGTCAGGCGGAAGGTGAGGACGCCGTGACGCCTCTCTATCCACTCCTCAAAGAGGGGACTTACCGCCGCAATAGTGGCGTGCCCAATGTTTATGGGTGCTATTAAACTCTATGGAAACATTTGTCAGCTAAACTCAGCGCCCGCCAACTAGCACGTGACCAATAGCTGTACCTACAAGCTATAGACTCATAAACAAAAACATCGCTTGCAATTTGAATTTCTAGAATGTTTACTAAAACAGTGAGGGGCCTTCACATGGGACATTTTCTCTGAAGTGGCATGAAGAAATAAACATTCCTTCACTTCATTTTTTCCCCGTCTTTTGTCTATTGCCGCAATTTCCGAAAACGTGTCCGCGATTTGTTCAAGAGACGTAATTCCTGAATTTTTCATAAGATTTCCTCGGCTTTAGGAAGTAAATAAAGATGTTATTTACTCTAGAGCTGCTTTAGATGAAGCTTCAAAAAATTTTCAACGAATTCACAGTCACCGAAGGCATTTTCAACATTGAACCACGAAGACTGAAATATTGGGTGGAAATATAATTTCAGCTAGACCGTAAATTGTTTGCGCCGTATATTCATACAAAGTGACTGTGTCTTGTTTTAATTGATCCCAAATTAACTTGTTGGGTTCATTCTATAGCAATTTTATAATTTTACATAATGTTGTATCAACAACACCCGTTGTTTACTTTTCGGAACATATTCTATTATATTTAACGGTAAGCTTCAAATATATGCAGTTCAATACCAAATTAAAAAATAGCAACTTTACTACAAATCCCTAATTGCCATTCAAAGTTTATTTATTCGTCAATTACTGTCAGATTGGTGTTATCAGCCAGTTCACGTTTAGGTAACCGAAACACAAGCTCCATTATGTTAGAACTATGTAGATAAAAAATATATGTGTTTGTTTAACTTTGTTTATCTATAGAGTTTTCAGGTAGGGCTTACCATTATTACTTATCACGTTGTCCATTTGCATTAATTTTAATACTTAACTTTATTTACGTACAGATAATATATACCATCAAATTTTATTTTAAAAGCCCTTTAATCTCATCTAGAAAAAAATGCGTTTGGATAACAATTTTATTCTTTCTCATCTTTACATTAATCAACTACGTTGAAAAAAGTATTTTGTTTCCTTTCGGCCTTGTTAATAGTAGGTATTATTAGGGTTTGGTTCATTTTTTTTTTTGTAATTTGCAGTTTTTGTTACTTTTATTTTACAACACTTTTAGTTTATATTCCATTACGTGTATGAAAGTTGTAGTTCTACACAAATAGGTCCTATGTACATTTATCATACTATATTCGTACTTTACATGTTTAAAGTTAGAGTAACTACTATAACCCTGTATGGTAATGAAATTCTAAAACTTTCAAAACAATTAAAATATTTAGCTTCAGTTACTTCTGCACGTTCCGTAACTAAACTATTCGTTCACAACAATTAAAACAAAACTGAATTCACTATTACTGCGATGGCTGGTTTGGAAGCTTTATTTATGTCTACCTATTCCTTTTGTGAATATAAATCGTCACCACTTTCGTTTAATCTCCGTCTATAGTAGGTTTATAATACAACTAAGGTTGGACTTTTAATCCTATTCAGTAACTTGATAGTGCAACGTAAAATAATGATACCTTTCTAAAACTAATTAAAGTGTTGGGGTGGTGAATGATTTTGCGTAAAGAATGAATGATAAAAATGGTTTAAATTAAATAAATTTTACAAAATTGTTCTTAGGATGTGGAATATAAGAATAATTAATCATCTATACTAATATTATAAAGCTGAAGAGTTTGTTTGTTTGTATGTTTGTTTGATTGAACGCGCTAATCTCAGGAACTACTGGTCCGAATTGAAAAATTCTTTTTGTGTAGGACAGCCTACATATCGAAAAAGGCTATAGGCTATATAACATCACGGTACAACGAAGAGGAGCGGAGCAGTAATGAAAAATGTTGCAAAAACGGGGAAAATCGCACGGGTAGGCGATTCGACGCGACGGGAATGGTCGGGGGAACAAGAAATTTAACGCGGACGAAGTCGCGGGTAGAGGCTAGTGTTTAATAACAGTTATTTCTTTTTTTATTTTCTTCTGATAGACATAAAACTAAATATAAAAATCGACATGATTTTTATATTTACTTTTGTTCCTTTAGTAATTTTACTTTTTATACTATAGTCATTTTATTTCCTCTGGCAGCCATAGACTATACATATACTATATATATATATATATATATATATATATATATATATATATATAGTATTCATCGTGTTTTAAGACAAGTTATTAAATTTAAATTACAAAGTTTGCATGTAAGTACAGACGCTAGCACATCAAGGTACCCGAAACTGCCAAATTTTCCCAATCATTCTTGAACCTAATACTTTAGCGTTAAAGTTAAAAACCTATTAAATAAATTTGACAGATTGTAGTTGCTTCAAGTGCTGGCGTCTGTACATTATTTCAAGTTAATTTAATTTCATTCATTCTTGCATCACCTCACTATATTTTTTTTGTCAAAACCTGGTATCCCTCCAACTGTCAAGTCCAACCTTAGTCACTAACTGAGCAAAGTATGACTGAAAGGAGAATGCCAAGGTTTCCTACAAGTCTCGGCCAGAACCGACAAAGATGATCAATATTTCATAAAAAAGGAAAATTGTTATAGAATTTGATTGTATAATTAGTTTTCTATTAGAAGTACACCAACAAAAGTTATAGTTCTTTAAAGTTGACCACTTCATACTTCTGATTTTAACAATACCGTGAAATAAACAAATGATTTTATTCAATTAATGACTTTTAGCACATTATCCTTGCCTCATATATATATATTTATAGTAAGATTATTCATTTAACATACCTATATGATTTTAGAATACTTTGGTATTAGGAAAAAAAACCACATGTTTACTTTTTACAAATGACACGCGGGAGAAGTGAGAAGTCAAACTTTTTGACAATGACAGCAGTTGTTTTACTTCAAGTGTTGTCAGCACTATAATAACATTATTAAGAATAAACTATTCTACACGGTATCGATAATCGAATTAAATTATTTTTAATTATTATATAACTATAAAATGTATACTAAAAAATATAAATAAACGCTATTTATTATTATATGAATTACGAGGTACGACGTAAGTACTTAAATACTTACTTACGTAGCTTCATATTGATATTATTGTAATCGGTTTGCGAGTGTCCGTATCGATATTATTTTATTTTGGTATTGGCATCATTTCTAATTGAAGTTGTAGCCTTGAAATGTGTTGATAAATTGAATAACTATTTAAAATTACTTTTCAACGGTGTACTTCTACAGATTTTATTTATATTGTATAATTCTTACTGTTTTATAGTATGAATTATCATTATTATAGAAAGTCTGTCGGACGCCACATGATTCGGGCCGATATTTGGCATTGTCCTTTAAGATCTCTACAAACGTATCGTTCAAAGTATTGAACAAGCGCTATTATATTCGCTTGTATTCAATATGTAAAGAAGTGTTTTTAATAAAATTCTATTTGACTCTGGAGCGATTCTGTGGATCTAATTACAAAAAGTGGAACAAAATGTTAGCCAGATTTCCTATTTGATTTGCAACCAGATTTTCTTCTCCAAGAGGACAACTTGATCGCTGGTCCTCTTACTGTATCAATTGTTGCGCAAATTTGAGTCTGTTAAAACGAACAAAGAGTTAAAATCTAGTGGAGTGTCGAAGCATTCAATAGCGTATGTTTAGATGTGCTGGATGTGATAGGATGTGGTCTATGGAATAGATATGAAATAATTATTTCTCATCATTTACTTCATCCCACTAAATTATTCTAAAAAGCATTTAACAAAACTTATGCTTCCTGCAACATCTTCGGGTTAGACAAACAGGTCGTAGTTGGGCACATGTGACTGTATTACCAACGATTGTTGGAACTACCCCGAGGGATGCGGGTGAGGAAGTATTCTTTACAAATATGTTTAAATTAAAGTCCAGTAGTTCTGACCCAAACACGGCAATAAAGTTACGAAGGAGAGAACGGTACGTCAATAGGGTTTTCTTGGGGAACTTAGTTTATAATATGCAATTGCTACTTAGATTTTGATCCTTTAGAGATTTTACCGCAAATATTTTAACATTTCTAACTAACATGTTCTATCTAGACACGCGGTAGCGTGTCAAGCCAAGTTCAAGTAACAGAACTGGCGAGCAGCACCGTGAGTAATATTACACGAACCATTTGGAGCCACTTTTTGACCACCTCATAACTCAAAAACTGTTTCATATAAACGTGTCAAACTTGGCTCATATAGTGAAACTTGTAAGATACATATGTGCTCCAAATTTCATAAACACATCTCAAACGGTTATTTAGATATTAACGTCCAAAAATCGTCATTTTTATCACTGACTGACCTATAGATCAAAACTCTAACCCAGTTCCAGATGATCTAGAAAGTTCAAATTTAGCATATAGATAGGTAATTAGGTGAATACCAAGGAATAAATCAGAAACTGGTAAATTTTTATCATTTTATTATAATTTTTCACTTAATTGATTCTATTAGGGACACTTATTACAAAAACCATTTGGTATTAATTTTTATTAAAGTTTGAAATATTCTAGGGAATAAAACCACTTAAATACGAGCACCATCTTTATTAGCAGAGCAGACAACCGAACACTGACACATTCAATAAATAGACAATATTTTGCTATATTACCACGAAGTCTCAACACAGCCCCTCAATTTATAGAATTTTAAATTTACAGAGATGTAATAATAACATTCATAAATTGCTCAAACAAAAACAATATAACTTAAATAATAATTCTAACAAATAACTAAAAACTAACTCTTTGAAGTACTAGTACAATAATTCTGTACCATTTTGTTAATAATGTTAATATCATCTTTAAACATAAATAAATCAAAGTTGTACAGACACATTTATAACTCGAGAAACAAACATTTAAATTAAATTCAATTTGTTACAAAAATAAACATGTTTCTTAATAGGTAGCGATTTTGTAAAAATATCTGAAATGTTTTCATTTGTAGGTACATATGAGATAAATACAATTTTCTTATTAAATAAATCTTTTATGTAGTGGTATTTAATTTCAATATGTTTAGATGCTTTGATATTAATTTGATTCTGAATTAATTTGATAGTGCTCTGATTATCAATTAACAAATAAGCCGAAATAGTTATATATTTTTTTTTTTTTTTTTTTTTCAGGATGAGAAATCATCAAATGACTTCTCCCGCTCTGGGCGGAGCGGGAGGGCGTGTCAGACTTTTACTGACTAAAACCCACCCGTGTTCCATCAGTTGCCCATGTGCCAGGGTCACGGTATCTCTTTTGAACAATCACGCGACCCCGGCAGGAAATAGTTATATTATTTGTGAAATCAGAGAGTATGCCCTTGATGTAAATAAGTTCACTCACAGTATTAGCTCCTGCTACATACTCAGCCTCAGCTGTTGATAGAGCGGTACACGTCTGCTTTCTAGAAAACCAACTTATTAAGTTTTCACCTTGAAATATAGCACACCCACTTGTGCTTTTACGATCGGTTCTGTCAGCAGCCCAGTCGGCATCTGAATAAGCCTTAAGTTTTGTGAGATCGCCTGTCTTTCTATATAACAGCCCCTGATCTGATGTTCCTTTTAGGTAACGTAATATTCTCTTACCTGCTGACCATAACTCCTGTGTAGGCTTGTCTAAAAATCTACTTAAGTAAGATACAGCATAAGTAATGTCCGGTTGACTATTCATTGCAATGTACAATAAGGAGCCTATTAATTCTTTAAAGGGTACGTCAATTACTTCCGATGGTAATCCAATATTTGCATTGAAGATAACTTCCATTGGCGTCTTGCATGTTTTTGCAATCTTGCATATTAAATTTTTGTAAAAGTCGCTTAATCATTTCACTTTGTCTTAATTCCAATGTATCCTTTTTCTTAGTAACTTCTAATCCTAAGTACTGATGTACTTCTCCTAAATTCTTAACTTTGAATTCTTTTTCTAAAGCCTTTATTATCTCATTGTCTTCTCCCATATGTAAAATATCATCAACATACAGTAATATCCAAGTCTTTCTTTTTCCATATAAACATGAATCATGTTTTGATTGTATGAATCCTTTCTTGGTTATGAAATCATGAAATCTTTGGTTCCAACACTTTGGTGCTTCTTTTAATCCATATAGGGCTTTCTTAAGTTTTAAAACTTTTTCTTCGCTAACTTTTATTCCTTTAGGACATTTAATATATACATCAACATCCAAGTTACCATTTAAAAATGCTGTTGGCACATCAAGTTGCATTAATTTCAAGTCTTGTTGAACTGCCAAGCTCATCATTAATCTGATAGTTGAAAGTTTTGCTACTGGAGAATAATTATTATCATTACTCTGTTGTTGAAAGCCTCTTGCTACTAATCTTGCTTTCTTAGTACCATCTTGCTTTGTTCTGAAGATCCATTTTGTATCTATTGCTTTACTTCCTCTAGGTAAAACAGCTTCTTCCCATGTCTGTAATTTTATCTGAGAGTTTAACTCCTTTTGTATTGCATTTTCCCAATCTTTATCTTGTATTGCGTCTTCATATTCTTGTGGATCCCCTGATAATAAACAGTATGCAGTATACAACTCAAAGTTTTCAACTAACCTTTTTGGCTTTTGTACTTTTCTTCCTGACCTTGTCGTATAATCTTGTATTTCTTGAGTATTCTCTTCATTTTCATTTTCTTGATCTATTTCTTCACTGTTCTCATCATCTAATTTATCTTTCTTCGTATCATCTTTATCCTTCTTGGTTTCATCTTGTTCTAATTCATCTTCAAAGTATTCTTCCAAGTGTTTATCATAATTTTCTTCTTTTCTATTCTTCTCTTCTTTGTATTTTATTTGAGTCTCATCAAATCTGACGTCTCGAGATATTATTATATTATTGGTTTCAGGATCCCATAAACGATATCCATTTAAGTTATAACCTACAAATCTCATTTCTTTTGCTCTTTGCAATAGCTTGTCCTGTTTTGGTAAAATATGTACCCTTGTCTCTGCAAAATTTATAAAGTTTTCATTTTTGAACTCACCACCATTATCACTTCTAATCTTTTTGACTTTATTACCTGTTTGTCTTTCCATTCTATTAATGTATTCAATAAGTCTATCAGTAGCTTCGCTTTTTCTTTTTAATAAGTATACCTCACAAAAATGTGTATAATCATCTATGATTGTATGATAATATATCTCACCTTTAGGTGTTGATGTAGTTACTGGACCTGATATGTCTGTGTGTATTATCTCACCTATATAATACGACCGAGGTTTTATAGTGGAATAAAAGGGTAATCGTGTTGATTTACCTAGTACGCAGGGTTCACATTGTTTATCACTGTATGGCAGATTCATAATTCTGAGCATCTTTTTGTTTGCATGGCCTAACCTCTGATGCCACAGATCTCTTGAAATAAAACATTTTTCATTTATTAAACTTGCATCTATAACATATAACCTACCTATATTTTTCCCTATGACTTCACAGTTTGAGTTACAGATTAATACATAGTTTTTATAGAATTCTACTTTAAAACCTTTTTCTAATAGTTTTTTAACTGATAATAAATTATGTGACAGTCCAGAAACAATCAACCCTTCTATTTCAATTTGCATGTTATCATATTTCAAATTCAATTTACCTTTCATATTACTTTTTAAATATTGACCATTTGCTACATAAATTTTTACCTCTTTTTCTAAGTTTTGTACATCTGTCATAATTGGTACATGACAAGACCTGATCAAATGTTCGGTAGCACCTGAATCAACAACTAATTGAACACAATCACTTACATTATTGACTGAGTCACCTGCATTAT
The DNA here is from genome assembly GCA_932294355.1 of Aporophyla lueneburgensis. Classification (NCBI taxonomy): domain Eukaryota; kingdom Metazoa; phylum Arthropoda; class Insecta; order Lepidoptera; family Noctuidae; genus Aporophyla; species Aporophyla lueneburgensis. The sequence goes on from OW028749.1 coordinate 20,848,169, forward strand.
AGGCTGTGAATGCAACTACATCTTGCTCATTTTGCTCATCTTCCATCTGTGCCATTCTTCCAGAATATGATGAAGTCCCATTGTATCTTGAACTCGAACCTCGACCTCTGCTTAAGTACCTCGTACCTCTGAAATAACTTCGTTGACCTCGTTGTCCTCTATCATTTTGATGACCTCTGTAGCTTGTTTGTTTGCTTCTACATTGATATGCTTTGTGACCATCCATGCCACATTTAAAACATGTAAGGAAGCTGTGAGCATCCTTTGACTCTACCACATTGTTTTTATTCTTTAGTTCTGCATCTAACAATTTACTTTTGACATATTCCGTTGTAAGTTCCACATTGGTGGTTTCTAAAGCGGCAATTGTTGTATTATAACTTTCGGGCATAGTTAGTAGTAAGTGACAAACTTTGTCTGCTTCTTGTAGTGCGCTTCCAGTCTCTTCCTTCCAGTCTTATCAATATGTCAAAATTATTGAAGTGGTCACTTAATTCAGTACTGGTATCACATTTCAGGGTTAATAATTGCTTCCTGATGTATAAAGCTGATAATGTACTTTTTCTTTTAAATACTTTTCTTAGATTATCAATCATGTCTATTGCGCTTGTTGCATTCCTTATATATTCTAAATGTTTGTCTGTTATGCTGCAGACTATTAGACTTCTTGCTTTCGCATCCTTCATTTTGAATTCTTCCGTCTTTTTAATCTCCTCTTTTGTGCCCTATTGCTATTTTGCAATCTTTTTCTTCGAGTATACACGATATTCTAAATAACCAATTACTGAAATTTGTTCCAGTAAATTGTGGAAGCAATTTTTTCGTTATTTCATCCGCCATCTTTTCTTCACTTTTCTTCCCTAATTTTTCAATATTCAATTTATAACTTTATACCTCGCAATGTTCTACTTATTCTCCATTTTCCATTATTCCATCATTTGCGCATTTGCACATTAGCGCAGTGGAAGCGTATTAAAGTTTGAAATATTTTAGGGCCTAAAACCACTAAAATACGGGCACCATCTTTATTAGCAGAGCAGACAACCGAACACTGACACATTCAATAAATAGACAATATTTTGCTATATTACCACGAAGTCTCAACAATGTTGTTATAAATTTGCTATAAATAAGTACCTACTAATAATTTATGTACAAAAAGTAATGATATCCCATCAAAAACATAAATGTGAAATGAGAGCCAAGTTCATGCTGTTGGCTTGCTAGTTTCTACCAGCTAGCCCAATTTTCGAAATAATAAAATAAGAACCGACAAGTAACAGGTAGAACAGGTACAAGGCTATAATATAATTCGTATATGAAAACTAGCCAAGTCAGACCTTAGGCTACAATATATTATCCTAAGTTATAAGAAGAAATGATATTTTATATAGTTACAAATAAATTTCAGGACTGACCATTGCACTTGGCACCCATTTAGATCTCACTTCTTTTGTCGTTGAAGTCAACAACCAAGGCATATATTGAACTTGGCTCTCATTTCACATTTATGTTTTTGATGGGTTACAATATTAGGAAATAAGCGACTGCGAAAATGTCAGCTATTATCCAAAAATCTACAACTTAAACATCCAAAATGTTCACTGACACATACAGCAATTGTTTCAAGGTTATGTCCACCCAGCAGGCTGGCATCATCAGAGGTGAAGCTGATCACCATAAAAAACATTCTTAGCTAAACTCTCCTCTCTTAATACATCAATATCTATAAACCTGAATTTACTCCAATTGGAAAAATAGTTGATTAGTTTGTTAAATATTTTGCATTGGATTTGAACTGCCTGATGCCTAATAACACAATTTTATTAACGAATTAATTCCGGTGGCACTGGTCTCAGTATATATGCAAAGCAAATTTCATAATATTTCTTTGTATATTTTGCACCTGCCCTAAATGAGTAATTTTTAGATTCGACTCACGTAGCGCTATCCTGAGTAACAACCGCGTGATAAAACATTTATATACAAAACAAATATCACACTCGCACTAAAATAACATCGTTTAGCGGTTATGAACCATCCCTTTGAATTTGATGCGATACAGATATTTGATGTTCATTACACGACGAATATGTATTAAGCAATATTCACCAATATTAAAGACGTAGCTACGTAGGAAGGAGTTACTTTAACACACAAAATCAAAAATAACTTTAATTTCGGAAGTCGGTGGCAAAATAATCTTAAATACAGATCCTAAGACAACGACTTTCGAAATTAAAGTTATTTTTGATTTTGTAGTGTTTTTTTTAAGGAAGTCGGTTGTTATTTTCTTTTTTATATACTAATCAATTAATGTGAGATGTAACGTCGTTATCTAGACACGCGGCAGCGTGTCAAGGCAAGTTCAAGTAACAGAACTGGCGAGCAGCACCGTGTGTAATAGGAGCCATATAGGAGTTATAGCCTTCGCAAGTTTTAAACCTGTTACTTGTCCGTTCTTATTTTATTATTCCGAAAATTTGGCTTGCTGGTAGAAACTAGCCATCGAACATAATAACTCGTATATGAGAACTAGCCAAGTCAGGACTGACCATTGAACTTGGCACCCATTTAGATCTCACTTCTTTTGTCGTTGAAGTCAACAACCAAGGCATATATCATAATATTGAACTTGGCTCTCATTTCACATTTATGTTTTTGATGGGATACTGAATTAAGTTGAAATATCGGACACTCTCATCTTTGACTCACAAAGTGGAAATGGAACGCAAATTCGAATTGAAACAGCAACGGTAAATGATAACCCGTCAATGAGCATCGTATCACGTGACTCGATGTCCTGTAAGGCTGACCCCACATTAGGCGTGCGCGATCCTGGGGCGCGAGCGCCGCGCGCGCGTCGCGAGCGCGTCGCGAGCGCGCCGCGAGAGCGTCGCGTTTAGCTGCCCTGCTGCGCGCTCGCGGCGCTCTGGCGGCGCGCTCGCGGCGCGCTCGCGGCGCGCTCGCGGCGCGCTCGCGGCGCGCTCGCGGCGCGCACGCGGCGCTCGAGTCGCGTTCTTACCCCTTCGCCCGCTACAATACTCAATACTTTATTGCATTCCACAATGCTTAGGTGGTAAAAAATTTTATTTAGAAACAGTTGTGGACCCTGTCGGGCACAGCAAAGGAAAATACAGTAGGTAGAGAGGAGGATCTATTGATTATCTTATAATGTAACTTATTCTAAAATAGTAATTAAAAATAGATGAAATACATGCTTTGCGATATGGGACATGACTACAAAGGAGTATAGTGATCGTATTGCAAAAAAAAGGTGTGGGAAGAAATCAGCACTTTATTTATAAAAGACTAGCTTCTGCCCGTGACTTCTTCTGCGTAAATGTCGTTTATCGCGGACGCAGACAAAGTCACGGAATAAAAAGTAGCCTATGTCCTTTTTCAGGCTCTAAACTATCTTAGTACCAAATTTCATTTAAATCGGTTCAGTAGTTTTAGCAGGAAAGCGAGACAGGCAGACAGACAGAGTTACTTTGCATTTATAATATTAGTGTGGATAGTGTGGATTTTGAAACGAAAATTGTCCAAATTGTGACTGACTTAGCTGTAGAGGGTTAAACGCCAAGGCGAGCGCCGCGTGCGCGCCGCGAGCGCGCCGCGAGTGCCCGAGGATCGCGCACGCCTAATGTGGGGGAGGCCTATTAGTATACCTATAACCGACATCGACGTCGATACGAAACATCTACGGTGATATTGGTGCTTTGATACTCATCGCACTGCGTGTAAATATGTCATTAGAATAGGGGAATAGCGTGTATCGCATTGGATACTTATATATGTAGGAAACAAGAACGGATTAGGACATGACAACGAGCAGTGTAAAGGTGGCGGTTCGCGCATCGACAGAGATATGTCTCAGTCTACGCTGGTGTACTATGAGCCGGGACCGAGACGAAAAACTAAAGACTTTTCAATCACTAACAGTGTCGGCGATTCGATCGTTGCAGTCGCGATCGGCCACCTTAACACGTACCTTTTTACCCATTTTTGCAATCGACTTCTGTTTACTAACCAGAGATAGTATTTTTTTCAGCAAAAGTCGTTTGCAGAAAGTCTCAAATAATAAGTAATATATTTTCAAAATAATCTGCACCAAATCAAACAGATTTAATTACATTAAAACCAAAAGCTGACGCGTACTGTCCCCAGTTTCGCTTGAAATGGTTGTTGTGCATCTCAACTACTGGTCTTTTAGGAAATTCAATATTCTGATAATATAATAACATTTTACGAGATTATCCATCGATTTTTCAACAGAAACTACAGTAATAACCTTCTGTAAATAAGTATCACATACTATTAAGACTATTTTTTTTTTGTATTTCATTAAAAATATTGGCCACTTGTTGTTAAAAAGTATTGAAATGACATTAAGTTTTTTTATTTACTTTTATTTACATAACAAATGCCAATTGACATTGTTTATGATATTTGCCAGCATGTTATTTAAATATATAACTGAAATCTTTTTACAATATTAGAGTTATAATAACGCTCGGGAAAAAATACCTAAACATTCAGTGTAACGAATCATGAAATGAAGAACCATAAAAACTGTATGCTTTGCATTGCATATCAAAAGCCTCAGCGGTTTGATGTCCCGTGTGTACGAATATAATGAGCCGATTCAATTCAACCGTAAACACAATGATTTCACAAGGAATTCTGTTTTATATCATATCTTGTTGGAATGAAACCTGTAAGGCGAATAAATTAAACTGAAAATAAATATTATCGTAGCGTCGTGCCGACACACTGGGGGCGGAATGCAATACAGACTGATAGTTATTCAACTGTGCATTCTGCTTAATTCAAACACAGGTCCAGCAAAACGTAGTCCATATAGTTCTCACTACGCAAAGCGACTCGCTTGCAGAGTAAGCAGGCTGTAGTGGCAGTGGGCTGGCCATGTCTGTCGAAGGACCGATGGCCAATGGAGCAGACGAGGCCTGGAGTGGAGACCGCGTATCGGCAAGCGTAGTGTGGGACGCCCCCACCTTGTTGGACCGGCGACCTCAAAAAGGTGGCTGGGACAGGCTGGATGCGGAAGGCGGAGGACAGGATAATGTGGCGTAGCATGGGAGAGGCCTATGTCCAGTAGTGGACTGCGATAGGCTGAGTTGATTTAATGCGACTCGCTGTCACAAAAGACGCGCTACACACCGCTAAGAGAACACAATTAACACGATGAAAATGTAATTAAAGTAAAATGCTGCTGTTTCAAATATACGAGGTTTGAATTGTACGAATTAAATTTTAAGGAATATTCTATTTATGTTTAACCTGCAGACTTTAGCAAAGTCAATTTATAAGTTCATTAACATGTAACTGAACGGAGGCTGGAATAAATAACTTAAATTGAAAGTATACTCACTGAATTTCAGTTACTTGATTTGATTACGAATAAAATAACTGGTTTCATTGAGCAGTTTAAAAACAAGTTTTGTAAGAACGTCTTAAATCTGAGAGCATTTCAAGTGTTAATTAAATCGTTATTTATAAATTGTTTCGTAAAATACATAAATATAATATACATAAATAAGTAAGCAGCAACAATTTAACTTTGCAGTAGATATTTGAAATTAATTTAATAAATGGACGAATTTAAATAAATATTCGAAACATCCATCGGTTTCTTACTAAACTTCAACTAACGACCCTAGTTAATCTCTACTAAAGATAGTACTACGGTAGCAAACGAGAACGACTTAACTGCACTTTTTCAAAAATAACTGTTTTACATAATTCTACTCAGAATTCTTTATTTTGTCGTAGGATTTTTTTGATTGAATCTCAATTTTTACTGATATTAAGTCACGTATGTAAAGACAACTGCAGCATTTTTCTCATTGTCGAAGTACCGTATTTTGGGACAAAATAAATGTAAAGTAATATTGACAATTTCATTGGTAATGCCCTATTAACTAAATGATGTACAAAATAAAAATATAGCTTTGTTCTTCTATTAATTGGGATAATAGAAGAACAAAGCTATATTTTTATTTTAGTTTAGTTTAGTTTTGAGCTCAAGTCGATCTCTCTGAAAATAAAGATTTTGTAGAGAACCGTATACATATACTTTGACCGTCGAGTAGAAAGATTTCTACTGTCTTTAGCATGGCGATTACAAAATGAAATTGTCTTCACTACCATAGGCAACTATCAGTTGTCAGTGTGATTTTGACAGTTTGGGATATGAAAAGTTCTTCTAAAATAGACTTCATATAAAAAGACCTAGACAAAGATAGTTAAAAATGAAAGACAAAATGACAGATTGTAGAAGGATTCCTACGGTGCGATGTCAAAAATGGAGAAACACATAACTTTAGTTTTATTTTCGAGTTTCGGTATAATAAATTCATTGTGAGCCTTTGATATTTATCATCTGCTCCAGCTTACAAGCTCAGTAACAATCGATGGATATTTCGGAAAAATAATTTATTATGAGATCATGATGTTGATCCATTTGCTTAAAGTGAAATATCCAACGAAAGTTATAACATTATGACCAACGTTGAGCGCTGCGCTCATTATCAATATCTTCACTTTCAATTTATATCATCATCACCAGCTGACATCAAAGAGAGACGATCGAGTCGATTGAATTGGAAAAGCCTATGCTTTTCCAATTCAATCGACTCGATTCTTGGCAACACTCATAGTTGCTTGCCGCCAGACTAGGGGGGCTAGTCTGATGGCGTGCAATCTAGCAGCATAAATCATCCGTCTAGCCTTTTCCCGATTATATTGGGACTGGCTACTTTTCTACCTGGATGTAGCTGAATACCAGTATTTTACATCGAGCGACTGTCTATGTGCCTTCACAACCCAGTTACTAGGTATTATGATACCCCATGGTAAAGCAGGTTGTCACACTTTCGGCATTTTGGCTACGACTACCAAAGGTTTACTATTGATAGCCGGGACCAACGGCTTACGTGCTTTCCGAAGAAGTCTTGGTATGTATCGATAATTACCCATACTCGGACCAACCCTGGCCAGCGTAGTTTACCCTGATAGATCGACTCATGCAGAAATTATTTACACAAAGTATAACGCCTGACTGGGTTCGAACCCACGACAACTCGTAAGTTGGGGCCGATAACAATGGGTCACCACTGCTCTTGAAAATGGTATTTAAGCATATTGTTATTTTTTTTACTATTTTGGAACTACTTACTCGCCTCACAAAGTTATGATACTTAAACAAAACTTTGGATCTGCCTGAAATTGCGGTTCGTTACATGAATATAATCTCTTCTTCAATATCCCGCAGCGTTGAACGGACCGGAAAATTAAAGAAAAAAGTACGGATCTATAGTTACTTGGGCCTCGTAACTCAGCCCTTTTGTGAGGACTGAATAACAAATTACCTCATATAATGTAATCCAATATGTCTGATATTAGCAAAGAACCTCGCGTACGCCAGTTGCGGTAGCCATATGATACATTTAAGATTTATGGAATCACCTTTAATAAAAATGACCTTATTACCTAGTTTGAACCATAAATGTACGAAATAAGGCATCATTTCATGTATCGTAGGTCTCATTAATAATGACCAAGGACCGCTTGTCTAACATAATCAAGCATATAATGAGTGGAGCGAATGGAAGTAACTATTTTCATCTTGGGTAGGTATTGCAAAACAGTATCTTAATTGTAGTAGTTTAGCTATCCAAGAATTTCATTATGTAGATATTTTACTGCACTTTCATCGGACATTCAGCTTGACGATGAATACAAACTTATGTAACTTTATTAGAGTTATATCATTCCCTCAGGTTGAAGAAATTCTGGCGAAACTCTAAACAAGTCGCGTCAACCTTGCTCTTAAAACTACTAAGGTAATTTTTCGCTATTAAAAAAATCCAACATTTGATTAACTATTGCGGTAACATTTAAATGCTTGATCAAAAAAATAAAAAAAATAACAGGTATTCTTTACGTCATGAAAACAACCAAACATATAATAACGCTCCACTATCTTAAGCGTATACAGTTTTATGTACCTATAAATAAATTGTCGTAAGTGTGGTTAGAGTCTAAGTTGGCGTTTATCAGCACCACACATTCCCATTTCCTATTACATTTACCTGAGCTACTATCTCATTCAAAACACCTACATATCTTGTTTATAACTAACCCAAACTGCTCAGTATTCTCCTGTACAATATATTCGCTGTTCGTCGAGATTACAGATATACCAGTAAGAGGCTGAACACGCAAGGTTAGCTCCAACCACAATGTTAATAATCCCAAAGTATTCATTACCCTGGAGGATTACCAAGATAAAGGGACGCCGGACGGTCAGAGATGTTCAGAATATATTATCATTAAAAACTTGGTTATGCCGATAAACATTCTTTGGATTTTAGTAAAATTTGATTTATTGCCTTAGTATTAAACTATCCCGTTGTGTTCTACGCGTGCCTCAACGAGATGTCCGCATTATTAAAGGGGTCCGCTTAATCCGATGCCTGCCAGTGTCGTCGATTTGTTCGAAAAAATTAACTGTGGCCCTGATATAGGCAACTGAGGAACACGGGTGGGTTTTAGTCAGTAAAAGTCTAACACGCCCTTCCGCTCCACCCACAGCGGGAGACGTCATTTGACGATTTCCCACCCACAAAAAGGTATACAATCAGTGATTACGCAGTTAAATAAATTACTGGACGACAGTTCTATAACTTAAATCTTAATTATTAATAACCATATTGATAAATCTATACATCTATACATACATACATACAAATAAATAAAATTGGAGTGTCTGTTTTTAATATTAAAATAACCGCTTTTTACTAAGTGTATATGGATGTATACACGGTACATATACCATTTTTTACAATTTTTGTCTGTCTGTCTGTCCGTCTGTCTGTCTGTCTGTTTGTTCTGGCTAATCTCTGAAATGGATGGACCGATTTTGACGGGACTTTTATTGGCTGGTATCTGATGTAATAAGGAGTAACTTAGGCTACTTTTATTTTAGAAAAAATATTTTATTTTAGAAAAATACCTGCGTTAATTTCCGACATTCACGCGGGCAAAACCGCGGGTAAAAGCTAGTAAAGAATATATTTCCTCGTTAAATGCGATCACAGCGGTTCATTAATTAATCTTTCAGTCACGCTGATCTACATAATTATGTAAATGGTAATTACAACGTGAATATTGGAATCTCTTTGGCTTCGTGTTTTATAAGGGAAAGGAATGTTTATCCACGTATGGTTTCCGATGGTATTGGTAGAAGTGTTGAACCACTAAAAATAAATATGATTACAAAACCACTAACCATACCTGTAAATGTCTGATTCAATCTATACATTTATACAAATAAATAAAACTGAAATGTCTGTTTGTGTTTGTTTGTTTGTTTCTGTCTGTTTGTGTAGCTTTTCACTAAATGCATATGATTGTAAATACGGTACTTATACCAAAAAATCATTTTTTTAAACTTTTGTCTGTCTGTCTGTTTGTTCCGACTAATCTCTGAAATGGCTGGACCGATTTTGACGGGACTTTTATTAGCAGGTAGCTGATGTAATAAGGAGTAACTTAGGCTACTTTTATTTTAGAAAAAATAATTTAAGAAAAATACCTGCGTTAATTTCCGCCATCCACGCGGGCGAAGTCGCGGGCAAAAGCTAGTATATTATAATAAATCTCAAAACTGCGTGCGAAGCTTACATCGGCGACACTTGCAGCGAAGTTTTGTAATTCTTTGCAGGCCTTAACATGCAACACCAATTGCAGTTAGTTTCAAAATTACATTTTACAGCAATCATAGATGTATACATATTGGAAACGTCATGTGTATGGGATGTCAATTGACAACAAAACGCAAACGTGAAGTTCTCTATACGAAACTACCTTTTGGAAGGAGTATCTAGAATCTATTCTATTTCCTTGTACATTTGACGCTATCAAATTGTTTTTTATGTGGCTATTTGAAATAAATGACTTCGAGAATGCATATTAAAAAACAAGTTCTCCATGTTATAAAAAGCTCGGAGGCGCACCATCATTATCTTCACCTAAATCGTACCTTGTCATTACCACTGGCTAGCTAGTACGTACATTTCGTTAGCGATATAGAATAGACGAACTTTTTTGGAAGAAAAAAAGTGCCTACACTGTAAGTATCCGGAGTACGTAGTATAAGTCGGTACTAAGTATTGATGCGTGAATTGGAGCTTGGAGTGCCTATAGACGATTTGTGAGCGTAACTGCCAGTAAAAAATATTTACGAGGATTCTTGATACGAACTGAATATTCAGCAGGTTTGAAGATTTTCCTTTGAAAAGAAAATTAATCTGGTGCCATTTTTAGGGTTCCGTTGCCAAATGGCAAAAAACGGAACCCTTATAGATTCGTCATCTCTGTCTGTCTGTCCGTCTGTCTGTCTGTCTGTCTGTCCATCCGTATGTCACAGCCACTTTTCTCCGAAACTATAAGAGCTACGCTGTTGAAACTTGGTAAGTAGATGTATTCTGTGAACCGTATCAAGATTTTTACACTAAAATAGAAAAAAAAAATTGGGGTTCCCATACTTAGAAATGAAACTCAAAATTTTTTTTTTCATCAAACCCATACGTGTGGGGTATCTATGAATAGGTCTTCAAAAATGGTATTGAGGTTTCATTTTTTTTTCTAAACTGAATAGTTTGCGCGAGAGACGCTTCCAAAGTAGTGAAATGTGTCCTCCCCCCCCCGTAACTCACATTTTAGTCACACTCAATTTTTAGTTGAGTAGAGCCGTTAAGTAAGTAGCAAATCAACAAAATCTATATATATAAAACCGGCCAAGTGCGAGTCGGACTCGCGCACGGAGGGTTCCGTACAAACCTGTAGGTATCCTCGGTTTATGCATAAGGTTTATGTTTATGACATTAAATGTTTTTTTTTTTTATATTTGAGTTGATTGAATTAAAGGTAAATTGCGGTTTACGATTTATGACGTATAAAAAAAAACTACTTACTGGATCTCGTTCGAACCAATTTTCGGTGGAAGTTTATATGGTTATGGACATCGTATATTTTTTTTAGTTTTATCATTCTCTTATTTTAGGAGGTGGGACACACATTTTACCACTTTGGAAATGTCTCTCGCGCAAACTATTCAGTTTAGAAAAAAATGATGTTGAAACCTCAATACCATTTTTAAAGACCTATTCATAAGTATCCCACACGTATGGGTTTGATGAAAACATTTTTTTTGAGTTTCAGTTCTAAGTATGGGGAACCCCAAAAATTGTTTTTAGGGTTCCGTTGCCAAATGGCAAAAAACGGAACCCTTATAGATTCGTCATGTCTGTCTGTCTGTCTGTCTGTCTGTCTGTCCGTGTATGTCACAGCCATTTTTTTCCGAAACTATAAGAGCTATGTTGTTGAAACTTGGTAAGTAGATGTATTCTGTAAACCGCATTAAGATTTTTACACAATAATAGAAAAAAACAATAAATTTTGGGGTTCCCCATACATAGAACTGAAACTTAAAAAAAATTTTTTCATCGTACCCATACGTGTGGGGTATCTATGAATAGGTCTTTAAAAATGATATTGAGGTTTTTAATATAATTTTTTTTTAAACTGTATAGTTTGCGCGAGAGACACTCCCAAAGTGGTAAAATGTGTGTCCCCCCCCTGTAACTTCTAAAATAAGAGAACGATAAAACTAAAAAAAATATATGATGTACATTGCTATATAAACTTCCAACGAAAATTGGTTTGAACAAGATCTAGTAAGTAGTTTTTTTTTATACGTCATAAATCGTAAACCGCAATTTACCTTTCATTCAATCAACTCAAATATAAAAATTAAAAAAATAGGATTTAATTTCATAAACACAAGCCTTATGCATAAACCGTGAATACCTACAGGTTTGTACGGAACCCTCGGTGCGCGAGTCCGACTCGCACTTGGCCGGTTTTTTTTCTATTTTATTGTGAAAGTCTTAATGCGGTTCACAGAATACATCTACTTACCAAGTTTCAACAACATAGCTCTTATAGTTTCGGAAACCAGGGTATTCCTGCACGTTCAGGTCCACAAAAGTGACCTTTGAGGACAAATTAAATCAAGTGGGTGCTATCCGAACTTATTTTTATTTAAACTCTCGATGTGTTCAGAGAATAAAGGATATTAAACTCAACGTTAGTAGCAAACGTTATAATAATGTAACAGAACGTTACGAGTTACATTTCTACTGCCACGGTGGTCTAGTGGCCGTAAGCACTACTGCTGAGGATGAGGTCTCGGGTTCGACTCCCAGATTGGGCAAAGTGTTATTGGGTTTCTCCATTGGGAATTTCTCAGTAGAAGTCCAGAGTCTGGATTTATGCCCGGTTAATGGCAATAGGCTTTCCCGCAACAACTTGAGCCTTTAAACATAACTGGCAAAATGCGAATTTATTTTTTAGTATTACAAAATGATCTTAAAATAAAATTGTATAATTCCGATTATTACAATTTAAAACAAAGTAGAGCTTTATGTTTCTATTCGTTATACAATATGTATGTAAAGCTATCGAAGTGTAAATATCTCGCAGAAGGAACCCTCTAGAGATGCCCTCAGCTGGAAGTAGAATGGATCACTTTCTATCTCAAGGGACGCTATGTCATGTGAGCATGTGTGTGTGGGTGATCGGGTTAACTGTAATGTATGATCAACAGAAGCACTAAATAAATATTGTACAAATAGTATCTATACTATGAACTGTTTTAAAGTGAAAACAATGTTATTTTAACTTCACTACAGCTTAAAGCCAAAGGCGACGCCAAATTGAAACTTTTGTCGAAAAATGTCATCATGCATTTCTATCGTCTATAAAATAAGGGCATTATTGGGAATATCAAAATAAACACTAAAATAAACAAAATGTATTGTGTCTGCTAAACTACTGACAAAAAGAACTACCTATTCAGAGTTACACTTTATTAAACTCTTTCGTTCTGTTTGAAAGAATTGTTTAAAAGATGTAACACATCAACCGGTAGGTAACAGATAATTTCAAGTTTTCGAAGATGGAAGAATGCAGAGTAAACTGTTGTTGATGTCATCGCACACTTGTAGTATCTCTTGCTCATCATCTCGAATTTATATTCAAAAAAGAAACTGAGAGGGATCATACATTTTCAAATGATTTCCGTTTCTTGTATTTATTGTTCTATGCCTCATCCGTTCACCTTTTTACCAAACGTGGTAAGCGACGTGTGTCGCGTCACGCGTCGGTGACGTGTCAATACCGCTGTTTCACGTTCCATGCTGAAAGGATCGCTTACAGTTACCTCGCGTCGGGTATGTCGCGATATTTACATATATCACACCATTCTGCGCATGAATTTTTGTCAGTTAGACCTCTCAATTGTGCCAGATATGATCAATAGAGTTTTATATTTGGTGAGAAATACATCTTTACAAACAATAACTTTATGTAACTAGATTAGAACAAGCAAGTACTCGATGCACAATATGTTACTATGTATTCAGTACCTCCCTGGGTTGAAATTTCTCGTACTATCAACTATGGCATCTTTACATTTCATGAGCAACTTAACTTATGGTTAAAAGATGAATAAGAATTAAATTATATCGCAAACTAAAAATCTTGTAGAAATAGTCGAATTTTCTTTTTTTGTATCGCTATGAAATTAAATGGTGGATGCAGATGTTTAGTAATTGAGATATATTTAAGTACTATACTCATGGGTAAAGTTGCTCATAGAACGTAAAGATGCCACAGTTGGCTGTAAGTTGTTAAAAAAAAACTCTGCCTTACATTTAACCGCGTAAGTATTACACTTTTATAAGAAACTGCTATTTTATAATTGATAAGGATAACCTACAAAAATTTCTTCACTAGTTTAATCATTCATTGCCTAGAATTATGTGTTTGATTCATAGTTTCAGTTTACGCGTCGATGCCACCCGGCTAAAATAAACTCATAATAGAATGTCTAAAACATTGATTTTCTCGGCAAAAAACAAGAAACAACCGAAGCCGTAACCTTTAACTTCGAAGTTTTTCAATAGGTAAAAACAAAATATTTTGGAAAATTATAAAAAGGTCACGTTTTAGACTAATCATAATATTATATTAACTCTGGCTTCGTCAATATTATTGAGTTATAAAAGGAAAGAGGCGTTGTAATACTAATTGACAACTTTTGAATAATTATTGCGTCGTCGTCGTGCCGAAAAATCTAGAGGAGGAAAATATTGATTTAGGGTTCTTATTTTGCGGCAGAATTTATTATTTTTCAGTAGCAAAAAGTTTTTTTTATTGTTTTTTTTTTTGCATGTAGACAACAGCAAAGATAAAAAGTATAACATACGCAAAATCTTCAGCACTTTTTGATGTTGTTCTAGGTAATACTAAAACGACAGTGTGAGTTGATCATTAAGAAAGCAAGAAGAAAAAATAAGTGATAGATGCAATATTTTTATCTTTCAAAGTAAACTATGACTGAGATAAAGTATTCGATTTTCTTGATTATGTTAATATGGAAAAGGCATCTTCTGATATAAACATAAACATAAAATTTATAGGAAAAGTCTTAATATGATCAAAATTCTCGTAACGTTACAGTCAAATATGACTTGGTAGGTTTCAGTTGACGTCAAATTCTCCGTATGCCATGCTAGTTGAAAATATTTCATGTTCACCGCAGCGCGGAATAACCCAACGCTGCAATATATCACGGACGTGCCTAAGAGAGTGCTCACTTTTATACCTCTTCCGCACATTATTATTACTGTGGGTACTCTGTACAAATTATTTAGAACAAGGACTTTTATTGTTGTGTTTTATCATATAGAGGCTTTAGTAGAAAACTCAAGATATTTTCGTACATGTTTTGGTATTTGTAAAAACACATCTATAACATCATCAAGAATGTAAATGGCTACTTTCTTCTGCCTCATCTTTTGGTTAAGGGCCCACCTTGAAAGTGAATGATAGTAGGATGGGCGTGGTTTATGGCGGGTCAACCTAAAGTGGCCGGCCGCCACAAACTTATCTGAACCGTTTGTAGAGAATAGGAAAACCAGCGGCCAAAAGTTGAACTAATGACAGAACATGTCTCGAAATAAAAACACGTTACTAATTTAGCATAGCCTTGCTATAAGCACTATTCCTGTCACTGTTGCACATCTGTCAAACTACAATAGCAAGGTAGAGACGGAAACATCTTAGAAAAAAGTATGTGAAAGTAGCATTAATTTAGTCGGTCTATGAAATTTTTGCACATAGCGTGCGATGGAGTAGACAAATAATACAAATATTTAAGTATAAGCAATAAAACTATCTTACAGCAAGAAATTATCTTCTTTATTTATACGTAATATTATAAATGTTAAACTAACTCTGTCTGTCTGTTACGCTTTCACGACTAAACCGTATTCGTTACCCATTAACCCTATTTAATCCGCGACTTCACCTGCGTCCGCGTAACGTAAGATTTACGCAGACGAAGTCGCGGGAAAAAGCTAGCTAATATTTATGTACGGATGTTGGGTAATACGAGATTGATTCATCATCATCATCATCATTTCAGCTGAAAGACGTCCACTGCTGGACATAGGCCTCCCCCAAGCACCGCCACTTCGACCTGTACTGTGCCTACCACATCCAACGCATTCCTGTGGCCTGCGAGATTGATTAACTCAAAATAATTAAAAATATATAATATACAATTTAAGTAGATATTAATTACTAGTGATCGCCCATTGGTCGAAATTCGACCGTGCTTCATATGAATAGAAATACATTATTAAGTGAAAAAAAATAAATAATAATAAATATAAAAGGAGGTAATAATAATAAGTATATAAGGTACTAAGGAGCTGCTCCTCACTGATCTGACCATTAGCCAACAAGTTCGTCGTTCCCGAAAGGATCTGTCGACATGTTGGATAGACTATAAGAAGGCCTATGACTCGGTGCCACTTACATGGCTCATGAGGGTGCTGGAGTTGTATAAAGTCGATGCAACTCTTCGCATGAGGCAGTGGAGGACGGTCCTTTGCTATCCAGGATGTCGAAATATCCAAGGGAACAGCGAACCGATAAGGATCGAGCGAGGCTTATTTCAGGGTGATAGTTTGAGTCCGCTTTGGTTCTGCTTAGCCCTGAATCCTCTAAGCACACTGCTGGAGGATTCAGGCATAGGCTATCGGATGAGGAGAAATGTGGTCAGGTTATATCTCACCTCCTTTACATGGATGACCTAAAACTCTTTGCCTCCAACAATTTTCAACTGATGGAGCTACTGAAAGTAACTGAAACCTTCAGTAGCGCCATCAGAATGGAATTTGGTGTGGACAAATGTGCGGTCATGCATGTAAAGCGAGGGGAGATTGTGGAATCCGTGCGAACCCAACTCTCGGATTCCATAAACCTCCGAGCCCTCTCCGCACCTGAAACCTATAAGTATTTGGGTATGTCGGAAGCGTTGGGCATCAATGTTACTGACATGAAGCAATCGTTGAAGGAGCGCTTCTTTGGCCGCCTGAAGAAAGTTTTTAATAGTCTTCTATCAGGCGGAAACAAGGTGCGCGCCTTCAACGGTTGGGTCATGCCGGTTTTGACGTACTCTTTCGGCATAGACTCAAACCGAACTCGACGCCCTGGACAGGAGGGTCCGTACGCTGCTGACTGCATATCGAATGCATCACCCACGGTCATCGGTAATGAGACTGTATATTTATTTATTTATTTATTAAAACTTTATGCACAAGTAAAAAATACTGTACAAAGGCGGACTTAATGCCTGAGGCATTTTCTACCAGTCAACCTTAGGGTGATGCAGAGACAAAACATGGCAGGTGCAACATAGGGATAGATATTTCGGAAAATAATACATACAAATACATAAATATATACATACATACATATATATATATATATAACGGAAATAAAAAATTGTCTGGAGAAATAACGATAGGTGGAGGAGAAAACGAATCCAGCAAATCAGCGCTGTGATAAATCTGCCAACTTCTTACGAATATGCTCACGTACTTTCACTTTAAACGATAACCGACTGGTTGCCATCCTGATATTCAGAGGAAGCGCATTCCATAAAAAGACCGCCTGGACAAAGAAAGAAGATTTAATGAAACCAGAGCGGTGAGAAGGACATCGTAGAAGACGATTGTTAGTGGAACGGAGATTTTTACTATGCGCAGAGCACAAGTACTGAAACTGGGAAGTTAGGTAAGAAGGAGAAGAGGGTTTGTCAAGTATGGAAAACAGCACTGACAGAGCCCTTAACTCTCTGCGCTGGCGGATGGGTAGCCATTTTAAAAGCAACCGGTGCGCGGACACATGATCATACTTACGAAGATTGAAAACGAATCGAATGCAGTTATTTAGAAGGCGGTCAAGTTTATTGAGGAGATCTGCATTCAGGTCATAGTAACACACATCGCCATAGTCAATTATGGGAAAGATTAGGGACTGTACAAGCAATGCCTTTATGTGTGATGGAAGAAGGTTTTTTAACCAATAGAGTGACCGCAACGTTCCCGTGACTTTTCTACTGACAGTCGTGACCTGCTTTCGCCAGTCAAGACAAGTGTCGACATGCAGGCCAAGATCCTTAACATCGGAGCTAAACGGGATTACGGAGTTGTCGAACATTACAGGTGGTACCGTTAAGCCATTCAACTTCCTAATACTGTAGGGGCTCCCTACAATGATCGATTGACACTTTGCAGGGTTAACCGCCACCCCAAATCGACCAGACCAGCTTTTAACCACTTCTAAATCCCGGTTTAGCTCCTCAACTGCATCGGATATGTTGTCAACACTTGCCTGGCAGTAAAGCTGCAAGTCGTCTGCATAAAGATGATACGCATTCCGAAGTTCAGTGGTAATGAGATTAATAAAAATAGAAAACAAAAGAGGAGATAAAATACCGCCTTGAGGGACGCCAGCTGCAAGATCACACAAACTTGACGAGGAGTCTCTAGCACGAACAGACTGCTGACGCCCCTGAAGATAAGAGGCAACCCATTTCAATACCTCCGGAGAGACCATAAGATAGGAAAGAATGGATAAAAGGACTTCGTGACTGACGGTATTAAAAGCATTGGAGAAGTCTATTAACACTAAGACTGTGACTTTAGTGTCTTCCATCCCCCGCCTAATATCGTCAGTCACTTTAAGGAGAGCTGAAGTGGTACTGTGCCCGGGTCTGAAACCGGACTGGAATGGACTGATGAGGGAATTGCAGTGAATAAAGTGCGAGAATTGTTTATGCACAACGGCCTCGAGCACTTTAGACAAAAAGGGAAGGATGGATATTGGGCGAAAATGACTAGGAATAGTGGGATTGGGTATCTTAGGCAGGGGGCGGACAAGGGCTATACGCCACAGGGAAGGGAAAACACTGGTATAAAGGGAGAAGTTTATGATATGGGAGATTGCAGGAAGGAGTTCATCCAAAGCCGCTACAATCATATGGCGGCTGATATCATCGCAGCCCACGGCTTTGGATTTAATGGAAAGGATAATCTTTTTGATCTCTTCCGGGTCGACCGGGGTGAAGATAAAGGGATTAATATTTGGACGCGTCAGACCAGCAAGGTAATCGAGTGTTTCACATTTGGTTTGATTATCCAGAATAGGAACGGTGGAGAAATGGCGATTTAGGTCATCTAAACCAATTGTGTGGGGAAGGTCCGAATGTCGCGATTTGCCGATACCCAAAGTTCCAAGAAACTTCCAAATATCGGCAGGAGAAGAAGAAGTGATATTGTCTAGAATGTGGCGGCGTTTAGCGTTGCGTATCATCTGATTACACCGATTCCTAGCAGCCTTGAAGAAAGCCCAATTGTCCTCCGTGCGATCCTTTTTAAACATTCGAAACGCGCGGTCCCTCCGTCGCATTGCCATCTTAACTCCCCTGTTCATCCAAGGCGCAGGCGAACGCTTCAACTTGACTTTCTTGACAGGAGCATGGGCGTCATAAAGCTTGACCACAACATCGTTGAAGCAACTAACTTTATCGTCAACTGTAGCAGCTGCCTCCAGGGGTGACCAGTCAATGTTGGACGCATCTTGTCGAAGCCGCTCGCTATTCATACGCGCAAAGGCACGCCTGTACTGGAACGTTGGTTTAGGTTTAGGGGGTTTAAGGACGTAGGATAGGAAAATAAGGTCGTGATGGGAAAATCCAGGAGCATCGCGTTGCCCATGTGAGGAAATTAAGGAAGGATTGGAGGTAAGGAGCAGGTCAAGCCAAGTATCATCACCAACTAAATTATGATGAGTGGGATCGAGAGGCAAAACATGCAAACTGGCTGACTCGATTATATGCAGGAGTTTACGGGACCGAGGGGAGTTGTATATCCCGCGAAAGTGTAGAGGTCGAGGGTTTTTAAACGCTAAGACTCTCCACAATCGCGAGATATGCAGCCTCAGGGAAGGAAATATTCCCTGAGGCTGAAACCGACGTGGGGATGCATCGAGATGTGGTCGCGGTTGACAAGGGCCTCACCTCGCACTCCTTGGCTAATGAGAACTGGCGCAAACCTGTAATACTCGACACTAATGACCGCATGAAGGTATGGCAGAGTAACGAGCTCCATGGACGCTATTTCTGGGCCTTACATGGACCAGATGTAGATCTACTAGCGTCCGTAGCCTGGCTGCGTTTCGGTGACCTCTTTGGGAAATCGAAGGTTTTGTCTGTGCAATTATGGACAAAGTTATGATGACGAACAACTACCGGCGATTTATTGTGAAAGATGCCCGATAGATGTCAACCGTGCCACGGTTGACATCTATCGGGCATACCACCGTCCAGGAGAATCAATTAGACACATAATTTCCGGGTGTTCTCGTCTAGCTAACGAAGAATACTTGCATAGGCACAACCTAGTAGCCAGGATTATCCACCAGCAACTTGCTCTGAAATACAGACTTGTGGAATCAGAGGTGCCGTACTACACATATGTGCCCGACCCAGTTCTCGAAAATGGAAATATCACATTGTACTGAGATCGATCCATCATCACTGACGGACTATTGTTGCAAATAAGCCTGATATAGTGGTGGTGGATCGAGTAGAGCGGCGCACAATGATTGTTGACATAACGGTCCCACATGACGAGAACCTCGTAAAAGCTGAGAAAGATAAACAGATCAAGTATCTTGACTTAGCTCGCGAGGTTGCCGACATGTGGGATGTGGATTCAGCGATCATTGTGCCGGAAGTCGTCACTGCCAACGGCTTCATAGCCAAGAGCCTCAACCAACATCTAAGGAGGCTTTCGTTAGGCAGCTGGATCAAGGGCTTGATTCAGAAAGCGGTACTTCTGGATACGGCTCGTATTGTCAGGAGGTTCTTCTCTCTGGAGCCCTGACCGCTGGTAGCTTGGACCCTGTTCCCGATACCGGTGGGCTACTATTTTTTATATTTTTATATGTTTTTATAATTTTTGTTATTTTAATATTTAAAAATATAATTTATATGTTTGTACAATGAAATAAAAGAATATAAAAAAATTATATGGTTAAATTTGACATTCAGAAACACTATAGACGGATAATATTAAAGACACATATTCTCGATATGATCATAGATTTTAAAAATGAAATAGGTTATATATCTATATAATTAATTTCGTGGAGTTTGTACGTGTTAAGTCCAACTGGACCTTGAGGGTCGAGAAGTTGGAACCGTGCCACAACACGAACTTCAAGTCATTCGTGGTCCAAGTTCCAACTCATCAAATCGAGACTTTCCTCAAGGAAGAGTTTTGGCCGAAGGGTGTCGTGTATCGGCGATTCCGCGGAAGGCTACGCGATACTACGCAGCGCAACACGTCGCCGTCACTTCGTGTACAATAGTTATGTTTACGTGGTTTTTATTTGTATGTATGATAGTCTGTATGGTATTATGATATGGGTCTTTGTAGCCCAAAATAAAGTGATTTGATTGATTGATTGATATATGAAATTAAAATTTATATTTTCAATAAAACTTCACATCTGCTATAAATGATAAATGATTTTATTTCTGTAAGTATGTTTGTACAAACACTTTTACATGCCAATGATATTTTTTTAAACTAGTTCGGCGTTTGACACAGCCTGTTTAAATCATTACCCTTCTTTGGGCTGCTGTCAAGTAAAACCTCACCTTTTTTACAATTCTAATGCTACTCCATTCATTCGTTGTGCTCTTGCATTTGAAGTGACAGTACTTGACATATAGATATATTGTTGACATACTTCAAACCTATAAAACAAATTATACATTTTATTTTATTTCTAAATGAATGATTATTATAAGTTTTTGGGATAAAACAGACGTTCTTCTCTAGAAAATAAGGTGTTTCCTCAATATTACTTTACAAAGTGAGAATAGATTGTTGCTGTAATGCTTTAGTGAAGGTGGTGAATTCGATTTACTGTTATCATCATCTTATTGGTATTTCATTCTTGCAAAATGAATAAATTAATTGCCCTGTGCAGGCACTCCTAACCTTGAAGGTACTGTTCTGTTTTGGTTTATGGTTCTTCCCATTTTCATACATAATTTAGGTCGTCTCTAAATGGTAATAGAAAAGGAATGATATATTGTTCACAGTCACAAAAATAGACACATATACATTCGAAATACAAAGTTATTTGGAAAGCCAACACTTATTATATTAAATCATTACAGCAAAATGCTTAACTACTACCTTTTTCTGTGAACACAAATATTTAAAAAACGTAATTTTGATCGCACCGATTTGTAAAAAAGTGACATAGGTTCGTCGTCGATGAGCCCTACTGGGCGACTGATTTATGAACGAACGAGAGTGATGACACTACTTATGATAGGCAAAAGAAGAGATGGCGATAATGTGTGTGCGCTTGGAATAAAATAACGTATGTGCCAAAACGAATCGCTGTTTTTTTATGAATGAAAAGTATTATTAAAACGAAAACTGTTTTACAAAAACTTAGATACAATTATAATCAATGTTTTAAAGTAAACTATGTTTAATAATACATACGCATCGCGCCTTGAGGCTAAAAAAATCATAATCATGGATAGAACTTTGCGATTTTTTTGTATCGAGAAAATTTCATCGTATCGTGTATTCCTTTTACAGGATACTAGATTATATAGTCAAAAAACATACACTAAAAGATTAAGTACGGATGTCTTACGGTAAGAAAGGTACGCTAAAAAGTAAAAGCACGTTTATCTCGCTACGTCACCTTAAGATAAATGTGATGTTTCTATGTGTGTAGCAAACTAGCGACCTTGAAAAACACTGACTTTGCCATTAGAAATGTTGATATAATTTTACTTACTTTCAGGACCCTTATAAAAACAGCATAACGTGAAATCTCTCAGTAAGGAACCATTTTCATAGCAAATCGCTAACAAAATATTGTCCCAGACAAAACTAATGGTATGAAAGTGAGGTAAAACTCTCATAAGCCTTATGTTGTAACGTTTTCAGACATTTTAATATAACTACACGGATCTCTGAAATGCATCACGTTGCCACGGGTCTCCCTTGTTTTACCGAAAAGAAATTGCCAAATTATCACTTCCCAAACAAATTTTCGCATAATTTCATTTGCCAAATTATTACTTACCAAAAAATCTCTTTACAAATAATTGTTACGAAAACCTATGTTTGGCAAGTAAACGTTTGAACAATAACTTGTTCACCAACTACTACTTTTACCATTTTTTATCTAGTCAAATATTTCAGTTGGTATAACATATTTTACGCAAAATTAAATAAGCTTTGGCTTAATTAAATAAGCTTTGGTGTCGTCAATTTTAAACTTACCATTTCTGTTTAGTCGATTGCGTAGCCAATGACATCAATAGTAAAGATGCAGAAGCAATAAGGCATTTATCAAGGTCTGACATGGCGCTGTATGTATTATCACTCAATAAATCAGGTGATTGTGAACATGTGATTTTATTTCCATCTAAGAAACATGCAAACAACCATGCATGCAGCATGCATGCAAGCAAGCAACATGCAATCGAGCATGCAAGCAAGCATGCATCATGTAGCATGCAAGCAAGTATGCATTCAAGCAGGCAAGCAGCATGCAATCGAGCATGCAAACAAGCATGCAATATGCAAGCGAGCATGCATCATGCAGCAGGCATGGTTTCTGTCACGGCTCCGGCGCTGCGTGGCTCCGGCGGCGGCGGTCCCACGCGAGCTTATCGTCGCAGATGGTTTTACGCTCACCACCGCAGCTTCGGCTTGCTGGCACCTGCTCCTCAGCTCGCGGGCCGCCTCGCCCCTTCGCGCCTACGCGATTTTAAATTACACTCTAGCAACTTAAAGCAATTTTTTACTACTAACGATTTTATTATAAATGAACATTCGGCATTATACACTTTATATAATACAATACTTAGGACATCTGACTTTATAACATGCAAAATTAGGAGATTTAATGATTATAGTATTTAAATTTAAAATTGTAAGTTACAAATATTTTGTACTAGCTTTTGCTATTTTGTACTCGCGTTAATAAATGATTTCCTATATTAAAATAAAATTGCATTTTTAATTATACAATTCCCAAAAAAGTCTTATTTTTGCCTTTATATTTTTTGTCATAACAAATCATTTGACTAAACGTTTATTGTCTTAATATTGTTTGCTGTAATAAATCATTTGATTAAAGACCAAAAGCCTTAATGACATTATCCTTAGTAACAATCTGCCAAGTAAACATTTGACCAAATGAAAATATGCGTACTAAAATTATTCCAAGTATTACATTGGTATAAAAAAAGGTTGCTAAAATTTGTTTGGGTAATGAAAATTTGGCAAAATCTATTCGGCAAAACGGCAGGATACCCGTTGCCACATTAACGTCTTATGAAAATTATTTTTTGTAAACCCGTTTATTGGATCTCGCTTAAAAATTTAAAATCATGAAAAGTCGAACGAAATCATGCAAGTTTAATAAACTTAAAAAGGCCGAGAGTATCAAAAACTTAAACTAAACAGGTTTATTTAAGAAAAATGCGTGAGTTTATGGATGTATATAAAGTCACGCATTTTTCTGTTTACTTAATGTAATTTAAAATACTCAATACAAACGGAAAACCTGACAAAAGCAGAAAAATGTATAAATATATTAGAATTATATAAATTATTTCCACTTACTTAATCTGAAATCTACTTCCGCATCATCATTATCATCATACTAAACACTGTCTCTTACCTAGTAGCTACGTTCTTATGATGTTGCTTTTACAACACTGACCGTAACCGTTGGGATTAGAATAAACAGAAAATGGACATTGACATGTAAAAGTGTTTGTACAAACATACTTACAGAAATAAAATATTTTAAGTTATTGTCCGTTTATTGAAATCACAACGGTTATTCTTTGACAGTTGTATATAAAGCAAATTCGGCTATAGTACAATGATTTGACGTAAAGTATCACCTTGATGAATAAGTGATTTCCCTGACTGTGTATACGTGTTATAAAACGATCGGATTTTTAGGGTTCCGTTGCCAAATGGCAAAAAACGGAACCCTTATAGATTCGTCATGTCTGTCTGTCTGTCTGTCTGTCTGGCTGTCTGTCTGTCCGTGTCACATCCATCCACAGCCATTTTTTTCCGAAACTATAAGAGCTATGTTGTTGAAACTTGGTAAGTAGATGTATTCTGTAAACCGCATTAAGATTTTCACATAATAATAGAAAAAAAACAATAAATTTTGGGGTTCCCCATACATAGAACTGAAACTTAAAAAAAATTTTTTCATCGTACCCATACGTGTGGGGTATCTATGGATAGGTCTTTAAAAATGATATTGAGGTTTCTAATATCATTTTTTTCTGAACTGTATAGTTTGCGCGAGAGACACTCCCAAATTGGTAAAATGTGTCCCCCCCCCCTGTAACTTCTAAAATAAGA
The DNA here is from genome assembly GCA_932294355.1 of Aporophyla lueneburgensis. Lineage (NCBI taxonomy): Eukaryota > Metazoa > Arthropoda > Insecta > Lepidoptera > Noctuidae > Aporophyla > Aporophyla lueneburgensis. The sequence continues at coordinate 20,873,116 of OW028749.1, forward strand.
GAATGATAAAACTAAAAAAAATATATGATGTACATTGCTATATAAACTTCCAACGAAAATTGGTTTGAACAAGATCTAGTAAGTAGTTTTTTTTTTATACGTCATAAATCGTAAACCGCTATTTACCTTTCATTCAATCAACTCAAATATAAAAATTAAAAAAATAGGATTTAATTTCATAAACACAAGCCTTATGCATAAACCGTGAATACCTACAGGTTTGTACGGAACCCTCGGTGCGCGAGTCCGACTCGCACTTGGCCGGTTTTTATTAGTTCAGTGCTGAATACACAAAACGCGTGTCTAATGTAAATATGATGTTTCGCAATTCCAAGTAGGTAATCTGTCATATGTCAATAGTACGGAGCGCAATTAAAGTTTAATTCTTGTTGATATAGCATTCTCGATATTTGTTAATGGTAAATTTAGATTAAAATTTAGATCTGAGCGATGCAAGGCTAATGAAGGAAAACGACCAACACCATCCCATAGTTTATTTTCTCGTAATTTTATAACGTGTTATGAAATTACGAAAAAATTAAAGAATGCAATACAAAATTCATTCATTTGTGTATTCTTAAACTCATCATGGAGCCATTCAATTATTAAGCCACATCTGGTTATTTAAGAAACCGCCCCTAATATTGTTGGGAAAATCAAGCAAAGCGCATAATTTCTTCGGCACAGGGTAGTCCAAAATACTCATTGTAATTCTTTGCTCCGGCAACCACCAGCGCCCCCGATCTAATAAGATAAAGAAGTTTCACAAGTATGCAAAACCGCTGTCTTCTTTCTCTACTCCCTGCGCTATGTACTCACATTGTCGCCAGTGAGGAAGAATATTAAGAAACTTTATTCTCGTTCTTCCAAAATCTTTTAATTTAATGTAATTTTAGAAATATATTCTCCTTCGCCGCCGTTTACTTGGTAATATTATCTGAAAGGGTGCGGAAAAACCTGTCAATATGATTAACCTTTTACCCTCGGAAAAGCAAGTTAAGTGCCGTGCATATGAAGTCAACTATAAAAGTTCTACCATCAATCAGAATAATGGAATAATAACTTGTATTTTGCAAACAACGAAGGTTCCAGTACCATAATATCACAGAAATGATCACTATTTATGTTGAACTTAAGTTTTCTGAAAGCGAGGATTCTAAATATCAAGAAGAAGCATCGCATTTTCATGGTCTTATATATACAAACTATATCAGTAGTTCATTGCCGACGGTCCCCGCATTCGTCGAGGTTATTTAAGTTATTTTACTAACTTTCTTATTGTTTGACACTCTGAAATAAAGCATATTGTTATTAATACATGTGTCGGTATAGAAGTACGATCAAAAGACATACGTTACGTCCCAGTTTCGATTTAGTACTGAAAGGATTCATATATTCTTGTAGCTTTTGCCAAAGGCTCAGCCCGCGTAGAGATCAAAAATAATTCTTGTATGTAACTTTACGCAATCCTACCTTAAAACTTACTGTTTATTATAACTATTAGATCGCGGGTATCCCGACTTCGTCTAACGGAATGGATCAGATAAAGCTTAAATAGTAATAGGATTGTTGTGGTTGAATGTTTCTCAAATTTGCTTATAAAGGCAAAAGTTTTGTTTGTAAGAATTCTCTTTAAATCAGCTTATTTGTGCTAGCGGTCTCTACAATTTGCGCATTGGAAATTTGAAGTTTTTTATGAGAAGATATTTTTCCCCTATTACTTTGCTGCCAATTTACTTAAGGGGACGCAGAGCGAAATCATTCAAAACAGTCGTTACTGTTAAAGTAATACAATCAATACTTTTACCACAATTACCATAAAACGTATTTAATGGACACCGCAATGAATGTGTTAACCGATTATAGTTAGCAAAAATTAAAAATATTGTATAGTTTAATAAACAAAAATTCGTAAAATTGAACAAAAATCTTAAAATAGCATGTTCGGGTTTAGTTGAATTTTGATAGTAAACTGTAAAATTTTTTCATTAACTTGAATTCATATTAATTTCTTATTATCATACTACAATTTATAGCTTTTACACTTTCGGAATGTCACTTACTTATTTTATTATTAATTTTTGTTTTGATTCCCACCCTGTTTTGAGTCATACGCAACGTACATGAGTCGAAAATTCAGTCGTACACGAGAGCTCGGAGAGTGGTTACGTCGCATCGTGGAGCGACGTGCCGGTAACGATAATTCGCGATCTATTGTGTACGTACACGTTGCGCAAAGAGTGAAATAGGGTAAGTCATATTTGTGTTTTTTTGAGTTACACTTATATTTAGTAGGCATAACTAAATTTTACTTTTTGTTGTTTTTTTTCTGCTTCCATATTACTATAACATTTTTCTTAAATATTTGTTTTAGTAAATATGGGAAAGCGTAAGGGCAGCTATTGCAAGAAAAAAGTTGGCGCTCATTTCCGTAAAAAAAGCCGTTATCATAAAATGTACATATTTATATTTTATGACATTAGTTCCAGTTTTTTTTTTCTCTAACATTCGATATGAGTGTCGTGGCTTTTGGGGGTGGCGTTTGCAAATATGGCATTCAATTTAAAATCCAAAATGGCGGATGTAGCTTTTTCTCGAATGTTCGATATGGGTGGTTGGTGGTGGGTGGTTTTGGGGGGGTGGTGATTACAAATCTGGCATTCATTTTAAAATTCAAGATAGCGCATGTAACTTCAACTTTTCCGTTATACTCTGTATATTATATATACCAAATTTACCTATGATTTTCGCATGTTTTTGTAAATAAAGCAAGATTTCTATTACATTAGGTAATTATACATTTTTTTATCGCAGACTGGTTCTATTATTACAATACCTACCACCTACCCATCTACCCTGCCTACCTACTTTACCGAGTAAAATTCCCGGGCGTGCAAGTAAAATTCATAATCCCAAAATTTCATAGCAATTGAATGGGTAGTAAGAAACTGATAATGTAGGTATTTTCCTATATTATACTATATTTATACCTACATTATCCGCTCTATAAACTAAAAACGTTATTTTTTATATAATACAGATTATTAGATTTAATTTAGGTAGGTACCTACATAAAATCATCGAAATAATTAATATGCATATTTTCAAGTCACTCAACACAACGAATCAAATACTATAAACCTAGGATTTTTAAAATTGTACAATTGTACAATTTAAATAATCCTAGGTTACCACCTTTTGTCATGAAACTTGTCAATGTGTGCGTGACGATGCACACGACTAGCGCGCTGTAGTAAATACCTATTTGCCGCGCGCCTTGTACGGTCGGCGCAGTCTTAAAACAATTGCAGTTGCACCGTATTATACATACCTCGCCTTTGATGTAGGTATTATTGGCATTGCCGTGGCAGGCCTGATAACCAGCAGAGTACAATAGTTTAAAAAAAACAGGTTGATCCTGATGTGTACCAATCAATGGACAAAGATCACTTAATTACTTTAAATTTATAGAAATTACTAAATCAATTTGCTTGTTCTAGCCGATTCAAAATTACTACTAAAATTAGTTTAAGAATTTCGTTATTAAGGGTAAATAAAAAAAGGTTTCTAATTTTTTGCTTTTCAGTTTTTTCGGCGGTTTAATTTTTTTGTGAAATAGTTTTTATTTGTAATTTTTTGTGGCTATAATCTGCTAATTACTACATACTTGCAAAATCGGACTATTTTGTAAAAAGTTATGCGTGGTCATACATTACAATCAATGAGTGAACATCATCCCCTGTTATCCTACCCTTAGGGATGATTTTTTTGTACAAATTTATATGGAACCAACTTCGGGGTATCCTTTCCAATAAAAAAATAATTATAATAAAAATAGGTAAAAAAATTTTTAAGTTAAACGGTTTTATGTTAAACATACATTGCAATGTTTAAGATAAATGTACTAAAAACCAAAAAATAATAAAATAGATACAGTCGTGGGAATTATAAACATATGCATAGACTAGACTAAAATAAAACCGTGGGGCACGTCAATTGTCTACAATCGTTGATTGTAGACAATTAAGTCGATAATTTGTAGACAATTGACGTGCAATGTTAAATATTGCAATGTATGTTTAACATAAAACCGTTTAACTTAAAAAGTTTTTTTACCTATTTTTATTTTCTAGGTTTTAGTTTTTATTTCGCATTCTGTTTAATTCATTTAGTGCTTCATTATTGCAAGGTTTCTTGCCCGTTAGTTTATTGCAGTCCAACTCCTCTATACGTAGTCCCTGCAAAGATCTTACTCTACTAAGAGCCAAAAAAAGGGGCAAGGCTATGTACAACAAGATGCGCCTGAGTCTTGAGGGGAAAACGCTAACGACATATCATTTTTATCCACCCTAATGCCATACAGTTCTCGGCGCGTTTTAACCTTTCACCTTAACTTGGGTGGTGTACCGCTAACGACGTATCATTTTTAGCCACCCTAACGCCACACAGTCCTCAACACGATACAAAATCTTGACTTGGGTGGTGGATTCAGGCTGGATTAATCAGATACCTAAATTACAGATTCAATTTCTAAATTTAAATCTTATATTATACGCCATTTGGTGGCTGCGCCCATCTTAAATATTGAGGTTGTATAGTGCACTGTATTCTTCTTGTCAAGCCCTTTTATTTGATACCCATATTGGTGGGATTGATAAAAAATTGTTATCAGCCATTTGGTAGCGGCGGCCATCTTAGATTTCAATTTTGCATAGTAAATTGTATTCTACATGTTGAGACCTTTCATTTGATACCCATGTTGATGGGATTGATAAAACCTAAGTTATCCGCCATTTTGTAGAGGCCGCCATCTTGGATTTTAATTTTATATAGTACATTGTATTATACTGGTTGAGCACTTTCATTTGATACCCATATTGATGGGATCGATAAAACCTACGTTATCCGCCATTTTGTAGCGGCCGCCATCTTGTATTTCAATTTTTTATAGTATATTGTATTCTGCTTGTTGAGCCCTTTCATTTGATACCCATATTGATGGGATTGATAAAACCTACGTTATCCGCCATTTTGTAGCGGCTGCCATCTTGGATTTCAATTTTTTATAGTATATTGTATTCTGCTTGTTGAGCCCTTTCATTTGATACCCATATTGATGGTATTAATAAAACATAAATTATCCGCCATTTTGTAGCGGCGGCCATCTTGAATTTATAATGATAATGAATAAACATAATTGTATTGTCACCAAAATCCAAAGTGTATACAAAATTTCAGATTAACCGGTTGACAGGAAGAGGGTGAAATTTGAATTACTAAATTTGACCCAAGAATAATAAATAAAAAACAAACGGGGTGAGCTAAATAAAACCGTTTAATAAAACCGTTTAAAAACCGGACTGCTCTGTAAAAAGTTACGCGTGGTCATTCATAAAAATATATATATTTACGCGTCGACTTGAAAACCTCCCCCAGTTTTGTTCGTCGGTTATTTTTTTTTTTTTAACTTTTTAGTTATAGTATCTACCCTACACTAATTCCTATACTACTACTGGCCAGGTGAATAGCAGTGATATGACTATTAGAATATCATCACGATAAATAAAGTGAATTAGATTCATATTATCGAAGCTAACCCAAAATATATCAAAGCAAAGTCAATAAAATGTTTATGGGACCATCCCCGAAGCATTTGGTTAATGCTTCGGGGATGGTCCATTAAAAAACAATCATTATTGAAATCGGTTGGCGTGATATTGAGTTATTCTTTCATTTTTCGTGCACATACTTAATGCAAATTTAAGACTTATATGGTTTTCTCATGGATGCCATTTTCAGAATTGGACCACATTTAAATGGGACCACAAGGAAAGCACCAGCTTTCAAATAAAAAAAAGAATCATCAAAATCGGTTCACATAGACGAAAGTTCTGAGGTAACAGACATAAAAAGTACCGTAGAATTGAGAACCTGCAATTTTTTTTGAAGTCGGTTAAAAAAGGCTAAGACTATCACTGAAAAAGCGGATAAGGAAGAAAACATAAGATTCGAAGAATATCGTAAAATATGATTGTATATCCTAATAGATATGGAGCCTAGTGAAAGAGCATATTATAAGAATATGCGTTTACTTATTTTTATAATATGCTATAATTTTTTTTAATGTGTTCAAGTAGATTCCAAGTATATTTAGCAACCAAAAAAAAAAAACGAAAGTTAATGACCATTGGAAGTTGATGCATATAGAAAATTATCATTTGTAACCACATAGGTCACGGTGCAGATGATATTTATTGAACGCTGCCAAATATTAACCTCTCGCATGTTTTCAATAAAAAAACAGCGGGAATTCAAATGTATTTTACATGATTCACATGGTGTATCATAAACAGTTGGGCATTGAAATAACATGATGCACACGTGTGCATCATAAACACGCGAGGGGTTAAGAGTATACAAATAGTAACAGTATTATTCAAACATTTACTGCGTCGAGAGGTTATGCCTTATCCCTAGAATATTTAACCAACACTGACTCTCGAAAATTTTTGAAAATGTTTCGAGCTATTTTAATGCTTTCGAAAAAACTCAGTAAGTTTATTAGTCTTCTGAAGAAAATAAATTTGTTCTGATGGTCACTTAAACTTGTACACTGCAACTAGCGTACAATTTGTAGCGTTTAATGTGCAATGTTCGAAAGTGGCATGTAGTTCATTGTGAAAAGGACGAGTTTCGTATCCTTGGCCCTATCTCTGTAATTTTATCTGTGAACACATATTATATTTTCTGACCGAATAGATAATAGGCTACACTATTTTAATTGTATCAAGCAGCAATGTGTGTGTCACATTATCCTACATTATAAGAATGGACATAATAAGCAACCGACACAATTATAAACTGTTCTGTTTTGAAAATAAATGTGCTGCGTGAGATTGTTAGTCTCGCGTATTTTGTGATACAGTACAACGTGACGTGTGAAGCTGTATTGTAAGTTGTTTCACGTGCTCTGCTTATATTAGTCTGTGGGGTATGTGCTATGCGGTATGTAAGTGTATTCATAGAAGCCCAAACGTAATATTATGCTTGATTTATTGCGTAAATAGTCGTAGTGAAATGCGTGGGTTTACAGTCTAGAGGTTTCATAACCGAATAACTTCAATTACCAGTGTATATATACTTGAAACTCAAGTTAGGTTAGGTTAGCATTTGTTACCTATTTGACTGTTTTCATAGAAGCTCATTCCAAACGTAATACCTACGCTTGTTTTATATGTGTGGGTTTCAAATTCGGACCCTAGGTTTCGTGAGTGAGTTCTCAGAATAGAAACATAGATTCATTTTTAGAAACATAGATTCAGAAACATAGAAATATTTATTCTAATGCCTACCCATCGTGTTATCCGGAACTTCAAACTGGAGCTGTAACTGACTTTTTAATCGACTTCAAAAAAGGAGGAGGTTATCAATTCGTCTGTATTTTTTTAAATTTTTTTTTTATGTTTGTTACCTCATCACTTTTGACTGGGTGAACCGATTTTGATGATTTTTTTTTATTTGAAAGCTGGTGCTTATGGAATGGTTTCATTTTAATTTGGTTCCATTCGGACAATGGGGTCCATGTGAAAACCATATAAGTCTTAAATTTGCATTAAGTATTTGCGCGACAAATGAACGAATAACGCGATTAGATTAGTGCGGGTATCTACCATAACTAAAAAGTTAAAAACTTTTTATAACAAAAAAACAACCGACTTCCTTTTTAAGAAAGTCGGTTGTTTTTTTTTTGTTAAAAGTTTTTTAACATTCACCTTGGCATTTGCAAAATCAATATTTGTACCTTTTCTCTTTTTTGGACGAACACCTCAAAATACAGAGCACTTAACACATGGATTCTCTGAATATTCTGTACAAAACTTAGCCCGTTAACTTTCGTTTCTCTATTACCCAATTTTGTATGACAGTGTGTATTGTGCATTTTCACATGTACCTACAACCACGCTTTACTTATGGTATAACTGACCGGACTGCTCGCCATTGTATGATTAACAAATTGAATAGCGGAAATAAATGAGGTTTCCTTCGCATGATTAATGTGATTAGATTAATGGATAGAAAGGCAAAGAAATAAGTGTAGTGCTGCTGTTATTGTGTGTAGTAGTTACGTATTCTGAAAATGTCCAAAACGGTGGGTAATTAAGTAACTAATTTAGTTTTCTAAGTTACTAAAACCATTTCTTTATAACGTATTTTAACTTTACTCATAGAAAAAATAATTTATCTTTTCTAGGTCTATTGAACAGTTCCTTTCATGTTGCCATAATTAGACATCGCTACTGTTTCGTCCCGTTTGAATTGTTTACTCTGTGCGCCTACGTTTCTAGACGTGTAACAGAGTGACAACTGTCACTTGTCAGTTTGACTTTGACACTTTGGTTTGGTCTTTGAAAAATGGAGGACGGTCACCGTTTGGGCCTCGCGACCCGTGTTGATATATTAATCCTTTTGAATCGATCGTTTTGGGGACAATTTGTCGTGATCCAATTGTTTTGTTTGTAACCAACCCCTTTTGAAGAAATAGAACGGTTTGATCTTTGAACTTTGATTGAAATAGTTTGAGGTTATAGTGACCATTTGGAGACCGCGTGCTGAGAAATCTCCGGCGTATTGGGGCGGCCTTGAATACTGACAGCGTCACTACACAATACAATATACACTCATTTACATACATAAATCCAGGTAGGCTCCAGAACCAGTTTTCTTCAACCAGGTGAGTCCTTTGAATATTGTATTAATCAGCTCCGCGCATGGCGGACAGTTCGCCACCACTCTAGTCCCAAGGCCCACCATCTTCTTGCTTCCACTGCGCTAATAAAATCCTATGGCCGGGGCCTTGGCCTGGCGTCGAACAGCTACTCAGTGGAAAAATATGTCTACTGCAACAAGCAGAATCGAAGTCTCAGACCCAACCCTGAATTACTCTGAATTACTGAATTACTTTATTACAATTCCCTACTTCGCAAATAAAGCGGTCCCTTTCATTCTTGTAATTGATTGTTTCAGCAATACTTAGGCACAAAGGTCCACATTATCTGAGCGTTACTACTTTTATAATTGCAGACATAATTGGGTGCTACGATGATGGTAATTTCTTAATTGGTTAAGATGCAAAATCTGCAAAGACAGACTTTTAGAGAATTCCATAGCGACAAATCAATAGAATTTTAATAAAGCACAGGTTTGTCAATAACAAATATTTCACTCAAACTGTAACTGTAAACGTTGAAATTGGCCACACTTTTGTAACTCAGAGAGTTTTGCAAATTAAAACCTTATGAGTGTAATTTGGACTGATTTACAAAGACGTGATAATGATTAAAGTTGGCGTGCATGAACTAAATTGCCTGCGACGATCTTTACAGATAAAACCAAAAGTGATTGTTATTAAAAATACTTTTGATTTGGATTCAAGGCTAAAACACAACATTTTTTTAACGTTAAAATTACATACTTTACTTCACTTTTCCAAAACCAGCAAGTGTAAAAAGACAAAATTGCTGTTTCAAAGAAACCTCTGAGAAAAGTGAGTCGTTTCTAAGTAAAGCGGCAAGCGCACTTTTCTCGCCTTGCCAAGTTCACTTTAAAAGTCACTATTTTAGGCGCGGTAGGTAAAGTTGCTCTGACTTTATTATTAAGATCTTCCATTTGGAGCAGTAGTTAAATAAATCACTTTAAATGCCGTGTCGGGTGAAGAAATTAGACTAGATTTCACAAATCTAGAAAATAATTCTAAACAATTCACTGTCTGCACGTGTATGTAAGGTGCACTTAGCTAACTATTGTATGCAATGCTACCGCTGTAATAGAATATTATAGTTAGCATTCTTAGTCAAACAAAAAATAACTATCGTAAGTTTAATATTTCTACTTTTCATAACCTTAATTACCTACTTTAGGTAAGATAAACACGTTGTCATCATATTTTGTCCGCTGTAGGCGTCACAACAATTAATCAAAACGCGAGCTTCACTTTCATAGCTCTGAAGTGTCGGAATGAAGGACGCGTTGCAGAATAAATGTGAAATTAATTCAAAAGCCACTGCTGCAACTAAGTCAGGCAATTTATTGCTCAAATACATACACGTATATACGGTCCCAGGATTTGTGAAGTTATTATGAAATAATAAAATTGCTGCTTGTATCGTATATCGCTTAAAAGACGCAACAGTGACTATCGCGTCAAACTGTCTTAAAACCACTTTAAAGTGATTATGACAAACTTTTCATAAAATTACTTAAATCTATTTTATTACTAATCTAAAGGTCCCTGTTTATATGAGCAATTGCTGTTTGTTGTCTGTTTCGTTTATTGTCATCTGACATCCATTTAGTGGATAGTACAATCCTTCGCCGACTGCTATAAACGCGATTTATTGCCTGATACCATGAAAGTGAATTCACCCAAAAATAACTTTACTATTAGAAAAGAAGCTTCTAGGACTATACCCATCAAATAATTTTCCGTATTTCAATAGTTGCAAAGTCGATGTTGCACAATTGTAGGTACATACAACAGAAAATGAATCGTACGTTAGTTACATAATCTAAATTTTTCTAACTCATGTATCGTCAATTCGGTTTTATATATTCCTGGATATATTAGTAAAATAGCTTTTAAATGATTGTGAATCTAGTTGTATACCTGCGGATACTAAAAGTTATATTATGATTGGGACACGTGGCTTGTATAGTATTGTTTATTGGAATATTACAATTTTCAATTTTTAAACTGCTTAGTTTCCCAAAAGAATTTCAACGCACAGTATTAAAAGCTACAACAAAAGTTCGTTATAAATACCAAAAAAAAATCCACAACCATAGTGTGGGCAAATAAATTACTCGGATGCCAGCGTTGTCCAATAATTATGGTTTCCACAATTAGACGGAAAGGGGAGATTAGAAGTGAGAGTTTGATAAATAAGTAAAACTTAGCGGAAAAACAATTGCTGCACGATGAGTCAGTATGTAATTTTTGGATGGGATCTGAGGAAGTAATGCAATAATTTATGTGTTAGAGACTATTGCAAAAACCTTTCTTATCGAAATAACTGATACTGAAAAATATACTTAAACATTCATAAAGGTGAACGCAACACATTTGTTTTTTTTTTGTTCGGAATTCCGAATTCCGTTTGTAATAAGGTTTACTTTATACCTACGTATTTTATGTAAGCAAACATAATAAATAAATGTCATGGCTATTTACTTTGACTCTTATCTCATGCAGCGCCTACTCTACGAACTCTGTGAGCTCGTACGTAAAAATACTAGAATACAGAAATGTTATACCACAACTGCCACTGAATGCGAATGTGGTTCCTGGTGTAAAAGTCATGCATACTGATACTGTGTTTGAATAAATTGTAATTTTTCATATTTTTGTCAAGTTACTTAAACAAGCGAGATTTTTGTTTTTTTTTTTTTGTGAACGTAAATAATATTCACAATATTAATATTTTTTTACTAATATAACTTGTTTGCACAAGACGTGTTCCACTAATTTGTGACACGTTCTTTTACCGGACGTCGGTCTCCGGAGCAAATACTCAGCAATACAATATAGTAATCACCGGCATTCAGCGATATGCTGTAATTACTCACGGGTCACTGCTTATTATCTCATCTCACTATCTTGAACCGAAAGCATTTGTATGTAGAATCTACAGTTATTATTGAAGTCGTATTTTAACCAAAGTATTTCACACACAAATATCCAGTACACGGAACGACACGACAGTAAAGAAATAATGTTTACAGGATGGCAAGAGCATTCACGCAAAACCTAGTACCATGGATTCAATACATAATTCTGAACCCCTATGCGTATTTTTTTTTACAAATCTTATCTTGAGATAGGACATTTAAAAAATTCCAAACCAAGCAGCATCCACCACATTAATCCAAATTATAATGAGGGAGACCATAATTATTGAACCGAACTCAAAAACAAATCAGTAAACTTTCAAACCCACTAGAGTTTCAGTAATTTCCCATTCCCCTTAAACTAATTCTTATTTGTTTATTTATACCACGTCCGTTTATCTGTTACTGTTTGTAAAACGTAAAGCGTCGACTTTGCATTGCGTAATTAAATATCTCAGGATTCCAGTTGATTATAAAGTACGGCAGAATTAGTATTCATGAGAAAAATTCACCCATTCGTGCTTTAAGCACGAATGGGTGAATTTTTTCAAGTCATTGGAGCATGAAATAAAAAACTGAAGATGTTTTGAAATACTGATTTAATTAGTTGGTTTTGTGTTTAATTAACTTTTCATTTATCTAAAACAATAGACGAAAAAGTTTTAATCCTTCCAAAACCCGTAGTAATGAAACGAAATTATTTTCTCATAATAATAGGTCTTTACCTATGAAAATGCCGTTTTGTATGAAAAAAAATAAACGAATTTTTTTCATGTATTTTTTATTTGTAATAAATCGAAATAATCACCCATGCAATCAATGCATCTTTGCCAACGCAGTGGCAGTTTATTGATGCCCTTCTTAAAAAAATCAGCTGGACGGGAGGCAACAAATTCTTCAAAGGCATTTTGTACTGCCTCTCGGGTATTGAATTTTTTTCCCGCCAAGAAGTTATCCAAATTCTGGAAAAAGTAGTAGTCTGTAGGCGCAAGGTCTGGTGAGTAGGGCGGATGACGGAGAGCTTCCAACCCCAGTTCTTGCAACTTGGAGACCGTCTGCTGTGCAGTATGAGGTCACGCGTTGTCGTGCAGGAGCAGCGGAGATGGGCGATTGACCAAAGCTGGTTGGAGATGTGCCAGCTTCTCCATCATTGAGTTCAGTTCTTCACAGTACACATCTGCAGTAATGCTCACCCCGTTTGGTAAGAAGCTGTGATGAATCACACCGGCGCAAGACCACCAAACGTGACCATCACTTTTCTAGGGGTAAGTTTTCGTTTAGGGCATTGTTTAGGTGCTGAACCAGGATCCAACAAACTTGCTGAGCGCTTGCGGTTATCAAACAGAATCCATTTTTCATCGCAGGTAACAATGCGGTTCAAAATTCCTTCATTTGTGTGTCTGTTAAGCAGTGCAAGGCACTTCTCGACGCGTACTTCGCGCTGGCGATCATTGAGTTCGTGGGGCACCCATTTGTCACGTTTTTTACCTTGCCAATTTGACGCAAATGGACCAATATTGTTTTGACGCTAACGTCGAAAGCTGTTGCTAATTCAGCCGTAGATTGTGTATCATCAGCTTCCACAATCGCCTTTAATTCGTCATTGTCGACTAAAGTCTTCGGGCGACCGCGATGTTCATTTTTCAGGTCGAAATTTCCAGAACGGAAGCGAGCAAACTAATAACAGGTGGTGCGTTGGTTTGTAGTATTAGCTCCGTAAACGTCGTTCATGTTGCGTGCCGCTTGTGCCGCGTTGCTGCCACGACGTTACTAATATTCCATAATTACTCGAATTTTTAACGTATCCATGATGACGAAAAAGATTGAAATGCGATGAAAATGTAACACTAATCAATAAACAAATGACTACTTTTGGAAAAAGAATTCCATGTATTTAAAATAAAATTAATTTGAAATTAGAATTCTTAGACAAACAAAAATTATTTTGATTTGAAATGGCCAGTACTGCAGAACGGCAATTTCATAGGTAAAGACTAATATCTAATCGATATTTCACCGTTGTCTCATAATCGATTCGAACCTTATAATTATTTATTTTAAATTTCCGTTATGGGATCTATGTGTGTGTTTATTTCAATCCGCTCTGTTCTCGGGTCGTTGATTATTAGCTTACCACCGGCAAATCCTCCTTCGCAATTGCCTATTACAAGTATTTATTGTTAACGAGGCAACTGCTCAAAATAATTATGATTTAGTCGGGATTATTGTCTTTGTTACTTTAGAATTCAAAATACAGAACATCTTTGGGTTGTAGATTTCAACAATGACTACTACACATCCATAAGAAAAAAATGAACGTTTGAATAACTAAAAATAAAAATATTATTCAATATGATAACGCATGACGAGGTTTAAATTTGATATTTTGTGTCCTGGAAAATGGAGATGGAATAATCTGGCCGACTCATGCACTGGGTAGGTATGTTCTCTACCGTATGATACGTAAACATTATTAACAGGATGTTTCATAATTCTAATCCATTACTTACTTTTCTTAGTACCAATTATCTTAATTAATGGTAACCGCGCGGGTAGTTAAAAATGTTTTCAAACCATTGTTAAAAAGTTCAACGACCTGTATTTGAGTTCACCGATTAAAATACAACATTTTTGTATTCATCAGTGATTAAGGGAAAGGGGCTGTAACTTGAAATGAAATTAAAAAGTTAAACCTACGACCTTCAGCATGAAACGTGTTTCTTTTTTCAATCCGTAATGTTCTTAAGCCCACGCATGTAGGCTAAGTTAACATTACGCTTCACGATTTCTAATTGAAGGTTCGGCTTAAATATTTTTCAGTGAATTTAGTATTCATTGCTCGTTCTACGAAAAAGTCGATGCCATACTGACACAAACTTAATTTTTAAGAGGCTTAAGAGTATCGTAAACTGTTCTCTCACTCGAAGTATTCGAAGTTATCACAGTTCATTTTGACGTTTAATTTTGTTATAGGTGCTTGTGCAAGGTGTAATTTGCAAGCTTTTTAAAACTTCTTTGTCACCAACGTGACTTTAGGGAAAATATCAAGACTACCGCAAGCCGAAAATAAAAGTGTGAAGCCTAACATTATGTTGGCTTTTATTCGACCGTTAACGGTTCTGAGTAATTTATTATTCTGTGTCGATTAAGTTATAAACATTTTTAATATTTCCAGTTTCAAAGTTCTCTATATTTGCTAGAAAAGTACAACGATAAACAATAAATGATTGTATAGTAATTAAGTTACTAGGGTCTAAAGTTTTTTTAGATTTTTTTTTTATTTAGTAAAATAAAGTCATATTTACACTTTATTAAAAATATAAAAAGCTAAAAATAAATACGAGGAAGTTTTATTAAAAAAAAAACATAATTAAACTCAAATCCTTTTCCCATAGACGTAGGAAGAAACTACAGAACGTCATTTGCTACGATTCTTTCATAAGATTCCTACACATATTTCCTGATTTAGATACATACATAATATTATGTACACATACATAAAATTACCTAAGCTTTACGGTTTGCTTTGTGAGAGACATCGAGCAATATATATAATGTGCCAAGTAAACGTGAAAGATTAAAAATTGAGAGTTGACATACTTCTTTCAAGGGAAATAAAAGCAAAATATCATGACATATGGAATGAAATGAAAATGTTACAGGTAACTAGGTGAGACGTCGACGTGGCAGATAATAAACATATTCATTTATCCGTCTCGTGATGGATTTGGAAAAAATCAAATTAAATACAAACAGGTGACTGTTAATTTAAACATGAAGAAACAAAGTTGATTTGATTCAATTTTCAGAGGTGGAAATATTCTGCGTGAATTTCGTTGTACATTTTTATTTTATAACTCACTTTGCAACGTTATGACCAAAGAATACAAAAATATCTAAAATAATGATAGCACCGCGTGTGAGCACTATACATCATAGGACTTCAAAAGTAAGGAAGCGTGAGATTCCGGAATACATTATACGGGTCATCACGTTTTTATATCATCAGTCATATTTCCAGGTGATTTATGTGAAAGGAAATACAGTAAGGTCAAGTGACGTATAAGGCGACGTAATAAGGTTAATTTCATTCAATTTCTTGAACATCCGTTTGTAAATGTGGATATTTGCTTAAGATATAATATTTATGAATCTGGATTCTGCTAAATTGTGTTTCCGCAAAATTTATTTCAAAAAGCTTTTGGGTAATGAGCTTATGCGACAAGCATAATGCAAAACCAGGCAATTTGCAGGACACTCATGATTTAAGAAAAATCTTGAAATACGGAAATTATGTAAGTGTTCAAAGAACGTTGGTTAATAAACTCAGTCGGTGAATTTCTTTATAATGTCAAACTTTCGAAAGCTGTTTGGACTGCACAGTCGAGGGTGTTGTCAGCCGGTAGACGTTTCAGCTAAGTTGTCGGAAGGAAAAGTTTTCACTTTAAGTCTTGTGTAAACTATTAAAAAAACTGCTTTGCGCTACTCAGAACCATTTATGAACAATAGCTCTATACTTTGTTTGAAGCTAAATAAATGAACAATAACTTTTTATTTTTGAATTATCGGAGGTAGGGCGATATGAAAATGAGCGTATTTTACCAAACACTAAGTAGGTCCCTACACAAACAGTGTCGTCATTGCAGTGTAAATGATCTTTAAATAGTCGGCTAAAATTGCAGTTCGCTACATGAAATGTATTCTCTAAGTGTGACGAATAAAGTTCATTTTACGATGGGAATGCTAGTGAAGTCTGTTCAGCTGAACAATCGATTACTCTGATGACATTATTGAAAGGGTAGGCTTGACACGGCCGCACTAGTGATTCATGTTATTGAACAACCATGTCTAAACTAATGGCTGGTACCTATTTCTATATAGTATTGCTTGCGCTATCTACGCTAGGTATCATATATTCTTAGAAGTTGTACCGTAATGGTAATTCTTATTGCAAAGTATCACTGAATTGATTTTGATAATAATCAAATGGTCCCAGATTGCAATAGTTTAACCACAGATATAGTAACACAAAGATCTTTCCTGCTAAATAAAGTGCAATGGAATCAGAGTTAAGCTAGTTAGCTAGTGGTTATTGAATTGTGCCATTTTAAACTCAAACTCTTTTGTCTTCTAACATACATTTATTAATTAATATTTTCAACATAATGTATGGTCTAACAGAACACATTGAACATTAAAATTACAATTTACAATAGAAAATAGGCGTCGCCACTGAGAGCAGCAGAGGATCGTTGTGTTATGTACGATATCGCCGGCGATCAGGGTTCTCTCTCTTTTGTACAGCTTTCTCTATCTGGAAGCACAGGCCGTGCTTAAGGTTTGTGAAATATTTACAATAAATTCCATAAATCTTTATTATGTGCGACATACAGGTATTTTCGCACCTTCACCATTTATGGTTTTACCATAATTATTATTAAGCTAATATAATTAGTATTTGTAATTAATTTTATTAAATAATATTTTGATATTCATGTCTAACAAAAATGACAAAAATCTAATTCTATTGATATTGATACGAGCTGTGAAGGCCCAGTGGTAGAGGCCGCGACTTACGGTCGTGAGTTCTAACCTAAGCGGGCGCTTTATTTTGTGTAAATTAATTCATCACCACTGCACTCAAAACGGTGAAGGAAAACATCGTGAGGAAACCGGTATGTCTTAGTACCATAAATTCGAAGACAAGTGACATCTACCAACCTGCACTGGGCCCGCGTGGTGGATTATGGCCCACTCCCTCTCACCGAGAGGGGGCTGTGTCCCAGCAGTGGGAACATTAAAGGCTGATGATGAAGACGATATTGATATCAGTAAAGGCTCCCATAGACAAGCATGACTGCAGGATACCACGCGATTCTGGTAGAACAATTTCTATGAATTGAAATAAAAAATATTTTACTATAGTCGCGTCGCGCCTGTCTGTGGGACCGTTAACATTAAATAACTATTACTCAGTATGTGATTCTAAATATATTATTGAACACTATAGTAATATGATGATTGTGCTTCTTTTTGTGAACCAAATAAAAAATAACTATTACTAGTCCTAAAATACTAAATAGCCCAAGTAATTGAACTCAACGTCGATGTAACGCTCGCTGTCACGGCACAATTAATGGTTCAATGTAGACCGAACCAAAGTGATCGCTACAAATTCAAACACTGCGGTAGAATCGGTAAAGTCCAAGTGTCTTCTATAAATTTCCATCTAAAACCCGAACATCTGACTTACATTGTCAATTGGCACAGAAACCTGAGTGTATCCCATCCACCCCGGTCGTCCCGCCCCGTTAACGGGGCAGTTGGGAAAAATTGTTGCATCGACCCTGGTTGAGCCGATCCGTCGTTTAACGGGGTGGATGGCACAGATCTAGTCGCATCTACCTCGGTGTGTTTTTAACGAAGCGGACAACACAGATTGAGTAGCATACGCCCCGGTACTGTTTAAAAAGGCGATAATAGGAGTATTGTGTTTAGCAAAAAATTACGTCTTATAAATAAAAAAGTGCGAAACGCGAAATGTGTTATCATCAGATCGAAATCCACGCAGTGACGCAGATAAAGATAGAGTAATAAAAAACCGAACATTGTGGAAATTCTTAAGGTACTGCATACACTCCGGTGACAGCTCTTAATACGAAATTATATCGCAACAAGTTCAAAGCTTATCGGAATCAACCCAGTGTAATCGTTTACAGAAATCTTTACTTATGTACAACTCCATTCAACAAAAAAAATTAGAATGTACGGATGGCAAATAACAATAATACATTTCCTGGAAATACTATGATATTAGTGGTTTTAATTAATGATCGAACTAGTATTGCATTGTATTGTATTGCATTATTTTCAATAATACTGATTTTTTAATGAAGACTGATCAATGGAGAGTAAATGAAAGTTATGAAACGAAACTGTGATTATAATAAATCAAATGAATAATTTATAGGTGTACTATTAGTAGAAAGTACTTATGTTCCAGTATTTGTTTCTTAGTGCTTACTAGTGATGAACATGTTGGTCTCTAATTTTAGATGGTAAAATTCATTGTTAATAAAAAAAAACGTTATAAAAATTCAATTAAAAATAGTAACATAACATTTTCGAGAATATTAAAAATTATAAAATTACACTTCATATTTATTTTTATACCATTAACTAGCTGATCCAGCAAACTTCGTACCTCCTCAGAATCAATAAATGTTGTAATGAACCTACCAGGTTTGACAACCTCGTACTTTGAAGGCATAAAGCGTTTTCTAGCTGACATTCCTTTGTTTGGTAAGCTCCTGCCAAGTTATGATAACCTGGTACTTCAAAGGCATACAGCGTTTTCTAGCTGACACTCCTATATTTAGCAAGCTCCTACCCAGTTATGACAACCTGGTACTTCGAAGGCATAAGGCGTGTTCTAGCTGACACAACGGGTTAGATGAGCTCGTAGAGTTACCTACCTGGTACTTCAAAGACATAAAGCGTTTTTTAGCTGACATACAAAATGTGTAAGAAAATGAAAAATCTCTTTAAACACTACCGGGGCGTATGCTACTCAATCTGTGCTGTCCGCTTAATTAAAAACACACCGGGGTAGATGAGACTAGATCTGTGCCATCCACCTCGTTGAACGACCGAGTCGTCACTACCGGGGTCGATGCAACAATTTTTCCCAACCACCCCGTTAACGGGACGGGACGACCGGGGTGGATGGGATGCACTCAGAAACCTCTCCGCTAAACCTCTTTCTCAGCGTTATCGACTACTTCAGTATCTGTCACGACGACGTAAATTTTGTGCTGCTGTGACAATAACTGAGACATTCCGAAATAATCGCCAGTTATGTTTCAATGTTTGAACTGTTAGATTTCCGATGTCGAAAGTTTCATTCACATTGACGAATACCTTTAGCAATACCTTATTTATTGCTGGGGGCTTTGGTGACTTAGTTTTGGTAAAAGGAAGTTGGGCGTTGTTGAACCTATTATTGCTGAGTGTTTATGTTCATTTCTGTAAAAACAAAAAATGTACCTTTGATCTTTTGGAGAATACAGGCGAGACTTTAATGTTTATGTAATAACAATAAAAGTATATCTTAATTGAATCACTGTTTCATTCACATTTTCTTAGGTAAATGGAATAATTTTGAGTATTAGAATTAAGTTTTGTATTCATAGACGATTGAATGTTACGACTGAATGTCGATTTGAATGTTAAGGTATAGACTAAATCACTTGTGTCTCATGAGCGCGCGTCTGTGTTCCAAACCGTTTACCGGTTCTGTAGATATATGAATGTGTTTCAGTACAGATTTCATTTCTATGTTTTTTTTTTAAGAACACTATTCTACTAGCTCTGTTGGCTAGAAACGTCTCGGGAGATTGGAATATGCTACAAAAACCTTTTTACTGAATGTCCGAATAAAATCGGTATTTGAAAGAAAAAGATTTTCCTTTCAAATACGAGGTATTTTATTGCAATGCAGGTGTATGAAGTTGATACAAAATCGAATGGAGATATCTTTTAGAGCAAGCTTATTGATAACATCAAAGTAGTAATAGATATATGTATATGAGTACCTTCTTATTTTGCTATCTTATAATTTGTAGTCTGCAGTTACTCATAAATCTGTCCTTGTTTGACAACCCCTCACGACTATTTCATATAATTTGCAAGCGGTTTCCCGTATGGAGTATCCCATCAAAAACATAAATGTGAAATGAGAGCCAAGTTCAATATTATGATATATGCCTTGGTTGTTGACTTCAACGACAAAATATAATAGTCGAGAGGTGTCGTGTTGTGGGACAGCCAACATAAAGAAAGATTGAGAGTAACTAAAAAAATCACATCCTGTAACAAAAAGGTGGTGTGGGTCAAAATGTTACACTTTCCTCGATGAAGAGCATAATAACGATGAGGATAACGTGCGAAAGAAATTCAATCCAAAATTCACGAATAAAAAGTAAAAGTTCGTCACAAAATCAAAAGTGTGATCAAAAGTAGGTAGATTGGTCATGAAAGTCAGATATGACGAAATTACAAGTGCTTAAGCGCTGTTTATAGCTAGAATAACCTCTCATATCGTAAATTAGTTTTGTATAACTGACATTCAGTGAAGTCAGATCAGGAAGCCACTATTGAGTTAGAGCTAGTAAGTGCTCACTTACAAGTTTATCGTACCTACACACTTGCTGCTGATCAACTAAGAATACTGTACTAACTTAAATACGGAGAGTTAGAGCTATACTTCATTTATCGGTCACACAGACGAAATAAATTCTCTAAATGGTGGTGAAATCCGCATCAAAATCTGTTGCGTAGTTTAAAAGAACTGCGCGGTCACTCAGACTCGAAAAGCTACTTGAATTTATAATTCGCTTAGATGTAAAACTACGTATGTATATTTTTTAAACAGTAAGCTGTCCACGTTTGCTATGAAAATACATTTAGCCCAAAATTTAAGTCCATAACTTTTGTATTTCTTGACAGTTGGCATTTTCACTCACAATCAGACTCATTTCCTGAGGTTTCCTTTACAACGTTGACTATGACGGAGTACTTTACTTACTTTGGTATTGTTGTATGCATCAAATGGCATGCTGCGTTCGAGAATTATTTGAACGCGATTGCATTGTGTGTACTTTCATCTCATCGTTTTATTGTGATTACCTAAAAATACCCTGATACCCTGTACCGTGTGATGCCGGACGTAAAGAATAGCACCATCCCAAATCTTCCTGTGGGTGTCGTAAGAGGTGACTAAGAGACTTACTAGAGAATGGGCAGCAGCGTTCTTTATGCACTATACCACCATACTGCGATCGCCAACCCGCCTGCCAAGCGTGGCGATTATGGCAAACCCTCCCAAATTGGGGGAGGCTTATGTCCAGCAGTGGACCTCATACAGCTGAAATGATGATGATGATGATTCTGAAGTATTTTTATTTGAAAACAGAAACTTATCATAAGAACTTAAATAAAGATTCGCAAACAGTGTTCGGTCCGTAGAATAAAAGATTAATCAAATCCTTTACCTCCAAAATCTTCAACGCATGTCTAGCAAGCAGATTATATAGACTCCGACTAAGATTCCACCTGCCGCACAGATTAATAAGCTTTCACTATGAGTATGCCTATTACTTGCAATTACCTACATGAACTAAGACAGCTGGCGCTGTGGAAATTAAGAATTGGTTTGCTGTTTAGATAATGAATGATTTAACTTAATTAAGGTGTATGATTTTGTAGTTTAAGTAAGTGTAGACCAATGTGCAACTTGACGTGTAATCGCAACTTAGGAAAGCGGCTGTAATATTTCCACTAAGTAGTGCCACTACCGCCAATATGTATTCATTTATTATCAAATATAACAGTTCATTGTTTTTATTGTAACTGTTGCGACGAAGTTCGACATAGGGTATGCCTCAGGGCTCCCTTATAAATATAAGGGAGCTCGAAAATATCGCAGATTATGTAACAATTATTTCTAGACAAGACTCGAACTCAGACACCATGAAAAAATCAGTTCAAGCAGTTTTTGAAAAAAGAGTGGGCATGGGTACATTGAACGTAGCTCAAATCTATACAGAACAAACAATCGAGAAATACTGCAAGTTCATTATGAATTGAGGATTAAATACTTATTATCGAAGCTATCTTATAAACTACTCAAAAAAATGAACTGAATTAAAAAAGCAGGAGGATCTCAATTCGTCTGTATTTTTTTATATGTACCTATGATCTGCGATATCTTCGACATTAACCATTTTTTTTTCGTGCATAGGGTACGCCTCAGGGCTTCCTTATCATATATATAAATATAAGGGAGCCCTGAGGCATACCCTATCCGTGAAAAAAGTAATGGTTAAAATCGAATCACAACTGTCGAAAATATTGCAGATCATAGGTACATATAAAAAACAGACGAATTGAGATCCTCCTGCTTTTTGAAGTCAGTTCAAAACGATGAATGTTACAATACAATTCTATTTACTGCATAAGTAAACGGCGGTAGTTTACTGTATTAGTTTCTTTTCAAAAACTTTTTGTGATAGAAATATACAAAATTGGCTTGAAAGTTTTAATATTCACTAAATCATAAAGGGCCAAAACTTCAAGGTATTGCCCGTAATATTAGGTCGCTTTAACGGCATTACTAATAAAACTAATCTATCAGTTTGCAGTTAATTTGAACTTTCTGGTTCTATCCTTGATATTAGACGAAGAGTTTTGCCACTGTCCCATACTTACTAGCACCTATTCATTCGAAATCACCAAACAGTAAGTGATCTAAAAATATATCCCAACGTTCAACACCGGCCCTTTTAACCAGATCAGTCGATATTTATAAATCAGTACACCATTGTTCGTCCTCCATAATACTCGTATCTTCGTTAATTATATTAACAGTTGGCGAGTAAATGGAATTTCCCTCGCCGAGTAACCTCTGAATTAATTCAATATCTTTCGGGTCACCTTTAACATATTTAAATACCATGTAAAGGCTCGTGCAGACTAGTGTGACGCGACAATCGCACGCGATTCTGCGATTTATATCCGTAGAACAATTTCTATGACCGTGTCGCGGCGCGACAGGTCGCCCCGGTGTGAAGTATCGTGCGCGTTTTCATATAAATTGTTCTACGGATATAAATCGCCGAATCGCGCGCGACCGTCGCGTCGCGCTAGTTGCACGAGCCTTTAAACTTCACTGAACAAAATTACGTACAGATTTGTAGGTACTTTAATGTTGACAGGGTCGAGTTTAGCCAAGGAAACTATGCAGCTAAAAGAAAAACTGGGCGACCTTAAAAGTGGAATACTGAAATTAATGACACAGTGGCGTATTATATCCATCTGAATATGATTGCCTAGACTTTTCTGCATCTTCAGCATCAAGGAAACTACCAACGGTAATAAACTTAATTGATTTGAATTGTCTTGATCTATTACAAACCGCCCTCGTGACATCGTGCGCACTCACTCACTTATCAATTAGTATAGAGAGACTTACCTCTATTGCTAGTTAGTCTTCTGTCCCATCGCAGGTCATTAGAACATCGCTGTTTGCAGGACATTATACAGTCGACGTTGCACGTTATTTGTCATTTACCTGTAAATATAATTTGTCTGATATTAAATAATCTACACATTTTACAATAAAATTTTAACTTTTAAATACACGATGTATGAAAGATTCCAATCCCGAATCCGAATTACCCTTTGTTCCATGTCACATGAAGGACAAATCTTATTCTTGTTCAAAAAGAGGACATAAACTGCGATACTAAAACCCTATCGTTTTAGGCTTTTTGTGTTCGTCTCATGAATACTAAATCTAAAATCATGTACATACACGGTTTGAGCAGGCTCTCTATATTCTTTTTCTGTTGAAAACCTAACGTGAGATAGTATATATTTTTTATCGAAAAATGTACTATATTCGCGTGGCATATTTGGCCTTTTAGCGATAAAATCTTCTTTGCGGTTAGGCGATTCATTTTAATTAAAGTAAGCCGCACACCCCCATTGAATCGTTTAGGAAAATGTAGTGCAGCAGCATCTGATAGCTGCACATACCATAAGACATGCTTTGACTTCTTCACGTACTAATTTAGACTATGATTTAACTCAGCCAAAAGTTTTATGGTGCCTGTTAAGAGGTTTTTGAATAGAATCGTACCCAATCATCAAAATAACAATTTTCTTGAAAGAGTTAATTATGATGTAATATAACAACGCTTCGGAGAAATGCTTGTAATAAACTTGAAACTTTTATTGAAGCCTTTTTGCTACTGCATCGAATGAATGGCACTAAAAGGTTACAACCAACACGGGCTTGAAATGAAGGTATTTGAGCAAATAACCTGTTATTCCAACCTGGTGAGAACAAAACTCCACATATTGGTTTTTCCAAAATAATTTTACATATTCACACGAGAAGTTTCGTGAAACGTTTTAGAAGAAGTAATTTTTACGTAGTATTTAATCACCGATTTCCCTAAGGAAACACATTCAACAAAACAATCCAATAAAAGTTGCTACATTCAAATTCAATTACTCACATTCGTGTCGCCCTTGTCCAATACGATTTTTAAACATCAAACTAATCTCATCCTAATAACTTTAGATGCCAAAAATGTGTATTGTCATTTAAAAAATAAACAAACAAAAACCTAATGGCATTTCAACATTATTTTGGAGCAAGTGGCCAGTATTAAGTTTTAAAAAGGTTGCCTATTAATTTTAATATAAACTTATTGTTGCAGTGTATGGTATATGCATATAACATGGATGTATGTTTTTTTTTTTCATTTTTTATATAAGGGTAATAATTGTTAGTAGCCATTAATCAGTTGTTTTTTTAAGCATGAACAAAAACGATAAATTTTATTTATGTAAGTAGGTTTGTATGTATGTACAAACAGGGGCGTGTTTTTTTAAATTTTAATTTTTTTTCAAATTAAATTTTAATTACATTTTTATTATTTTTATAAATAAAAAAATATTTTCTATATACTAGTCCCGTTACTGGTTTACCAGGATTACAAGTTTTGTCACTAACATTATTTATGTACCTAATTTCAAAGAACTTAGCTCAAAAAAAAAACTCAAAGCAGTTATTTCAAATAAACCATAGGCACTTTTGAATTGGCAAGTGGTGGTGTGTCAGAAAAATGAAGCTAGTTGCCCATTTCAAAGCGTAGGTACCACATATATAGAATCTATGGATACTCTTTTCTATCAATCTATACAAATAAATAAAACTGAAGTGTCTGTTTGTAATTTCAAATTAACAGCTTTTCACTAAATGCATATGAAATTAAATACGGTACTTACACCAAAAAATCATTTTTAACTTTTGTCTGTCTGTATATATGTCTGTTTGTTCCGGATAATCTCTGAAATGGCTGGACCGATTTTGACATTTTGAAGGGACTTTTATTGGCAGATAGCTGATGTAATAAGGAGTCACTTAGGCTACTTTTATTTTAGAAAAATAAAGTAATGTTGTGCGTTAATTTCCGACATCCACGCGGGCGAAGCCGCGAGCAAAAGCTAGTTATTATATATATTTCAGTCAATCTACATGGTCTTCACATGATATGACCAAGATTATATCTGGACTATAAAAGAGACTGTGACCTCTGAGTTTATTTCTACAGCTAGACCAGCACACAAACACAAATCGTACCGACCTCGCCGCCGAGGTCCGTCGTCGCGAACCCGACTTAACAGTCCCACCCGACCCTTGCAAGAGCCAGCCCGCGATGCTGTGTCGTTAGCTTTAAATTAGTCCCTAAATAATTTAACCCAGATCCAGCAAGTCCCTTGCTGTCCCCCTACCAGTGATTGCCTAAGCCGAGGTTCGTACCCCCCTCGGGGTAACCCTTAGAGCTTTCGCTTTAGTTTTTAAGTATAATAAGCCCCGGCTGGAGGCCTAAAAAGGTAACTTTTTAGAACTCGCCGGGCCACAATCCGTTTAAGTAGTAAGAATCTTTTCAGATTAAATACGAAATGTCCTACAAAAAAAAATATGAGTTTATTTCGGCCTTTCTTCTCAGAATAGTCAGTTAGGAAACGCCGACCTCATCTTGTTTAAAAAAAAAATATTTAATTGACGTTTATAAGTGTTTGTACAAACCTACTTACAGAAATAAAATCATTTATCATTTAATAATTTTGTAACAAAAACTTGGTTACATCATTTGTTGAAATTATTAATGTGCGAACGATGTAAAAGTACGTGTACATTAAAACCGTCCTGAATTAAACAAAAAAAAATTCAGAAATTAAAATAAGCTGTGGCAGCTAAGAGATAACCAGTCCCTACTGATGGCGCTCATTCACGAACATGACGTATGGATCAGCACCATTTAATTCTAGCTGAATAAAATAATGCATTATACTATTAATTCTATCTACTGTTCGGACGCGGATCTTGACTGTTGCGTATAATGAAGAACGAATGCAGCGCTCAATAACTTCGTCTGATTTGACTGGACTGCTGAGTTGTATTTGAAAGTGTGTGTACATGGCTTTACTTATACGAAAAATAAGGCTTAAGCATGGAAATAGTATGTAGTATTGTGTGAAAAAATAACTGGCTTGATAGAGCGTGTTCTATTTTCAAATGTTCAAATTATCGTTCATTTGTTTGTGGTCACAAAATAGCTAAATTTTGTTTGTAATTCTAAATTTATTAACGCAATAAAGATTATGTGATATTATTTTAAAATGACGCAGAAAAATGATTTGGGAGAAAGCAAAACGGAAAAAACAAACACAGGCGGCACCGAACGACCAGGTATACTTACATTATTATTTAAATTACGCCAATGATTAATAATTCTTTTACTGTAGCAATATGTTTGTAAAATGCAATGCTGATTATGAATTAGCATTGACCACCTTATATGTCTGAACTTTTTGTTTTTCTAACCAGTGATTGTTTGTTCATGGGTGGATTTTTTTAAGCGTGCCCTTATTTCCGTAATGTTGTCCCTTTCTCTGATTAGTACATTCGGCTAGCAGTTAGCCAAACTCCAGGTATATACAGCCACAGTATATTTGAGGGATAACTTGAGAGGCTCGTGACAGAACTACAAGTGTAATTAATCAAGTATTAGCTCAACGAGTGGACGTTTTAAGATTATCTGTGGATTTCAAGCGAGGCGTGTAATTTTGGAGCGTAATAACAATTATTTCTTAATATTCAGCGTATAGTTGCAAATCTATAGTCCTGCAACTTTTCTTTTGGCATTTAGTTTTCCTATAATCTGTCCCTCGAAAGATTTTATATTATGTAGATTCTACTGGTGTACGAAAGTAATATATAATCTTGTACAAAAATGCTTCTGTCATCGGTAACTGTTGACTTTGCAGAGCACAAGTTATATTCAGAATTGGTTAAATGAAAACTCATATCTACGTTGTTGTACTGCCGTTGGTGAAAGCCTGACGCTAAATTGTACGCGTGGGTAAAATTGACGTGGAAATAAACTGTTAAGGTCTATACGTAGCTATAACCAATAGTTGTGAAAATCAATAAACAATAACCTATTGTGCTCCTTGATTTACGGCAGCAAGCACTTGTTGTGGCACTGAATGTTCTCTGGTTGCTTATATTGTAATAAACAATGCTCCTGAATCGTCGGGAACCGTTTTAAATTTTAACGATCGCAGATTCAACTCCACAGCAATTCGAAAAGTGCTGTGGAATTTTCCATCCCTGTGAACTCGTAGATATTAATGCACATTCGATTATAAAACTCATCCACCGCAATAAGAGCCTTTTATTGCTCTAAAATATACAGCAAAAATATTAACACAACCTTTTTGCAATTTAAATGTTAATCTCGCTCGTAGGAGAAATACGATATTTACAGTTTGAGAGAAATTTAAATATAAATTTTATGCCAAAAGATTGTAGCTAATTTGTTTCTTATTAATCGTGTTGTATTAAGAGGTCTCTTCACAATAACATGATTTCTCTTACAACATTAACAAGTATAGCTTCTAGTTTGAAAATGAGTGAAAAGAAATATTCACTTAATCTGGTTTGCCCCTCCTCTATGATCGTGTTTATTACCATAATTCCCGTTCTTCGCGTAGATTCCACCGCGAGGAAGGCTGACTAATGTCTTCTTATATAATTGGAGAAGGCGTACTTTTGACGTATGTCTCTTTTGTTGTAGAATTCAGAATATAGCTGTGACATAACTTTGACCACTATCCAAAAATGTCTTCGAGCTTCTCGTGGTCTTTACTTTAATTTTCTAAAATAAAGATGAATAATAAATGCATGGAAGTTCTCTAATGTTAACACTGACGTACTGTATGTTGTTTATTTTTCGAGAATTTTACAAATGCTTTGAAGTTTGGATCTAAAAAATGAACGGAGTTGATAACAAAATACGTACGAGTTTAAGCATTTAATAATGTTTACTTTTATATTTCTTACTTTCATTTTTCAAAGAGATAGAAATATAATTTCGTAGGTACCAAAGGGAATAAATAAGTTATAGGAACAACCATTTTTTTTAGGGTTAAAATTAAGGTTTTGTTTCCAGGTTGCAAGTCCACTGCAGGGGTGGAGCTAAACCTGAAAATACTCATAGACACACAGCTCAGGGCACTGAGTTGTTGACTGAGTATGGGTTCATCGTGACGTGTGAGGTACGAGGAGCAGCGCAGTCACCAGCACCCACTTCTTGCAGCGCCATCGAGTGCAGACTGCCAGGGCACTGCTATGCTAGGTGAGATTATCAGTAAGTTATATCAGTTAGGTATCAGGTCTCACAACCTCTGGCAATAGTAAGACGTTAACGCCGACGTGGCGATAATTTGTTTTTATAGTAGCAAAGTAAAAACAGGTGGAGAAAAGACAACATTTTCGTTTGTTTTGTATCACAGTGGCGGTTTTTCTTTTTTCGAGACGAAGACACAATACATCTGATTGATTTTTTTTTTACTTTTTGTGTCTAGTATCATTAATTTCGTCGGTTTATGGTTGGAGGAATAAAAGTGTTAGAATAAAAGTACTAAAAACATTAAACACAACGGGTATTTTTTTCAGAGTGGCCAGCTTTTTATACATGAGTGTTTTCTGAGAGTCGACACTTTTTCAACCGTCCACTTAATCCCATATTCTTATAAAAATCAGCCTTTATTCATTTAATCATAAATTATTCATTGAATAAAGGTTTATTTTCATAAAGCCACTTTCACGTATCAGCTTTTATTATCTCGCGCAGTACGCGAACTAGACTTTCAGGTTTTTCATAGAAGTGACAGTAACGGAGCAGTAAAATATTTTTAATTATATTTATTTTTTCATCAAAACCAATAGTGGGCATGTAAACTCTGTACAAAATTCAGCCTTGATCCTATGTAGATATTATGTAAGTGTGGTGAATAGCTTGCTTGTGCATATTATAAAATTGTTACAAATATTGTTCAGCGATTAACATTATTGTCTTATCTCATTAAATCATGGACGCATGATGTATCTACAATTAATTATCTACGTTAAAAAGATGTTTCGTGAAAATGGCTGAGAACTTGATTCAAACGGTTGGGGGGGGGGGAATGAATTTAGGTTGAAATTGAATTACGCTTTGAATCACAATGATGATGCTTTCTTCCGGCGGTTAGTACCGGCTTTGTATATGAAACTGCCTTATTTGTAAAACTAAACTCACATTTGTTTCCGCACTTATCTGATACTGTTACAAAATTCCGAAATCACTCGAGTTAAAGATTCAAAAAGGGATTCAAAGATTTTCTTTGTAATAAATGTTACTATAATTTAAATGACACTCTGAATTCCTAATTGTAGTCTCTATTCCTTGTCATCTTTGACTTTTTGATATAATCTGACGTTTTAATATATTATTATACATATAGGTACTTTGACATCTATACTTATAATAAAACTGTAGAGAGGTCAATTCTGTACATTGAATATACATTCAAAATTAATATTGGAGGATGAATGGTGATTGATACTGAGGCCAAAAATGCAATCAGATTGTTTTTGTCTGTCTGTCTGTCTGTATATGCACGCATGAGCCAAAACTACCGAAGGGATTTTAACCAAACTTGTTACGATTGTAGTCCATACTCTTGGGCAGGTTATAGGCTATATAACATAACGCTAAGACGCATAGGAGCAGAGCAGTGACGATACCCGCGGGATATTTTCTGACCTCCACGCGGGCGAAGCTGCTGACAAAAGCTAGTCCTAAATAAATTGTGCGTTTACTATATTATTATTAGCTGATATACCTGAAATTGTAATTTTAATCCATAATCATGCAATCAATAATTGTTAATTAATACTAACCTAATAATATTTTATCTGTAATTAATATTTGCACGCCAAACTTGGCAAAATGTAATGATACCATCTAATAATCTTAACCTTATAATGTACCATATTCTGACAAATAAATGATTATAATTACATAGCATTCATGAGGCATTGTTTTGTAAGACTTATAGATATAATTTAACAACCCTAAAGTCTACACTCCAGCCCAAGACTACGCTTGCTTTAACTATGAAGTACGCTTCTTGTACTCGTTTGTCAAAGTAAATCCTCGTCATGCGAGAAAGTAGTGCAGTGGGCATAATAAGTGCCAAGTAATTATTCTAATTAGAAATCTGGAGCATGTCTGAGATTAAGGCAATACGCCCGAGCAAAATTTAGCCAATTTTCTTAATGTTAACTTCGTAGGTACCGTGTGAGAAACAGTAAGATGAGGTATTCCTCGCCAAAAATTAAAGTACGTGCCGACTGATACAGTTCTCCTTGTCCATACTAACCAGGATCACTTTAATTTTTTTTAAACCAATCTATGGTCAAGGAGTACAGAGTTTTTACAAACTGTATAAAATAACGTGTTTTACTTAATATCGATAGTTTCAGTTAGTATCCTATCTCCATTCGAAAGTTAATCATAGATGCGCTTCAAGGAATAGAATTTTAATATTTTGAATTGCTATCGGGAGCGCTACTAAAAGGTGCGCTCCGAGGAATAAAAGAAGGAGCGCCTCATTAGGTGCGCCTCAAAATGGTAGCGCTTCGAAGAATACCTCTATAAAATGACTTTATGTCAAGCTTCGTGGACCATTTTATTTTACTGACATGTGTCTTTCATGCAAACAATATTCCCATTTCCACCCTATTAGATGTTGAATTTTGAAAATATTTTTGTTAGGTTCCAATATACAACCTTCGGGAATTAATTTTATAAATGTTTGTGATAACCGCATCAAAATCCTTTTTGTTGCATTGTAGAACAACACCTCACATTAGCGGACACGAAAAGTGACTTTAATTAATAATAATGAAGAAATAGATTCATTACTATAGGTACAATCATCATACCATGATAAATACTCTTTCAGTAACTTTTGACCCTTACCAGCACGGCATTTATCAGGTAGGCAATACTTGAATATCTACACTCAAAGAAAAGGGCCAATTACAAAACTTTACTTTGATGTCCCATTACGTAGTTTCTCGTGAGATTTTGTATTTATGTGAGGGGCGTGTGAAGTGTGTGCACGTTATAAGTTATTGGTCTCGCGAAAGTAGGTAATAATATTGGACATTGGTTCACGTGCGAGTCTTTGGGGACAGATGTGATCAGTTTGCGTGACAACTCTCGCGTTCAGACTTACATCGTGACGAGCGATGGTTTGTAATACTCGTTGTAGAATGAGTTATATTACAGTTGGTAGTTACTCCATAGCAAATTTTAGTCTGACCGTAGGTACAGACGCCAACACACATCAAGCTACTACAATCTGTCAGATTTCTTTGATAGATTTTCGACCTTATTTCTAGAGCATTAGGTTCAAGGTTCATTGGGAAAAATTGACAGTTTCGGGTAGCTTGACCTGGTCGCCACCAGGTCAAGCTACCCGAAACTGTCAATTTTTGTGTAACTATGTGTAACTGTACATATATGTCTAACTGATACGTTTATCCAGTGATTAAAGAGCTCGGACTAAGCCTTCAGGCAATGGAATAAATTATATACTGAGTGTTAAGTGCTGCTACTTGCACTTTCACACGAAAACTTGTCAACGTTATGTAAATCTCCGCCATACACACTATTAAGAATAAGTGCTCATTATTGTGCAGTATCAGGCAACTGAAGATAAATACATACAAACGAGAACGTAACATTGATGTAGGGCTGAAATTAAAATAAAAAGAAACACATGGATTTAAGTACATTATATTTCATCTCGTAATAATTTTCAATAGATAAAATATTTTATAAACATTTTGGTCGTTTGGACTGCCTCGTTGGTCTAGTGGCAGCAAGCGCTACTGCTAAGCATGAGGTCCTGGGTTCGATTCCCGGGTCGGGTAAAGTGTTATTGGGTTTTTCCATCTGGAATTTCTCAGTAGCAGACCGAAGTCTGGATTTGTGCCCGGTTGATGGCAATAGGCTCGCCCCCTATTACATGGGACTTAAACATTACAGGCGAAATGTGGGTGTACTATAGGTACACCTCTGCCTAACCCTTCGGGGAAACAAGGCGTGATGTTATGTTATGTGTTATGTTATTTTGGTCATTTTTAAAACAATGAAGCTATGTTGTTTTCTTTACTGTAACGCTGCTTTTTCAACGCTTTAATAGCCCAGCAAAACATAAATCCTCTGAAAAACTCTCGTTTGAGTCAAACAATATTTGTTTATTTTTTGATTGAAGTTGAAATAAACAACTTGATCTTAATTGAAGTCTAAGTAAAAGTAGAAATCATATATTTTTCATTCTGAACTGTAGCATTATATATTTTTCTAGTATTTTTAGATCTTAAAAAAGCGTTTGACACCGTCTCTGTTCCCACCCTAGTGGACAAACTAGAAAAAATTGGAATAAGAGGGACACCGCTTAACCTTCTAAAAAACTATCTTTCAAACAGGAGACAGAGAGTTAGGATTGGAAAATATGCCAGTGATGACGCTGATGTATCTTTCGGCGTACCTCAGGGAAGCGTACTAGGTCCCACCCTGTTTTTAATATATATCAATGAACTCTGCAACTTAAACATCAATAGTGCCAACATTTTTTCCTACGCCGATGATACTGCGATCGTCTTCACTGGTAGTTCCTGGCAGGAGGTTAACCATAGCACTGAAATAGGCATGGCTATTATAGCCAAATGGCTACAGAATAATCTACTTACCTTGAACACCTCTAAAACTAACTTCATGTGTTTTAGTATTAGTAAACGAACTCAGCCTACAGAAGATTTTAAAATAAAAATACATAAATGTGATGACGTAAATAATAAATACTGTAATTGTCCAGTAATAAAAAAAGTTACACAAACCAAATATTGGGGTATAATATTAGACCATAAATTGACTTGGTATCCCCATCTGGAACAAGTGGCTAACAGGATTAGAAAACTGAGCTGGCTGTTTAGTAAATTGAGACATGTTGTCCCGAAATTCATGATTACCCGATGTAATAAAACTAGAAATCTCTTAAACGAGATATATGTTGCTTTGGTCCAATCAGTCTTAACATACTGTATCCCTATTTGGGGAGGGTCAGCAAAAACAAAATTCATTTAATTAGAGCGTGCTCAACGTGCCCTAATAAAAATTATGTATTTAAAAAAAAGAGCCATCCTACAAAGAGTATTTATCAAATCAGTAGCCTACTCTCTGTAAGAAAATTATATATTATACAGACAGTATTAAAAAAACATAAGTCCCTGCCCTACGATGCATCTAAACTCTCTAAGAGAAGAAAATATACGATTTCACAAATCCCCTGTACAAAAACCACATTTGCATCCATTCAGTATAATACACGGTCGGCTCAACTATATAATAAAATAAATAAAGAAATATATGTATATAACAAGAAATACTATGATTGCAAAAAGTCAATAGTTGAATGGATCAAACAACTTACTTATGAGGAAACAGAAGCGCTTTTGAAACACGTTACATAACACACATACACACACACACACAAACACACACACGCACAAACACACACACAAAATGATTAAACTTAGATTCTAGATAAATGTTTTTGTATTAATTATTTCTTTTGTTATGGAAGAGCGGAGCCTTCTACTACAGGCTTTATTAGCTTAAAAGGAGGCTCCAATCAGAATTTCAGTGCCATGTATTTGTTAAAGAAATAAACTATTTTGTATTTTTTATTTGTATTTTATATAAGTTTGTTACAGAAACCTTGTTTACTTGACACTATTTATTTGATTCAAGTAAAATTAATAAAATTGTTAACACAAAATGTGCTTTGAGACATGTCACATATTTTTATTTTTTGTTATTCATTTCAAAACACTCCTTACACTATTAGTAAGTACATCTTAATCCAACCTTTTGGGGAAACAAGGCGTGATGTTATGTGTCATTTCAAAAACGTTTTCATTTAATTAGGACAAGTCCATAATACTTCACCTATTAGCATTACCATGACGTTTAAAGATGATACTGCACAAGGCCCTACGGTTTATGACAACGGTTGACGGCTCGAGAACTCTGCTGACCTCTACCCCGGTAATGCTTTATGTTTTTGCGTTAACCTAGGAAAATTAAGCTGTGTTCCTTCCAAATCCTAATAAACGTAGGCTTCAGTTGGTATATCATATGCAGTGAGCATATCAGTAAGAAGTACACAATAAGTGAAGCCAAAAGATACGTAAAGTAGACAAAACAGAACTTTATGACTCGTTTATGTTTTTAGGGTTATTACCTAATTGTATTGGTAGGTAAATAAAATCTGTTTTAGACAGCTAACTGGATAAATATTTTTAATAACGATTCGCCATTTTGTTACAACGCAATTTTCATTTACAGCTATCAACAAATAAGAAAACCCATTATATTTCAGACACGTGATGTCTCTACATTATTCTGCAATCCATTCCTAAAATGACAGTGGGCAAAATTGTATGGGAGTTGATCCAAGCGTCGCCAAGGATGAATCATATACTAAATGGAAGGGTACAATGTACTGTTCAAATTTGCAGAAGGGCATCAAAATCTGTCCGAGAGATTTCGAGAAATGATAGCTTATTTTTGCCTCAGAAAATACTACGGATTTTTTATTTTGCTTCATTGTCGAGTATTATTAGTTTTTTCTTGTTATTTAAAGTTAAAAATCATTACTTAATACTTATAATCATCATTATTTATCATTATCATCATCATCATCATCGAGTAATGATAGATTTTATATTTTTGTTACATTGTCGGTTTGTTATTTGATACAGGTATTACGTATTTTAATAGTTTATTAATCGATCATCTTTTCGGTTTGGTCCTCCTTCGCCATTATGAAAAAACAAGAGATAAAAGAAAACAAGAAATGTTTTTTTAAGCGTATATTAAAAATAACTTATATAATAGTTACATTCGCTTCAGACGTCAATAATTACTGAATCCAAAACCTCTGCTGGTCTATGTATGGATTCTTGGTGACGAGCTTTTGCTCGTCACCAAGAATATAGTGTGGTTCTTGGGTTTTCCCAAGAACCACACTATAACCATTATGTGGGCGCAGCAACCTAACGTGCGTTTATCGGCTTTGCAAGAGCAATAATACTAATTAATAGCGTCTAGTTCCGTTTCGTTTCACCTACAGTGACAAATTCGGGCTTCCTATTGTGAGTCATAACGAAACGTATTATGAGTCTTTTTGGAGTGTTCTAAAATATCAAGCTATATATGAACGATTCTGGGATTCATAGAAAGGATTTTATGGCTTTTAAGAGGAAAAAATAACCACATACATATTAATCCTATTAATTAATTAGTGAGTGGCAATGATATAATAGATGATCGATTAATAATGATGATGATAAAACTATAGTAACATTCGTCAAAGAAACAAAAAAAAAACGATACCTAATAAAGTAAACTTATCGTTACTCGATGATGATGATGTATAATGACGATCATAAGAATTAAGTTATGATTTCAACTATAAAAGATACCAAGGAAAAACCATAATAATATTGACAATGAAACAAAATAATAAAAATCAGTAATAACTTCTAAGACAAAAATAAGCTATCATTTCTCGAAATCTCTCGGACAGATTTTGATGCCCTTCTGCTTGCAGTACATTGTACCCTTTCATTTGGTATATGATAGATACTTGGCGACGTTTGGACCACATTTGCCCACTATCCTTTAGCACAAGATGAAGTATGGTAGATTAGATACGAGTGACTGAGTGATGTAGTATACCTACTTTATTATTATTACTTACTTTATAATGCAAGCCACTTTCAAACTGCTCTCGCCACACCAATAAGAGCGCAGCTTCAAGAAAGTTCTAGAAATCGTGTCAGGAACATGCGATGTGCATGTGATGCACCTATAGTTTACTATTTCATGAAACTTGCATCAAGTTAATAATACACCATAAAGTTAATAATTAATTTGTAATAAACCATTTACAGAACCTGTTTGTTATAAGTTTTATTTCGTGGCACTGTTTCAATTATTTCATAAATTTCAATATTCAATTGCTGAGCAAGGGGTAGGGTCGCAACTCAGGGCTGGGTACGCCGCAGTTGCGGCGGTAAGTCCCCTCTTTGAGGAGTGGATAGAGAGGCGCCACGGCATCCTCACCTTCCGCCTGACGCAGGTTCTCACCAGGCATGGGTGCTTCGGTGGGTTCCCGTTCAGGAGAAAGCGGTAGGATACGCCCGGGTGTTTCCATTGTGAGGATCGTCTAGAGAAAACGGTGGAGCATACGGTGGAAGTGTGCCCTTCCTGGGCGAAGCACCGCCGTGTCCTCGTGGACACGATCGGCGGCGGCGACCTCTCGCGTTCTGCCCTGGTGCGAGCCATGGTACGGAGCGAGAGGGCATGGGAAGCCGTCACCTCCTTCAGCGAAGCAGTAATGCTCGCGAAGGAGGAGGCGGGGCGCGTGAGGGAGTCGCAGTCACTGCGCCTTCACGTCCCTAGCCGCCGCAGGAGGAGACGCCCCGGGCGTCGGGAGTCGATAGCGGACTCCCGTCCACCATAGGAGCGAGCTTGCGGGTGGTGAGCAATGGGTAGCTCGCCGCCCGGTATGGACCAGGCTCGGGTCGACGGCGCGTATTGTTCCACGCGTGCCTCAAAGAGATGTCAGCAGCAGTGAAGGGGTCTACTAGTCATGGAGGGGGTGGAGACGTATTCCGACCACCGGTACATCCGGTTTGACGTCTCCGCCCAGACCTCGAGCGCGCCGATCCGGCAGACTCCGAGTGGTCCGCGGTGGGCGCTGAAGAAGCTGGACCGGGAGCTTCTCCTGGAAGCCTCGATCGTGCAGGCCTGGGTGTCACCACCGGACAGGCCTGCTGACACCAACGACGAGGCCGAGTGGTTCCGGGAGGCCATGTACGAGATCTGTGACGTGGCTATGCCCCGAGTCCAGCCAGGACGGGCTTGGCGCCAGGTGTACTGGTGGTCGCCCCAGCTGACAGCGTTGCGCGAAGCGTGCGTTGCGGCACGACGCCGGTACACCAGGCACTGCAGGCTCCGTATCCGTCCTCCGGATACGGAAGCCATTCAGGCGGAGCTATATGAGGGGTACAGAGCGGCGAAGACCACCCTCCAAGAGGAGATCCTGCGGGCCAGAGGACTGGCCCGGAAGGAGTCGCTGGAGACTCTGAACAGGGACCCATGGGGACGGCCCTACAAGGCCGTCCGGGAGAAACTCCGCC
The DNA here is from genome assembly GCA_932294355.1 of Aporophyla lueneburgensis. Lineage (NCBI taxonomy): Eukaryota > Metazoa > Arthropoda > Insecta > Lepidoptera > Noctuidae > Aporophyla > Aporophyla lueneburgensis. Next base: position 20,911,028 of record OW028749.1, read on the forward strand.
CATGGGCTCCTCCGCTGACTCAGAGTCTCCGGCCCCAACTCGTGGAGGGCGTGGTGAGCGCTCTGTTCCCTTCGCGAGGGGAACATAGTCCCCCACCAATGGCTCCGCCTACTGCGGTGCCCGATGCGGACCACACCACTGACGACGACGACGGTGCTCACGAAGTGACCGAGGTAGAGATGAGGGCGGCGGTACGAAGGCTTAATGCCAAGAATACCGCCCCAGGACCCGACGGCTTGCCTGGCAAAGCATGGGTCCTGGCCTCAGAGGCTCTTGGGCCTCGACTCAGGGGGCTCCTTAGCGCATGCTTGGAGAGGGGCCAGTTCCCACTTCGTTGGAAGACGGGGAAACTGGTCCTCATTAAGAAACCTGGACACCCAGCGGACTCTCCGTCCGCTTACCGGCCCATCGTGCTGCTCGACGAGGTGGGCAAGCTCTTTGAAAGAGTGATTGCAGACCGCCTCGTCGGGTGGCTGGTGCGGGAGGGGCCGGACTTGTCGGACGGCCAGTACGGCTTCCGCAAGGGGCGCTCAACGGTGGACGCCATCATGCGCGTGCGAGCCCTCACGACGGGGGATGCAGTGGCCCGGGGTGGGGTCGTCTTGGCGGTGTCTCTAGACATCGCCAATGCCTTTAACACCCTACCCTGGAGTTGCATTAGGGAGGCACTCCGGTATCACCGGATGCCGACCTACCTCTGTCGCGTGGTCGAGGCCTATCTCACGGATAGGGCCGTAATCTACCCCGGTCACCAGGGAGAGTGGAACCGGCGAGAGATGTCGTGCGGTGTCCCACAGGGATCGGTCCTGGGGCCGCATCTGTGGGACATCGGTTACGACTGGGTGCTGCGCGCTGACCTCCCTAGCGGCGTCAGCGTGGTTTGCTACGCTGACGACACGCTGGTCCTTGCGCAGGGGAGGTCGTACGAGGCGGCGGCCGACATAATGACACGCGGGGTTGCGATAATCGTCGATAGGATCCGGCAATTGGGACTCGAGGTGGCCTTGCACAAGTCCGAGGCCATGGGTTTTCATGGTCCTCGGAACGCGCCACCTGCGGGTTCCCAACTAACGGTAGGAGGGGTTCACATCGGCGTCGAGTCGACGATGAAGTACTTGGGACTTGTCCTCGACAGCCGGTGGAACTTCGTCGAACATTTCCGACGTTTGGCTCCCAGACTGGAGCGGGCTGGGGCTGCCTTAAAGCGGCTCCTGCCCAATCTGGGGGGTCCAAACGCCTCCTGCCGGAGGCTCTACACGGGGGTCGTGCGGTCCATGGTCCTCTACGGGGCACCGGTGTGGGCGCCCTCATTGAGGCTGCGCCCAGCGCGCCGGTTGAGTGCGGCCCAGAGGGTCATGGCTATCCGGTTAATCCGAGGATACCGCACGATCTCGTGCGAGGCGGCGAGCCTCCTTGCCGGAGTGCCGCCATGGGATCTGGAGGCAAAGGTCCTCGCGCACATGTGGGAGTGGCGCGAGGAGGCTAAACGCCGGGGTGAAACTCCGCTGCCGCGACAAATCGCGGTTCGGCGGACAGAGCTCCGGTGTGATCTCATGGCGACATGGCGGGTACGATTGTCGCAACCCAGCGCAGGGCACGCCACAATTGCGGCGGTAAGTCCCCTCTTTGAGGAGTGGATAGAGAGGCGCCACGGCGTCCTCACCTTCCGCCTGACGCAGGTTCTCACCGGGCATGGGTGCTTCGGTGGGTTCCTGTTCAGGATAAAGCGGGAGGATACGCCCGGGTGTTTCCATTGTGAGGATCGTCTGGAGGACACGGTGGAGCATACGGTGGAGGTGTGCCCTGCCTGGGCGGAGCACCGCCGTGTCCTCGTGGAGGCGATCGGCGGCGGCGACCTCTCGCACCCGGCCCTGGTGCGAGCCACGGTACGGAGCAAGAGGGAATGGGAAGCCGTCACCTCCTTCTGCGAAGCAGTAATGCTCGCGAAGGAGGAGGTGGGGCGCGTGAGGGAGTGGCAGGCACTGCGCCCTCACGTCCCTAGCCGCCGCAGGAGGAGACGCCCCGGGCGTCGGGAGTCGATAGCGGACTCCCGGCCACCGTAGGCGCGAGCTTGCGGGCGGCGAGCAATGGGTAGCTCGCTGCCCGGTAAGGACCAGGCTCGGGTCGACGGCGCGTAGTGTTCCACGCGCGCCTCAAAGAGATGTCAGCAGCAGTGAAGGGGTCTACTAGGACCTATGCCTGCCGGGGTCGCGTGATTGTTCGAAAGAGATACCGTGACCCTGGCACATGGGCAACTGATGGAACACGGGTGGGTTTTAGTCAGTAAAAGTCTGACACGCCCTCCCGCTCCGCCCAGAGCGGGAGAAGTCATTTGATGATTTCCCATCCTGAAAAAAAAAAAGAAAAAAAAAAGGGGTCTACTAGGACCGATGCCTGTCGGGGTCGCGAGATTGTTCAAGCGAGATACTGTGACCCCCGCATATGGGTAACTGAAGGGACACGGGTGGGTTTTAGTCAGTAAAAGTCTGACACAGGGTGTGTCAGACTTGTCTCAGTTGCCCATGTGCCAGGGTCACGGTATCTCTTTCGAACAATCACGCGACCCCGGCAGGCATAGGTCCTAGTAGACCCCTTCACTGCTGCTGACATCTCTTTTAGGTGCGCATGGAACACTACGCGCCTTCGACACGTGCCTAGTCCTTACCGGTCGGCGAGCTAGCAATTGCTCGCCACCTGCAAACCCACGCCTTCGGTGGCCGGGAGTCCGCAATCGACTCCCTATGCCCGGGGCGTCTGCTCCTACGGCGGCTAGGGGCGTGAGGGCGCATAGCTTGCTTCTCCCTCACGCGCTCCACCTCCTCTATCGCGAGCGTTACTGCTTCGAAGACGGAGCTGACGGCTTCTCATGCCCTCTTGTTCCTTACCATGGCCTGCACCAGGGCCGGACGCTAGAATTTGCCTCCACGAGGACATGGCGGAACTCTGCTCGCCTGCCCTACCTAGGGCACACCTCCACCGTATGCTCCACCGTGTCCTCCAAACGATCCATGCAATGTGAACATGCTTGGATAGTCGCAGCACGTTTCCTCTTGCCTTAACCTGAACAGGAACCTCCCGAAGCATCCATGCTCGGTGAGGACCTGTGTAAGGCGGAAGGTGAGGACGCAGTGGCGCCTCTTTAGTCACTCCTCAAAGAAGGGACTTACCACCGCAGTTGTGGCGTACCCTAGGAGGTTGCCCCTGCACTGGTATTAATCACGGGGAATAACGTAAACAAAAAAAAAAACAATGTTTGTCACTTTTTTTTTGCTACTTCTTTTTCTATTACGTAATACCGGCGAGGCGACGCTGCACGCTCTGATCAGTCATTTCCCTACCGTGTAAGAAACACCTTGTATACCGAGTTCTATATTCCGCGCAAATAAATCCGGTTCACATAAGTCGCATTAATTATATTTCTAACCTCCTAACACAATCAGTGGACACAAGTAGGGAAAGACTCAACATTGGTGACCCCGACGTGATCTAAAACCCGACGTGATCTGTGCGTAAAATTAAATAGAACTCACTAGAACTTTTTCGAAAAACCAGTGTACCAACTAATACAAGATGAACAAACCTACAGTTACCGGAGCAGGTCTAAGCGACGCCACAGCCACTGTCACGGACTTAGCAGCGATATTTGTTTCTGCAAAAGTACCGGAGTTCTGTAAAGACATGCCGAAACTATGGTTCGCTCAATTTGATTCGGTTATGGAGCCACAAAAACAAGGAGACACTGCGAAATACAACATGGTGGTAGCGAAGCTCGACAGAGACGCTTTACAACAAGTATACGTTTTAATTATCACGCCACCCGAAACTAAAGAGTACGAGGCCATCAGAGATCGATAAACAACGGTTTACGAGGAGAGTGCCGAACGACAATTCAACAAGCTCGTCTCTGAAATGGATTTAGGAACACAACGCCCGTCGCAACTGTTAAGAAGAATGTCAGAACTCGCAACTAACACACAGGTATCCACAGAAGCATTAAGACGCCTATAGATATCTAGACTCCCAAGCTCGGTGAAAGCAGTTTTATCGGTGGCACAGAGTACAGACTTGGACGAGTTATCCGCGTTAGCCGACAAAATTATGGAAAATTTGCGTCCCAATGAAGTCGCTGCCGTATCAATGCAGCTGACACCATCGACGTCTGTAGCATCGGTGACGCCCAATCTAACCGACCAACTAGCACTAATGACGAAAGAACTACAGACACTGCGTGTGGAAATCAACGAAATAAGAGGAAGTCGCAGGAATTACGGAAAGAGTAACCCGTGGAACAGAAGTAGATCACGATCCCGTTCACTATCCAGAGGACGACCGAGGACCGAAGGAGGCCCAAACTGGCTTTGTGAATATCACTTCCGGTTCAGAAGTCGCGCGAGAACATGTGAGAAGCCCTGCAGCTGGATAGAACCAAGACATCAGAAGACCCAAGGCAGCCATGCTGAGAAGACGGAAAACTAGATGCAGTGCAGTCTAATTCGGTGGCAGACCGCATGGAGCTAGAAGGTAACCACCGCTTGTGTATAAGGGACAGGGCGACCGGAATCCGTTTCCTGGTTGATACCGGTGCCAACGTCTCTGTTTTACCGGTGAGTCAATTTAAATGTGAACAATTAGTTAGTGAATACAAACTCTTCGCCGCGAATAATACCGAAATTAAAACATACGGTATTAAAACACTAGAATTACGAAGAGCCTTGAAATGGACATTTATAATTTGTGATGTTAAGCAAGCTATCATAGGTGCTGATTTTTTAGAACATTATAAGTTAATCGTAGACATATATAATAAAAGAATCACAGACATTATAACTAATTTATGTACGATAGGGTGCGTTATAAAACATGTTCAGCCTTCGATTAAAAGCATACAAAACGATAACCCATATCGAGGCATATTAGAGGAATTTGCGAGTATCACTAAGCCTATTGTGTATAAAGAACCATCTCATTCCGTTTATCATCACATCATAACTTCCGGTCCACCGGTATTTGCGCGTCCAAGGCCATTACCTCCGGATCGGTATATGAAAGTGAAAGAAGAGTTTCAGAAAATGCAGAAATTAGGTATTTGTCGCCCAGGTGAAGGAGAATGGGCTAGTCCATTACACGTTGTTTTAAAGAAAGATGGTCAATTACGCCCGTGCGGGGATTATAGAAAGCTTAACGCTATCACTAAACCAGATCGATACCCAATCCCACGACTTCAGGATTTTACGTATATATTGCCTAATAAGAAATGTTATACTAGGTTGGATTTAAATAGGGCCTATCATAATTTGTCAGTTGCCGCAGAAGGTATAGAGAAAACTAGCATTTGTACACCTTTCGGCCTATACGAGTTTTCCAGGATGAGTTTTGGCCTACGTAATGCTGCTCAAACATTCCAAAGGTTTATGGATCAACAGGTATTAAAAGGTATAGAACGCATAGCAGATGAAAGTGGCGAGTCAGCACTTTTCTGTTATATAGACGATATATTGATAGCATCTGACACAGAGAAACAAAACAAAGAGCACGTTAGAATTCTATTCAATAGACTTAAGGAATTAGGTATTACGATTAATGTTAATAAATACGTTTTTGGTCAGTCTAAAGTAGAATTTTTAGGGTATTTAGTGTCGGAGGACGGCATCAGTCCATTGCCGGAAAAGGTAAAGGCGATTACAGATTATACGCGACCGGAAATGGTAGAACAGTTACGTAGATTTTTAGGAATAATTAATTTTTATAGGTCGCACCTACCCCATGCCGCGTCACATCAGGCAGTACTTAACAATTTTTTACATAACGCAAAAAAGAAGGACAAAACCAAAATTAATTGGGACGGAAAAAGTATTGAAGCATTCGAGCAATGTAAGGTTAGCCTTCAAAGCGCCGTTACATTGTCTCACCCTAGTGTAAATGTACCTTTAGCTTTAATGACGGATGCGTCGGATACATGCGTCGGTGCTGTACTCCAGCAAAAGATTAAGGGTAAATGGTTACCGTTAGGATACTTTTCAAAGAAACTATCAGTCACACAGCAGAAATATAGCACTTATGATAAAGAGCTAACTGCTATTTACATGTCAATGTTACATTTTAGAAATATGATAGAAGGAAGGCCGGTGACAATTTTTACGGATCATAAACCATTAATATACGCTTTTACCAAAATAAATAGCGATAAAGAAATTCCAAGGAGAGCCAGACAACTTATGTATATAAGCGAATTTACGAGCGATATACAACATATTAACGGCTCAGAAAACACAGTAGCGGATGCGTTATCGCGTGTTGAGTCTATATTGTGTCCCACGACCATAGATTACGGCGAATTAGCCCGAGTACAGGACGCAGAGCATCAAGTTACAGCTTCTGCAAGCGATAAGCACGAATTTAAATACATAGTCATACCTAACTGTGATAAGCAAATATATTGCGAGGTCTCAACTAATACAGCTAGACCGTATTTACCTAAGGAATTCAGAAAGTTAGCTTTTGATAGTATTCATAACCTTAGTCGCCCAGGTATTCGAACAACTAGGAAATTAGTAACTAAAAGATTTTTTTGGCCAGGAATGAATAAATACATAAACACATGGGCAAAAGCATGCATACCATGTCAAAAATCAAAGATAAGTAGACACACACTTTCCGGTTTAGCCAAATTCCCACAATGCACTAGATTTGAACACATACATACTGACATAGTCGGTCCGTTACCGACGTCACGCCATGGATATCGTTATTGCATAACAATTATGGACCGTTTCACGCGCTGGCCGGAAGCTATACCAGTTTCAGACATATCAGCTGATACGGTTTCCAGAGTAATTTATAAAGAGTGGATCTGTAGATTTGGTTGCCCTAGTAGAATAACCACCGATCAGGGAAGACAATTCGAAAGTGACCTTTTCGGCGCACTTATGAAAATGTTAGGCGTGCATAAAATACATACTACAGCGTATCACCCGCAGAGTAATGGTCTTATAGAAAGATGGCATCGCTCGATGAAAAGTGCATTAGCTGCAAGATTAGCTGATAGGGTTGATTGGGCAGAGGAGTTACCGACTGTCATGTTAGGGTTGAGAGCTGCATTGAGAACTGACACTGGGTTCAGTGCCGCAGAATTGATTTATGGACAGCCTTTGAAATTACCATCAGATTTTTTCCAACAAACTCAGCAACACGAGAATCACCACGATTACATAGAACAGTTACGTAAAACAATTAGTGAAATGAAACCTCAGATGAGGTCAGTAAGTGATCGAAGGAAAATATTTATAAGCAAAGATTTAAAGGTCTGTACACATGTATTCATACGGAACGAAATGGTAAAAAAGTCCCTTAGTCCAACTTACGAAGGTCCTTACCCTGTACTGAATAGAACAGATAAGGTGTATACAATCCAGTTACCCAATAGAACCATAAATCTATCTATTGATAGGTTAAAGCCTGCGTTTATTTTGAGTGAATACGACAGCCAACAAACAGATAACAATAACCATAACAACTCCGATATGAATGATAATATTAAGTCTGCCACAGCACCTATGATAACTAGCAATAAGAACTCTGAATGTAAAATAACAACTAGAAGTGGTCGAATAGTTAAACCACGAGTAAGATTTAACTTGTAATTATCTATTTATGTATGTTTATTTGTGGCGTTACCATAGGGGATACTGAGGGCCCCAAGGGGTGTTAATTTTATATAGCAGAGTAGGCCACTATGGCAACTACCCTTAATATATTGAATCTTCGTTGCCATTAGCAACCTTAAAGACGGTGCTACTAGAATAGCTACCGCAATTAGCATTAGGAGTTAAATAAATTAAATAATATAATGTAAGAGTAATCATTTATTAATGAACAAGACAGATACATAAGTTTTAACATAATATAAATTGCTTGTTTATATGTAACATGAACAGACTGCATTCACTGCCTCATTCAATGTAGCACAGCGACGATTTTTAGCAACGCAGCGCATTCCTGTGTGCCTTCTGCACTATTATATGTAATGTAAGATTGTGAATGATGTTATAACATTTTTTATCATAGGAAATAATTTTATTTTTATTTTTTATTTTTTGTAAGAGGGGGATGACTGTTGGGACACGTGCATAGCGTGACGCAATAATATGCGAGGTTGCATTATACAGGCCACGACGACGAGGCGACGCTGCACGCTCTGACCAGTCATTTCCCTACCGTGTAAGAAACACCTTGTATACCGAGTTCTATATTCCGCGCAAATAAATCCGGTTCACATAAGTCGCATTAATTATATTTCTAACCTCCTAACACAATCAGTGGACACAAGTAGGGAAAGACTCAACAGATTATGTATTTCCAGAGTTAAACTGTGGGCAGTGAAATGGATCGCGACGGTCCCGGATTACATTGGTCTATGTTTATAATTGAGTCAATTTTAAATTACATACATTCAGATGCTTTTCAAGTCTGATGATACTCGGTTGTAAGTTGTAAAAGTAAGTGATTGATGCGTTGTTGTTGCTCTATTTTGCATTGCATAAATAAATGACAAAGTTAGTGTGTTAGGTATTTGTCGCCCAGGTGAAGGAGAATGGGCTAGTCCATTACACGTTGTTTTAAAGAAAGATGGTCAATTACGCCCGTGCGGGGATTATAGAAAGCTTAACGCTATCACTAAACCAGATCGATACCCAATCCCACGACTTCAGGATTTTACGTATATATTGCCTAATAAGAAATGTTATACTAGGTTGGATTTAAATAGGGCCTATCATAATTTGTCAGTTGCCGCAGAAGGTATAGAGAAAACTAGCATTTGTACACCTTTCGGCCTATACGAGTTTTCCAGGATGAGTTTTGGCCTACGTAATGCTGCTCAAACATTCCAAAGGTTTATGGATCAACAGGTATTAAAAGGTATAGAACGCATAGCAGATGAAAGTGGCGAGTCAGCACTTTTCTGTTATATAGACGATATATTGATAGCATCTGACACAGAGAAACAAAACAAAGAGCACGTTAGAATTCTATTCAATAGACTTAAGGAATTAGGTATTACGATTAATGTTAATAAATAAGTTTTTGGTCAGTCTAAAGTAGAATTTTTAGGGTATTTAGTGTCGGAGGACGGCATCAGTCCATTGCCGGAAAAGGTAAAGGCGATTACAGATTATACGCGACCGGAAATGGTAGAACAGTTACGTAGATTTTTAGGAATAATTAATTTTTATAGGTCGCACCTACCCCATGCCGCGTCACATCAGGCAGTACTTAACCCGGCGAGGATGTGGTGAAAATAGTTACGTGGAGGTTGTGGAGGGTATATTTGACCCTGTATTTCTATTGCATTTTTAAAGGCTAAATTTATATTTTTTATCAAACCATTGAATAACAGCAGATTAGTTGGATATTATTTTATGTATTTTGATTAAAAAAATACAAGTGATAGTATAAAATATTTTAATTTTTCAAATTTTAGCTAAAGCCAAAAAAAAATCTACTTTTGCAGAGCCTACCGTTCCAAACATAAAAAGAAACTAAAAATGAGTAAAACTTCTTTTAAAATTAGGATAATTTGGTAAACATATATATTTAGAGATAAATCAGTTTCACTAAATAAGTCAGTCTTATATACTCCACAATATTACTGTCTGTTGTTGTAGGACATTCTTGGCAGAACGAAACCATACGTTCTGGACAAATATATTTATGGCATTCTTCGCAAATGTTGCCAGTCCTCCGATGTCGGGCATAAGGACACACTTGGCACCTTCTTCCTATACCTGGAACTCTGACAGGCGGTTCTTGTTCAGTTTCTCCACTGAATTCTTTGATTCTCTTACGCAGCAGTCTCGACAATTGGGGTATTTCTTTTCGGGCATTCAAGTGTTCAGTAACAAACATACGGCCCAATGCTTTTATAAAATTCCAGCCACTTCATCCTGGCTACCATATTCACTGCTTACATTCTGCTCAGTGTCACTATCTTGACTGTGTGCACTCATATGATCTTCACATTCGCTACCGTTGGACATCAAGTCGTCTTCACTGTCTTGTTGTAACAAAGCATGACGTATGAACTCATCCTGACGCTCCCGGTTATTCATTTCGTCCAAAAATAGCTGAAAACACAATTAAAATTTTAAAAAATCTTCTGAAATATTGCACAAAAATGCTACGTCGCTGTTGTGGCAGGGTCATATTTACCCTTTTTGACTTCGGGCACGTGTAGCTCCCGTTGCAGGTGGCGGCCGACTGAGTAGCGGTGTGCGGCGTGCAGGCGGGTCCCTTAGCAACAGCTACTGACACGTACAAGCTACTACAGCCGCGGAAAATAAAACTACACTTGATTAAAAATGGACAGGGTCAAATAGACCCCTCCACATCCTCGCCGGGTTAACAATTTTTTACATAACGCAAAAAAGAAGGACAAAACCAAAATTAATTGGGACGGAAAAAGTATTGAAGCATTCGAGCAATGTAAGGTTAGCCTTCAAAGCGCCGTTACATTGTCTCACCCTAGTGTAAATGTACCTTTAGCTTTAATGACGGATGCGTCGGATACATGCGTCGGTGCTGTACTCCAGCAAAAGATTAAGGGTAAATGGTTACCGTTAGGATACTTTTCAAAGAAACTATCAGTCACACAGCAGAAATATAGCACTTATGATAAAGAGCTAACTGCTATTTACATGTCAATGTTACATTTTAGAAATATAATAGAAGGAAGGCCGGTGACAATTTTTACGGATCATAAACCATTAATATACGCTTTTACCAAAATAAATAGCGATAAAGAAATTCCAAGGAGAGCCAGACAACTTATGTATATAAGCGAATTTACGAGCGATATACAACATTTTAACGGCTCAGAAAACACAGTAGCGGATGCGTTATCGCGTGTTGAGTCTATATTGTGTCCCACGACCATAGATTACGGCGAATTAGCCCGAGTACAGGACGCAGAGCATCAAGTTACAGCTTCTGCAAGCGATAAGCACGAATTTAAATACATAGTCATACCTAACTGTGATAAGCAAATATATTGCGAGGTCTCAACTAATACAGCTAGACCGTATTTACCTAAGGAATTCAGAAAGTTAGCTTTTGATAGTATTCATAACCTTAGTCGCCCAGGTATTCGAACAACTAGGAAATTAGTAACTAAAAGATTTTTTTGGCCAGGAATGAATAAATACATAAACACATGGGCAAAAGCATGCATACCATGTCAAAAATCAAAGATAAGTAGACACACACTTTCCGGTTTAGCCAAATTCCCACAATGCACTAGATTTGAACACATACATACTGACATAGTCGGTCCGTTACCGACGTCACGCCATGGATATCGTTATTGCATAACAATTATGGACCGTTTCACGCGCTGGCCGGAAGCTATACCAGTTTCAGACATATCAGCTGATACGGTTTCCAGAGTAATTTATAAAGAGTGGATCTGTAGATTTGGTTGCCCTAGTAGAATAACCACCGATCAGGGAAGACAATTCGAAAGTGACCTTTTCGGCGCACTTATGAAAATGTTAGGCGTGCATAAAATACATACTACAGCGTATCACCCGCAGAGTAATGGTCTTATAGAAAGATGGCATCGCTCGATGAAAAGTGCGTTAGCTGCAAGATTAGCTGATAGGGTTGATTGGGCAGAGGAGTTACCGACTGTCATGTTAGGGTTGAGAGCTGCATTGAGAACTGACACTGGGTTCAGTGCCGCAGAATTGATTTATGGACAGCCTTTGAAATTACCATCAGATTTTTTCCAACAAACTCAGCAACACGAGAATCACCACGATTACATAGAACAGTTACGTAAAACAATTAGTGAAATGAAACCTCAGATGAGGTCAGTAAGTGATCGAAGGAAAATATTTATAAGCAAAGATTTAAAGGTCTGTACACATGTATTCATATGGAACGAAATGGTAAAAAAGTCCCTTAGTCCAACTTACGAAGGTCCTTACCCTGTACTGAATAGAACAGATAAGGTGTATACAATCCAGTTACCCAATAGAACCATAAATCTATCTATTGATAGGTTAAAGCCTGCGTTTATTTTGAGTGAATACGACAGCCAACAAACAGATAACAATAACCATAACAACTCCGATATGAATGATAATATTAAGTCTGCCACAGCACCTATGATAACTAGCAATAAGAACTCTGAATGTAAAATAACAACTAGAAGTGGTCGAATAGTTAAACCACGAGTAAGATTTAACTTGTAATTATCTATTTATGTATGTTTATTTGTGGCGTTACCATAGGGGATACTGAGGGCCCCAAGGGGTGTTAATTTTATATAGCAGAGTAGGCCACTATGGCAACTACCCTTAATATATTGAATCTTCGTTGCCATTAGCAACCTTAAAGACGGTGCTACTAGAATAGCTACCGCAATTAGCATTAGGAGTTAAATAAATTAAATAATATAATGTAAGAGTAATCATTTATTAATGAACAAGACAGATACATAAGTTTTAACATAATATAAATTGCTTGTTTATATGTAACATGAACAGACTGCATTCACTGCCTCATTCAATGTAGCACAGCGACGATTTTTAGCAACGCAGCGCATTCCTGTGTGCCTTCTGCACTATTATATGTAATGTAAGATTGTGAATGATGTTATAACATTTTTTATCATAGGAAATAATTTTATTTTTATTTTTTATTTTTTGTAAGAGGGGGATGACTGTTGGGACACGTGCATAGCGTGACGCAATAATATGCGAGGTTGCATTATACAGGCCACGACGACGAGGCGACGCTGCACGCTCTGACCAGTCATTTCCCTACCGTGTAAGAAACACCTTGTATACCGAGTTCTATATTCCGCGCAAATAAATCCGGTTCACATAAGTCGCATTAATTATATTTCTAACCTCCTAACACAATCAGTGGACACAAGTAGGGAAAGACTCAACAGATTATGTATTTCCAGAGTTAAACTGTGGGCAGTGAAATGGATCGCGACGGTCCCGGATTACATTGGTCTATGTTTATAATTGAGTCAATTTTAAATTACATACATTCAGATGCTTTTCAAGTCTGATGATACTCGGTTGTAAGTTGTAAAAGTAAGTGATTGATGCGTTGTTGTTGCTCTATTTTGCATTGCATAAATAAATGACAAAGTTAGTGTGTTAGGTATTTGTCGCCCAGGTGAAGGAGAATGGGCTAGTCCATTACACGTTGTTTTAAAGAAAGATGGTCAATTACGCCCGTGCGGGGATTATAGAAAGCTTAACGCTATCACTAAACCAGATCGATACCCAATCCCACGACTTCAGGATTTTACGTATATATTGCCTAATAAGAAATGTTATACTAGGTTGGATTTAAATAGGGCCTATCATAATTTGTCAGTTGCCGCAGAAGGTATAGAGAAAACTAGCATTTGTACACCTTTCGGCCTATACGAGTTTTCCAGGATGAGTTTTGGCCTACGTAATGCTGCTCAAACATTCCAAAGGTTTATGGATCAACAGGTATTAAAAGGTATAGAACGCATAGCAGATGAAAGTGGCGAGTCAGCACTTTTCTGTTATATAGACGATATATTGATAGCATCTGACACAGAGAAACAAAACAAAGAGCACGTTAGAATTCTATTCAATAGACTTAAGGAATTAGGTATTACGATTAATGTTAATAAATAAGTTTTTGGTCAGTCTAAAGTAGAATTTTTAGGGTATTTAGTGTCGGAGGACGGCATCAGTCCATTGCCGGAAAAGGTAAAGGCGATTACAGATTATACGCGACCGGAAATGGTAGAACAGTTACGTAGATTTTTAGGAATAATTAATTTTTATAGGTCGCACCTACCCCATGCCGCGTCACATCAGGCAGTACTTAACAATTTTTTACATAACGCAAAAAAGAAGGACAAAACCAAAATTAATTGGGACGGAAAAAGTATTGAAGCATTCGAGCAATGTAAGGTTAGCCTTCAAAGCGCCGTTACATTGTCTCACCCTAGTGTAAATGTACCTTTAGCTTTAATGACGGATGCGTCGGATACATGCGTCGGTGCTGTACTCCAGCAAAAGATTAAGGGTAAATGGTTACCGTTAGGATACTTTTCAAAGAAACTATCAGTCACACAGCAGAAATATAGCACTTATGATAAAGAGCTAACTGCTATTTACATGTCAATGTTACATTTTAGAAATATAATAGAAGGAAGGCCGGTGACAATTTTTACGGATCATAAACCATTAATATACGCTTTTACCAAAATAAATAGCGATAAAGAAATTCCAAGGAGAGCCAGACAACTTATGTATATAAGCGAATTTACGAGCGATATACAACATTTTAACGGCTCAGAAAACACAGTAGCGGATGCGTTATCGCGTGTTGAGTCTATATTGTGTCCCACGACCATAGATTACGGCGAATTAGCCCGAGTACAGGACGCAGAGCATCAAGTTACAGCTTCTGCAAGCGATAAGCACGAATTTAAATACATAGTCATACCTAACTGTGATAAGCAAATATATTGCGAGGTCTCAACTAATACAGCTAGACCGTATTTACCTAAGGAATTCAGAAAGTTAGCTTTTGATAGTATTCATAACCTTAGTCGCCCAGGTATTCGAACAACTAGGAAATTAGTAACTAAAAGATTTTTTTGGCCAGGAATGAATAAATACATAAACACATGGGCAAAAGCATGCATACCATGTCAAAAATCAAAGATAAGTAGACACACACTTTCCGGTTTAGCCAAATTCCCACAATGCACTAGATTTGAACACATACATACTGACATAGTCGGTCCGTTACCGACGTCACGCCATGGATATCGTTATTGCATAACAATTATGGACCGTTTCACGCGCTGGCCGGAAGCTATACCAGTTTCAGACATATCAGCTGATACGGTTTCCAGAGTAATTTATAAAGAGTGGATCTGTAGATTTGGTTGCCCTAGTAGAATAACCACCGATCAGGGAAGACAATTCGAAAGTGACCTTTTCGGCGCACTTATGAAAATGTTAGGCGTGCATAAAATACATACTACAGCGTATCACCCGCAGAGTAATGGTCTTATAGAAAGATGGCATCGCTCGATGAAAAGTGCGTTAGCTGCAAGATTAGCTGATAGGGTTGATTGGGCAGAGGAGTTACCGACTGTCATGTTAGGGTTGAGAGCTGCATTGAGAACTGACACTGGGTTCAGTGCCGCAGAATTGATTTATGGACAGCCTTTGAAATTACCATCAGATTTTTTCCAACAAACTCAGCAACACGAGAATCACCACGATTACATAGAACAGTTACGTAAAACAATTAGTGAAATGAAACCTCAGATGAGGTCAGTAAGTGATCGAAGGAAAATATTTATAAGCAAAGATTTAAAGGTCTGTACACATGTATTCATACGGAACGAAATGGTAAAAAAGTCCCTTAGTCCAACTTACGAAGGTCCTTACCCTGTACTGAATAGAACAGATAAGGTGTATACAATCCAGTTACCCAATAGAACCATAAATCTATCTATTGATAGGTTAAAGCCTGCGTTTATTTTGAGTGAATACGACAGCCAACAAACAGATAACAATAACCATAACAACTCCGATATGAATGATAATATTAAGTCTGCCACAGCACCTATGATAACTAGCAATAAGAACTCTGAATGTAAAATAACAACTAGAAGTGGTCGAATAGTTAAACCACGAGTAAGATTTAACTTGTAATTATCTATTTATGTATGTTTATTTGTGGCGTTACCATAGGGGATACTGAGGGCCCCAAGGGGTGTTAATTTTATATAGCAGAGTAGGCCACTATGGCAACTACCCTTAATATATTGAATCTTCGTTGCCATTAGCAACCTTAAAGACGGTGCTACTAGAATAGCTACCGCAATTAGCATTAGGAGTTAAATAAATTAAATAATATAATGTAAGAGTAATCATTTATTAATGAACAAGACAGATACATAAGTTTTAACATAATATAAATTGCTTGTTTATATGTAACATGAACAGACTGCATTCACTGCCTCATTCAATGTAGCACAGCGACGATTTTTAGCAACGCAGCGCATTCCTGTGTGCCTTCTGCACTATTATATGTAATGTAAGATTGTGAATGATGTTATAACATTTTTTATCATAGGAAATAATTTTATTTTTATTTTTTATTTTTTGTAAGAGGGGGATGACTGTTGGGACACGTGCATAGCGTGACGCAATAATATGCGAGGTTGCATTATACAGGCCACGACGACGAGGCGACGCTGCACGCTCTGACCAGTCATTTCCCTACCGTGTAAGAAACACCTTGTATACCGAGTTCTATATTCCGCGCAAATAAATCCGGTTCACATAAGTCGCATTAATTATATTTCTAACCTCCTAACACAATCAGTGGACACAAGTAGGGAAAGACTCAACAGATTATGTATTTCCAGAGTTAAACTGTGGGCAGTGAAATGGATCGCGACGGTCCCGGATTACATTGGTCTATGTTTATAATTGAGTCAATTTTAAATTACATACATTCAGATGCTTTTCAAGTCTGATGATACTCGGTTGTAAGTTGTAAAAGTAAGTGATTGATGCGTTGTTGTTGCTCTATTTTGCATTGCATAAATAAATGACAAAGCAATGGAATTACCAATTAAAAACTTGAATCATTCATTGCCCTTTTCATTCTCTTATAATATCGTCATCAAATGTTTACTCTCGAAATAATGGAAACCAATCCATCGGTTTATAGAAACAAGAATTTACATTGAAGTTTATTACGTTCGCTATTTAATTTGCGGTCATCAAATCACTTTTGAGTTCATTAATCCATTGATACTACAGAAAATTTACAATTTATACAATTTACTGTATTTGGTACCGGAATTATCTGTTCACCATAGAATGTTTGCACTAACGACATAAGTAGTTATGTATTAATAATAATATGTAATGATCGGTATTTCGACCTCATGTCACTAGATGGCGTTAGAAGTCCGGCCACGATAATTTAAAAACATAATTATCATTGAGGGACAAATGAGGGTGGCAGTAAAATAAAACAAGAAATCTGACAGATGACGATGAGATAGACAAAGAGCTAACGGCTGCTCCGTAATCAATTTACGCAACATCTGAATTACTAATTGTTAAGGCCATCATTACTCAGAAATTTACGTTGTTTGTAATAAATAAGTATTGTCGCTAGTGACAAGTGTGTGCAAGTGCAGCAACGGGGTAAGTGTTCACGTTTACCTTACGATAGTGTACGTTTGAACGTTGTTTATATTTTGCGAGGCTGACTGTCATTACCTTGTTCTCAGCCTGCGGATACGCCCTTTATCACTTGGACGACGACGTGTTGAGTTAGAATAATCGACAACTAAAGTAATATTAAAGTCCTATTACGTCAGCTGAGTGGTTGACCTACAGGCCAGTATATTCGCCACGGCTCTTAAGGAACCACTCGGTCTCGGGGCATAGCGCGGTCATCTACTACACGGAGAGGTTCAAGTTCAAACCTATGTTAAGGATTTTTTTTTTGATAATTAGGACACTTTTTGTATTCTGTTTGTATTATCTTTTACATTTTTATTGTTTATTCTTTTATTAGTTTCTTATGTTCTTCTTGTTTTTTTTTTGTTCGTTACTTACAATTAATTTAGTCGTAAGGTATCGCCAGAATCGCATAGAAATTTAAGGATTATTTTTGAATATAGATATATTACATATGTTAAACTTTCATTGAACAGTTCCTTCGAACCCCGGTCATCACATTGGCGCCCACGGGTTAACTGCATGAACGTTTAACAGGGTGTATAACGATTCTTGTGGTACAGGTATTATCCTAAACAAACGGTAACTAATATATACTTTCGTGATCTCTAAAGCGCTAATACTCTTATATTTAACGAGTTAAATTGTTTTTGTTGTTTAAATTTTACTATGGCTACTTTAATCATGGATGTTAATGCATTGTATAAAGATGAGCTCGAGTTTGAGTTGGCTTGTCGAGGGGTTTCAGATTGTAAGACCGTGGCGACTATGCGAAAATTTTTGCGGGAAATTTTAATACGTGAGCAATCAGGTGAGTCGTCCATTTCTTTTAAAGTGCCTAAATCCTGCATTGAGAACCCTGGAGATGAGATACTGGTTTGTGAAAAGAAATTAACAGCTATCAATTTACTTATATGTGAAGTATCACACAGTCCTGAACACTCGTTTTGTAGACGCATACACTCTCGTTTGACACACTTATCAAACCGTGCAAAACTAGTCATACCTTCGGAATCCAGTGACATTGAAAATCATTTGGCTTTGTTAAAAAATATCCAAGATACCTTATCGTCATTAAGGCGTCTTGAGCAAGAAGGTGAGGAAGATGATGGAATTTCTGAGCATGATAAGGACATCTTACAGAAGTCTCTGGGCGAAGAAGCCATGCAGATTTTGGAGCAATTGGAAAAGTGCCGGAACCCAAGGGAAAAATCTTCGCCGCAGAGGGATGAGATTGAGATTCATCAAGACCGTATGTCTACGGTGTCTAACGCTGTCACACCACGAACCGCCTTGGAGAGACCTACTACCTCTACGCGTCACCCTGGTTTACAGAGGACGTCTACATTTGATAATGGCTTCCACAAACGGAAGTTACTGCCGATTAAAGATTGGGGGGTCAAGTTTAGTGGTAAGGGCACAGTAAGTGTAAACGCGTTCTTGGAAAGGGTTGAGGAACTTAAAGAGGCGCGGAATGCTACCGATGAGGACTTATTTCAGTATGCCATAGACTTCTTCGAAGAAGACGCGTTGATATGGTTTAGGGCTAATAAAAGTTTTGCGTTAAATTGGTCACAATTAGTAAGGCTACTGTTAGACACATTTCAGCGGCCGTATTACCAAGAGGAGCTATTGGAAGAGATTAAGCGGCGTACTCAAAGTAGTCAGGAAAGCATTTTGATTTACATAGCTATTATGCAGAACATGTTTAATCGACTTCCCATTCCGATTCCTGAAACGCAAAAGTTAATAATACTTAGAAGAAATTTACAACCATATTTTCAGAGAGCTATATGTCGAGACACTTTCGATTCAGTGAGTGAATTAACTTCAATTTTAAGGATTATTGAACGCACTAAGTTAAGCTGTGAAAATTTCAAGGAACCTACCCAAAGTGATTACTCTTTGGAAAAAGATTTAGCCTATAAGGGTAGCACTTCGAGGACATCACGAAACGAAAATACCACTGAGCTAGCAGCCATGGATAATAATGAAGTACTTGCAACAAAATGCTGGAACTGCAGAACTCCAGGACATCGTTTCAGGGATTGTAAGTTGCCAAAACAGAGGCTCTTCTGTTATAGATGTGGGCGTTTTGGGAAAACGACAAATAAATGTCCGTGCAATGCCACCGATAAGGGAAACGACAAATCGGAGTCGATGCCAGCCGATCGTACCCCGAAAAACTAAGTCATTCTACCTCGGATGATTGGCAACAATGGCTACACACGGTTTCGATGTTTTGGAAGACAGGGAAAATATGTAATATAAGTAAACGCAATCAAGATAATCGATATTATGCTGAACTAAAAATTTTGAACCAGTCATTTGTGGGATTATTAGATTCGGGAGCCACTATCTCAGTGATTTCGCGGCAATTTGCAACGAGAATTATGAAATTGGGGTTTTCAGAGCATAAAGTTGACAAGGAAATGATCTCCACGGCTGATGGCACCTACCATACAATGGATTCCATCTTGCATTTACCTATTGAATCAATGGGAAAATATTATGTGGTAGATTTTTACATCATGGATTGTTTGAAACATGATATTATTTTAGGCATGAATTTTTTTGAGTTGTTCAATTTAGCAATAGGGACAGGCAAATCAGTCGCTAACATTACGGAAATAAGTGTACAGCAACCTGTGATTTCGAGAGATGAACTGTCTACTTCACAGAAAGAACGTCTTGATGAATTGTTCGAAGAAATAACAGCAGATATTGGTAAGGGTTTGGGAAGAACGTCGCTGATCAAGCACAGAATCGATACTGGGGACAGCTTGCCCATCAAACATAGACAGTACCCCTTCGCTCCCCCAATCATGGCAGAGATTGAGAAGGAAATACAGAACATGCTTGATAATGACGTAATAGAACCCTCCTATAGTTCATGGCGTTCTCCGGTACTCCTAGTGAAGAAATCATCTGGTAAGAATCGATTGTGCCTCGACAGTCGCCAGTTAAATAGGATTACAGTGAAAGACTCTTATCCCCTGCCTAGGGTGACATCCATCTTAGACAGTCTAAAAAATGCTCAGTTCCTATCTACTATTGATCTACGATCAGCTTTCTGGCAAATACCGCTTGAAGAATCAAGCAAGGAAAAAACTGCTTTTGGGCTCGCCGGAAAAGGGCTTTATCAGTTTAAAGTCATGCCATTTGGACTAATTAATGCGTCTCAAACACAACAACGTTTGATGGATCGGTTGTTTACGCCGGAATTTGAGACTCGAGTGTTCACTTACTTGGATGACATTGTCATATGTGACAGCAGTTTTGACAGCCATTTATCCTCATTGTCACATGTTAAAAATCAGCTTAAAGAGGCAGGATTGACGATCAACCTGGAGAAATGTGTATTTGCGAGATCATCCTTAAAATACTTGGGCTACATCGTAGACAAGGAAGGATTACGTACGGACCCGGATAAAGTAAAGGCGATACTCGATTATCCCAGGCCTACTACTTACACGGAGCTAAAGCGATTTATTGGTCTAGCTAGTTGGTACAGACGCTTTGTGGAAAATTTTGCCATTGTCGCAGCTCCACTCCATGAACTAACTAAGGGAGGAAAAAAAAATAAATGCATCGAATGGAATAAAGAGGCTGAAGATTCCTTTTTAAGCCTGAAGACTGCCCTGACCTCGACACCGGTGCTAAGAGTACCAGATTTTACAAAGCCCTTTTCCATTCAATGTGACGCGTCTAATAGGGGAACTGGTGGAGTTTTAATTCAAATAGTCGACGGACTCGAGGTTCCCATTGCTTACACGAGCAGAAAACTCTCAGAAAGAGAATGCAAGTATTCAGCATCTGAACGAGAACTATTAAGCGTTTTACATGCCGTAGAACAATTTCGTCCATATGTTGAAGGGAATCATTTTAAAGTTATCACGGACCATAGTGCCCTTCAGTGGCTACATCGTAACAAGGATCCTCACGGACGTTTGGCAAGGTGGGCAATGCGCTTGCAGCAATTTGATTACGAAATAGTCCACCGCAAAGGCAAATATAATACTGTGCCGGATGCTTTATCGAGAGCGATTGATGAGGAAATTAACATAATAGAGGTAAAACCAGAAGACAAAGATGACTGGTATAAATCAAAAGAAGACTTGGTGCTGTCTGGGAAGAATGAACTGGATTGGGAAATTAGTCAAGGACAATTGTGGAAACATTTGGAATTAAAACAATTTCCAGATGAGAATGATAGTTGGAAACTTGTGATTCCAGAATCGCTTCGCCAAGGCATCCTTAAGGAATGTCATGATGACCCTACAGCTGGTCATTTTGGGGTTAAAAAATCGGTCAATCGCGCGAGACAGCGATATTTTTGGCCGACATTAATAAAGGACATGAAAACCTATGTGCGGAAATGTGAAGTGTGTGCGAAATATAAACACTCTCAAAATAGGCCATCAGGATTAATGGGAAAGCAACGAGAGGTAACAGAACCATTTCAAATTATATCTATGGACTTAATGGGGCCCTTTCCAAGATCGAAGCATGGCAATACTATGCTGCTAGTCAAAACAGGCTGGTTCAGCAAATTCTGTTTTTTATACCCTCTTCGGAATGGAAAGGCATCAAGTATAGCTCGAAGACTGGAGGAAGATATATTCTTAATGTATGGAACCCCTAGCGTAATAGTTTGTGATAATGGCAAGCAATTTGTATCCAACCAGTTTAAGGACCTAGTCTCAGAATACGGTGTAAAGCTATGGTATACCCCTTACTACCATCCTCAGGCCAACCCCACTGAACGAGTAAACAAAGTCATTGGCTCGGCCATAGCTTCTTACGTTGAAGACAATCACAAAGAATGGGACAAGTACATACCGCACATAGGTCATGCAATCAGAACATCGGTGCATGAAGTGACAGGAAAAACGCCGGCCTATTTGTTTTTTGGACGAGAGACAATGCTTCGGGGCAAGAAACCCTACACCTTTGAACCGGGCGAAACGATTACTTTCGACAAAGAGAAATTTGAAAGGAATATAGCCATTAGGGATAAGATCTATAATGAGGTTGCGGAAAGGATGCGACAGTCACACGAGACTAACAGCGAACAGTACAACAAGAGACGTCGCACTTGTAAATAATTTTAACTTCGTATGTATTAAGATATTAACTAAAACCACTTTGTACTTTTAACAATATATTGAGTTCAATTTATAAAATAAAGACCGAATGACAAGGAAATACATGAAACGTCTGCCTCTTACAGCAGTCTGTATAATGTGGGGGATCTGGTCTGGAAGCGCACTAAACTTTTGTCAAATGCTGACAAGTCTTTCATGTCCAAATTAGCTCCTAAATTTGAAAAAGCAGTCGTAGCTGAGAAGATCTCAGACGATGTTTACAGATTAAAGAGTTTCAGGGGCAAAGATTTAGGAAAATGGCATTCTTGTGACCTTAAACGTTGGGTTTGAATCCGGTTGGATTCTTGAGAGGAGAGGGGATATTGTAATGATCGGTATTTCGACCTCATGTCACTAGATGGCGTTAGAAGTCCGGCCACGATAATTTAAAAACATAATTATCATTGAGGGACAAATGAGGGTGGCAGTAAAATAAAACAAGAAATCTGACAGATGACGATGAGAGACAAAGAGCTAACGGCTGCTCCGTAATCAATTTACGCAACATCTGAATTACTAATTGTTAAGGCCATCATTACTCAGAAATTTACGTTGTTTGTAATAAATAAGTATTGTCGCTAGTGACAAGTGTGTGCAAGTGCAGCAACGGGGTAAGTGTTCACGTTTACCTTACGATAGTGTCGTACGTTTGAACGTTGTTTATATTTTGCGAGGCTGACTGTCATTACCTTGTTCTCAGCCTGCGGATACGCCCTTTATCACTTGGACGACGACGTGTTGAGTTAGAATAATCGACAACTAAAGTAATATTAAAGTCCTATTACGTCAGCTGAGTGGTTGACCTACAGGCCAGTATATTCGCCACGGCTCTTAAGGAACCACTCGGTCTCGGGGCATAGCGCGGTCATCTACTACACGGAGAGGTTCAAGTTCAAACCTATGTTAAGGATTTTTTTTTTGATAATTAGGACACTTTTTGTATTCTGTTTGTATTATCTTTTACATTTTTATTGTTTATTCTTTTATTAGTTTCTTATGTTCTTCTTGTTTTTTTTTTGTTCGTTACTTACAATTAATTTAGTCGTAAGGTATCGCCGGAATCGCATAGAAATTTAAGGATTATTTTTGAATATAGATATATTACATATGTTAAACTTTCATTGAACAGTTCCTTCGAACCCCGGTCATCACAAATAAAATACTTCATGAAACTAATGAGAATAAGCAAGAAAATACATGGTTCAGCAGCTTTAGCTTAAAAGCGTAACAAAAAAACTAACTTTCGCTTTTAAAGTATTAAATGTGGGTGCGGAAAAAGTCAGACAATAAGGAATATAGCTTACATACCTGAACGTTATTAACTTATCATCCAACAGACAACTGCCGGGGTCGCGTGATTGTTCGAAAGAGATACCGTGACCCTGGCACATGGGCAACTGATGGAACACGGGTGGGTTTTAGTCAGTAAAAGTCTGACACGCCCTCCCGCTCCGCCCAGAGCGGGAGAAGTCATTTGATGATTTCCCACCCTGAAAAAAAAAAAAAAAAAAAAAAAAAACCAACAGACAATCTTCAACGTTTAAACCTTAAACAGATACTGTTAAGCTTACACGGCCCGACTTCACCAACTGCTATTGCATAGAACTCCCTTTTCTTGTGCCAGTCTTCACATTACTATGCCAGCCTCATCCAGGATTCACACGTGAAGGTCACAGCGATGTAGGTACTTAGATAATGAGGTAGGAATATTTTATAAGAATTACAATAAAATATTTCCACTTAGCTTATCTTAAGACTGCTCCACGCCCTCATAAACATTCCAATTCTTTCCTCGCCTAGTTGCTACGTTATTATGATTACAATTGCTGTTTTGTAAGTATCTACAATATTTATAACACGACCTGTCTCATATTATTTTAGTGTACATTATACAAAACGTGTGTCAACGTAGGTATGATGTTCCACAATTTCAGGTACTCTGTAACAATAATACGGAAAATCCTTTAAATTAAATGCTCATTCCTGTTGATACAGCATTCTCGGTATTTGTAAAATGTAAATTAAGTTCCGAGAGAAGCTAATGAAATGGAGGGCATAGTAGGTATGTCTATGAGATTATTCCATCAAATTATTTTCACGTGTTAAGATTAAATATGATGATACAATTAAATAATGGATAACGAAATTAATTCGTAATAATGAATGAACAAGGCTTAAAATCAGCTGCATCCGGTGAGGATGGGAATGACCTCACCATAACTGGGACAAGGTGTCGCTGCTATATTGATAATAAATCGAATGCATCTACTTAAAAAAAAGTTACTGGCGCAGTCAAACGTAGTCAAACTATCACAGAACTTGATTGCAAACGATATAATCAAAATACTTCCTAACTTAGGTCCACCAGCCACCAGCAAATAAGACCTCCTCAACTAATAAGATAAAAAAGTTACAAAATAATGCAAATAAATGTTATCTACACACCGCACTTGGTGCTCCACGCCGCCGTAGAAATTCGAAAACTTTATTCCCGTTTCTTTAGTGATCTTCTAATTAAATGTAATGTCGGCGCAAGGGACTCGGGCTTACTTACCTTTTATGCTATGTCTTTTATGATGTGTTTGCTAAGAGCCCCTGTTATATTTTGCTTTTTAGGGTTCCGTTGCCACATGGCAAAAAACGGAACCCTTACAGATTCGTCATGTCTGTCTGTCTTTCTGTCCGTGTATGTCACAGCCATTTTTTTCCGAAACTATAAAAGCTATGCTGTTGAAACTTGGTAAATAGATGTATTCTATAACCCGCATTAAGATTTTCACACAAAAATAGAAAAAAAAAAACAATAAATTTTGGGGTTCCCCATACTTAGAACAGAAACTCAAAAATTTTTTTTCTCATCAATCCCATACGTGTGGGATATCTATGGATAGGTCTTCAAAAATGATATTGAGGTTTCTAATATCATTTTTTTTCTAAACTGTATAGTTTGCGCCAGAGACACTTCCAAAGTGGTAAAATGTGTGTCCCCCCCCCTGTAACTTCTAAAATAAGAGAATGATAAAACTAAAATAAATATATGATGTACATTGCCATATAAACTTCCAACAAAAATTGGTTTGAACAAGATCTAGTAAGTAGTTTTTTTTTTGTACGTCATAAATCGTAAACCGCAATTTACCTTTCATTCAATCAACTCAAATATAAAATTTTTAAATATAACATTTAATTTCATAAAGCATAGCACCTTATGCATATACCGTGAATACCTACAAGTTTGTACGGAACCCTCGGTGCGCGAGTTCGACTCGCACTTGGCCGGTTTTTTACTTAAGTACTAACCATGTTTGGAAAACAGATTAACTTACAAAGTTTATACATGATACAACTTTGGGTCGAGTACTTACAGAAATTTTGGGACGCAATATACAACATTTATTCATTCGATTCCTAAAAGGGTACGGAAAAGCCTGTCAAAATGGTAAACCTTTTTCTCAAAAGTTCGGGTTACAAGTATATTCAGTCGAACTTACCATCAATCAGATTATTCTGAATGATGGTAAATTAGATGAAATAACAAAAAACTTGTACGTCGCAATTGGTGAAAGCCATGAAAACAGTACCACATTTTGAATTAATTTTATCATAGGTATATTCATCCCCCGCTGAGCCACAGCCGCGAGTAGACGTGTTATCGACCCGCTCCTCCTTTTTAAACCCGTAAAATTATTTTAACCACGTATAAAGACCTAATACTGTTATTTTGGGTTAAGAATCAAGTGACAACGTGATCTGTGTTAAAACAAAAACTAACAAGAAGCTACGTAAACAACAGTGAGTAAAAACTTTGAAAAAAGTTGTTTTAAAAAACGTGTTTGTGTGTTTCGAAAAGTGACTTGCGTATTCTGACCTTCAAAATAGCAAAGGTGAACAACATTGGCCACACGTAATAATTGTCAGCAGCAATTAGCTAATTTGAACACCTCATTTCGAAGCCCGCATGGTCTCGGGGCGTACAGACAATGTGCACGAGTTCATAGTCGCTGGTTCAAACCCCACTAAAAGTGATACTTTTTGTATTGTTTTTTCTGCTCATTAATGAAATATTGTGTGAGTAAGGAAACAGAGTATAGCTGAACTTCGACTTTCAACGATAAAAGACAATTATTATTTGCTATTTGCATTGTTCCTTAGCAGAAAATAATTATTATTTTGTACCATGCCATATTAAATCGCACACCTCCACCTTCAACAATTTCTGGCATAGACATGCCAGTCGTAACCCATGAGAACCCTCATACTTCAGAAACTTTGCGCCGCAGAAACTAAGGAGGAGGTGGTGAAAAAAAGCGGACCTGCTCGCCTAACCTTTTGTGAGCCTGAGCTTGGTCTACAGTCGTTCGCTTCTAACATCACTGAACGAAAAAAAAGAAAGCTTGATGCGCTTGTCGGTGAGAATGCTGATATTGCGACTCTAATTAAAGAAATGTTTACCTTGTTCTCTCAAGAACAGGAAAAGCGCTTTCAAGAATTAAAGTCTAGTATGGAACTTATGTCGAAGAAACACGATGATTTCCTAGTCAAAATTATTTCACTTGAGAGAGAAAGGAAAGCTGATAAGGTTCTAATTAAAGACTTAGAGGATAAACTGGAAACATTGGAACGGAGATCTCGAGGAACTGGAATCGAAATACGAAATATACCAAAACAAAATAACGAGACAAAGGATACCTTATGTCATGAGATCATGCAATTAGGGAAGGCGCTGAATGTTGAAATTGATAATTCGAGTATAAAGGACATCTACCGGCTAAAGTCAAAAGACTCGTCAAACCCGGTTGTTGTGGACCTCACTACGGTACTTCTGAAGGATAAAGTTTTGAAGGCTGTAAAGAGTTTCAATAAATCCAAACCTAAGGGAGAAAAATTAAACACAACTCACCTGAGCTCTAAACATCAACCAAAACCGCTATACATAGCAGAAACTCTTACTTATAAAACTCAAAGGCTTTACTTTCTGGCGAGACAGTTTCAAAAGAGCCATGGATATAACTTCTGTTGGACGGCGAATGGGATTGTTTATCTCAAAAATAATGAAAGTTCGGCACATATACGAATAAATTGTGATACCGACATTGAAAAGTTAAGAATTGCAACATGACTATGTTTTCTCGTGAGATGTCAATGTTATACTATACTCAATAAGGAACTAATGCATGATTGTTATAATTTTATTTTAGTGTTTGCTTCTCTTAGCCCTTATAAGGTTAAGAATATCGCATTATTACTTCAGATTATTGTCATAATATTCTTTGTTACAGCTTACACAATTATTATATCGCATGTTTTTTACCCAACTGGAAATGAATTTGAAGTATTTGCCCTGACCGACCTTTATATAATTCTAAATTTCTTTTTGTTTCACTATTGTTTTAATCCTATGAAGTTACTATTTTATTGGCTTTTAATAAATGCTATGTATTTGATGGAGCAAAATTGTGACACATTGTATCAGGCAGTATTGTTTATCGATACTGATCTCTGTAATATTATTCTTTTACAATATGGTTATTGGGCTTGGCAAATTAACAAATACTTATTGCAACATCTTTGTTTTTATCGGATTATATTGCCTTCCATGTTGATAAACTGTCACACACTCTACAAATATAACACACACATACTTCCTCGCAACAATCAAAACGTTACAATGTATAAATCTCGTAACTGCTGTTATACTTTCCACCTATTTTTCATAATCCAAGTCAACCTTTCATGGCAAGAAATAAACTCATTATTTTACATTCAATGATATCATCAACTTAACAGAAAATATTGATGAAGTTTCTGTATCTCACTCGCAAATAGCTTCTATTGAGGACTGTCACAAAATATTAACTACGTCGGAACAGGATCTACTAATTCTTAGACGGAACATCCGCAGCGTAGGCCGCAATATGCCGGAATTAAACATCTTGTTAGAAAGAATGAAACTCAAGTGTGATGTTATTTTATTGACAGAATGCTGGCTCTCAAAAACAAGTGTGATACCAAACCTTCCAGGGTATTGTAATTTAGGAACTAAATTAAACATTAAGCAAAATGATGGTGTAGTAATTTACTTCGATGAAAATCTAAGCATAAATATTGAGGAACCCGTCATGCAAGATTGTAATGGTTTGGTTGCTGTAATAGATAACCGTATCGCTATACTTGCTCTTTATCGATCACCGTCCTTTAAAAACATCGACCAATTTCTGTCATCATTAGATAATACTCTACATAAACTCTCCGCCTTTGAACATATTATAGTAATGGGAGATATAAATATTGATATAAATCCTGAAAAAATTAATCAAAACGGGGAACGCTATTTAACTTTAGCAGCTACACATGGCCTTTTACCAGCTCACACTTTAGTTACTCGTAGCAAAAGTAATACTTGTCTGGATCATGCCCTGGTTAAAAGCAACTGTCCTACCGACATCATTGTACCTCACACTACATTAACAGACCACTACCACGTTTTATTAAACATACATTTGAAGAAAACACGACAATATGCGGTTACTAGGACAATAAAAACTGACAAAATCGGTCTGAAACGAGATCTAACGAAAATTGATTTCAGCCCCATCGACAGTTTTGTGGACCCAAACACCTCCCTAAATTATTTCACACATTGCATTCAACAAGCAATTACTGACAATACAAAAGAAGTGCGTATTCCTAAACGAAACAAGTTAATTAAATCCTGGATGACCCAGGGTTTGCTGCGATGTGTAAGACACAGGGATAAGTTACATAAAAAGTTAAAAAGGATCCAGATAACGATATTTTAAGAATTACATATAGTCGATACAGAAACTTCTGCACTGCCATGATAAGGAAAGTAAAAAGAGCGTACGAGAGAGACCAACTTCAAGCAGCAAAACAGGATAACAAAAAGCTGTGGAAAGTCATTAAAAACATCACCAACATGACACAAAAACCAAATTCTTCTAAGGAACTACTTACCTTATCCACTACTCCCGCAAACTCACTCAATGAAGTTAATAGTTATTTCGTTAACGTAGGAAGCTCCTTGGCAGATAAAATTCAGCAAAGAAATAAACAAACACCGAACACTCCACATACATCTGTTGACTCAAATACTTAACACTCATTCGTATTAATGGATACCACTGAAGATGAAGTGGAAAGTCTTATCCTAGGATTAAAGTCAAACTGTGCCAGTGGATGGGATAATATTAGTAGTGATTTTTTAAAAAGTAATAAAGACGTTCTCATGCCACCTATGACAAAAATATTTAATAACTGTTTGCAGTCGGGTGTGTTCCCCGATTCTCTAAAAAAGGCTCATGTTTGCCCCATTCATAAGAGTGGTGACAGAAATCGTATCAATAATTACAGGCCAATATCTATTTTGCCAGCTCTGTCAAAGATACTAGAGAGAATTATTAACGAGAGATTAGTAGACTATTTAGAATAAAATAATTTGCTTTCGCCCCATCAATATGGCTTTCGGCAAGGTAAGTCGACGGAACAGGCTGTTAATAAACTGACAAATTATGTTAGCTCAAACCTAGATAAAGGTAAAAAAAGTCTCATTATCTTTCTAGACCTGGCAAAGGCTTTTGATACGATTTCTGTCTCCATTCTACTGGACAAGCTTGAAAATCTTGGTATCAGAGGCACGCAGCACAAGCTCTTTAAAAGTTATTTGTCTGGCCGATCTCAATGTGTACGACTTGATGCGCACAGAAGCGATAGCCTCCCAATCACACATGGAGTTCCCCAGGGCAGCATTTTAGGGCCTACTTTGTTTCTGGTATACATTAACCAACTCACAAACCTTAAACTAACCCAAGGCGAAATAATCTCCTTCGCAGATGATACTGCCCTCTGTTTTACAGCCGATACCTGGGATAAGGTTTTCGATGCTGCTCAGCTTGGTTTTGATATGGTTGGCAAGTGGTTGCAGAGTAACATTCTTACTTTAAATGTAGATAAGACAAAATTTATCTGTTTTGGCATTAGGGATGTAAGGGGAGTCACTAGCAGTCACAAAATCATCTCTCACGAGTGTCAATCAAAATCTAGCTGCTCGTGCCCTTCACTGGAACGTGTGCAGACGATTAAATATCTGGGTGTAACAGTTGACAGCAATCTCAACTTTAAAGAACATATAAAACTCCTATGTGGACGAATCCGGAAATTAATATTTATTTTAAAAAATTTACGGCATGTCACTGATCCTAAACTGCTTAAACAGATTTATTATGCTCTCTGCCAGTCACTTTTGACTTACTGCATCTCCTCCTGGGGAGGCGCCCTAAAAACAACGTTAAAGAGTCTTGAGATCGCCCAACGTGCGGTGCTCAAAGTTAGTACTTTTAAACGTATTTTTTTCCCCACCGCACAACTGTACAAGAACTGTGAGGTTCTGACAGTAAGACAACTCTATCTTCTTAATGTCACTCTTCTCCAACACAGCAAACAAACTTTTAATCCGCTAAACTTACAAAAACGAAGAAGAGATATGGTATGCGTCAGAAATCAAATAACTGCAACTAAATTCAGCGCGAGGTTTACCAACTTCATTGGACCTTATATATAATAAAATAAATAGAGCCATAAACATTTACCCACTAACGAAAACACAATGTAAGAAAAAGGTAACAAACTACTTACAAAATTTAACTTACGAAGAAACTGAACTGATTCTACATATACCACGGTGATTGACTACTTACCTAAAACACCCTCTCACACTCACGCACACACATAATCATATTACACAAAGAGAGGACATAAACACAATTTCCAGATTTTATATTACATTATATTAATTTTAATTTTATCATAAGTTACTTAATATTGTCTTTAATTTTACTTATTAACTTAATATTAATTTTGTCTTTAAATTATATACTATTTTATTGTCTCAAATTGTAATGTTATATCACTTTATTTTTTATTTTTTTTTCTCTAAGCAGATGTTAACATTTCTACTTGGTGGCTATTTTTTAAGTATAAATTATTTGAGGGTTTGGCGCTGATAGCCGAAATACAGGCTTTTGCCTAGTTCGGCTACAGATGTCTAATTCATTTGTTTAAAGAAAATATAGCCTATAAGATGTCTGTAAAATTTTAAATTATTATTGAATAAACTTATATTATTATTATAAACTTATATATTATTATTTTGAAGTTAATTCCCGGTAAAAACATTTCTAGTCGCTCAACATAATAGGCAACGGACATCTATGGTTTTATTTTCACATAAATAGCCACTATCACTATATTATCCAACAATACATTACAAATATGTTTTTTATTGTTTGACACAACACAACTTGTATCAAACCATGTCAACTTTTATAGAGTTACCTTATGTTACTATTTCACGTAATACTTGTTTTAGGAAGTCTGGAATATTCTAATCCTTTTATTCTTACTACTACGTAATCTGAGTTATCTTTGAAGTAATGACATTTTCGCATTATTCCACTTACAGAACTAAGCTCTTCGTAACATCACTAAATCAAAATCTAATCTAAGTATTCAAGTTTAATTCACAATTATTTTTCGTCCATAGTTACAGACCTAGATTACATTTAAACTCTTAACGACTTTAACCCGTTGAATGCCATAATTACAGATACAATTAAAAACCACTGTGTCTCGCGTGGATCCACGTTCATAGCATACGAAGAGATAAAGACAAAACTTGCCAAAACCTCTTCCAAGATTAGTTGTTTTTAATCTAGAAGTACTCTTTTGGGTTTTATATATAACTTTAAACCGTGACCTCAAAATGTAGAGATTTTTTATAATAATAGAAAGATAGCGGCTATGATGATTTTGTCTGACAGAAGGAATCAGACGAAGCTTCAGTAGCTAAAATAAGTTTGTTGTGGTTAATTGTTTCTTACGTTTTCTGATTAGATCCATACTCTTTATGGGAAAGATTTGTTAGAAAAGGATAAATTCTAAATCGGTTTATCGGCATCGGTATATAAAATTATTATTATTACTATAAAAGCAACAAAATGTATCGTTATTATTCTACAATCGGCATGACATAATGCAATGCAAATCAATAATTAATTCCTAATTTAATCTCATCCATTGTGACGCATACATGTTGTTTCTATTTAGTTTGCAAATGCCTATATTCATAAACAACGTCATTTGATACGGACATTAAACGTGACTCTATAATACTCATGAGACTCCTCCGATTTGCGATAGAGTTTTGTTTGAAATCTGTTAAATGATGGCTAGTCAAAGTTTACTGCATGCTCCTCTATATGTTTTCACTAATTCTCGATCTCGTAAACATTGAGTAAATATGTTAGTTTCCTGATAGAAGTAAAAAGGCGAGGACGGTGTTAATATTTAAAAACAAATTTTCAAGTAGGTAGGTACCTAACTATGTGTTTAGTCAAACTTTGATCCGGCCATAAAACCTTCAGTGGCCTGGAAACATTATGTGGTCTTCTGAGGAATATTTTTGTAACCTTTTACATTCTTTGATGGAATTTTCTTTAGCAACAAGCTGGCAATTTTCGAATTATTTTGAGCATACAGTCTGGTATTTAATTAAAGTGAAATTCTAAAGTATAATAGGATATAAAATCCTTGGTTTGCTATGAAATATTTAGATAATTAATTCGTTCACGAAATAAATTACCCGAAATATCCATATTGATTTTATTTTTACTAAATGGAAGTTAAGTTTCCACTGCTACACCAACTATTCAAATAAGAGTTCCAACAGAAAAGTAAATGTTAAGAAATCCTTCTAAAATTGATTTCTAATCAATAAGATCATTCCACGAGATTAAATATAAATACATGTTACGGTCGTGAAACATATTTTGTTTAGCGTGCAGTCGGACACTGGACCTGTAAATTGCAACAAAAACATAAGAAAATCTAGATTTCACGGGCTTACCCTGGCGCTTTCCCCTTAAGCAGCCGGAAAGATTTCAGAAACTTTTTAACGTTGCAATAATTTGGTTATACCATGTGATAATTGCTCTTTTTATTAGTCATCGATATTCAGATCTACTCTCGTATTCAATAGATTATCGTTAGTCACTCGATCCGTGTTTTCTCCTGGTCTACTTAGTGTGTACTAATTAATACTATTTTGACATTCAGATTAGGGTTCGCGAGCTGCAATCTGTTTGTCTGTCGCCTAAACACTAGGCACAATAAATGTTAAGATTGTGAGCTTTGTGTGTATAATGTGAGCAATACTAAAAGTGTAACAATACACTTTTTTGCCATAGATTCTAGTTTGAATTCAATTGTTAATCACACAATGGCGAGCTGTCCGGTCAATTACACTGTAAATAAATCTCGGTCGTGGCTTCCATGACGAGGGTATATGTCATGTCACAGGGCCATAACTATGGGTAGGTACTTATATGCGTAATAGAGGGAACCGTGGTAAACGGGTCAAGTTTAGTAAAAGACATGAAGAGAATTCATTCGCTAGGTTTTTTGTATTTTGCTAGTCAAACGGGAGAAGACTAAATTTTAGTTGTACTGCAAAACTAATTTACTATTCGTAAGCTTGGAACCAGAGAACTGATAAATAAGTAAAAGTTTGTATAAGTAATTTCACTCGGACGAAGTCGCAGGCAAAAGCTAGTCCATTCATAAAGAGGATGGAGCGGTTGTAGAGGTTGTGAGCGAAAACAATAAATCTACGCGGATTAAGTCGCTTGCAATATGTTACTTAATAATAATATATCTACCACATCATATCCATAGATCTTATGTGATCCTTAATGTTTCTCTACTCTTTATTAGTTACTTTTTGGAGGTGGACATCTTTATGAGATAGACAAACATGCGTATCATTAGACGAACGCGTATCGTTTCTCACGGGAAGGTGAAAAACGGTGAAGGTGTCCACTTTTCAGTCGGAGGCAATAAAGGTCTATATAATTTAATTGAAGAAGATGCCTCCTACTGATAGCATTGCTGTATCGTACTAAGTATTATAGTCTACCGTTAAAATATTTTTTTTCTAAATTTGATCATTTTTTAAATTCATTTCTTACGCAATCGGGTTTTTTATTTTTCAATTGTGGCTATATAATCTGTTTCTATCACCGAAAAATGTTTTAATAAATTCAGTGAGAGTCGGTGACCAGAAGTTATTTTAACATTTTAAATCTACTGAAACAATTATTATCGTCTTATTACAAAATTCTTTAACTCTACAACTTTATTTCTATTGTACCCGACTAAGTTGTCAAATTTGCAAAACGAGCTGTCTGTTTCTAATTTACCTCTGTAAGTTAGATAGAAATGCTTTCAGTTCATTCAAGATTTTAAGAGTTCTTTGAATGAAGAGAAGATAACTCTGAACTCAAAATTACTTTAACGTTCCAAATGATCTTTAATGACAATTGTATAAGTTACCTTTTTGTTTACCTAGTGATTACCTTGTTTACCAGTAAGGATGACAAATTTTCAGATTTCCGTTTTAAATCGAGTCAATAATGTAGTTATAGATATAATTTTTTTTACTTCAAGCTCCGTAGAAGGCGGTTGATGTAATTTATTTTGCGTCGTGAAATGTTGACTGCCAAAACTACGAAATACTAACGTACATAGAGGGCAAAAACGTTGCCTAAATATGAGAAACGTTTAATCGTCAAGAATGTATGGTGAAACAGTTGCTAATAATGACTTAATTTAAAGCAACTTTTATAAATAAAGGGTATTATGAATAGAAAAAAAGAATAAAGCCAAATATATGATTTCAGACGTTGCCATTTAAATCATTTACTATTCCATTCCCCCATTAGCTAAACGTCAACAAAATCAGTGGATTCAACAAACCATTTGCGACATTTATGGACGTGGAGTCAAACAAATAAATTACGGCTTCTGAAATATTGGCACCTACGTCAACATGTATCACAGCGACAAAGTAAAACCCGGTTTATATAATATCACATCTTGGTCAAATCAAGTGACTAAACCTGGCCACCTGTAGTATTTTAAACATGACCAGGACACAGGAATGATAAGGACATCACATACTTATCTCTGGTCAGCTGCTTTATTATGTACCGTGGCAAGGTTTATGAGCGATGAGGTCATTAACTTTTTTCAGGAACGGACATGCAAAGTTAATCAGTAGAACCCTTTTTGAATAAAAATATGGAGAAACCTAATTTAAATTTAAGAGTAAATGTGGTTTAAATAAATTGTGGCTATTTAAAATACTAAAGTAAATATACCAGTACAAAAAGCTGTTATTTTCGCTTATTGTCTTCCTTAATAGAACTAATTTGTTTGTTGTGTGTTTTTTGTTTGACGTAGTTTATTTTAAGACTTCGTTGTCGCGTTAATGTTACCTTATGTTTGACATAATTTGAAAATACCCATGGGTGAAAGAATGAACTATTAGGCATATCTCGGAAACTATACAATAATGGTTTTAATAAACAACTAATATTATGTAACACAAGTTACTAATTCCGAAATTTCATTAAAGCATATGTATAGGTAAATGTCTCATACATAATGCTATGAAAAATGCATTATAATGTGGGAAGTCAATAATGTGTGCGCTGGAAGGGTTATTGTGTGATGTTATTTGGAGCATTGAATCACTTTGGATTTAATTAAACTTTCAGTAAAGTTATATAACTGTTATCATTAATTTGAAAGCAGTTCACAACGTCGCTAAAGTGAACCTGTCACGCGTTTCATTGGGTATTCAAATGTCTGTCCCACCGACCGACAGGTGAATTAAAATTATCACGGAAAATGCACGAGTATTTTTTTTCGGTATTCAATTTTTTTCAATAAAGGATTCATTTTTTTTCATACTTGTAAGTAACACTTGAAATTTCACGTCATGTTTTGGTGGTGGAGTGGTTACGTTGCGTGTGATAGGCGTGTGTTGATATGAGGGTTATTCAACTGTCTCTCAAATCGATTGGCAGGATACCTAGTTCTGAAATGTTAATGTTAAAAGACTTATATGGATGAAGATTTTTAAGCTATTGCATAGCTTTTATCGCGGGCTTTGAGCGCGGCGACCGAATCAAGAAATTCCGTAACGAAAAAACCTAACACGAGTCACTTTCCGGTCTGTTCCTATGTAGGTAGATATGCTTAGATCTTTAAAACTGCGCAATGGATTTTGATGCGGGTTTTTTAAATAGATAGTGTTATTCAAGAGGAAGGTTTATATGTATTATAACATGCATAATATAGTAAAAAAACGCTGATAATTTTAGGGGTTTCTAATGTGATGTCATAAATAAACACATTTTTTTGCGCTTACATTACGAACGATGGCTGAACCCTACGAAATAGATCAAAATAATGTACTACAGTATTGTACACCTTAAAAAGATCTACAGAAAAGTCCGTGATGGTATATGTATATCTCTTAGGGATAACCCATAATACACATTTTTTATCCCTTACTTTTTACGAGGAATAAGGGCTTATTTACGAAGCAATTTTAACCAATACAGCATTAATCCTTATCCAATTAAGTACCTTAAATACAGTGTGCATTTAATAGATCAATATGGCTCTTTACAGCATGTAATTTAAATGAAGATCTTAGAAGATATCAGAGATTTAAAAACCGGGGGCAGTAACTTCTCATTGATTCAATAAAAGAAAATAAAATGTTTTCTTATCGGTCAAATAAAAAATAGTTTTTTTTTTCCATTACGAATTCGTCTAAGTACCGCAAATAATATACGATTTTTCATGTCATAACAACTTTGTGACAACACTTCTATCCTGAATAATGATACTTTCTATGCACAATCCATGTTTAGTTATCTATAACTGAAACATTTCTGTACCTGCCAAACAAACATGGACTGTGTCGGTAGACCGAAGTGGTTGTTGTCAAGTTTTTACTAAATGTACTTATTCAGTTGAAATAAAAATCCCAATCCCATTCAACGCACACAGAATATCCCAGTAAAATTGTCGACGAGCGTGGCTATAAAATATTATGACCATACAAATTGTCCATTTCGTCTTCTAACGCTGGGCACGGCGAAATGGAACGATTGAATAAAATACGACTGTTGATTTATACTTTTAGTTTTTATTTCATAACACATAAATAGATTTTGAGTGCGAAAAAAAAAACTGATTTTATTTAGTTGACCGATTTGCTGGTATTTATTATATCGGACAGATCAAACAGAAAAACACAAAACTTATATAAATTACTACAACAAAAAAAAAACAAAACTCATAAATTATAAAGCCCACGAAAACTCTCTACCCATTATTATGTATATCAAACATAAAACTCTTTAATTTCAACAAAAATTGTGCTTGATATAAAAGAAGGGTACGGGTCAGTAGTCAAAAAATACTCCCAGAATATCCATGTGTTTTGTTACCAGAAACCTTAATACAATTGTCACAGAAACAATATTATTAAACTTTGTCACATTTTATCGACGTATTGTAACAAACAAAAAAGGTCGTGTGTTTTTTGTCTTCGATAAAGTTAACGATACGGTTATAAAACCAAGTCGGTTGAAATACCAGATTTCAGGGACTTTTTACTGACCAGAAAATAACGTAACCATTAACTTTGAATCACATTTCAATGTATTATTCGTTCAAAGTACTGGACAGCTGACCATTGTTTGTTCTTACATTCGAATATTAGAACTGAAATAAACTGATGAGTTTTATGTAGTAAATTTGATAACTTACGCTATCAACAGCAATACAAAATATCTTAAGAAAATATTTGGACTATCGTTAATTAGTACGTTAAGTATATATACGTTAGTACGGAATGAATGCCTGTGGCCACGTTTGCTCAAGTTTTAAGAAAATAATATTCAATCAGATCTACGACATCATTTCTTCTAGCATGCCCCGTAACTGGAAAAAATAAAGAAATATTTATGAAAATCATTTCGTTACGCACAAAAGCGGATTTTGCTTTACTAAAGCTCAAAAGAAAATCCGGCTCGAACATACTTATAAAGAGAAGGCAACGTAATTCATTGTTCGTATCACGTTGTAACGATAAATATTACTGAGAAACTTATATTTATTACGAGAATGTTTGGTTCGAAATAAGGTGTTACTGTCAACTTATAATTTTACTTTGGAATGTTACATATTTTATGAACATTTATTATTTTTTCCTGGGTAACGGATAGAACTTGACACATATTCCAATGTCTGATGTCAACAAGATTACAAGTCAAACGTGTAATGTTATAAAAGTGAGCTACCACCAATATTTGTGGGCCAGTGTCAGCTAATAAATAATATAATACGCAAAACTATTAGTACCAGTGAATTATGAGAGTCTGTGAGGACGTGATTACTATTCCCGTCATGTCTCTGACGAGAACGGGAGACGTAGAACAGGAACGGTTCTAGGTAAAAATAATATGACTGAAAATGTTGCTGAAAGTGCTATGGTTTTTGAGAGGTAATTTTCTACCAACGACGATTTTGTTATGAAAATTAGTGGCATATTTTAAAGGGAAAAGTTGAAGTATTTCTTTTGAACTTCTAATAAGTGACTATGCTCTGAGGCACCAATAAGTTTAATTAAATAAGATTTACCTACTTATTTTCATTTCAAACTGAAATTATGCTGAGTGTATAAGGCAATAAAATACTTGCCCTTTTCTGATGAACGTGGTGCACGTTCGTCAGATCGTTTCAGCATGCGGATAATTGAATTAATATCGTCGTCCGTTGTCGTGGGCTTACATTGAACGTTCTTTCGCCTTTCCTACTCAGTTTTACAGGAAATTATTACTTAATGCTATGTGCAGCCCTGTTCTTATATATGTACCTTCATATTGCTTATTATTTCCTCTAACATGAACGGAACATGTGATTTCATATTGGGCGCATTTTACTTTATTTTTATTAAGATCAAACCACAATACACTCAACAAAATGATGTTGCAAAATATGCATTCAAATAAATAGTTGTATCAATTCGTATTGAATAAAACAATTTCAACTTATTTTTTCAAAATTTTATTAACCAATATTAAGAATAATTTAACTTTTTTACAGGTCGTTATTGCACAAAATAGAATGTATTTATTTTATTCTCCTTACAGATTTTCTGTTCCATTAACTTGAACGTCACTGTAACAAACGTGCTCAAGTTTCAGCATCTAACTGCCGACGATTGCGTCTACCAGTACCTACATATCAGGGACTGTTTCTAAATGTTGATAAATACATGAAATCGCAGACACGACACGGTCATGATCTGTTCCATAAATTTCTCAAGATTTTAGATGTTTTTTGTTTTCTTAAAAGTATAGCAGTTCGTATAGTTTATTTCTCTTTCCTTGTATGGAGGTATTTATTTTGTTCCTATCTCTATGAGGGTAAAAAACTTCCTGTTTATTTTGTTTTACTACGACAATGCATGTTACGTAAACAACACTTAGGTACAAGATTTTGTTTTGCCAAAAAGGATGTTGATTCAGGAAATAACGAAACGAAAGAAAATAACGTTTCTAACGAAATTGTCAACCAGTCACTACGGAGGCAAAAACCATCGGTAACAGCCTCAATATTAGGGTGGAGTGAAAATTTTATTTTTTGATTTTCTGTATGGCATACCCGCAAAAAGTTGCGTGATAGGCACAATAAGCAAAAGCGAAAATATTTTTTGTTTTGGTTTATATTTAAAGGTGCCCCCCGAGAGGACTAAGTTTTGAAAAAAAAATCCGAAACTTGTCAGTTTTCGATACTGCAAAACCAAATGCTAAACTTAATAACAAAACGTAGAAATTGTTTTTCTTTTGTTTCTGAACGCACCCAATAATTAATAAATAAGTCAACCTTTATTGAATTACCCTTTCAGTCACAAGTAAGCATTCTTGGGGGAAACTACTTTTCATTGTATTAATCGTATCAAGAACAAATACAGAATGTTGTTGAGCCATCATCTAAACAGATGCGAATAAATCTCCCATCTTTAGCTCTTGCCTGCGATCGGCTATTATAGCTTCTGCTGTCCTGAAAGATGCATGGCATTATTACATCAAGTGACCAGTGTGATAGATCATTCGAAGGTTTGACGGGAAAGAGCAAAGAAAAGAGCTGTTTTGAAAAAATTGAGCTGCAATCAACCTATACCTGGTCTTTACTTTGACGGTAGAAAAGGCAAAACTTTGATAACAGTCAAAAAAGGAGATAAATCGTATAGAAAACGGCAAATAGAAGATCATTACGTTATTGTATCGGAACCAGGGAGCGTTTTTAGGGTTCCGTTGCCAAATGGCAAAAAACGGAACCCTTATAGATTCGTCATGTCTGTCTGTCTGTCAGTCTGTCTGTCTGTCTGTCTGTCTGTCCGTCCGTCCGTATGTCACAGCCATTTTATTCCGAAACTATAAGAGCTATGCTGTTGAAACTTTAAAAAATCTTAGTGCGGTTCACAGAATACATCTACTTAAGATGTATTCTGTGAACCGCATTAAGATTTTCACACTAAAATAGAAAAAAAACAATAAATTTTGGGGTTCCCCATACATAGAACTGAAACTCAAAAATGTTTTTTTTCATCAAACCCATACGTGTGGGGTATCTATGAACAGGTCTTCAAAAATGGTAATGAGGTTTCTAATATCATTTTTTTCTAAACTGAATAGTTTGCGCGAGAGACACTTCCAAAGTGGTAAAATGTGTGTCCCCCCCCCCCGTAACTTCTAAAATAAGAGAATGACAAAACTAAAAAAAATATATGATGTACATTACCATGTAAACTACCACCGAAAATTGGTTTGAACGAGATCGAGTGAGTAGTTTTTTTTTAAAACGTCATAAATCGTAAACCGCAATTTACCTTACATTCAATCAACTGAAATATAAAAATTAAAAAAAAATATATATTTTGAAACCGAAAATACCTACAGGTTTGTACGGAACCCTCGGTGCACGAGTCCGACTCGCACTTGTTTCTTTGGTCATATCACGGTGCAGACAGGATCGGCTAGGACAATCAAAGAAAGTATTATAAAATATTTAAATGATAACTCGGTTGACTTGAGTGCTTCGTCAGTAGTGGACTGTGATGAGACAGCTGTAAATACTGGATTTAAAGGCGGCGTCATTAGCCTGCTAGAGGTAGAGATTAAAAAACCGTTACAATGGTTCATCTGTGCACTACATTCGAATGAATTGCCACTACGACACCTTTTGATACATTTGGGCGGTCAAACTACGGGCCTTCGATGTTTTTCAGGGCCAATTGGATCTGAACTGCAACAATGTGAAAAAAAGCCAGTTGTGAAAGCCGTTATACTCACGCCACTTCCTGTTATTACGCTAAATAGTTTATTTGATTTAAGCTCCGATCAAACATATCTGTTTGAGATAATGACTGCTATTAGCACTGGTATTTTCCCTTCTGACCTGACAAATAGAGAACCTGGTCTACTCAACCATTCCAGGTGGCTAACGACTGCGAACAGGATCTTACGATTATATGTCACAAAGACTGATCCGGAAGAGAATCTAGTTATATTAGCCAATTTCGTGATGAAAGTTTATGCGCGAATGTGGTTTCAAATCAAATGCAATCCTTCGTGTTTAAATGGAGCACAGCACTTGTGGTTGACGATGAATTATAGTCGCTATTTAAACGACAATTTGAAAAAAATGAGTGATCCAGTCATACAAAGAAATAGATATTTTGGCCAGCCAGAAAATCTTCTTTTATCTATGCTTGCAGATGACAACCAAGTGGTACGGAAACTGGCATGCCAACGTATTCTGAAAGCAAGGTCAGAGAAAGTCATGGGAATCCGAAAAGTTACAGTTCCATCATTTAATTTCGATGCTCCCCGTTATACTGACATTATTACTTGGCACGATAGTCAGATTACTGTTACTGAGTGGCCTTTACAAAGCGTTTATCTGCTGAAGCCTTGAAAGAAATTGTAGAAAATGGCCTTGCAACGAAAGAGAATAAAGCACTCTTTCCCTGTCATACTTAAGCCGTGGAGCGTTGCATCACACTCGTAACTGAAGCTTCAGGTGCAGTATGTGGAGAAGAAAAACGTAATGGTTATATCAGGGTTAGACTGTCATCATGTCAGATGATGCCTTTTTATAACACTTAACGTGATTTTTCTACTTGATGGGCAATTTTGTTTTTTTTTTTTCATAAATATTTAATTAATATTAATCGCATTTTTATCATAAAATTCTTGTATTATTTTGGTTTTATGAGGTTTTGGAGCACCATAAACTCCAAAATATTATATTTATTTTTATTATTACATAAAAATGTAGGTTTCAAGCAACTCAACAAATACTATTCCAATAGATTATTTAGGTTTATATACATCTGAATGAGGCTGTCAAAAATGAAAGAAATTTTACTTTTTTCAAAATTCTTTCGTGCTGGGGCACCTCGAATCATTATAATACATAAATGATATTTAACATACTTAATTAACTCATCCATAGGCAGCTTTTCACCGCTATGCTATTACAAAGAAAAACAAAAAAAAAATCTCCATACATTTTCACTCCACCCTACTCAATATTCATCCTACAACGGAATCGATTAAAATTCCTTTACCGTAACATAGGATTCCAGTTTCCAGTAGTCTTGTTCTCCAGAATTCTTCGACTGTAATACTAGTTGCCAACATTTGTTGTTCACCATAGCACCACAGTTAACGCAACGCTGCAATATATCACGGGTTTCAGAAACTGCACACTTTTTTCTTCCGAATATACGATTTGTGTTCAAATTATACCGAATTGCCTATTCAGACGGAAAACATTGAAATAAAGCTGTAGATAAGTAGTTTTTTACCTTTGTGTTTATTTAAAAATGTAAACTGTTTATACCATTACTCCATAATTGCGTGATTCCACAAAAAAATGCATTATGTGTTTTTGATATTATTCGGTAACTTCTAGTATGTGGTAAATGGAACAACTTCCAATGCATGCCTCGACAAAAATATTGGAAAAGAAATAATGAATTTATAAAGGTACAGATAAACTCTCACTTGTGTTACATTTTTGGGAAATCTAATATCGTACAGTATACCTCCAATCTTTGTAATGTTGCTTAATTAATTTGATACAAAATATTCCTTTTTACGATGGAACTTACTTAAAAGTTTATACAAAAAAATAATGGATCTTCCTTAATTAGCGGTGACGAGGATCAGTGATTTGGATTAAGAAACAATTTTCTTTTAAAGACAAATAAGGCGGAAATGTATTGTGGAGTCGACGGTTAAAGTAACGCCAAAGATATCTAAGAAATGATTTCTTTTTAGTGTCTGTCCGTTTTTCTGTTACGTTTATCAAAAAAAAAAAA
This sequence comes from Aporophyla lueneburgensis, assembly GCA_932294355.1. Lineage (NCBI taxonomy): Eukaryota > Metazoa > Arthropoda > Insecta > Lepidoptera > Noctuidae > Aporophyla > Aporophyla lueneburgensis. The sequence goes on from OW028749.1 coordinate 20,954,785, forward strand.
AAAAATAAGATCGTTTTTATTGCAATCATTCAGTAGCAAAATGTAAATAGACAGTACTTTTTTATATGAATAAAAACATAAAGAGTAGTGGGAGAAGTCGGATTGATATCATTAAGTTTTGTGAAGGTCAATTCGCTATTGTTTAAGCTTTTTTCAGGCTTGTGACGTGGCCTCTGCTAAGCGTCATTCTTCTTGGCATTGCTGCAGACACGCACATGCATCATTGCGTCAGGGAGCACCAGCCACCGCAAACCTACTGCGGACCCTTCAAGTTGGGCGAGAAGAGAGAGCGCTCATCGTCACCGACGAGAATATCGATTAGATAAAGTGGATTAAGGTAAGATTAATTTTATGGACAAATTTTGTTCAATATTGATATTTTCAGTCACAATTTTCAGGAATCTACTTATTGAAAGAATAGAGCTTCGTGTTAAAAGCATTCAAAACATTATTGCATGGACACCCACTCAAATATAATCGATTTAGAACCGATAATCATTCCTTTCCAGGCGATGTTGTGATTTGGAAAGTTAAACATTTGTTTCTGGCAGTAAATATTCGATCAGTGATCGGTGAATATGTAGAAATGCCAAAGGACTAGCTTACATAAAATACAAATAGATTTACAGCAGCTTTAATCCCTAAAAAAGTTGTTTTAAAATTTTATTCGATAATATTAAACGATAGTCTAAACCGCAGACAGTTTTGCAGTCAACATAACTCAGTATAATAGAATGGAAATACACATTCATATTCTTCAAATGTTTATGTGAAGAGAAAGTACAAATACCTGATACAAATAGCCGTATATTTTTTTAATATGACGGAGAAAATTGAGCGGCTTATTGTGGCAAGGAGGTAAATAACGTGCCACATTTTTGTAAATTATTCAATGTTGTCATCAACTGTCCTGCGTAATCTATACTAATATTATAAAGCTGAAGAGTTTGTTTGTTTGGTTGAACGCGGTAATCTCAGGAACTACTAGTCCGAATTGAAAAAATATTTTTGTGTTAGATAGCCTATTTATTGAGAAAACCTATAAACTATATAACATTACGGCCAATTGAGATTTCAGAAAGTCTGAACCAGGTATCGCATAGTTCACGATAAGTCGGAACTGCCTGCGGTGTTTCCTCAATGCGTTTACTGTGGTATAGAGTCGAGTGTAAACTAACTGCTGGTGACAACCAGGAAAATAATTATGAGCTCTTCTCGTTGGCCAAAAACTGCAGTGTGCTGTGAGGTGAAGGTTGCTGATGAGGCTGAGGGTGATGATCAGGAATGCACATGCGCGTGGTGGTGGTCAAAATACCCCGTGCCCGTGCCCGTGCAGCCTCAGAAGCATTGGCTGCTGGCCGGCCGTGTGGCTTGCCGCTCTAAAGCTCAATTAAAATATTGCGGTAAGAATCTATTGTATGTATTACAAATTGATCAGCAGCTTAAAGACTTGTAATTGTAATATTACCATGGCTTAGAACATCATGTACTCGGGGTTAGTGACTAAGTAATATCTTCCACTCGGGTCAATTGATCAAGTTAAGGTACCCTGCCGCGGTCGGTCCGTGGATGGATGACCGTCTTTACATACCGAGATCCTATCGTGTTTCGGAAAGCATCTTAAGCTATTCGCGGCTGTCATTCGTGGATCTTTGACAAACTTTAAGTCACGTCAGAAGCCCGAAAGTCTGACAACCCGTCTTACCAAGCGGTATCGTGTACCCAGTAATTTGATTGTGGAGGTCAAAGAGACCGTCAGTCCATGTAAAATACTGGTATTCAACTGCATATGGTTTGACTGCAAGCCGATCCAAAAATAATTGGCAAAAGACTGGGCAGATGATAACGATGATGCCATGTACAAAACACGTCCCACTTTGCATGACAAATCTCAAGTGTCTGACACATCAATAACTCCGTCCGCGTACCAATCAAAATATTTCAAAATATAATTATTTTAGATCTCACCAACCTGGACCAAGATTAATTAAATTAAACTCGGAGGCCATTAAGCTCCTCTTTAAATTTTATAAAGAGGTGTAATTATCAAGGCAGCTTATGAAAACAATAAAACATTCCCGTAGGAATGAACATAAATTATAATTTGCCTTGAAGAGTGTGATAATGGTTCATTGTAGATACGATTACTTCTCAATTTTCCATTAAGTATTGTTAAAAACTCTTGCAAACGTCATGTTTTACTGGAATCTAATAAATCTGCAACTTTACTTGATAACCCTAACAGTTGTGTGATGCTTCAATACAACAAACAACAATCAAAATAATAATATAATGTATCATCCGGGCCCCAGTGTGGCAGTCCTTCGTTAAGAACATATTTTTGATCAGTTTAAGTTATTCTTCTTTCAGTTATCATTCCAGTAAAGTATAATTTAATAGAGAAAACACAGTCTGAACGTTGTGATAACGGTTAAATTTTATCAGCTAATTATATCGGTACACACGGGAAATCGGACTACAAAAGCTTTTGAGTTGCAGTTCATATTATCAGAGGAAGTAGGTATTTGTTTGCAAACACATCTTATTAATATTATTTTCTAGAATTAAAAAAGGTTTTGAACACATATATATTTACAAAAAGATCTTTCCAATATCCTAAGAACCACTATGTCATGAAAAAAAAATCATCCAAAGGTTTTTTATTGGGTGGTAAATCATTAAATGACGTCTCTCGCTCTAGAGTGGAGCGGAAGGGCGTGTCAGACTTTTACTGACTACAACCCACCCATGTTCCTTCAGTTGCCCATATGCCAGGGCCACGGTAAGTCTTTCGAATGAATCTCGCTACCCTGGCAGGACTGTGTGAAGGGTTGGTGTCGCATAAATTCAGTTTGTTTGTTCCATAATATATAGCTTAATTTGCGAAGAGAGAGAAATTAAAATTTGATCAAGGAAGTTATTAAATTGTAATAGTGTTGTGTTTAATTCATATCCAGTGGGATCAAATCACAATTAAAGTTTATATATGGAGAAGGAGTGCAGATAAATAATGCAGGATATAAAGATATTTATTTAACATGTGGGAGTGGCGCGAGGAGGCGAAACGCTGGGGCGAAACTCCGCTGCCACGACAAATCGCGACACGGCGGACAGAGCTCCGGTATGATCTCATGGCGCCATGGCGGGTACAATTGTCGCAACCCAGCGCAGGGCACGCCACAATTGCGGCGGTAAGTCCCCTCTTTGAGAAGTGGATAGAGAGGCGTTACGGCGTCCTCACCTTCCACCTGACGCAGGGTCTCACCGGGCATGGGTGCTTCGGTGGGTTCCTGTTCAGGATAAAGCGGGAGGATACGTCCGGGTGTTTCCATTGCGAGGATCGTCTGGAGGACACGGTGGAGCATATGGAGGAGGTGTGCCCTGCCTGGGCGGAGCACCGCCGTGTCCTCGTAGAGGCGATCGGCGGCGGCGACCTCTCGCGTCCGGCCCTGGTGCGAGCCATGGTACGGAGCGAGAGGGAATGGGAAGCCGTCACCTCCTTCTGCGAAGCAGTAATGCTCGCGAAGGAGGAGGTGGGGCGCGTGAGGGAGTGGCAGTCTCTGCGCCCTCACGTCCCTATCCACCGCAGGAGGAGACGCCCCGGGCGTCGGGAGTCCATAGAGGACTCCCGGCCACCATAGGCGCGAGCTTGCGGGTGGCGAGCAATGGGTAGCTCGCCGCCCGGTAAGGACCAAGCTCGGGTCGACGGCGCGCAGTGTTCCACGCGCACCTCAAAGAGATGTCAGCAGCAGTGTAGGGGTCTACTAGGACCGATGCCTGCCGGGGTCGCGTGATTGTTCGAAAGAGATACCGTGACCCTGGCACATGAGCATGATGATTGCCCATCCTGAAAAAAAAAAGAAAAGATATTTACTTACTAGAAATTCAAACTGCTAGCGATGTTTGTTTTAACGAATTTATAGCTTGTACAGTTAGTTAGTGGTCATGCTCTAGTTGGCAGGCACCAAGCTATGCTACCAAATATTTCAGTATATTTAGTAACCACAATAATTTGTACGTTATAAAACTTGCCAAATCGACAGTATTCATATTAACTGAGATTGATTTTTGGTTTAGTTATCATGCTTTTCTACGTTTATGCTGTACATTTTGATGCAGTAGGACTAATTTCCACCTGCGATACAAGACAATAAGGGCGCCTAACTGTGTAAATATTAACAAAGGTTAAAGTATCTAATGAACCACTTAGTATATGCAACAGTTGTGGTAAGCAAGTGCAGTGATAGTTGCAGTACGATAGCAGACAACTAAAGCGACGTAAATGGAGCAAAGTTATCGCTAGTAACTTTTTACTGTTACACAAACTTTTTAGCTCGGTAATGTAAAAAGTAATTCTAATCAAAATAAGTTTTTTTATACAAATGTATTGCTTGTATGAAAAACAAATAAATTAAATAACAAGAGCCATGTAAACTACTGCCAGGGTCGCAAGATTGTTCGAAAGGGATACCGTGACCCTGGCACATGAGCAACTGAAGGAAGACGGGTGGGTTTTAGTCAGTAAAAGTTTGACATGCCCTCCCGCTCCGCCTAGAGCGGGAGAAGTCATTTGATGATTTCCCATCCAAAAAAAAGCCATGTAAACTATATATACAGCTGAAAGTAATTCCGATTATATCTTCAAACGTGTTCTTATGTATTTTAAACTAGCAACCCAAATGCAACTATAATTTGTTATAGCAAACGATGACCTCAATGTTTACGACACAACATTACGAGAGTTGGACGAAGTCTTTTTTAATCTGTTCCCTAGTTTAGCGAGACATTCTATGCCACAGCAAAACATAACGCCTGTATTCCCGAAGGGCTGGGCACAGTTGCACCTGTGGAACACCTACATGTCACCAGCTATAGCCATAATGTGAATGTAGGACTGTAGGTAAATTGAGAGTATCCTACATGTTAAGAAGGCGAGCCATATACCGGGCGCAAATTTAAATTTCGGGCTGCTACTGAGAAATTCTGGATAGAGGAACCCAGTAACACTATCTGACCCGGGAATCGCACCCAGGAGCTCATGCTCGCTTGCGACCACTAGACCAACAAAGTGAAACGAGTTTCAACAAGTAACTACTTATTAGATTTGCTCATTTTATGTTTCAGTGTGGGATGATTCCGGCCTATTTCTACACACAACAGTAACTTTTAATATGGAGATAGTGCCATATATTTACGGACATGATAAACTTAAGCAGAACTAAGTTTAATAACGCAAACAAAATCTGTTAACTCAACACGATGTTATACTCTGGAGTTAATTACTAGCAACACTTGACTACGGTGACGTCACAAGCGAGCGAGACGCGTTACCGAGAAAGAATCCAATTAACTGTTAATAATGTGTTGTAGCCCCGACCAAGGGTGATATCACATACATGTGCGTAATTATATTTGGAATAAGACAGCGTAACTCATATCAAGTAGGTACTTACACTGTCGTTTATTTACGAGTATGACAATACAGTCTAGGTTGTATTATCTATGGCTACGTAACCCACAAAACTGTTCCATGATGGGATAATAATAAAGCCATAACAGAGCAAAGTATTACAGTAGTAAATTGTATCTATTGAACCAGTGACAATCCCATTTTCAACCGACGAAAAAAAAACGGAGGAGCTTCTCAAGTATATGTATATGTTACCGGAAATGTATGAAATCTAGGAATTGTATACATTTCCTAGGAAATTTATACAATTTCGAAGCTATTTAGGAAATATATAAACTATTGTTTTAAAAATTATTTAATACATACATATCCTGGGAAATGTATACATTTCCTAGGAATCGTATATAATTCAAATATCGTATTAGGAAATGTATAAAAAGCGCCATAATAAATTGTTTTCGAATCTTTTTCCAAGCTAAGCGACGGAACCCCGCTACACGGGGCTCCTACTTCTGCGTGGTTTATAAAAAAATAACCACGAAAGGGATGACGGGGTCTATTCGCTCGCTTCGCTCGCTCAAACGACCCCGCCATCCCCTTCTAACCTAACCTATCCGAGTCGGGGTGCCTTAAAGTCCCGATTGCATCCAGTTTCTCCTAATATAACTACCGTTACACACCCAATGTCGATGGCAAATGATGTTATGGCATATGATATTAAGGCAAATAAAGTTCGGGCAAACGGCGGTATACCGTTTTACATTTCCGATTGCTATTTAGGAAATGTATAGATTTACTAGGAAATGTGTCTAATATAATTTATTTCACACATTTCCGGGCGATTTTAGGAATTACATACATTTCCTAGGAATTGTATACAATGACGGATTACATACATTTCCGTTAACATATACATCTTTATATATATAATTCTACTGTACGTGTGTATGTCACTGTCTTAAACGGCTGGACCGATTTGAATGAATTTTTTTGCGTTTGGGTGGCACCCTGGATGGTTTAGATCCACTATTGGATCCAGTAGGTGGCGCTGCTATCGAGTTCTAGGAAACAGGACAACGTCTGTACGGTCAGCTAGTATATATATATTTTTTTACGTATGACCACGCATAATTTTTTATAGAGTAGTTCGATTTTGATTATTCTTTTTTCAGTGGAAAGGGTATACCCCGAAGGTAGCCCATATAAATTTGAAAAAAAAATCGAACCCTAAGTGTAGGAAAAACGGGGATGACTGATTATTGTTCACTCACTAATTGTAATGTATGAACACGCATAACTTTGTACAGAGTAGTCCGATTTTGATCATTCTTTTTTAATTGGATAGGGTATGCTTTGCCAAGTTTTATTAGTAGATAATAGTCACACAAAAATATAAAATAAAAGCTTTTTAACAAAATAAATTAAACCGCCGAAAAAACTGCAAAGCAAACAAATAATAAACCTTTCAGTCATTTTGAGTCGGCGCTTTGAGTGATCTTTGTTCATTATTTGTTTACTTTTCAGTTTTTTCAGCGGTTTAATTTTTTTTAGTCCACGCAATCACTGTCCATTTCAAGATTGCCTGGAAAAGATCGCAGAAAGCGATAAGGCCGGCCATTGTTTATTTTAATTGTTAATTTTTTTTTGTTGATTTGTATTTTCTGGTGTACACTAAAGCATATATGAGTAAATACCACATTACTGCCCATTTATATAGTCTGAACCACACTCACACAAGCTACAAAACGATCAGCTCAAAATATATGTGCTTTTATAACCAGTCTAGCAAAAACTTTTTAACAAAAAATTAAACCGCCGAAAAACTGAAAAGCATAAAATAATAAACCTTAAAATTATGAGTCAGCGCTTTGAGTGATCCTTGTCCATTGATTTTTCAGCGCCGACTCAAAATTTTAAGGTTTATTATTTTATGCTTTTCAGTTTTTCGGCGGTTTAATTTTTTGTTAAAAAGTTTTTATTTTATATTTTTTTGTGGCTTGAATGTAGTAATAATACTTGGCAAGGTATACCCTATCCAACACAAAAAGAATTATCAAAATCGGACTACTCTGTATAAAGTTATGCGTGTTTATACATTACAATCAGTGAGTGAACAATCAATCATCCCCTGTTTTCCGACCCTTAGGGTTCGATTTTGTTTTCCAAATTTATATGGGACCACCTTGGGAGTATACCCTTTCCAATAGAAGAAGAATTGTCACAATCGAACCACTATGTAAAAAGATATGCGTGATCATACATAAAAAAAAAAAAAATATACGCGTCGAATTGATAACCTCCTCCGTTTTTTTTCGTCGGTTGAAAAAGCAGTTACGTGCTGAAAACGCCCAAAGTATTCATTCATCATAGAAATGAGGCCATTATAACAAAGTTATAGTTTTATTCAATACATTTATTTTTTCTAATGAATCTGCTTAAAATGGTCACTTGAAAAGAAAGAAATACCAGTCCTAGCTAAATGAATAAATATGAGATATGATTACTAAAATTAAAACTTTTCATTGTGACAATTTAAACAGTAAAACAATTTTTTATTCATCAATATCTACTTTAAGTGATACTCGAATAACCATAAACCGGCCTAGTGCGAGTCGGACTCGCGCACCGAGGGTTCCATACAAACCTGTAGGTATCCTCGGTTTATGCATAAGGTTTATGTTTATGAAATTAAATGTTTTTTTTTTAATTTTTATATTTGAGTTGATTGGATGAAAGGTAAATTGCGGTTTACGATGTATGACGTATTAAAAAAAAAAACTACTTACTGGATCTCGTTCAAACCAATTTTCGGTGAATGTTTATATGGTTTAGAAGTTACGGGGGCGGGGCACACATTTTACCACTTTGGAAGTGTCTCTCGCCCAAACTATTCAGTTTAGAAAAAAATGATATTAGAAACCTCAATACCATTTTTAAAGACCTATTCATAGATACCCCACACGTATGGTTTTGATGAAAAAAAAAAAATTTGAGTGTCAGTTCTAAGTATGGGGAACCCCAAAATTTATTGTTATTTTTCTTTTTAATTGTAAAAATCTTAATGCGGTTCACAAAATACATCTACTTATCAAGTTTCAACAGCATAGCTCTTATAGTTTCGGAGAAAAGTGGCTGTGACATACGGACGGACAGACAGACAGACAGACAGACATGACGAATCTATAAGGGTTCCGTTTTTTGCCATTTGGCAACGGAACCCTAAAAAGGGCAGATAAGGGTGACTCTGGCTAGTTATAATTGAATTCTTTTATGGACTTTGATTCCAACTATTGCTTGGCACACATTTAACGATCGTTTCTTTTACTATATTTACAAATCAGGTCATCGAAATTCAAATTGGGAACGAAACATCAATACGGTGCCTATAAACATATATGTATGCAATATATTTGTGACTTATAGCAAAATATTTCGTGATAAAAGTGTTTCGCTTCTGTGTTAAGATTGGGACATACGGGTTCGGGTGATATGTATCAAATAGTTACCAAAAGCTCCTTGTGGCAGTTAGAAACTGGTTGGTTTGCTGTTATCAGTTGTTTTCTGATTAAAGCAGACGAAGAAAATTACGTGACTTGTCATCTAGACGTCCCGTATAATATACATCCATGGTGTATAAATTATTACAAATTGGAAATAAAATTAGACTATACGATTTTTAATTGTATCCGAAAATGTATGCATGGGGCAATACAATTTTCTGATAAAATGAAAAAATCGCACAATCTAATTTTTATTTCCTTTTCATTTAAATCAGCGTATACACTGTGTCCACATTTTAATTATTCAAATGTAGAAATTAAACATAGCTCTAATTTAGCATTTCATCACTGACAGCGTTCGAGGAACAAAGTTATGCCACATAATCCTTTTTTCATCAAATGACGACCGTGCAATGTCCAATCTCTTAAATTATTGCAGGCCTTGTTATTCTGTCTGTTGGGAAAGTCATAAAAAAATAATTTGTTTAAAAAGTAGATATCACAAACTTGTATTATGTACGTAACTGTAAATTTTAATTTCGCAAACCAAATATAAAATGAAAATGTACTTTAAATATGTTATTTCTAACAATGTTACAAACTGATAACATTGTTATAGAAGTATAGCACCTCACTTCACAATATTAGGAGGAAAGACAAAGGAAGAACGTTTTTGGCAAAGCTCAGCTTCACAAATATTTTAAAGGACACTAAAATCTTTACATTTTGGTTTTACAAGTTAAACGAACTCCGGATACTGAATTCAGAATGCTTTCTTTACTGGAAAACATAAAAACGTTCATATTTTCCATGATTATTATTGTAGTGGTCGGTTTATTACTTGTATTCCACTTTACTTATATGTATATTGCTGATTGATATTTATATTAGGTTTAGGTTGCTACTCGTTACAACTCGATAGAAAGGCCAATAACACCCATATTTTTTACACAGAATATTAACATCTTCATCATTATTAAATTTCGACTTGTTAATGAAAAATCTAATCATTAAATTAAAGTTTTATTTTTATGAAAGCCACTCAAGACAATTGCTTTTGATAACGACACCTACATAACACTGCCATCGTTCGTATTTTAGCTCAACTTTGAACACTTGCCAAAGGCGGAAGCCGGTCTCTGAGAGTATCGTTACAGTTTTTACTGCGACTCCTATTAAATTAATCCCTTGAAACATTCTTGGAACGACTTGATGGTGGTAAGTATCGTCGAGCACTTCAGACGTTTGGCTCCCAGACTGGAGCGGGCTGGGGCTGCCTTAAAGCGGCTCCTGCCCAATCTGGGGGGTCCAAACGCCTCCTGCCGGAGGTTCTACACGGGGGTCGTGCGGTCCATGGCCCTCTACGGGACACCGGTGTGGGCGCCCTCATTGAGGCTGCGCCCAGCGCGCCGGTTGAGTGCGGCCCAGAGGGTCATGGCCATCCAGTTAATCCGGGGATACCGCACGGTCTCCTGCGAGGCAGCGAGCCTCCTTGCCGGAGTGCCGCCATGGGATCAGGAGGCAAAGGTCCTCGCCCCCATGTGGGAGTGGCGCGAGGAGGCGAAACGCCGGGGTGAAACTCCGCTGCCGCGACAAATCACGGCACGGCGGACAGAGCTCCGGTGTGATCTCATGGCGACATGGCGGGTACGATTGTCGCAACCCAGTGCTGGGCACGCCACAATTGCGGCGGTAAGTCCCCTCTTTGAGGAGTGGATAGAGAGGCGTCACGGCGTCCTCACCTTCCACCTGACGCAGGTTCTCACCGGGCATGGGTGCTTCGGTGGGTTCCTGTTCAGGATAAAGCGGGAGGATACGTCCGGGTGTTTCCATTGCGAGGATCGTCTGGAGGACACGGTGGAGCATACGGTGGAGGTGTGCCCTGCCTGGGCGGAGCACCGCCGTGTCCTCGTGGAGGCGATTGGCGGCGGCGACCTCTCGCGTCCGGCCCTGGTGCGAGCCATGGTACGGAGCGAGAGGGAATGGGAAGCCGTCACCTCCTTCTGCGAAGCAGTAATGCTCGCGAAGGAGGAGGCGGGGCGCGTGAGGGAGTGGCAGTCTCTGCGCCCTCACGTCCCTAGCCGCCGCAGGAGGAGACGCCCCGGGCGTCGGGAGTCAATAGCGGACTCCCGGCCACCGTAGGCGCGAGCTTGCGGGTGGCGAGCAATGGGTAGCTTGCCGCCCGGTAAGGACCAAGCTCGGGTCGACGGCGCGCAGTGTTCCACGCGCGCCTCAAAGTGATGTCAGCAGCAGTGTAGGGGTCTACTAGGACCGATGCCTGCCGGGGTCGCGTGATTGTTCGAAAGAGATACCGTGACCTTGGCACATGGGCAACTGATGGAACACGGGTGGGTTTTAGTCAGTAAAAGTCTGACACGCCCTCCCGCTCCGCCCAGAGCGGGAGAAGTCATTTGATGATTTCCCATCCTGAAAAAAAAAAATGGTGGTAAGTATCTTATGAGCAGAGATTGGAATTGGGTGTGTGAAAATACCTAAAGTTTGTAGCGAGACATAACATAGAGCTGTTACAACCACTTAAGTTAACCGGTTTTGAATTTTACCGGTTTAGTTTCTATAGTTTTAAATTAATTTTTGTTTTGTTCAAATTCGGTTTTTTAGTTCTACTTGTTCTGTAAGTCTGAAACACCGAATTTTACACATCTGCAAGCTGTAATACAGTTTTAGATATTTTTGTTATTGTCGAAACTAAACCGGTAAAAACCAAAACCGGTTTAACTTAAGTGGTTGTAACAGGTCCATATTATGTCCCGCTGCAAACTTTAGGTATTTTCACACACCCAATTCTGATCTGTTACTTGAGTTTTAGTGCAAAGCAGTTTGGATGCTGGAATATGTATTTATATCATTGTAAAGGCAATCGTGATTTTTTTTGCATTATTAGATACCAACTTAATGGACTTTCATTTGCCTGACTGGCATAGATATTTAATTGTGGTCTAATTTCTGTTGCTACTAAAATAAAGTATTTTATCTGTAGAAAACAGACCTACCTGAAACAAAAGAAAAGAAATGTCTACATCACTATCATAACACCATAATAAAATAATAAATCTCAATTTCACTACTTCGTAACAAACTCAAACCCACTAAAATTATTATCTGCATTAAGAAAAAAAAAAAATGTTTTGCTATCACTAAAGTACCATGTTCCTCCGTAAGTAAATATTTATATACATTTTATGTTTGAGTAAGTAGGAGGTCTTATTAGACCCACTCTCGGACCAAAAACGATAGAAAAGGAATTTACAGGTCCAATAACAAAATGTTCAAGGAGCACTTCACGTTTATTTTAAGTACCTTCCTACTTGGAAAAAATATCTTAACTGTATTCCGTATTTAAACCTTTCTACGAAGCTCATGAAAACTCTATCGTAAAGGGAACACGAAATATTTGAAAGATCATAAATATACACGAGTTACACTCACGTACATCACTTACTCGTAAATTGGTTTTTGTCGAAATGTGGTTTATTTTAAGATGGATTTCTAGGTACCCATTGTAACGGAAATATTTACTAATGTTTAAATTGAGGAAGGTTAATCTCTACAAACTTCTTTAGGTAGGTGATAAGGGCTACTCATAGCGCTATTATTAATCTGATGACTTTTTTACAGGCAAAACAGGTAGGTAGATATTTGGGCATTCAAGTTTTTACAGTGTATTTCGTAGCAAGCGTAGCGATGTTGTCACGTGTGCGATGTCGTAGCAGTCGCGTAGATTTTCACAACACTGACGCAGTTTTCGTACGCACCGTAAAACTGTATTCTATTTGCCATAGAGAGCATAGTAATATTACATTCAAGCAGTGGGGCGACATGATGTAGTTTTATCCAAGCACAATGGATAACTTCAAAAGCAATAAAGCTATTAGTTAAGTTGTTAGGCGAAGACCTTAGAACACGATTATTATAGAATGTTTTTATTACGTGATTTGTTGGATTAGGGGTCTCTTTCTATTAGTTTACTTCCACATTACATAACCAGTAGCCATTTTGTTATACAAAGCTTGCTATTTGAGTACTATCAAATTAAATTCACTTAGAATTTATATTGCCTTTTTATTGACTCAAGCTTATTAAGTTACGAGTTATTCGAAGTTTTCATGAAACTATTGCTAATACAAAAAACTTTCTAAATAACCAAGATCCAGGTTTAATAACCTAATGGCTTTTATCTTCCCCACAGTATCGATATGAAGTAGGTATTGGTATTAGTTAAAGCTTTTCTCGTTAGTTCTTAAAGATTTAACACGACTCTAAAACTAAACTGAACTTTTAACCATTATATGTAATACTATGAACAGGATTAAAAACCTAGTTAAAGACACGTGGTTGAGCACAGTCATGTTGCTGCTCTGAAGCACGTCTTTTCACAAATGATTTCATGGTAATTTAAAACTTACGTAAGACAGGAGTTGAGTTTGTTTTTTTATTTCAGCAATTTCCAAACTTTCAGGCGATCAGACGGCCTGACTAAATTTTGGTTTAAATATTAATATGCCTTAAAATAGTTTACCCACTAACACTCAGCTCTTATTTTAGCACATAACACGTGCAAAAACAAACAAAAAAAAAAAACGTAACAGGTTGCATCCCTGCGCAAACTTTGCTTAGCCAGTTAACAGTGTCCGGCGGCATGGTCATTTGAATGTGCAACGTAAATCTTCATATCGTAACAAACCGCTTACATTATTTTATCTATACGTGAAGCGAAAACTTTGGATCCCTTTTTACGAAAATTGGGCGGACGGAGGAGTATAAAATTCCGCACACTTATATTTTATACAAAGAAGTGTGTATATTTTATATTGTATATTTTATACAAAAAAGTGACGAATGCTAATATTTTTGTCAAATGATGCGTAAAAATACATTATTTTCAATAAATAACACGTTACACGCACTATTATTCATTACCGTGTATTTAATACACACATCCATATAAATATTCTTTTGTTAATGGTCCAAATCTGTGGTCCAATCGAGAACATCTGTCTTTAATATTTTGTGTCTATAGTCTTACTGAATGTCAAGTATAACCATAGGTAATAAAGTAATTTTATAGATATATAACCTATTTCATTTTTAAAATCCATGATCATATCGAGAATATATTTTTTTCATTTAATAATGTATTTCTATTCAAATGAAGTACGGTCGAATTTCGACCAATGGGCGATCACTAGTTACATTAATTACGTGTGTATAAATTATGCTTCAGATCTAATTCATTAAAAGTTTATTTAAAGAACAAATTAAAATAACAAAACAAAAATAGTCAAAGGGTATCAAATAAATTAGCTCACGAATACAAAACATTATCCTTTTAACTTACATTTCAGAATGAAAAATATCTTGTTTCTGCTTTTACCTAATCCCAATTGAGATCGAGTTGTTTATTTCAACTTGAAAGAGCAAACAAACAAATATTGTACGCTGCCAGGCTAGACTAGACCCCTACCATAGGATTTAATTATTATGTGGAAGCGTGCTAATCGTGGGGCTCTAGAGACAAGAGTGGCTAGCGTACTGTCCGCCGTACGCGGAGCAGACAATACAAGTGAACAATTACAAATACAACAAAAGCACTTACCTGTTGGTTGAAGGACACTGCTCTGGTGCCAACCTGGAGATATGTATGTAAGTGAGTGTATGTGTATCGTGTCGTGACGTTATGAGTATTCTTCAGGTTAGATTCCGCTTCAACCCGGCTGGAGACAATCACAGCATGCGGTCTTCAAATCACTCATTCACAACAGCGTCACACTTTGCTTAACCTTCAAACTATTTATCCAAAATATGTCCAAAACCCGTGTTATTACACCAAGATAGGGGTTATTAACTCAAACAACTGGGTCATGGTCCAATGTCCACCAAAAACGACCGGTTAAGAGATTGATTTCAACAAAAGCGTCGCGGAACTCAACACGGCGACGAGGCTATTTTAGCGGCAAATCGACAGAGCTGTCAAGTGTCAACGTCAAAACTTGACAAGTCAGATGTCACTTCGTTACACGCGCATTCCGTTAGGCGCACAGATAATAAACGGTACCGAACATCTACCCCCCCCGGACGGGCCTTCCCGTCCGCTAATCACTTGGCAATCCCGACAAGGTTGCGTTTTATCAGTCCACCTGACGCGCTGCTGGAGGATGTGCAAATACTCCAAGCTCCAACGCTTCCAAAAACTCTGAGCGAGCTGCTGCACCAACTGAAACCGCGATAGCCAATTTTGGCTCACATCGACGAAAGGGTGCTCCGGCAGGGCGGCAAGTGGCTGTCAAATCAAAAAATGGCCCGGGGTCAGGGCCTCCAAGACGTTCGGGTCCGAAGACAGCGGGCACAATGGACGCGAGTTCAATACAGCTTCAAAACGGAAAAATACCGTAGCTAACTCCTTAAAGGTGAGAACGGTGTCCACCAACAATCTGCGCCAGAGTCCCTGTGCCGCTTTCACCGCAGCCTCAAAAATACCCCCCCAATGGGGGCAGGCTGGCGGGTCAAACAACAACAAACAACAAAAATAACCAAATGGCCCTCCTTAGGCAACAAAAGGGGGTGACGGACCCCATAAGGAAGGCTAGGGTGCCTCAACCGTCCCCCAACACGCAAGAGACCCGTATCTTCCAAAAAGGGGTTCAATTTACTAATGGCTCCCGACAATATCCAAAACTCTCGCTGCAGAATGGCCAACAGCGCATTGCAACCGGCATGCGAGTTCTTAATGTGACGATCAGTCACCAACAATTCAACAACAGAAAAACAATCCAACAATTTGTCGAGGGAGCCAAATCGACTCAACAAAACTCAGGGTCCTTTGTTCCAACAGCGAGAGCCTTGAGCCCGGGCAAAGGACCCGACATCAAGACTGGCGATCGAGGCCAATCATCCTCGGGATGAGTCAGCCAGTCTGGTCCCCACCATAGGGGGTAAGCAAACAGGCGGGGTGCCATGCACCTACGTGAGGCCACGGCGCCTGGGTTCAAATCTCCAGGCAAGGGCCTCCAAATCAAAGGCGTATCAAAATTTTGAATCTGGGACACTCGGTACGCAACAAAGACCTCCAAAGAGTGGACGGACGTCTTCAACCAACACAAAGCAATTTGACTGTCCGTCCAGGCGTAAGAAGCCCGAATGTCCACAGTTCCACCCAAAGTGTGAGCAACGTGGTTCAATAGACGCACAAGACGCGCCGCCCCTGACAATTCAACTTAGGGGTGGTCAGTGCCGTCCGGAGGGGGGCCACCTTGCTCTTGGCCAAGACCAGTGACAAATTCACCTGGCCTGTGCGCAGACGGTGCGCAGACAAACAACAGCTGCATAACCGTGCGGAGACGCATCACAAACAAGGGTAGCAGAGTAGCTCCCAGGGGGGAGGATAGCGCGGGGTAACACGACCTCGTTGACTGCAGGGAGTGCGGATACAAATTGGAGCCAATCTTCCAACAGGGTTTCCCGAATTGGCTCGTCCCAGCCAAGTCCCGCAGTCCAAAGGCGCTCAAGAAAACAATTTTGCCCAAAACTATACAAACAAACAACAAAACAATAGACAAAAGGCAACCCTGGGCTCCCATGTCCATAATGACACGGACCACAACAGAGTCCCCCGTGGGCCCCCAGACCTGACCGATGCCGTTGGCAACAAAACCGTGTCGATCTGATGGGTACCTTAGCGGGGCAGGCGCCAATGTCCTAACAATGTCTGGGCGGCGACCGATCGCCACACCCAGACCCAAGTCTTTCCCGACGAGGATGGAGTTCAAACTCCACGTCCGCGCGGTGTCCCAAGCCACGCGCCATCGCTGGAAGGGCATATCCCACCGGATGCCCGAATGGCGGGGGGCGTGACTCCAACCGGGGACGTTCCGCCAATGGAGGGGAGGGAAGGCGGTGCTGGTCTGGCCAGCGCTGCCTAGCAACAACTGCGTAATCGCCTTTACGCGGGGAGACCAAATGGCGGTCGCGCGGCTCCCGATCAACTTGCGCGGGGGGTGGAGTGCGGTGCTCAAAATTGCGGGCCTCTCCCCGGTTCTGAACCGGCGAGGCAGAAGCCCGGTGACCAACTCCATGGTTCCCCCCCGTACGCGAACCTTCATCAGAGGCTGGTCTGCCAGCGTGGTTCGCGTTAGCGCACAAAATGTCCAAATGGGACCCCCTACAAATTCTACAAGGGCGGGGGTTGGGGCAGTCCCGATGGAAGTGAGCCCCCAAACAAGAGAAGCACAGGCGGCGTGCATTGGCAATTCAGCGGCGGGCACTCACGTGCAACTTCAAAAAGGCCGCGCAAGTTGCCATGCCATGCCCCGTGTCCCTACAAAACTCACAACCAGGACGACTCTGGGTGCCAGCAAAACGAGCGGCGGGGCGACCATCAACAGGCCCGCGAGCCCTAGTCCGTCCCTGGTCTCGTGGCCGGGAAGACGGCTGGCATGACTCAGTGGCAACGCCAGAGTTGTCCACAAACCGACACTCATCCTCCAAAAATTGGACGAGGTCATCAAATGGGGGGAGATGTGTGACACTATCCCCACCATACTTTTGCTCGAAACGAGCCCTCAAATCGGCAGGAAGCCGTTGCAGCACAACATGTACCAAAAAGTAAGACCATTGGTCCACCGGCAAGTCCAATTGCTTTAAAGCGTTGGTTGCTGCCACCAACGGGTTCAACAGGTCAGTACGCAATGCTGACAATCCAGTAATGACCGGTAACCCCAAAATCAATCCAATATGAACGTCAGCCAAACAACGTTTATTTTGGTACCGCCGGGTGAGTAGTTCCACAGCGGTAGGGTAGGCTGAGTCAGTCAAAGACAGATGCTGCACCAAGGCTCGGGCCTCACCTTCCAGGACGGACAACAAATAGGCCAACTTTTGGGCGGGTCTGAGGTCCGAGCGTGCATCAACCAAACTTTCAAACAGGTTTTGGAAACTTAACCAGTGGTCCAGACGACCGTCAAAATGTGGCAGTTCCAAAGTAGGCAGTCTACTCAATAGTCCGGGACCTGAAACAACCGAGGTCTCCGGTTTGACCTGGACAGGTGTCCGGCTCTCCAATATTTCCCGAGCACGTTGACCAATGACATCCCCCAGGTCCAAGATCTGGTCGTAGTCAGCAAGGACCTTGTCACGTGCTGCCTGATCCAGCACTTCCAAATCCACTTCACAAATGTACTGGTTGTAGCGGGTGAGCAGAGCATCAACGTTGCCGAGTCTCAAGTTCAACTGCTCGAACCGAGCAAGAGTGATCCCCTCAAGATCCTGGCGCTCAGCGGTCGCTGCAGCTGAAGCGAACCACCGCAGCTGTGTGGTCAATCCACTGATTGCCTCTCTCACCGCTTTGTATGCCATTGCACAAACAATACAATTCAATATACCAAACAAAATAATTAAGTAACAAAGTTCAAACAATATATTACAAAATAACTACAATCAAACTACCAAACTGACTAATCAGCAACTCAAGAAATAACATTAAATTGGTTTCAATTCAATTCAACAATAAACTTTTATTTTAATTCAAACCCAATATCAACGTTCAAAATTCTATTTCACAATTCAATTCAAATATTCAAATTCCAATCCAATTCCAAATGTTAAGTTCACAAACCACTTTGTTAATGGTACAACAATAATAATCCTTTATTGCAACTCAAAACAATGGTAATACTCAAAAATGACAATTTCAAATATTAATTTTCTCAAACAACCTTAGCAACGGTACAAAACTCAATATTTTAATGTCTTCCTGACATTCAATACAACAGAGGTCAAATAACAACAACAAGAGGTTATAGCATAGCTCAATCTAACCAACTCTGAAGCATATGCAAACCTGGTTGACCCCCGGCAATATGAGTTACTCGACTCAATAAATTCCAAATTATTTCAAACAAACAATTAATTACCGATAACAAATATTTACAGCGAATTACTACTTCCCTTATAGAGACTGCCAAGTAATTAGCCTACTGTAAAATTACCAATTTGGTGGTTTTGTAGGTTAAAACCACGCTCTGCTACCAAAATGTACGCTGCCAGGCTAGACTAGACCCCTACCATAGGATTTAATTATTATGTGGAAGCGTGCTAATCGTGGGGCTCTAGAGACAAGAGTGGCTAGCGTACTGTCCGCCGTACGCGGAGCAGACAATACAAGTGAACAATTACAAATACAACAAAAGCACTTACCTGTTGGTTGAAGGACACTGCTCTGGTGCCAACCTGGAGATATGTATGTAAGTGAGTGTATGTGTATCGTGTCGTGACGTTATGAGTATTCTTCAGGTTAGATTCCGCTTCAACCCGGCTGGAGACAATCACAGCATGCGGTCTTCAAATCACTCATTCACAACAGCGTCACACTTTGCTTAACCTTCAAACTATTTATCCAAAATATGTCCAAAACCCGTGTTATTACACCAAGATAGGGGTTATTAACTCAAACAACTGGGTCATGGTCCATTGTCCACCAAAAACGACCGGTTAAGAGATTGATTTCAACAAAAGCGTCGCGGAACTCAACACGGCGACGAGGCTATTTTAGCGGCAAATCGACAGAGCTGTCAAGTGTCAACGTCAAAACTTGACAAGTCAGATGTCACTTCGTTACACGCGCATTCCGTTAGGCGCACAGATAATAAACGGTACCGAACAAATATTGTTTTTGTGAAACGAGATATTTTCTAGTAGACCTATTTTAAGCTGATTGACTGGCACGTTGGAAAACTACTTAACAAAAAAGCAAACAGATACATTCAGATTTTAAATCGTTACAATAAAATGCAAAGCATTCGCAAGTGATCATTTAATTTTATTTCATTACTATATGAACTTTGTGCTCTCGTGTATAGATTCATTCACCTACAAACTACTCATACTCGACAGAATTTACATATCTTTGTAGTACTTCCTGTGTAGATGATGGAGATACACAGTGTGTACCTTTGCCTGAGGGTTTTGGCATTGTAAGTGTACAATGCCAAAGCCCTCAGGCAAAGGTGATATACTATAGTGATAGTAAGTGTGGTTTCGGCCCGAGTTCCTCCGCTCCAATCTCGTATTATACCCTCTATTTACTTACATAACTCTTTGGAGCCGAGGAGATGTATCGCTTCTATATTTACTTGCATAGCCTCCTGAGACCCCGCGTGATTTTTTTAGAACAAAATCCCTATGTCAGATAGGCCCAGGCTTTATTTATTTTTTACTGAACTATGTTCCCGCGTACTAGTCTTAGGACAAATTATTCGAACTAAGATAATAGTTTCAAACACACCCTTAAAACATACAGAAGAAATACCCAACAGTAAAGAAAATATCGTAATTTTTGTCTATGGGTCTATCTGGTATAGTCTAGTTTGTGATACTATTAGTACTTTGGGTCACTCTTCAGTCGGCCCGGAAAATATCTGGGTCTCAGGAGGATAGGACTTAACTCATTGCAGCCGAGGAGATATATCGCTTCTCTCTATTTTGGCATGCGCGAAGAATCTAGAGAGTTCTATTTGAATGTCGATACTTTTTGTTTTTGGGAAAATGTATGATTAACATTAATGCGCAGTTCGGTAGTTTATTCTTTTGTGGATTTTTGAGATTGGGCGATACGGGCGCTACAAAAAAAGGCAAGAATTTTGGCAATTGGTGATGGCCCGGTTGATAACTATAGGCTTGCCCTCTATAACATGGGACTTAAACATAACTGGCGGAATATGGGTATATTAAGTGTACCTATAGTATACCTCCCACAAGGTGGACCGATGACCTTGTGAAGGCCGCAAGAATCCGCTGGATGCGGGAAGCAAAAAACCGGTCGAAGTGGTGGTTTGGGGGAAGCCTATGTCCAGCATTGGACGTCTTTCGGCTGAAATGATGATGATGATGTGTACACCTCTACCCAACCCTTCGGGAAAACAAAGCGTGATATTATGTTATGTATTATTTTATTTATCAATACTATTACTGCAACACGTCTTCAGCAACAATTTAATATAGTGCACAGACCGCGGCCGCTTTAATGTTCTGAAGAACCTTGTGAGTAACTCGTAAAATTGATTGATCATTAACGACATGTAAATCGGGAAGTACTTTGATTTATGTATGATATTACCATAATCAACATTATCGTCTCCTTAGCATGTTGAAAGGAATCTAAATAGAACATTATTCGAGTACGGTAAAATCCTACACGTGTAAAAATAACAACGATTGAATAGAGCAGAAAAAAACAGACGTATACAAATAATTAATAAAATTATTGCACAGTTACGTAAGTACGTTGCCTGAATAGTAGCAAAATCGAATTATTCCAGAGCTAATATTCTAGTCATTTCCTTTAACACTCCAACTTCACCGGCTCATTTAATTTTATTCAATTACTACATGATTAAACTTAATACTCTTTACGGAGTTCAAAACCATTTCGGCTCGTTCTTATAACTTTAACGATAAGAGCTTTTCCGCAATTATACTGTAATGGTTTAGTTTGTTTATATTTTCAAACAATCTTCTTTAGACTTAGTCAATTTGTTTGTTTTAACAACGTCAAGACAAAACATTTTCATTCCCATTCGTTGCCACCAACGCACCATTTGCGTTGATCGAGATGACTACGTCATGCCACCCATGCACCATATGCGTTGAGTGTACTTCAGGACGTATTTTGGAATTACTTTAAAATAATAGAAGCTATTTAAATATTTGCCAACATACACGGCTAGAAACAATTGTTAAATGTGGACAAACTGTTGGTTTTTGCTTCGAACTGTCATTCTTGTTTTGGTAAGGAAAAAACGGTTGGTGTTGTGATGGTCTTGGTGAAGGAAAAATATTAAGTGGCACCCAGGTGATGTTTTTAAAATTTAAGTGGCAGTGAATGGGTTAAGAAAATCGCTAATACAATAAATAGTTTGTAAAAAATAATAGTTTAACGTAGCGTGAGCTGCTTTTTGAGGTATTTTTTAATTGGTATCAAGCACCTCACGCTTTTTCCATTATTTTCCACTTTTTAGTTTGTTTTTCTATGGAAGCGTGTTTTTATTTTTTTAAACCATTATTTATTTTCTATTTTTAGGGTGTTTTGAATCTTGTGACGTAAGTCAGCATAGTTTTCGTATTTGCGACGTAAGTCAGCGTAGTTTTCTAAGACAGTTTTTTTTGCTATCCTGGTAACCCCGGGCAGGATAATGGCACTAATTAATAAAATTATTGTATTGTGATAACAATAAAATAATTTTATTAATTAGTGCCACGACCGATAGGTCGTTTTAAACGAAGTCAAAATCATGTTCAAAGTGTTCATAATATCTAACACACGTATGAAGCTAATAAAAGCGTGTTAAAAAGGGAAGGTTAATATAGTTTAATCTTACTGATTATTTCCATTGTTGTTTTTTTTTTTTTGTAAGTTTGTCTAGACCGAACCTTTGTGCTGTCACTGAAAAAAAATTGCTCGCGAAAATATCAACAGGCATATTTACGCTTTATTGCAAGTATATTGAAGAGAGAAGCAAATATTTTAACTTGATTTCAGCCCTCATGTAAGCTGCTGCATTACGTAACTCAACAAATTCTACGTAAATCGATAAACTTCTCCTGGGGCATTCTCCAACTACCAACGTATTCTAACTACACCTTACTTAGCATTAGCAGATATAAATCCATACAGAGTGCGCCTAACAATAAAGCTGTCAGCTGTTTCAATCAAGCGGCCTTTGTGGTATGAGTTGTTTGAAAATTTGTAAATTTGGAATTACTTCCTCGGCAACTTTAAAAATGCTGCTTAAATCGATATTTTGACATTTTGGCCAAACTATTTGGGATTGTAACCAGTCTGAATTTTTGTTAAGAAAGGTCTTTTGAGCTCTACTGGAAGCAGACCATCTTTTTGAGATATTACTTGAAAAATTACGACAAAATAATTTAATATTACTCAAATCTTCGGAAGACAATTCAACACCAATACGTTCAATAAGGGCATTAAATAAAAATTCGACATTTTTAAAACCACCTCCTGATTTAAGAACAACGTATAAGTCTAAGTTGGTGACAAATGCGGACATATTATAATTTTAAGGAAAATTGAAAACAAATTAGAATCAAAGATATCAAAGACAAAGTGACTTTGATTTTAACAAAAAAAATTACGAAAACAAATTCGACGAAAGAAAGAAACAAAAATTATTTGATTTTAAAATCCAAAGATTCAAAATACAACAATAACAAAACAAACAAACAACAAGCATTTCTTCAAGCGCACAGAAAAAATAAGGACACGTCTTATCGCAACCACATTTAGTTGTAGGTACACTGAGTGAGGTGTACGCGCGCGATTCGTGACCGTATTACGTTACGTCATGAGAGGCGGCCATCTTGTTATCCCGGCAAACTCGCGTCGAAGCTCCATTTTGCTGGCCAGCGGACCTATTGCGATATGAGTAAGGCTATGATAAAAAAAAAGCGAACAATTAACATTTAAAAAAATTGTTATTTTCTGTCACTATTATCTCGAAAGTACGCAGAGATAAGCAATAAGTTTCTTCGAACCAAATACTCAGAATTATTAGTTTTCTAACATATGTGAATGCCATCTCGACATCGCTTAAGGTTTTTGAGAAATTGAGTAAAATGTAATCACTCCCATACAAAAAAAAAAGAAATATTTTTTATAGAGAAAAGTATTTGAAGTAGGACAATAATATTTTTTTGCCTTATCTGTTATCATTATATCAACAATAAAAAAAAAATATCAGCGGTCTACTATCAATGTCCACTTTTTTTTAATTTGGGACCAGTGTGCGACGTGACCACTCTCCGAGCTCTCGTGGACGACTGAATTTTCGACTCGTGTACGTTGCGTATGACTCAAAACAGGGTGGGAATCAAAACAAAAATTAATAATAAAATAAATAAGTGACATTTCGAAAATGTAAAAACTACAAATTATAGTATGATAATAAGAAATTAATATGAATCCAAGTTAGTGAAAAAATTTAACAGTTTACTATCAAAATTCAACTAAACCCGAGCATGCTTTTTTAAGATTTTTGTTCAACTTTACGAATTTTTGTTTATTAAACTATACAATATTTTTAGTTTTTGCCAACTATAATCGGTTAACACATTAATTGCGGTGTTTATTACATATTTTTTATGGTAATTGTGGTAAAAGTATTGATTGTATTACTTTGGTAAAAGTATTGATTGTATTACTTTAACAGTGACGACTGTTTTGAATGATTTCGCTCTGCCTCCCCTTAATATTGTTGGGGCAGTGTGGATAGTTCAAATTTAACAAAAAGATATTGTGATGTGATTAGATTATTTTTGAATAAATAATGGTTCCGAGGCGAAAATTAACTATAGAAGAAAGAACGAAGATAGTGCGTGAATACAAAAAATAATAATTAAAAACTATAGTGCTGTGGGAAAATTATTTAAAGTTAGTACAGAAGGTGTGCGAAAAATAATAAAGAAGAGTTTAGAATGTTCTAGTCCAAGGTTGTGTTACGAGGGAACAAAGATCAGTTACAGAAAGTAGGAACCTCGGCTTCTGAAACTACTGTCAGGCAACGCCTGCATGATGCTAATGTACGAGGTCACGTTGCCAGAAAGAAACCACTTTTAATCAATCCATAAAAAGGAGTTCACCCGCAAGTATTCAGATAAGCCAATAGACTTTTAGAAGAGAGTAGTCTTTAGCGATAAATCAAAATTCGAACTATTTGGAAATTACCGTTGGCAGACCGTATGGAGCAGAAGCAACAATAACTCTTACAACGACAAAAACTTGCAGCCCACTGTGAAACACTACGGTGGGAGTGTGAGGGTTTGGGGGTATTTTACTTGGCATGTAGCGGGCCGACTGCAAATAATTGAAGGCAGGATGTCAGCACAGGTCTATAGTAATATTCTCCGTGACAATTTAAAACAATAGGGTTGGGTCTGATTTTTAAGTTCCAAAAAGACAACGATCAAAAGCATACAGCAAGGATAACTAAAGAATAGTTTGAAGATAACGAAGTGGACTTACTGGAATGGCCTTCAATGTCACCAGATCATAGCCCTATTGAATATTTGTGGGATGAATTAGACCGCTGGATCCCTGTTTCTATAAGACGCAACAGGAATTTGTTTAGAAATAAAATTCTTGAAACATGGTCGAATATACCGGTCAAAACATTAAAAAATCTTGTAGAACCAATGCCTAGACGACTTAAAGCAGTTCTATAGAATAATGACGGTCATATAAAATATTAAAAGTTAAGACAATAGCAAAGACAAAATCCTTAAAATAATTTTTCTACAATTTCAACTAACTTTTGGCACCGTAATTTCACTATATATCTATAAAATCATGAAATAAATTATAATTATTAAAGTTGCTATGGTTCTCTTATTAATAGAAATATTCTAAATTGATTATATTTTAATAATATAGTTCTTGAAGCCATGATTTTATTTGTTTTTACTATAATTTCCTCACATTGATTACATTATTGATCATTTCAACTAACTTTTGGAGGGCACGTTTTTCCATCACTCCGTTATAATAAACACATTACAATTAAATAATGTACCGTGTGGTGCCGGACGTAAAGAATAACACCACCCCATTTCTTCCCGTGGGTGTCGTAAAAGGCGACTAAGGGACTTCTAGAGAATGGGCAGCAGCGTTCTCTATGCATTTTACCACCATACTGCGATCGCCAACCCGCCTGCCAAGCGTGGCGATTATGGCAAAGCCCCCCAAATTGGGGGAGGCCTAAGTCCAGCAGTGGACGTCTTACGGCTGAAATGATGATGATGATGAATTAAATAATCTCAGGATGTGTGAACGGCATACCTGCCTAGTTATCAAAAAACTAGCTGTGCTTGCGGTTTAGTCCGCATGGATTTCGGAAATTATCCAACGGTAACGTGCAGACGAGAGAAAAAGCTACTGTTACTCCTTATAAAATTAGGCATCTGCCAGTGAAAGTCGTGTCAAAATCAGTCCAGCCGTTTCGGAGATTAGCTGGAACAAACGGACCGACAGATAGATAATAATGAAACCTTTTTTTTTGTTACAAATACCATTGAAACCTTCATAATTATGCATTTAGTACAAAATCTGTTATATTGACGTTACCAATAGACCCTTCAATGTTATTTAATTGTATAAATGTTTAGATTAGGTACCCAAAGGAAACGTGCTACCGGAACTCGATTTATTCCAGAGCTAATAATCGAGCAATTTTCTTTAACGCTGTCAACAACAACTGTTAATGCTGTAACGTCTTTAACTTCAACGGCTTATACTATTATTACACTACTCTCATACTAGGTACTTTATTCAATTACTGCACAACAAGAACAACAAAATTGACTTTACAGAGCTGAAAGCCGTTCCTAGGGCTATAACATTGAAGATAACAGCGAAAATACCCTTTATTTTTAATGAGATTATGTTGCTAAAAGTTAAGTTCTCCGAAATAATACTGTTATGGTGTTAGTTTGTATATAATTTCGGGTTATCCTAGTCAGCTTCTATTGGAAAGTTCAAAATAATTTGTTTTGAAAATGCTAGATTAGAACAAAATATGTTTCAAAAATGTCTCTAAGAAAGTTTAAGATAAAATTAGTATCAGTCATTATATAAGGTCTAACGTCCTGCCACCTAAGTCGGTCTAGACCTTTGTTTACATTCATGTTGTCGCGAGAAAATGTCCGTGGAAAATTAGTTCACCGTGACTTGTGACAATGGAGGTGTACTAAATTTTGAACATGGAAAGAGGAAAATGTTTTACTGGCTGTTTTAGTAAAAAACTGCAAGATATTAATGATCACTTGCGTCATTACGCAACTAAACATACTCTATGCATGTAGATAAACTTCACCGGAGTTTTAAGGGCGTTCTGAGACGACCAATGTTTACCGAATACAATACTCGTTTATACTAACACTGGGCGATGTCTAAATGAATGTCTCTATGTTCAACGCCTATATGTTCTTGTTATAGAACTATAGCTCTAAACAAAGTTATCATAAGTAGCAATTAACATTTCCTCTTCTGGGACACAGGCCTCCTCTCGGTGAGAGGGAGTGGGATATAATCCACCACGCGGGCCCAGTGCGGGTTGAAAGATGTCACTTGTCTTCAAATTTTTGGTTCTAAGCCGCCCGGTTTTCTTACGATGTTTTCCTTCAAGCCTAAACAAAGCAATAAATAAACAAATAGGATGAAAATTAAGCGTTCTAGCGAGTGTAATGACCACCAAACATTTAATAAAGATAATTTTGACATTTGAAAATCGAACACGTTTTTTCACACGTCTTTTAGCCAATTTTTCGTTCGAGTAAAGTCTTTTTTAACACCCTTGCTCGTAAAGCTGATGTAATTTCACCGGTTTTAAATATGTAAAGCGGGTCATAAAAAACGCGTGTGTTACCAAAGCAAATAGTTAAGTTATAGTCCATACAAATTCCATAACAGTATTATTTGCCATTTCAAATATGGAACTGATCGCCGCCGCACGACTCCAGCTAGTGAGCAGCGCGCTGTTGCTATTCAAATTTCGAACTAATCGCTGCGCGGCGCCAGTCAGTAGGCAGCGCTAGCGCGCTGTTAAAATGGCGGGAAAGCAACAGTGAGCATTCAAAGATTGAGTTTATTTAAAATAAAAAAAACAGTTTATTCGGTAATTTAAAAACTTGGCTGCATGCTCTAGCGTCTTTGCCAACATTTTCACGCAGCCACGGCAGAAAATAATCCTCGCGCCATTATTTCTCAAATTTTCTTTTCTTTGTACTTGTTTTGTGAATATCTAAAAATGACAACTTTCAATAATGAAGATGAGCAATATATTACTTCAACTCCACCGGATATACTAACAGAAGCGCGAACCGCATGCGACAGCTTACTGCCGTCAATATCCAAGGACAGATACATAACCACGTATGAAAATTTCTTGAAGTGGAAAAACATGAAAAATGCCAAGTCATTTTCCGAAAATGTAGTTTTGGCGTAATTTTTTTGTATCCTCGCAAATGTGTTAAAAAAACGTCGTACGATATACGTGCGTATTGGTTATAACATGCTCGGCTCAATTACGCCCTCGCCTTCGGCTCGGGCTGAAATTCCGCCTCGCATGTTATAACCATCATAACGCAATAATATCGTAATGTACTATAACACACTTTTAACTACACCTAACTAGGCAGTCATTCCAGGAAATTTGAGTGAAGTTGTTGAGAGCTATATTCGTTATACGTTATACACAACAATCACAATTCGCGTCCAAGCAGCAGATGGAATGAGAATAATTCATATATTCAACTAAAAACTATTGCACTGAACTTTACTTGTCCGCTGAGTTCATAAAGCTAATCATATTAAAGTTAGTTCATTACAAAGACCGCAGCTTCATTCATTAGTCTAAGTAATCCTATTATTTTCCGTACCTATTAAGATTGGATTCTCATTATGGAGGAATGTATAGTAGCCAAACTGGGTTCTCTTGTTAATGTTTAATGCTGACTAACCTTGTTGGCAGAAATTCAGTGAGCGTGAAACTATTTTTTAACCCCCGACGCATAATTAACCCCCGACGCATAAAGAGGGGTGTTATAAGTTTGACGTGTCTGTCTGTCTGTCTGTCTGTCTGTCTGTGGCATCATAGCTCCCGAACGGATGATGCGATTTCAATAAAAAAAAATATGTATTAAAGGTGACTTATTTGCGAGTGTTCTTAGACATGTTTGATGAAAATCGGTTGAGCCGTTTAAAAGTTGTGGGGGGGAAAGTGGGGAAGAGTAACCGAATGTCAGCAAATATACTCGAGTGTGGTCTCAAATGAAAGCGCACTGAAAGAGAATATTGATGAATTAATCGAGAGTGTTCTTAGCTTCGTTTGATTCTACATTATACTAAGTATATCCCTATAAAAAGTACAAAATAAAAAATTAAATTAAAAATTTAAAAGACCCCCGACACAAAAACCTAATTTCCCTTTAAAAAGTAAAAAATAACTCAATCTTAAAGTACCTAACAATGTATAAATAATTCAAAAAAAAAACGTCGCGTTGGGGGACCGCTCCGCGAGTGCAGACGTCGTTGATAATAAGACTATTAGTAATTAAATTGTTAGGTTTGAAGCGGTCCCCCAACGCGGCGTATTTTTTTGAATTATTAATACATTCTTAGGTACTTTAAGATTGAGTTATTTTTTACTTTTTAAAGGGAAATTAGGTTTTTGTGTCGGGGGTCTTTTAAATTTTTAATTTTTTACACGATAGCCTTGTTAACAACCCCATAGAAGCACACTGCATTTCCTCTGAGGAAAGTAACGAAGGAAAAAATCAATGAATTAGCAAGGACAAACAAAATTCAGTAGACTTGTGTTTTTTTGGACTATTTCGATAAACCTATTTTTTTAAAATATTGTTATTCCTTAATTATAAATGTTTTAATGTTCTTTCTATGATATTATTAATAAAAAAGTACTGTAGACTTACTTTTTTTTAATTTTTCCGATCCTCATAACTCTTGAACGGGCAGCTGTGGGCGCGCGCTGATAGTGTAGTATTATAGCCAATAAGTCAAAGAATAAGAATAAAGGAGTTTAAAAGTCTGGTCTTTTAAGACATGGTAACATTTTAGCTATTTCTCTTTCATTCCAAACAAAAAAATCTAAAATATTTTTTCCGGGCTAACTATCAGTTTAGAGAAAAACTTGTAATGATAATTAATGATAACTGGCTCTGAGAAACTCATTCAATTAGTGGGTTAACTAACTCTCGCACCAACGCGCACACACACACGTATACGTAATATACACACACATACCTCTTTTTCAAAACAATATTGTATAGTATTAGGAACTATTCTAGTTGGTCCGGAGGAAGGTGATGGCATTCGTGATACAGGGTCATCCTAGTACGAATGCCAAAGCACTCCTTTGACACTTAAGTGCAAACAACAAAAGAAAAAATCTATTTTTAAAGAGATTTACTGTACCTCTTATTTTAGTAATAAAGATTTTTATATATTTTTTTTAATTAGTCATCAGAATGCCGCAATTTTTCGATAAATATTTAAAAAAAAAATTGTAAAAAAAAAACGAATGTCTCTCATATAGTCGTTTCGATCCATTATGCGGCATTTTTGCTGCTCATTTTCAAGCAAGCAATTTACCTTAAGTATAAAAAATAATAGTTCTTTTAAAAGATTTGTGTTTAACTACCACACATACTCTTACTAATTTTCAGGTGTGTTTGCTTTGTTACCCACGAAACCAGGACAAAAGTTCAGAGTACATCATAAAAGAAAGGTCAGATCTATGTATGTGTGTGTAAATACTAAGCGGACAGCTCTAAAAAAATCGTTTGTACTAAATACCTGGGTTTAAGTACCTACGCAGTTGTACTTTATTTAGAGAATAAGTAATAGATTTGTTTATTTATTCTGATTTAAAACACGGGTTTTATGTTCAACTTAACATACAAGAATGTATATCAACAGTGCAACAATCACGTACAGGCAAACTCTGCAAGCGTATCAAGTTGTACAGAAAAATAATAAAACTTTAAAAGTAGTTTCAATTAGGTACCTATCTTAAAGTTTATTTAATTGATAACTATAACATGACAACACAATGTAACAATATAAAATCAGTATTTTATATTGTCACATTGTGTTGTTATGTATCATCAGTATGATGTAAATAAACTATTCAAGAGAGATAGTGAAAGTATGATCAATTTTGGCAGATATTTGAGAAAATTGTCTCTCAATTTGCCCAAATTTACAAAGTGCAAATCTATTTAATCGCTGCAGCTATTCACAATTTTTGATAACCTCACATAGGGGGAATTAGCGCCTAGGATCGTTCTTCTTTGCGGTGGGCACAGGGGTGTTATTGCACTGCGGGGAAGTTTTGAGGGGGCATGGAAATAAAATGTGTGCAGTATTTGTGGGCAGTCAATTTTATGGTGCATTACTTTGCACACAAATATTGCGTCATTAACGCTTCGGCGATTGTCAAGCGAAACCATTTGATAGTGTTTTAGCAGATTGCTATACATTATGAATTTTTCTAAAGTCCAACGTCTACGTTAATTTTGTCGACTTTGCCAACCAAGAAATTTATATCCTTAAGCAAACCAATTTTATTTGATAATACATATAAATGCGATGTGGCTAAGTATTGCTAAAGTAATATCAGCTAATTAGGGAATGAAATGGACCACTTTATTTACCGAGTTGGGAGTAATAGGTATTCAGTGTTGAATCTCAGATCTAGTTTTTGCTTGCCGTAGTATATTAGTTCACCAAGTAACGAAATTTAATAAGGGTCCTGGGCGAGGCCTTTTGTTACCAAATTAACTTTTCTATTAGCAGAAATGAAGTGAATAAGTTGAATAAAAATAGAACAAATACCTTTAACTAACTTAGAAATCTCAATTAAATACGCTATTTATCATCCTTTTTAGACATTTAAAGAATACACAGGTATTACGCACAGTACATTACAATAATAGCAGCACTGCACTTATTTCTTTGCCATTCTTTTCAGAAATTTAATCACATTCATCACGAAAGGGAAACCCGTTTATTTCCACTATTCAATCTGTTAAACACACAATGGCGACCTGTCTAGTCAATTACACCATAAATAGAGCGTGATTGTGGCTTTCAAGACGAGGGTACATGTCATGTCATGCCGCCAGTCTAGGTACTACATACTTGGGTAATACAGGGAGAAAAAGTAATCGGGTTATGAATAGTAATGGAAATTAGGAGCATCCATTTCGTAAGTGCTCTGTAGACACTAATTTTCTTATTAAAAAGAAAGCATTGGTAATAAATAATAGTACATTACGATATTAGTGCGTTATGATGGTTATAACATGCGAGGCGGAATTTCAGCCCAAGCCGAAGGCGAGGGCGTAATTGAGCCGAGCATGTTATAACCAATACGCACGTATATCGTACGACGTTTTTTAACACACTTGCGAGGAAACAGAAAAAAAAAACATTATTTTAAATGAACTCAATCGGTGAATGTACACTGTTGGTTTCCCGCCATTTTAACAGCGCGCTAGCGCTGCCTACTGATTGGCGCCGCACGGCGATTATTTCGAAATTTGAATAGCAACAGTGCGCTGCTCACTAGCTGGAGTCGTGCGGCGGCGATCAGTTCCATATTTGAAATGGCAAATAATACTGTTATGGAATTTGTATGGACTAAAACTTAACTATTTGCTTTGGTAACACACGCGTTTTTTATGACCCGCTTTACATATTTAAAACCGGTGGAATTACATCAGCTTTACGAGCAAGGGTGGTAAAAATGTTTTTTTATGCAAGGGTTCAAATAATAATCAAAACTTAACAGCTCTTGTTTGAAGTTCTAAATCACATCTAAATTGAAGGATAAACCTTTAGGAATTACCGACCTATATTTTCATTCCGAGAATTCATTCACAAAACTTATTCATCTGAATCTTAATCTCGGTCTGAATTTTAATCCCACGCATTTAACTACGAAAGTGTTTTAATAAATGAAGAGTAGTATGCTTGAATAGCGCTGAAAGAGATCTCCCAACAGTCACCACATAAAAGGTTATTTTTTTTGTTAAAATTGTACTTGATCCCCAGATACTTTTGATGTGTATAATTATGACAGCGTAAGACTTTTTTTTAACTTTTTCAATTATTTTGAAAACAATAAACTACGTTGCTGAAGTCTAGCTGTAAACACAAAATCTAAGACACTAATATAAACCCCCATAAAACACACGTTTTATTGGGTATTCAGGTATTACACCGACCGATAGTACAATTAACCTCTAAGTCCCTGAGAAACCACATTTGGTATGTAAACAATCGTTTTTTAATTGTGTCTGTAAGTACGGTACTTGACCGGTTAAAAACTACCGGATTCAATGTAGCTAAAGTTGAATTGTATATGTCACCGTAAGATTGCAAAAACAATTAGATTATAATCTAACTAGCGAGATTGTGATTTGTCGAAATATTGTCAACCGGAACGTACTGCTCACCATTTACATATTATTTTACGTTAGATTACAATATCGCGAAGAGAAATCGTCAAATTATTTACTTTATTTCCCGCATTCACTCTTCTTTCAACATCTTTATCAATCTTTCCATCCCTTAAACAAACTCGCCAAATAAATGAACTCACTCACTTACTCCACACTCGTATCATTTATTTTCACATCACACACCGATACATTATGTTCTCTTTAAAGCACGTGATCTTTATCTTATTCACATTTATATTCATCCCCTTCATACATATTTTATTTTATTTTTTTCTGGATTGTAAATCATCAAATGACTTCTCTCGCTCTGGGCTGAGCGGAGGGGCGTGTCACACTTGTACAGACTAAAACCCACCCGTGTTCTTTCAGTTGTCCATGTGCCAGGGTCACGGTATCTCTTACGAACAATCACGCGACCCCGGCAGGCATCGGTCCGAATAGACCCCTTCGGTGCTGCTGACAAGCGTCATATATTACACTACTTTAAATATTAGTTTAATAAAAATATTTATTTCGCTGATTCCTTTGTATGTTGATCAATAATTGTACATTTATTAAATGGTGAATTTAAGGGTTAAATGGCATTACCCTTAAATTGGCTAATGAATATATTTCTAATATATGCGACAGCTTATTTCCCGATTGTGGAAAATGTCTGAAGGAATCGTACCTAACACAATCCACCAGTAGTTCAGTTGTAGGTTGCAGAATTTTTCTCCCCTCCATACTACTCCAACAGAACCCTTGAAATAAAACAAGCTTAAACTCTTATAGAGACATTTTAAGTCTCCCATCTCGCCTGAAAAAAATCTAGCCGTTGTTAATGCATATATATATCAAGCAATTGCGAAAATATATGTACCACAACCCAGGCGTTATGTCAACTCAGTTGGCAGTGTACTCCACCAAAGACATAGACATTGAAAAAATCTAATGTAGTACTAACCTTAAAATGATACCGTTTATTATTATTTTATTAGGATACCTACTTTATCCCAGTAGTAGGTTCACGTGTGATATTTTCTGACAGCTATACGGGCCAAGCCACTGGCAAAAATACTATTCCTAGAACTATGTTCGGTGTCTGGTAAATGATTGAGTGTCTGTATAGGTAAAATAGGAGCGTTAAGAAAAACGAGGAAGACTTCAGCTAAACCAAGCCCTATGTCGCAGTCTTCTTACTCTGAATACTATTAGTTTTATTTACACACATGATATTCTCATAAACTATGAATCCGAAGTAATATGAATTATAATTACACTTACTACTAATATTATAAATGTGAAAATATGTATACTAGCTTCTGCCCACGGCTTCGCCCGCGTAGATGTCGAAAAATATCCCACAGGAACGTATTACCGGGATTAAAAGTACCCTATGTGTTTATCCAGGTAAACAATGGGTTATTGCACTGCTTGCTTTGTGTTATCCAAGCAGCAACGTTCGGATTGATAAATGATTGTTGTAAGATAAATATTGCTAAAACATAACAATATTGATGGAATATATAACGGAACGGCAAATTACCTACTTGCATGCCAAATATGAAGGTAACTTTAAAGCGGAAATATATGTTCTCTTTATACCCTGGGAATTTCAAAAAAATTGTTACCTTAATTATTCAAATGACGATTTTACGTACATTGCTGTTCACAGGGGTTAAAGACTATTTATTTTTTAATTTATGCTTAAAGTATCTTTTTATATACTATAGAGGTTCTGCCTTCAGGTGCTAACACAACCAGGCTGCTAGATGAGCTCACTCTCGAGCAAGCCACGTAAAACCGTGCGAGAAGCAGTCTCCTCTAAGATTATATCCCACTGTTATAAGTGACTGTCCCCGAGACTTATTAATTGTCATTGCGAAACATAAGTACCATAAGGGGACTGAAGCCTTTTAAACTCGAATGGGTACTCCGACGGTATTAATGGTATCTGCGGTATATAGTACACCGATTCACCTTGAGAACAGCCAGTAAATACAATGGCGGAGCCTCTACCACGTTTTGATCTGAGGTTTACACACGCGACCTGGTCCTGTTTCACAACTTAGCCAGATTGAGATTTCGTGGTAGCATTACTGGAGCACTCACTTTGAGGATAAGTGTGTGAGACGGGGACCATATGGGTTGAATAAATTTAAGAGCTCCATAAGATGGTGTTTAGCATCATCTTTATGAATTCGACACGTTTGCATGTAATATAATTACAACAGATATTTTTTGCCTGTGTTTATTTTATTGATTTATTTTGTATAGCTTCTGCGCGTGGCATTTTTTTTTTCAGAAACAAACATCCGCGCTCTCACTACCTCTCAATTTAATATACAAACTGACAATATCCCAAACAAATAGGACGAAGTTCTTCGTAAAACTTAACTAATCTCTGGGATGAGAGTAGTATAGTTTTAATAGAATTCAAAACGTGTGTGAAAAAGATTTATTTAGGAGAGAACCAGAAGTGGATAATAAACAATTAATATTGTTTACAACGAAATACTATGCCTACCGCAGTATTTCTTTGAAAACATTTTTTAAGCTATTGCATAGCTTCTATCGAGGGCCTTGAGCGCGGGGACCGAATCCAGAAATTCTGTAACGAAAAAAACGCTCCCCACTCCGACGGGCACGGAGGTGTGGCTTGAAGGCCGTACATTGTCTAACGTCGTTTCTTTTCGGCAGTCTTCGACACGGTGTTTGTGTGCGTGCACCTAGCCGTATTGTACGACTCTACGAAGCTCGCACGAATCGAGACGAGCTGCTCCGAAATCGGACGAATACATAAGCAGCTGTTTATGAGAAAGTATATAGGTGTATAGGTATTTATGTACAACAGTGAATAGCTGTACTTGTAAAATTTGTGTATAAAGTGTTTGTATTATTTGTCATCGGTTGCTAGGTAAAAACCCAAAATATTTATCGTCTTGTTATTTGTCATCGGTTACTAGGTAACAAACCAGGCCATAGAGTATTATGGGCATGGAGTACTAGTCCTTTTGTGCGGTGGCAAAACTAGGTACTAAAGTTTACTTATCAAATTTTGCGGTGGCAATCATAAATGTACTAACCTTTATGCTTTAGTTCCAAATTTTACCAACAAAAATAAGATTACCTTAGTGTACGTTTTTTAAAAGAAAAAAAATTGTTTTCTTATCGGTCACCACGCTCAAAAAGTGTAACTTGAATTAATATCAAAGAAAAAGAAATACTGCATAAATAAAATAAATAAATAATTATAATTGCATAAGTTGATACAAAATGCTATGCAATAGCTTTACCGCGGCAGTCCCCGAGTGCCACACGTCTTTTTTTTTTGTTTTTACTTTAGGTGCTAGAATCACCAGGCTGCTGGTCTGCACCAGACCGTGCGAAAAGCAGTTCTCCCTTAAGTCTACCCCCGTTACCCCTTGTTTGGCCTTGAGATTTATTTATGGTCATGTCAAAGCAGACTTTGAGGGGAAACTGCACTCTTTTGAATTCGAAGGGGTAGTTCGATGGCGTTAGAGGAATCCACGGAATAAACACACACTCCTCTCTGGAACAACCTGTCAGTAGGTATAGTTGCCTCGATAACATTTCGTTGCAATATTTTCACTCGCAACCTGGTGTCATTGCATAATTTTGGCGGGTTTAAATCACGCAGCAACATAACTGGGACGCCAACTCTAAATGTTAATATGTGAGTTGGGTGACCGGGAGGCTTCAATGTGTTAAGAAACTCAACCGGGTAATGTATGGCGTCAACGTTATCACCATTTTCAACTACTTCGAACGATCTCGAGAGAATTTCATTGATGAGTGTGGCTTGGTCGTGAAGTTTTATTTTAATGTATAAACTAAGGTCGCATTATTACTCACTGAACGTACGGATGTATGCGCCCAATTAGTTTTTACTTATAAAGTTGCATAGGTACCTGTAGGGTGCTTCCCTAACATAAGTAATGTCAATGCAGATGTAAAATGTCAAATGTAAAGTTAAATGCAGAAAATGTCAGTGAATGCTCAACGGGATGAATCTAAATAAAAATGCAAGTTGTCCGACTCAAACCACGTCTAATTGAACACTAAAAATGTAATTTATGTAAAATGCATAGAACAATGCAATATGTTAGTGTCAGTGCACTGCCAAATGTAGGTCGCGGCCAAAGTGCAAATACGCGAGCCTACTGGCTAACTTATTGAAATAAATATATTTTAAAAACCATGTACGTGCACCGTACATATTGCCACAACACAGAAAGAAAATAACTAAATAAAACAATCCCAAAATATGTAAATAATAAAATAAGAATATAAAAAATAATGTAAAAAAATTTAAAAATGCAGGACTCTAATGTAAATATGATTGATCTACGACTACTTTGAAGAAAAATAACTAAAGTCTATAAATAGAATGTCACCATAATAATAAATTAGCACATCTCACTATGAATTACAGAAAGGTAATTAGAGAGAAGACTTTTAAGCGTATTTAATTAAGTGAGGTGACTCCACTTATTGAATTAATTCAGAGGTGGCTCGTAAAAGGAATTTCCATTATCTTGCCATCTGTCGATTACCGACGCTCCGGGTACAAATACCGACCAGCAGAGTGATTGCGTAACACACTAACAGTGGCAATGGCTTTTATTTTGACAGATTTTGCGTTATTTACGTGGTGGAACAGACAACAGAATTTTATCTAACACATGACGCAATGGTTCAGTAGTATGTATACCTCAAAATGATTCAAATTGTGATTTGAAACTGTGTTACGCAATTAAGGTATCGTTTCGGCTAACAGTGCAGGTGTATATTTGCATATAGTTTGAGAACATGTAGTAATTGGTGAAATGTTTAAACAACGTTTATTCAAAATTGAGGGACATTCGCGCCAAGTATAGCAATCATTTCCGAATAATAATAAAAACGTTATGTTTGACTACTTGACGGTGAAGGTACTAGAGAACTCAAAGGCCCTTTGATTGTATACCCCTCTGGTGTTTATTTAGGAAAAGGAAAACGGGAAATGCGAATCTTTTCCGGATTGCTATCGACTCTTAGCTAAAGTTTCTATGCTACTAGTTTCGTTTACTTCAGCATTAGTGGTGAACCTCTCTTCATTCTTTCTAGTATTTTATTTAAGTAGTACCACATTATGTATTAACGTGGCTACTAACAACGTTGCTTCCAGCCATTGCACTGTAAATAGCGCTTTACAATTAAAAAATACACTGTTGACTGTACTGCAAGAATAATAATGTTGGTGTCCTCGTTAAATTTGTGCGCGAAGAAAAGCCTGTGTTTTATGTATGTCACCAGTTGGACCAGTGCCAAACACATCTCCTTATATCGAGAATTGAACGATAAAGTTGAAGAAAGCTGCAATAGACTTAATTTTTTTGGCAACGACATTTATGCGACAGGAAATTAGGGCAAAACTTATGGGAATGATGAGTCGACTTGAGAGCCTAGCTGTCGTAGCTTTAACAGTGTGTGTTCTTTTAACTGCAATCCTTAAATTTAAACATGGATGAGCAGGAATTGTTATTGGATTATTGTTAGTGGCGCGTTTTAATTATACTTCAAAGGATAAATACCTGAATATGTCCAATTCTTTAATCCGATACTTTAAACTCGTTCCAGGTCTATTGATAGAGCATCTCTACTTAGTTAGTGATTTGATCGCGTCAGAAAAAATGGACGGAAAACTACAAGCGATGGGCAATCAAACCGGTACCGTTTCTGCCGCGGGTCTATGATTTGATTATCAAACCGGAGGTGTGCTGAGGGCTTGAAGATAACTCGGGTCAAATAAATTTCAAGTTCTTTTTTTAAGTTTAAAAGTAATGAAAATTTTTATCGTCGACTTAAAAGTCGTTATGATTTTATTACACTAGCTACCTCACATAACGACTAGTCGTGTTTATAGGATTAATGCGGTAGTAAAAAAATTTCAAAACAACTCTGACAATAATGCCAACAAAAAAATAGACGTAGTTGATTTTTTTAAGGTTTTCAAAACATCCTTTTTAATTATTGAATTTCTTTTACCACCAGCACGTTTTGGCGCTTCTGCCGCATTTTGTAGTTCACGTAACCAAGTTATAAAAACTTTTCTTCTAACACATTCAAATCCAATTCGAAGTCAAACGAAACTGCACAAGTAAATAGCGTGCGAGGAGGTGGAATAGGAAATGTAACGCGTTACTACTTTGTAGATGAAGCTTCAGATGAGCTATAAGAGGCTACAAACGGGAGCAGGTACGGCACACGGTGAATAATGCATGTTGTTCTTAGCGACGCGCGGATGCTGGATAAACTTCAGTGTCGGAAGTGTCATACAGCATGGACATTGCGATTGTTTTATTCACAACTTTTTGGATTTGAGTGTTTTGAATATCAAACCTTCCGGTTTGGGTAGTTAGTAGAAAGAGGCTGCCGTCGTATACAATCTTGGTTATAAGTAACTAGCTTCTACCCGGGACTTCGTTTACATGAAAATTTTTGTTCCTTCGACCTACCCCGTTGAACCACATCCGGGCGGATGTGGTTCAACGGGGTGGGTCGAGGGAACAAAAATTTCAAAAACGCTTTTACTTCGTCTTCGTCTTGGACGCGAGTTGCACGGCTCCGAGACGTTCGAGGCGGCCGGAGATCACAGAAAGAACACTCGCCTCGGAAAACGCTTTGCGATGGCCGTTTTGCATGGATTTGACGCATATTTGCCAGCTATTTTTTTACGTTATTGTTGTGTTCAGTTTGTCTTTGCGCCATATAAACGTATTTTCTTTCTTTTTATATTACAATCATGTTTTTTCTTAATTTTGTGCTTCGTAAGTGTGTCTTGTTTAATGCTAGTTTATAGACACTTAAGGTAAGTGCAAAAGGTCAAAAACTATAGTGTTTCTAGCACGAACTTAGTCGCCTTCTCGGCATAGTGTAGGGCTAAATAGGTAAGGCTCAGAGCAACTAACATGCTCTTAACATCATAAAGAATGTATCCCTTAAGAACATGACGCGATTAAAACAATGAAACATTAAATTACAAGCGGTTCCCTCAGGAGAGTACACAGTACTTCGTACATAAATAATTAACGTAATCCCGTGAGTGTCGTAAGAGGCAAGTAAGGAACTTACCTACTAGGGAATAGGCAGCAGCGTTTTCTATGCATTTTACCACCAAACTGCAATCGCCAAGCCGCCTGCCAAGCGTGGCGATTATGGCAAATCCTCCCTAAAAAATGTACCGGTCAAATTGGCGGTGCATGGGGGAGGCCCATGTCCAGCAGTGAACTTCTTACGGCTGAATTGATGATTATGATTTGAAACATAACAAAACGAGCTGACGGCTGGAACTGACAAGATAATAGGCTCATGTAAATGTTGTTAATTAAAGTTTGAACGGGTACTTTCATTTATACTTTAAACCTTCGCTACGGCGTAGAAGTGTGTCTACGCCGACGCTACGTGCTACGCTGCTACGCTGTCGTATCACAGACGTCATATTATCGTAAACAACGGCAACTCAATAATTCGATAACCACATTTATATTGAATTTGTTGAAGAAATCTTTATCTTTATATTTATAATTCTTCTCAACGTGTGTATGTCACTGAACTCCTCCTAAACGGCTGGCCCGATTTGAATAAAAAAATTTGTATGCGTTTGAGTGGCACACCGGATGGTTTAGATTTACTATTGCACCCGGTAGGTGGCACTGCTATTGAGTTCTAGGAAACAGGACAACGTCTGTACGGTCAGCTAGTATATTTTTAAAATCTTATTTATTCGAATCGATATTGAAGAATGAAAAATAAATTATTAAAACCAGCTTTTTAAAATTTGCATTCATTTCATCGTCCGGTCGAGTGCAGCGTTGTTTGACAATTACCGGAGCACTATTGGTTTCAGGATCCTGATAATCTCATGTCACAAGTTCATGTGCTCACTTTTAGAAAAACATTCCCTAACCTCGCTTATCTCTTCCTGGTTCTTGTAATACAGCGTCTACTTTGTATAATGTTCTGGTTTAGTAAGGGTTTCTTTAATAGAAGGTTGGTTTTTGTTCTAACCTAGTTATTATTGTTTCATGTGTCATCTACCTAGCCTTTTCCCAACTGTGCTGGGATTTGCGTTCGGTTTAACCGAATGCAGCTGACTATCTGTATTTTACATAAACCTTATTTGATTTCCTCAACCTAGATATGGGCTAATAGGATACCCCTTGATAAGAATGGTCAGCCTGAAAGGCTTTCGGGCTTTTGAAGACCCGGGACGACCGTCAAACATACATTATAGCCCGAATCAAGGGTTTAATATTTTTCTCGAGAGCTCTAGGGGTTTTGGTCTTTAAAGATGGTCGCTCATCTACGGACCAAACGCGGCAAACGTAGCTCAACAAATAAACATTAAAAAGATCGATATTTGTCAATCCTCAATTGTCAAGACAAGATAATTTCTTTAAGTTCCAACAAAAGTCACCTAAATTACACAAATATTAAAAAAAAACCTTCTGGGTAGCACTGTTTTAAAAACCCATTCGCTACAGAACGCTTCATCGCGCGGAACTAATTTATTTCATTTGTAAGCGATTTTTAACAAGAATATTAAAACTGGTTTCTTGAATAAATCAATCGACCAAGATTTTTACTCATTTAAGTATCTTGTTTCAGTAAAATAAAGTTAAATTAGAATTAGGGCTTTCTTAAATATCTGACTATGAGTCGTAGTTATAGTATTGTTGTCTGGGATCTAGTTAAGAATGATAAAAGTAATTGGGGTGGTAATGAAAATGACTTCGAATTTTATTTTTGAATGTGCTATACTCACGATCAGAAAAAATAGCATGTGAAAAATGACTTGCATTTCGACCATAAAACATTTTTGATGATACATTTTAAACTTTTATTTTCAAACATTCATAATAAAGAATAATTGTGACAAGTTGGCATAAGCGGCATAAACGCATGAAAAGCAAGAGAAATTCATAAAAACGAGAGTCACACGATGGACAGTGGTTTTGTATTATTGCTTGATATAACGTGGAATCTGTTTCGACTATCCTACATTGCGCATTGGTTCAAAATGCTTTAAATATTCCTGAATATTTCATTCTCTATTAATCTAATAAGATTGGAGAGTGTGGAATTTTTACCTCACTAAAACCACCCCAGTGGTCTACACATAGAAGAGGTACCGTTGCCTCTCAAAATACCCCACCCAGAAACCCCTCTGTGCAACGCTTGTTAGTGCACATCTCTGGGGAGACTGTAAAAGGCCTTCCCGAAACTAACTCTGCAAGTGTGCGAGGCAGCAAGTTAGCACTGAGCGCCCTCTTCCCTGAGACCATTCAGTGGGCGGACAGAGTCCTCACTCTGAGCGCCCGTCACCCCCAATTCCCGTCTGCCTTAAATAATGAAGGCGGGTACCCTGAGTACCTACTAATAGTAATCGTCGCTTTATCGACAAAATGCGTGATTCTCTGAACGTAAGCTATTTGTATGTATGAGCATTTTATCCTTTCTGATTTACTGCTTATCGAACCTCGAGTGTGTCCATGATTGATGTATAATGTTCGAGAAGTTGTGTCTTTGGTTAACTTTGGTGTTTTGAGAGAAATGGGAATTACTCTCGATGCCACGAATGACGGG
Organism: Aporophyla lueneburgensis; assembly: GCA_932294355.1. Taxonomy (NCBI): domain Eukaryota; kingdom Metazoa; phylum Arthropoda; class Insecta; order Lepidoptera; family Noctuidae; genus Aporophyla; species Aporophyla lueneburgensis. The sequence continues at coordinate 20,997,394 of OW028749.1, forward strand.
GGTTTTATCAAACTTACTTAATCTTACACACTTTATTACGATGAGATGCAGATTACATTTTACTGACTTACCAATGATTTAACGTCATTCAAATTACATCATTATTTATGCTGGTGTAGATCTAAATACGCAAATCTGGATGTAAAAAGTTTTTATGATTCAACGTAGCTAGTATCAAATCTCTACGCACATGAACCACATTGCGGGTGGACTAAAAGTTAAATAGTACCCATTGTTTAAAAAAGACTACATTCTGTGTTACGATATTCTGTTTATATTTCGATATTTGTATTCTCTAGAGACGAAAAAGCAACAAGCGTGTAACAAGCGAGAATATACAACATAACATGCTATCTCTACCATCGTATTCCAGCTACGGAAATGTGACGATTTTTTTAAAATTCGAATTGTTTTGAAATCCTCGCAAGCAGGTAAAGATAACATAATTCTTTATGATTTCCAAATAAGTTTCAGCTTACCGTCATCGTTTCGGTGATTAAGTTTTCATTGCTCACACTGGAGAATGATTTGATCCTGAACGGAAAGGAATTAAATTTTTAAACCGGAATTGTATAATCAAAGGTCCTCTCTCTCGAAGGATTTGAATTTGCCAATTCTTAGTGATGTTTCATTTCGTTATAATTATGTTCTTTTCAAAGGGAATGGCGAAATTTTCATGGCTCGTTTATCACAGACATATCAGAGTACAAGAAGGAAAATATCAAGACTACCAGCCGGAAAATTGAGAATCTCACCACAATAGTGCCTTTTATTCGACCGGAACCGAACGATTCTGGGTTTAATTTATTATCAATTAATGTATTGAGTTCAGAACAGTTTTAACGTTTTTCCAGTTCTGAAAAATCGTTAAAAGTTGTGAAATATCATAAATTGGTACTGAAAAATAAAAAGAAAGATTTTTAATTTTTCTAGCTGACTGTAGAGATACCGTTTTTGTCCATGTGTCTGAAATCTGTGCAGTCATCGATTACTTAAGGTTAAGGACAGACAAGGTCACTTTGGTATGTTTTCCTGAAATTACAACAGTTAACACAGTTGTAAGTTCTATGAATTATAACAGCCTTTTTTTGAATTAAATGTAAAAACTGTATAGCTATGCGTTAGTTCATAGACTGCTTAAGTCCAGTCTACTTATTAAAATATTTTAAGTAGGAAGAGTTATTATTAAATGGTTATCCATGGTGCCATGTTTTACGGCTTTTATCAAAGGATTGGCAATCAAATCAAATATTTTCTGATTTACATAATTGTTTTCATTACAATATAGTCAGCGTGATGTCACACAAAATAAAAAACCGGCCAAGCATGAGTCGGACTCGCGCACCGAGGGTTCCGTACAAACCTGTAGGGATCCTTGGTTTATGTATAAGGTTTATGCTTATGAACTTAAATGTTTTTTTTTTAATTTTTATATTTGAGTTGATTGAATGAAAGGTAAATTGCGGTTTACGATTTATGACGTATTAAAAAAAACTACTTACTGGATCTCATTCAAAACAATTTTCGGTGGAAGTTTACATGGTTATGTACAGACGCCAACACATCAAGCTACTACAATCTGTCAGATTTCTTTGATAGATTTTCGACTTTATTTCTAGAGCATTAGGTTCAAGGTTCATTGGGAAAAATTGACAGTTTCGGGTAGCTTGACCTGGTGGCGTCTGTACATCATATATTTTTTTGAGTTTTATCATTCTCTTATTTTAGAAGTTACGGGGGGAGGGGGGGCATACATTTTACCACTTTGGAAGCGTCTCTCGCGCAAACTATTCAGTTTAGAAAAAAATGATATTAGAAACCTCAATATCATTTTTAAAGACCTATTCATAGATATCCCACACGTATGGGTTTGATGAAAAACATTTTTTGAGTTTCAGTTCTAAGTGTGGGAAACCCCAAAATTTATTATTTTTTCTCTATTTTTGTGCAAAAATCTTGATGCGGTTTACAGAATACATCTATTTACCAAGTTTCAACAGCATAGCTCTTATAGTTTCTGAGAAAAGTGGCTGTAACATACGGACGGACAGACAGACAGACAGACAGACAGACAGACAGACGGACAGACAGTCATGACGAATCTATAAGGGTTCCGTTTTTTGCCATTTGTCAACGGAACCCTAAAAAGGGGTACCTATTCCCTGTTTTTTATCTCAAGCTAAGGAAATATATAATATTAAATTATGAAAGAACAAACTCAAAAGCTAGCATAACTCAGACAAGAAAAAAGTGCAAGGACGAAATAAATGTTACTGTCAAAAGAAAAGATGACGAGGTGGCAAATAATAACGATATGATTAATTTATAAGTCCCGCAACGTTTTTTTTTTAAAGCAATTGAAATAATATAATAAACAGGTTACTGCTTGAACACGACGCTACAAATTATGGATTTGATTCAATTTCCAGAAGAGGACATATTCTAACTCAATTAAACTTTTTGCGGTGTTCGTAATCATAGCATTAGAGACTAGATACTGTTTGAAACATAGTAAGAAAACGTAGTCATAACGACCCACAACTATACAATACGTAACCCGTAACTGTATACAACTGTATAATAAGTTTTGGCATTGCCTGGAAACAATTCACATATTATCTTAGAACTTTAGCCAAATATAAAGATGAAATAACTTCTTCATCTCGTATTTTTGTACATTTGTAGCGAAATTCCGCGTCGTTCTAGATTCTTGAAAAGTTATAACTAATTAGACGGTAAATATTCAACGGCTATAAATTGTGTGGTCTATGTAACAGTTTTAACTCTTGACAAAGGAAAAAAGTAGTAAGGATTTTTATGGCGACTTAGCAAACAAGTAGGTACTGTAGAATACCATACTAAAACAAAAGAGGGTACGACCTAATTTTGATACTTGAACATTTTAATATCCACTATGGCGACGGAATGTTGAAAGTTAATCTGAAACTCTAAAATAATAATTGTTTAAAGTTTTGATCGAACTGTTTCAATAGATAGCTTATTGATGTCAGCGATTATTTCATTCATAATAACGATTATTGTATAACTTTATTAATATCACATTTATAGCTGGGGCTTTGGTGACCTAGTTTTAAAACTTGAGAGTCGCTGAACTCTTAATTTGTATAGCTTCAGAGTGATACTTTCCAAAAGGAAAGTTGAGCAGGAAGTACTTACCTTAGTAACGTATATAAAACTTAATATATGTTGCCTTGTGTTTCCCGCAACGCAGATTTCTAATCAAACTTTAGCATTTGGGATTGACTTTACCCACGCTCTTCAATTTGTATGTCAATGAGCTGATCGAGGCACTCAGCAGAGAGCGTGCCGACTGTGTTATATTGACGGAGTTTGTGTAAATAACATTAGTTACGCCGATGATATTGTCCTACTGAGTGCCTCAATTTGTGGCCTTAGAAGGTTGCTGACCATCTGCGTCTTCGCAGATGGTCAGCAACCTTCTAAGGCCCAAGGCCAGGGTAGGTTCTAAGGCTTATACTCTTGTATGCTTGTATTCATGGATTGGTCTATATCTGCAAAAAAAGTCAAGTCTTGGGTTTTGGTGTCAGCGGTCGATGTTCCGAAACTATGCCCCCGGTCAAGTTGAACGGAATATCGGTTATACGGGTATACAAAGTGAAATACTTGGGACATCTTTTGACCGCTGACCTCAAAGATAATGATGATCTATTCATGGATTGGTCTATATCTGCAAAAAAAGTCAAGTCTTGGGTTTTGGTGTCAGCGGTCGATGTTCCGAAACTATGCCCCCGGTCAAGTTGAACGGAATATCGCTTATACGGGTATACAAAGTGAAATATTTGGGACATCTTTTGACCGCTGACCTCAAAGATAATGATGATATTGAGAGAGAAAGAAGAGCGCTGTCGGTGAGAGCTAATATGATCGCTCGCAGGTTTGCACGTTGTTCAAAATTAGTCAAGAAAACCTTGGTTCGTGCATATTGCACCTCATTTTACACATGCAGCCTGTGGGTAGATTACACTCAAAAGTCATATAGCGCCCTTTGCATTCAGTTTAATAATGCGTTCCGGGTGTTGATGGGGCTGTTCCGCTTCAGTAGCGCGTCAGGGACGTTTGCTGAAGCTCGTGTCGATTGCTTCTACGCTACGATGCGAAAAGGATGGCGGCCTTTCCCAGGCCTTTCCCAACATTAATTACTGCGGTGTATCGCGAGGAGACTGGGCTGCGTCTATGTGAATCGCTGCTGCAAGTTGTCCACTTCGGTGTTGAGCTTGTAGCAGGGATTCGCTTTTAACTATAAGGCACTGTCGGATAAGTTTACTAATATCGCTGATAAGAAATATTGTTACTAACACATTTCAATCATGTGTTACTTGTATTTAAAATATAAATAAATAAATAAATCAAGCGTTAGCTAAATCACTTGTGTCTAATGAACGCTAGATTGTTCCCTTAACCATAACATTTAGAACGGTTTATGTTAATTGCCTATTCTGGGCAGTCGGATCGGAATCGTCCTTCCGGGAATATTTCCATAACGACACAAGTATAGTGACTCTTAGCTTTTGTCTATGGCTTCTGCTACACTACAGTGAAGTATAACTACACAAGCTTTTCTTGCTGTAAAATGAAATGTGTGTGTGAAAAACTCATCTCTACAGTTTCGTACAATTTGCGGTTGACATGTCACGGTTAATATTTAGATTGTGCCAAACTTATCTATTCAATCCAATTTAACCCCCCACCCCCACCCTGCCTTGATTAAGAGAATTTTATTTTAGGAAAACTGATAGCTTGTTGGTATCTTAGTCTGATAAGAAAATTCCTTTGGGATGAGTAGTACTAATGCCATGTGATGTAGTTAAACATGTCACCGAGAGATTAAATTAAATTAATCATGTTAACAATCACTCACATTCCCTATTACTCAATCATGTTCGGGACGTAAGGTTTCAACAAATTAGTTTACCCTTTAAAAGCTTATCGGAAACGGAAAAAAAAATATTTTGCATTTTGTGTAGGTTGGTTTTTATGTTTGTGATTTTGTTGTGTAGTTTGTGCTCAATATTTTTTTCAAAATATTTTTTCCCATTTTTATCTCCGCTTGCGCTTTCGTTTGTTTTATTCTGCTTCAAAAAATCTTGCTAACAAATGGAAATCCATAACGCTTAACGTTAACGTTAAGTTACGTGTACGTTACGTCCACGTTCGTTCGTTCGTTCGTTCGTTCGTTCGTTCGTCATCCAGCTCGAAGGACCACAATATTGGTGGGGCTCCGACGCGGACCGAAAAACTGATAAACGCAAGTGCGCGCGTGTACGTTGCGTTGCGTTGCGTTGCGTTAAACTTCCCGACCGGCTGCGAGTGCATCCGACCGGCTGCGAGCGCATCCGTCCGGCTGCCAGCGCTTCCGACTGGCTGCAAGCACATCCGACCGGCTGCGAGCGCATCCGACCGGCTGCGAGCACATCCGACCAGCTGCGAGCGCATCCGACCGGCTGCAAGCGCATCCAACCGGCTGCAAGCGCATCCGACCGGCTGCGAGGGCACCCGACCGGCTGCGAGCACATCCGACCGGCTGCGAGCGCATCCGACCGGCTGCGACTGCATCCAACCGGCTGCAAGCACATCCAACCGGCTGCAAGCGCATCCGACCGGCTGCGAGGGCACCCGACCGGCTGCGAGCACATCCGACCGGCTGTGAGCGCATCTGTCCGACTGCGAGCACATCCGACCAGCTGCGAGCGCATCCGACCGGCTGCAAGCGCATCCAACCGGCTGCAATTGCATCCGACCGGCTGCGAGCGCATCCGACCGGCTGCGAGTGCATCCGACCGGCTGCGAAGGCACTCGACCGGCTGCGAGTGCATCCAACGGGCTGCGAGCGCATCCGACCGGCTGCGAGCGCATCCGACCGGCTGCGAGCGCATCCGACCGGCTGCGAGCGCATCCGACCGGCTGCGAGCGCATCCGACCGGCTACGAGCGCATCCGACCGGCTGCGACTGCATCCAACCGGCTGCAAGCGCATCCGACCGGCTGCGAGCGCATCCGACTGGCTGCGAGCGCATCCGACCGGCTGCGAGAGCATCCGACCGGCTGCGAAGGCACTCGACCGGCTGCAAGCGCATCCGACCGGCTGCGAGGGCACCCGACCGGCTGCGAGCACATCCGACCGGCTGCGAGCGCATCCGACCGGCTGCGACTGCATCCAACCGGCTGCAAGCGCATCCAACCGGCTGCAAGCGCATCCGACCGGCTGCGAGGGCACCCGACCGGCTGCGAGCACATCCGACCGGCTGTGAGCGCATCTGTCCGACTGCGAGCACATCCGACCAGCTGCGAGCGCATCCGACCGGCTGCAAGCGCATCCAACCGGCTGCAATTGCATCCGACCGGCTGCGAGCGCATCCGACCGGCTGCGAGTGCATCCGACCGGCTGCGAAGGCACTCGACCGGCTGCGAGTGCATCCAACCGGCTGCGAGCGCATCCGACCGGCTGCGAGCGCATCCGACCAGCTGCGAGCGCATCCGACCGGCTGCGACTGCATCCAACCGGCTGCAAGCGCATCCAACCGGCTGCAAGCGCGTCCGACCGGCTGCGAGCGCATCCGACTGGCTGCGAGCGCATTCGACCGGCTGCGAGAGCATCCGACCGGCTGCAAAGGCACTCGACCGGCTGCGAGTGCATCCAACCGGCTGCGAGCGCATCCAACCGGCTGCAAGCGCATCCAACCGGCTGCGAGCGCATCCGACCGGCTGCGAAGGCACTCGACCGGCTGCGAGTGCATCCAACCGGCTGCGAGCGCATCCGACTGGCTGCGAGCGCATCCGACCGGCTGCGAGCGCATCCGACCGGCTGCGAGTGCATCCGACCGGCTGCGAAGGCACTCGACCGGCTGCGAGTGCATCCAACCGGCTGCGAGCGCATCCGACCGGCTGCAAGCGCATCCGACCGGCTGCGAGCGCATCCGACCGGCTATGAGCGCATCCGACCGGCTGCGAGTGCATCTGTCCGGCTGCGAGCGCATCCGACCGGCTGCGAGCGCATCCGACCGGCTGCGAGCGCATCTGTCCGGCTGCGACCGCATCCAACCGGCTGCAAGCGCATCCGACCGGCTGCGAGCGCACCCGACCGGCTGCAAGCGCATCCAACCGGCTGCAAGCGCATCCGACCGGCTGCGAGCGCATCCGACTGGCTGCGACTGCATCCGACCGGCTGCAAGCGCATCCAACCGGCTGCAAGCGCATCCGACCGGCTGCGAGCGCATCCGACCGGCTGCGACTGCATCCGACCGGCTGCGAGCGCATCCAACCAGCTGCAAGCGCATCCGACCGGCTGCGAGCGCATCCGACCGGCTGCGAAGGCACTCGACCGGCTGCGCGTGCATCCAACCGGGTGCGAGCGCATCCAACCGGCTGCAATCTAAATCTCGGTGGTTTCGGGGGCGATTCATTTAAAAAAAATGTAATTTTATTCGTGTTTAAACATAAACTTGTATTTTTTTTGTATTGGAAGAATAATAACAAAATTTAATTTGTATTTAAATATAATTTCTAAAAAAAACACAATTTACCAAAAAAACTACTGAGCAGAGCGCGCGGTCATCCAGGTACTGAGTTTTAAATGAAAAATCCTACATTAAAAGTCTTTAGCGACCGGAACATTTTTAGAAAGTCGTTTTCGACGTTATATGTATTTTAGTTATGGCCAAGGCTAATCGAAAAGCTTTCATGCACAACAAAGCCTTCATAGATCATTATCTCCTCCTCTTCCCAACACTACCGCAAAATACTTAATGTTATTTTATTAGCATTCAATAATAATACTTTTAACTTTGTTGAACATATTGTTACTAACGTATCATTTAAAATCAAAATGTTGTCATTATGATTAAGTTGTCCAACAACTTGAACTCGTCTAAACGCAAACTAAACAGTGATTGTCTCAAGTATTGAGATATCAGACAGAGAGATTGTGGCTCATGATCGCTTGTTTGAATGTCAAAACAGTCCCATCAGTGCAGGTCTGCGCTATGATGGCGGAGTCTAGGTATAATAATATAATAATAATATCTTAAGACAACAAACACAACGTTATCTGATCCCAAACTAGGCATAGCCTGTACTATGGTAACCAAACCACTGATAAACATACTTATATATTTCTAAATACAGAACGTACGTTACGTTACGTTTCTATATTCTAGATAAATTACACCCAGACACAGAACAAATCGAATGTCCCAATTAACAATGTCGGTTATGCATTTTTACCAATATTAACTTTTTTACATAAATAGAATAACAACAATTTTTTTTTTTTTTGAAAATCATGATATTTAGCCAGTTTTAAAGATAATATTGTCGTTTGTCCGCGCAACATTGTTAGTAGTAAAACAAACTTTGAACTGCTCTACTGAAAAGTAGTCTTTTTGCAGAACCGACATTGTTAATAGGGACCGTCGAAATGATTGTGATCATCATTCATACAAAGATTTGTCCTGGGTGGTAATAGAACCCACGACCTCAGTCTTAGCTGTCAGGGTCACTAAACACTAGACTAACAGGCCAGTCTAAGGTATGTTGTGAAACCTTTTTATCAATGGTAACTAACTGCTGTAAGGCGACATAGTGAAGTAAGCTGGAGTGGATAAGTAGGATATTATTATAATTATCCTACTGTTAGTAGGAATAATAAAAAAACAATACTAATATATAAATTAATATATATTTAATACTCAATCATGTAAAACAGCTGAACGGATTGCATTCTACCTCTGTTTACCTCTCCTCAGGAGTGAAATTTAAAAAAATCCTTCCTTAGTGGATTCCTACACTGTATAAGATGCGCCGCCGGACAGATGCGCTCGCAGCCGGTCGGATGCGCTTGCAGCCAGTCGGATGCGCTCGCAGCCGGTTGGATGCGCTCGCAGCCGGTTGGATGCACTCGCAGCCGGTCGAGTGCCTTTGCAGCCGGTCGGATGCGCTCGCAGCCGGTCGGATGCGCTTGCAGCCGGTTGGATGCGCTCGCAGCCGGTTGGATGCACTCGCAGCCGGTCGGATGCGCTCGCAGCCGGTCGGATGCGCTCGCAGCCGGTCGGATGCGCTTGCAGCCGGTTGGATGCGCTTGCAGCCGGTTGGATGCGCTTGCAGCCGGTTGGATGCAGTCGCAGCCGGTCGGATGCGCTCGTAGCCGGTCGGATGCGCTCGCAGCCGGAAAGATGCGCTCGCAGCCGGTCGGATGCACTCGCAGCCGGTCGGATGCGCTCGCAGCCGGTCGGATGCGCTTGCAGCCGGTTGGATGCGCTTGCAGCCGGTTGGATGCAGTCGCAGCCGGTCGGATGCGCTCGCAGCCGGTCGGATGCGCTCGCAGCCGGACAGATGCGCTCGCAGCCGGTCGGATGCGCTCGCAGCCGGTCGGATGCGCTTGCAGCCGGTCGGATGCGCTTGCAGCCAGTCGGATGCGCTCGCAGCCGGTTGGATGCACTCGAAGCCGGTTGAGTGCTTTCGCAGCCGGTCGGATGCGCTCGCATCCGGTTGGATGCGCTTGCAGCCGGTTGGATGCGCTCGCAGCCGGTCGGATGCGCTCGCAGCTGGTCGGATGCGCTCGCAGCTGGTCGGGTGCCCTTGCAGCCGGTCGGATGCGCTTGCAGCCGGTTGGATGCGCTTGCAGCCGGTTGGATGCGCTCGCAGCTGGTCGAATGTGCTCGCAGCCGGTCGGATGCGCTCGCAGCCAGTCGGAAGCGCTCGCAGCCAGTCGGAAGCGCTGGCAGCCGGACGGATGCGCTCGCAGCCGGACGGATGCGCTCGCAGCCGGTCGGATGCGCTCGCAGCTGGTCGGATGCGCTCGCAGCCGGTTGGATGCACTCGCAGCCGGTCGGATGCGCTCGCAGCCGGTCGGGAAGTTTAACGCAACGCAACGCAACGCAACGTACACGCGTGCACTTGCGTTTATCAGTTTTTCGGTCCGCGTCGGAGCCCCACCAATATTGTGGTCCTTCGAGCCGGATGACGAACGAACGAACGAACGAACGTGGACGTAACGTACACGTAACATAACGTTAACGTTAAGCGTTATGGATTTCCATTTGTTAGCAAGATTTTTTGAAGCAGAATAAAACAAACGAAAGCGCAAGCGGAGATAAAAATGGGAAAAAATATTTTGAAAAAAATATTGAGCACAAACTACACAACAAAATCACAAACACAAAAACCAACCTACACAAAATGCAAAATAATTTTGTGTAATTTTGTGTTTGTGATTTTGTCTTTTTTTGTTTTGTTTCTGCCTAATGGAATGCTTGAACGCGCTTGGTGTGAAATAATAAGAGGAGCTAACCGGCTCCGATCGCGTACTGTTATGCTCGCGCAGTCGATCGGCTCCGATTGCGTGCTCAATATTTTTTTCAAAATATTTTTTCCCATTTTTATCTCCGCTTGCGCTTTCGTTTGTTTTATTCTGCTTCAAAAAATCTTGCTAACAAATGGAAATCCACGTTAACGTGTGCTTGTGCGTGTGCTCTATCTAAATCCATAACGCTTAACGTTCGTTCGTTCATTTTTTAGTTGTAACGAAATGGGTATCCCGTATTTTGTTCAACATATATAAGGTGTATCTATTCATACACGAAAATTTTAAGGGGTACACCTGTAAGTGGTAAAGAAGGTGGGCCATTCATAGAATTTGGAGTAAGGTTTTATGCAAAACGTCTCAAGTAGTTTTAAAATTATAATAATTACGAAAATTCAAAAACGCTTAGATAAAAAAATTCTTTTTGCTTCTATAGCTTCTTTATCGTCGTGTATCGTGTATGAATAGATACACCTTATATATGTTGAACAAAATGCGGGATACCCATTTCGTTTCAACTAAAAAATTCCGAAACAAACATAAATTGTTTGTAATAAATTAAATTGCATACCCTCGTCTGAATTCAGCCAGTAAGAGAGTGTGAGGTATAGAAAAAAAATACAATGTTCCTACTGGCAGCATACAAGTGTATGCTGCCAGCATACAAGTGTTTGTATTCTAGTTTGCATTTGGTGTTTTGTAGGAAACAAAACTATAAAGGTTTGTATTTTCGGGGTGTACTGGTTATATCAGACTGGTAAATGGCGGTGATATAATACAGAAGAGACGAAAAAACGATTTATGTCTCTCAAAGGACCTTCTTAGTATAAAACTTTCTACAAGTATCAAAGTAACGGATTTGCGGGTGTGGTCTCAAATCCTCAAAACAAATGTGTCCCAGCAGTGCGAGTTACGTTTTGTTGTTTGTAGGTCGAGGGACTGACATAGATATTGTATGAATGTAAGAAGATGATTTAATTTTCTTTAGATAGGTGAATGGGTAAGATATAAAAATATGATTTGTTGCTCACCTCAAAACCAATGCATAATAAAAAAAAACATTACCTAAAGTCCCATTTGACTTTTTTTTCGGGGTTACACTGTGAGAAGCTGGTTTGTAGAATGAAGACCAAGTCTCTGTTGTGATGTTATAATTATCAGACTGAAAATATTACTTCAGTCTAATTTGCACGTCAGGAGATTTCATAATAGTGTTCCAAACGAAAACTTCAATTAGATTCATAATATCATTCTCCTGCCCTTTTTATTTATCGTCAAATGACGTCTCCCGCTCTGGGCGGAGCGAGAAGGTGGGTCAGACTTTTACTGACTAAAACCCACCCGTGTTCCTTCAGTTGTCCATATGCCAGGGCCGCGCTAACTCTTTCGAACAAAACTCGCGACCCTGGCAGGCATCGGTCCTGGCAAACCCCTTCAATACTGCTTACATCTCCTTGAGGCGCGCGTGGAACACATAATATCATTCTTCTGCCCTTATCCCAATTTATTTAAGGTCGGCGCAACACGTCTTTTTCTTCCACACTTCTCTATTAGTTGTCATCTCAGTAGTCACACCCTTTGTATCCATATCATAATTCACACAGTCCATCCATCGTTTCTTTGGTCTCCCTCTACTCTTGTAGCCATCGACATTCATACTCAATACTTTCCTTACCACATTTTCCTCATTCCTCCGTATCACGTGACCATACCATGATAACCGATTCCCACACAACTTTTCACTTATCGGTGCCACTTTCATACAAAAGGGCAAACAATGTTTAACAGTTAAATTGATTTACTAATAGAAAAAACGAACCGAAAAATGAAAAGGGTCTAAGCTCCGCGTAACACGCACTTTAACTTTTAAACGACAAGTTACATTTTTGTTTTCTCGATTTCTCTTCGACTAACCATTTAATTTAAAGTTTAGTGAACAATTTTTTGAATTTCCAAGCACAGCCATCAGCAAGAACAAGCTTTGTATCATCTTGAGACAGCCGACTTTTGCGAGTAATTGAAAATACAAGAAAACGTCAAATTGCTTTATCACTGAAGTATGGAGGCGAAAGGAAACACGTCAAGTCAAGGCAAGCGTTTATTATCGACTACTTACTGGTTACAATGTTGCTTACTGCTAAGTACATTTATCTACTTCACCTCCGGGGGTGAAAGAAAAAAGAAATTAAAATTAAATACAAATATAGCAAAGGTACCTTTTCTTAAAACTTACTTACTAAATTTTTTTGTTCTATCTTTATGTATTACATCTACTTTACCCTTCTTAATTATCTTTACATTAACGCCTAAATCTTCCAACACTTCAAAAGGTCCATCAAAAACACAGTCTAATTTACGAGCACATTCGTTCTTAACTAAAATAAGATCATTTTTCTTATAAAATACAGGATTACATGATTTATCATATTTGTCTTTTCTTTTCTCCTTACAAGCTCTCAAATTATTTCTAGCATCTCTTAAAGCTACTTGCAACTTATATTTTAAATCTAAACAATAATCATCAGTATTATAAAGTGGTTCTACATCATGTTCTAAACTGTTTGGCAAACGACATTGTCTTCCAAACACAAGTTCATAAGGTGTATATTTTGTTTGCGTGTTTACACTAGTATTAAAACTAAAACACCAAAAAGGTAACCAATCTGACCAAGAATGATACACATTATTACAATAAGTTCTTAAAAATGCTCCTAAATGTTTATGGGCTATCTCTAAGGAACCGATTGATTGATGGTGGTAAGCAGTGGATGTTAGCTTTTCTATTTCTAATAGCCTACATACTTGTTCCATGACTTGAGAAATAAATTCTGTCCCCCTATCCGTAGCAATAGATTTAGGGATGCCTAATCTTAAAATAAAATTATTCACGAATGCTTTGGCTACAGTTACCGTTTCCTTATTGGGTAATGGATATGCCTCTATGTATTTTGTCAACTCGCATTGTAGGGTTAAAATGTAACAATTTCCTGACTCATCTCTATCCAAAGGTCCTACTAAATCTAGAAAAACTTTATCAAAGGCAGCTGTTGCTGTAGTAGTTATAGTCAAGGGTTGTCTTGTATATTTACTTTGTTTCATTTTCTGACACATCTCACATTTACTTATAAATTTCCGAATATCCGTTTCTAACCCTGGCCAGTAATATTTCCTCTTAATATTATTTGCCATTCTATTCATACCTGCATGACCACTGGTGGGTAATAAATGATAGTTATTCAAAATAAACTTTTTTTTCTTCTCGTCGTATATTCTTTCTATTCCTCTCAAAATACATATTCGGGGTCCGGTCCATTCTTTTAAAGATTTAATTTCACTACATAAACCTTTTATAAATTCAATATTATTATCATCTTTGACTATGCATAGTTCCTTTACTTTTATTCGTTCACAAAACTCCTTTAACTTAGTCGCAAATTCGGCTCGCGAGAAATGCAATCTAAAGTCAAGGTTAATACACAACAACATTTTATTTGGTATATAAACCATACAATCCTCTTGCTCCTTTATCATATTTTCTCTTTTGAACTTACTTATAGTCTTTTCTTCTACTAACTTTATCTCAATAGAATCACACGGCTGTCTTAGTAATTCCACGACCCTTGGTTGATCAGGCCAGTTGTCGGTGGCTTTACTAGGCACAGTTTTTTCTTTCTTACAACTCTCTTCCAACCTTCTCTTTTGTCCCCTAGTTGTTACAGCTAGAATTTGCTCTTTCATATCCTTCAATTCATTCAATGTTATGGACACCCTAGACAATGCATCTGCGATAACATTGTCCTTACCTTTCACATACACTATCTTAAAATCATATTCTTCTAATATTAACCTGAATTTAATTAGCCTACTAGATGGGTCTTTCATGCCAAACAAATAAACTAAAGGTTTGTGGTCTGTCATAATTGTAAAAGTTCTGCCAAATAAATATGGCCTGAAGTATTTTACTGCCCATACTATTGCTGTTAGTTCTTTCTGTATTACTGGATAATTTTTTTCTGCCTTATTTAAAGGTCTGCTGGCATAAGCAACTGGTTTCATGTCCTTATTACACAATACTGCTCCTACTGCCAAATCAGACGCGTCAGTCTGTAATATGAATTCATTGGTTTCTGAAAAATCTGGATATTGTAGTATAGGAGGCGTCGTTAATGATGTTTTTAGAAAATTAAATGCTCTTTGACACTCCGAGCTCCAAACAAAAGGTTCATCTTTCTTTAGTAAACGATTTAAAGGCATAGTAATTGTTGCAAAGGACGGCACAAATTTTCTGTAGTAGTTGCAGAAGGCAACAAACCGTCTTACCTCATCTACATTTTTAGGTATAGGAAAATTTTCTAAAACCTTAGTTTTGTCAGGGTCAGGCGAAACACCGTCAGCAGAAACTAAATGACCTAGATACAAAATTTCTTTCTTTAAGAATTGACACTTTATAGGATTTAACTTTAAATTTACCTTTCTCAGTCTTTCGAAAACAGCTATGAGATTTTGGTTGTGAATAGTTAGAGATCTTCCAAAAACGATTAAGTCATCTAAATAAATAAAACATTTTTCAAAAGCTAAACCTGACATCGCAATTGACATGACTCTACTAAAAGCGCTACATGAAGTCTTAAGACCCATGGGTAATCGTTTTAATTGGTAATGTCCTGTACTAGTCGAAAATGCAGTATATTTTCGGCTTTCAGGAGCCAGTTTTACTTGGTAATATCCTTGTTGAAGGTCTAAATGACTAAAGTATATTGAACCAGATAATGAATCTAAAATATCAGTAATGTTAGGCAAAGGGAATTTGTCGTTTACAATATTTTCATTTAATTTTCTGAAGTCTATTACTAAACGCCACTTCTGAGAACCCTCCGATTTTTTTGGAACTAGTAGTATTGGACTAGACCATTCACTAGATGATTCTTCTATTATATCATCTTTAAGCATATTTTCTATTTGTTTATTTACTTCCGGTTTTAAGGCTTGTGGTAATCTATATGGTTTTGTATAAATAGGATTAATGTTACTCTTCATTGTTATGGATTGTTCACAAATGTTTGTAGTTTCTAACTTATCACCGGGTAAAAAGAAAGTATCTGAATATTTAGTACAAATCTTTTCAATTGAATCCTTTTCTTCCTTGTTTAAATGTTGTAACTCTAATAAAGGTAATAATGTATTGGCTCTTTTTAAACTACTTTTTTGCTTGCTAAATTCAAAAATATTGTAGTCCTGTAACGCCTCTACGTTTAATTCGAATTTTTTTAAACGTACTTCTTCATCTCGAGTGTTTAATATTTTTATTGGGACTCTTTTATTTTTTGGCCTAACTATAGTACCTGCTAGGAAAACATCCTTTTCTAACTCTCTAGCGCTAACAAAACAATCACCTTCCACTTCCGTGTTTAAATAAATGTAGTGAATAGTTTCACTCCGAGGTGGGATTAACAGTGAATTACTGTAATCTGGTTTGTCATATATTGGTAGATTAAAATAATTTTCTCCTATCTGCAGCGTTAGCAAATTTTTATTTAAATTAATATTTGCCTTATACCTACTCATGAAGTCTAATCCTAATATTCCATCGACGATGATAGGTAATCTTTTAAAAACATGAAACTTATTTTGAAACATTTCAGTTTCGGATACTTCTAGATCGAGCACTGTATAACCAGAGGAGTGAACTTTACCTCCGATTCCATTGACCACTAAACAATCTTGAAACACCTGTGTTGCTTTTGGAAGTACTTCTTCCTTAATAATCGAAATAGATGCCCCTGTATCTAATAATAGTATAAGTTTTTTACCCTTAGTATAGTAATTGATATATTTAAATTTACCACTAGAAGTATTATAAACAAAATTATTAATCACGAAAAAACTGATTTCCTGTATTATCAGGCTTCTGTTCCATATTACTTGAATTGCGTGCTTGAGTATTGTCACTTTGTGTTGTGACCCCTACTTTGTAAAATCCTTGTCCACCACGCCTATTATTATAATAACCTTGTTTGTTATACTGACCTCTACCGCGGGGTGCGTACCTAAAAGGTCTGGAGTAGCCTTGATGTCTATTTGGATGGTGGCCATAATTATTAAAATTGTTTTGTAAATTACCTCTGTTATGATTGTGGTAATTTGGACGACCGCGTCCTCTATTTTGTCCTCGAAACTTTGAAAAACGATAATTTTGCCTACCTCGCCACGTCGAAGTCATCTCCATAACTTCAGCAGGCTTGGAAGAAGATGAAGACGGCGGGGACTCATCCTTGGCTGCCTGGATTGCGTCCTTCAGCAATGTGTAGTTGCGTGCGGCGATGACCGTGCCCAACCTTTCACTTTTAAGACCATCTGTAAACTTTTTCAAAACCATTTTTTCATTAATTGGCTTCAAAATCGCACATTTGGCAGCGTCACCGTCAGCCTGAGAAATATTCAAATCTGTTAATAATCTTTCAAGTTCCGATCCATATTCCTCAACAGTTCTATAACCTTGGTTCAAGGACTGAATTTGATTTTGAACCGCTATAAATGATTTCTTTACTAACAGCTTTATCCTAAAATCCTTAATCATGTCATTAATTGTCGAGTAAGTGTCTGCTACTCTTAACTTTGCATTTTCAGATAACCTTCCCTTTAGTATAAACTTAATTAATAACTGTTGACCCACATCATTAAGCATATCCGCATACATTTCTACCGCATCAATCATTCGTTTCGTTGTATTTTCCTTATCATCTAACATAGGTATTAACATACAAGCAGTTTTCATATCGAATTCCATGGTTTCTGATTTTATTTCTACTTTAGGCAAAGTACACAATTTTGATATTTCTGAAAATAATGCACAAATATTTTTGTACGTGGTAGTAATTAACTCTATTTCCGATTCCTTTGTCGTTTTACTTAAAGTAGAAAATAATGTCTTACTTTTATTTAACAATATTTCGGCCTCTTGTAACTTATCTGACGAAACTGAACCTTTATATCTACTCTGGCCTTTTTTTATAAGGTATTTTCGAATCTCTAGTAAATCTTCATATAATTCTATTAAATCGTCAAGCATATTTTAGGAAGAAAACATTATTATTTAAAGGAAATACTTGTAACATCCTATCTTATTTCATTCATAACAATATTATTTAATCTAATTCGAGGCACTGTTATTCAATGCGCCGATAAAAAAAATGCTGGGTCGGCATTGTACGTAAGTACTGCCGTAACGCGATTCACAATCTATTTTTAGAACTTAAAAATGACTAAACTAAGTACATACTTTAAAAACTAAAATTGTCAATAATCTTACGCGTAGAAACACTTTCACTATTACTTTTAAACCAACGCACTTCCTTTTTTTTTTTTTTTTTAATTCACTTTTTAAACACTTTTTATGCACTAACGAATCTTCTCTCGAATTGAATTTGCTGCATTCAAACTTCTTCTTCACCATGAGCTTGGTCACGCCTTCCAGATAAACGATGCCGCATCCTTCTTATAAATGCTGAATCTATTTGCTGGTCTATCCATTTCTTATGTCCTTTTATCACTTTCTTGTAAATTATTACAAGTATCACAGTAGCCATCAGCACCAGGAACGTGGTCATTAAAATGTTATTAAACTTGATATGGTACTCTTGTTCTGAATCACTTGCACTGTTACTGCCTCCTGATGCGTTTTGGGCAATGACAATTTCCTTGTCCTCAGTTTTAGAGTATGATTTCCCCATTTTCCTTACTTGTAGTACTTTTTACGACACAACTATAGTCAATCACACTCGTGGCTTTATTATTCACTTTATAAAACATTATAACTTTGTGCACCGAGGCACACAGGAATTCGCCTTGTTCGCACTTTGCGCCCGCTATCCGATAGCTCGCAAGCTGAGTTCCCGGAACGCGTATGGCAGGGTCGCCATGAAGTATGGAGGCGAAAGGAAACACGTCAAGTCAAGGCAAGCGTTTATTATCGACTACTTACTGGTTACAATGTTGCTTACTGCTAAGTACATTTATCTACTTCATCACATAATATCACGTTATTGAGAACAGCTTTACCTGCTGTTATAATTATTGTCCATATGTTTCAATGTCTACTATCTAATCCTAATTTTAAAAATATATCGGATCTTGTAGCTAAATACTAACAACCGTACTGGTCGATCGAAGATTAAGCTAAGTTCGTTGATGAATGATCCCTGTACGGCTTGGAACGAACGTTAAGCCGTTGGTCTGGTTGGCCCTGGCTGTCATCATAGTCATCGTAATGATGATCTTTGACAGTTATTACTTTCTTACCAAAAGCTAAGATAGGCAGTCGCTTCAGGTAAGAAGCTGGTATTCAGCTACATCCGTTTGGACTGGCAGCCGACCCTAATATAGTTCGGAAATACTAGGAAAATTGATTATTTAGTGTTTAACCCAGTGTATAAGTATACCTTTTATGTGATGACTAAATAGAAAAAAAAGAAGAAAATATATTTATTAAAAATAAAAATTATCACGTTTGAAACGTCTAAAAAAATAATGAATATTCTAACAAATATAAATATTTTTGTACTTGCATAAAGTATCTTGTCTCCAAGCCCTATAAAATAAAAATCGTATTCCTTCGAACGAAGTAAGGAACCAAGCCCAGGAAGAGATTGGATTTCCCTATTGCTGCAACATCAGCATTCGGTTTCAACTGAGTCCAATAATGTGGTTGTAGATGTAATTTTATGCTGCAGGCTCCGCAGCATGTGATTGATATAATTTATATAATATAGTCAGTCGGCCGTCTGTTTGTTGTTTTTATTTTTTTAAACAAAATTCGTTAAGCCATTTCAGAACATTCAGTTAGATGTACGATATGTACGTTCCGAATTGGGAGAATGGATTTGGTTGTATGGTATAATAAATAAATTATAACCAGGACAATGTAAGAATAATTCTTCTACCGTAATAATATTTCCTATAATCTAAAATTAATTAGCATTTATAGGTTAGTATAATCCATAACAGTATTTATTAAAAATAAAAACATAATTTCACACCTTCTGCCCCGTGGGGAAGACAAAAACTATGGAACGCAATATTAAATAGTTAGTGGAAATAACTTTATTGAAAATCAGACGGGCTTGGGCCGTTATAAGTACTTGTATTACAACATTTTAAGAACAAAAGTCTTTCATCCACCCACAAAATCTTCAGTGGCTTGGAAACCATCTGCGATCTAAGGAGGAAAAATCGAACCCTTAACGTTTCTGATCTGGGATTTGGGGCACTGGGTTCGCTTATTTAGTAAAAATAGAATTTTTGTTTCCCAACAGCAAAGGCTAGGTTATATTTTTCACGTGTATTTATGCATCTTTTTTTAATTCTTGGTCCCACCTTATTTTTAATTTAAATTAATGTCTTTCTTTTTCAGTATAACTCTACCAAACGTGGAACTTCTTATGTTTGCGGAAGACACTGTAATGGTATTCTAAGAGAATAATTGGGATATGGTCCGTCAGGAAGCTGAGGATGGGTTAGTTAATGTTACGCAATGGCTGGAAAATAGTATTATGTCACTAAACACCTCGAAAACCAAATGTGTTTGCTTCAGTAAGTCTTACTTGACAAAACCAGGATCAGACTTCACAGTAAAATACATACGTTTCCATGCAATCGATCCAAAAGTCACTCAAAGTGCACATGCGGCCTACTCTCCTGAACCCCCTCCATCAAAGACTTAGGTATACTAATAGATGAAAAACTTGACTGGAGCAGTCGTACAATGGCGCTGGCTGGGAGGATTAGAAGAATGATCTATTTATTCAACCTACGAAATGTGGCAAGTTTCAAACTTCTAATGCAAACATACCGTGCGTTGTATGATTGCCTAGTCAGGTATTGCATCTGTGCCTGGGGTAATTCATGCAAAACCCATCTAATCACAGTAGAAAGGGCGCAGCAAGCAGTACTGAAGGTGATCATACGCTTGCCATTTAGACACCCAACAATTAACGTCTATGAAAGGGCCGACATTCTTTCCGAAAGTTCGTGAAATGTTGACAAGATACCATAAAATAACCGTACCTGCGCTACCTATTACATCAAAACGAGTAGATCGCTGCCGAATACTGCGTGTTAGGACTGCCTTTGCAAGACGTCATATTGATGTTCTAGCCCCTAAAATATACAACATATTTCTAAAAAATAACAAGGGCTGCAAAACCTATAGTGTTTGCAAATTTAAAATCAAACTGACAGTCTGGTAATTATATATTTATAGCATCACATTCACACTAAACACCCACCTACATAGCACACAAACACACACGCTTCACCAAATGTTTAACGTTTAATATAATCCTAGTCTTAGAAAAATATTGGAATAGTACCATAATTTGACACTGTGAATTAGATAGGCGAAGACACTGGTCCCTATAATACAGTTAACACTAGTTTAGGGACCAGGGGATTCACATTTGTGTCAACATTCATGTCATTAAACTTATTACTTATTTAAACGATTTTCATGGATGACTAGCGACAAAAAGCAAGCGTATTCCATATAACAACAGATTTTAGATCAGTTGACTGTGAGCAAACATACAAGGGCGGCCAGATTTGATTGTTACCCTATCCAAAACTATGCACCAATTACACGGCATCTTGATAGAATTATTAACAAGAATGTTAGTGGCAACCCATTTCCAAAACTATGACAATGGTGCTTCTAACCTAAAGGTTAGTAAATATCTACTAAAAATATAGTCCGACGGTACTTACTTGTCGTAAGCACAGAAGTAGTAATTCTATCTACAGGGTGTCATAGACATTTACAGGCAAACTGTAATCATGAATTCAGCAAATGTTTCTAAACTCCCTAGCATATATTCGTTAGAAAAGCCTCTCATTTCATCATGTCATTTTGAAATTGAACTAATATGGAAGCCTATCAAAACAGACGCTTCTGATATCTATCGACACCTCCACCCCACTGTCACTGGTCGTATTATTGCTGCTACGGCTTTGGAGACTTGCCAAAGACGGAAACTGGTTTGTAATGGTGTCATTCCAGTTTTTACTACGGCTACTATAAAACTAATCGACTGAAAGGTTTTTTGAGCGACAAAATAATCTTAAGCATCTTAAAAGGAAAGATTACACTTTGAGAGCGGAGACTGATCGAGGAAAAGAAAATAATAAAAAAACTTTTTAACAAAAAATTAAACCGCCGAAAAACTGAAAAGCATAAAATAATAAACCTTAAAATTATGAGTCGGCGCTTTGAGTGTTCCTTGTTCATTGATTTTTCAGTGCCGACTCAAAATTTTAAGGTTTATTATTTTATGCTTTTCAGTTTTTCGGCGGTTTAATTTTTTGTTAAAAAGTTTTTATTTTATGATTTTTTGTGGCTTTAATGTACTAATAATACTTGGCAAGGTATACCCTATCCAACAATAAAAGAATTATCAAAATCGGACTACTCTGTACAAAGTTATGCGTGTTTATACGTTACAATCAGTGAGCGAACAATCAATCATCCCCTGTTTTCCAACCCTTAGGGTTCGATTTTGTTTTCCAAATTTATATGGGACCACCTTGGGAGTATACCCTTTCCAATAGAAGAAGAATTGTCACAATCGGACCACTATGTAAAAAGTTGTGTGTCAGTGAGTGAACAATCAATCATCCCCTGTTTTCCGACCCTTAGGGTTCGATTTTGTTTTCCAAATTTATATGAGACCACCTTGGGAGTAAACCCTTTCCAATAGATGAAGAATTGTCACAATCGGACCACTATGTAACAAGTTATGCGTGTTTATACGTTACAATCAGTGAGTGAACAATCAATCATCCCCTGTTTTCCAACCCTTAGGGTTCGATTTTGTTTTCCAAATTTATACGGGACCACCTTGGGAGTAAACCCTTTCCAATAGAAGAAAAATTTTCACAATCGGACCACTATGTAAAAAGTTGTGAGTGTCAGTGAGTGAACAATCAATCATCCCCTGTTTTCCAAACCTTAGGGTTCGATTTTGTTTTCCAAATTTATATGAGACCACCTTGGGAGTATACCCTTTCCAATAGAAGAAGAATTGTCACAATCGGACCACTATGTAACAAGTTATGCGTGTTTATACGTTACAATCAGTGAGTGAACAATCAATCATCCCCTGTTTTCCAACCCTTAGGGTTCGATTTTGTTTCCCAAATTTATATGGGACCACCTTCGGAGTATACCCTTTCCAATAAAAGAAGAATTGTCACAATCGGACCACTATGTAAAAAGTTATGCGTGATCATACATAAAAAAAAAAAAAAAAAATATACGCGTCGAATTGAGAACCTCCTCCGTTTTTTTTCGTCGGTTGAAAAATGGACTTGATTTAAGCTAGTTTGTTAGCAATAAAAACTTGAATCTTTTCAGATTTTAATGAATGATCTCACACAAAAACAAAATCATATTTAGAGCCATGGCACCGATCAAAATAATAAGAAACATAGGACTCACCCGAAACCTCACAAAACTCAAAAGAAAATCTGTTACAGATTGTGTATAAAAATATCCAACGTATTACTTTTTGTTGTTTATGTGGGTCAGAAGGACTCCTCTCAGAACAAAAACAGTTTACGATTCTTGGAGCGTGTCCAGGAGACTCCCGTCTGTTTCCAAAGCCCAAATGTTTCGCTCTTCATAAAACTCTCTGAGCGATGCAAAAACTGTTTTAGTGTGAGAGTAATATACAGTACAGCATAATTGTTATGTGGATGCTGTTTACTCGTGGCGTGAGTAGAATATCAAGTTAATTGAGTATTTATAAGTACTAACAGTGGTTGGAAAAAGAAAAAAAAAACACTTTTTTGACTATTCGTTGAGAGTCCTAACTCCTCTTAATTATTTGGCATGCAAATGGAAATTTCATTGTTTCGTGGACAGAACTTTTTAATTGCGATCTTACCACAATTGCAACGTGTAAATAATTTAAAGTATTTTCTGTGCTCTCTTACCTGAAACAATAAGAACACAATGATAAATAACTAAATAAAGTCTTGTAATACTTCAATAAAAACCTAATAAAAGTCAATGTACTTGTATAATAATATCGTAAATAACAACAAAATTAGTATCTCAATTAAGAAGAAAATATCATGAGTATGGTTGCTATCTCTAAAATATAAACAAATAAAAAAAGGCAAACTACTAAAATTGAAACCGCGCTTTTACATAAGAACAAATAAATGTATGCTTAAATACACACTCACACACACACATACACACACGCACACACGCGCGCATACGCACACGCACACACATACAAACGTACGCGCACGCGCACACGCACACGCACACACACAGTTAAAAACGTTGAATTAAATATCAATTTAGCAAACAATCTTTTAGTGAACCGATTTTTCATGCTTCGAATAATCGTTTATCTGACAAAAAGATTGCTGCCTCTTTGCTCCCTACATAGGTATCCAACACTAATATCAGACGGACTGCCAAAGATATATTCCCGTCTCTATATTTATATATTAAAAAACAAAGTCGCTCCCCCCGTCTGCGCGCTCAAATCTTTTAAACTACGCAAATGACGTTAATGTTTTAATCAATGGACAGAGTGATTCAAGAGGAAGGTTTATATGTATAATAATACGTGGGCGAGGCCGCTGGCAAAAGCTAGTTGAAAGTAATAAAGTGTTGACTGTCATTCGTCGAGCAGTCGAGAGCTGTCTCTCGTCTCATCGTCTGTTATTAATGGAGCAGAGCCGGCTTGAATCGTTATGGATACTAAAAAGAACATTGTAAATCCCTTTTTAGGGTTCCGTTGCCAAATGGCAAAAAACGGAACCCTTATAGATTCGTCATGTCTGTCTGTCTGTCTGTCTGTCCGTCCGTATGTCACAGCCACTTTTCTCCAAAACTACAAGAGCTATGCTGTTGAAACTTGGTAAGTAGATGTATTCTGTGAACCGCATTAAGATTTTCATACAAAAATAGAAAAAAAACAATAAATCGTGGGGTTCCCCATACATAGAACTGAAACTCAAAAATGTTTTTTTTCATCTAACCCATACGTGTGGGGTATCTATGAATAGGACTTCAAAAATGGTATTGAGGTTTCTAATATCATTTTTTTCTAAACTGAATAGTTTGCGCGAGAGACACTTCCAAAGTGGTAAAATGTGTGTCCCCCCCCCCCGTAACTTCTAAAATAAGAGAATGATAAAACTAAAAAAAATGTATGATGTACATTACCATGTAAACTACCACCGAAAATTGGTTTGAACGAAATCGAGTAAGTCGTTTTTTTTTAAAACGTCATAAATCGTAAACCGCAATTTACCTTTCATTTAATCAACAGAAATATAAAAATTAAAAAAAAAACATTTATTTTCATAAACATGAACCTTCTGCATAAACCGAGAATACCTACAGGTTTGTACGGAACCCTTTGTGCGCGAGTCCGACTCGCACTTGGCCGGTTTTTTTAGGATGGCCTCGCTAAAAACGAATGACGATTTGTACCCGTCGTTGGCAATAGTCGACTTTTTGTTCGACTTTTCGGCGTGTTGCCCTCGCTGTTTCTTCAAAAGTGTCGCGTTTCAGTTGTTCATAAATTGCCAGAGTTTAACGGAACCAAGGTTGTTGCGTCTTAATATTTGACTACAGTTAAATTAGATTGACATGAACTTATCTTTGTACATCTTAATGCCTCAACTGAATCATATGGTTTTCCCTTTAATTCACTATCGAATAAAACATTTGCGTTTTTTCCCACAATTTTATGACCTGGCAGCAGCTAAATAAACAATAAAGTTAGTTACATTATTAAAATTAATTAGGTGCCATACGAAAACCTAAATGAATAATTCAATTCTGATTGACAAAAACTAAATAAACATGAAATAAAAAGATCAAAGGAATACTGATGTAGGACACAAATAGGGACAGCGGGGGCGTGTTTCGTTTTACTGAGATAGTAAACTGAAATAGTTTTTCACTAGTAACCCAAGAGGTGCAAAAAGTGGTCAACTTATTGTTTTTGAGAAACAGTCAACATTCTCGCACCGGATGGCTATTCGCATTTCCCATAGATTATTTTCCAGTTTCTGAAGTAGCTACAACATTCGATGCTAAAGCGGTTTTTTATAAATATGAGTGATAAAAACTTTTACAAAATATTAAACCGCCGAAAAAACTGAAAAGCAAAAAATAATAAACCTTTCAGTAATTTGGAGTCGGCGCTTTGAGTGAATTTTGTTCATTGATTGTTCAAAATGACTGAAAGCTTTTATATTTTTTGCTTTTCTGTTTTTTCGGTGGTTTAATTTTTTGTTAAAAGTTTTCATTTTATAAATTTTTGTGGCTATAGTTTACTAATTACTACATGCTTGCAAAATCGGACTATTCTGTAAGAAGTTATGCATTACAATAAATGAGTGCACAATCAATCATTCCTGTTTTCCTACCCTTGGGGTTGAAATTTTCTTTCCGAATTTACATGGGACCATTTTCGGGATATTGCAATAAAAAAGAATTATCAAAATTGATTCACTTTGTAAAAAGGTATACATAAAAAAAACAAACAAACAAAATATACGCGTGGAATTGAGAACCTCCTCCGTTTTTTTCGTCAGTTAAAAGTAAAGGATTACAATTCATTCTTTTCGGCTTTGGAATATTCTTATGGGTTTCCTGAAAACAGATATTGGAGAACTATCGACGAATTTTGATTTAACATTTCCCCATCCTGTTAGTTACTGACGGCGGGGTTTTCCTTCAATATCCTTTAGCTCAGTTACGGATGCGATGGTAATTGTTGTAGATGCTTTACTGAGACCGGAGGAATTAATGTTTCGTGATAAGAAATAGGCTGAGAAAAAGCCTGGCACGCAAAATATAAAGTTAGGTACTAATAACGACAACAGCACGCCGGTTGCGGTTAAAATAAATGTATCTATAAATCTGAATCCCCTGCTACTTTTAGTATTTATTTATTTATTTAAACTTCTCGCACACAAAAAAGGTACAAAGGCGGACTTAATGCCTTAGGCACTCTCTACCAGTCAACCAAGGGTGGTGAAGAGATTACATGGCAGGTGCTATGGTTGAGAAGAACAGTAATTAAAAATCTATAACAATGAATAATAAATAATAGAGAAACGATAGTACAAAAATAGGTTATAAACTAACTATAGACATACATACTTATAATATATAAATATATAAATCTACAGATACAAATTCAAGGTAGAGAAGAAGTTTTGTGATGACTCTACGCTATTTGTTATGAAAATAACTCAGCAATTTCCGCTTAAATGCAAACCGACTGGTGGCCGTCCTGATATTGAGAGGAAGCGCATTCCAAAGAAGAATAGACTGAATATGAAAGGAAGAATGAACAAAGTCAGAAGAATGAGATGGACAAAGTAGAAGAAGATTGTTAGAAGAACGCAGATTCTTAGTGTGAGAAGAACATAGATATTGGAAGTGAGACATAAGATAAGAAGGAGGAGTTGGAGAGTTGAGAAGGGAGAAAAGCGTAGTTAAAGCGCGCAAACTTCTTCTTTGGCGAATAGACATCCATTTGAGCTATATATATAGTATCTTTTGTAGAAAGCTTTGGAAAAAAAAATCCAGTAGTGTAGTCCCAAATTGATGCAAAAACTCCAAGAACGTAATGAAACGTCAACTGTAACCATAAGTACAAAGAATGCAAATGAAAGGTTCCCGTTAGTTGAGTTCAGAATCCGAACCCCCACCGCACCGCTAAGTTGACGGAAATGGATGGAAATTGAAAACCTGCGGTGACCTAGAGCTTTAATTTTTGCTGTAGGAACATTGAATGTGGACGTTTTCAGAGCACTCGTATTGAAATTGGTTTGCTCTTATTTGACGTGCTGGTCGGAAAATATTTTTAATATATTTTACAGTTTTACAATGCTGGGATACTATTGAAAAGGTTTTCTATGGAAGATATTAAAGCCTACCCTGCCAACCTCCTTTTTTAATTGTAAAATGTTTAATAAATTCAAATAATTGACATTTTTACTTTATAACAAACTATTTTATTTCTATTACGCTTTCAGAAATAGAACTTCACAAGATAGAGGTTAAAAACAACTCCTTGCTTCATTAAAATATCAAACAAAACTGCTGAGCAACTTCAATAGCATTGTATTACGTCATACACTTCGTTTACCTCACTCGTCTCGCTCCACATTCATACTGCCAGTATTTCAATTAGTGAAGCATTTCTTCACTGCGGCCTCCCTCGTGGTTCTGCGTATTTTATAAAGATCATGAGAAATGCGCTGAATGAGACGAGGGAGTAATGGTATAATAAACTATTGTATGCAATTTAAATGCTCAAGGGCTGTAATACACTGCTAAAATTCACTAAATTCTATGAGATTCAAAGTGTGATGAATCAGCCGAACTTCCTGAAATTACTTCAGTGACATTTCACTGAAGTAATTTAACAATAACATCTCTCATTGATCTCGGAACTTTTGGCGGATTCAGAATTTTAGAAACAAAATTTTAATTCATCAAACGCTTTTTTTATTTCTGTTCGTGTGGGCTTATTAAGTTTTGGGTTACAACAGATACGATATTTTCATGGAACTTTGGCAAATCCAAAGAAATTCCTCCAAATGACCGAAGATAGAATTTTATCACATTTTTTATCTTAGATACATCTTGACGTTGAGTTGTCAATAATCTAGACTCAAAAACCTATACAGAGTGACTTGTAATTAAATATGCCGCTCTGCGACTTGTGAGCTGGCCATGACGACCTAGATACCTAACGTGTGATGGATTGCAAGGAAGTCAGGAAGTAGTTAGTAGGAATAACCTAGACATCGGTCTGAAATTTGTAATTTCACTGACACACACAGCTCGCACTGGGCCACTAGATCACTCAGTGTGGTAATCAAACACATTCCTTCTCTGAATGGAAAGTGGCCTTAGCCCGATTAAGAGCCGTGGTGGCCCAGTGGTGACGGCCGCAATTTGTGAGTCGTAGGTTCGCACCTCGACAGGCGCTTTAATTTGTTTGACCTTATAATCACTTCTTGTTGCTTCTGTTTACTAGCTTGCGTTCTTAAGCACGAGGAATACCTACCTAATTGTAAATTACTCACAAATGTTACTTGGTCATCAAAAAATCGTCTATAGGTAAAACCGTTATAATAATAATAATATTATATTTTTAAATGTTTTTATGATTTTTGTTATTTTAATATTTAAAAATGTAATTTATATGTATGTAAAACGAAATAAACGAAATAATAATAATAATAAGGCTTTGGCCCCTCGTACGCCTTCCAAAGGTCCGGGATCTCAGGGTCCCGAGATACGTCAACAATATAAATAAAAATAATAATAATCTTTATTGGAACCAGAAACAGTACATTTACAAATAAATTGCGTACGATAATAGCCACATTAGTTAAAAACTGTGTCGCAGCTATTAACGTCCACCTCCATGTAGATGATGACAGTATTCCAGATTTAATGGTTTACAAAATAAAATTAAAATTAATTTACAGGATAAAACTGAACTGATTAAAACTAAAAAAGTTAGTATGTAGAGTTTGTTTGAGCAGTGAGGGTGCGTATTTGATGAGTAGATGGAAGATATGTACCAAGGTGTGGTGTGCGTATGTGTGTGTGTGCATGTGTGTGTGTGCATGTAGCGTGAGTTAGTGAGGTGTGTGTGTGATGTGCGTGTCTATTACGGAAGAAAAGTCTAACACAGGATATCCTTATGGCTTAACTAAAGTCTCCAACTCTTCATAAGTCAGGGTGCAAAGCCAATCGTTTGTTATTTTATTACAATCTCGGGAAGAGAAAGAATAAATATTAAGTTGGTCATTTACTCTATTGTATAGCACAGGACCAAAGAAAAAGTACTGTCGCCGGACAGTTTCAAGTCTAGCCGGAACTGTTTCGCAGACTCTGGCAGTCCTTCGTCCTTGTCTGCTCAAATCATGGTTAAACGGCAGGTCACAGTGTTTTCTTAGTACCGTGCTCAATACGAAGGAGTGTTTAACGGTAGGTAACTTCCATAGCTGATATAACTCACGTGTAGGGAAACGAATGGGTTTGTATGCCATGACCTTGAGCACAGCCCTTTGCGCTCTCTCTAAGCGCAATAGTAGACACTTTCCAGCTCCACCCCATGATGATATACAGTACGTTAAGATAAAGTGAGCGAGAGTAAAGTAAACTGTTCTCAGGGTAGAAAAATTGGCGGAGGTTCTAAGGTTTTTAAAAACAAAAATTAACTTTTTCACTCTGGATACCAGAGCATTTATTTGCTCACCCCATGTCAGCGTACTGTCAATAAGAACTCCAAGGTATTTTATGGAATCCGTGC
This sequence comes from Aporophyla lueneburgensis, assembly GCA_932294355.1. Lineage (NCBI taxonomy): Eukaryota > Metazoa > Arthropoda > Insecta > Lepidoptera > Noctuidae > Aporophyla > Aporophyla lueneburgensis. The sequence goes on from OW028749.1 coordinate 21,027,099, forward strand.
GTATAATTTTGGTACAATTACAACCAATATTATTTATTGTTCCACATACATGAGCTATCAAACAGTATGCTGAAGATGGCTGTGATGCTTTCCTCGGACAAAATGTGATGTACCTAGTCTTATGTAGGTTAAGTGTGAGCAAGTTCTGTGCTAACCACGTCATGACAGAACGAAGTGCAGACTCTGCAAATTTGCAAGCCTCGGTCCAGTCACTGCCATTGACAAGGATTACGGTATCATCAGCATAGGTAATAATTTTGGCATTGACAAGCGTAAGTTTACAGAGCTCGTTAATATATATTAGGAACAGGGTGGGTCCTAGAACACTACCCTGTGGGTAGGAGAGAAATGCTTCTTTGCTGTAATGGTTTTCAATTTTTACTACTTGAGAACGACCACTAAGGTAACTTTTGAAAATATCCAGCGGTAAGCCTCTTATACCTATCCTTTCCATTTTAGTAATTAAGAGGGGTACAGAGACAGTGTCAAATGCTTTAGAGAGATCAAGGAAGATAGCTATGGTCTTATCTTTATTATTAGTATTTTGGGCTACTGTACTCAGTAATTCTATTAAAGCATCTTCCGTCTTTTTGCCAGATCTAAACCCAAATTGGTTATCAGCCAGAATATTTTGTGACTTGAGATAATCAAGCAAACGTTTATTTAATATTTTTTCTAAAAGTTTAGATAGGATGGATAACACCGATATGGGTCTGTAGTTGTTGACACTGCCTCTGTCACCTTTTTATGAATAGGGTGCACTACGGCTTTTTTCGTTATAGGATCATATGATACATTACTTGGATGCTCAACTACTTTCCATGGTCTTGGTCGCGTAGTGCGTGAGAAAACATTTTATTTATACAAAAGAGATGATCAGATTTATTTTATATGTATGTAGGTAAATGAATACTTTAGCGTATTTAATGCTTTTGGTTTAAGGATTTTGGTCTTCAAAACTATTTGTTTTAAAGCATTTAGATGCTTTGTGGATTTTGGTACACCATGTTTTTCGGTTTCGAGCAAGGGTTGGCTACAAGTGCTGAAGTTTAAGCTAAAGCTTAAGAACGGCTATTTATCGCAGTTATTGACTGCACTGTGCATGTCCCCATTTCCTGGGGGCGAGCTCTGAGCAGTTTTAAGTAGTCTAAATAGTCTAATGATATCGATACGAATCTTTCCCGCACATAATCTCCGTCCTATTGTGTGTTCACATTTCGTTGATTGGATGTTATTTCGTGATTATCTTTCGTGCTTTGTATGTTGTGGATTGTAATAAATCGTGTTCTGACATAATCATTATCTTAGTAACTATTCCGCAGTGCGGAAAACTGGAGAGACCTTTTCGTACAAAGAAAAATATTCTAGGTAAAATAAACTAGTTACTTTATCGCCATGTAAGCTGATAACGATTTGCGAGCGTTCGCTTAAGCCTAAGTATTGGTTTTTTATATGCTTTCAGAGCAATTAGGAGATAATGGTGCTTTTATGTACGGAGTGAAACGGGAATATTGTTATACCAATACACTTCAAGGTAGTATATGATGGGCACGCCACAATTGCGGCGGTAAGTCCCCTCTTTGAGAAGTGGATAGAGAGGCGTCACGGCATCCTCACCTTCTGCCTGACGCAGGTTCTCACCGGGCATGGGTGCTTCGGTGGGTTCCTGTTCAGGATAAAGCGGGAGGATACGTACGGGTGTTTCCATTGCGAGGATCGTCTGGAGGACACGGTGGAGCATACGGTGGAGGTGTGCCCTGCCTGGGCGGGGCACCGCCGTGTCCTCGTGGAGGCGATCGGCGGCGGCGACCTTTCGTGTCCGGCCCTGGTGCGAGCCATGGTACGAAGCGAGAGGGAATGGCCGTCACCTCCGTCTGCGAAGCAGTAATGCTCGCGAAGGAGGAGGTGGGGCGCGTGAGGGAGTGGCAGTCTCTGCGCCCTCACGTCCCTAGCCGCCGCAGGAGGAGACGCCCCGGGCGTCGGGAGTCGATTGCGGACTCCCGGCCACCGTAGGCGCGAGCTTGCGGGTGGCGAGCAATGGGTAGCTCACCGCCCGGTAAGGACCAGGCTCGGACAGGATGGAACACGGGTGGGTTTTAGTCAGTAAAAGTCTGACACGCTCTCCCGCTCCGCCCAGAGCGGGCGAAGTCATTTGATGATTTCCCATCCTGAAAAAAAAAGGTAGTATATGAACACAACAATAACATGCTATAAGACGTTGAATAATGAAGATATATGACACTGAATATGTGACGTTCTCTTCGATATGATTCTTTTTGATGGTATTATTTCTTTAAATTAACAAGATGGGTGAACAAAAAGAGAATATGGTGTTGATGAATAGTTTTCACGGCAGCACAACGTTTAATATGAAGTTGACGTACCGAATATAACAACTACAACTCAGTTCTGTGTTAATGCAGTGGTTATTAAGTCCTCACAAAGTTCTCACAAATTTCACGTCCAAGCGCTAGCTAAATATAAAGGAGAATATTTTGAAGCCTGTGTTTAAGGTACGATGGAATGTAAGTTGCGTTTGGAAATTTGAAATGGGTAACATAAAACATGAAGCTATATACTCCTACGATGTGTAAATTGATCTACGAAGAAAAGCTTGATTGTCCAAAAGGTTATGCAGGAATAACACTTACCTGGTGTTCACATACTTGCTTCAATTTATAAATAACAGGGCCTAAATAAAAAGCCTTTCTGAAAGAGCTTCCATGAATTCGGACACCTGACCTGGATGCTTCAAAACGGAGCAATGCGTGCCACATTAAATTGCTCAACGTTTTTCTTATCTAAGATAGAATTAGCAATTCAACGTAACAACATGAGGCTAAATGTTACAATTTTGCAAAGTTTTCAGTGTTGGTATTAAATATTTTCCACGAACAGAAAACCTGATTTCAAAAGTTTTAAAAGATGTTATTTAGGTTATTAGACACGAATTTTTATTCCAAGCTTGTCCCGTTTTCGCTTAATGCTCAGTCACGCGAGTATACGTGATTCCGAGTCGCTGGAGGCAACTGCAAATATAAAGACGACACTCGCCACGACTTTTATAACTACATACATGTTTTACTTTGAACTACTTAACTATGGTAATCATAAATGCTATATTATAAGCACTTGAGTTTTATGCAAGAGAAAGATAAAAATATTTTTTTTTTTTGCTATTAATGTCCAAGAAGTGACCTCTACTAGGTAGAATTCTCCTCCACATAACAGGCCCCTGTAGGTAACTTTCAGAATAGCCAATACTCATTATCTTTAACACTACGACATAACAATAAAGGTAATATTAAGAACGATGAATATGTTTAATTGCAGAGAGGGTGCCTCTGAGAGAAGGAAGAAGGTACACACACTATTAGCTACATAATTAAAGGGTAAGCATTTGAAACAAAGTAACGAATCGCCGTGTTGGAGTCTCGTGGGCTTATCGAGGGTTTAGGTATGTTAATATTGTCATATAATTCTCTAGTAAATGAGAACTCACAGTTACGACCTAAACCATTGATTGCTACGGCATAGTGCACCTACGCGGCCGCTACGTGAGCGGTGCAACGCTGCGGCAATACTTAACAGCTTTGTCGAAATATTGATTTATACAAAACTGTTCTTTATTGAATTGGTCAAATGTGATATTTAAATTAAACTCAAAAGACATTTTGCAACAACAGCTTTTAAATTCTTGCAAACATTTTCTTACAGTCGTCGCTCGCTCGAGTGCTGAGTCGTTTGTTAATACCCAGAGCACAGATTGTTTGAAAATCCGGATAAAACTCTCAAATCTCAAGATATGCAATAAGCAATAAGTTTATTTTTATATTGAACGTTTTATTAACCGGCTTCCATTTGTATGCGATTTTTAACGAGTATATTAAACTGCTTTCCTGGATTAAATTAAATCTGAAATATGTTAACAGATACATAAAATGGTAGATTTTCAATATTGCGTTTTTCATCTAAAGCTCCATAAAATGTACCTATCGGGCTTCTGCTAAAATAAAATTATTCAAGTAAGCTGAAAAATAAAGAAACTTCATGAGGAAGTGAATGTTACAGGCGAGAAATCGGTGAATTCCGCGGTAAGTTATGTCTTCCGGAAAACAATTTATGTACCTGAAGAAAGCAGAATTATTCATAGCAAGGTGTTAAAGATGTGACAAAATGATGGCTTTTTATGTTTGATTTATGATAAGTAGGAAGAATGGGCTACGTTTTTATCACAGCATATTATGGAAAGCCTCTGTGAACCCAAATTATAACTTGGTTGAAATTTGTTTGATATCTTGCATTGAAATTTTTCGTCGAATATTTAAATGAAATTGCTGTTCTATACATTTAAACTGCGTGTTCGCTGCCAGGCTAGACCCCTACAATAGCATTTCAATAGCGCAGTGGAAGTTATGATGGAGGGGGCCAGGAGACAAGAAGTGGCTAGCGAAACTAGTCCGCCGTACGCGGAGCAGAACAATCAAATCAAACACTTACAATACAACAAAAGAACTTACCTGTGGTAGACGAACACCTGCTCTGGTGCCTACCTGGAGTTATGTATGTAAGTGAGTATATATGTATTGTGTTGTGACGTTATGAGTATCTCCAGGTTACAATCCGCTGCAAGAGGTCTGCCTTCCAGACAGGCGAACTTCAAATCACGCGTTTTCCAATAGCATCACTTTCACTTAACCTTCAAACTAACACAGGTATTTCCAACAAACAAAACCCGTATTATTACGTCAAAGGGGGCTTATTTACAATCAATACAATTGGGTCATGACCTTTTGTCCACCAAAACGACCGGTTCTAAGGGATTAATTTACAAAAGATCGCGAGAATCAACACGGCGACGATTCCCTCGTTCCCACCAAAATCCAAGAGAAGTGTCAAAGTCAAAACTGACAAGTCAGATGTCATTCCGTTCGGGAGCGCTCCGAAGGCGCATAGAGTAACCAATTTAAACGGTCCGAAATACTGCGTATGTATTGAACTTTTCTATGAAACTGTTGAGTTTTTTTGTGATAACTGACAAAAATCATCTATATTAGGGAGTCAAAAATCGCATGCTGAATTCTTGGTTATAATTTGCGCATCGATGTCTCTGCCACTATGTATGCATTATAGTTGCTTTTCCTGACGGTTGTAAATTGTAAAAAGAATACATTAGAAGTGATCGATCCTTCACGAGCACTGCAAACAGTAACCATTTTCAAAGTGCTTTTAGTTTAAAATTTAATTAATTTTACTGCTAACAGAAACCAAGTTACTCGGAGCGTCTTATTAGGCTGCATTATTCCTGGACAGTGTTAAATGGTAGTCATAACCTGAAACAGTAATTTCTTTGTTAATCATCATTAAATCCACAAACTTCACTGGTCTCATCTCCGTAGCCTTTTCCCAACTGTGTTGGGGGCGGCTTCCAGTCTAACCTGAAGCAGCTGAGTACCAGTAATATACATGGAGCGACTGTCCATCTGACCTGCACAAACCAGTTACTATGTAATACGATACCCCTGGATAAGACTGATTGTCAGACTAGTCATTGACACTATTGACAGCTCACTCAGTTTACCGTAAAATGTGTACAGTATACATCGTCTGTATAAGAAATCCAGTGGTTCGAACTAGTGACTAATTCAGCTACCCATTAGTCAAGCTATCAGCCTCCCTCACGGTGCGCCGCCGCTTGGAGGTTTGGGGTGATTTTTTATAGAGGTTTTCTACCTCGCGGCCCGGGCGATTAAGCCAAGACCCTCGACCCCCGTCAAAAGTCAGAGACATGACCGTGACGATCTTCGGGGCTACGAGACTAACGGTGGCAGAAGGAGGTGACTCCTTCTTGCCTGCCCGGCGGCAATGTAAGTGCACACCGAGCCCGCTCTAACTCCACCGCTGTGCGCCTCTGCTAAGATCAGAGGGACACACGGAGAAGCGTTCCTCCGACAGGACATTAGCGTACGGGCACCGAGATCCCTTAGGCACACAGTACCTAAAGGGGAGTCCTTGCCCGCACCCCAGGATGCACCGTCCCGGACATTGGCCTTCCCCCCGGACGTATCCATAAGGGAACTCCAACCCCCGGGCACACGAGGAGGTTTCCTGTCCAAGCACCCCGCGAAACGTAGTGTTGAGAGGCGTTCAGTTTTCAGAAATGCTACATAAATAGATCTTTTTTTTTTTCATTTTTCCACTAGGGTCTGTTTACCTGAAAGAGTTTTAGGAAGCGAGTCGGGGATTGCAGGAAGCCATACACCTAATGCCAATATCAGAAGTCATATCACGTGCTCCAATTTCGCGAACTCGTCTCTTTAGTGGAATCAACTATTAGTAGTGACGGAAAATAAAAATAAAAAAGTGCTGTATGCTTACACCTCATAGCCAGTCTTTTGGTTACTAGAACTGATGACCGGTGGGATAAATGCGTTCCTGAGTGGACACCGTGAATTGGCCAACGTAAGGTAGGATGCCGTCAGGCTTGGTGAAGCGACGAACTTCGCAGAGTGTGTGAGAACCGAGTTTAATGGCATGCTATTGAAGAGGATTATGTCCAGCAGTCGGCTGCTGCAGTTTGATAATATTAAATAATCACCTCATTAGCTTAAGCTGTCAACTATGATGATCTAAACGTATTACGTGTCTCATATAATTATATAGATAAAGCCTCCAACATTTGCGTATAAACCATTCTAAATGTAATGCTTTAGTCGCAGTCTAGCCTTAAAAAAATTAAATTGCGTCACAGCCTCTTTGGCTTTTTAATCATTTACACTAATATTATAAATGCAAAAGTAACTCTGTCTGTCTGTCTCGCTTTCCTGCTAAAACTACTGAACCGATTTAAATGTTTGGTACACAGATAGTTTAGAGCCTGAGACAGGACATAGGCTACTTTTTATCCCGGTAGTACGTTCCCGCGGGGTTTTTTTTTCGACCTCCAGGCGGGCGAAGCCGCTGGCAAAAGCTAGTAATAAATAAATTCTGCAGATACTGGCTTCTTTGGGTAAGAAAATATAATTGATGCCATACAATTTATGGTATTATTTCTTTGTTAAGAAAATGGCATTCTTATATTTTTTCCAATAATTGGCCAGTACGTTTTGTTTATTTTCAAGACAGAAACTTTTTCGTGACTTTTGTTAAATAAAAGTAGTCAGCGTCACTGATATCGAAGGAATAAATTAAGGTCACTGTGCCAACTGACAATAAGCTCACTTAAAAGGTCCCGAGATAAGATTTATTAGAGACTTCAGTTGGACATAACTAATTCTATTGCAAGGCTTGAATTTATAGCAATCACTTTGGTTTGTTCTACACTAAACCCTTTAATACCGACCAGTTTAACCAAGAGCTCGGTCGTTCTCCATTTCACATAGCGAGAAAGGTCTTGTTAGAATGTTATTGGAAGTTATTAATTCGTTAAACTATCGAAATCAGGTACCATCCCGTTGACTTCGCCTCTCAGCGTGTGCCACGTGCAAGTGCTTATACATATACATCATATCACTTCAATTTCAGAAAGCAAATGGTTATTTGAACAAAAAACTCGTAAATCCATTACATACATAAGCTTTTATATTAAATCACACAGAAAAAACAAAAAACAATTTGAATGAAATGCAGCGTAAAAACACAATTTACTGTAATGATTACGGAAATAAATAAGGTTTCTTTTCAACATTTTCATTTACCTCGGTTATGTCAGCAGTTTATTTAAAAACTTTTTCAGTAACACTGAAATTAAAAACATGTTTCAGTGTTACTGAAAAATTTAAACGGGTCCTAGCATGTTGTCAAATGTTTGGAAACCTCGACAGCCAATTTAATTTTATCGCTTCTGTATGGTAATAAAGCGTCCCTTGGTATAAACGCAGTTTTAGTATCATAAAACCCTCTTAAGATTTTGTCCTGTGGCCATAAAGTGGCTGAAAATTAACCAATCCCCCTTAATAAATTAGAGCAATAAACTGAATACACCTACTTATATACATTAAGATATCTGTACGGAACCGTACATTACTTTAACGACTTGCGCTCCTTGCATTCTGCACACACAGCATTTGTATCCATTATTGCAAATAATATGTAAAAATATATTTCAATAAATCAGTGTTTAACGAACATTCACGGTGGTCGGTTTTATTTCATCACCCCAATAGAATCACCCCGTTATCATATCACTAAGTGTAGGAATCTCCTACAATATCAATGTACCTTCTTCTTCTTTTAATGTACCTTCTTTAGCATTTAAAGAAAGAAAGAAAGAAAATACATTTATTTAGCACAGACTCAAAAGGCACACAAAATAATACACCAAAAAATACATAAATTAACAAAAAACATAAATTTAAAAGAAAATCAATAAAAGTGCGATGTTAAAAACTAGCATTGTGTGCCCCACGGCTGCGCTAAAAAGGTTCAGTTCAGCAAAAATGCCAGACAACTAGTGCCTGACGCACTAGTTGTCTGGCATTTTTGCTGAACTTTTTGCTGTTGGTTTTCAACTGGACCTGAAGTGTGAGCGGACGGATGTAAATCAGTTTTATACAAGTAATGCAACGTGGTGACTGTATGCATTCTTAAATAAAATAAATGAATAGTGAAATATTGATATGCATATATGGGAGCGTCCAAACCTAAGCAATCTACCGAGGCAATCTAACCTGAAATTGAAACTCAATTTTCACTAAAAAGAAAATTATTTTGGTAAAGACGAATAGCACCATTCGAAAGAACAGCTTAAAATCTATTGAATTATGTATTTCAAATGTTTTTTTAGCTATTCCCCAAAGCTTGTGAGCGAGTTGAACAGAACGTGTTTTATGCAAAAAAGCCGCTGCCAGCGACGAGTGGCCCGCTTGGCTTGAACGCTCCCATATACTAAGTTTAGTAAGTATCTAGTGTAAGTACTTAGAGTGTGGTATTTAATACAATTGCAAAACAAAACAAATAGTTAGGTAAATACATAAATGAGACAAACGCATGATAGACCTTAGCTAATTATGTACATAAAGAAAAAAACGTATATAAAGGACTCAGAGCAAAAAAAAAGAAAAAAGAAAAATAATTTTCTTATAGAATGCGAATCTTCTACAACATACTATACTATTCATTTATCCATGCACTTCATCGGACATTACGCTGCAAGCAGTGAACCACGACGGACTATTCGCGGAACAGTTTGCAACTTTTGGGTATTTTCAACTCGTCTATTATTACTATGGTTTGGTTTGCATTGAGTTTGATCCAAATGTCGATGGTTATGACATATATAAATAATCCTGTTAAACATTTTCGCTGGAAGTGGAAATGAAAGAAAAAAACATGTTGGCCAAACGAAAAAAATAAGAATGAAAAGGTATGCGGAAATCAATAATAATTTTTAGTATTATTTGCAGAAACAGTCGTGATGACTTCTTTATAATGTGTAGGCACCTACCCTCCTCTATTTTATTTTGGGTAGCAATATAACGAGTGACTATAAATTACAATTTTAAGTGTTAAAATTAATTAATTTGGGTTATATAATTACTAAGTGAGCGACTGACTGTAAGTGACGAGAAATCAACAGAACAGTATCTTACAAACATTAATTTGAGTTACTTAAAATACAAAATGAGCAGCTTCATAATATTTGAGCGACTTAATATTTGTTTGAGTGTCAACGTTACGTCCTACATTTTTTTCAATATTTGGCAAATGTATTTTTTATACTGAGCGGCATTTTATCTTAAATGAAGTGTTTCGAATACAAACAGGCTCGTCTACAGAATCAAGGCGTTTCCATAGGAGGTCACAGTCTTACCTAACTTAACCTCCCCAAATCATGTCGTTTCTGGCACTCGCCGGCCGCTCCCGCGGCATCGCTCGCTTCGCTCGCTCGGCTCGTGCGTAGGAGGTCACAGTTTTAACCTAACCTAACCTAACCTCCTCAAACCATGTCGTTTCTGGTACTCGCCAGCTGCTCGTCGCATTTAACAATCTGTAGTTTTCATTAAAAAACCTATCAAAATAAAAAACATAAGCCCTCAAATAGAATATCAGAAACCAATAATCATTAATAAAGCAGCTTACAAAACTTTGCTCAAAGTGACCTTTTTAGTAGTTCGTTGTGTATAACCTCACTTAGAAAAATCGATTCTATCTTAGTATTGAAGTTGCCCTCTCTGTATTTCCAGTCGCTCACTTAGTAATGTAGTCGCTCGGATAAAATTTTAATATATGAAATGGATTAATCACAATCCACTTTATGTAAGCTCGTCCTGGATTTTATTATTAATCAATATTCGTCGTTAGTTTAGTTAATTTTTCGCTTACTCAAATTCATACCGCTCAAGTTATTAATACAGTATGTCATCATCAGTCGCAAAGCTTCTTTTTAATCGCTCGTTTTATAATTCCCCTTTTATTTTTGTCTTTTGTCTACAGTGTTATGCTACTCTATGGGGATGACAAATCATAAAATGCACGAGATTCACCACGGGAAAAGTTCTTGGTGAAGGATGAAATGTGAGATAGCACCATCACAACCTCACGATCACGATGCGTCTCAGTCACATGCAAGTAGGCCAGGCAAATTAGGTAAGTTGAAAAGAAGACGTCGTTTAGCAATGCTTCAATTGTAGGTAAACGTGCATTTTAATGTGTTGTATTGTATTCTACAGGCTTCACCCCCGCAAATGGGACGCAGCAATGCCGTGGCTATCGGAACCAGCCTGTGGCCAAGGATACAGGGGACGGAGGGCATGGAGCTGAGCCTAGCGTGAGAAAGAGCAAGATTTCCAGCAATGAAACTGTTCAGTGCCACACCAATCATTTAAGTAAATTTCGTGCAACATTTAGAGTCTGGCACACAAAAGTTGATCCTGAAAAACAGCGGCAAATTTAAAAAATCCTAGTGTGGTAACCCGGAGTGCAATAGGAATAACTAGTTTTGATATTTGTAAAAAAAAAATATTATGTTCAAACAAGGTTGAAACCGATTTTTCGTGGTAGTATAGTATTCTGACGAATGAATACGGTGGATTGACATATTTTTTATACAAAGCTACCAAATCATATACTATATATTAGTAAAAGTTATTTGACAATTGAAAATTCGACCAGTGAATTACGAAAATGAGTTCTGATTAATTTAAATAGATTTCACCAGTTTTATATCGAACTAGCTGTCCGCTGCAGTTTCATCCGCATTTGGTTACTGAAAGAATTTTTTAAATCGGACCAGTAGTTCCTGAGATTAGCGCGTTCAAACAAACATACAAACTCTTCAGCTTTATAATATTAGTATCTGTAAACTTTAGTTATTTTATTAATTATCGTATGCAATGATCGTAATTAATGAGGTTCATAGACATCAAGCTAATTACGAAGGCTGTAGCCGGAGGATGGAAAAAATACAAAATTTATTTGAACTTAAATTTAATTACAGAAATTACAATGTAAAATATTAACTAAGATGTCGACAGTTGACCGATGCTGTGCCAAAAGTGACGATTTCGCGAAGGCCGCGATGTCCGGTGCCGGGCTGCATCACGTTGAGCTGCGTCGGCGACTCGTGTCTCCGCTGTTGCAATCCGCGGTAATTAGGGTAACGCGCGATCAGCGGTTCACGTGTTACGCGAATATGTAACACCTCCCCCCGAAGATAAGCAACTATTTCGAAATCTTGTGTGAGAGAGATGATGAAATGTTGCTGTGGTCAATTTTTATCTTGCTGGGACTGATTCCATGCGATTCTTGAATTTCAGCATAGTTTCCTGGAGATGTTGCGTCATCATTTTGCATTGCTTGGTTTCTTTGAAGGCGTTTCGCTCGATATCGTCGGTACGTCAGTGTGATAATGAGTACACTTGCACCGGTTAGTATCAGATAGATTGGAATTGTAGTATGGTAGAGAGCTGGATCAACTACTTCATTGAGTTTTGCTGGTGCCTGTTGCATGATCTTTGTGTTAATGGAGTGCAGATTTTCTAGATTTGCAGAGTTTAGTATGATTGGTGATTCGCTCGACGTCTCTAAATCTTCATTAGTTGTGGGCAATTGCATAATCTCCAGAGCGAAACCTTTGATGTGATTGTTAGAGTTTGCTATAGTAAATTCGGGCGTTTTGATGTGGCAATTGTAGGGGATGATCGCCAAATAGCTTCCTTCCAGGGTTTTATATGTTTCTTGTCCGCATGATATCTTCACCTTGGTTGGATGTGGGAAACTGATGGTGTAATGCTTCTCGTCGAGTTGTTCTACAGCTTCTTTCTTCAATGCGACTGAAGACAGTTTACAGAATGGGAGAAGTTCTTGCTTGGAGATCAGATGCTGGATGCAATCGGGATCATCTCGGGCCTTGTATTTTGATTTAGCTTCACAGAGGTACAGAGAATTTACCTTCGGGCATTCAGCCTCCATGTACATAGAATCTTGACCAGAAATCGCAATGAAAGGTGAGGTTGGTAAAAGGATTTTGTTATTCTTGTTAGGGACAGTGGACAGTTTATAAAGGTTATAGATTGGAGGGAAGGCAATCGGCACCTTAAATACTATAACTATCTGATTATCTTTATAAAAGTAGCCTAGCTTAATTACGTCATAATAGTCTCTTAATTCTAATTCAAGGATCTCATCGCCTGAATATAGAATCCTTAGTTTCTGTATCATATTCTTAATTTCAGCTATATTAACTACCATGTGCGGTGTGCTTAGTGCGCGTATAAAAGCTAAAGTATACTCTAGTTTATGGAGTTCTTCGGACAAATTATCTATGTTATCACTTAAGATAATTAAGTGTTGAGCCATGTGGGCGTAGTGGATTAAATCAAGATTTGCTGTTGTACTATTTATTATCCGATTTAAAACATTGCCTATTAACTCTTGATTTTTAGTTATATTAGTTAATAAGTTGGCATTTTGTGAAACCCAAGTTTTAGATAAACTAACATGTTGATTAAGTTGAGCTTGAATCCCATACTCATTTTCCTTAAGGATTTTTATGGCGTTGTCGTATTTAATTGCATCAGTTTGATCAAGATTACCGGGTATACTTTTGATTACAGAACCGAGGCCATCAATGAGTCCTCTTTTATAGCGATTATGTTCAAATGACTCTAACTGGGCAGATATCTTAACTAGTTTGGATGTAAGGTAATCCATGTGCGGTTCGAATAATAGAGATGTCTTATTATTTAATGTATGTCTAACATCAGTCATTCTGGTATTAACTGTATCTATTTGAGATTGTATACTATCGAGGTTGACATAATTGAGGAAAGAGTGATAATGGGAAATGATGCGCGTCGCTCCTAGATTAAACGGAAGTATTCCAGGGCCGTTCTCTAAAGGATCAATCATCACTTCTTGTCCTTGCGTCATTTGGAGTAGTAGTAGCAGTAACATCCTGTAACAATACAGATTCCTTAGGGCTTCTTTTAAGACGAGATTTTGCAACGGGACCTCGTTTCTTTCTGGTGTAAATATGTATGGGAAGGTCGGCTAGGACTATGTCTTTGGTAAAACGTGGAGCTAATTTTTGTCTGCTAGCTAACGGATTGCGGACAAATACTTGTTGGTCAGGGACATACTCTTTTTCAGGTTCGCGGTCTTTATTCCTGTTTTCAGTTAATTCAGTCCGATGGTGAAGAGAGGTTTCATTTATTATATCGTAGACTTGTGTTAGTCGTTTTTTGTGGTCTTGTAAGTAATTTTGCAGTAAATGTTCCGATAAATTTAAATCTAGGGAATCACGGGGATCAAAGTGTCCTGTGATTAAGTCTATAGGCCTACATTTAGTGAAGCTGTGTATTGAGCTGTTGTAACCTAAAATTGCATAGGGCATGAGATTTACGGCAGGTTCATTATGCTTTTCTAATTTCAGGATTCTGAGATGTTCGAGAATAGTAGAATGGAAGCGCTCTACTATGCCATTATCGTTAGGGGTATGTGCAAGTATCTTATGATGCTGTATTTTATGAAGACGGACGAACTCCGAAAATAATGCGTTAGTGAACTCAGGTCCTTGATCTGTAACTATGGTGTAGGGGACGCCATGATGGGTGCGAAACGTTAAAAGTGCTTGGACGACACTTAACGCGGTACCATCTCTGAGATGATATGCTTGTGCATATTTCGAGAAAGCATCAATTAAAGTAAGAAATTTCTCGTTTTGTGCTGTAAAAAGATCAAGATGAACAATTTCAAAGGGTTTGGTTGGGGGAGGAACTATAGAGAATTTTTGCTTAATAGGGTTCCGATCGTATTTTGCCTGTCCACAGATACTACATTCATTAATATATTTCGAGATATTTTCTTTCATTTTAGGCCAATAATAACGATGTGATAAGGCAAGGAAACATTCGGTTATACCACGGTGATTTGTTTTTCCTTCATGGTATTTACGAATAATTTCTTGCTGGTTCAAGTAATTTTTAACGTTTTCTACCTCTTTCTTTGTTAAGACCATATTTAAGGCGGAGCTTTTAAATTTGTCTTGTATAATCGGAATTATGCTGTACATGGCTAGAGGGGGATGTATAAGAATTCCAGTTTTTACTTTGGGATTAACATATTCCTTTACGGCATTAATTACTTCCTCTTCCAGATTTGACTCTGATAGTTGTATAGTAGTTTTGGTATGAGTTTCGAATGGTTTAGACACGGTTGGGCGTTTTTTAATGTCTCCCACGATTATAAAGGATATTTGACGGTGGAATTTATTTAGAGGCTCATCCGATATCGGTATCTCTAATATGGGGTTCTCAGCGCTTGTGTGAGCTGTTGCGGTTGTGGAATCAATTACTGAAGGGGGTTTTTCAGACGTGTTAACTGCTATAGAGTTAGCGTCTGCATTATTAATTTCTATGCGGGACAGAGCATCTGCGTTGGTATTCAGCTTACCCTGCTTATAGACAGTAGTGAAATTATACTCGCTTAACTTTAATTTCCAACGGGTTAAACGTGAGTTGGGTTCTTTTAAATTCATTACCCATTGTAAGGGCCTGTGATCTGTAACAATTTTGAACTTCCTACCAAATAGGTACGGGCGGAAGTACTTGGTTGCCCACACAATTGCTAATAATTCTTTTTCGATTGTGCTGTAGTTAATTTCACTAGTGTTTAATGTGCGCGATGCATATGCTATGGGCTTATCGGTACCTATCTGACCTTGAGAGAGAACAGCACCAATGGCAAGATTAGATGCGTCTGTTGTCAGTATAAAATCTTTACTAAAGTCTGGATATTGCAGGATTGGGTCGTTGATTAAAAGGGTTTTACACTTCTCAAAACAACTGATGTAATTAGGATTAGTTATATCAATCTTTGAACCTTTTTTCAGACATTGCGTCATAGGTTTTGTTATACGAGCAAAGTCTGGAATGAATTTCCTGTAGTAACCCAACAGACCTAGGAAGCGTTTAATTTCTGTTGCCGTTTTGGGAATTGGGAATTTCTGGATGGCCATAATTTTATCCGGGTTAGGTTTAATACCGTCTTTGCTGATAATGTGTCCTAAATATGCAGTTTCTAACTTTAAAAATTCGGATTTGTCCATTTGTATTTCGAAATTAGATTCCCGAAGTCTCTGAAATACTTTTTCTAAATGAATCATGTGTTCCTGAAGGGACACTGAAAACACAATTATATCATCCAAATATACTAAACACACGACATTTTGAAGGTCCCGTAAGACATTGTCCATTACCCGTTGAAAGGTTGATGGAGAATTTTTTAAACCCATTGGCATGCGGAGGAATTCGAAGTGTCCATGCTCTACTGTAAAAGCAGTTTTGTGAATATCATCTGGGTTCATCTCCACTTGATAAAATCCACTCGCGAGGTCAAGGGTGGTAAAATAGTGACAGTTACCTAACTTGTCAAGGACGTCCGAAATGTTGGGTATAGGATAACGATCATCTATAGTTTTCTCATTTAATTTCCTAAAGTCTATTACCAAGCGCCATTTGGTTTTTCCGCTGGCGTCGGCTTTCTTGGGAACTACCCAGATGGGGGAGCTCCACGCAGATTGAGACGGACGTATGATATTCTGTTCTAGCATTTTAGAAATTTGATCCTGGACTTCCTGCTTATGTATGAAAGGATATCTGTAACTTTTCGTATAGATAGGCACATCATCTGTAGTTCGAATAGAGTGTTTTACTTGGTTCGTAAACGATAATGGTTCGCCATCAATATAAAATACGTCAGCGTACCGAGCGCAAAGTACTTCTAAATTAGCTTTTTCTTCGGGGTTCAAATGATCCGTACGCAGACGAGACAAAACTTCCTTTACGCGGTCGGACTGTTGTTTAGTGCGCGTGCACTGGACATTGAACAACTCAGCACTAATAGGGCGATCCATGGAAAAGACTACGTCATGACGTGACGTATTCGCTACCTCTATTACACCTCTATTATTTCTAACTGTTGTAACGCAATCACTTATTAAACAATTTGAAATGCATTGTTCAGGAATAAAAACGTCACCGTCCGCAGAGTTTATAGGAACTTTAACTAATTTAGATGAATTAGCAGGTATTATATCCTCGTATAAGTTACTATTGCGAGAGTCGTACATTAATAAAGGGTTACTAGAATTACGAGTTATCAACAATCTGTTCTTTAAGTCAATGTTAGATTCTAATTTTTCTAATAAATCATAGCCGATCAAACCATCAAAAAATTTATGAAATGCATAAACGAAAAGAGTTATATCACCTGCCTCGTTAAATTCCTGAAAGCACGGTAAAGTAATGGAGTAATCACTCCTTGTGGTAGCGTGAATATTCGTTACTTCAAAGGGATCATAATTGCACGGTATGTGGGAAAAGAATTTTTGAACAACTTCGGGACTCACAAAAGACATATTTGCGCCAGTGTCAATTAATAGTTTAAGCGGGGGATTTGAAATCTGAATATATGGTAATTGCCTTTGCGTTTGCAAATTAATTTCTATTTTGACTTGTCTGATTTGGGGTCCTTCTGAAAATCCTCTTTTTCAGCAGACGGGGTTGGATCCTTAACTTCCTCGACTATAACATAAGAATCTGTACGCTGTGGTTGCTCATACACATATTCACTCGGGTACGCGTAAATGGGATACTCAAAATATTCCTGGGGGTAATAATCGCTAACAAAATAATCGCTATAATTGTCATACTGCAACTGGTCATTAAAATCGTTAAAGTTAAATTCCCGCGTTCTGAAATAATTCGAGGGTGGCGGATTCCCAGATTTGGACCAATTATGGGACGCGCGCGGCGCGAATGGTTTAGCCACGTAGTGACTTACGCCACTCATCGGGTGTGGGGTGTTACTTGTAGTTGGCCTGGGACCAGGCATTCTAAAAACTTGACCCTGGGGTATATAATTAGGCGGTGGAGAACTGAACATTTGTTGAGTACGTGTGGGCCCGCGATTTTGTGGGGGTTGGTTTCTCCAAATTGGGACAGGGTGTTGTCCTTGAAGCATAGGTGGTCGCGATGGCCCTGGCATATTAAAAGATCCTGGGGGTTGCAAATTAGACGGACGCGGTGTGGGTGGTGCCACGTGAATTGGTGGCATAAAGCCATAAGGAATTTTTGGACTAACCTGAGGCTGCGTCTTCCTATCGGGAACATGGTCGTTGCGCTGCTGCAGGTACAACGTGTTCATTTCCTCGTGCACAAACTCTAAGGCTTTCTCTATTGTATCAGGCCGCATGCAACGAATGCGAGAGCCCAACGGGTCACGTAGACCACGTAAGTACGACTGTAACGTGAGTTTCTTGTACAGAGTGCGTTTCGATTCAATGGTACTCGCTATCGTTTCATGTAGGCTGATATAAGTCATAATAGTACTGAAAAGGTTTTGACAACGCTCATAAAATTCTTGCGGGGTGGACGAACCCTGCGTTAAAAGTGCCAAGTCATTATATAAAGATGTTTCATCGCGTTGATCGGCGAAATTATTTATTAAAGCACTTCTAATTCCCTCCCAAGTCTCCGGGATACCATTCGAATTAATCGTACGCGATGCGGGTCCTACTATTTTGTTCAAAATCCCGTTTAATAATGCTAAATTAGCTAATTGAAACTCCGGTCCGTTTCTCATAAACTGCTGTACTAGTTGATCACATAGTTTTATAAATCGAGTTAATACGTTCGAGTTTCCGTCGAACTCCGGCAACAATCGTAGGGCCTTGTAAACTTGATCCACTGAGTCAGCCATACTTGATATATATGAACTATTACTATCCTCCTGTTCTGCCTCTAAATTTCTATTAGCGTCTAAAATATTAATTCTATTACCTAACCTAGGGGACCGAGATTGCCTTGGATGGAAAATCTTGGAATCTTATAGGATAAAAAAAGGGAAGCGACTCTAGAGCGATTCTAAAGTACTTACTTGCAATGATTTTGTACCTCTTCTGTATCGATGTCTGGATACTCCTCTGGACTGCAGCTCTTGTAGATTCCGGATACTCGTACGGTGCCCGAAGCCACCCGGGTGACTCGCGATCCTAGCAATTTACTCTCGCGAACCGGCCCGCGAGTATCCTACCGACTGCGCCAATTACGAAGGCTGTAGCCGGAGGATGGAAAAAAATACAAAATTTATTTGAACTTAAATTTAATTACAGAAATTACAATGTAAAATATTAACTAAGATGTCGACAGTTGACCGATGCTGTGCCAAAAGTGACGATTTCGCGAAGGCCGCGATGTCCGGTGCCGGGCTGCATCACGTTGAGCTGCGTCGGTGACTCGTGTCTCCGCTGTTGCAATCCGCGGTAATTAGGGTAACGCGCGATCAGCGGTTCACGTGTTACGCGAATATGTAACAAGCTATTTAGACTATGTATGTTGATAGAAAAAAAAAATAAACGGTTAATTATTTAAATACTTTATTTTATGAATCATAATCAAAATCGGAATCTAAAAATTCCATTTCTAGTGATGCATCCGAAACACTGCTACTATCGTCACCAACATTTATGATGAACCGATCCATTTCTTCATCGGTTATTCTGTCTCTTTCTTTGTATGTATTTTCTATATGGATAACATGATCAGTATTTTTTTTTCCATTCTTCTGGGGTTACACACTCAAAGGATTCCCTTATAATTCTTTCCACTTCAATAGATGGTAAATTTATATTTTTACTTGCGATTTTACGTTTTACCAGGCTCCAAGTTAGCTCTCTGGCATTTAAGTCGCAGTGGTAAGGAGGTAAACGCAGTACTTCATGACCATGCTGTTCTAATAATTGATCAGCTTCATAAATTGGATCTGGTTTATGTTTCTGAACCAAACAGAGCAATTCAGCTTTCGTATAATGACTTTCAAAATCTACGTTATTTTCTCTGAGCCACTGTTGAATTTTGTTTTTCACAGTCTGTGTTGTAGGTGATTTATTCACTTGCAGTGTGTGATAACTTGCATTATCCATGACAATGACACTTGGCTCGTACAAATTGGGGATAAGTTTTTCCACTAACCATTTGTTAAAATTTTGTGAATTCATGTCATGGTGATAGTCTGCCATTTTTGATTTAGTGCTAAACAATAAAAGTGCATTTGGCACGAAGCCTCTTTCTGAACCAGCGTGAACAATTATGTACCTTTTGCCTGCTGATATCTTGTCTATAACACCACTTGTTGAAGGCCCCTGCCATGACTTCTTGGGTCTATAATTTTGGTGAACATATGTCTCATCTAAATAAATTATTGGTTTCCCTTCTGCACGTTTGGAAGAAATAGTTCGTAAAAATTTGTGTCTCTAAGCTACAAGATCAAATCTTTCAATAAGTAAGGACCCTTCATTTTTATTTTTTTTAAACTCATAACCATTATTATGTAATATGCGACGCAAAGTTTCACGGGAGCCAGTAAACTCGATAGATTCCCTCAGTTCAGTCAATAAGCTTCGCAAAGTAGGTACTCGTTTTTGTACTAAGTAAAATTCATTAATTTTATTTCTAATAGCATTTATATTGAAGCTGTCCAAATTAGATACTGTGGGCTTATGGGGTCGTTTTTTCCCTGGTGTACTAAAAATTCCATCATTCAATCGTTCTTCCTTTTTAATTTTTTTAAAGTTGCGACGCTAACTCCTGAAAAAGAAAACAATAAAACATAAATTACATCCCATACATTTATAATACCATAATGATATGAATTCTAGCAGTACATTACACAGTAAAAACACTGCATACACAGTTACATATCAGTGATTGACGAAATTTCTTCCAAAAACTGGTTCTGGGTTTTAATTAGCTCATTCTCTCCCAAAGCACTTAGTTTTGCAATAGTTCCTTTAACCGATGCAACTTCGGTACCTTCAATATTCAAATTGTCTGTAAACAAAACATCCATTACATAACTATGCGAATAAGGTAAACATGATTTTGAAGCAAATATTATAATACTATTTAGAAGTATCAAAATTATATGTATAAACTAACCTATAAAGTCTGTTATCGCAAGTAAACATTGCTGTTTTTCGTTGTAATCATCTCGTTTCTTTTGTTGTTTTTCTTCAAATGAATTCATCATAGTAAACAATAACTTCCGCACGTCACTTTTTATTGTTTTGTTCATTTTAAACGTTAAAATTCGAGTATAAATACAATGAAATCCTATGAATAGTCTGACAATATATAAGTCGAATGACAATCATCTGACGTTTTTAGATAGTTGCCATATAAAAACTTACGATTAAACCCCAGGATCAACTTTCGTGTGCCAGACTTTACCGAAATTAACACTGGCACGTACTCAAGTGTGTACTTAAGTAGGTTAGGTAGGTACATAAATCAGATAATTGAGACATTTAGTGTGACCATATCTAGCTTCCGTTGCGCTTCTATGAGGTGCTGCCGTAAGTGTCGTCGAAAAGCGTCTATTGTGTTGATTACTCTAATCGGTGGTGGTATGTTACTCCATATTTTAGAAGCCGCATAACGAAAGCTGCCTCTAAAAGCGGCTGTAACCTGAGATTGAGTCGAAAGTTGCTGTGAGCATTGCCTTCTCCCGCATTCGCGACTACTCGCAACCCAACTTAGCTTGTTATACATATAGGTAGTCCGGTTTTTGATATTTAACCACACCGAACAGAAGGCAAGCTAAGTGTAATTTGCGTCTAGATTTCATTTTCAGTGTAAAGTGTTTGTTTAGAAACGGTGTTATATAGCTTCTGAGTTCTGCGAGGGATATTATAACAATACCGAGCACAGGCGTTTTGTACCCTTTGGATGAGGTGTTCTGTACGAGCTAATAGGCGCGGGCCGTAAACTGTGTCAGCGTAGTTCAACCTGGACAGAACCAGGGTTTCCACTAGCTGTTCCCGTAGTTTTTCCGATAAATATGGCCTCATATTGTATAAAACTTTTAGACGGTAAAAACAGTTTCTAACGGAGTCCGCTACGTGGTTTCAAATCAAATGTCACAGGTAGTCGAGTCAGTTGCTGTCTTGTGCCAAATACCAGAAATTTAGTTTTTATTGAATTTAACGACAGGAAGTTCCCCTCTGACCAGGCGGCGATTCTTTGAAGATCATCGTTAAGGTCCTTAATGGTTGTATCATACTCGTAGGGCCTAAAAAATATATAAAGTTGGACATCGTCGGCGTATATGTATATGGTACTTGCATTTCTGGAGACATTTGATAATATCCGCACAGTACAGAATAAAAAGAATAGGACCCAACATAGAACCCTGCGGGACCCCTCTCTCTACAGAAATGAGTGTTGATCTCAGGGTAGTACCGTCAGCCAAACGCAACTCAACAAGTTGCTCTCTATCACTTAGGTAGCTGCGGAACCATTGCGTAGCGCTAGGGTCGAAACCATAATAATTTAATTTAGATAAAGAACAACTAGAAGTTATGTTTATTAATATGTGGATAACGTTGCGAGCAGTGTATTTTTTACCTCTATTATTAAGTTTTAACCTATTTCTACTTTTAGTACACTGCTGTTTGTTGTCCCTAAGTAAATAAATAAATAAATAATAATAGTAGGATATTTATTGCGTCAAATGCCCGGGAAAAATCAAGTAGAACCTGTAATGAGCCCATTCCCCTGTCTTGTGCAGACAGAATGTTATCAGTAACATCCAGCAAAGCAGTAGATGTACTGCGCTGTTTTTTGAAACTAGATTGCAAATCAGGAAGAACGTTATTTTGTTCCAAAAAGAGCGTCAATTGACGGCTAACAACTTTTTCTAATATTTTGGATAGACAAGGTAATACACTAATAGGGCGTAGGTCTTTTAAAGAAGATGGACTTGAATTTTTCGGCAAGGGCCTAACGGAGGCAATTTGCCATAAATCGGGGAACGTTGACGTTACTATGGAGCGGTTTATTATTTCCGTGACAACACATAACGTGTGTGGCAGAGTCATGTTAATCATATCCAGGGTAATGTTGTCGTAAACCTTCAGCGTTACTTTTGAGGTTGGAAATAATGCGAGAGATGTCTTTCTCTTCCACTGGAGTTATTTTGAAAACTTCTTCACCATATCTGATTTCCGTAGTAACTTATAAGCGATGGATTGCCACAGGATTACCGGGGACGGTTAAAAGTTGTTATTAATTATTTCAGGATCTGCAAAATGTGACAGTAGGTCTTGTTTAGGTTTATAAGGCGATAAGGTGGATTTTAAATTTTTCCATAGTAATTTAGTGGTATTTATTTTATTATTAATGTTGTGCTTAAAATATGCAACTTTTTCACGATACAATGAACTAAGCACCAAATGTTTCAGCTCTTTGTAATATATTTTTTTGGAATCGGCTTTCGTTTTCCTATAACTAGTAAGTACGTTGTCGCGTAAACGAATCATAAATTTGATTGTGTCTGTAATCCACGGATACGACTTTTCCTTTATAGTACACGTCTTGATCGGTGCGTGGACATCAAACAAGGAGATTATATAGGTGTTAAAGACATGCACCATATCATTAACGTTCTCAAGAGTCGAAATTATTCCAAAGTTTAAAACCGATAAGTCAAAATTAAAACTTTCCGCGACCACGTTTTTAAGGGGGCGAAATTTTACCAAATATGGTTTGAAATGATCACGCTTAATGTGAAATTCACCAACGATAACGGAATGGCCGTTAATTGAACCAGAAGGTTCTACCGCTGTTTTTCTTGCTTTTAGGTCGGTACACAGGAGATCGATGAGGGTTTCGCTAGATGCTGTAAAGTGGGTAGGAGTTACGACCAACTGTGAAAGGCTGAGGCAATTCAAAAACTCATAAATATATTTAGTTTTTAACCCGGTCGTGTCGAGCAAATTAACATTGAAGTCGCCAAGTAGTATGTAATGGTCGCAATTTCCCAGTGAAGTTATGGAATCCGTTATGGCATCAAGGAAAAGGACCAGGTCATGCCATGGTAGTTGAGGCTGTACCTACAGCAATTTTTTTGCCGTTCATGGAGAGTGTTATCCACATTTGTTCTACCGATTCAAAACTTGGATCGATCGTACCAGTCCATGTGCGCGCGCTCAGACCTCGCCGCAGATAAAATCCGACGCCCCCACCACGACCCGAGCGCACACTCGCCGGCCGCGGCGTGTGACGCAGACGGTATCCCGGCACCACAGGAGCGCGCCCCTCCTCGCCCGGTCGCAACCAAGTCTCGTTGATGGCCATAAAGTCAAAACAATGCCTGTCGAGTGCACCAATCAAGTCATCATGTCCTGTACCCAATGAACCAGCATTAAGAAATCCAACTTTTATAAACTTATCCCCTTTTGTCATCATTATAATAACACAAAATAACTCCGTCATAATGCAATCTTATCAGTACCCATTCAGAAGTTTCAATTCCAATTTGAAATAATATTATTAGTTTTAGTTTAATTTTAAATATGTTAATTAGTATTATAATAAAATAATTTTTAAACAAAAGTTTTAGGATGCGGTATGTAATAAAAGGTATAAATTAAATAGTAGATTCGTAATAAGTACGTGTAAATAAATACGTGTGCCGTTATAAAACTGATTTAAGTGTGGTTGACTGAGTTGCGCCGCGAGGCACACACCTACTAACAAAAAAGTTAACCGATAGTAGCAACATAATCTTAACATTTTTGAAATGTTGTTTCTTACGACAAAAATACTTGATTTAAAAGTCAGCGTGACAGTACAAGCAAGTATGCATTTACGCAATACCTTTGATGTTACCTGAGTATATTTGTACTTTGTATTTTTTTACTTTCTTAATAGTTTGGTCACAATTAGTCTTCTGCAGATGCAAGAGTCTTCGTTACGTTTGTCACCGAAACCCAGATTAAATTTAAACATTAACAATGGTCAGGTGCTCACAGCCGGCGTGCGTGTATGACTACATGCATGAACATAAACGAGACAGACGAAGTATGTAAGGATCATAGCAGGTGGTATACTGTAGTGTCTGCCTATCACCAAAGGAGGAAGGCGTGAGTTCAAGTATAAACATTAATTCGCAATAACTCTACCCATTAACTTCTCAGTAATTACGTAGAGAGAATCAGGACTGAATTACTTAATTGATATTAATTATCTTAGGAGTTCTGTCTTGCTATGATATTCCCTAAAGTTCAACGTAGAAATAAGCCCTTGTCGGTTATGCGCAATTAAGAAATTAATATCATTAGACAAACCGATTTAGTCTGCAAATTATAAAAGCGATAGAGCTCAGAAATGGTGGAAATTTTGCTCAAGTTTTGCTGAGTTGGGAGTAGTATTCAATGTTGGGTCTCAGATCTGTAGTCTAAATACCGTGCTTAGAATAGTTCGCCGAGTAGTTAAATTTAATTGAAACAAAAAAAGGGTACTGTTTAGTTTTCTATAATGAAATATAGTAGTGAAAAAGTTCAACTAAATAAAAAAACAAGGTTTTGTTAGGAGCCTACGGAAGCTAATATTCATCTACCTTTTTATAATTCTAAAAATACAGGCTATGCATGAAGGTATATAAGTGTGTATTTATAAATATAATATAAATGTATGTTCGTCTGTTACCTCACAACTCCTAAACTCTCGTTGTATTTTAATAAACGTAGTATCACTGGAAGCATCATGTTGTTTGGAAAACTCAACAGGAAAAAATGTTTATTGTTATTCAAAATAGTCAAAGTGTTTTTTTTTTATCTCTAATTAATTATTTTTTTGGGCGTCACATCACATCAGCAGTCTATTTTGTTCCCACTTCTGGGACGCAGGCCACCTCTCGGTGAGAGGGAATGGGCCATAATCCACCACGCGGGCCCAGTGAGGGTTGGTAGATGTCACAGGTCTTCGAAACTTTTTGGGTGATTTTACGTCTAATTGTAGGTAACTAATCATATATTTTCCGACAGTGTTCTTTAAGAACACAGGACTGTTCTGTGTGAATATTGAAATTTATTGCTGTGCTTCTATACATCACACTACACTAAACACTACTCTGTTCTGATACTCAAATGTTTAATCCAATTAAGTGAATCAGAGAGAAAACGAAAGAAACTTCTCCTAAAACGGAATTGGTCTAAACTCCGGGAAATAACCAGTTTATTTATTTATTTAACCATTTATGTACACACATATATAAACAGACAATAAGAAAAGAACAGAAAAATTTGTACAAAGGTGATGCTTATTTCTAAAGAAGTCTCTTCCAGCACACCTGCGATAGGAGAGAAGATACAGAGATGTAGACAGCGTGTGTAACAGTATGAGAAAATAGAATACATATAATCAAAAATATTAACTTAATACAATTAATCAAATAATATAAGAATATAAACATACAAACAAACATAAATACATAGATACATACATACAAACAAACATACATACATAGATACATACATACAGACTACTAAAATAAATAACTTAACGACGTTTAACTTTGAAACGACATCTAAAATTAATTAGATTTTTCATTTTCCTCTCTAATGACCGTTTACAGTACGTAAAGTTTAGTAAACAATCTTATGAATGTTTAAGCAAAGCCATCAGCAGGAACAAGTTTAATCTTGGAACGGGCGACCATTACGAGTAATTGAAAATTATAGGAAAACTTCAAATCCACCATTTTCCAAAATGTCATGGTGTAAAAGAATTGTTGTAGAGAAACAATTTCGTATAATGGGGTCCTTTAATGATTATTGTCGTACGATTAGTGTTAACTGTTGTGTAGGATCCTATTTTCACGAACCTTTTTTTGAATAAATTAGCTTCTACTCGCAACTCAGTCCTCGTGAAACTTCAGCCCCAACCCATCGCGTCGTATCGGCAGCTCGCGTTATTACTTCGTTTAACGTTTTTTCTTATGTTTTTTTGCTCGACTCTTCAATAAGCGTAACGTACGCTTATTATATACGATATATTTAATAAGCGCGATGTTAAATAGACTAACAAAATTTGAGACAACAACTGATTAGACTGTGAGCTTCTGAAAAGTGCTCCTTGATTAAAGGGTAACGGGGAGTGGAGTTTGATCTTTAACTCCATAATAAGTCGTATGTGCCTTTATGTAAATATTATAAATCTACGTCGCCTTTTGTCTCTGTCCGTATGACCGCCTTGTTCTTCACTATAAGTGTGAATCATGCATTAATATTATTATTAAACTCATAAATAATAACTAATCTCGACGTTTTGCCGCTAATATTATATATGAGCATTAACGTACGTTCTCTAGGTTGACCTACTGATAAGCTCAGTAAATATAAACCTTTTATTTCATTGAAATAATTAGTTGAAGAAAAAATAAGAAAATTTGAATACGCTCTAAAAGTTTAAGAAGTAACAGGCTACTGTAAGTCAGACTTCAGTTGAAAAATCCAAAACTCGAAGGATCGCAGAACTGAAATATACCATGAGAAACTTGGAAAATGTTCAGGAAGGTTATTGAAAATATCGAAAACTGTGTCAATGGATTGTGTAGATTTTTTTTATTACAGTTTACAGTTATGGTTTTTTCCGTAGCAAGGCGCGGCAGCGTAGCGGTTCGTAGCACGTCTGCTTCGATTGCATACAAATCGATCACAATGAACTTTCTGTGTGAAGAAGACATTCATTTTTTTAAACTATATTATATAGTTTTGGGATGGACAAAAGGCCATGAATTATGCAATCAATCAGCAATCAAGCGCTTCTCACATTAGGCAATTGCTTGCGTTAAAATTATTATTCAAATTAACAACTGTTGTTCGCGTGCCACATAATAGTTTCAACATCTACTAAGTTCTAAATATATTATTATTAGTTAATCAATCGGTTTGATTGTCAAACGAAAATACACTTGGAACGTGATCCAGTTCCTGTGTAGTGCTGTAATATGATTTAGAGATGGGTCGTAACAGGTCAAACGCGATATCTGTTATCACTGTTACTGTTCCTCAAAAATAACAGATCCAAATATCTGTTATTAAATAAAAGCCTGTTATTTTTGTACGGACGATAAATACGTGTTAAAATCTCAAATGAATATCTCCTTAATTCCAATAAAAATAAAGTCGTACATACATGGAACATTTTGTGACCAATCCCATCAAACGTCAAACCAAAGACAATAAAGATAAAAGGTGTCCGTAGACGATCACTGTAACTTTTTGGTTGCATCTTTTTCCAACATATGTTTTTTTTTTTTTGTAAGCAATAAAAATCAATCCTGGCAAATACTCTCAATAAAATTGATTTCATCCCTCATTGTTGGGTTATCAAGAAAATCGTATACACCTGGAATATTTTGCGATGAATTCCGTGAAACCAAAGATAATAAAGGCATTCGGAAAATTGCCATAAAGAAAAATATAAAACGTTTTTAAGTTTTTTATAATGGTCACTGGGCAGTTACAGAGGTAGGAACTAACATATTTTAAAACACAGGCACAGTTAAACAGGCGTACAGTTATGAAGTTTAATCCAATTATATAATATTAGACCTCCAACATATCAATTAAGTCCTTATTGTATGGTAAGGCATGGTTCAAACTACGGTAGGATCTAAATGATTATTCCATCAATCACGTCAAGAATAAATAAGTGTCTGGTGTGACAGACGCTATTGTCTTAGCTATTATGTTTGTAATGAGGCAATAGTAGGCAATATAATTTAGTAACATCAGCAGTATGTTATTTAATAATGTGCATGTTACGAAGCACATTTTGAGGCGGATTCAAAGTTCTGTTTACCGTAAATATGCGAAGCATGTTAGTAGAACCTAAAAGTATGACAGTTTGACCATTCTTTTCAAAATAGTATAACTTGTAGGATCCTGAATGTTTGACTTTCATTCGCAGACTTCAAATTACAATAAATTGTTTTGATAAACATGAAATAAAACGTTATATATGTCATTATAGGATTCGGTTATCCGTCCTTGGTTCATTCGTTTCGATTTCTTTTTTCTCATGGTTGAATCGAACACCGGCCATTAGGCAAATCAGTTAAATTAATTCGCAAACGTGGTGGTCTCAAATATGCTGATAGTTATTAGGTCGCGGGAAACGAACAGTTCTTTTGGAAATAAAACACTTCAGAAATAATAACACAGGTGCAAAGCTTAAAATATTTACACACAAGCTATAAATGAAGATTAGCGTATGAATATCCAAAACTCCTTAAAAGCTTGACTTCTAAATATCCATACCGCTTCTTTCGTTTGGAGACTTTGTTGTATTACTGTCAATTGTGCTTAAACTTTTGAATTTGTTTGATAATGTAAATTGTAGTCGGTCAGCATTATAGCTACCTTTGGGTACTTTATCTTTAGCGTAAAGATACCTCGGAATAGCATGGCTTGAATTCTTAACATCCAACGATCGCATCTGAGCTTGTAAGCTAAAACAGATGAATAATAAAGTGTCGCTTAAAATTCTTGAATCCGTGAAATATTTACTGTATAAAGCACTGGAAATATTGCCTTTTTTATGTATGTACAATATAATATGTTTATTTTCACGAGATCAATTCTTGCAACACTTTCAATTGATTTGAAAGGCTAGTGTAAATTCCCTAGTAACACTCAGAACGCGCTTATTCATATATTAGGTACTATCGTAATTTATTGCAGACAATCGTTCGGACAGGGACCGTAATTTCCGGCGAGTGACCAAAAAAGGGTATCAAATACATTCCATTTGGGAGGCTAACCCTGATCTAGATTCCCAAACATACAAAGGACCCTTCAGTCCCTAAAAACATTTTCTGGAGAAAATTCATCATGAACTATACGTGAAAAACCGTAGCTGATTGATATTACCACGGGCTATCAGTTATTGATTCAGATAAGTAGTTTTCTAGGTAGGAAGAATAAACATGTCGCTGTCACGGTACTGCATAATTAAAATATTGATTAATGTCCACTTGTTTTATATTATTTTACCTACACTTCACGAATCAAGATTTAATTAACACTTAAAAATGCTTTTTACATTAAATTACATTGAGAACTGCTTATTTTTTTCTCAATTAAATGCAGTAACTGAAATTCACTGAGTACAACACTCATTTTAATTATTTATTCCGTTTATATTAAAGTTTATTTAAAGGGGATGTCCCCTTTAAATAAACGTTGAAAATGTTCAAATTGTCTTTTGTAAAGTCAGAAAAATATATCCTTAGAATGAAATTCTTACTGTGGCGCCCCGTCAGCTAATATGCATGTAGGAAAAATATTATATTAGCGGAATAAATAATTATACATTTTGGTGACCCCGACGTGATCCAAATGTAAGTGTAAATGTAATGTAATGTATTTACTGTGTACGCGTGTATAAGGGGTGATGAGTCGTGTAAATAAAACCACTGTTTCGGCGAGCGCTAGTACACGACTGAAATGTATAATTATTTATTCCGCTAATATAATATTTTTCCTACATGCATATTAGCTGACGGGGCGCCACAGTAAGAATTTCATTCTAAGGATATATTTTTCTGACTTTACAAAAGACAATTTGAACATTTTCAACGTTGCAACACTTACATTTGGTGACCCCGACGTGATCGACGTGAGCTTTTTTACCTTGCCAATTTGACGCAAATGGACCAATATTGTTTTGACGCTAACGTCGAAATCTGCTGCTAATTCAGCCGTAGATTGTGTATCATCAGCTTCCACAATCGCCTTTAATTCGTCATTGTTGACCAAAGTCTTCGGACGACCGCGAGGTTCATTTTTCAGGTCGAAATTTCCAGAACGGAAGCGAGCAAACCCATAACAGGTGGTGCGTTGGTTTGTAGTGTTAGCTCCGTAAACGTCGTTGACGTTGCGTGCCGCTTGTGCCGTGTTGCTGCCACGACGGTACTCATATTCCATAATTACTCGAATTTTTAACGTATCCACGATGACGAAAAAGATTGAAATGCGATGAAAATGTAACAGTAATCAATAAACAAATGACTACTTTTAGAAAAAGAATTCCATGTTTTTAAAATAAAATTAATTTGAAATTAGAATTCTTAGACAAACAAAAATTATTTAGATTTGAAATGGCCAGTACTGCAGAACGGCAATTTCATAGGTAAAGACCTAGTATTATAAAGCTGAAGAGTTTGTTTGTTTGTTTGTTTGATTGAACGTGCTAATCTCAGGAACTACTTGTCCGAATTGAAAAGTTATTTCTGTGTTGGATAGCCTAATCGCGATCGAAAAAGGCTATAGGCTATGTAACATCACGATACAGCTAAGAGGAGTGGAGCAGTAATGAAAAATGTTGCAAAAAAGGGAAAAATCACACGGGTAGGTGATTCGACGCGACGGGAACAAGAAATTTAACGCGGACGAAGTCGCGGGCAGAAGCTTGTTTATGATAATCTGAAAATTCAACAGATAAACATAAAAGACAAATGAAAGAAATAAAGTTTATAACGAGTGCTAACATAATATTATTAGAGCCCGTTTATCGAATAAACGGTAACTCGCTGATAACACAAAACTGAAAATAATTATGTATTCTAGTAAATCTGAGTGTTAGATAACTTGTTTAAGTATAATTTATTCTATTGTTGTTAATCTAATTGTTCCTAGTTCATGCTTACCGTTAAATAAACTAGAGCTTCACGGTGGTTCACCGCCCGAACAAAGGCGGTCATAAATACTTAAACCTTCAATGGCGCTTGTTTTTTTGTGCATTTTGGGCTTAAAATAATGTAAGTAGGCAATATTCACTTCATTTTGTGTATTTACTCACAAAATAATGTATTTATCACATTGAAATAAATATATTGCAAGGGAAAAATTTCTGATTTACATTTAAAAAATCTAAACAATTATTAGATAAACATTGATGTGGTTTTAAGTATGGTTAAATAGTTATATCATAAACCTATTATAAAACAATAGAAAAATATTAGTAAACTATCTTTAATCAACCAAATATACTATCTTATGACTAAAATCAGTTACAAAAAACTGATATCGAAATCTTATACATAATTAATACTTATATTACAATATAATAAGCTACACCTGTAATAGGTTTAGCACCTGACTCGTATATAAGCTCTTTTTCGTTAGGTGAAGCTTCCGAAGACTTGTTATATAAGGGTCCGAACTGAGCATCAGTCTACGAATTAAATCGGTTTTTGTTAGCTCCCGCGACATTTTTCGAGTATGATCTCGTCGATATGCCTTGATGTTTTTATTGTTAGTGTCGGCTGCCCCTTCGGAAAGTTCCCCAATGGATAATACTGCATTTTGAATAATCTCGGGACCATGAAAAAGTATTTTGTGGACGGAAGCAGGAAGATTATACCACGGATATTCATTAACCAAAAGTCGTGCGGTCTCTAAAGCATATTCCCTGAATTTATCTACATGTATATTGTAACCAGATGACAAAGCTTGTAAAATAACAGAACAACGGTCGATCAAGTTCTTATTTGATCCGGTAATTTCAGTAGCTACAGCTGAATTCATGAAAAAAATTCACACAAAAACGCTAAAATACTCTATTTACAGATTTTCATAATTCATTCAGACGTTTTCACAATATAAATACACGTTTCTGTAATGGGTCGATATCTAACTTTTTATTACTAATAGTATCTTGAAAAGCTAGAAGTGTGTGTTGGTATTTTTCACGCACACTACCACGTACATTAGCCCAAATTTCAAAGAAATGCATGCTTGAAAACGTACAATTTGTCTGAAAAGAAAACAATTCTATTAGTTTTTTTTTTCGTAGACCCTGCTACGCCAAGAGAACTGACGGCGTAGACCCTCTTTAAATCACAAATGGGCAAGTATGGGCAGACAATTATATCTGTTTTAGAAAGTATATTAATATAGACCTTTATTTTAATGGTAGACTCAATCTCCGCTTAATCTGTACAATTTCCCAAAAGTCTACGTCTACGTCTACAGAAAAATATACAATATCATGAGTGCGGCGTAGCACTACAATAATGTAAAAACATAACCAAAATATTTAATCAAATAATAATAATTTGCAAAAACATACCTTGTTCTTGGAATTCCATTTCACAAACACGTCAAACAAACAATACAATTCTGGGAATTCTAATTTTAAAAACCACAACAAATGAGTCACTGATAACAGCACGGTGCAACATTGCCGATGTGTTCACTTCAGAGGTCAATTAATAAGTGATAAAATAACAAAAAGGATGACATATTTATACTTTTCGATAGATTGTTTATTGGACTAGTGAAATACGTAAACAATTACTCATATTTTAACAATGGATTTTTTGGAATTATGACTTATGGCAGGAACCACCGCGAGCTGGTCCATAAAGATAAGCTCTGGGTGTTGTTGCTACAGCCATATCTAAAATCTATAAAATTGCGGTAAAATTGATCTATCAAAGTGGAGTTTTGAACAGCTTAAACGAAATGTGGTCATGCATTAACTCTTCGTATGCCGTAAACGTGGATCCGCGCGAGACACAATGGTTTTTAATTGTGTCTGTAATGACGGCATTCAATGGGTTAATGGTACGAATATATCGCAAAAATAAATCCGGAATATTTCAGTTCTCGTGGTGGAACGTTTATAAAGCCTTCATTTACTGCAAACTCGTAAAACATTTTTGAAGCTACACATTAACACCTTCGACGCCGAGCATAATCTCCAGAATCACACTTTTTTTTGTTGTATATTTTTTTCTTATGTGGTTTTATGTATCGTATTAATGTGTTTTAACCTTAAATCTTCCTCTTCTCTTTTTCAAGTTTTTTAAATATAGTATCAAAAATGATACACTGGCCTACCAAATTATTTTGTATGTTCTCATATCTCCGCGGCCATGTGTATTGTTTTTGATACACATTGTATAAACAAGTGTGTGCAAAAATGATACACAGGCACCAAAGGTGTCAAGCAGTTTTAGAGTAAATAAACATTTTTATTTACTTTCCAATCTAAGGAAATCTCGTGGAGAATTCAGGAATTATGTCACTTGAGTAAATTGCAGATGTCTTGTGAAATACCTGTTACCTGTGTACCTCATGGAAGAGAGGATTGGAGTTAAATATTTAATAAGTGAAGGAAAGTCTATTAAGCTTCTTACCACTTGAGGGGAAATGCCTCTTGTTATAATTACTCACTGTTTTACGGAACAGTCTAGAAATACAAGCTGCAAGCGATGCCTGTGTTTAGAAATTTATAGTTTCTACAGCTAGTTAGTGGTCACGTTCTAGTTGGCAGGCGCTGAATATGAGCAGTAATACTACTCTGTCAAGAAAGTACCGGGAAAAGATCAATAATGCGCCAAATGTTACTTAGGTATTCATCCAAATTTATGTTATCACCTTCTACTTCAGTAACAATTTCAGTTCTCGCCAGGAATTCTCCTTTATGTCTTCTGCTGAATGAAAACGGGAACCTAAAAATAGTTATTAAAGTTTAGGAAAAAGAAAGAAGTCAGCTGGAGCCCTATCTGGTGAATAAGGTGGTTGCTCGATGGTATTTGTTGAGTTTTTGGTAAAAAAGATATCTTGGTACTAGCCGAGAGAAACAAGTTTCATACCCAAGTGATTATTTAAAATACAATAGTACGCATTGACTCTAGAGACACAGAAACTTCGGCGGCTATCTCTCTCAAACTAAAATTTGTATTTTCACTCATTATTTTCTTCACTTTTGCGATGTTAGCTTTTGTAGACGGTGATGGCCTACCAAAGCGAGGTAAATCTTCCATCACATCTCGACCGCTTTTGAGTGATTTGTACTACTCATAAGCACGTGCTTTTGATAAAGTCGATTCTGCGTAACATTTTCACTGACTCCAAATACTAAATCTCATTGGTGATGCAAAATTTAAGACAAACTCTTTGTTCGATTTTTTGTCCATTATATTTGGAATACGCACTGTATTTAATCTAACTAGGTAACCGAAGTAACTCAAATTCCGTGCCAAAATGGAAAACAGTTGTGCCAATCTAACAACAACAACAACAAAAAAAAAAAACAAAATATGAACTTATATACTTGCCAAAAAGGTACTTAGTTACTTGAACCATAAACAAATCATCCCGAAACTTTTTGACTGAATGTATATTTGAGCCTCGTAACTAAGTTACGTGACAAAAGTTTTCTGCTTGTGAGTTGACGATAAAAGTTTTGTCCCGGAAGCAATTTAGAAGAATAAGCCGAAACCATGGTGCATAGGTAAACATCTTAGTTCCTTCATTCGTTTGCTCTATGTTTAATATGGTACAAGTACAGTAAAGCAAAATAAACTCAAACCTGAAAAGCGCAAATAATGTAATGGTGGAACTTTAATTCTGTCGTAAACAGAAATACCACCACTAGGATAAACCTTAAATGTGCGTCTGTCCCACAAAATTCACAATGTATCAAAGTTTCGATTGGTGACCACTATCAAGAGAATTCCTAGCTAACCCTTATGTTTGAAACAGACATAATAGCTCATGCAGGCCGTGGAGTTGTCCTAAGTCCTAAAGTATTCACAACTATTAGTATTATTCAGTTATTTACGAGCATTGCAAGCGCCTTTCCATTATTAAGGTCTCGTTAGCTGCTGGTACACAAAGTCATGAGATTATTAAAAGAACCTACTCGGCGGAATCACGATGCCATTTGAATTTGAAATTCGTAATGTACTGAAAGATAACGAAGTTTTTACAGCTTTGTCAAAGTCAAAGTCAAAGTATTTATTTCAAATAGACCCAAAAAGGCACTTTTGAACGTCTACAGTTATATGAAAATAGAATTGATTCTAGTTGCCCCTTCCAAAAGGTAGATTCGTATGGAGAAGAATGGGCAAAAAACTCCACCGTTACTCTTTTAAAATGTTTTCAATATTTGTATACAATATTTATATAATTATATGTGAAGACAATGCACCTAAAATAAAATTACCATACCACAACAGGTAAAAAATTTAAAAAGAAGCAAAGAGAGATAAATTTATTATATGATAGATACATGGTGCCTACATACTTACAAACATTGCAAAGACAAAAATACAAATTTCCTAATATTTTACAAGTTACAAATCAGTGTATGAGTTATAGTAATCATAGAATGTAAATCAGTGTCATAGGGGAAAAATAAATCTAATACAATTAAGTTAGCAACCAATTTGATAAACTCTAAGACTGTCCTATGGAGCGAGACAAGCATGTTTCCAAGCATTCTTATCTTGGATGTAATCCTCTAATTTGTAATAAGCTCGTTTACAAAGTGTACTCTTAATATGATTTTTAAACTTCCTTTCATTTAATTGCAATATATCAGAAGGAATTTTGTTGTAGCATTTAACACAGTACCCCGTAAAAGATGTATGTACTTTTGCTAATCTGAAAAATGGTTGATCTATCTTGTCTTTATTTCTAGTGTTAAAAGTATGTCTATCGCTTATTTTCTTAAAAAAATGTAGATTTTTTCTTACATACATAATATTTTCATAAATGAATTGGCAAGGTACCGTCATAATATTAATACTTTTAAACAGTTCTCTGAGAGATTCGCGGCGACTTAGATTATAAATGGCTCTGACAGCTCTCTATTGCAAAATAAAAATGGATTCAATGTCAGCAGCCCTACCCCACAGTAAAATGCCATACGACATAATGCTGTGGAAGTAGCTAAAATAGACCAAACGCGTAGTTTCTACATCTGTTAACTGTCTTATCTTTCTAACAGCATAAGCAGCCGAGCTCAGCCGCCCCGCAAGAGATGTTATATGAAGTCCCCATTGTAATTTTTCGTCTAGCGTGATTCCCAGGAATACCATTTGATTAATAAATTCCAGTTTATCCCCATTCAATAAGATGTCACATTCACTACTTCTGACATTAGGTAATTGAAATCGAATACATTTGGTTTTATTTTCATTAAGTACCAAATTATTTACTGTAAACCAGTCTTGGACCTGGAGAATGGAGTTATTTACGTCGTCAAGAGTTTGTGACCGTCTGTCAATTTTAAATATCAATGATGTGTCATCTGCAAATAACACTATCTTCGGTTGGTTTGGAAGTAAATGGGGTAGATCATTAATGTAAACCAAAAAGAGGAATGGACCCAATATCGAACCTTGAGAAACGCCCATTGCCATTTCTGACCCTAATGAGTTTACGCCGTTTACTTGGACTTTGACCGTTCTATCTTTCAGGTATGATCTTATTAAGTCAAGAGCTGTATTTCTAATTCCATAGTGCTCTAGTTTCAGTAGCAGTGTCTCATGATTTACGCAATCGAACGCCTCAGAGAGGTCACAAAAGATTCCAATGGCATCCTGTGCTTCTTCCCAGGCGTTAAAAATGTTCTTTATTGAAATTGTTGAAATGAAAACCTTGTTGGAGAAATATTTACTCAAATGAAGAGCGTAGATAATAGGAAATGCTCTTAAGAGGTATTCGCTTTTGTTTCCAGGAATAGCTAATTAGCCTTTGAATGTAAGTTGTCGGTTGAATTTGAAATTTCGTAACAGTGTACATAAAACAACGTTGTGACGCGATTCTGGCAGAATGTTATTTTTCCACGATTTTTTCATGGAATTGCCGCATCGTGCCTGTTTGTGGAAGCCTTAATGTTTTTACAATTCAATGTATATCTACTACTGTCCTGTCTCTGTGTTTTGTAGTTTGGTGTAATTTATTGATTTTTATTTAGACAAAAGAGAAAACAAAGAAAAAAGCATCTAGTGAGGATCCTGCAATTGTGTTTACGTTTGCAGAAATACATTGGAAAACTTCTTTATAAAAGTATACAATTTTAATGAAGAAATGGATGCAGCGAGTTAACAAAAATCCCACACTACTCAATCACTTTCACCTCTAAAATATCTGCCGAAGCAATAACTTAAACAATTTGTCACCAAATTATTTTAATTAACAATTCCACGTTAAATGAAATACTTATTACAACAATAGTTGAACTGTGTAAAGATTAATCTGTAGAGCTACGTAACGGTCATCTCTGACATTCAAAGTTTGCAGAAAGTCTGTGGAATTTCTTCAATGTCTCTGAAATAATTGACTTACAACATCTCTAATTGTTTTTGGAACTATTTAGTACATTCAGATGGGTCAATTTAGAATTGATTTACCGCTTTGTCGGATTTGCACTCGTGTCAATCTTATTCAGATAAGAGTTACACAGAGAAATAAACTTTTCATGGAACTTTTGTAAATACAAAGAAAACTCTGCAGACAACAAAATTTATTATATTATCACTTTTGATCCTGATATTATCTGCTGTTATTATCTGTCTAGATTTTAATAACATAGCCGTGTTGAAAAAAAGGTCTATGTATGAAGCCTTTCTTGTTATATGTTGAGTATAAAACGTAACTTTGAATTCCCAGAACTGTTATAACAGGATTAAAAACCTAAAGTTCTAAGCCACGCGGCTGAGCACTGTCATGTTCCTGCTCTAAAATACGTCTTTTTAAGACATTCAATGTCGGCATTTCTGTTACATAATACCTCTAAATACCTCTTTATTTCAACAATTTCGACGCTTCCAGAGAGATGTGTCAGTCTGTCTGTTTTGGGATATATGTTTACACCTATATAACATTTAGATGCAATAACATTCACCCCATATGGCACATTACACGTGCCATAAAGCTTACACGTGGATGGCAGAAAAAATGTCACAGGACGCGTGCCGTTCAATGCCATTGTGCCCACAGTCTTCTTACCTCGATAACCAGCGTAATGGTCCGGTGAACCATCTGCAATTTGCATCCCGTTACAAAACCTGCTTGCTCATTGTTTATTTACACGGCGCGGGGACGGCGACCGCTAATCTCTATGCGTGAATTGTTAGATACAAATAGGTCCTACAATATTTTTATGCAGTAGGTACCTACCACCATAGCATACCAACCTATTAATTTACCAATAATCGCTCGTTACGTTGCAACTGTCTGAAAGCAGGTTTTGAGGTACCGATCACGTCTTTCCTTGGGGACAAGCACGTGAACCAATGTCCAACATTATTACATACTCTCTCGGGACCTATAGCTTATAACGTGCACACACCTCACACGTGCCTCAAATACTCACGACAATAACACCAGGCACTAAGTACAAGTGGGACGTCAAAGTGAGCCCCTAAAGTGAACCTTTCTTCAAGTATACTCAGGTAAAGCCTACATGATAAGTGCCGTGTTGACATGGGTCACAGGTATCTGAACGATAATTTGTCGTGATAGCAATCATATAATTTTAACATTCTCTAAACAGAAATAATTGCTTCTTCTTGGCACAAATCAAGAGCAGACAAGGTCTTGAAATTATTGCAGGATACGTGCTTTATTTCAACAAAACTCAGGATACAGACATTCTAAGTGTTCCCCCACGTACATAGTCTCGCAGTTGGAACATAACATTATCCAGGTTTTAGTCGAGCTTTTTGTCTGAAACTCTGCCACGCTCCAACGCTCTAATTAGAATATTTACTTGGCACTTATTACGCCTAATGCACTGTTTTCTCTAATTCCAAGGTTTTACTTTGAGATACGAGTACAAGAAGCAAACTGGAAAATGCTCAAAGGAAGCGTAGTCTTGGCTTGGAGTGTAATCTTTTAGGTAATTTAATTATTTCTGTATTACAAAATATTGCTCCATTAAAGTTTTGTAGATACTAGGTATTTAGTTTTTGTCTCATTTGTCTTTGTCATCCAATATAGCAAATAAACCATTAAAATATCATCGTTGTGATCCTAAACGTCTTTCAATTTCACCCTTCATCACTCATATATTTTTTTTTGCAATAAAACGCATTAATCATACTCCTAGTCATTTTCACCAGACAATTTTTGTCCACCAAAGATAGTCCTGCATTATGCGAACATTATTTGATGGGTAAAAAACATTATGTTAACGACTCAACCATCTTTGTTACATTACTCGCACAAGCCAACACAACACAATACAACTGTGTCTATAGAGCGGTAGCAACTCTTTAAATAAGCCCTTGCAGGAGCGGTTGATTACTCCATAAATAAACCATAAATCATAAAACACAACTGTGTCTATAGAGCGGTTGGTGACTCCATAAATAAGCCTTAAACCAAAGACATAATTTTATCACCGAAAGTTAGATTCAAATTACATTAAAATTATAAAATTGGTAGGTAGGTTACTATTGGTTGGTAGATGGTTAAAAGAAAAAAATGTACTTTAATAATAATATTTTATTGAACTCAGTACTTGTAATAACATTATTCTCTCGCTAAGTACACCTTCTCTTTGAAGAAAACTATTTGTAAGGCATCAGGTTAACGAAAACAGGATACCTAAATTTTATATTATTGTGCGACAGCTAACTCTCCGTATCTCTAAATACAATAGCTGCCGCTAGCTATGATTGCAAGACGTATGAAAGATGATTTTGATAGGTAAAACAATAGTTTAGCTCTAATTCTTCATGCGGATTTTGTCGTTGATAGAGGACAAAATCCTTGACTGCGCGAGGGGGTATTGTAACGTTGTGTGAATATCCATATATTCAATTAATTCATAATCAACGTTAATTGTTAACTTATAAAAACATTATCATAATATCGTCAATGGAATGCAAGGAATGCCTACTCATTCTTTTTGGTGTTGGAGCAGTACGACGTGATGTTCTGCATGACGTCATAAAAGGAATGTCATTGTGGGTATCAGTAAATAGTCTTTAATAATAATAAAATAATAATAAAAAATTTATTGTTCCAAAAACAGTGTTACTTAACATATTTCCACCAGTTGCAGATAAACAAAAAAACTTTTCAATACAATACAGTACTTAACCGTGTAGTGGCGAAAAGTCATGCTAGGCGGGTAGTTCTGAATCAGTCACTTCCTATTGGTGTCGTAGTCGGACGAATGTTCTCGACATTAACCGAAGTAAGGCGCGTACGAGTATATATGTATATGCTCGTACAGGACGCGATAGCTCACTTTTATTACTAAAACTTTCTGGTTACACGTTCGCAATAGTATCTCTCTGTATTAGATTCTTGCGACATTACCCGTGTCCAGACTTTTATTTTTATTAAGTTTGTAGTGACTTAAGTTATATTAATCAAATATATTTCACAAGTGAAGTGTTTATCCCCGTGAAGGGGAAACAAGATTGGGTTTTAAATTACCCTCATCGACGTTCGTTGAGTTCAACTGACTCACCCTTACCGAACGTTCGAGACCTGCGCACACGTCACCTGGCGGCACCCACCTGCGCGCCTTACCATCTCGTCTCTGCAGCCTCTTCCACCTCGGGGTCAACTCCTCGGCGTCGCGTCGCTCCAGCTACGCGATAAGCCAGGGCATAGTGCGCCTGTAGAGCGCCAAGGGGTACTGTAGTACCCAGAACGAACATAACTAACATCTACCCTCAAAATTAATAAAAAAAAAATCTCATTTATTTCAGCTTTTTAACTGTATATTTTATTTTGGTATACAATTGTGATTTTAATTTACGAACTACGGATGTGTATGTGATCGAATAATATTTGCGGTCGGCCGGAAAATTGCGGAAAATGTGGCTATCAAGTCGCTACCACGGAGCAATAAAATTACCAAGTGACGGCCTTGAATTTCCACGACCCGAAATAAATTTATTATTGTAAGCGTTGCTGAGATTTTCATTTTATTTTAAATACTCCCATACGTTTCATTGGCACAGTCATAATCACATCTAACGTATCGAACTATACTTACCTATCTATATAATATGACTGGTCAGGCCAAGATTTCATTATGACCCGTACTTACATAAATGTGATTTGATAATATTAAAGTACGACTCATCCAAAGAGTTCCCACTTCAAACGTTTTAGTTGCTGTCCTCAAACAAAATAAACAATCGACTCACTTTAATAGAGGTGTTTTAGTGGGTTAAGAGGAACCACTAAATTAAAATAAGCATTGCATAGAAAGCACAACATAACGTAACAATAATTATGTAGGTATATAATATTCAAAGTAGCTGCTGTTGTTTTACATTATTTTGGTAGGCAAGTCTAAAATATTTGAATTTTTTACGTATAAGATGTATATTACCTCAGAGCTCCAAAGCTGCGCGAACCCTAGAATCCTTCGTTACGTTCAAGATTTAATATAAAGCCCGTGATTTAGGACACTGCTTTATCTCTAAGGAGATAAAAAGAGAAGAGAAGAGGAGAGACGAGGGGAGTAGTAAATTATTCACCTTAGTTAATAATTTACTACTCACATCATCCGTGGAGTGTAAAAACTAATTTTTGTAACGATTAAATACAATAGAATATAGAAAAAGTCTAGATCAACTAGCAAATTATCTTATAACGATAGCTGTAACAATGTCTCAAAATTATTCTGTTCCGTCCCGTTTAAATTGGTTACTCTGTGAACGCACCATGACGTGGGGCGGAGTGACATCTGTCATTTGTCAGTTTGACACTTGCTCACTCTCTTGGGTTTTGGCTGGAAAAGAGCATCGTCGCCGTTTTGGACATCGCCACGCGTTTGTAAATTAATCCTTGAGAATCGGTCGTTTTTGTGGACAATCAGTCATGACCCAATTGTTTTGTGTGTAATCAACCCCTTTTGACGAGATAATACGGGTTTAGTTTGTTGAAATTGAAGAACTTTGAAGTGACAGTGACCGCGTGTTGGAGACCGCATGTCTTGGTAGCAGGACGTATTGGAGCGGCCTTGTATCCTGGAGAAACTCATAACGTCACTACACAATACAATACACACTCACTTACATACATAAATCCAGGTAAGCTCCAGAGCAGGTGTTCTTCTACCATCAGGTGAGTTATTTGAATATTATATTGTTCAGCTCCGCGCACGGTGGACAGTTCGCTCGCCACTCTTGACCCAGGGCCCACGATTATCACGCTTCCACATAATAATTGAAATTCTATGGCTAGGGCCTTGGCTTGGCGTCGAACATATTCAATAAAAGTAATGTAAAAAATTCCATTCAATGTTTCTCGTGAAATAGTGCTAAGCTTTATCATCAGACTATTACGCAGTCTAGTTATTTCTTAATTAACATTCTTTTCAAAATTCAGAAATAGTAATTTATTTACAATTTCATTAGTTTGATAAATACGTGGCATCTATCTTTATTACTTTTTATTCCACAAACAAGAGAAAAAACATTGATATCTATATGACAGCACCTATATTATTTAACAGCTGCGAGAGACGGCGCTAGTAGAACGTGCACCGGACGAATCATAGACAAACCTTCACTCTGTCGATCATTTGACGTAAAGGATTTGAAGTCCAGTCGAGTAAAATATTGTGACTACCCTCGGCCATTAGCGATCGTCGCTGTTGAGACGGGACGCGATCATTCCGATCCAGCCCGTTCCTTGCTGTCCTCTACCAGCGATGCCCTAAGCTGAGGTCCGTACCTCACAGGGAGTGCCCTTAGCGAGTAGTCGCTCTTGTTTTAAGTTTTATAAGCTCTGGCTGGAGGTTTTAATTTACTAAGGTAGCAACAGCAGGCAAGTCCGATTAAGCAGCCGACAACCTCATAGGTTGACCTGCAAGATGTCATTAAAAAAAAACCGGCCAAGTGCGAGTCGGACTCGCACACCGAGGGTTCCGTACAAACCTGTAGGTATTTTCGGTTTAAAAATATATATATTTTTTAATTTTTATGTTTCAGTTGATTGAATGTAAGGTAAATTGCGGTTTACGATTTATGACGTTTTAAAAAAAAACTA
Source organism: Aporophyla lueneburgensis (assembly GCA_932294355.1). NCBI lineage: Eukaryota > Metazoa > Arthropoda > Insecta > Lepidoptera > Noctuidae > Aporophyla > Aporophyla lueneburgensis. The sequence goes on from OW028749.1 coordinate 21,070,213, forward strand.
CTCACTCGATCTCGTTCAAACCAATTTTCGTTGGTAGTTTGCATGGTAATGTACATCATATATTTTTTTTAGTTTTGTCATTCTCTTATTTTAGAAGTTACGGGGGGGGGGACACACATTTTACCCCTTTGGAAGTGTCTCTCGCGCAAACTATTCAGTTTAGAAAAAAATGATAATAGAAACCTCATTACCATTTTTGAAGACCTATTCATAGATACCCCACACGTATGGGTTTGATGAAAAAAAACATTTTTGAGTTTCAGTTCTATGTATGGGGAACCCCAAAACTTATTGTTTTTTTTCTATTTTAGTGTGAAAATCTTAATGCGGTTCACAGAATACACCTACTTACCAAGTTTCAACAGCATAGCTCTTATAGTTTCGGAATAAAATGGCTGTGACATACGGACGGACAGACAGACAGACAGACAGACAGACAGACAGACAGACAGACAGACAGACATGACGAATCTATAAGGGTTCCGTTTTTTGCCATTTGGCAACGGAACCCTAAAAAACCGGCCAAGTGCGAGTCGGACTCGCGCACCGAGGGTTCCGTACAAACCTGTTGGTATCCTTAGTTTATGCATAAGGTTTATGTTTATGAAATTAAACTTTTTTTATAATTTTTATATTTGAGTTGATTGAATGAAAGGTAAATTGCGGTTTACAATTTATGACGTATTAAAAAAAAAACTACTAACTGGATCTCGTTCAAACTAATTTTCGGTGGAAGTTTACATGGTTATGTACAACATATTTTTTTTTAGTTTTATCATTCTCTTATTTTAGAAGTTACGGGTGGGAGGACACACATTTTACCACTTTGGAAGTGTCTCTCGCGCAAACTATTCAGTTTAGAGAAAAATGATATTAGAAACCTCAATACCATTTTTGATGTCCTATTCATAGATACCCCATACGGGTTTGATGAAAAAAAAATTTTTGAGTTTCAATTCTAAGTATGGGGAACCCAAAACTTTATTGTATTTTTTTCTATTTTAGTGTGAAAATCTTAATGCGGTTCACAGAATACACCTACTTACCAAGTTTCAACAGCATAGCTCTTATAGTTTCGGAATAAAATGGCTGTGACATACGGACGGACAGACAGACAGACAGACAGACAGACAGACAGACAGACAGACAGACAGACATGACGAATCTATAAGGGTTCCGTTTTTTGCCATTTGGCAACGGAACCCTAAAAAACCGGCCAAGTGCGAGTCGGACTCGCGCACCGAGGGTTCCGTACAAACCTGTTGGTATCCTTAGTTTATGCATAAGGTTTATGTTTATGAAATTAAACTTTTTTTATAATTTTTATATTTGAGTTGATTGAATGAAAGGTAAATTGCGGTTTACAATTTATGACGTATTAAAAAAAAAACTACTAACTGGATCTCGTTCAAACTAATTTTCGGTGGAAGTTTACATGGTTATGTACAACATATTTTTTTTTAGTTTTATCATTCTCTTATTTTAGAAGTTACGGGTGGGAGGACACACATTTTACCACTTTGGAAGTGTCTCTCGCGCAAACTATTCAGTTTAGAGAAAAATGATATTAGAAACCTCAATACCATTTTTGATGTCCTATTCATAGATACCCCATACGGGTTTGATGAAAAAAAAATTTTTGAGTTTCAATTCTAAGTATGGGGAACCCAAAACTTTATTGTATTTTTTTCTATTTTAGTGTTAAAGTCTTAATGCGGTTTACAGAATACATCTACTTACCAAGTTTCAACAGCATAGCTTTTATAGTTTCGGAGATAAGTGGCTGTGACATACGGACGGACAGACAGACATAACGAATCTATAAGGGTTCCGTTTTTTGCCATTTGGCAACGGAACCCTAAAAAGAGACGGAACGCATTTCAAACGGATGCGTCTTGATGCACGAACCACTGTCCCTGACAGTCAGTACTGTCCTATGTGCCCTCACTGCCATTATTAGTTATTTAATTCAGTTTTATTTCATTTCTATATTTCCTAGATTTAAGATAACTGATTGTTCAATTAAAATTGTTTATTGCCATATCTGAGTTTGACTTGTGATGTCTGGACCAAACCCGACATATATTTTAATACTATTTGTTTTCACTATGATAAACACCAATCCTAACATCGTAAAAAAAACATTATTTATTGCATGCTATTATTTCCACTGCTGCTGGGACACAGGCCTCCCCTCTTGCCAAGAAGTGGGTGGTTATATACCACGCGGGCCCGGTGCGGGTTGGTAGACGTCATGTCTTCGAATTTTTGGTTGTAGGACATGCGGGTTTCCTCATGATGTACTCCTTCACCATTTTGAGGGCAGTGGTGATGAAATTATTTACAAAAAGCGCCTGCCTGGGTTTGAACCCACGACCTAACACATTGTAAGTCGCGACCATAAATACAACTGGGCCAACACTGCTCTTTCACAACTCTAGATTTATTAATTTACTCTGTTTTATGTGTATACTACTCCAAAATTAGACTAAAATTTTATAAAGATATTTCAATTGATGGTTCGCGTCATATAAGTCATAACAACTTCGAAGTGAATGAATAGTAATAAAGAAAACAACATTTTCGGATTATTAAAAAAATATTTCAATCATTTATTATGGTGGTCTTTGTCCAGCAGTGAACATGATGATTACCTTTTAATAGGTAAATTAATTAAAAATGATTAGATCTAACGTGTGAAGAACAAAACTTTATTGTATCATAACGCTTTTTTTCTTTCATAAATTGTTCATTGTTTTTACGAATAGACATAAAAAAATTGTAAAACCTATCCTAAGTTAAGTATTTATACAGTCTCTTTTACTATATTTATGTACATTATTATCTTTGAGCTTGTGACTTAACAAATCCCTGTCTCCATGTCACTAGTTTACCAACTATCACTTAACCATACAACTAAGTGGGCGCTTCTTCTATACGCTGTGAGCAAAGGTCGGGGGCTCGGCTCGGTATCCTGTTGAGTAGGAAGTCTAGGTCATGTGATATCTTGTGCAGCACTTTATCAGTTTGTATGGAGTGAGTAGTCGTTGTATCGTGGGTGTTGACTTTTTGTATGTGAGAGTGGTTGTAGTCGTCGCTGCACTCGCGGTGAATGGACGGCAAAGAGCTACTGTTCAACAACTGTGACACGCACTTCTTGAGACAGCTCTTAATCGGTCGAGCTGAGACATCGGGCGTTGACTGACTGCAGATTGTACAGCTCTCCTGGGAAATCATGATAAGATTGGAGTTCTAGTTGAAATTTAAATTGAATATGTCTTTTAAAGTCGACTTACCTTGGAAGTGTCGGTGCTATCCTTGTAAGTGTGCATGTCTGTGTCGTGTGGTGGCACGCACAGCTCCACACACATGCGTGACACGTGCGGCTGTGTGCGTGCGTGAAGACCGTCACCGTCTGCGGGAAATCACATGCGTAACTATGCTATATGGTGTGTTCTCTAAGGTACTTTAATATTATAATGCATGTAACCGAAGTGTCGGGAAGTCAAATTACAGAGCCCAGATGTGTTCTACAATAATAGCCCAATAATCCCTTAAGACTTATCAAAATACCTAAAATCTTGTCGTTTTAGTACCTACGTAGTCTACTACAAGAATTATTCACATAGTATTAATACCTGTGGGTATGAGGTCGAACAGTGCACGCGCGTGTTTGTGCGGCGACTGCAGCCGGTGCTTGTACTCCACGCAGCGCACTATATCCGCCACACACGTGCCGGTTGACTGACGCCTGCAGCAACAGGGAACATGTCAAATCTCATGTAGAAGGTACTTTTAGTACCTGCAGAGAATATACTTGCGCACTCGACAGAACGAACGTGAAGTTATACCTCAGTCCTCACCTGTACATGGTGTTCGGGCTCTCTAACGTCGGCGCTTGCCAGTAGGTGTTAGCGGGTGACACATGAGACGAGGAGCACTCCACCTCGCGAGCTTGCTTAATGTATACTACAACAGAACGATGATAACAGCTTACAAGTAACTTTATACTGCTATAACATTCATGACAAGCAAGGTTTAGATTACAGAATTTTCTGTCATACAATTTTAGTATCGAAAAATATGTTACATTTTAAGTTGCAGCACAATATCACAATAACTTTTGTTTTGTTTATAAGTACCGAACGATTATTTTTTCTAGTTGGAATCAGTAATACGTAGAGAAAACTTAAACAAAAATAACTTCATGATAATCGAGTGTGTTGTACCTATATGAAAAATAAATTAAAGATATTCTATGGTACGCACGTCACTTGAGTACGACTGGACCGATTGGTAATTTTTCAAAATGTTTGTATTAGTCTGAACAAGGTTTTTAAGGACAAAAATATTAGAAACGATGCCCGAAAAAAATTGCTTCTTCTAAGAGATTTGTGAGGGTTTTGTGTGATTTCTAGACTATTTTGAAATTTTAACAGGACAAAGTCTGTCGGGTCAACTAGTGTTTAATAAATTCAATGAACTTATTCTCGAATGATTACCTAGAACAGACGAAAGTAGTAGGCAAATTCATCTCAATCGCAACAAGTTGGCTTGTTGATGAAAACTGCCGGTATTGAATGGCAACGTTTAGCCATGCTTTGGGTTGAATCCACATTAAACTATGGTCTTGTTGAAACTATTCTTTAGTAGTCAAATAGTCACAAATCATTCAATGAAAAAATATTTTTGTGATTTATGCACTATAATATTTTAGGGGCAAAATATTTGCCAAAAAGAAGAATCTCACTTACGACTATGTGAGGCATCTCCCTCGGGTGGGTCCTGCCACTCGCTGTGTGAGGAAAGCGTGAACAGGCGTCGCGCTGCTTGCAGACACTCCTCATCCATGATCACATAGCACACTAGCATCGCTATACCCTGGAGGGAAATGGGAGATTTTGAAGTCCACTGGTCTATCGACAGTTACAATTAATTTTCCAATACCAGTTCCTAAGTTTGTCTGAAATAAAAGTGTTTTATTTTCATTTTAATTGAGTTACGTTGACTCACATTAACCAGCGCGGTGGCGGCCAGTACTACAACGTGCGTTATGTTGGTGTCTCCGGGCTGCAGGTACGACACTCCCGCCGCTTGCGTCGCACACGTAGTACTCAGTAGTATTAGCGTGTGCCTCACTACTCGTGCTTGCTCGCGCACGTGCTCTTGTGTTCCCGGCTTGAGTTGACGTGCTCGCCCACTGAGCGCAAGCGCGAGAGCAAAAGTGAGCGCAGCTAGTAGCGCTTGGCCAGAAGAACACACGGTGTTGGCAGCCGATCCCAGCTGTACCGGCGCTCCGCCCCACAGTCGAGCTGTTAGCCAGCATAGTGTGCATACACCTGCAACCAGTTTACGTGAGTATGGCGATATGTCCGGCCCTCCTGCACACCAATCCGTCTGTTCCTATACGTACCGCACAGTAGTCCGACAGAAGGCGCGCGAGCGGCTGTGGCAGCCAACTCGGCATGTAGCAGCAGCAGTGCAGCACACAGCGCGGCACAACCCGCCATCCAGCACAGTACCACTATCCAGCCTACACCGCCAGGACATGCTACGACCTATCCGACATATCAGCACACCTCACTCACTTATTATCTGATGCAGTTCCACAGGACTCTGGTTATTATAACTCACCTGCCTCGTGTCACATTCAAGTAGAGCAAACATAGCTGCAAAGTGAAAGCCCGCAGTGGCCGCTTTGAGTAGCATCGGTAGCTTTGTCTTTCTACCAACTACCAGGCCGAAGAGCTGCAATATCGCTGCCACAAGACACATCGCACATCCAAGGCTCACTGAGATCTTCACAATACCGCGTAAGTCATTCTCTGTACCTGTCTGAAAAATCGTTCTTGAGTGCTTTTCGAACTATATAACCTCATATTAAATTACTTCTCTTATAGTACTCACGAATGCCTTCCGGTCCACAGTGAAGAGTGCGATAGTGGCGGCTCCTCGACAGCGGCACGCGACGTTTCTGCGCTCCAGTACGCGCAGTTCACACGCTTGCGTTTTCCACACATGTGGGGCCGAGCGCGACCGACCACTACACGCAAGCAGAGGTGCTGACACAAAAAACAACTACTTGAGCAAACATACATTTTACATGACTTAGTTGTCGGCGTTGTTTTGGTGTCTTACTTACCAATAGCGCTATAATTCTTGGAGTGCGCGAACAGCAAAGTGACAGTGTGAGGAAGCGTGGGATAAACTCCCAAGCCACTGACAGACACCTGCACCTGTTCTGATGCAACTCTGTACTCCGTCACGTGACCGGACCTAGAAAAGTTGCTACTACAACTAACGAGGAGGGAAATAACAATAAGAAACAAAAAATAAAAATCTATACTTATAATAAAACTGTAGAGAGGTCAATTCTGTACATTGAATATACATTCAAAATTAATATTGGAGGATGAATGGTGATCGATACTGATGCCAAAAATGCAATCAGTAATTTTTTTGTCTGTCTGTCTGTCTGTCTGTCTGTCTGTATGTGCACGCATGGGTTAAAAACTACTGAAGGGATTTTAACCAAACTTGGTACGATTGTAGTCCATACTCCTGGGCAGGTTATAGGCTATATAACATAACGCTAAGACACATAGGAGCTGAGCAGTGATGATACCCGCGGGATATTTTTCGACCTCCACGCGGGCGAAGCCGCTGGCAAAAGCTAGTCAAAAATAAACATCAATACATAGAAAATACCAAAAACTAAGGTTTTCCAGTTTCTTTCGTTTTGTCTGTTTATATGTGTGTATAAATGGTACTCGTAGCGCGAGGAGTGGACTTTAACATACTTAGTGAAAAGTTTGCATTTGACCTTCTTATCAACACACTCCACGTAATCGACTAAACTAACTTTTTAAAAGCCCACAGTGCGTTTTGTTCCATAAATAAGTTAGTCTTTTTAATCACATAAGCTAGTGTCAATTTGGGTCACTTAAGGTGCCCAAGCACCTTAAGTGACCCAAATTGACTTGTTGATACTTATTTTTGTTATACCTAAGTATTAGGTCATTTCTTTAGCAATAATTAATTCGTTTCAAATGGTTTCGATATGTTAGTATCTGTGGCTATGTTAGTTCGCGCGCCTTCGGATCGCATTTTGATTCGCTGAACCTGGCGACGCCAGCGCCATAGTTTTGGCTACGTCTCACCGAGTGCCGACTAATGTGAAACTCTCAGTCTACTTTGTTCGAGAGTCACAATCGGTGCCTTCTACTGTAATTTTGAGGACAAGTTGGTTTTTTCACCGTGATGGACAGCTAAAGTTTGAAGAGACTCGTTTATAAATACCCAACAGTGATTTGACAATCTGTTTCGTGAAAGTGCTTCACGGTGTGAGCTGCTGACAGTTGCTGGTGAGGCACCCTGAGCTGGCTTTCAGGTTAGTGAGCCAATAGTTTTCAGTGCTGATGTCGAAACCATTTAGCATTCTTCAGCTCACAGGGTGGGTTTCATAGGAATCAATATAATTACTATCAAACCATAATTTTTCATAATTGAGATTCCCGCATGGTGCCGGCTATTTACACGCTGCACCACCAGTTAGTGATCCTAAGATTCATATTACATGTTCTGTTTTTAACCCCTGCGCACTGGTAATTGGCGCACTATGATATCCTTACATATACTTGACGTATCTTCTCAACGACGGCAACTTTGCTCCTAGATCATGATATAACACGGTGACCACGGAAGCATTGCCAGTTCTATCCGCCAGCTCCACTCCTGCTGACGTCACGAGCCACTCCTTAATCCCCACTTGAGCTGGCTGAAGCTCGAAGTGCGCTACATTGTCGTCGTGCACTAGTTTCGTTGTGACGGTGAACTCGTGGTAGCGCTTGTCGAAGTCACTCCTCATGCCCGCAGTGTCGACCACCGCATTTTGAAGATCATAAATTTTCTGATAGAAGTAATATGGTCAATTAATGTAACATACCTAACTACTGAAATTAAATTTGCTTTAACCTTATCCTAAATGTTAAAGCAACTACTTGCCTCTTCATCCAGAAAAGCATCAGGCTGTGTGAGCAGATGATCATAGATTTGCAGCAGATGTTCCGTGCTGTGGTACCTGTCAGCTGGCTGAGCTGCAGTAGACAATAAGAAGTGCAGCATGTGTGCTGCATGTGTGAGGGGAATCTTGCCTTCGCCCGGGTGTGTCGGCAGGGAGCGCAGCACTGCGCCGTACTGTTGCGACACTTCTGACACAGCGCGCCAAGAGTAGCCCAGCGATATCAGAGTGAACTGAAAACAACCTGATTGTTAGTTAAACAAAATCATCATAACACTTGCTTGCGTATTGTTTTTATTTACCTGCTCATAAATATCCCTGAGTGAGTCTGCCACACAACCAGAAAAATCTGGAAACATCCACTTGACGCCACGTTGTCCGATTTTCGGCTCACAAAACCTACAAATAAGTTACCGTTTATTGCATGATTGAGAAATGATATTTAATTTTATTCGACTATTTCTCTTGATATAATCAATATTTTCCACATACCTTGTTGTCTCTCCGCTGTGACCAGGTAGACAGGCGGCTGTTGCTTGCGCTCCAGGTGCAGTCTTCGGCCACCTCAAGCCATGAGAGGTGTCACTCTCGCAGGCTTCCTCGTCAGGTCCAAGAACCCACATGGTCACGCCTTTGGCGTTGGTGCCAGTTACCGATGATATTTGACATCGGAACTCACTAGATTTCTATTTAAAATCCGGAAGATTTTATAAATAGTATAAAAATGCAATATTTTCTTATATTTTGGTGTTCTAAACGTATTCCACGTAAAAGAGTGCACAATATACCTGTACATTATAAAGCTTGAGTACGCTCCCCGCAGGATACAGATCCTCCCAGACCTCTCTGCCCGGTGTCATCGGTAGCAGCGTCCTCTCCCTCGCCCAACTGAACCCGAGCGCGCCGTGCACCCGCTCCGCTCCCGCCAGACATGTTATACTCACGTTATCACCCTGACACAAATTTTTTGTCACCTGTTATAATGCCAGCAAAACTTAAAAAATTATTTTACCTCCGGTCTAGATTGTATCACCTTATTGACAGTGATTGTGGAAGGCACGAGGCGTACATCGGGCGGTCTCAGTACCGTCAGCCTCAGTGCTCGACATCGTCTCCTGCCAGCATCATCTGCTGCACAGGACCACTTGCCGCCGTCGGGCCTCTTCGCTTCTGATATGCTTAACACTGACATGCGTCGACCGAGGGCGTCTTCTGACACCAAACGCGTCCAAATGTCTCTGAAAATTTTATGATCTGCTAATGGCAATGGCTACTGTCTGCCATGTACTATAGTTTAGTTTTTCAAAGTATAATGAAAAATTTGTTTGCCTTAAATACATTTTTAAATCCAACTCATTTCTACTGAATCTCTGAACAAAATGAACTTCCAGGAAGCGAGCTTTGGAAGTTTCATTAGGCTGATATCGTCGCGGTTAAATAACAATCGCCGGTGATTGGATGGGCGCTCGTTTAGTGCCGGTACTGCACAAGCTCACTCACTTGCCGTACTCGCCACCAGACTATTAGCCCAGCGTCTGTTATGGCCGCGTGTATCCGCCTGATTAATTTTCAAAGGTTAAAATTACTTAACTACAAAATCTCACACACATTTAACGTTCCACTTACCTTGTGGTACCATTAAAGTTTATCTTGACACCGTCTTTGTACCATGTGAAGGTGATGTTCGGAGATCCAAACGCCATACATGTCAATATGAACTCTGACCCCTCCCATATTTCTGGACGTTGGTTCACAACCAGAGCCTGCAAAAGGTTGTCACTTGAAAATGTCCTAGCAAAGTAAGCCCGAAAGTAAATGGAATGACTGTCTGGCAACGATGAACAGACAGTTTGAAAAGGAAATGTGTAAATATTACTTCAATGTTCTTGTCCAATCCATTTCTCATAGGCTCTGGGTAAAATCCAATCTCAATATATATCCCTTTAAAGGAGCCGATTATAACTTTATGAGACTTAATTTTAGTTTTCGTTTAAAAATAATGAGTTCCGCTCGATTTTTTGGGTGTTCCTAACAATGAGTACTTATGATAAAGAAAAAGCTGAGCCAGGTTAACGAGTGTTATCTGGTAGTATGTGTGCTGGGAGCCAAAATAAACTATATCCGTCAACGAAGATATGAGCCCGCCCGGGAGTAGTTCTGTACTTCGGAGTGAATTCCTCTCTCGATTAATTAACTTGTTCGGACGGCTGATACACATGGATACATGGCACATACATACATACGCATGGTAGTACGGATATCATTCTTAGGTTGGCCCCAAACTAGTCTTATGTCCGTAGGTGATACGGGGTAGGAACCGCTTGTGAATTCGTTCAAAACTACGGATTTCGTGCTTAGAGAATAAGCCCTCTGGACCTAAGCTAAATGTCGTTATAGGCAAAACCAAACGCTGATATATATTTATAGTATTGAGCCAGGAAGATTTAAAAAGTCCAAGCTTTAGAAGAGGTCTGTACCTGGTTGAACCTCGCTGGAGTAGCCACTGCATTGACCTGAATTTAGTCTTGACGAAATCCTGTGACTCTCAACGGCAGAAAAGGCACAAACACTAACCTGGATGCAGTATCAGGAGTTGACGGGAACTTCACCAACGACGGAGCGGAGGCCGGCCGGCCAGCTATAATTCTCGAACACACAGAACTTGCACAGGTGTTGTTTGATGTCACCAAGTCAGGCAGGGGTTGATCGAAGACCAGAAAACAGTCAGTGAACCACTAGCGGGGCGTTTTACATAGAATAGGAATTATTTTCGCGGACACTTCGCGAACGACGCTTATATCGCCATATTTTTATTTCGATTGTGTAGTTAGTTTTTCTGCCATTGCGCGGCGCGTGCATCGACAATATTGCAAGCCGCGGTCGCAGGAGTTTGCGCCCGGCAAGTTGGCGGTAACTTTAAATTGGAAGGGAAATCTTTTGGATAAAGGATTAATTAGGACAGGATTGGTTTGATGTTTATACATTTCCCCCCACTTGAAACCCACTAGGATTTCACAGACTGAAGAATCCCTAAGAAGCTGTGCTCGAAAATTCTTAAAATAAATGAAACAAAATTAACTTAAAAACAATACTATCTCAGACAAATAGTATTGTTTACGCGAGAGTAATTTATAAAAATTAATTGAAAGGTAAAGGGCAGACCTTGACCTCAGGCCGCCGTATAGATTTTCCGTTCGCAGTTCGGAGAGTAACCACTCGAACAATATTGTCGGAACCGACATGAACCTGTTCTACGCGAGCTAATTTCCAAAACAAGGGCGGAAGATTAGGTTCGTTAACTATTACCAAATCGTCTACCTTTAAGTTAGGCGCATCTAAATACCATTTACTCTTCTGTTGAAGCGTGTGAAGATAATCACGTTGCCAGATACGCCAAAAACCTTGGGTGATCTTCTTAATCATTTGCCAACGAGAACGAGGATGTCGCGTTTCACATAAAGGTTCTTCAGGTAGAGATACTATAGGGCCGCCCGTTAGAAAATGTCCGGGCGTTAAAATATCTGATTCTTGAGGATCAGGAGATGAAGTACAAAGCGGCCGAGAGTTTAAAACGGCTTCTACTTTTGCAAGAATTGTAAACAACTCTTCTAAGGTAAGAACTTGAGCACCTACAACACGTTTCAGATGGTATTTTGTGGACTTGATGCCACTTTCAAATATACCTCCGAAATGAGGTGCGCCTGGAGGATTGAATTGCCAGTTAATTTGACGGGTGGCTAAACCGTCCGAAATATCAGGGTAATGTTTACGGAGTTCGTTGATAATTTCGTTGAGATACCTATTTGCCCCCACAAAATTTGTCCCGTTATCAGTGACAATTGTGTGACACATTCCTCTGCGAGATACAAATCGGTCTAGAGCAGCAAGGAATGCTTCGGCGCTCAATTCAGTTGCGGCTTCCAAGTGAACGGCCTTCGTACTTAGACAGACGAATAGACAAATATATGCCTTATAAGTTTTTGCTCCACGGCGACGACTCTCTTTAACTATAAACGGTCCACCGAAATCAATTCCCGTGATTTGAAAACATCGGGAAGGTTGGACTTGAGCCGCTGGTAACTTACCCATCAAGGGTGTTATAGAAACTGGTCTATTTTTGAAACAACGGACACATTTTGAAAGTACCGCACGTATAAGAAGTCTTAACCCGATAATCCAGAATTTTCTTTGAATTAAAGACTGTAGGGTACGGGGACCACAATGAAGATATTTCAAATGGAAATGCTCGACAATCAGTTTAGAAATAGGACACTGCTTTGGTAAAAGCAGAGGATGTAACGCCGATGGCGATAGCTTCGCTTCATCTATACGTCCCCCCACTCGCACCAAACCATCCTCATCTAGGAATGGAGATAACCTTTGAACTGATTTTTCACATTGTTCATGCTTTTGCACTTGTTCGACTTGCGATGACATATATTGAATTTGAGTGAACTTGACTAGGGTCTTCATTGATTTATCGAGCTCGGAACTTGTAAGCGCAGAGAATTTTCGATCTGACTTTGCTATTTGTAAGTTGCTAACGAACCGAAGACACCATGCCAAAGTTCTTTGGAGTTTTGTAAAAGAAGAACATCTTAAAGTTAAATTTAAAAATATATTTTCTGCTTGAACTGTGATAAAACTCTCGGTTTCGAGAGGTTTCAACTCAGGCAGCTCTTCCTTAGCGAGCAGTATCTGCTTGGAAGGCCAAACGCAGGGCGACTGCTGCAACCAAGTGGGGCCGTTCCACCATAATGGATGGCCAGCAAGTTCCGTACAAGATACACCACGACTGCAGCAGTCGGCCGGATTGTCCTCGGTGGGGACATGATACCAGGACTCCGGACTGACCAAGTCGGTAGCCTGGACTACCCGATTGGCAACATACAATTTCAATAAATGGGGTGCGGTATTGAACCACGACAAAGTAGTCGTGCTATCGGAATAAGCTCGGATGGAGGTGATTTTAAGTTTCTCCTTAAGGAGCTTATACATGTGGGAAAGTACTCGTGCTAAGAGTACAGCTGCGCCTAGCTCCAGCCTATTTACGGTCGCTGGTTTTATAGGGGCAACACGAGACTTCCCTATCAATAAATTACTAACAGTGGAATGTTCTGCATCGTCAGTAACCACACAGAGATACACGCAACAACCATATCCTTTTAATGAGCCATCACAAAAGCCTACCAAATGTACCTCGATAGGGTTGGAAGGTACAACAAGCCTAGGAAGCGAAATGTTTTGTAAGTCTGACAAATTAGCAGCTATCAAATGCCACCTTTTAGCTAACTCTTTGGGAATAGCTTCATCCCAAGACAAATTAGAGCGCCACATCTCTTGCAATAAAGATTTTGCTGCAAAAACAACTGGGCTAATCCAACCCAAGGGGTCATAAATCCGGGCTACTATGGAAAGGATAGATCTCTTGGTGAACTGAACATTGAAAGAGTCTGAGAAGCTATACGAGAAGTTGTCATCTAATGGATTCCACCGTATTCCTAATATCTTGACAAACTCAATTCCTGATTCTTCGAAGGATTTGGAAGTTTGACAATGATCCGGAGGAACATCTGACAATAGACTCGGCGTATTGGTGCTCCACTTTCGGAGCTCAAAGTGACCTTTAGATAGCAAAGATGTAATATCCGCCTTTAACTGCTTAGCTTCCTCGAGCGACGAACATCCTGTAGTAATATCGTCCATGAACGTTTCTTCGAACAGAACTTCAGACGCACGACTCAAATATTCAGAGCCATGGTCTTCCGCAAGTTGACGAAGGGTTCGAATGGCCAAGTAAGGGGAACTACTGACACCATAAGTCACTGTTCTTAGCTCGTATTCACTTAACGGCATGCTAGGGTCGGGACGCCAAAGAATGTGTTGATAACACCTATCTTCGGGTCTGATTAGAATCTGACGGTACATTTTACAAATGTCTGCGGTGAAAACAATTTTATGAAGTCGAAATTTTGTAATTAAATCGACGATGTCAATTTGAAGTTTTGGTCCAGCAAAAACGATGTTATTTAAGGAAAGGTTGTTACTAGTTTTACTACTAGCGTCGAAAACTACTCTAAGCCGAGTCGTGGAACTTTCTGGACGCAACACGCAATGATGAGGGATTAAGTACCGATCAGAAGACGAAGAGTCTACAGGCTGCATGTGTCCTAGATCTTCGTACTGTCTCATAAATTTCTTGTACTCGTCCTTTAACTCTGTTTGCTTAGCAAGCCGGTTTTCTAAATTAAGAAAACGATTGAAGGCTTGTCGGTATGAATCTCCTAAAGGTGGAGCCTTATCTTTTAACAAAATAGGTACTACATAACGACCGTCGGCCGTACGGTAAGTACCTTCTTTATACTTTTGTTCACAATTCTCGTCCTCGGGAGCGGAAATTTTACATTTCGGCGGTTCCTCGGACTCCCAGAACCGTTGAACGATCTCATCGAGCGAGCAAGAAGACGCGAGGAGTGACGTAACGGGTTCACTGGGAATTTTAATTTCCGTGTTATGAAAATATTGACCGGTAATCACCCAGCCAAACACACTGGACAACGCACAGGGTAATCCGGGTCCGGGACTGTAACGTGACCCAGTATATATTTGATCAAAACACTCAACCCCTAACAAAAGATCGATCGGACCCGATTTATAAAATTCGCGGTCGGCGAGATCAAGATGCAGGAAGGAATCCTTGACGAACAACGGTAACGCTGTCGAAGGCATCGCGGTAGTAATTTTAGGTAAAACTATCAAAGGCAAATCAAACTTAGGCGATTCACTCGAACGAAGTATTATCGAACCAGAAGTGTAACCTTTTATATTACAAACAAAGTTTTTTCCAAGACCAGTAACACTTAAATTACATTTTTTAATGTGCAAACCCAAGCGACGTGCACACGCACTCGTTATAAAAGAATCCATCGAACCGCTGTCAATAAGGGCGCGCGCATACTGAAGCGAGCCGTCCGCGTGATGTATTCGCACTATCGCCGACCCTAATATTTTCGCACTGCTAAAGGTGGTACTAAAGGAATCCTTCGACTCGGTCGTGCTAGCCAGCACAGTACTCGGGTTAGCAGTGTCAGACAAGTTTGAATTAACAGTCTGGGTTAATAAACTTTTATTTTCGACATGCAACAAAGTGTTATGTTTCGTGTTGCAAATGAAACAAGTGGACTTGGATTTACAACTGTCACTATCGTGACCCGGTCTTAAGCAATTTCTACACAACTTTAATTCTTGAACAATTTTTTCACGCTGATCAATACTCATAGAATGCATTTTACCACACCGATAAATTGAATGATTTTCATTACAACATACACAAACTGATTGATTTGATTTATTACTATTATTATTAGATCCTACGAATGACGATCTCCGTGGGTCCTTTGTTACACGTGTACTATCGGCCTTATTATTGTTACTACGAGACTGCTTAATAGTTGAGTTTGATGGAGTGGTCGAAATGGGCTGACTCACTTCCAGAATTTTTATATAATTTTGTAAATAAACAACCAAGTCATTAAATTTTGGAATTTGGTTAGTATTTTGTAATTCAAACCGTCTTTTGGTTTCAAGGTCAAGAGGTCGTGACGCAATGTAAAACAAAATAAATTCGGATAAATCTTCAATATTTAATGCACGCAAGGCGTTAACACTTTCATAAAGTACGTTTGTGAATTCAGATAAATTAGCCAATGATGGTTTCTGAATCGGCGTCACCGTAAACAATTTTTCTAAATAAGTTGTCGCTAAAATGCGTTTGATGTCGTATCTGTCTAGCAAGGCACTGTAAACAACGGAATAATTAGCTAAAGTTATAGGAACACCCTTGGCGAGTGTCA
This sequence comes from Aporophyla lueneburgensis, assembly GCA_932294355.1. NCBI lineage: Eukaryota > Metazoa > Arthropoda > Insecta > Lepidoptera > Noctuidae > Aporophyla > Aporophyla lueneburgensis. The sequence continues at coordinate 21,086,086 of OW028749.1, forward strand.
GTGCGTAACCCGACAGACACGAGAGCAGATAATGGAATTTCTCAATATCTGACAGCGAGACATTATTATGAACAAGCGGAACGTAACTATCCTTAAATGTCTGCCAATTGTCTATATTACCATCAAATTTCGGAATTTGCAATTTAGGCAACTTTACTTGTGTAGTAGAAGAGTAACGACTAGGCCCAGCACTGGGCTCTGAAGTAGCACTTGAGCTCGTACTCGTACCAAGGGAATCGGCGAACTCAACAGCTGCGTAATATAACTCGTCGAATGACAATAACGGTTTATTATCGAACTTATATTCCGGATTTAATTTTAATTGTAATTTATTGAAGTTTTCATGAGATTCAATGAAGTTATCTCTAATTTTTTCAATCGACTTGTATCTAGCCTTAAATGTCGATATTTTAGTACTATCTGTAACAGCCTTCTTAGCTAAATCATAAACAATCTGCACATTTTTAAACTCATATTCACGCCTATTCATACACGACTGTAACTCAACTTCAGCCATCTTGTTTCGGATACGAAAATAATAAATTTAATGTTTATATGTACTTCGGTAGGTACTGACTAGAATAGTCTCCGAACCGCAACGCAATCGGCAACTATAGTCAGCTATAGCGCAGGTATATTCACGCGCTATAAAATGGAAACAAACGAACGATTCAAAATCACGAAATTAATAGGTAATTGCGGTTAGATATTGTATAATGTTCGTATTTATGAATAAGTTTAAGCGGTACGAGTAAGTATGTAACTTTATGTTTTAACTACGAGATATTTCGAGCACAACTATCTTAAGAAAACACTTCAAAATCTAACACCAGGCAATGCAGCAACTTTCTATGAGTAAGTATTTCTCTGATTATTTAGATTCTAAAATAAAGCAAACTGAATTTAATTTTAGATAGAGGGTAGGTACATAAGAGTTATACCTACTCCGCGCCGTCCGCGCCGAGCGAGCTCCCCGAACGGCCACGCGGTCACGTACCAAAAAGTACTGTAGGTACGAAAGAAGTTACGAAGAAAACAATTTCATTCGTGGCAGTTTTAGCCACTTATGTTATTCACTGAATTTGAATGATATTTTAAGGAATATTAACAAGATTTATGTAACACAAATCGTTACGTTTTACATAAAATGAAATACGTGAGGTACTCTGTCCTCACAGGAGGCACCAAATAATGGTTGAACCTCGCTGGAGTAGCCACTGCATTGACCTGAATTTAGTCTTGACGAAATCCTGTGACTCTCAACGGCAGAAAAGGCACAAACACTAACCTGGATGCAGTATCAGGAGTTGACGGGAACTTCACCAACGACGGAGCGGAGGCCGGCCGGCCAGCTATAATTCTCGAACACACAGAACTTGCACAGGTGTTGTTTGATGTCACCAAGTCAGGCAGGGGTTGATCGAAGACCAGAAAACAGTCAGTGAACCACTAGCGGGGCGTTTTACATAGAATAGGAATTATTTTCGCGGACACTTCGCGAACGACGCTTATATCGCCATATTTTTATTTAGATTGTGTAGTTAGTTTTTCTGCCATTGCGCGGCGCGCGCATCGACAATATTGCAAGCCGCGGTCGCAGGAGTTTGCGCCCGGCAAGTTGGCGGTAACTTTAAATTGGAAGGGAAATCTTTTGGATAAAGGATTAATTAGGACAGGATTGGTTTGATGTTTATACAGTACCTACTATAACGTGCAAAAGTATTAAATATGATACAGGTAGGCAGACGGAGACATCTACGTGTCACTTTTTACCATGGTTCGGTCAGAAATCGTGACGTAGAAAATGATTCTTTAGTTAATAATCCATACTTAATATACTTAATACTTAATAAACTTAATATATACTTAATCCATACTCCATACTTCCATACTAATATTATAAATGCAAAAGTAACTCTGTCTTTCGGTCTGTCTGTCTGTCTGTCTGTCTCGCTTTCCTGCTAAAACTACTGAACCGATTTAAATGAAATTTAGTACACAGATAGTTTAGAGCCCGAGAAAGGACATGAGCTACTTTTTATCCCGGTAGTGTGTTCCCGCGGGATAATTTCCGACCTCCACGCGGGCGAAGCCGCTGGCAAAAGCTAGTATATTATAAATAACAGACGAAACTATTCTACGTCTAGAATAATGTTCTGAATATCCATGGTAATAGTTTGTACGTCAATATCCCTGCTACCCTGTATACAGGGACTAGGCATACATACACGTCTATTAAAGCTGAGAGACTAAAAAGAAGGCCTTCACATTTTTTGTTTATATTTAAGCTTACCGCGCTATATTTCAAGAATGTTAATACCTTGAAGATACGAGACTCTTGTCTTGGCTCGAGTCTTGGCTTGTACCGCATTAGACTCTTTATCTATATATTAATATGTGAAGCGAAAACTTTGGATCCCTTTTTACGGAAATTGGGCGGACGGAGGAGTATGAAATTTTGCACACTTATAGTTTATACAGAGAAGAAGTGACGAATGCTAATTTTTTTTTTTTTTTACAGTTAGGGGCGGGTTTTTTGACGTGTAGTGTACGTTATTTTAACTAATTTAGTATGTGTATGTATTCTTTTTGTGTTAATTTAATTGACTGTGTATTTATAAATTAAAAATATATAATTATGCGTAAAAATACATTATTTTCAATAAATGAAATGTTACACACACTACTATTCATTACCGTGTATTTATTACACACATGCATAGATATTTTTTTGTTTATGGTCCCAATCTGTGGTCCAATCGAGAACAAGAACATCTGTCTTTAATATTTTGTGTCTGTGGTCTATAGTCTAACTGAATGTCAAGTATAACCATAGGTAATAAATTAATTTTATAGATATATAACCTATTTCATTTTTAAAATCTATGATCATATCTAGAATATTTGTCTTTAATATTATTTGTATTAGTGACGATAGGAATTTAGTTTAAATTTATAACAAATGTTTTTTGTGGTTTTATGGGGAGTGACAAGTATGGCATTAGTAAGTTACCCATACAAAACTTAGTGTCGTGTGCAAACTGTAGAGGTTGTATGCCTCACGATTGTACAAGCTGGTCATAGATTGTACAGGCTGGTTATAATTATGACATTTTGAACTGTCATAATTAATATATACTCTTCCGTCCCGTTTAAATTGGTTACTCCGTGAACGCACCATGACGTGAAACGGAGTGACATCTGTCATTGTCAGTTTGACACTTTTTCTTTTTGGTTGGGTCTTGGAAAGCGTCGGATAGATTTTGCTTCCGCGACGCGTTTGTAAATTAATCCTTGAGAATCGGTCGTTATTGTGGACAATCAGTCATGACCCAGTTGTTTTGTGCATAATCAACCCCTTTGATGAAATAATACGGGTTTAGTTTGTTGAAATAGAAGAACTTTGAGGTTAAGTGATTAAACCGCATGTTGGAGGAAATCTCTGGCCTAGTGCAGCGGCCTGGTGTCCTGGATACCACTTACAACGTCACTACACAATAAAATATATACTCATTTACATACATAAATCCAGGTAGGCTCCAGAGCAGGTGTTCCTCAACCATGAGGTGAGTATTTGAATATATTATTGTTCTGCTCCGCGCACGGCGGACAGTTCGCTCGCCACTCTTGACCCAGGGCCCACGATTATCACGCTTCCACATAATAATTAAAATCCTATAGTCGGGGCCTGGCCTGGCGTCGAACATATACTATTATAATATTATAAAGCTGAAGAGTTTGTTTGTTTGTTTGTTTTATTGAACGCGCTAATCTCAGGAATTACTGGTCCGAATTGAAAAATTCTTTTTGTGTTGGGTAGCCTATTTATCGAAAATATTTAATGAAAAATGTTGCAAAATCGGGGAAAATCGCAGGGGTAGGCGATTCGACGCGACGGGAAGGGTCGGGGAACAAGAAAATGAACGCGGACGAAGTCGCGGGCAGAATTAAAATAATAAGGAAAATTCTATGAAAACAGAGCTTTCTGTGATAATTCATTCCATATCCAGCAGTTAAGAAGTATTAAGAAAATAAAGAAGAGAGTCCTGAAGAAGTATTCTTTACTCATTACACCTACGTCCTGGTCCTGGCCATCCCCATCGCGCCAGCGAACCCTCTCCACAGTAGTACAGCGTCAACAATTTGTCTTTATTGTTACTGAATGTCAAATATAACCATTTTTTATTGTTGTTGGTTTTTTTTTTCTCGAGTCAGTAAGAAAATACTTCGATCATTGACAGTTTCGATCAGTAATGATGCTCCTCACATTCAAATCACATACTTATTTAAAAGTGTTTAATTAATATCATGTATTATTAACTAAACATAACGTCCATCATGGTTGGTCGTCCCATTTAGCCCATGTGTCCCGTGTGCGGTTTCTCCAAATTTTCGGATTGGGGAGTCCGGATTACTCAAACAGAACAATAAATTGTATTAAGCCCATATGAACAAATAGAGGAATTTTCTATACAAATCGTACGAATTAATAAAAATTTTCGTACCAGGTTTTTTTTTTCGAAACTTCATCCAATTTCCAAAATCGAATATGAGCCATTTTTTTTCTTCTGTCGCTGATGGATACGTAGGAATAATAAAGCTAAGATTTTAGATTATTGAAATGTACATAAGTAGGTACTCACCTGCATGCTAAGTGCAGGCTGCATGTAGAAGTGCAGAGTGTTGGTGGGCAGTCGCACGTGATGTGTGCGCATGCGTGCCAGAGCCGCGCGCAATGCACCCGCCTCACGCCGCACACTCCACACGCGCACCCATACCACGCGCGCGCTGCCCGTTGACGACGCACTGACATATACACAGACCTTACATACACCATCACAAGACACTCAACAACATTTTTTAGTTAAGAGAAACTTACCTTATGTTTAGAACTTCTATTTCATCTTCCAATGTAATGTTTGAAGCCTTGAAATAGCTTGTTAACTGAAAGGGGTAAACAAGTTATTTCAAATAAATCTTCCCTGCGGTATAATTATTCTGTGGAGTTATTTATCAAGAAATACCTGTTTTATGACATCTACTTGAGATATGTTTACACCTGCTTGATCCACTACTTCCAGTCTTGTTTCAAATTGTGCTGATGCTATAAAAAAATATGTTTGGCTTTTGTACCATTAAATCAATACAACAGTTTGAAGGCACTTAATATTTTGTAACATTAATTTTGATGATTATTTTTTATTTGAAAGCTGGTGCTTCCAGTGTGGTTCCATTTTAATTTGGTTCATTTCGGGATCCATGTAAAAACCATATAAGTCTTAAATTTGCATTAAGTATTTGCGCGACAAATGAACGAATAACGCGATTAGATAATTGCGTGGTATCTATCATAACTAAAAAGTTAAAAATAAAAACTTTTTACAAAAAAAATAACAACCGACTTCCTAAAAAAAAACACTACAAAGTGAAATATAAGTTTAAGTTCTGTGGGGTACGGACGTCGGCTTAGGGCATTGCTGGTTGAGGGCAGTAAGGGCAGTAATGGGACGGGACCGGAATTATTATTATTTAGGGGTAAATTTAAAGCTACAGCGGCTCAGCGGCGCGGGCTGGCTCGAGCAAAGGTCGGGGCGGATATGAATTGGGACGACGCGTCGGGCCTCAGCGGTGATGACAGAAGAAAGGCGATCAGTGTCGGTGTATCTTTAGAGTGCTAGTGAGCTTGCTACTCTCCTGGAGAAAGATTGTAGCGTCATCGGGAACTGCCGGGGTCGCGTGATTGTTCGAAAGAGTTACCGGGACCCTGGCACATGGGCAACTGATGGAACACGGGTGGGTTTTAGTCAGTAAAAGTCTGACACGCCCTCCCGCTCCGTCCAGAGCGGGAGAAGTCATTTGATGACTTTCCATCCTGAAAAAAAAAATAAAAAAGCGTCATCGGGAATGGTAAGAGTATGCCTCGGTCGGCGAATCGGACGAATGGATTGCAATTATTTTCATTTATATACCGTTCCGTCGGTACGCTTCTTAATAAATTTATCACCGCTTCCTAACATTCTCTATACATATAGACACTCACAGACGTCTGTTTCCTTCGGGTTACAGTCACAATCTGTTCCTTCTTTGTTACAATCTTCTGCACATTCTTCTATACCGCACTCTGCAACAAAATTCACATTAGTATTGATAACGAGCACGTTATAAGAACTTGTAATAACGTGCAAGACATCGTTACAAGTTTTAACTCTAGCTATTATATCTTCATTTAATATAATAGCAAACATACATATACATATAGAAATAGTGGCGTAAAAAAAGACCCACTCGTTCATTGTACAAGTCTCATTTTTAGGAAGGCAGCGTTGTTTTTAGAAATGGAAAAGCTAGAATGTTTTCAATTATTTCTCACCAGGTGGTGCTACTTGCGCCTCGCACAGCTCGCCCGTGTAGCCCGGTGCACAGATACAGCTGACGGCGGCCGGGCCCATCTGTCTGTCGGCATACATACAACTTGCACATTGTACATTATGGTTGGATTACTAACGTCTAATTGTTATGCATTTAAATTTTTATTGAGTTGCACCTATACACTCTTCTTACATAAAATAGATATTTATGAAACGTTTGTCCATATTGACATATCTAGAGTCGCATTATTTACGCAACCTTCGTTTTTAGTGCTTTAATTTTACCCCTTTTTTATTCCAGAACAGAATAACAGCGATGTTGAAATATATGACACAAAAACGGGTCCTTATATTTTTAAAAGCTAAATAGAACAGGCCAAATGGTACGTACAGATGTGACTACGAAATATAAAACCAGAAAAAGGTAAGAAAATTACAAGAAATGATTTTAGTACACATTTTTTGGTTAAATACTTGTTCAAAACACTTAACATTTTATTATTGCAGAACCTCGAGGAAATTGTCCTACGCAAAAGAAAACTGAGAAAAAAAATAAGAAAGAATGTGAACGAATCGACGGTCAAGATTTCGCTCACCTGCATGTGCCGCCGTTCTTACACATGTTGGATGTCCTCGGACACAATGGACCCTCTCCGCAGTCTGTTCCGGTGTAACCCTCGAAACACGAACAGGAAAACTCCCTGCGATGCAGAAAATATTTCGGAGTAAGCAATCAGTTTTTTAAATAATGGTGTGGAAGTATCCAAAACTAGGTTGTGTTGTGTAGATACATCATGAATTTTACCAGTGAATGATACTCATATAATTGGTCGTGAATATTATTGTTTCATGCTTGCGATATATTATTGCTTGTTATCGACTCTTGGTATAGGAAATTAATTAATCCTTAATTTAGCTGCTGTATTGTATTATGTAGTGTATTGATACTCACTGATAATCCCGCCTGGCGTAGCAGTGCCCTAACAGTCTACACTCAATGGCGCTGCATGAACTGGGTCCCGGTGACTGCGCTGCTCCTCGCACCTCATACGTCATATTGAACCCGTACACGGACAGCAGACCCAACGCCCTGAGCTGTGTGCCCTCGAGTCTGTTCAGGCTTAGCTCCACCACCAGAACTGGGCTCTGGACCTAGAAATAAAATTCTAACTTTACAACCTGCTGAAATATTGTAATCAATCCTTCAGATATAATTTGGTGAAGCAAACATTTTGGACTTTTCATCCCCATAATTATAAGCTATGACTTTTTTTCAATATTGTATTTGTGCCTTTTTTTCTGGGTGCGAAATCTTCAAATTACGTCTCCCGCTCTGTGTGGAGCGGAAGGGCGTGTCAGACTTTTACTGACTATGATACTAATATAGTATCACAGTTAGTATCATACCTAATGTTAGTATCATAGTTATCATGCTCTTTTCCAACAATTTAGACTCTTCTTGGAATAGGTAAGCTAAAAAACGGAAAGGATGAACACCATTTTTTATGTCATGAAACTTCTTGCTTTCAAGCTGGGGGTTCCGTAGCCAAAAGGAAAGACAACATCTGAATGTTTTGTTCAAGATAGAGCAAGAACATAGCCATACGTTTCTATCATAATTTGTTACTTGAGGGGTAGACGATGATAAAACAAGATACTCAGCAAAAAAAAAAAACATTACAACAACAGCTGTAAAGAAGACATCTCATTCGGACAAAACTGTATCATATCCAGGTGGATGTTTGATACATTTCTGCAGCATTATAGTATCAAACCAAGTTCATTTTACTTTTAAGCTCGCTGTTTTACTCCTACGCCTCCTACGACGTCAAACTTTCCATTAAATACTTATGTCCTTTTGCAAAAAAAAATAATCTATATTATTTCGGTAACAAATAAAGAAACTCCAAACTCTGCCATGGCCTTTAACCTCTAAGTCCCTGAGATACTACATTTGGTATAGACACAATGGTGTTTAATTGTGTCTGTAATTACGGTAATTGACTGGTTAATAGCATCTTTTTACAAAAAAGTAGTTACAGAGAAGACCTGTTTCAAGGGTAAGTATTTAATTAAGTTTTGACCCAAATCTGATTGAATTAATTCAGAGGTTGCTCGCAAAGGGAGTTTCTATTTAATCGCAATCTGTTGATTATCGCAGTTCGTGTATAATGGGGGACAATCCATGAGTATTAATTTAGTAATACCGATCCGATTCGGGCAGTAAGCTTATAATAACTAATATTAAATTGAAAGTCTGAGGGACGAACTCACTTTGGCCCAACTTAAGATAGTTTACTTTGCCTTGTTTGAGTCCAGGCTCGGTTATAGTATTGAGTTTTAGGGAAACGGGTACAACTACAATGTCCACTCGGCATTTGTGATCCAAAATAGAGCTGTAAGAACGATGCTATGAAACAGACGGATTCGTGCAGGGACCACTTTATTAGTCTTAACATTTTAACAGTGCCGTGTCTCTATATTTTGGTGTTGTCACCGAATTAAACTTGTCAAGAATTTGTACAAGACCAATGAGGAAAAACAAGTTAGACATAGTACTCGTAGGAAAGACTTACCTTCCACAATACAACCAAAATTGAACGTGGTCCACAATAGTCCTAGAGTTCAATCTGTCTTTTAGTACAACAAGTTGCCAATGGAATTTAAAAGTATAAACAGCATTAACTTATTTACAAATAAATTGAAGACATATTTATTGAGGAAGGGCTATTAGAGTGTCGATGAGTTCATTGACGATAGGCGAAGGCCACAACTAAATGATTTGTAATGTTTATATGATTTATTTTTTGTACTGGTTTTTGACTTTTTCAATCTAAATGCTGCGTTTACTTTTTTTATTGAACTACAGATTTTTTTTTAAATTACTGATATGGTTAAATTTTTAACCGACGAAAAAAACGGAGGAGGTTCTCAAGTCGATGTATATTTTTTTTTTTTGTTTTTTTCATGTATGACCACGCATAACTTTTTACAGAGTGGATTTACTTTGATAATAGTTTTTTATTGGAAAGGGTATATCTCGAAGGTGGTCTCATTCCAACCCTAAGGGTAGGAAAACAGGAGATGATTGATTGTTCACTCATTGATTGTATTGCATAACTTCTCACAGAACAGTCCGATTTTGCAAGCATGTAGTAATAAGTAGATTATGGCCACAAAAACTTATAAAATAGAAACTTTTAACAAAAAATTAAACCGCTGAAAAACTGAAACGTAAAAAATAATAAACATTTCAGTCATTTTGAGTTGGCGCCAAACAATCGTTCAAAGCGCCGACTTATTATTTTTTTTTTTTTTCAGTTTTTTCGGCGGTTTAATTTTTTGTAATTTTTTTTTTAAATCTATTCAGTGTTAGTAATACACAATTTTTCAAAGGGCTTGATTTTTGCAAAGTATTTTAAAGAAACAGTGTAATTGAACTTTACGGCTCTTAGCTTAAGCTTATATTAAACCCTGCCATGCCCACCAGGTACAGTTTGAGCCACGTGTAAGTGATATGAGTGTGAACCACTCTGAGTCGCTCGAGGCGGATGGAGATCAAAGTGGCGACACTCGCCACGGAATAGCTTTTATAACTACATGTTTTTAACTTTGAGCTACTTGAGTATCGTAAACAGAAATGCTAATTTATAAGCACTTAAGGTCAGTGCAGGGGACGATGAAATGAGTGTTTGTTTTGTGATTCAACCTATGTCTTTGTCAAGCGTGGTAGATTAAGCTCATAAAGGCCAATGCTTTTTAGGTCTTATATAATACAATAACATACTACTAAAACGTGAAATATGTTAAATAACAATAATCTCGAGTTCGCACAGTAGGTGCTAAGAGCAGAAGTATATACTGAGCATTTGAAAGATTAAGTAATGGGTCGACGGGTTGGACTGACGAGTTAATATGCTCACGAGCTGCCTTACTGTTTCAGTTCTAAATTATTATAGTTTGAACGAGTAGGTACTTATATATATACTTGTACCGTTGCTACAGCGTAGCACACCAACGCAAGCGGAAGCTATGCTGTCGAAGCACCAACGTTTCGTAGCCTAGAGTTATTCAATATTTCGATAACAGTTTAACACTGAACTTCTTAACCGTTTTAATACAATCTCATAGCCAAATCATTATTTAAAAGTATTTGAATAAAACATCTTAAAACAACGAGCTTTTTGAAAACTGCCGAGTATATTTCTATTCTATCATCGAGTCGATCGAGTGCTGAGTCGTTCAATAATTTCCAGAGAACATTTTTTTTAAATCCGTATAAAACTTAGCGTCTCATGACATACAATATAAAATAAAAGTTTATTTAAGCTAAACTCTTTATACGTTTAAAAATGTTGATACCTCCTTGATTTTAAAAATAAAGTCTTTGTTTAGGTAATATTCTATTTTGTCAAGGGCTTTTTGGAATGTAATTGAGGAACTAATTACGTAAACGATTTTCAAAAAGGACTGATTTCATGAATTAATATTTTACTCTAAATTTTTTGTGGGTTTCTTGGCCTGTAACCTAATTTTTTAATTAGTGGCTTATGCGGCTCCACCCATCTACTACCTGCTTTAACCAACCAGTTTTAATAGCGATGTTCCTTGAAACACGACATTTTCATTTAAGGGAGACTTCGTCCTTGGAGTGCCATATTTCAGGCGTTTACGTTTTATTTTTTTTTAAGGAAACGAATAAAGTTTTTTGAGTGCGTTTTTTTTCTTGCTTTTATTCATGATATATAGAACGTTAAAAAAAATATTTTGAGAAAAAAAAACCAAAATGGCGGCCGTTGCAGCTCCGCGAAAACAAGTCCTCAAATCGCGGGAGGTAAACGGCTGACATCACTGCCCCCTCTTTGTTGATCTGAAATACAAATTCAAAGCATATTATCAATGTGTGACCCTTTGGCCATGGAATGACGGATGAGTTTTTCGTTTAGTACAAATTTCGAAAAATGGCGGCAATTTAAAAAAAAAGATCGTATTTTCGCGTTTTTTTTCGCTTAAAAAGATAAATAATAAATGCAAAAATGTACCTATCGAAAAAACGATCCGTCATTCCATGGCCAAAGGGTCACTCATTGACAATATGCTTTGAATTTGTGTTTCAGATCAACAAAGAGGGGGCAGTGATGTCAGCCGTTTACTTCCCGCGATTTGAGAACTTGTTTTCGCGGAGCTGCATTTTGGGTTTTATTTTTCATAAAAAATTGTTTTTAACGTTCTGTATATCATGAATAAAAGCAAGAAAAAAACCGCACTCAAAAAGCTTTACTCGTTTCCTTTAAAAAAAAAAAAAACGTAAACACCTGAAATATGGCACTCCAAGGACAAAGTCTCCCTTAAAAGTATTTCCCGAGATTTTATTTCCCGGAACACAAAAAAGTCCACTCCAATAAAACATAACGCAAAGATAAATGACATCATTATTGTATTAAAATTTTATATCGCAAGCATATATAATAACATGTAATATTATACCATATTATGATCCCATTTTAGGTCAGGCTGATAAAATTCGGCATATAATTTTGGCGCCGCTACTAAGTGCGACAAGCATAATGTATACAAAATCAGCCAACTAGCATTGCATTAGTGATTTAGGCCAATGCTTGTAATGCGGCAAATATAAAGCTGTTTGAAGAGCGTTAATTCGAGAATTCCGTGCATTTATTTAGAGTGCCTTGCATCAATTAGTCTGAAGCTTTTTAGTCAGTGTGCGCGCATGGGGGAGCTGCCGACCGGCATTATTAGCTAAGTCGTTAGAAGGCAAAGTTTTCTCTTTATGGCAAGTATTGCGAAATGTTAAGAAAACTGCTTGAAGCTTCTCTAAGCAATTTAAAGAGAATAGAGCTCCTTGTATATTGTTTGTTTTTTTTTTACGTGTCTGAAATAAAATATTGTTTTCCTTTCTTTCTTTGTAAGACAGTTAACGAAATTCAAATTTCTTTACAATTTTTTCACAATAAACCGTGTAAAATTTGTATTAACACCGACTCAGGACTGCCCAGAAGTGAAAATACCGAGTATTGTTACGGTAATGACTGTACTACCTACTAGCTATGTTAAACCCTAGAGGGGATGTCGTGGATACAGTATCGTTGAATAAAGTGCCAATAGCCAATATTGCTGCTTGACTCATGGAAATTTTTGCTTTATGAGGGAAAGATAAAACTTATTTTACTATGGCACTGCAATTGAAATCTGTTGGGTCAGATGAACAATCGAATGATCTGATGATATCTATTGAAAGGGTAGGTTTTAAACTGCCGCTAATTAATGTTATCGAACCACCGTCAATAATGTTATTGATAGTATTTCTTGCCTAGTATGTCTCGGATAAGATTGCTTTTATTGTAGTTTGCAGACCATGATGGTTATGTATGCATCCTCTCTCAATTTGAAAATTAAACTTGTAATTTTTATATTGTACTTTGAGTCATTGAGATTGCAATGGTAGTTCTGTGGGATTTACAACATTCACCGCTGACCGATATAATTTTAGTGATTCAATTTAGGTCGAAAAAGCTGAAAGGCTTCTAATGATAATAGATCAATGTTTAGAAAGTCTCCATAAAAATAATTACAAGACTTCTCCCGTGAAAAAAAAATTCAGTATGATTAAGTGTTTGGTTAAACTGGTTGTACATTAATATTTTAGTGTCGACCAAACCAAAGTGAATGCAATAAATTCAAGCGCTGCAATGAAATCGGTTATGTCCAAGTGCACTCACCGATAAATCTTGCATCTGAAACTGGAACGTCCTACTTACATTGTCACTTGGCACAGAAATCTCGACGCTAAGTCTCTTTATCAGCGTCGCGTCGTCGACTACTTTGATATCTGTCACGACAGCAGAAAGTTTGTGCTGAGATGAGAATATCCGAGGTATTCAAGAATAACTGCCATTATGGTTTATGTTAATAGATTTCTAATGTCGATTGTTTCATTCACATTAACTTTTATGGCGTATCTTTACCAATACCGTATTTACTCCTGTTTCCCTACGCGATCGAATCAGAAATGAAGAGATCCGTAGGAGAACCAAGGTTACCGACATAGCCCGAAGAATTGCCAAACTTAAGTGGCAGTGGGCAGGGCACATTGCTCGCAGAACGGATGGCCGATGGAGCCGGAAGGTTCTGGAGTGGCGACCGCGTACTGGAAGACGGAGCGTTGGAAGGCCTGCCACAAGATGGACCGATGACCTGGTGAAGGCCGCAGGAATGCGTTGGATGCGGGAGGCACAGAACAGGTCGAAGTGGCGGTGCTTGGGGGAGGCCTATGTCCAGCAGTGGACGTCTTTCGGCTGAAATGATGATGATGATTTACTGCTGGGGTACTTGGGGGTTCGGTGGCATAGACAAGTTGTAGTCGGTGTTATAGTTTTAGTCCAATCAATGGAACTTAAGATTCGTTGAACTCCTCATCAAATGAAATATGTTTGGAACGAAGTTCCTTATCGCGCGTTGCAAAAGGGGGCTAGACGGAAAAAATTAAGACCAAAAGGTGTAACGACACTTTTTGCTATAGTTGTAAGCCGTGTGGCGTGCGCGTGTTTCTCTGACTGTCTCTCTCTCTCTCATAGAAAGCAAGCCAGTTATTTTCGTTTCGTCTTTCTATTTCGCATTGAAGAGTGTGGTGTCGCGACGATTATTTTTGTTTAGTATATACAGGTTTTTTGTACATAATCCACACTAATATTATAAATGCAAAAGTAACTCTGTCTGTCTGTCTGTCTGTTTGTCTATCTCGCTTTCCTGCTAAAACTACTGAACCGATTTAAATGAAATTTGGTACACAGATAGTATAGAGCCTGAGAAAGGACATTAGTTACTTTTTATTCCGTGACTTTGTCTGCGTCCGCGATAACCGACATTTACGCAGACGAAGTCGCGGGCAGAAGCTAGTAAATAATAAAAATAAAAAAATACAATACCTTCACTATTTAATCGAAAGGAACTTCGTTCCATCCTGGTGTCCCTTGACACCTCTCAAGTATTTTTTTGGTGTTATTCGTTCATATTTGTTAAAAATCCTAACTTTTACAATTCTTGTGTTCTGCATAGTTAAGGACTATATCTACTACTGTCAACCTAGTTAATTATTGGTATAATTATGTGTATATAAACTCATCATCAAACATGTAAATTATGTCAGCTAAATCTCCAGTCTTTCATAAACGCTCGACTGCTCTGTTAACCGTAACATTTAGGATAGTTTATGATAACTGCCTATTTCGGGCAGAGCGACCTTCTAGGAACATGGTCATAACCGCTACAGGAGTTCGTATTTAGGCCTTTTTCAAAGGTTTCTTGGTCCGATCTTTTATATTGTTTAGCATATTTGTAATTCTACACACTAATATCGCCTTTGCTGTCTAGTGCTATAGGCAGATGTGTTTTAGCATTAATTAGCGCTACAGGAAACGTGGTTGTTGTCACATGATTTGCCATTACTTAGCACAATAGACGAAGAATTCGGGTACACTGGCACGTCTGCGGTGGACACGTCGTTAGGTCTCCTAAGTGGCAGGCCGTATGGCGGGGTGGCGATTCTCTGGCGGAAGAGTGCGTTTGAGTCAATCTCAGTAATAGACTGCAATTGTGCGCGTATCTGTGCGATAAAAGTTATGACACGAAATAGTGCGCTTATAATCTTTAGTGTGTACATAACGGTAACGGTGTTAACGGTATTGAAAATTTACCTATGTTTACGGACTGCCTGAGTGTAATAAAGTCTGTGATGGAAGTGAACACTGACTGTGAATCTGTGTATATTTTAGGGGATTTTAATGCTCATCCAAACGAACTATTTTGTGACGCACTGTTAAGTTTCTGTGTAGAACAAGACTGGTGCTGTGTTGATATGGAGAGGCTAGGTTTTCAGTCTAGTACATACACTTTCACGAGTGAAGCGCATGGAAGTAGGAGATAGTTAGACCACTGCATTGTCACTAAAGCCGCTAACGAGACTGTCCATAATGTGTGGGTGCGGCATGACGTGTATTGGTCTGACCACTCTCCACTTTATGTGGAATGTGATATTAATAAAACTGTTGTAAAGCGTGTTATTAATAGTAAGTTCGTTTGTGACGGTGTGATCTGGGGCAGAAGGGAGGTTGAGCAGATTGATCTATATCATAGCCTGTGCCACGAGGAGCTCAAGCAGCTGGATTTCCCAAGGGAATTCAGTTCATGCGCTGATACATCCTGTCTGACCCGGAACACATGGTTTTGTTGGATAGTATGTATACTAGGATCACAAATATTCTAACGCAGGCGTCTGTAAGATCCTGCAGTCGTAAATGTTTCAGAAAGAGTGGGTACATCACAGGGTGCAACAGGCATGTCGCAGGCGCTCACGGGAGGGCTAGGCTGGGGTTTCAGTTGTGGGTGTTAGCTGGTAGACCATCACATGGAACTGTTTAAAACCAGATGTGTGATAGTCGCAGAGTTTTTAAGTCCAAACTGAAATGGTGCTAGAACAGGCAAGAACAGATTAAGATGGATATTCTTGCCTCATCATCATCAATGTCAAATAATAAAACCAGATACAGAGAACAAAAAATTCAGGGATCCTTTAATATATAAAAATAAATTGTGCTTTTATTCAGAGTTGGTCTTATTTTTATTTACGATACCACTGCCTCTTCATTTGACCGAAAGAAGACACAAGCAGCAATTTTGTTAATGGTTTTCACCTTCCAAATACTGTGTGCATAGAATTGCTAGCGAAGCCAGTATATCTCATATCTTTAAATGAGCAATTCTTTTATATATTATCATTTCAGCCGTAAGACGTCCACTGCTGGACTTAGGCCTCCCCCAATTTGCCATAATCGCCACGCTTGGCAGGCGGATTGGCGATTGCAGTATGGTGGTAAAATGCATAGAGAACGCTGCAGCCCATTCTCTAGTAAGTCCCTTAGTCGCCTTTTACGACACCCACGGGAAGAAATGGGGTGGTGGTATTCTTTACGTTCGGCACCACACGATTATATATATGATATATATATATAATCTGAATCTCAGAAACGGCTCCAAGGATTTTTATGAAATTTAGTATACAAGGGATTTTGGGGCGGTAAATCGATCTAGCTAGGATTCATTTTTAGAAAATGCCGTTGTATTCGTGTTTTCAATCATCAATTTTATCGTTAATCAACTTACACATACGTTAACTTACGTTTTTTTTTTTTTTGTAGCAAGAAGGATTTCAAAATGTGTATTTAATATAATTTCTAAAAAACACAATTTACCAAAAAAAATAAAAAATTAGCTCGGGCGTCCAGGAACTTTCACTTAATAAGTACACTAATACCGGGACAGCGATCACAGACGAATTTGAGCAATAACTTGCTAAACTTAGTTGCAGTAGTAGCTTCCTCTTGACTAAATTTCACATTTGTTCCGGGCGTGTCCTCGATGCTGACACTTCAGGGCAATGTAAGTGAAACTCACGGTTTGATGAATAGCTGTGACGCCTATAGCAGACAAGTGACAAGTGTTGTTATTTCTGCGTCACCAAGAAGATAAGGGTTTCAGGGTTGTCTATTGTTTACCCGAAGATTTATGCCATAATCATCATATTCCCGAATTTCATTTACCCGAATTTCATTTGCCCGAATGTTTTGTTTGACCTAAAAGACATATGACATACTTTTAATTGCCCGAAACTTAGATACCATAAGATACCAGTGCCATACGTATTGTTTTTCATATTTTTAATTGCCATAATAATGATTAGACATAATATTTAAACGCCATAATAATCATTACACATCATATTTAAGCGCCATAATAAATTGTTTTCGAATCTTTTTCCAAGCTAAGCGTTTGCTCATGATAAAAAAATATTCTATGCATGGTCGAGGGTGGGCTTGGTCTACTTTTGGGTGGTTTATAAAAAATTAACCACTTCTAACCTAACCTATCCGAGTCGGGGTGCCTTAAAGTCCCGATTGCATCCAGTTTCTCCTAATATAACAACCGTTACACACCCAATGTCGATGGCAAATGATGTTATGGCATATGATAATTATGACATGTGATAATTAGGGCATATGACAATTAGGGCACGTGATAATTAGGGCTTACAATGATTATGACAAATGTAAGTGATTTCATGGGAAACAAAGCTTCTAGTACGTGACTAATATAGCAAATAAGAGTAGGGCAAATGAATATTACGTCATATAATATTATGGCTGTTGACTATTATAGCAAATGATATTAGGGAAAATAAAATTCGGGCAAACGGCGGTATACCAGGTTTCAGATTTAGAACAAAATAAGTGTTAACCTGCCAGTTGAAATGTACTTTTTTATTTGCAGCGTTAACATTGGCTAGCCTCATTTATATTTGAAAATAATAACATTTCAGACAAAGGCAAAGCTCGATTACAGGGGCAGCGTAAGTTGTGCCTACCTGAGGTACCTAGTTACTTAGTTAAGCGCGCCGTACAGAGAAGCAAACAGATTATATTAGATTATGTTCCTTAACTCTATAAATATGAGTACTCTAATAATTATTAAAAATACCAAGGCATTTATAATGTGGTGATGTTCAAGAATAATAACAAAACATGAGCAAGTTTGAAGCTACGTTGTTAAAAAATAAGAACATATTTTTCTAGAATTGGTAACAGAAATAGTTCAATATAAAGCCTTGCCCTTCATCTTTTAGCTAACTCACTTTATCGAGATTCTTCTCCAAAATATGGTGTATTTTTCTATTTCCTCTCGTAGCTTTAGTTGAATTGGAAGAGAGTGGTTAATATAACAGCCAGTGGCACCTTTCTCGGTTTCATTTTAGTTATGAAGATATAAATTCCCAGCGGTGGCTTGTGCTGCAGTAAACCATTTCGTAAAAGTTTGGGGGTTACCTCAATAAGCTATTTTTATTTTTATCGCTTCTGTATGGTAATAAAGTGTTCCTGGGTATTTAACGCAGTTTTAGTATCATAAATCCCTTCTGATTTTTTCACTATGGCCATGAAATAGCGGGGCATTATAAATGTCTAATATTAAGTCGCGACAACTCGAACTCTCTCTTCAACTAATTAAGACCAACGGCGTGTCAATGTTTTAGATGGCCCAATTAACTTACTTTTAAATTAACTTTACCGGAATTAATAAGAGAGAAACAAGGTTTGGTGTCTATTAAATTATCAAAAGTCTAATGTGTAAAACCTCGCCTACTTTGCTTTTCACCCAATTATGAATTGAAAATCATTACACAACCAGATTTTTCTGTAATTATTGAAGCTCAGAAAAGGTGGATAATTAGGTACAATGACCCTCTGAATATCACTGACATACAATCACCTAATTAGAGGAATAAAAGGAACCGCTTTATTTACCGAGTCGGAAGTTCAGTAGGATGGAGTGATTTTTTTTTTTAAACTTTGTTACTCCTATATCACCAATGGATGATCGACATTCTTAGAGATATAAAAATAAAATTTCAAGTTCGTACGGGGACATCTTAAGGTGTCGCATCAAATTTAAAAGTTAAAGAAAATAACAAAATTTGTTTTTTACAAAGTTTTTATTTGAGACAAACTTGAGTCAAGCTACCCGAAACTGTAAATTTTTCCCAATGAACCTTGAACCTAATGCTCTAGAAATAAAGTCGAAAATCTATCAAAGACATCTGACGGACTGTAGTAGCTTGATGTGTTGGCGTCTGTACTTACAAAAATACAAAATATATTAAATAAAAGCATTTTAATATTTGGAAGCTGAAGCTGCAGCTTCTCAGAAGCTGAAGCTTCAGGTCTTCTTTTTGCTTAAAAAATTGTGATTTTGTTTCAAATTCTGGTATGTCTTACCTTGCCTTTATCGTCGTGCGAATGAATCCATCTCTTGCCTCTGGCCCACAAACAGATGAAGAAGCCTCAGTAACGAGCTTGATGCGACGTTCTACTGCCTGAGTGTGGCAAGGATACTTTTCGCTTTTAAATAATTTGTCACCTGAGGAAATTACGGTTTTTCTAATAAAGTTATGACTCCATTTTAATGTCCTGTATTTACAGCGGTACCGTCACACCCAATAGCTACCAAATATGGCCGATATTAAAACTTTGACTCAAGAAAATCAACTATATGTTTCACAATAGTCGTGGCTTTCCCAGAATCAACAGAAAATTGACCGATATATTCAGAACCAAGCTCCAAAATAATTGAAATATGTTCTTCAGTAATATTCTTGCGTTGTGAGATACTGCCACTTTTAGTCATGATTAAAGTTATATCTTTACGACCATCAAAGTAAATAGCCGTCAAAATTTGTTTTGCTCTCAAAGCTTTGTAAATCTTTGCGTGCCTTTTTCCGCTCTCTGCGTATTTTACTTCGATCTATTACTTTTGACGAGTTTTCAGTGTTGATAGCGTTTAAATCCAACAATGCAGCATTTACGATTAATGCAGCAGATCGGTCAGAAACTCCAGTTCGATCACAAGCAGTAGCTAAGTTTTGCAATTTACTTCTCATTTGATCAGTTTCCCTGGTTGATTGAGTCTTTATTTCGTTTTAAAAATCACATCTTCATCTTCGTCTGATGCTGCAATGGACGAACTACTAGAAAATCAATTAAGAATTGGATCAGAAGAAGTACTTGGTATACTAATAGATTTTTTTTTAAACGCCTCATACTTTCTCTTCCTTGTCTCTTTACGGCAGATAGATTTAGTAGAAACTTTGTCAACAGACCTAATATACATTTTCCGTTCATTTCTTTGGTCTTTCAAAAGGGTTTCTTCCGCAATAGGGACTTTAATCACACATTTACAAACTTCTCTGGATTCACATTTAAAAGTAGCGATGTCAAATAATTTTGATTCAGATTCTTCGTAGAACTTGTTTGTTTTCATTGCGTAATTTCTTCACATTCTTGTATTTATTATAGTAGGAAATCAATCTGGGAACTTTTTGTTGATGGCTTATAATGGGAATTGACGCCTTGTTCCAAATTTTTTCAATATCAACTATGCAAAGACGAACAAGTTAACCCGGTTAAAGCAACTTGAAATATAAGTTTTATTACATATAGATACACAATAACATTGACGTGCAGGTACACGATAGACATAAAAATTGTATTTTTCTTCTTTCAAATTACCCTCATAGCGCGCCACCTCAAAATAAAGTCACAGGGTTTTGATTTTTAGCATGAATAAAGCTTTTATGTACGGTCATCGGTTAATGACACAGGAAAAGCGAATTTCCCTCCGGATCCCGCTTGCCACAGTATAATTAGCCCACTGAGTAGCAAAATTTAATTCGCGCATTGAAAGAAAGTCTTTTTTTATTAAAATGTTTCTTTGGAGAAAATAATTTAATAAGCTAAACAGAAACACAAAAAAAGTTATTCCCACGAAAAAACCTTAATTAGGGAACTAATCTCGATCGTCAGAGCTAGCTAGCTCACTAGCTTCTGTGCGCGACTTCATCAGTAAATTTTCTTGTTCCTACCTCCCATCCCGTATCTTATTGCTTGCAATTACTTAGTTCTCACTTTTTTTTTTTTTTTTGATGGGAAATCATCAAATGACTTCTCCCGCTCTGGGCGGAGTGGGAGGGCGTGTCAGACTTTTACTGACTAAAACCCACCCGTGTTCCATCAGTTGCCCGTGTGCCGGGGTCACGGTAACTCTTTCGAACAATCACGCGACCCCGGCAGGCATCGGTCCTAGCAGACCCCTTCAGCACTGCTGACATCTCTTTAAGGCGCGCGTGGAACACTACGCGCCGTCGACCCGAGCCTGGTCCTTCCTGGCGGCGAGCTAACCATTGCTCGCCACCCGCAAACTCGCGCCTACGGTGGCCAGGAGTCCGCTATCGACTCCCGAAGCCCGGGGCGTCTCCTCCTGCGGCGGCTAGGGACGTGAGGGTGCAGAGACTGCCACTCCCTCACGCGCCCCGCCTCCTCCTTCGCGAGCATTACTGCTTCGCAGAAGGCGGTGACGGCTTCCCATGCCCTCTCGCTCCGTACCATGGCTCACACCAGGGCCGGACGCGAGAGGTCGCCGCCGCACTTAGTTCTCACTTGACGTTCTATTTGACTTTTTTTCATATTGCTCGGCTCGTAATGGCTTCAGCGTGCTTTTAAAAGCCTATAGCCTTTTCCAAGAAATATACCGAATATACCGTCGTATATGGTGGATTACGTAGGATGGATGACGTAGAGTTGGAAGGCCTCCAACAAGGTGGACCGATGACCTTGTGAAGGCCGCAGGAATCCGCTGGATGCGGGAAGCACAAAACCGGTCGAAGTGGCGGAGCTTGGGGGAGGCCTATGTCCAGCAGTGGACGTCTTTCGGCTGAAATGATGATGATGATGATGATATGGTGGATTTGGCTACAAGCCTTATTTCACGTTTTCAGGGGTGAGTCAAGGTAGCAATATTGGGCACACCACAATTGCGGCGGTAAGTACCCTCTTTGTGTGCGTTTTCTTTTTAGCAATCCGGAACATTAGCAAAGCTATTCTATCTGAATACGCATTGAACTCCGGGATGTTTTGCTTCCATTTATTTGCTACTAGAAACCCAACACCAGACTGACCTCCTCTGCCAGGGTCGCGAGACTGCCAGGGTCACGAGATTTGATCGAAAGAGGTACCGTGGCCCTAGCATATGGGCATCTGAAGGAACACGGGTGGGTTGTAGTCAGTAAAAGTCTGACACGCCCTTCCGCTTCACCCATAGCGGGAGACGTCATTTGATGTTTTCCCACACACAAAAAAAAAGGTAGCAATATTGATTCATTAGGATTCATTCTGATGATCAATGATCTCCCTGAAGGCGTAAAGGTGGCGAAGAAATAGCACACTATTCACGGACGAACTTAAATTATTCCTGTCGGTAGCAAATACTTCAGACTGTGAACGACTTTAACTAGATGTCGATAGGGTGATAGGGTAGTGAAGTGGAGCACATACAATAAATTAGGTTTTAATATATCCAAATACGATATACTGAGCTAAACTCGCGCATATGCTCTTACGCATGTGCGGGATCTGAAAGTGGAGATGGTGCCGGAATTGATGTTTCGTGGGTTCATCTTAGATAGGTATTTGCGTTAAGTCCTACCGCAATCTTGGGTCTATCCTCAAACAGTGCAAAGACTTTCAGAATACGACGAGATGTTAACTCACATCAATGCTACTTGCATTGATGTGCGTTAAAAATATTAAAAGACCAATTTCTAGTGTACTTTGTTAATATAAGCAGGTTTTAATTTAGTTTTTTTTTTATCTGTGTAGTAGTATCATCGCATTGGCGCATTGTAGCTGTTAGGTTGTAATGTACAAAATTTTAAATAAATAAATAAATACTATCTAATGCCAGAATAATGTTCAATATCTGATTATTCGTTTCAGAGCTTAGCGCGTTCAAACAAACAAACTCTTCAGTTTTTTGATAAATAGTAGTATATATTAGTAGTATAAGCTAAAAAAAAACGAAGGAACCACACAAAATAACAACAATACTCACTTGTTATTTGCCATACTATCCAGTAATCCAATTGCATAAATCACGTGAAGAAAACCTCGGTTTTTCCACTTTCAATCTGTAAATCACACAATGGTGAGCTGTCTGGTCAATTGAACCATAAATAAAAAGCGATTGTGGCTTTCATGACGAGGGTATATGTCATGTTGACGGGTGGAGAGCCTTAATTGGGTAATAGTGGGACAAAATGGTAAAGTAGTTAAGTTGAACTGCGGAAGAGATTATGGTTACGAATATTCGAATTGAACTACATATTAAAAGATTTTTGTATTATTGATAAAGTGTGTACTCTATTTTATGTCTAAATAACTTTTAAAAAAAAATCGGCAAAGTTATGCATTATAATTACGGACGTCATCAGTATGGTGCAAAATTAATAGCATTTAGACGCTATTTTGGTCACAATAAGAATTTCTTACTTAGTTCTATAGATTGTTTGCCTGAGCTCTTTAATTTATCTCTAATTTTTGTAATTACACATCATTGTCTAATCATCCTTTGTTTTCTAACAGATACCGTTTAAATACAGCTACATTCATGATTAGTAAACACAATCTTCATATTTGGCAGTGAATGGCACTTTGAAAAGTTTAGTGGATTAGTGATCCGTCTTGGAGTTTGCATTTAAGTTTTCACATTATACCCAGTAGTTCAGGATTTGAATGTAATGAAAGTCTAAATGGAAGGTAAAACGACATTTGTGAACGAAACTTGAATATGTTTCGGTCGCCATTCGTTCCACATGACGGTATGTGTTTAATATACTTTTCTACTGTGCTACTAACTTAGAGAAACTTTGGCTCGATACTGTTGTTAAGATTTCGAGTTGGATTACTTCCTCGTAGAACTTTGTTTAGAAATGTATCATCAGGGATACTTACTGTAAAAAATGCCTGCCTGCTCATTTTTCTCCATAGATACCTATACCAACTACGCTGCATTTTTCTACTTGACCGGTTCCATGAGATTTCAAAAGTGCCTGTCTTTAGTTTGATGTAATTTAATAAATGTTTTGAGTTTGTGAGTATGATATTTACACAAAACTTGTTAGTAAATATTAAAAGAAAACATTTCAAATAATACTTACTCTTTAGCACTCTTTCCTGTCAGTAACTTCATACAAACACACGCATTTGTTACCACAATATATGTTTTATTTCAAGGCGACAAACAATAAAAAACATTTTTTTCTCGGTACCCTTGTCATCCGCATCCCTTGGAGAACAGCTGACAAATGTTGCATTAGTTCTGGGATCAGTCTGTATTTACCATTTGTATAAATAAAATAAACTTTAACTATGAATTTACTTCCAAAGTAAACAGTGATTTCCAGTTAATGTGCTTTTCTTACACAGCAACCTTTCACCGTTTTCAAAGTTCAGGTTTTTTATTGTTCCAATTTCTGATTGATGATATTTTTAGTTGACCTCATATTTACGGCTCCATACCTGCTTTTTCGGAAGGTAAAAGGTTAAACATTTAGACAGGCATTTCTGCAGCCTTTTAGACATCGATTTTCTAAACGTTGTCTTTCATATAGTTGTTTGCATACTTACTACAACGAGGTCACGAATTGTATAATGAAAATTCCTCCGTCGCCTACCTATGGTTTTATTGATTTATTCCCGCAAAAGTCGGCGATAAGCAGGTAGTAGGATAGCTGTTAATATTCATCTATGGATGCATTTGATGTGTAGTTAGACCAGTTAATCTAATAATTACGTAATCAAAAATATAGCGCGGATTTATAGTACTTCACGTCACGATACTGTGGATGTAAAATTAACAGTTTCAATATTCATTTCACACTTTATACTTCCCTGTGCTATTAGGACACCGAAGATCGACACAATATTATTGGCACGTCAGATATTACAAATAGAAAATATACAACTAATCCTCTGCAATCTTATTTACCTCCTAAACCTCCTTTTTTAAAATATAGGTATCTTGACATTCTAATGATGCAAGATTAGCTTAGAATGTAAACAACAGCGTGCGAGCCGAGTGAGCTTAGCGAGCTGTTCTGCGTTCAGCTAGCACTTCTACCACGTTAGTTGCAGTAACTATTAGCTTGTAAGTATTTTTAGAACCCCAATATAGAAAATAAGATTCATAAAAAAGCGGGAACACTTTATTATACATCTTACAAAACATGATAACAAATATTTTAGGTTCGATTTAACTAAATACCATTCTAAACGCCCACAGGAAGGCACTTACGACAAAATGTTCTTATAACAGCAATAGAGCTGTCAACATTATCACAAAATCATCAAGTCAACCGACTGACCTGAGCACATCCGATATTTAATTAACTTTACCCAGGTATCGTTCACACATAACTCAGGAGTGATAAGGATACATAGATTTATCTCTGCTCAGGTGCTTTATTATGCCCGGACGCGGGATGAGATCATTTCATTTGTTTTCCGGATAGCAACAATGTTAAGCTAATGAGTTGAGGAACCCTTGTATGGTAGAAATATGGCGGTTCAGAATATACATTTTAGGGTTAATGAGACTTAAAAGGTGAAATTAGTCTGTAGGATGACAAATAAATAACGTTCAGATAGGCGCTGTGAAGTTTGTCTGCCCAAGATGACCTTACGTTTTACAGGTTGGCTATAAATTAATTTTTTATCACATCATCGACATCGATCTGTCAAACTGAATAAACCTTCAAATATTTATATGTTTTTTGTTTCGAGATTACAGACTTGCATGACAGACGCGGTACTGAACACAAAAACGTGGCATTAAACGAAGTATCCATTTAAAGCATTTTTGATTATTCAATCTCGGTACGGAGAACCTCAGGTTGTCACAGTACCTACGAATATGTTCGAATAATGGCTGCTTTCTTGTTGTTCTGCATTGTTCATAACAACTTAGTTCCCATCAAGCTTAATTTCCCACTAGCAAACGTACAGACGCCAGCACACCAAGCTACTACAACCTGTCAAAGAATGGTTGTCAACATATGTATACTAGCTTCTGCCCGCGACTTCGTCCTGCGTCAAATTTTTGACCGAGACGGCCATGAAAGTTATTATGTGAATCACTAACATACGTACCTCATTAATTTATGAAAATATTTTATTTTTGTTACGGTTACACGGGATACTGGCAATTTATTCCATAAATAAATCTGAATCAGGCAAAGACTACAATGTTCGTAAATAAACTTTCATCAAATTTATTGAACTGTAATTAATGAATTCGCTGATATTAATTTTACTGCTACTAGCGTACACAATACAGCCGAAGCGTAGCTGTGAACCTACCACACGTTTCACTGAGCGTTCAGTTGTCAGTTCCACCGAGCGACAAGAGCAAAACATGAAATTAAGGCAATATTTTGTATTGAATAAAAAAAGTTATAGTGTAATTAAAAGTTCACGCTATGGGTTTGTGGTGGAGTAGTTACGGCTCGTGTGGCACGTAAATTTAATTCTCATTTAAATGGCATTACAGCTTACACTGAGATGTTATTGAGTTAACGCTGAGATGAGATGTTAACGCAATTCACGACGTTACGTGTTTTTGTGTGAGGATCAAAATTTGGTACCTATAAGCACTGAATATTCCGATTCGCAACATTTTCATGTTTATTGCAAATGTATAATGATGCTACATGTAGTTTTGGTTTTGCTAGACTAAGCAGCCACGGTCGCCTCAAAGAGAAGACAGCAGTACTGAAAGAGGTCTGCTAGGACCGATGCCTGGGATCGCGAGATTGTTCAAACGAGATACCGTGGCCCTGGCATATGGGTTACTGAAGGAACACGGGTGGGTTTCAATCAGTAAAAGTCTGACACGCCCTCCCGTTCCGCCCAGAGCGGGAGAAGTCATTCGATGATTTGCCATCCAAAAAAATAAAAAGCAGCCACGGTCTTCATGGTCGAGAAATCAACACAAGGTTAACAACCGCGTAGTTCTTTGTATCTTACAAAAATAATTGTATGACTCGTACAAAGCGTATGCAGAGAATAATTTTTTCAAAAACATACATCGAATCTTTTACATAAAACTGTTTAATTTTATGTATGAGCGGTTAAAGGTCGCTTTCGGAATAAACTATAATTTTTACACTAGAAACGTTTATTCAAACTGGGTTCCAAAAAGATATACAGAACATGGCAGCAATATTTATATATCTTTGTTATATTTTATCGATGCTAGTAACAAAAGAGGGCGGGCGGTGTGTTGGTGTGGTTTTGTTATCTTGACACAATTTATACAAGGTTAAAATATATGAAAACGATCTTGTACGATGCAGTGATAGAGCCTATTCGCTTACTACTCAAGCTAGTTTTCTTTCAGAATCTCTTTAAATGCCATCTTTGCAGTATTCAAATGCAAATCATCCCGTGACAGCCACTATTTTAAGTTTAGCCCAACTTTCTTGCGACAAATGTTTCGCTCACAGTCGGTATCTAACCAGTCAAATGACGAAGGTTGCAGCCGCTCGACCCCTGTCACATCCACGCTACATTAGAAAAACTCGTAGAATCTGGAGGAAAGTCGTTGTTATATTTCTGGGTCAATTTAATTTGTAAGAGATTGTAACTGTGTGTTCAGAAGGGTACTTGTTTGAAAAAAATAATAATAATAATTTGCGTGATGGAAAGTGTAGGTAATTGGGTTTTTGTTGTTTGATTTATTTCGTTGAATATGATTCTTCTACAGGATTATTAGCTTAATATTTAATACAAACTGTTGCTGCAGCTTCGCCTACGTGACGATGTCTTCAGTTGGCATTATAAGCGAATGGAAGCATGAAGTCATATTCGTAATATCCTCCACAACATCAGTTAATTGCCTATAACTTAACCTTCATGGTGCATCTTTGATTTAAGTATGAATGGAAGTATTTTCCAAAAGGAATTTCTCAGTATTTCGGTGTCCTATTATTCTTCGTTGCTATTAGGCTTACCCCTACCTGAAACTGAAACGTATCTGGAAATGGAGGATGTACAGTCAGGAAGATTACTCTTTTGTTAAGCAAATTGACACCTTATGTCATTATACCGGGTCTTATGACTTAAGGCTTGTGGCTGTGTAATATCAGCCACACGGGTCGATTGATCCGGTTTATCTAGGCTTGCCACGGCTTTTCCGTAGATGGTTACTCTACATACCAAGACACCTTCGTGCCTCGGAAAATACGTTTCGCCGTTGGTCTCGGCTGTCTTTCATAAATCTTTGACAGTCGTTACGGGTTCCCAAAAACCTGAAATTCTGGAATCCAGTCTTCCAAAGAGGTATAGTATTACCCAGTAACTGGGTTATGGAGGTCACATAGGCAGTCGCTCCATGTAAAATAATTGTAATTAGCCGTGTCCAATTAGACTGGACGCCAACCTCAACAAAATTGGGAAAAGGATATTGTTCTGGTGTACAATAAAGCATATATAAATAAATAAATAAATTATGTAATTTTGCCCTATTTTTGCCGCCATTTCATAAAACGGTTTCTTTTTGCTCTCATCGTAAATCTCAACTAAGCCTTTCTATACAGGAAATAAACGTACAATTAAAACAACTCGAGCTAAAATGGATGATTGAATGGATACTTATAAAGGGTACATTAGTTGGTAATGTTTGTTTAGTTCTTCACAAACACAGCTAATAACAGTAATTTAAACTTTTCTTGTTTTGTATAGTTGTGCAGCGAAAGTTTTGAGTGCCCACACTCGCGACTTATCTACTTACTGACATACTTCGCTACTTGTATAGAAACATTTGAACCATCGCAATTTAACATGAAGCATTTTACCTCTGGCAGGGTCACGAGATTCGTTCGAAAGAGATACCGTGGCCCTGGCACATGGGCAACTGAAGGAACATGGGTGGGTTTTAATCAGTAAAAGTCTGACACGCTCCACCCAGAGCGGAAGACGTCACTTGATGATTTCCCACCCAAAAAGAAAAAGCATTTTACCTAAACTCCGACGTTTTGAGCAGTACCACAAAACTGTGAGAGTGTGTGTGTGCCTTCACATTACACACCTTACCTCTACACAGTTTGTTCAATTTACTTGGCTAAATGGATGCCTGTTTCTCAATTTGTCGATTCCGGAAAAGTACGATTAGATCGACTTTTTTTAAAGGACAATTACCATTGGCCATTACAAACACAAAACAAATCTGCTAGATAAAATTATCCGTTTTCACCGTTCATATACACAATTTCGGTTCAGCGATTTGATGCAGCTAATGCTATTGATTATGTTCTTCACCCAAAGCTTTATTCCAATAAATGAAAGTTTGTGTTAGCACAGCACAAGATCATTTAGGATTGACCGTTTTGTTCTCTAGATCGCCCGCAACGTTGTGTGTTTCTCTTCGTAAACTCATTTCCTCAGTCTCTAACAGCAAACCATCAGACTCGCCCACAAAGTTAGTAACTTCACTTTTGTTGTTCTCACACAGGCTCGCTTGTTACAAACAGCAACGTGAAGGCAAAGTTTACAACAGAAGAGTTTGATTGGAAAGAAGACAATTATTTCGTAGTAGTGTAATGCTAATCTTATTATATGAGGTTAGCAATCCCATAGAATCTCATAGTTTTACTGAATGTCAAAAATATACAAAACTGCCCAAGTGCGTGTGAATGACGGTTCCGTAGTAGAGATGAATTTATACGAAGAACGAGCTTAACATTGTAGTTTACAAACATATTCTTCCACATATTCCAACTGCAAATGTAAGTTGGTCGACTGTAACTCGTTAACTTGTCAAGCCTACTATTTAATTAATAATAGCCATATTATTAATTTGTCATTTATGCAAGGTCTATTCCCTTCACGGTTAAAATTCTCAATTGTTAAACCAATCCATAAGAAAGGTGACAGAAGTGATATGAATAATTACCGCACCATAACACTCATACCAATATTATCCAAGATATTTGAAAAGGTCATGCATGAGAAGCTCTCCGGTTTTTTATCCAAATACGAAATTCTAAGTGAAGATCAATTTGGTTTCAGAAAAAATAAATCGACCACAACAGCTTGTTTTGCTCTATTAAAATTAATAACGAAAAGCCTTAATGATAAACTGCCAATTGTCTCTATATTTCTGGATATGTTCAAAGCTTTTGATTTCGTGGACCACAGACTATTAATTTATAAATTAGAACGATATGGCATAAGGGGTAATGCTTTGAAATGGCTCGAAAGCTACCTTACACATCGACAGCAATGTGTTGAGATTTCGGGACAAACAGGAAATCAAAAGCTCACATATAGATCACAGTATCGTGAAAATAACTGCAGCGTTCCCCAAGGGACCATAATAGGTCCGCTTTTATTTCTGCTATATGCTAACGACTTGCCAAATGTAACTTCCCACAAATGTATCCTATATGCGGATGATACGACCCTTAGTATTATAAAAGAAAATGATGACATTATTCAGTACCAAAATGAAATAAACATGACATTAAATAAAATTATTACATGGCTAGAACACAATAACTTACATATTAACATTAAAAAAACAAAAATGATACAATTCCAGACATATAACAGTACGCGTCCACAACTTAAAATACAATATGGAAATGAGACAATTGAAGAGGTTGATTACGTAAAATTTTTGGGTATAATAATTGACAAAAACTGTAACTGGAAATCTCATATTGACGATCTATGTAAGAGGATATATAGATTTGTATTTGTTTTATATAGACTAACACGTGTGGCTAGTGTTAACGCGGCAATATGTGCATACCATGGCTATGTGTCATCAATTCTGCGCTATGGCATTATAATATGGGGTAATTCAGTTGAACTTACAAGAGTTTTTCGAGCTCAGGAAAAATGCATACGCTCAATTTGCGGAGCGCACCCACTGGACAGTTGTGTTCCACTATTTAAGAAACTTAAAATACTGCCAATTCCAGCACTATATATTTTTGAAATTTGTATCTTTATACACCGAAACAGACATGAATTTGATTTGTATAATGATGTTGTATCCAGACCCAGCCGCAAAGTGCATATACTTCATGTTCCTAGGCGTAGAATTAAATTATTTTCTAATAATGTGTACTGCATGTCCATTACTGTTTATAACAAATTACCTGATGGCTTTAAAACTCTCAGCCTCAGAACATTTAAAAGTAAATTATTTAACTTTCTCTTAAGCAAATATTATTACTCAACTGAAGATTTTATGAATGAAAAGTTTACCTAAAGATTTGACATTATTCTGTAAAAATCATATTTTATCTCCCTTCATGCACTTTTGACATTTAATTAATATCTTTTACATTAAAAAAAAACCGGCCAAGTGCGAGTCCGACTCGCGCACCGAGGGTTCCGTACAAATCTGCAGGTATTAAAAATAAATGTTTTTTTTTTTAATTTTTATATTTCAGTTGATTGAATGTAAGGTAAATTGCGGTTTACGATTTATGACGTTTTAAAAAAAAACTACTCACTCGATCTCGTTCAAACCAATTTTCGGTGGTAGTTTATATGGTAATGTACATCATATATTTTTTTTAGTTTTATCATTCTCTTATTTTAGAAGTTACGGGGGGGGGGACACACATTTTACCACTTTGGAAGTGTCTCTTGCGCAAACTGTTCAGTTTAGAAAAAAAATGATATTAGAAACCTCGATACCATTTTTTAAGACCTATTCATAGATACCCCACACGTATGGGTTTGATGAAAAAAAACCATTTTTGAGTTTCAGTTCTATGTATGGGGAACCCCAAAATTTATTGTCTTTTTTCTATTTTAGTGTGAAAATCTTAATGCGGTTCACAGAATACATCTACTTACCAAGTTTCAACAGCATAGCTCTTATAGTTTCTGAAAAAAGTGGCTGTGACATACGGACGGACGGACAGACAGACAGACAGACAGACAGACAGACATGACGAATCTATAAGGGATCCATTTTTTGCCATTTGGCAACGGAACCCTAAAAATGTTTCGTAATTTAAATAATTCTATTGATTAATAACTAAATCTTAATGTAATGATGACATATAATTTTAATGATTAATAACTAAATTTGAATGTAATGATGACCCATAATTTCAAAACCATATTTGTACGCCGGAAACGGCAGAATATTTTGAGCGTAATAATCCACATAACAACTTTGTACAATATTCTGACAAATAAATGCTTTCTTTCTTTCTAAGCTGTGGTAGTTTATTTCTAACTTTGTGGTTCGTTTCTACTGCCGTAATGTTTCACGTAGTCTGATGTACTTAACTCTTATCAAAATAGCTCAAAGTGGGGATACATAGGTATCTATGTATCTTAACATACATCTAAAAGTTCTCGTTTAATCAAATCGTACCTGAAGCCACTTGATCCTGGAGATATTCTCGTCACTGACGGTGAGTGTTCTCCTCTCGCCCAACTTGTAAGACTCGTCATAGTACATGTACTCAGTGAACGTCAGCCCACTGGTAGTGTACTGCTGAGTAAAGTATATCGATATAGTCCCATTCACTGTGTCATGTTCTATTATCCATTTACACTTTATCGGGATGGGGAAAGGGTTGGGGAAGTTTGGTGTCGTTATCGTGCCCACGGGAGCCTTCAAGTGTCCGCCGCAGGTTTGTGGTCCCTGGTGCTCCGTGTCGCGCTGTTGCGAGTGCGCGTGCTCTGCGGCGATGCTGAGGAGAGTGATGCTGAGTAGGCACTGCATCGTGAGCCTAGAACAAGACAAACATATTAATATGTAAATTATGATTTTTGAAAAGGTACTAATATATAAAATATAGACTAATATGACAGTCATTTATTTGATGTCTCTTGCGTTACTTTAACTGCCCACTTCTTGATAAATGTCCGCCTCGTTTGTCATTTTAAAAATCTATAAGATAATTCATTGACGATCGTTATTGCCATCACACTAACGTTTTAAAAGACGATTTTGATTCGACTTGACTTGTACTATAAGTGAGTTCCAATGTAAACACAACTTTATCAACTAGCAAACTCGCAAGGAACTATTCACCATACTGTTATGGGATTATCAATCATCATTCATCTACAAAAAATAAAGTATTAATGTGCGGATTTTTCCAAAGCACGTCCGTGATATATTGCAGTGATGAGTTATTTTTACTGCGCATCTCCAAAATCTTTCTGCCAAGTTAATATTAAGGAATTTTGCCGCATAAATAATTAGACACGTTTGTCTGTTTATTTTCGTTCTTCTTAAGGTTTAGGCATGACAGAAATTATAATATAAAGTGTTCAATATTTTTGTTTTAATCAATAAAGCGTGAGTTAATATTATGATTGCCTATGAAGCCTATGGCCGCAGACATCCAAGATAATATCATCACGTTAGAGATTATAAAAGTACGTATATACCTTTTTAGAAACTGAGACGCTTTATAGAAATACATAGTTCATAATAACGTTTACTGCTTCGAAACTGAACATAGAACTATTTCATGTCAAAGCAACTCGACTTCAAAGTGACGAGGGATGAACTTCAGTTGTTAATTTCGTTAGAAATCTTAAATCATGAGTATCTTCAAAACTGTCGCGTGAGTACTTAACACATTGTCATATCTAACGCTTTCTTGCGTCCTTGTTCATATCATCTGCTATTAAATTGTGAGTGAATATGTAAATGGGGGGGTGCTCCACTTAACTATGACGTTATCCCGCAGTTTATGTGTTACCTTGTATTTGTATGTGACAGGCTCATTAATGGTATTTCAATTGAATTATTAATATAAGCTGTTGGGAGCAGTCTACTGTACCCGCAATAAAACATGAATATTTGACGGTCTTATCCTCATCAGTTACCACAATAAATAAAGTATCTATCAGTTTATATTAGACCAGCTTCTGCCCGCGATTTCGTCCGCGTTAAATTTCTTGTTCCCCGACCCCTCCCGTCGTCGCGTCGAATCATCTACCCGTGCGATTTTCCCCGTTTTTGCAACATTTTTCATTACTACTCCGCTCCTCTTGGTTATAGCGTAATGTTATATAGCCTTTTTCGATAAATAGACTACCCAACACAAAAATAATTTTTCAATTCGGACCAGTAGTTCCTGAGACATGCAAACAAACAAACAAACTCTTCAGCTTTATAATATTTGTATAGATAATTAATAATCTAAATAATAAAATCTCTATAATCTTTATTTCTGCGATGACAATAAATTAACATGATATTAACACGGGCTATTATTTAATGGAAAAGTACCTACATCGTTACAACATCAAAAATAGCGTCGTGTAGGTAAATAAAATAAGTTTCATGTGTTATTGAAACTGCACATTACAAGCGTAGGTACTGGATTTGTGGCAAAATTGTTGGATGTTAAATATCGCACTGGTTAAGCTTTTCTAAAGTAATATTATTTACCTCATAATACGCGTCAGTAAAGGGAATTGTGTACCTTGTTTCTACCTTCATTATAGGATAGAAAAACAAAAAAAAAGTTTGCTATTTCTTCTCGAAGAAATAACCAACAACTTAATTTATCATCAAGAACAATAAAACAAGTAACCTAATAGGAGTTTGTTCAAGTAAATTATTGCTGCTTAAAGAAAAGAAGACCTATTATACTCGAATGTCGGAAACAGAAGTTTTAGATACGAAGCTCAGATATCTACCAAGAAAAACAGTGGATTAAAGTTCTTAGGTACTTTACTATTCTCTGAATAAAAGAAACAAGGATATTCAAGTTGTCATTCAATTCTTGCCTGAGCAACCGGCAGCAAGTTCGTCATGCTCCCTTAGATGTCAATGCTTGCGGTAGCGTCAGGAGTCGGGTTACCCCCTTCCCTCAAATAAGGCGAGGGGGGTAATGGCTGATCTTTGCGTTATGCTCGTGAACGGGTGCTGCTTGTGGTGACTGGTCGTCTTGCTGACCTTGATGTTGGTATTGTTGTTAATTACCTAGTTTAGTTTATCATTTTGAGGCCTTGAGATGTAACTCGGGTCGTAACAGCTATGTGAACGTGATTCAGCATTGCATATGTAAGCTGTCACGCCCTTTATGCCAGGAGGCTTTTATTTTGGTACCTTTGTTTACATTATAAAAATATTTTTTGCTTTTGCTTGAGTATAGATTTCATTTTATTTCTTAGAATATTGGGTTGGCTAGCTGACATATGGCAAATCATTTAATTTAATGTTTTGTGTCTCTTAATGTTACCTCCTTACAATTGTATAGAATCAAGTTCTTCTAACTTAACAGACAGCTGTGCTGCTGGGGAGTTTGTTCCGCCACTTCTTCTTCCCAGCTAAAGCACTAGGAAGTGTCGAAGGGCGGGCGTTTTTGGGGGACTGTCTTTTGTAACTTTGACTTTCAAAAAGTGCTGACTCTCAGCCTAGTTTGAATAAATGACTTTTAATTTTGATTTTGATTCAGACTAGTAAGAAATTAAAACAAAAAAATTTCAGAGTTCTTCTTAATATAGGTACATCAACAATTACAAAACATTTTTTTTTTCGTACATGCTACCAGCGCGGTGTAACTCAGCGACATTCCACCGCTCGCATTTTGCCCCATGGAAACAAATGACGTGGTGTGGGCGAGCATCACCGTCACTGCAGATGTATGAACATAGACAAATCAAAAAAAGTATGTAAGGATCTTAGCAGGTGGCTTTCTGTAGTCTCTGCCTGCCCCTATGGGGAAAAGGCGAGAGCTTATGTATTTATGTATGTATCGATGAACAGGTGATATGAACAAAAATGTCAGAAAATGAACGCGTGAGGCATACGTCTTGCGATAAAAATACTTCTCCATTTATTCTTTTTTGTACAAAACATTTAAAATTAAGCCTAAGCAATATCAGAAAACGCAGGTGCAGCTCTATTCTTTTAACCGCCCCAAATTTAATTGAAAGGGGCGTTCGGGTCAAGGGGACTTTGGTGAAAAGGTCCAAGTTATTTACTGCTTGTTGCCCATAACGGCCATCGGTTTTATAGAATACTAGCTTCTGCCCGCGACTTCGTCCGCGTTGAATTTCTTGTTCCCGCGACACTTCCTGTCGCGTCGAATCGCCTACCCGTGCGATATTCCCCGTTTTTGCAACATTTTTCATTACTGCTCCGCTCTTCTTGGTTTTAGCGTGATGTTATATAGCCTATAGCCTTCCTCAATAAATAGACTACCCAACACAAAAATAATTTTTAAATTTGGACCAGTAGTTCCTGAGATTAGCGCGTTCAATCAAACAAACAAACATACAAACAAACAAACTCTTCAGCTTTATAATATGAGTATAGATTTATTTTGTATCTAACAATGTTTTTCTTTGTAAGTTGCATAGCATTTCCAAGCACAATTTCAGGTATTAAATTAAACGAAAAACATCCAGGCTTTCACTATTTTCATTTAGATACATTATTGATTCAATGCTCTGTTGTTCACACATTACAGTTAACCCGAATACCTTTTCTCTCCGTTCGCATCCCTTGACATGTAAAGTGATCCATTCTACATCCAGCTGATGGCATCTCTAGAGGGTTTTATACGAGATGTTTACACTTCAAAACCTACATAATATATGCAAGCAGAAATCAAAGTTCTAAGCATACATATTTCAAAACGAACATCATTCTGAACAAAGGTTTGTATCGCAACTCACAATGTATATGTCACGCATAATCCAGTAGCTTTAATATCCGTACAAATAATAATATTTGTTTAAACAATCAGTAATAATATTTCATTACACCTAATATTATCCTTTACATTTCACAAGTGCTATTTTCTAACTTAAAACCTCTATTAATAAAACTTGATTCTCTGAATCCGTCGGGAGTTTAAATAAAATATCGGTTTTATTTAAACTCCAAGTTTTAACTTGTTCCCAGTGCCCTAACCAAATGCAGCTTCACCCGAGTTCGCAATCGACATAATCGCGATTTCATTTATCACGCGGTTACTTTTTAATCTTACCCAGCGTTCCAACGCGGTTAAGTGTTTCTGTTAATTTTGACTTACAAATTCAACTTTTTATACTCATATACATAATTATAAACGACGATTATAATTGTTACGCTCTTTTATATGAGAATGTATCAATATTCTCAAATAAAACAGCGCCACTATCGTTTATTCGCATGATGATTGCTATTGTTTAGGACGCGGCCGTCCATAATGATTGCATCACAGTTTGCAAATACAGCACCATAAAATTCGTACTGTCTCTCTGTTCCTGGTGAAATATTTAAATCCTCTTCAGTTGTAAGGTTCTAAAAGAAAAACAATCTGCCTCTAACGTTGCCCACATGGAAAAACTATAGCTCGAGTAAATGAGTATGGCGATTGACGTCACAATGAGCGGGATGTAGATGCCACAATGAGCATCCGTCTGTACGGATACTACGTTGGGTTTTAATATGTCACACAAAAGGAAAAAAAACTGACATGTGTGGAAAAGTATAGAGCGTGCTTTTGAAATATCTACGCATTTTTATGGCATTTTATATGGCTATGGGTGAAAGCATTCACCCGGAACATAATATACTAGGTTTATATAAGGGTAACACCCAAACCCAAGGGCACGTACTGTGTCGTAAGTAGCTTATAAAACTTTATAACCGTCTTAAGATTAAGTACGAAATAATATATGGTTGGTTAACCTATTCAATATTCAGTTTGTATAAAAACCCTCTGTTTGGTCCCGTTTAAAGTAGTTTCGGAACGCGCCATCGAACGGAATGACATCTGACTTGACAGTTTGATTTTGACACTTGACAGGTCTGGTTGATTTGGCGCTGAAAAAGCCCCGTCGCGTTTTTGGGACGCCCGCGACGCGTTTGTTGAAATTAATCCTTTTAAATCGATCCGTTTGTGACAATTAGTCGTGATCCAATCGCTTTGTTTGTTAATAACCCCAATTTGACGTAATAATACGGGTTACGTTTGTTAAAACTGAAGTTCTTGAAAGGGATGGTCGCCGCTTGGTATCTCGCGATCTTTTGTAAAGTAATCCCTTAATCCCTGAGAACCGGTCGTTTTGTGGACAATCTGTCATGACCCGATGGTTAAGTGTTAGTGACGCTATTGGGAATGAGTGATTTGAAGACCGCATGCTGTGATTGCCTCCAGCCTTATTGCAGCGGATTGTTACCAGGAGAATACTCATAACGTCACGACACGATACATATACACTCACTTACATACATAACTCCAGGTAACCCCAGAAGCAGTGTCCTTCAACCACCAGGTAAGTTCTTTTGTTGTATTGTAGGTGAGTTGTTTGATTTGATTGTCTGCTCCGCGTACGGCGGACTAGTTTTGCTAGCCACTTCTTGTCTCTAGAGCCCCACGATTATCACACTTCCACTGCGCACTTGAAATCGTATTGTGAGGTCTAGTCTGGCAGCGTACACCCTCTTCATATTTTACTGACAGTACTGCTCACAAATCGTTTATACCCTAGTCCCCATGGCCTTGCAGGCTTCAGTTTGCTCATCAATATTTAATTCTCTATACATCGACTTCTTCGCACTCTTTGCGTCGTCTTATTGTAGGTGCTTGGTACTTTTTTCGTCGTCGTTCGTCTGTAGATCATCAGATATGCGAATGCACGGAATGATTTCGATGGTGTTAATGATGATATACCTCATTCTGCTTCCCTAAAACATGGAAGTCCGTATGTATTACCCGATCTGTACTAATATTATAAAGACGTAATATTTTGTACGTTTGCCAGTTTGAATATAGGAATTAATCTCTGAACTTATCCGCTAGGAGTGATTTGATAGCCCGATTATTGAGGAATGTCACAGGCTATTCAACATCATGCTACGACCCTAAGTAGTCGAGAAAAAAAAGTGGGCAAGAACGCTAAGAGAAAACGAAGTACTACGTGTATAGGCAATGCGATGCTTTAAGATATATTTTATGTTAAAACAAAAATATTCACGTATACAGAGTCACCGACAGAAGCTAGTGATAAATAATGGAACTGGAAATTTTATTTTAACGAACGAACAAAGCATTTATGGTTCAAAAGCATTCATAGCGCGAATCTCAAATAAAATTGTTTGAAGATTGAATTATGGTTAAACAGAGGCATTAAGATATAAATTAATTTAATAGTAACCCGTTATTGGTGCCGCATTTAAGTCTGTAGAGAGTTGCAATATCCACTGCATGTGTCGCTTATGTAAGAGTGGCGCGTGGCTGTAAGATTTATTCAATTATGTCAGATGTTTGGGGCAAATAGTTTCTATTGACTGGTTTCAAGATTATTTAGAATTGGCATACATTTATCTAAGTGTTTAAAAGTGGTTCAACACCTTACATTTATGTCAATATCATCGGACATCTTACGTGGATTCACAAGGGTTTGTCTCTTTAAAACATGAACGCGCGCGAAGACCGGTAGTGTCCAATATTAATGTTGTAATTACCAATTACGAAAACCATGACTGATAAATTAATGAACGAACATCTGTGATCGTCTCCACGAGGAACCATTCATTATTTTTAATTAGGTACGGATAAGTAGAGCTTCTTATAACACAGGCCCATAAAAATAAAAAGTACCCTGTGCGAAAGACCAGACCACTTGAACTGTATATTAGGGTGGGTCGCT
Source organism: Aporophyla lueneburgensis (assembly GCA_932294355.1). NCBI lineage: Eukaryota > Metazoa > Arthropoda > Insecta > Lepidoptera > Noctuidae > Aporophyla > Aporophyla lueneburgensis. The sequence goes on from OW028749.1 coordinate 21,125,552, forward strand.
TTTGTATGGAAAAAAATAAAATTGTCCAATACGTTTTGTAATAGTAAAAAAAACGTGACCCACATCCATTTATGAAAACAACGAAAAAAAAATTTTCTAGTTTAACCCCTTCTACCTGCACATTGAGTTTGAAAAACTGATTTTTTTTATTTTTTTGTGAATTATTTGAAAATCTATTTCTCGTGGCTCATAGGAAAAACAACTACGTAAACTAATAAAATAAAGTGCTTTTGGACTAAATTTTATTATTAAGAAAGAAAAATAAACAAATAATAAGACAAAATAAAAATAAAATATCTTCAAATAACGTTAACATCTTTCTTACTTTCGAACTTAGGCATAAGCTTTCGTGAAATAATTTTATTCTTAACTAGCTTTTGCCAGCGGCTTCGCCCGCGTGGAGGTCGAAAATTATCCCGCGGGAACATACTACCGAGATAAAAAGTAGCCTATGTCCTTTCTCAGGCTCTAAACTATCTGTGTACCAAATTTCATTTAAATCGATTCAGTAGTTTTAGCAGGAAAGCGAGACAGACAGACAGACAGAGTTACTTTCGCATTTATAATATTAGTGTGGATTAAAGCTTCTCTTGCTGTTTTGTGGCAAAGCTGCACAGATGCCTTTGTTACTGTTTTTACAGCCCTCTCCACAGCTTGAGTATGACATGGTAGCCGCAGAAAAAGGACTTCATCATCACCACCTGACTCAATTAGGGAATGAAGATTCTCATCCGGAACATTGGTCAATATAGGTGGTTGCGAGTAAGATTGCTGCCAGTCTATCAAATCGATGTAAGACGAAGCGTTTAAATTTATCTTAGGCACTTCAAAGACTCGTAGCTGAAGGGATCCAGATGGTTTCCTTGCCTTTAAAATGCGTCTAGCGGCAAGTTCTCTCACATGTTTTTGTTCGTCAGATAACATAGACATGAGCAAGTTCTCTGGGTGCGCGAAAAAACATTTCGCTTTATTACAGGATCAACAACACTCTTCAATTCTTGCGGAAGATATCGAGAATAAAATACCAACTTCCAAAAGTGCCTTGCTCCATCTTTACATGTCGGATTTAATTTGATTTCGAACCAAATAGGCGCATATACTTTAACTACAAAAGTAGCGAGTTGTTTCAGTTCGTTTGTAGGTATCTCAGTAGACACATATAAGTGCAAAATCCTGTTGGCCTTTGTTAGCCACCTGGCATGCGACATTTTTCCCGGAAAGCGATTAGACAAATCAGGAGAGCACATACCACTTATGACGGCAGATGTGATATCATAAAGGTAACGTTGATCAGAACTGAGGTCTTTTACATTTGAAATGTATGGTAACATACCTTCTATCTTTTCAAACGAGACAACAGAGCGCTTCTCACAATCATCTAATAACTTTCCGATAGCTCCTGAATAAGTATTAGGTCCTGTTGTGGTGCCATCAAGTTTTGCAAATAAATGTCTTAAGGGCAGTTCATTTAGGTGTAAAAGACATATGATCCATTGAAGTGGTCGGTGTAAACGCTTTTCTAAGAGCCGTATGACTCCGCCGTATTTGCCCGTATGGTTACCGTCCCATCACCACCTATGGCAAGAGTATCCTCTAGAGACATATTCAGTTGACCTGTTACTGTTTGACAGATAGCAGACTCCAACCCTTTTGCAATTCCATGGCTTGGAACGGCATATCCGACATAAACAGATCCTGGTTCTTTAATAATTAAAATATGTTCTTCCATGGATGTTGAGCGGTATTTTCTTCCCCCTTTCATAACAATTTTCAGGGTCTTATCTTTTCGTCCATCAAAAAATAAGGCAGGAATAGTATCTAAATGGCCTTGAGATAAGGTTTCTTTTCGTAATTTTTGTCTCGCTCGTCGCAATTTCAACTTACCGATTACTTCGTTGTTGATTTTTACATCTTGCAAAACAGCACAAGCGACAGCAGCAGCTGCTCTATCGGATATCCCGTATCGGTCACAGATAGTTGACAAATTCTTGAGAGATGCTATTTTACGTTTTTTTTATGCTGGTTTTGGTGAACTTGAGGGCAAAGTTTGTTCTTCATCGCTACTTTCAGACGTTATTGAGGTATTTGGATTTTCGTGAGAAGGGCCTGGTTCACAAACGCTAGAATCGTAATAGGGTTTAAGCTTAATTTTTCTTTCACTCAGTTTCTTTTTCCTCTTACTTGTCAATAAATCAACAGTTCCCATAATCATTTTTCTCTCTGTTCTCCGATCTATTAAAAAAGCTCGTTCTTCCTTAGGAATCTTTTGCTCTTTGGAACATTTGCATAACTCTAAATCTTTACACTTACATGAACTCAAATCAAACAGACTTTCCGAATTTCTATGAAAATCTTGAATCTTTTCTTCTGATAAACGCTTCAAAGATTTAAATAAATTTTTACACTTCGCGTGGTAACTTTTAATCAATTGCATCACATGATTATGAGACACAGTAGAAATAGACGCTTTTCTCCACAAATATTCTACTTTAGATGACACTATTTCAGAAATCTCATTAATGGATGGCTCTTTTTTTGAATTGTTCTCAAGTTTAAGCTGATGTCTTACTACATTTTAATATTTCATAACTTATTTGTAAGTGGGTAGTTGATTTTCGTTAATTTCTTTCGGAGCATCAAAAATGGGACAACTTGTGGATTTTCGGATATTATATGAAATCTCCATGATTCACAACGTCACAAAACTAACAAAAACTACTTAAAATAGCGAAAAAATTTGATAAATGCGTGCGACCGGACCGACCCGGAACTAATTAGGCGCACTGAGACAACTATACGCACGATTATTCAAATATTTTGGTTTGATTATTATTTGTATTACGTATATCTCTGAATATAAGAATGTATTATCATTTTACGCCATGTAGTTTATACAATAAACTCTGATAAAATAAATCCAATTTTAACTATTCTTCCGAATTTTCAAACGTCTTGCGCGGGTAATTAATGTTAATATTAATAAAAAATAAATGTATACATTTTTAAGTCTCTACCCAGGTCATGTTTTCCGCACTATTACAAATCGAAATTCGGAAAAAAAAAATTCGACCCACCCTACTGTATATTTTCGGGATCGCTGAGACCGAATATGGTGCCAGAATAGCGAAGTTGTTTCGCGTTTTTTTAGGAATCAGTAAAAATGCTGAAAATTTAAGTTTTTCGTATAATATGGTTTATGGTGCTCTTTAAGGTATTTTTTATTGATATCAGGCACCCCACGCTTTTTTCCATTATTTTCTACTTTTTAGTTTGGTTTTCAATGGAAGCGTGTTTTTTTATTTTTTTAAACTATTATTTCTTTTCATTTTTAGGGTGTTTCTAATTTTGAGACGTATGTCAGCGTAGTTTGTGACGTATGTCAGCGTAGTTTTAGAAGACAGTTTTTTTGCTGTCCTGGTAACCCTGGCAAGGATAGTGGCACAAATTTATGAAATTATAGTATTGTAATCGGTCCTCGATAAGTCTACAGAGTTTAAATGAAATCTGTTCGTTTAAAGTGGGTCAAAATCGCGCTTTATGGAGTCGATTACAAACAAACATACAAGTGAAGCTAATATAAAGCGTGTAATATGAATTCAGCAGATCTAGAAACATATATACTGAATGGTTTTATCCACAACAACTGGTACTTTTGCATTTTCAACGATCGTATACTGTGTAATGACAAATATTTTCAGCATTTTTCCTCTATGACGAGAAAATTTGAAATCAATTGGTGATTCTAACTTTAAGTAAAGACTCTATTGATTCAGCGAGACATTTTTTGTATAATTTACTTCATTGCACATTGGAATTTCACGTTTTTTTTTTAACAAAATAAACCATATTATACGAAAAACTTCAATTTTCAGCATTATTGCTGATTTCTGAAAAAACGCAAACCAACTTCGCTATTCTGGCACCATATTCGGACTCAGCGACCCCGAAAACATAAAGTTCAGGTGGTCTGGTCTTTCGCGCAGGGTACTGTTTTTGTGGGCCTGTGTAATTAAGCCAACACAAAATAACGTTACTAATTACAGTAATTAAGTTAGTTAAATAATCACTTTTCCACGTTTAGTAGTCAGAAAAGCTGTTACCGTGTAATTACGCATGAAAAGATGTTTGATAATAATCTGTAATTTATCTTTCCCAAAGGCTTTTTGAACCAGAGGTACCTTTTCATGACAGCATAAATGTTGAAATAAGTATAATTCCTGTGTTCTGTAGTCTCAGGTGTAATTTTTGACAATAAAATAAACAAAATCCAATAACATAAAACATGACTCTATCCTACACAAGCGATAATAGTTCATAAAATGAAATAAAATCACCATAACTAATAATGATGTAAGTTTCATATTTAATACTCGGCAAATTCAGCCACATAAAAATTGGTTCCCTATATTGTGGTAATCCTTAATTTTTGGACGATAAATACAGTGGAATTATTAACAATGTGTTCCGAGATAATTTCGTGCTCAGCCTCTTAACCTTTGTCTAGTACAAAATCTAGAATTTCAGTCCCTCAATCTAGTAATTTATACTTTTTTGTATTAATATCGATGGCTATAAGAAAAGGGTAAGACCAAGGAACCGATGCATTGACTGTGTGAAAAACGATAAAGTGCAAAGACATGTTGCGCCGACCTCAAATAAATTGGTATACGATCAAGAGAATGATGAATGAAAATCTAGACTTGTAATTGAAAGCATAAATTATAACCACTGATGAAACTGACAACTATTCAAATATATAAAGCAGTGTGTCCATTCTTTCAATAAACTATTCCCATTTTACAGAGCGAACAATGCAGTTATATTAGAAAGGCATTATTTTATTACAAATACCATAGTAAAAGTAAATTTTCACTCTGTAAAAATAACTTTATTCATGAGAATGTGTTCAAATATCGTAACAGAAATAAACAGCCGCTTCTGTTGTTTGATATGAAAAACATGGTGTTACAAAGGAGAAGGAAGAATATTTTACATCGTTGATAGATAAGTCAACTAAAATTCTACATCGAGTCTTGGCTCCATGCTTAGAATGAGAATTTTTAAGAGATGAAAATAATATTTTATATCCTCGACTCATTATGAACTTAATGAAGTCTGACAAGCGCCTCTTGGTCATTACTAATAAAACTTTCAACATAATAATATTAATTATTATCGTACAAATATGAACGTAATCATTTTTTTATTCCATAAATTACGTGAAGAATAAACAAGTATGAATAAGTGGCACATGTGTCATATAGTTACAATGGATCGTGCGAGAGAAACTTAGCTAATATAAGAAATAATGGATGATAATGTATAAAGGACTTTACTATTGAGACCTCACAAACGAGCTGAGTTATGAGGCCCAAGTAATTATAGAGCAGTACGTACTTCCTATTAAGAAAGCAACGAATACCGAGCTTTTACAAAACAATATTATTATTATTATTCAACAACCGAACAAGTACATGAATTAAAAGTTTTCTTATTGAATGGGAAATTTGGCAACTAAAAGAATTAATTTTATTCCAGGTCACAGCCAGTTCCAGCTCACTGTAAGAAGAAGTGGGCCGTAATCCACCTCACAAGCCCGTACGGGTTGGTGGCTGTCAAATGTATTCAAATTGTTGATTCTAGGACATGCTAGTTTCTTGAGAATTATTTCCTTCACCGTGAGCAGTGGTGATAATATGATTTAGTAAGTAAGCTCTCCGTTACCATAAATAAAACATAGGAGAACCTCGAAACATGCGAATACTTAAAACTGCAGTACTATGTTTATTTCCCTTTATAATTTATTATGTCCTATTTGCAACATTCAAAGCCCACCGTACTATTTCTGCCATGTCGACTGGCAGGTGGCATTTCGTGGTTTCTGCCTACCCCCATAGGAAAAAAGGCGTGATTGTATGTATGTTGTATGTATAAAAAAAAAATAATCAACGTATAAATTAAGTTTGTTAATGTTTTCAGTTTTAATACAGACCAGAATGTTTATAGTCACTCAATTATAATATTATAATAATATTGTGGTTACAAAATAGATGCATTTACTATATCTAAATTGTCGACATGTTTAAAGTGTTCATATAGCACGTCTTTTGTGGCAGGAAGTCGTTTTGTGTCAGTGAAAAGTGCCATTTTGTAAGAACTGCCACTGTGTTATGGTGTAGAAAACCACTACTTGCTTGTATGTGGTAGGTTCTGCTAGATCTGTGTTTATATTGGTAAACGTCAACAAAATGCCTTGCATCAAAATTTGTATCCCCATGAGAATTAACATACGTTAATAGTCTTTTTTTTTTTTTTTTTTTTTCAGGATGGGAAATCTACAAATGACTTCTCCCGCTCTGGGCGGAGCGGGAGGGCGTGTCAGACTTTTACTGACTAAAACCCACCCGTGTTCCATCAGTTGCCCATGTGCCAGGGTTACGGTATCTCTTTCGAACAATCACGCGACCCCAGCAGGCATCGGTCCTAGTAGACCCCTACACTGCTGCTGACATCTCTTTGAGGCGCGCGTGGAACACTGCGCGCCGTCGACCCGAGCCTGGTCCTTACCGGGCGGCGAGCTACCCATTGCTCACCACCCGCAAGCTCGCGCCTACGGTGGCCGGGAGTCCGCAATCGACTCCCGACGCCCGGGGCGTCTCCTCCTGTGGACGTTAATAGTCATACTGGTTCCACTGATAAATTAGTCAGTACATCAGAAAACATTGTTATTTACCACTGAAATTGGCTCAGGCTCCCACCCCCTATTACATGGGGCTTAAACGTAACTGGTGAAATGTGGCTAATGATAAATGATAAATGATAAATGACTTTATTTTTGCAAGTAGGTTTGTACAAACACTTTTACACGTCAATCATTTTTTTTTTTAAACTTGATGAGGTCGGCATTTCCTATCTGACTACTCTGAGAAGAAACGCCGAAACAAACTCAGAGGTCACAGTCTCTTTTAAAGTCCAGACATAATCTTGATCAGATCATGTGAAGACCATGTGGATTGGTGTCTGAAGTGGTCTTTTAAGGAAAGAACACACAGCTTGAGTGGACCTGTCCAATCAGTGCACGCATTTGTCAGTAATCATGCAGCCCCACTCAGAACTTAAGGAGGTCAATGATTCGACGAACAATACCAAAGAAAGGACATTTGTGAAGGTCGCACAAATTGCTCAAACTGCCAGACAATGTAAAAAATTAAATTAGAAGAAAAGGAAACCAAAAAAAAGAACACCCACTTCGTCTTCACATTTACAATAGGTAATTAAAACAATATAATACTTAAAAGTAAATATTCATGTCATTGTATAAGTAAAATTCATCAATGTCAATGTGTATATAAAATCAGGAAATAATCCCGGTCTGACCATTTGAGGACCATGTACATGGGGGTGTCTGAAATGGTCTTTTGAGGAAAGAACCATACAGATTGAGTGGACCTGTCCAGTCAATGCACGCATTTGTCAGTAATCTTGCAGCTCAACTCAGAACATAAGGAGCACAAAGATTCGACGAACAATACCAAAGAATGGACATTTTGGTAGGCCGCATAAAGTACTCAAACTGCCAGATTATCATTAAAATGGAATGAGTAAGAGAGATATAAAAAAAAACAAACATCACCTACATAGTCCTCACATTCAAAATCACTTAAATAATAATAATAATAATATTATACTTCTGAAAGTATATATTCATGTCATAGTGTAAACAATAATCAAATGTCAAAGTGTATAAGCAATAATCAAAATGTCAAAGTGTAATACCCAATAAAAAATTAATAAAAAAAGGAAAGTAATTAATAATAAAAATAAAAAAATATCATTCAGTACAATAATAATTTAAAAATAAAAATTAAAAATTGGAGCAGCTTAATCCCAAGCTTTTTTGTCCTCAATATAATCTTTAACAGTGTAAAAACTTTCTGGCACAACTTACGTTTAATGAATGATTTAAATTTATTGAGACTTAGATCTTGAACATGGCTTGGAAGTTTATTATAAAAGCGTATACATTGACATCTGAATGAGCCACCTATTTTCTTGAGCCTTGTTGAAGGTACAATAAATTTGTGTTTATTCCTAGTATTTATATTATGGATATCACTGAATTTTTTAAACAATTTAATATTCTTATGGGCATATAAAAGATTTTCAAAAATATACTGTGAAGGCACAGTCATTATATTAATTTCTTTAAATTTCTCTCTGAGTGAGTGTCTCGGGCTTAATTTATAAATTGATCGAACAGCCCTTTTCTGCAAGACAAAGATAGTCTGAATGTCGGCGGCATTTCCCCACAACAGAATACCGTACGACATTACACTATGAAAGTAGGCAAAATACACTAAACGGGCTGTCTCTATGTCAGTAAAATTCCGAATTTTTCTAACAGCGTATGCAGCGGAGCTTAGCTTTTTCGACAATTTATCTATATGCGGGCCCCACTGAAGCTTGGTATCCAAAGTTAGGCCCAAGAATACAGTGCTATCTTCAGGATTCAATTCTTCGCCCTTCACCAACACATTCGTTTTCACTTGCCTAACGTGAGATAGCGTAAACTTAATGCATTTGGTTTTTTTTTCATTAAGAAGCAAATTATTTACATTGAACCAGTGAACTACTTTTGAGATCGCGCTATTAACATCGTCAGTATCCACTTGCTGACGTTTAAGTTTAAACAAAAGTGAAGTATCATCCGCAAACAAAACTATATTATGATTATCTTTTATAAGGTAAGGCAAGTCATTAATATAAATAAGAAACAAAAAAGGACCAAGAATTGAGCCCTGTGGGACTCCCATTGTTACGATAGATCCGGGAGACCTTTTTCCATTGACATCGACACTCTGAATCCACTCAAATATGAAGTAAGAAGATCCAGAGCTCTGTTCCGGATCCCGTAGTGGCGGAGTTTCCTGATTAAAGTTTCATGAAGAACGCAATCGAATGATTTAGATAAATCACAAAAGATGCCCAAAGCATCGCATTTATCTTCCCATGCATTATAAATATATTCTAGGAGTTCAACACCGGCATCGGTAGTTGAACGACCCCTTGTAAAACCGAACTGTTTGGTATGTAATAATTTATGTTTATTAAAAAATCGTTGCAACTGATCTAAAATTAATTTCTCAAAAATTTTACTGAACGTAGGTAGTACTGAAATAGGTCTATAGTTAGTGGGGTCTGATGTACTACCAGATTTAAATAAAGGTATTATTTTACTATTCTTCATAAGATCAGGAAACTCCCCACACTCAATACAATTATTAAATATAAGAGCTAAAGTAGGTGCTACAATGTCAATAATAGACTTGGCGACTTCTACAGAATTACCACACAGATCTGCAGTCTTTTTTACATTTAAAGTGTGGAAGGTTTTAATTATATCTTTACAAGTAATATGTTCAAAATGAAATTCCGAATCGCAAACATTAACATTTTCAATAAGCAAAGACTCAGCAACAGAAGGTGATGAGTTTAGGGATTTTGTAGTTGAAACAGGAATATCTGAAAAGAAATTTTCAAAAGCCGCAGCGACTTGTGAGTCTGATTTTATTATGTTGTCGTTGATAGACAGGCTGTAGTCATTATTTCGTTTACTAGACCTTCCCGTTTCACTATTAATAATATTCCAAGTCGTTTTAATAACATTACTACTATTTTTTATCTTAGAACTCAAATAACGCGACTTGGCCATCCAACAGACTTTTTTAAATAATTTCGAATAATTTCTAACATACAAATTAAATTCAGCAGTGTTGACAAAAGCTCTTTCATTGTACAGCTCATAAAGCCGTGTTCTACTTTTATGAATACCAATGGTCGCCCAATCACTGAAAGATACGTTACTGTTAACTGAGATAGTCCGGGGAATAAAAGTCGAATTAAAGTCATTACAATATGTCTTAAAAAACTCATCATATAGATGATTGGGACCACCATTAATAGATAAAAGTGGCAATTTCTGAACTAGTTTGCCTTTAAAGGCTTCTAGGCAAACTGCAGTTTTGGGGTTAACAGTGATATCTCTTTTACTCAGTTTTTTATTTTGATTTTGAAAAGTAATCTGTTGCCCGCAATGATCAGAATCTAGTAAATTAATAATTTCTTTGTGGCTTGGTATAACATCAGTATAAATATTATCAAGGCATGTGGCACTAGTAGGGGTTATTCTTGTGGGATCCATAAATAGGTTTACAAGATTGTAGGACTGAAATAGACTTATTATTTTACTACAAGAACCTGAGTTTTCTAATAAATTAACATTAAAATCCCCGCAAGCAATAATAGACTTGTTTGAGTTACTAATCTTGTGTAATACTTCATCCATGACCTTTTCAAAGCAGTCATACAATCCTGATGATGGTCTGTACACACTTAATACAATAAACTGCTCCAATTCTATACAGGCAATTTCTACTGTTCGCTCAACGGAGAGGCTCACAATATCCTTACGATCTTTAAATTTAAGTTGGTTATTTACTAAAATTAGTGAGCCACTATGTATAGCATTTACTCTGTTGAACGAACTACCAACCTGGTGATTATTAAAATTGAACATGAACTGGTGGCTTTTAAGCCAGTGTTCTGTAATACAAAGAATATCTATATTTTTACAATTAAGGAATAAATCTACTTCTAAATCTTTGTTCAAAAATCCTTGAATGTTTTGATGCACCAGGTTGATACTATGTAAGTCTTTTACACATACATTTGCCATACATACATTTGTGCAAGAGGTTGCCTCTATTGTCTTAATTTCTAATTTAAATTAAAATCAATGTTATCAATTGTTACCAAATTATTAGCAGAATTGTTCAACATGCCATTGCATTGCTCAAAAGGAAGGGGGTTAATAGCCAAATTCTTGGCTGAAATAGAAAAAAAATATGATAGCGACACAGCTATCTGTCTTTTATAATAGTTAGAAAGATAGTACATAACACTATTATATCTGTCTTTTGTCAAGTACCAATTATTACTAACATAATTGTTAGTATCAACTAAATGAAACAAATTATTATTAAATGTCAAATTGTGCAATGTCATGTTGATTTCAAATCTTAACCTATTTTCCTCCTGTGGCAAGCTGTTACTGTAGGGAAATGTAAATAATACAATCTTTCTTAAACTAAGATTACTCAATGTTTGAAAGTATTGGAGCAATTCCCCTTTGTTCACATTTCCCCTATTACCCATAAAAATTAATAATGTGGTCTCCTGGGAAAAATAACATTTAATAATTTCCTTCATAATATTAAATAAGGAACAACCCGGCACGGCGGCGGCTGTACTATAGATATACTTCTGCCCAATGTTTCTAAGAAACAAGCCGTGATGTTAAATGTAATTACGATATATACAATTCTCAAAGAATTACGATATATACAATTCTCAATGAATTGTATATATCGTAATTACATTATGTGGAACACCTACGTGGTAAAATTGTCGTCTCCAAATAGCTAGAGAGCCCTTTAGCTATAGAACTATAATTAATTACCGCTATCAAATATATATTATATTCGGTAACGTACTATATTAAGTTAGACATCCATTACGCCTCTTCCTCGCGTTAATATAAAGAAAGTCCATAATACCGCGTAATGTTTGCGTCACACTCCGTGTTATCTTTATAGCTTCTCTGATTATGCGCTGCAGTTCCGTCAATTTGATTAGCTCCGTGATATTACTGGCATTACTACACGGATGTGCATGTCGGTCAGCAGAGTCCCGGGTAATTGAGGAAAATGAATGAACTAATATGAAACAAGATCCAATTAATTAGGAAGACCTGGAGGGTTGTACATAAGAGTAATATTTAGCAGATCAACAAAAGACTCTATTTGTGCAGTAGAGGGAAAAGTTCATTACTCTACAGGTAACATCGGAAAATTTCACTATCCACAAATCATATTCGAATTACCAACGAATCTAGTAGGAGTAGGTACATAATTCTAATAAAACGATAACGCAAACCAAAGAACTATTCAAATCAGTCTTCAATATAAAACTCAAAATCTCAAATACCCCAAAATGTCTAAGGTAATATGATTAAGTGTGCGGAAAATTCTGCTGATCTTAGCTAAGAAGTTCGCCAAGTACAAAATTTTAAGTTGTAGAACAAAGTAAACAACAGACTTAGTTTTTATATTTCCAATTAAAAAAATACCTAAAACTTCTTATAAACATAGTTTCACAAAGAATAATTATCTAAGCTGTGGGATAAGTGTTGTAATACTAGATCATTAATCAGGGACCTCTCAGTAGAACCGCAAACACAAAGTCATTTTATCAGAAGCGGCTCCGGATCGCAGTTTATACAATTCTCGGTACTAAACTTTCAAAGGAAAAGTACTATAGTAAAAGAGAGAGAGAGAGAGAGAGAGAGAGTGAGTACTAACTCATATTTTATTCCTTCTTAAATAACAAAATTAAGTCCAGAATAATTCTGTGATTTGAAGAATTGTTGAAGTCCAACCTGGTTACTTTAGGCATTTTTTATGACCCCTATTTAAATACGTACCTGAAACAAAAACAATTATAAAGTTATTTCTCTAATTGAAAATAAGACGTTTTTCGTAAATGTATTAAATTATAAACCTTAAAAAGCTACAAGCTACAACATGGCAACATTGTGTTCATTTCGGATTTAATGATGTTTCCAAAGCAGACCAATGAAAATTACGTAGACATTAGAAAGACAAGGGTTGTTATTGCAATTATATTATTAACTTTATTGTAATAATGAAGACACTTTAGTATCAGTGAACTAGTAACGAAGTAAATTCACAAGTTGTAAAAATATATTCTTGTAAGTTTTATAGTATTTATATAATTGATGATACAGAGAAATTTAATAACAAAATCAATAAGCAATTTATCCAAACGGCCAGTTTCATAGTCATGTGTTTTACGATCCGTTTCAATTTACAGTTGTAGCAGACTCCTCCTGTTTTTCACTGTTATGTGGATGTTGAGAATTAAACCAGTGAAAGTTTAAATATTTCGTCAACTTTAATGTAATAAACCTTTGTAAAATAATTTTGGTCTGAACGAAATATTGCAAAACAAAATTATTGTATATTCTCAAAATAAAATTTCCTTCTAACAAAGCCAACACCACGCAAGCCGACGATGGAAAAAACTAAGACAATGGATCTCAGCAGTTTGAATCTATTGTAATTGTGTTAACAGATTTAAATCTCGTCGCGTTGTGTACCTCCTCCCGCCTTCAAAGAAGTACTTGAGCCACAGTTTTTGACGTCACAGTTTTGCGTCACCGTTTTTCCCGCACTCTTTCGCTTTGACCCGAGACCGGACGGCTTTTAATATGCTAATGTTACTCGACCGTAATATCCCTTTATTTATGCTTAGTTTCAGCGTAGTCGTGGCTTCACTTTAATAAATTTTTGACCTCATTTTGTAATATGCTTGTTTGTTCGATGTCACTGCAACCTTGTATGATTTTATGTATTACATTTGTTTAATAAACCCAATACCTGTGTTATTTTCCATAATACGTCTAAAACCTGCGACAGAATAGCACTAACTTCTTATTATTTAACATCATATAAATCTTGTTTCAGGGTTTGATATGTATTATAATTTAATTATAGGCAAATTTTCCCTTTTAGTCTTATTTAGATGAATTATGCTAATGACAGAGAAGCTAATAATCAAGAAAGTTTTCACGTAAATATGAATTTAAATTATATTTAAGACAGCAGTCTTGCTCTCTTAAATATATTTTATAACGATGATGATCCTTGAAATTAGAAGATAATGTTTAAAAGAAATAATGATGATAATGTTTAGAAGATACCATGAGATATTATTGTATTAACTTCGATTTGATTGCAGATGATTATAATATTCTTATTGTATTCTGCTTTTTATGATTCATTGCACAATGTTGCACAAAAAAGTTGTTTAGATATTTCTTAACCAACGTTACTATAATTTAAATTTGAAAACTTTCAACAAAATATCATCCTGGCATTTTTAATTTTAGAATGTGCGTTGCCGTTTAATTAGAAATGAAAAATAACTAAAAAGAAAATATCTAAATGGCATCTCGATATTTTTTAGAACAAGCATCTTATATCTTTAAACGAGCAATTCTTGTATATATGTATATATATAATCTGAATTTCGGAAACGGCTCCAACGATTTTCATGAAATTTAGTATACAGGGGGTTTCGGGGCGATAAATCGATCTAGCTAGGATTCATTTTTATAAAATGTTGTTTTATTCGTGTTTACTTCATCGATAATCAACTTCAACATAAACTTATTATTTTAAACACAATTTACCAAAAAAATACCGAGCAAAGCTCGGTCAACAAGATATTTTAATGTAAATCTAACAAGGCTGGGCAAAAACAGTACTCGATACTTTTTTCAATGGAAATTCTGTTGGCATTACAACTTACTCCGCAGTCTTGTTTAATCAATACAATATACATGGATGAAGTATTTACTCAACGTCTGTGACAAGGCAACCAGAGATAACTCTTCGGTATGCGTATATCCTAGTGATGAGCCGCATATTCATATCCGTATCCGAATTCGCGGATATCCGAGTGAGAAGAAAGATCCGTATCCGTTACTTTTTGCCGGATATTTTACGGATAGTTTACCTTATTAATTTTCAATATATAGATCACTTTCTTTATTATAGGTGATTAGGTTGTGATAAAAAAATATTAAATCCGAAAAGCGTCAAGTAGCGTCAACTATGATTCCAAGGCCACACGCATCGACACTGATTGAGTAAGAAAGTTTAGATCCGTATCCATATCGCGGATCTTGTCACCAATTATCCGTATTCGGATCTGTACCCGCGGAAATACATTTTTATGGATCCAAAACATCACTAGTATGTGACAAGCATGAGACTCTCAGGGAGTGTTCAACCCGCCAGTCGCACATCGCTGAGCAAGTATTTTTAATGGGTTCCCTCTATCTGGCAGAAACTTGATGCTCCGAATTTTATTTGGCATAACACAGTTGGCATAATCTTATTTAAACGAATATTTGTAAGGCATAAAAAATGTTTAGCATAATCATTGTTTGGCCGAATGGTTATATGCTCGACTTTACGCTGGCATACTTTTAAGATGGCAGAATTTTATTTCGCATAATTGCCTTTGGCAGACTTAAAATTCCACATAATTTCGTTTAGCATAACAATTATTTAGAGCAATGATTATTTGGCATACTTTCACTTGGCATACTATGAAGATGGCAGAATTTCATTTAGAGTAATTTTGTTAAGCATATTTTCATTTCTATTAAATTGCATTTTAACCTTAAATAAAATGAAATAGTGTCTCAAAAAGTCAGTATTATGTTGTGCTACAAAAATATTGACAGAAACGAATCGCTGCAGAACCGACTCCACGTAGTCTTGTCTGCCCTACCCCTAGAGTGTAATTTAAGCCCGCGTAGGCGCGGAGTGGCGAGGCGGCCCGCGAGCTGAGGAGCAGGTGGTTTTGGACGGTCGCCGCCGCGGCTGAGGCTGGCCGGCGAAGCCGGCCAGCAAGCCGAAGCCACGGTGGTGAGCGTAAAACTATCTGCGACGATGAGCTCGCGTGGGACCGCCGGAGCCCCGCAGCGCCGAAGCCGTGACAGAAACCATGCATGCTGCATGTTGCATGCTCGCCTGCATGCTGTAAGCTTGCTTGCAAGCTGCATGCTGCATGCTTGCTTGCATGCTTGCTTGCATGCTGCATGCTTGGTTGCTTGCATGCTGTATGCTTGCTTGCATGCTGCATGCTTGTTTGCATGCTGCATGCTTCTTCGATATGAAATGTATGCCAAAAGATGATTCTAAGTTTAAAGTTTCTGAGATCTGATAGTTCTGCCTTTTAATAACTTTTCGATATGAAATTATGCCAAGAGACGATTCTGACTGCGAACTTTCTGCGATATGATGGTTCAACTTTTTAATTAATATGGAATAAAATTTATGCCTAAAGATGATTCTGACTTATAAAATTATGCGTTGTGAATGTATGATAAATGAGTGTATGCCAAACGATTTTCTGCGAAATGAAGTTTATGCCATCCGCTGTTATGCAAAATAATATTATGACGAAAAAAATTCTGCCATAAAGGGTGGACCCATTTTTAATAGCTGTCATAGCTGTAACAAACGAGTACGTGCCGGCCGGCGCGGCAGCTGAGTGAACAGTCAGTGATCTACACAAATATTGTAAATGTGCAACATCTACGTCTATGTCGGTCATAAATAAAAATATTTACATTCAGTAATGTGATACGATACGTAGGTATTAACATGTTATCATTTGGGGTGTCTTGCTCAATAACATAGGGACTTTTTTACTGTATAAGTTCGTTCGATGTAATAAGATCAGAATTGATTAGAATCATAATTAATTGTTCATGAATCTGTTCATGCCATAGAAGACCGTAGTGAAAGATAAAACTTGAGCTTAACTTTAATAATTTATTGATCAACAGTTCCGGTACCCACGAGACCATAGGTGAAACTTTGGCTAATTAAGGTACAATCAATAGTTGAATGTTTTGGGTTCTCGATTGATTTATTGTATCTCGTTAATTTGATTAAAATTGTAGTTTTGTGCGCAGCAAGGCGTTTAACATCATATTATTATGGTTACGTATACGTTTTTTTTTTGTACGCATAATTCGCGCTTTTACCTAGAATTGCGGACACTAGCGGGTATGACCTCGACCTCGCCGGGATGATAGTAGGCTCCTCAAAAACATGTTTCAGTTTATAGAACGTTAACTCGTAGCACTAATCGTAGCAAGGTGGCTACGCTGCAACTCAGTGCGTACGCTACGTTATGCGACGTCGTAGCGACCCGACTTCGCGTATAATATTTCCTTTGCTTCCAAAATTTTTCGGACAGGATGTTACCTCATTAATCATTTAGATTTGAGAAACAGTTGAAATAAATAGATGCAACTCTTCGTTTTTAAAATTCCGCTATGTGTGTATGGCATATGTAACAAAGGACAATGCCAGAAATTCTATAGAGCTTTGGCCCATATAAAAAAAGTTTGATGACAAGCATGTAAAATGTAGCATTGTATTGCTGCTTTATAAGAGATATCTAAATTATGTTTAAATGCCTTTAGAACTTGCTTTGTCTGTTTAATTCCACAATTATTATTATCATTTAGGATTTTTCGCTACGGTCAAATACGATCAATAAATACCGTAGTATTTACGTACCTCTTACAACAATTTCCATGTTGCGAGAAGAGTTTGCAGTGCAGATCGTAACGAAGACACAACATATCTTAGCATCCTGATGACGCACAAATGACAATTTATGCACCTCAACATCGTTACCCAAGTCAAGCATTGTTCAAAATGGAAGCAATAATCAAAATCCAAAAATAAATCCAAATACAAAAGCAAAAGTCGTCGGGATAATATAACAGTATTAATATTGATCACGTTGAGATTAGGGAGCGTAAAATACAAACAGCAATGCAACGGCAAACAGAACAAAGCGAATGTTAAAAGTAGTCATGGGCAAAAAATATCGATATATCAAAATATCGATATTTTTCCATACAATAATCCATATATATCGTCGATATTTTTAATCACGATATATCGATATTCGATATTTATTTTAGAGTATCGAATTCGTATCACTTTCGATTTATTTTTTAACGCAACTTTGGTTTCGTGTTTAATGTTATTAGATACTCCTTCAGCCGTGAATCTGACAGTACCGGACAATAGAAGCTGTTTGACAGGCGAGCCCATCAAACAGAGGGTGCTCCTAATGTCCATATCTGATGACTCTTTTTTTACGAAGTTTGAATATTTTGGGAATATGTATGAATAATCATACGAAAACTGACGATATATCGATATTTTTCACTGGATAATTATCGATACTGTTTAAAAATATCGATATTATAAATATCGATATATTTTTTTCACTTGCCCATCCCTAGTCAAAAGTCAATGAATTACTTTTTGACTTAGCTTGTCAATGACGTTTTATTACAAAGTGAAATCGGTCCAGCCGTTCACGCGTGATGGCGTGACCACGGGAAATAGGGATTCATTTTTATTTATATATGTATATATATTCATAATAATATTATGTAGGTTTTAACAAACATTATTTCCATTATTTGTCTGTAATTAAACCAATTAAATACATATTAAAATCCGTTCATAATAAATTAACATTTATCATTTTTTTTAAATTAAATAACTGTTTTTGTTCCGCGTGTGTGCGTACTAAGTAACGCAGATTGTCGTGATAAAAACAGGAACAGGAAACATATGCCTTGGGTTTTTAAATTCCTTTTTATCACTAACTTATTATCCGCAAGTGTAACAGAATAATAGTTACGTAAGAAAGGGTCATCATTTCATGCGATATTTATGATTAAGTTAAATTTCCTGTATGGTGGTAAAAGGTGGGGCAGGATCTGGCATTGTCATTTGGAACATAATATTTTTTTTAAATATTACGAAAATAATCAACATGGAAACGAACATTGAATCTGGCCACTCAGTTATTCTGAATATTTTCTCCCTCTCTGTTTATAGTGAATCTTTACCTCGGAGCGATCAGCTATTTTATGAAGCGTAACACTTATTTACCGTAGAGCACGCCTGAAGTATTTAAAACAAAATTGCCCCATTTCGATACTTAAAAAACTTAAACCTGGGGTTATAGATTAATGAATCAAAGTTAATCCTTTTTATCCGTGGTAGGACAATTTGGTTTAGAGTTTAAAATTACTTGCGTAAAAAGAAATATTTTGTAAAATTAGAAAGTATTTGTAGTAGATGTATGAACATAAATGAAGCATAAAGCGTATGTAATAATCGTCACAGGGCGTCCCTGGGAAGGTGTGATTTTATGTATGAATAGCATTTATAGAAAGTAGCATCAATACGTTGACCGCATGTTTCCGACAAACTTCGTATATTCAAACTTATACAACACTAACCACTAAGTAGATATGATTACTTACAACACCCACAAATACAATCATTCAGTGTTCTTCTATGTGACATCATACATAATCGAGTTCTCTCGCATGTCGTAAAGAAATTTAATTTTCAGCTCTCACACTGTGGTGCGTCTTGCGATGTAGAAAGATGTTTGTGAAGAGGGAATCCAAACTTGTTGTGCTAATGTTGAATTCTACATACTAAATTATGCAATATGAAATCCGACTGGAATTTATACTATCCTTATTACTTTTAGTATGAAAAGTAAGAAATATAATAAAGGTCGGTAACATAAACATGGGGGGAAATATGTGTTAAGTTATATATGGAGAATTAATATTTGTTTGAGTACTTACTACCTACGCAGGTTGCAGCTACGTCTAAATAATGTAGTCTACAATGTTCAAAATGTTTCTTTCGTAACATTAATATTCGTCGAGTAATGAAGATAATATTTCGGCACCGTTTCGAATTAAAAGGGATGCTTTGAAACCACTTAATGGTTTTATGGTCATTTGAGTGCGATATTTGTTTTGTAAGTAGATTTTTTTATCATGAAATCGGTATCCACGACAGCGCATAGAGAGCCGGATTTATTAAACGTTCTGCAGCAGGTGTGAAGTATTCCAAGTTATACGATCAATTTGGCTTTTCATATGATTTGAATCCAGCGCCAGCGGGATAGATCGGTGAATTAAATTATTTTGATAGCGCATCCAAGCTTTTTAATCTCATCAGGTAAATTGGAGGCATTGCATAATATTCAATAAACAAATAGGTTACAGTATTACAATTAAAATCATTTCAATTTTCTAGGTATTACTATAGAAACAATCAGCCTATTATCACTAATGGGACACATGCCTCCTTTCTTTGAGAGGGAGTGGGGTTGTTATCTACAACACGGGCCTAGTGCGGGTTGGTAGAAGTAATATCTCTTGATTTTTTTGGTTCTAGAATATACTGGATTTCGCACGATGTTAGAATATTATTGTCATTTTTTATTTATTGGTGTACGTAATTTTACTTCTGATGACATTCAAACAGAATACTGATAAGAAATGGTTTTGAATATTTTTAAATGCGTGTGTGGTAGCATCTTGTGTGAAGTGTCTTATTAGATCCACTTACATAAATATACATTTTAGTTAATTTCATACCTTCACCGTTTTGAGAGCAGTGTTGAAGAAATTATTTTTTTTACTAAATAAATTGCCTGATTGGGTTCAAACCTACGACCTAAATATCATAAGACAATTTTTGAGTTGACTGGGCCACCACGGCCATTAGCACAAATAATTCTTATAGTAATACCAGTGTTCATTTATAAAATGTAAACATTCCATCCTGACCTCAATCAATTAACCTACGATCCAAGCACAAAGTCTGTTCTAGCATAACTCAGAACCACATTTTACGACTACCCTCAAGTTGTTCACAATTGGCCGGAAATGAAAGTCGCGCTTGACCGCACGGAGGGAGCGTTTATTAATATGGACTGCAGATGTCTATAGAGAAATTTACCAAGTGATGAATCTTAAATGAATCAGACCTTTCCTAAATGAATGATTCGGGATGATTCCAAAGTGTTTCAAATGTTGCTATGTTATTCGGGTCAAAGCGATTATTTTGGTCGTAGCGATACAATGTTTCACTTAAATTTTGCTTTTATGTACATGTAAAGATATCCCTAAAATATTTTAATTGCAGCGAGTCTAAATTGTGAAATCTACAGCATTCACATTTGTTTTTATTTATGTTACTTGATCTATTGTCATACATTACCGAACTGTTTTTATTGAATGTCTATGTTTTATCTACACAACTGTACCAGCTGGTGTAAGTTCTCGAGAGCTTCTTAGTAGCTCAAACTCAACACTTGCCCTGTTTTCTAATGAAAACATCTACTAGTTTGATTATGTACATAACTATAATGTGTTTACGTAATTAATGTTGTTTACCACAATGTAGGCATAATATTGTGGATTGTGGTGGTAAAGAGAACATAGAAATCAATGGTAGCAATAATAATCATGATTATAATCTAATCTGCTTCTGATTCTTGCTTATCCAAAAACAATAACGTGTACTAATTAACATTTTATCTGTTAATAATTAATATCCTTTGAGGTGGTTGAATTAAATTTTAAACTGTTGGAATTGAATTAACTGGATGCAAAATCAATCATATATCATAACTATTTAACAGGTTTTCAAAGATCATTTAATTTAACTGCATGATTTGAATAATTAAATTACTGCTATGAGTTGCGAGTCATTATTTGCGATACTCCGATTCAGTATAATATGTCGTCTTTTAAACATAAAAACAAAATTATTGTCCAGTGAAATATATTTAAAGAATAAAAATATTCAGTAATTCCTCAACATATACTGTTATATGTTGAAGAATTACTGAATATTTTTATCCAACTTCAGCGATGGCGGCCAATATCAGCGAAGACGAAATTGTTTCATCAATCACTAATTAAATTAGTTCTTGATCGGTAAACAATTGAAATGTGTAAAAGGTTTCCCGGACAATTGATTGTTACACACATTTTACATCGATGCGGGACCAATTATAATGCAAAAGTGTATTTGCAAACACAAACGCACCCCGTCTTCCTTCACTCTCATAATCCGATGGAATGGTTATCCGTCACGAGTAAAGAGACGTCAGGCGCAGGACCTGTTGGTCCTGCGCCTGACGTCTCTTTACTCGTGTACTTTTTGAGGGTATCACACCACTCACTTCAAAAGTCCGGGCTGTTACTGAGGAATCATAATAGAAAAACTTAATACTTTCCGTGTACTCAAAATACTTAACCTTTAAGTCCCTGAGATACCACATTTGGTATAGACACAATGGTTTTTTAATTGTGTCTGTAATTATGGCATTCAATGGGTTAAAATAATATTATAGACAAAGTTAACAGCTATTACCCTGAAACTGTGTTCTTTAATTAAATCTGTACAGCAATAACTTCACGGTAACAGAAAGTCAAAGAGAGAAACAACAAACATTTGAGGATTTCAATATCCTGTATAAAAAGCTTCGGTCGTGTTAAAGACAGTAGTTATGGAGGTAAACAGAAGTCTGCATGAGGACAAAAGTATATCATTTTTGAAAAGTGAGATAGAAAAATGTCATATTCGTTAGATATGTGGCAGTCATTAATCTATAGTTTGTGGTCACTGGTCTCAGTATATTTTTTGTTCAGCTGGTTGTCGGATAATGGAACTTTTGTGGTTACCAAGTGACATATTCAATTATTTTTATCACAGATCTTGAGCTATTACAAAACTTTTTCTATTAGATGCCGACTTCTCAGATAAGTTTTGATGTTTTAATAGAACTTAGGCAAACAATACATAAATTCTATGTAATGGCAAAGTAAACATCATTTGTTTCTGACAAATACCTGCACTCATACAGGATAAACAGCTAAACTTTCGTATATTTTAGTTATTAACCCTTTATAAGGCAGAGAAAACTAGACATGGTTTGTAATAATTTCTTAAAATGTTCATAATTATATTTTTCAGTATTTTTTCAAATTGGGAATTCGACGGGATATTTGCGAAAATATACCTATAATACCTATATGTTATCAAAAAAATTAAAAATGAAAAATAAATCGTTTTCAACAATTCAGTTGAATAAAACAAATAATTTTATTGGTGGCATGTATACTGCCTCTACCTCAAAAAGGGTAAAATGTATTTTAGTTAATTAACGAAGTATTTAAGTAATACAAGTCACCAAGTATT
Organism: Aporophyla lueneburgensis; assembly: GCA_932294355.1. NCBI lineage: Eukaryota > Metazoa > Arthropoda > Insecta > Lepidoptera > Noctuidae > Aporophyla > Aporophyla lueneburgensis. The sequence goes on from OW028749.1 coordinate 21,148,330, forward strand.
TTTGGGTACCTACTGGTATACTAACAATGCTTTCAACGTGATGATAATCATCGTCAATTCAAAGCAAGAATTACTTTCCATAATTTCGCTAGAAATAAATTAATTTTCCAATAATGTGAAACAATTAACAATCTTGTATTTGATGTTCAATAGAGTGGAATATTTGATGATGATTATTAATTAAATATTAACAAGTTTATATGATGTAAGTTTATGTGATGGTAGTACGTTTTGTAGCCTTGGTAAGAAGCTACGAGCCTTGGAGCTCGATACGCGTATAATAAAATCAAGAGTAAAAGAACATTCAAAAGTATCATGATTCTACCCTGATGCTAGATATGTAATTACTGAGAATATATTGCCGTAACATATTTCCGGTGCAAGCAAGTTTTTGTGGCCAGTTAAAATTAAGATAAATAACGCAAAACCTCTTCGCAATAAATGTTTATGAGCTTTTACAGTTTATGTCACACATTTTATTGCTCTTGCCAGTACTTATATTTCTCTAGGAATTCAATCAAATATAGATTATGATTTGGTCATCAGAAATGATCACGGAAACTGATCATTTCTCTCTGGTGATTGATGTAACAATCATTAATTAAATTGGTTCTTGATCGGTAAACAATTGAAATGTGTAAAAGGTTTCCCGGACAATTGATTGTTACACACATGTTACATTAATTGTTAATGGAATATGAATTCAGTATCATAATATTAGATATTAAGTTCTGTTAAAGTTCTACAGCTGAGTAAAGCCAAAAGGAAATTGTTTCACAGTAAATTAATTCGCTGAATATTTCACGTAGCGAGCCAATAAATCAGGGTCAGATGTTGTCGCAGAACTTTGGGTATTAATTAAATCACCTCAGGGAGAATGGTTGTCAAGTGTCACCTTGAGTCTGTTCTTTGTCTTGTAAAATATGTAAGTTGTAATTAGAAAACCTACGACTTTGGCTACGGTTAATATTCACGGATAGAACTTTATATTTTGAAGAACTTCTAAATGTAAAACGTCACTTAACTTAGAGTATGAATTTATAATGTTACTTGCTTCTGCCCGCGATTTCCTCCGCGTAAATTTTTTTCTCCCTTGACTCTTCCCGTCGCATCGAATTGCCTGCCAGGTTTCGTCTATTTTTCGTTGCTGCTCCTCTTCTTTGGACCATAGCGTGATGATATATAGCTTATAGCCTTCCTCATAAAATAGGCTACTCAACACAAAATTATTTTTTCAACTCGACTTAGTAACTACTAAGTCCCTGAGAGTTAGTGAAGTGAAGTTACCTGAGATTGCCGCATTCAACCAAGCAAACAAACAAACTCTGCAGTTTTATAATATTCGTATAGACATCTGGTATTTTCGGAAGTCGGTCATGTGAGTTGGCGACTCCTACTCTGAACTAACACTGTTAATTAGCTAATCGAGTGGAGTTTAGATAAGAAGATTGTTTGTAGTGTGCAGCCTGAATTTTGATAAAACCGGAACGTCGCATGGATATAAGGTTTAAGTTTATAATTTTAGAGTTAAAGTTCATAAGGTTTAAATCAGGGTAGCTCATTGAACAAGTTTTTGTGATACATATTACTATACCTTCGTACCACGTGCCTCATCATCATCATCACCACCCTAATAGCAGTCTACTGCTGGACACAGACCTCTCCAATTGCTTGCTATTCAACTTCAATTTCGGCAACACTTGTCTAGTTGCTACCAGCCACCCCACAAAGATGGCTCCACCTAGCTTAGGGCTGGGGAGTACGAATACCTAGATACTATACGTAGATACTATGTTGTATTCCATTTTCCTCGAAAACAGGTATTCGGGTCTCCAACTTTCAGACACGTAACGAAATTAAAACTAAAAGTATCGTAAAATAAAACTCACTTAAACTCTTGAAACAACTTTCATCCCGAACCCTAATAGTACTACTAATTGGGACCGAGAGAAAAACGGTGTCTTTTTTTCAACGCAGTTGATTTATTTGGAAGACAAACTTTGGAACAGAGATAAAACAGTTTTGCATACGTAATGTTTCAGAAAGAGATAGTCGTACCGATTCCCTTGTACACAAACTAAACTAAATTTAAGTTCAGTGCATCTTTTTCTTTGTATTTCATTAAGAATAGGACAAAAGAAAAATTTTAGTTTAGTCCTGTCAAATTAATCAGCGCTTGTCACTACTCCATACAAGTTAAGACGTGATTAAAAACTTGCCTACTAAAATTACGTCAATTTACGTCAAGCGCTGATCAATTTGACAGGACTAAACTAAAATTTGTCTTCTGTCGTTTCCTTAATGAAATAGAAAGAAAAAGATGCACTGAACTTAAATTTAGTTTAGTTTATGAATAAGGAAATCGGCACCACTACTTATACAACTAATATTAAAGAATGAATGAAGTTGATTACACTCATCATCTATTAATGGAGTAGTATTTTAAAGTTATCGCAAAGTGATATTGCGGACTGTGTGGTTCCGGACGTAAAGAATAGCACCACCCCATTTCTTCCCGTGGGTGTCGTAAGAGGCGACTAAGGGACTTACTAGAGAATGGGCAGCAGCGTTCTCTATGCATTTTACCACCATACTGCGATCGCCAACCCGCCTGCCAAGCGTGGCGATTATGGCAAATCCCCCCAAAAATTGTACCGGTCAAATTGACAGTGCTTGGGGGAGGCCCATGTCCAGCAGTGGACGTCTTGCGGCTGAAATGATGATGATGATGATGATGATATTGCGGAAATATACATGAATTTAAAAAAATATATAAATGATTTTGCCCAGTAGTTTAGAATTTCAAAACGATCCATTTAGGGATATAAGGTTCAAATCGATGTAGCTACAAAATTTAAGCAGTGAAATATTTTTACATAATTATTATGAAAATCTTACGCTCTTTATGTAAGACTAGCTTTTGCCGGCAGCTTTGCCCGCGTGGATGTCGAAAAATATTCCACAGGAACGTACTACCGAGATTAAAAGTACGCTATATGTTAATCCAGGTAAAGAATATCTTATAGCACTGCTTGCTTTGTCTTATCCAACCCAGGGAATAAAAAGTTTCACAGAAAATTTAACCCCCCATTTCACCCTCTTAGGGATGGAATTTCCTTTCTTAGTGGTTACCTACTCTTCACAAAGAACAAACCCTCTAAACTGCATGTCTCTAGGACCAGCGGTTTATGCTGTGCGTTGATATATCAGTTACTCAGTCAGTTACTTACTCAGGACTTTGAATTGTCTAAATAATTATATAGATGTATGATGAAAAGTACGGATCACGGATACATTATCTATATATTAATACGTGAAGCGAAAACTTGATACATTATCTATATATTAATACGTGAAGCGAAAAATTGGATCCCTTTTTACGAAAATTGGGCGGACGGAGGAGTATGAAACGCACACTTATAGTTTATACAGAGAAGAAGTGACGAATGCTAATATTTTTTTAAAATTATGCGTTAAAATACATTATTTTAAATAAATAACACGTTACACACACTACTATTCATTACCGTGTATTTAATACACACATGCATAGATATTCTTTTGTTTATGGTCCAAATCTGTCTTTAATATTTTGTGCAGTGTTACCAACACCCAGAAATATTTACCCTTAAAGCTTAAGTTAAAAAGCCCTAAAGGTGCCACAATTACTAAAAAAAATCCTCTAAAAATTATAATGAAAATAACCAACGAAAGTTCAGTAATCATAGACCGGCACACAGTAGTATTATTTGTCTATATTTATTACGCGACAGAAATGTAAGATGGCAAAAAAATCCCTAAGAATACCCTTAAAAATGGAACGGCCCTAAAAATCCCAATCCTCTTATTTACCCCCTAAATTTTGGAAAACCCCAAAGTTGGTAAGCCTGATTTTGTGTCTAGAGCAAGGTCTAGAGTCTTACTGAATGTCAAGTATAACCATAGATAATAAATTAATTTTATAGATATATAACCTATTTCACTTTTTAAATCTTTGATCATATCGAGAATATTTGTCTTTAATATGTTATTGTTATTGTCTATAGTGTTACTGAATGCCAATAATGTCAAATATAACCATATTATTCTTTTAAATTTATTATTATATCTTTTTTTCTTTTAATAATATATTTCTATTAAAATGAAGTGCGGTCGAATTTCGACCAATGGGCGATCACTAGTCTATATATTAATACGTGAAGCGAACACTTTGGATCCCTTTTTACGAAAATTGGGCGGACGGAGGAGTATGAAATTTCGCAAACTTATAGTTTATACAGAGAAGATGTGACGAATGCTAATATTTTTTTTAAATTATGCGTTAAAATACATTATTTTCAATAAAAAATACGTTACACACACTACTGTTCATTACCGTGTATCTAATACACATATTCTTTTGTTTATGGTCCAAATCTGTCTTTATTATTTTGTGCAGTGTTACCAACACCCAGAAATATTTACCCCTAAAGCTTAAGTTAAAAACCCCTAAAATTGCCACAATTACTAAAAAAATCGCTAAAAATTATAATGAAAATAACCAACGAATGTTCAGTAATCCGGCACACAGTAGTAATATTTGTCTATATTTATAACGTGACATTTGTTAATCATTCACTCTGCATTCTTAGTATCGAAGAACCGTACTAGAAGTCGCTAATACTTTTATTGTAATCAAAAACACAATGAGAAATGTAAGATGGCAAAAAATCCCTAAGAGTACCCCTAAAAATGGAACGCCCCTAAAAATCTCAATCCTCTTATTTACCCCCTAAAGGCCCTAGGGGTATAAGCATAGTGAATTTGCCCTTGAAAGATATTGGCACGATACTTAGAGGATTTTTAGGTATCAACAAGATAATAAGATCCTGAAAGTTTCAGATCTCTAACCCATTTGGTTTTTGAGAAAAAGAAAAAAAAAAGAAAAATCTGACAAAATCAGAAAAAAAAAAATTCTCAAGAACGCGTGAATCGATTGATTTGAATTTTGGATATGTTTTGGAAGCTAATAGTAGCTTCTAGGAAAAAAAATAACACCTTTAACGGTTGATAAGAACCTTGAAAAAAAATGCACTATTGTTTTAATTTTTATTTTTAACTATGGTACGATTCTGGCACAATCATGAAACAATTTTTTTTGAATTCCCCATTCATTTTTCTATAGATTTACATGCTTTTAAGATTTTAAAACAAGGTACGCCATGTTGCAAAAAAATAAAAACCATTTTTTGTGCAAATATTTACTTTACGTATTTTAAGCCTGCATCTTTTTTTGTGTCGCTCGTTTATGTCTTTTATTCTTATTTAAAGTAGACATGTCTAAACCAATAGTTAAATCTTAAAATATCAGTGAATATCAACTAAAATATTACAAATATTGTACACAAAGCGACAAATCGAGCATTTCCAGTCAAAGTGGACTTCTCATTGTACGAAAAGCCAATACAATAGGAGGTCAGCTAAAACTGGAAATGTATAGATTGATATGTAGCAATGTATATGTTATGGACCAAGTGAGAAATTGGGCATTATACATAATGCCCGGTCATTATGAAAAATGCCCAATATGAGAATGCAATTTGATAAGAATTATTCAAATAATCAAATTGACCGGGCATTATACATATTGTCCATCACCTTTTGGGCAGAGTAATACAAATATATTTAATGGCATAGAATTAAAGCGGCAGTTCAATATTTGAGTTATGGTAGGTAAAAAAATAAAAACTCATGTTTGCAAACTAGTTTAGCAGTAAAAACTGAGCAGTAAACTAAATAAAAAAGAGTCCTAAAATAATTTAAACGGGCAGTTCAATAAATACTGAGCCGTGGAATAGTTGAACTGGGCGGTTAGGCGCGTATAGTTAACAAATCGTAATTGGTTAGTAATAAATGTTATTTTAAGCAGTTCTATAAACGATGAGGCATGCAAGCAAGCATGCAATATGCATGCATGATTTCTGTCAAGGCTCCGGCGCTACGGGGCTCCGACGGTCCCACGCGGTTTTAAATTACACTCTAGGGGTAGGGCAGACAAGACTACGTGCAGTCGGTTTTGCAGCGATTCGTTTCTGTGACTAAATGCAACACAACATATTGAATTTATAAGACAATACTTGTAAAAATTAAACAGTTGTAAAAATTAATTCCCATATTTAATTACTATTTTTTTATTGTTATTGTCATTTAACTTAAAATTAACTAAATATTAAACCATTTAAATAATTAGACTTATTATTTGGATTAATTATAAAGAACTTCTACATTAAGAATTCACTAATTTTTGCATTTAAAACTTAAGGAAAGTTATAATGGTGGTCTCTGATTGGTCAAAGCGTGCCACGCCATGCGTGCCTCCCTCCCTGCCCTCACACCGCGTCATATTTAGCTTTATTATCAAATTGCCCAATTATCAAGTAGCAATATAATAATGACCGTGCAATGTGATAAATAATGAAGTTAAAATAGTATTAATCACTTTGCCCGATAGAGCTAGACATTATTCATAATGCTCGTACATTATGTATAATGCCCGCATTAATCACCTGGTCCATAACATATACACTTCTAAAATAAGAAACAGATTTTAATTGATAAATTATAAATAAAAACAACAAATGTTTGAAAGGTATATTTGCAAAAAAGTTTATAATCACATTTTAGCGGTCTTCATCACTATCATCTTCAATTACAGGCGACCTGCCAGGGTCGCGAGATTTGAAATTCGAAAGAGATACCGTGACCCTGGCATATGGGCAATTGAAGGGGTGGGTTTTAGTTAGTAAAAGTCTGACACGCCCTTCCGCTCAGAGCGGGTGACGTCATTTGATGATTTGCCACAGACAAAAAAAAACACAGGCGAAACATTGTCTGCATTAAATAATTTGCTTAGTATTTCAGCAGGCCTCAGAATCTGTTCAAATATCTTTCGTGTGACAAATAATAAACAATACCAGCAACGTGAGAGTAGCATCTAATTGTTCTAAGACCATTTGTCCACTCACAGATATGCCACAATATACTTTTGAGACCAATAGCGTTTTTTTTTTTTTTTATACTCAATAAAACATCTATAAACCTTCTTATTGATATGACGAGACTGAATTTGAGCTTCGCGTATGTTTGACTGGTCTTTTACATATTGAATGGTATGATTACCTGTTTCATCAAGCATTGCTGCTATCGCATGATTTGTCGCCGTGCGTACAATGTTTATAATATTTTAGTTGAAATTCACTGATATTTTAAGATTTAACTATTGGTTTAGACATATCTACTTCAAATAAGAATAAAAGACATAAACGAGCGACACAAATAAAGATGCAGGCTTAAAATACGTAAAGTTAATATTTGTACAAAAAATGGTTTTTATTTTTTTGCAATATGGCGTACCTTTTTTAAAATCTTAAAAGTATGTAAGTCTATAGAAAAATGAATGGGGAATTCGAAAAAAATAGTTTCATAATTGTGCCAAAATTGTATCATAGTTAAACATCGAAATTAAAAAAAAAAGTGCAGTTTCTTTTCAAGGTTCTTATCAACCGTTAAAGGTGTTAATTTTTTTCCTAGAAGCTACTATCAGCCCCCAAAACATATCCAAAATTCAAATCAATCGATTCACGCGTTCTTTAGAAAATTATTTTTTCTGATTTTGTCAGATTTTTCTTTTTCTCAAAAACCAAATGGGTTAGAGATCTGAAACTTTCAGGATCTTATTATCTTGTTAATACTTAAAAATCCTCTAAGTATCGTGCCAATATCTTTCAAGGGCAAATTCACTATGCTTATACCCCTAGGGCCTTTGGGAAAACCGCTAAGTTGGTAAGCCTGATTTTGTGTCTATAGTCTTACTGAATGTCAAGTATAACCATAGGTTAATTTTATAGATATATAACCTATTTCATTTTTAAAATCTATGAACATATCGAGAATATTTGTTTTTAATATTAATTGTATTAAGGACGATAGGAATTTACTTTAGATATTTAAGAAATATTTTTTGTGGTTTTATGGGGAGTGTCAAGTATGGCATTAGTATGTTTCCCATACAAAACTTAGTGTCGTGTGCAAACTGTAGAGGTTGTATGCCTCACGATTGTACAGGCTGGTCATAGATTGTACAAGCTGGTTATAATTATGACATTTGGAACCGTCATAATTAATTAAAAATAATAGAGAAAATTCTTTAAAAACAGAACAAATTTCTGTGATAATTCATTCCATATTGTTCCATATCCAGCAGTTAAGAAGTATTAAGAAAATAAAAAGAGAGTCCTGAAGAAGTATTCCTTACTTATTAAAGAAAAAAAGAAAGAAAAATTGTTTATTCTGCACAAACAAAACGCACAATTTAAAATAGTAACAAAAAATAAAAAACAAAAAACACACACCATTACACCTACGTCCTGGTCCTGGCCATCACCATCCCGCCAGCGAACCCTCTCCATAGTAGTACAGCGTCAACAATTTGTCTATAGTGTTACTGAATGTCAAATATAACCATATTATTTTTTTTATATTTATTATTATCTATATTTTTTCATTTAATAATGTATTTTTATTCAAATGAAGTACGGTCGAATTTCGACCAATGGGCGACCATATATAAAATTGAATTTTCATTGTTATAAAAAATGACCTTACAACGATTACATGATTCAATGTTGATGATGATTGTGCCAGTGTTAAATTTTCATCAACTAAAACAAAATATAACCATATTGTACGAGTATACGGCGGAAAATATTCCCGGAGATAAGTCGTGAAATTATTTTTCCACACAATATTTCAGTCGTTGTAGGATTACAAAACTGTAAATTCTTAAAATATTCTTTGAAGAAGCTTTAGCGGCTCTGGAGTAAATAATACGAACCAGGATTTACTTACGCGAGTAATACATCCTGTGGTCCTCACTCTCGTTTCTTAACGAGAGTGAAAATTTAAAAATGTACATATATACCATAATTATCCACTTAGTGTGAGTAATGTTGCATTATAGTAAACCAATAAGTCAATAGCCGCAAGCAGTAAGCCGCAATAAGCAGTCAAGTATAGCGTAAACGGGTCGCAACTTTTCACTTCACCGTTTATCTTTTGAATATATAGTGCACTACTGAACTAATTTTCCATTCCAAGTAAAGTAGCGACCAAGAAACACTTTCAGGTTTCATAGTTTATTTAGTAATATTTCACGGTTATGCAAGCAAACCCAATTTGTAGTTTGGGTACTCAACTATAAAATTAACTGAAAATTACCACACAATAACAAACTTTTAAACGACTGTAAATATTTGGACCCGAATACATGCGACTATAATGAATAGTCTTAAAATAAACACGATTTTGAAAAAATGCTTCTGAAGGAAATTGTATTCTGTTTAACTTCTTTTAATGTGCTTTAATCTAATCTTCTTGATGAAATGTGATATCTGCATATTCCCTGAGCTAAACTTGACCAAAAAATGTGTTAAGAATCCGATACTAACCCAGAGATAAAACAAACCCTTCACGAAATTTTAATTGCTTTCCAGCATTGTTATCCGATCATTTTGTTTAGAAAGTAATTGACCTTATTGACATTAAGAAGAAAAGTTTAAACATCTAACATCATATATTGTGACCTTTGTCCCGAAAGTAAATAATTTAAGAGAATGAACCGAAACCATAGTGCAGAGGTGAACTTCTATGTCCCTTCGTTAATTTGTTTAATTTACCAATGGCTTAAGCCCTGCCGTAAAGCAATACAAAAGTAAAGTCAACTTCAAAGCAAGAATAATGTAAGGTTAGAACTTTACATCTGTTGAAAACAGAAATACGATCGTAAATCGAAACCAACACTGCGCGACTATCCCGCAAAGTTCACAATTTATTAAAGTTTCAATTGGTGGCCAGCATAAAGCAAATTCCTAGCTGACCTTTATGTTTAAAACAGACATCATAGTTCGTCAGTACAGGCCGCAGGGTTGTCATTAAGTCCAAAAGTATTCACAAATTTCCAACTATAAGTGTTATTCAGTTATTTACGAGTATTGTGAGCGCCCTCTCATTAGTGCAGTTTCGTTAAATTATGGTGAACAAAATCAAAACATTATTAAAGGAGACAAGCAACTACTTTTCCGAGCCTTTGATATCCGTAATGAGTAGGAAGATTTCGAAGTTCTGAGGTTTTACTGAAATGAAATTCTTATTGTAGAAATATTGTATTTACACAAATATTGAGTGAACATATAAGGGTCGGTTCACATCTGACGGAAGATGCGTCAGCGTATCATCGGTCGCGTCTATTCGGCCAAATAGTGTGTTTTCATATCTGACGGAAGATGCGTCGGGCGTAATTTTGCATTTCCGCGATAAATCGTTCTGTATCAAACATTTTCAATGCGAGAAAACTTCGAACGGTCAGTACACAAATATCTCCGCAGATGTTACGTCTAGTCTGAATGCATCAGTCAATATACGCGTGGCACGACGGTGCCGCCCTTTACGTCGGCCGACAATGCGTTGACGGAAACGGAACAAACGCTGTACGCTCGACGCACTAACGCATCATCGGTTAAGTGTGAAAGGTTGAATGTTTTCTCATATAATTGTCTGTTCTGGCGTTACGCGACCGATGATACGCGACGCATCTTCCGTCAGATGTGAACCGACCCTAAATAAATATTAGAAAGAGATATTCACTCTTGGTTTTATGGAAAATTAATATAGTCTTCAAGACCAAGAAAACCATGAAGATTAAATCACGGTAGTTTATAGAATTTTGTGGATAGGAAGGCCTAGCTGGAACATGGTGAACATGACAAAAAGCTGTCATGGTGTGGACATGAAATGAGGAGGAATGAGAAAATGTTGTGAGAAAAGTGCTGAGAAATTTGATTTCGAAAATTTCAAATTTTTAAATACATGTATTATATGAAAAATTGTATAAATTAATATAAAATTTATATAAAAAATTTCAAAGTCAAATTTCTCGATGACGAAAAAATATATTCGCGCAAACTCAACGCCATTTGGAAGAACAATGCTTATTCTTTAAAGAATTGTGTGTATTTTTTCGATAGATAAAGTCGCAATGCTACATAACCGTGAAAACACGCTAAAATCGTATTTTTTGCACTTTTAGGTTACGATATCTAAAAAATATGATGTGATGGAGCAATTCCGAGGCCGAATTTGAATTCAGTGACCCAAAATCTACGAAGAATGACTGCTCTCATTCAAAGAGCAAGAGTCACGTCGTGCTGTGATATTGCGTATCAATTTTCCTCTTCACGTTTTGTAGCAACCTCATATTGCAGCAACATGGGAGACCAATGTATGTTTTTTATCATGAATTTAGTCTCGTTTCTGGATTTATTTCTCCGGGATCATTTTCACTATAACAGTTTTATTTGGTAAGTGTAAGATAAAATTGTACACGCGTTCGCTTTTGGGACTTAGTACTCGGGTTCTTGAATTATTTTTGTGTGACTATTTTCTCTTTACGTTCCAAATAAATCACCTTAAGCAAACGTTATCGGGGAATATAACATTAATTAACATCGATACAATGACATATTGAATAATCATTAATGAAAATGAAGTAGATGTGCACTATAATTCTTTAATTAATTCCAACCGAAATAAAACGTGGCACTTTGTTAATTAACATCAAAGGCAAAATTGCTTCGTCCTCATTTCAGACTCAGTGAAAAAGTCGCACAGTCCAATTTATTTTTCGTCTAAATCAGCGTATTAACAATTCAATCATTCAAATGTAGGAAACAAAAATATTCCATCTGTAATTTAGCTCTTCATCTCTTGAAGCGTTTGGGTGGGCGGTGTGACTCCACAAAAGCCTTTCATTCAAATAATGATCGTGTATTGTGTAAAATAAATTCCAGACTCGATGAAATCCATTGTTTGAATCAAACAATTTGTTAAATTATTCAGGAGGCTCTGTTATTCCGTCTCTGTGATGTTTGATGTTTGAAGTCACAAATGTTTCATTTGTTTTACAAAGTAGGTACCATTTCAAACTCGCGTATAATTAACATAAAAATGATGTGCTCTTTTACACACTTCACAATTATACGAGAGAAGAAAAGCAAGTGGGCAAAGCTGTGCTTTACAAATTCCACTGAACACTGAAAACTTTGCAGTTTGCTCAACTTGTCTTTGTGACTATTGATGGTACTGTAGATGATGGCGTTTTACTTGTACCCACTTCATCAATTAATGATAACTAAGTGTTTATCTATTGACAAAACATAAACTGGAGCGACACAAGTATTTTCTACGGGAGATATCTATGAATGACAACTCCTAATACAATCCAGTCTTTCATTTCAAAAGTATGTTTAAAAAATCACATTAGATTTATTTTTATAATCTGCACCCCACAGCCACTGTCTATATTATTGCTCCTACGAGTTTGAACACTTGCCAAAGACGGAAACTGATCACCTAGATTGTCGTTTAATATTCGACAGGATACGCTTAAGGATTTTAAAACAGCAATTATACTTCGAAAGCCATGAGTTATTGAGCTAATCATCTAAAATAAAATATAATTAATATAAATGTGTCTGATAACAGACACGTTTCGTATACCGTTTTCCTACACCTACAGTGTTATAGTACACACTTTCCAGAATTTGATCCTTTAGAGCTATCAATAAAAAAAAATATAGGTATTCACAGGTGGTCAGTTTTCCGAATTCTTCTTCGTTAAGAAATTTTGAAAGTAGTTAAGCAACTGCAGTTGCATTGTAATATGTCATACACATCGTTACTACCCGACCTCACTCGTCTCGTTCTACATTATTAGTTCCAGTATTTTAATTAGTGAACATTTCTTCATTGGGGCTTCTACCGTAGTTATATGGTATGAACAGCTTGAGAGATGCGCTGAATGAAACAAGAGACCGATGGTATAAAAGATGGTTTGCAAATCAGTTTCTTTTTTTACAAATGGAGTACTTGGCAGGTGCTCATGTTGCTAGGTTTTAATTTATAGATATAAGGCTTAGGATAATAGATATAATCCGTTACCAAACACAGGTGTTATTAGATTAAATTGAAGATCCTCTGTGGGTTGATTCAATGCATTAAAGTGATATATTCTTAAACGTCATCAACTTCAATGTAAATCCTGTTTCAACAAACCGCTGGATTTGATTTGATTAATTCGAGAGTGCTCCGGTTTCGATTTCATTATCTATGGGTATTTAGCTGTAGTAATTTTAATGCTTTATCATTTATTTTAACGATGAAAAGTAGATCAGAAGTCATCCATCTAACCTAACCTAACCTAACCTAACCAAATGAGTATCATTTTACTTTAAATTCATATAATATCGGAACATAATTTAAAATAAACTCAATTTTAAACTTGAACCACTTTACCCCGTAACCGCTGCGATCCATTTCACAATTATTGAACTGTTAACTGTTAACGGGCTATTCGAGTTGAAACTTTTGGATATGATTCTTATTACGAAAATAAGAATTAAATCCAGTTAATTTGATCCATTTCAAAATTGTGAAATGGATCGCGACGGATACGGATTAAATTCATCTTGTGGTGCACCAAACTGAATTCTACAGTTGAGTTGAACAGAACTAGTACATCCTGAACACTTTAAGTAATCTAGTGAGAACTGTTCACGCTCCAAAATGAGGTTAACATAAAAAAGAAGCAGCGAGTTGAAATTCCACAAACTTAACAATATTTTTATAGGACCATAGTTGAAGCACATTTATGAATCTATAATAATGCAAAATTAGTCCATAATCATAATCCATAATCGGCCATTAACGTTTCCAAAGCTAGGATAGGACACAGGCCTCCTCTCAGTGAGAAGGAGTGCCTTCTTACCGAGAGGAGGCCCGTTAGACTACAAATGGGCCCAAAGTGGGTTGGTAAATATCGCATTGCCTCGAAGTTTTTTTTTTTTTTGTTCTAGGGCATGCCAGTTTCCTCACAATGATTTTCTTTACCGTGAGCAGTAGTGATGAAATAATTTACTCAAAATAAGCTTAGCTCTCCGCTACTTTAAAAAAACATTAGAGCACCTCTAAACATGCGAATACTTTACATTACAGTAGTATGTTATATCTCTTATAATTTATCTTTGCCCTGTTTGCTACATTCTAAATGTACCGTATTGTTTGCCACGTCGACTGTTAATTCGTGGACGCCAATGTATTCCACCAATGCCGATCTATCACGTGGCACTGAACCGAAGCCAATGTGATGACGAATGCTTCTGTACAGTAATAAATAGTAACCTTAAAGTCATCATCATCATCAGCAGCCTATAACGTTTCCACTGCTGAGACACAGGCCTCCTCTCAGTGTGAGGGAGCGGGCCATAATACACCACGCGGGCCCAGTGTGGGTTGGTATATGTCACATGTCTTCGAATTTTTGGTTCTAAGACATGCCGGTTTCCTCACGATGTTTTCTTTCACCGTTTTGAAAGCAGTGGTGATGAAATAATTTACACAAAGTAAAGCGCCTGCTTGGGTTCGAACTCACGACCTACTACTCGTAAGTCACGGCTGTTACCACTGGGCCACCACTGCTCCACCTTATAGTACTGAGCAAGAATAAAGATGACTGAACAAATAGCTACTGGCTCTATTAGGACTATTCGGGTGAAGAAAATTACATTCACTATCCCATCCAGTCTTTGATATTTCCACTGCCAGGCCACAGGCCTCCACTCGGTGGCCACCACTGCTATTAAAAAAAAAAGAAACATTTGCAAAATTACATCCATTTAAACTGAGTTTTCCTCCAACGCAAACAATAGAAATTCATATGTCATCACTGCTATTTAGATGAAAGTAATTTAGTGCTGTTACTGAATTCCAGTTTTATTGAAGTTTCTATCACAATCACTGCTCTGGATTTTAGAACTGTTTTATGGGCAGACTTTCAGTTCTGAGATCAATTCAATCAATTACATAGGTTGGAGTTTAAGAACTCATCATCATTTCAGCCGAAAGACGTCCACTGCTGGACTTAGGCCTCCCCCAATTTGGGGGACTTTGCCATAATCGCCACGCTTGGCAGGCGGGTTGGCGATCGCAGTATGGTGGTAAAATGCATAGAGAACGCTGCTGCCCATTCTCTAGTAAGTCCCTTAGTCGCCTTTTACGACACCTACGGGAAGAAATGGGGTGGTGTTATTCTTTACGTCCGGCACCACACGATACAAGACACACACGGAGTTTAAGAACTACTATAATATTATAAATGTGAAAGATTGATGTTTGGATGTTTGTTACTAAATCACGAAAAACGGGTCAGCCGATTTGTATGAAACTTGGCGCACAGATACTTTATAAACTGGATTAACATAGGATTTGTATCCCGGTAGTTGTTCTTTTGAATGATTTCTGAAATCCACTCGGGCAAAGCCGCTGGTAAAAGCTAGTATTGTATAATGTTTATTTCATTCTGTACAACTGTTTAGAAATAATATGCTTTTTTATTTATTAGCGAAATTGCGTACCTGTAGTAGAGGGGAAAATAGGTAAACTCCTATTTATAAATACATGGGAAGTACACTGCAAGAATGTTATCTCGAGTATTCCTACACGACACTTGGGTTTCGAAAACAGACTTCGTTTAACAACACAATTTTGTATAAACATAAAAAAACAACAATACACAACAACAACACAACAAATCGCTTAATATAGGTGGCGAAATTTGAGTATACTATGGGTCAATTCTACCCACCATTCGGCGAAACAAGACGTGATCTTATATTGTCGAGATGAATTATTTTATCTACTTTCGATTTTGATTTAACGTCCCTTCTCAACTATTGTATTTCTTTACCTGTGTAATCAAGCTACACAAATGTCACATATTATGGTATTTACCAATTTAATCCTACCTTAATTAGGATTACGAAAAAACACAGGTTAATCTATTCGTGTTAATGAGAACACATACGACATAACCGGTGCGAAGGTAGCAGGCTGCTCGAGCCGTCAACCGTCGTCATAAACCATGAGGTCACGTGAAGTGATCTGTACAGACGCCACGAATGTGTGTTTCAAGCAATAAAATGACACCGTATGACATATATTTTAAATGTGTTTTTAGAATAATTGAGTCTCTTATGTGGAATATAAATATGGTTTGGTTTTGGGAATACGTTAAAATGTACAAAAAGGTAAAGCCATATGACCAGTATTGTTAATTAACACCAACTTACAATTGCAATTACTTTTACAATATCCTCTACCATAAAATAGAACATAGCTACAAAGCTATGTTGCTTATAAAAGCAGCCCATACGTTTATCACATTAATACAAAATAATCAGCTAACAATAGATAACAGGTTGCAGAGGTGGCCCAGTGGAAACAGCAACCACTTAAGACTTATCGGTCGTAGGTTCGAACCCAGACTGGCGATTTTCTTTTTGTAAATTATTTTATCACCACTGCTCTCGAAACGGCGAAGGGAAACATCGTGAGGAAACCGGCATGTCTTAGACCAAAAGTTCGAAGATATGATTATTCTACTAATCCGTACATTATAGGCTGATTATGTCATCATCATCATCATCATCATTTCAGCTGAAAAACGTCCACTGCTGGACATAGGCCTCCTCCAAGCTCCGCCACTTCGACCGGTTTTGTGCTTCCCGCCTCCAGCGGATTCCTACGTCTTTCAGAAGGTCCACCTTGTGGGAGGCCTTCCAACCCAGGCTGATTATGTAATGGCTTATATTCTAATCTTAACTCTTAGAAACCGATATCAGATAATAATATTGGTTTGAAGAAGCCTGTTCAACAGAACAGTATTATTGTAATGATCACAAACTAGCTTCTGCCCGCGGTTTCGCCCGCGTGGATGTCGAAAAATATCCCACAGGAACGTATTACCGTGATTTTAAGTACCCTTTGTGTTTATCCAGGTAAACAATGGGTTATTGCACTGCTTGCTTTGTGTTATATAAGGAGCAGCGTTCGGATTGATAATGATTGTTGTAGGATAAGTATTTCTAAAACATAACAATATTGACGGAATATATAACTAAACGGCAAATTACCTACTTGCATGCCAAATGTGAAGGCAACTTTAAAGCGAAAATATTCTTTATTCCCTGGGAATTTTGAAAATATTTTTACCTAAACTATTCAAATGACGATTTTACTTACATTGCTGTTCACAGGGGTTAAAGACTAATTTATTTTTTAGTTTATACGCAAAGTATCTCTTTATATCTACTTTAGAGGCTCTGCCTTCAGGTGCTAATACAACCAGGCTGCTAGATGAGCTCACTCTCGAGAAGGCCACGTAAACCTGGCTGTGCGAGAAGCAGTCCCCTCTAAGATGATATCCCGCTGTTTTAAGTGACTGTCCCCGAGACTTATTAATCGTCATTGCAAAACATACCGTAAGGGGACTGCAGCCTTTTAAACTCGAATGGGTACTCCGACGGCATTAGTGGTATCTGCGGTATATAGTACACCGATTCACCTTGAGCACAGCCAGTAAATACAATGGCGGAACCTCTACCACGTTTTGATGTGAGGTTTTCACACGTGACCTGGTCCCATTGCACAACTTGGCCGGATTGAGATTTCGTGGTAGCATTTCTGGAGCACCCACTTTGAGGATAAGTGTGAGATGGACACCAGATGGATTAAATAAATTTAAGAGCTCCATAGGATAGCGTATAGCATCATCTTTATGAATTCGACACGTATGCAATATGCATGTAATATAATTACAACAGAATTTTGTTGCCTGTGTTTATTTCATTGGTTTATTTTGTATAGCTTCTGCCCGCGGCATTATTTTTTTTTTCAAAACAAACATCCACGCTCTCACCACCTCTCAATTTAATATACAAACTGACAATATCCCAAACAAATAGGACGAAGTTCTTCGTACAACTTAACTAATCTCAGGGATGAGAGTAGTATAGTTTTAATAAAACTCAAAGCGTGTGTGAAAAGATTTATTTAGGAGACAACCAAAAGTGGATAATAATCAATTAATATCGTTTATAACGAAATACTATGCCTACCGCAGTATTTCTTTGTAAGCAATATTTTTCGTTTTTACTTCAGGTGCTAGAATCACCAGGCTACTGGTCTGCACCAGACCGTGTGAAAAGCAGTGTGGTAGTGGCGCGAGGAGGCAAAACGCCGGGGTGAAACGCCGGGGTGAAACTCCGCTGCCACGACAAATCGTGGCACGGTGGAAAGAGCTCTGGTGTGATCTCATGGCGACATGACGGGTGCGATTGTCGCAACCCAGCGCTGGGCAAGCCACAATTGCGGCGGTAAGTCTCCTCTTTGAGGAGTGGATAGAGAGGCACCACGGCGTCCTCACCTTCCGCCTGACGCAGGTTCTCAGCGGGCATGGGTGCTTTGGTGGATTCCTGTTCAGGATAAAGCGGGAGGAAACGCCCGGGTGTTTCCATTGCAAAGATCGTCTGGAGAACACGGTGAAAGTGTGCCCTGCCTGGGCGGAGCACCGCCGTGTCCTCGTGGAGGTGATCGGCGGCGGCGACCTCTCGCGTCCGGCCCTGGTGTGAGCCATGGTACGGAGCGAGAGGACATGGGAAGCCGTCACCTCCTTCTGCGAAGCAGTAATGCTCGCGAAGGAGGAGGTGAGGTGCGTGAGGGAGTGGCAGTCTCTGAGCCCTCACGTCCAATAGAAGACTCCCGGCCACCGTAGGCGCGAACTTGCGGGCGGCAAGCAATGGGTGGCTTGCCGCCCGGTAAGGACCAGGCTCGGGTCGACGGCGCGTAGTGTTCCACGCACGCCTCAGAGAGATGTCAGCACCATTGAAGGGGTCTGCTAGGACCGATGCCTGCCAGGGTCGCGAGATTGTTCGAAAGAGATACCGTGACCCTGGCACATGGGCAACTGAAGGAACACGGGTGGGTTTTAGTCAGGAAAAGTCTGACACGCCCTCCCGCTCCGCCCAATAGCGGGAGAAGTCATTTGATGATTTCCCATCGAAAAAAAAATCCTCGGAATAAACACAGACTCCTCTCTGGAACAACCTGTCCGTATAGTTGCCTCGATAACATTTCGTTGCAATATTTTCACTCGCAACCTGGTGTCATTGTATATTTTTGGCGCGTTTAGATTACGCAGCAACATACTGGGACGCCAACTCTAAATTTTAATATGTCAGTTTTTAGACCTGGAGGCTTCAATGTGTTAAGAAACTCAACCCGGTAATGTATGGCGTCACCGTGGTTTATCACTGAAGTCCACTGATTTATAATGATTTTCAACTCCTTCGAACGATCTCAAGAGAATTTCATTGATGATTGTGGCTTTGGTAGTTATGTTTTACTTTAATGTATAAACTAAAGTCGCATTATTACTCACTGAACGTACAGATGTATGTGCCCAATTCGTTTTACTTATAAAGTTGCATAGGTATGTATTTAACAATAGTCACTGTAGTTATTTAATTTTATTTAATACAGAAACAAACGCGTTTTTACATGTACTTACTTATTACTTGCAAATATTAGTTCATATTAATATCAGTTACATATTTGATACATCCCCGTTACCTTGGTTGAGATTGGACACCGGTGACAACAATGCGCTCCCCGGGCTGCCCCGCACGCCATGCGTCCGTCTACTACGCCACGTATGATATTCGAAGCCCTATTTGACTCAGTAAAGGGATGATTTTGGAAAAACTATGATACATGTGTCTCATAATTATACTTGAAGAGTATGTTTACCAATTTTTGTGTCAATCGACCCAGAGAATAAAAAGTTTCATAGAAACTTTAACCCCCCATTTCACCCTCTTAGGGGTAGAATTTCAAAAAACCCTTTCTTAGTGGATATGCAATCTTAACAAAGAACACACCCTCCAAATTTCATGTCTCTAGGACCAGCGGTTTAGGCTGTACGTTGATATATCAGTCAGTCAGTCAGTCAGTCAGTCAGTCACTCACTCAGGACTTTGAATTTTATATATATAGATAGATTAGTTCAGCCGCAACAGCGGCTGAACTAATTTGTGATAAATACTGATTGCTTTGTTTCACTGTTGTACGACACAAAACAAAGTAGGAGACATTTTTAATGGTGACTCCTATAGGGATTATGTTTATGCTTAATAAATTAAGGCTAACCGTTAATCGATATTTAAGCCCAGTTCCATGTTAAAGAATTTCATGAAATGGATAAACAGAGATCAGCATCAATGAGCAAGTCTACATTACTGCACAAACTTTTACGTCATTGCTTTTAATTTAATTGCATAGTAACGTACTGTCACGTGCAAGAATATATCACTATTGAATCTCAGAAGAATGGATGGGTAATATGGGTATTCAAAATAATGTGAAACCTCGTTTCTACACTTATACACCAATTAATGAAAAATGAAATGAGATTGTTGCCGAGCTGTCCAAAGCAATACGTTTTTTATACTCATGACTACTCGAATGATTATTTCAGAGGACCCTTAGGAGTCTAATAACATAGATGTATTATTTTTGTACACACATTTGTGATCTGATTACCAACCGATGAAGCGAACCACTCATTCGCTTATTTGCCACGTCTGCGAAGAGATTGATATTGGGAACTACGTATTTGTAGCTTTATTCAGAGTTTAAACTCTTTGAAATCTTAAATGGTTACAATTTTACTAGCCATTGTTATTGTCACCAATAAACCAACTGATATTCAGCTAACTATTGATAATAAAATCCTGTTGATTCTGTGTGTTGTATAGAATACAAAGATAATTTTGTAATGTAAATAGGTTTGTTACTGACGCGTCATCTATATATTAATACGTGAAGTGAAAACTTTGGATCCCTTTTTACGGAAATTGGGCGAAAGGAGGAGTATGAAATTTCGCACACTTATAGTTTATACAGAGAAGAAGTGACGAATGATAATATTTTTTTTAAACTATGCGTAAAGATACATTATTTTCAATAAATAACACGTTACTATTCATTACCGTGTATTTAATACACACATGCATAGTGTTACAGTACAATATCTTTGTGCTGTATCTACAATCTACATCGCAATCTTATGTTCTTTATCGCACGTTCAATATCTATTAAATGTTTCTACTATCTGTTATCATCACGTAGTCGTTAGTATATAAGTTGCACCTTTGGATAATTATAACCAGACTATACTACATCTTTGGTCTCATTTATACCTAACCATATACTGCCAAGAAGTTTGGCAAATTGGTGACCCCGACGAACGAATACGCAGCAGGAAACATGGCACAATCACCGAGCAAGGCGAACATAATTCAGCAAGGAACACTTGAAGTAGCTGCTGGCACCTCGGTTTTATCCCGCATTCCGGAATTTTGGAAAGACCAACCCAGATTATGGTTCACGCAACTAGAAGCCATTTTAGCACCACAGAAGCAAGGAGACGAATACAAATACTGTGCGGTAATAGCAAAGTTATCCAAGGAAGAAATACCACAGGTTAGTGACCTAATCACTTCGCCACCGACTACAGATAAATACAAAAACATCAAGGAACGTTTAATTGATTGTTACGAAGAAACAGAACAGCGACAGTTTCAAAAATTAATATCAGAGACAGAACTCGGTGATCAAAGGCCTTCGCAGTTATTACGTCAAATGCGAGTCCTCGGGAGAGGAAAAATCAGTGACGAAACAATTAAACTACTATGGTTCAGGCTTTTACCAACATCAGTTACTACGGTTCTAGCAGTTACGGAAGACATGGAAATTGACAAACTGAGCCTAATTGCAGACAAAATAATAATGAATTCAAAAGTAACCGAAATATCAGCTGTTGGCAACGACACTTCAAACGACAACAATACAGCATGCATTTTAACCCAGCTAGCAAAATTACAGATAGATATTGACGCAATTCAGCAAGGTCAATATGGCTATCGACCCAACACGCACAATCATTTCAAGGAGCGTCAACAATTCCCGATTATGAGGCCGAGAACAAACTATAGAGGAGCAAATCGATTTTGTTACTACCACGGAAGATTCGGAAAATATGCAAGGAACTGCATTAAGCCATGCGGTTGGAAACCAATGACTTACGTACGGAACCAGGGAAACGAATAAGAGCACAGACAACGGCGAAACTCTGTGCAATCCACCCATCCAATCGCCTCACCATTACCGACCGAAAAAGTGGTATGAAGTTTTTGATTGACACGGGCGCAAATATCTCAGTCATTAGCAAGCAACAGAGATATTCGATTTTACAAAATGAACAATACACACTATACGCTGCAAATGGGACTAAAATTAGGACTTACGGCGAGAAGACGCTTACCTTGAATTTAGGACTACAACGATGTTATAAATGGAATTTTATAATCGCCGATGTTACACAACCAATAATTGGAGTAGATTTTCTAGAGCACTATAAACTATTAGTCGACATAGCTGGTCGCAAACTTATCGACAAAGTTACAGAGCTGACAACGCACGTAACTTCAGAAAAAGCGGCACAACAAACAATTCGTACTATCGCAGTGGGAACGAATCCACGTATTGCGCAACTTTTAAACAAGTACGAAGACATCACGAAAGAGTCCTCTCTACGCAATGCGCCCAAACATAAGATTGAACACCACATTATCACTATAGGACCACCCGTCGCAGCTCGGGCGAGACCATTACCTCCAGAAAAATACGACATAGCCAGAAAGGAATTTCAAAGTATGATAGAACTCGGAATTTGCCGACCGTCAGATAGCCCATGGGCAAGCCCATTGCATATGGTAAAAAAGAAAAATGGCGAATGGAGACCGTGCGGAGACTATCGAATGCTCAATAGCACGACAGTACCGGACAAATACCCACTACCAAGATTAACTGACTTTACATACATATTAGAAAATAAGAAGATACTAAGCAGGATAGATATACGCAAAGCATACCACTGTATTCCTGTTAAAGATATAGAGAAAACAGCCATCATCACACCTTTCGGACTTTTTGAGTACTTAAGAATGCCTTTCGGATTACGCAATGCGGCACAAACATTTCAACGATTCATGGATTCCTTGTTTAGAGATTTAAATTTCGTATTTATATATGTAGACGACTGTCTCATCGCTTCGGACAGCGAAGATTTGCATTATCAGCATTTAGAAACGGTTTTCAAACGTTTACACGAGAATGGAATAACCATTAATCTCGAAAAATGCGAATTTCACAGAAGGGAAATAGATTTCTTAGGTTATCATATAACGAGCCAAGGAATACAACCTACCGAGGAAAATTACAAAGCAATCATGGAATTTCCCAAACCGAAAACGATTCAAGAATTAAGAAGATTTTTGGGCATGGTCAATTTCTACAGAAGTAATATTCCACGCGCAGCGGAAAATCAAAGAGTTTTAAACGAGTTTCTACATGGTTCAAAAAAGAACGATAATTCACCTGTTCCTTGGACAACGGAAGCAGACCAAGCTTACGAAAAATGCAAGGAAAGCTTGAAAAACGCGGTATTAACAGCGCATCCTTCCCGCAGCGCATCACTAGCGCTCATGACCGACGCTAGTGCTACTTGCGTTGGTGGGGTTTTACAGCAAAGATCCGGACGCAATTGGGAACCATTAGGTTTTTTTTTCACAAAAATTGAGCGAAACTCAACAAAAATATTCTACGTTTGACAGAGAGCTGTTGGGAATTTACATGGCCGTCAAACATTTTCACAGATTAATCGAGGGAAGAGAATTTACAATATTTACGGATCACCGACCTTTGACATACGCATTCTCCCAAAAACCATCATCAAACGATACACCGCGACGGGTCCGGCAGTTAGATTTCATTTCACAGTACAGTACCAACATCCAACACATAAACGGACGTGACAATATTACCGCCGATGCCTTATCTCGAATAGAGGAAATATACGTGCCATCACCTATCGATTACGCTGAATTGGAAAAATGTCAATCAACAGATAATGAACTTAGTAAATTACGTGACAATAAAAGATTAAAATTCGAAAACATTACGCTTCCGGCTTCCACAATAAACATCACCTGCGTCTACTGGGAAAAGCCGCCCCTACTTACCAAAGCATTTTCGCAAACAAATTTTCGATACCATTCATGGTTTGAGCCATCCAGGAAAAAGAACTACGAGAAAAATGATAACCCAAAGGTATTTATGGCCGTATATGAACAAAGATATCAATAATTGGTGTAGATCATGTATAGCCTGCCAAAAATCAAAAATACAACGACATACGATATCACCTCCTGGTACATTTATGACAGCGCAGCGTTTTGAGCATTTACATATTGACATCGTCGGACCACTTCCGATTTCACAAGGGAAGAGATATTTAATCACAATCATAGATCGTTGTACGTCATGGCCCGAAATATTTCCGGTAGAAGATATAACTGCAGAAACAGTAGCCAAGACACTTTTCGAAGGATGGATTACTCGTTTTGGATGTCCATTGCGCATTACTACGGATCAAGGCCGACAGTTTGAATCAAGAATATTTGAGTCACTCTCTCAATTTTTGGGAATACATAAAATTAGGACAACACCTTATCATCCGCAATCCAATGGAATGATAGAGAGATTTCATAGAACTTTGAAGGTAGCGTTAATGACAAGAGAATCCAACGAAAATTGGTTAAAAGAAATCCCAACAGTTTTACTCGGGTTGCGGAGTAGCTTGCGAGAAGACACAGGTTATAGTTCAGCAGAGATGACATATGGAACGCCAATACGACTCCCTGGAGGATTTTTTGAGTCATCAGCAGCACAGTTATCAACGTACGAAGAATTTGTAAAACAAATTCAAAAGGACATCACACGAATGACGTCAGTTCCGAAAAGAAAAAACCATAACCAAGCTATATTTGTGCATCCCGAACTCAAAGAATGCTCACACGTATTTGTTCGGTGTGATAGAATGAAGAAAGCCCTGACGCCGCCGTATGAAGGACCCTACCCAGTAATTAGTAGAACAGATAAAACATTTTGCATTAGAATTAGGGATAAAGAGACAGTGATATCAATTGATAGATTGAAACCAGCTTTCATGATCAATGACGAATCAAACTACGTGCCAGATTCAAAGGATTGCGACAGACATTCACACACGTACACTACACGATCGGGACGTAAGGTAAAGCCGGTAGTATGTCTATAAAAATCGCTGATAGAAGCAAGTTATTCGTTATGGCATAATGAAAACACTGGACAGAAGAATGAAGAGTTTAACGGAAAAAATAATAAACACTCGTGCAACGGCTGAGTCAAAATTACAGACGTCAGCAAATCACACCACAACAGGCGTCATCAAATTCCACCGCGTACAATAGCATTATTATTTATATACATCAGCAAATAACTAGTAAGGTCTAGGTCAAATTTATATTGTAAACACTATTACCATAGCATTTACTTTTTTTTCTTTTAAAGGGGGGTGTACTGTTACAGTACAATATCTTTGTGCTGTATCTACAATCTACATCGCAATCTTATGTTCTTTATCGCACGTTCAATATCTATTAAATGTTTCTACTATCTGTTATCATCACGTAGTCGTTAGTATATAAGTTGCACCTTTGGATAATTATAACCAGACTATACTACATCTTTGGTCTCATTTATACCTAACCATATACTGCCAA
Source organism: Aporophyla lueneburgensis (assembly GCA_932294355.1). Taxonomy (NCBI): domain Eukaryota; kingdom Metazoa; phylum Arthropoda; class Insecta; order Lepidoptera; family Noctuidae; genus Aporophyla; species Aporophyla lueneburgensis. The sequence goes on from OW028749.1 coordinate 21,173,979, forward strand.
GAAGTTTGGCAAACATAGATATTCTTTTGTTTATGATCCAAATCTGTGGTCCAATCGAGAACATCTGACTTTAATATTTTGTGTCTTTAGTCTTACTGAATGTCAAGTATAACCATAGGTAATACATTAATTTTATAGATATCCTATTTCATTTTTAAAATCTATCTTCATATCGAGAACATTGTCTATAGTGTCTGTTCAAATGAAGTACGGTCGAATTTAGACCAATGGGCGATCACTAGTTTAATTAAATTAATTGGCTACGGACTTGTGATGTATGTGTTGTAACAGTAAAAAATTGCCATACAAAAAATGTACTAGCCCTTAGTAAAGGTTACATATTTTCAATCCTGGGGCTTATAAATAAATAATTTGGGAGTCTTATACAAAGCTCAATGAAAACGGCTTAGATATCTAATATTTATGCAATCCGAATTCCAGTGAACGAATCGCAAAATCAAAAGTCATTTATTAAATTAAAATCTATGGGAATAAATCTCTGCGGTATTGGAATACCAAACCGATAAAAAACACTTTAACGAGTTACTCACTTACAGCTTATTAATATTAGCGACATATTTACATCAATACTACTCACATTTCAATCGCCACTGATGTTTACTCCTGATGATAAAAGAACATCCTAGTGTTTCACTCACTATTTTCACTTTTATCCAAGCACCACGCTCGACATCGTTATCACAATCGAGAATAACCGGCACAGAGAAAACGTCCACTCACTGCGACAGATGCGGCGGCACTAAAGCTTTGATGCTGTAAAGTGGAAATTAGGGTGAGTTTTCCCTCCCCCATGCGTAGCGAAATTTAGCGTTTGCAACTTAACGCGCTGACACTTGACATAATCATTGTTCTTTTAAAACAAGGCGCTCTTGACACTTAAAACATTATTATTTATAGCATTAAGGCTGGTTATGCGAAAAGCACTTACTACGGAATACGTCACACGGCTAACTGAAATGCCGCCAGTTAAGATTAGGTTTCCTAAGAAAGCCGTGGACGGTCAAACACGGCTATCAATACAGAGTAAGTAATGTCCAATACTGGAGAAAATTTAATATTTTCAGGACAACCCTTATCGGGCGGAATCGGTCTTCTAGGAAACCGTAGCTTTAGAAATGACTGACTTTATTCCAGTATAGCGGCGTGGGCAGTCGCCTTTCAGCAAATGTATTACGCACAGGCAACACAAAAAGTCAGTAAGTAATATTTCTCACTTACACGACCGCGAACGCTCGATTTGTGAAAAAAAAATTCGCCTGTAGCTACCGCAATATGTGATGGAAGATATGTTTTTCCTGGTTATAAGTTCGGAGGTAATTACGATAGTATTAAAGAAACACAATTATTAAAAAATAATCTTCACCGTTACGTCTCGCTGCCGCAAATTGATCAAACAAGAATAGCTAACAAATTGCTAACAGAGCACGCAGGAACTTCTTACGGTTCCCTAGGAAAGAAAATTCCTATTATTGAAAGAGCTAACATTGTACTTTTATAATCAGATTTTATTAAACCACTCAACAACTGAACTTTTACGTTACTTGCTTATTTCTGGTTTAGCAGTCTGACAGGGCCTGCCCCTCCGCTCAGAACGGAAGAAGTCATTGGTGATTTCCCACCAAAAAAGGGCAGATAAAATAACTTATTTCATAACTCGGTAATTCACGGAATGCATATTTTGTTATAATTTTGCTGAATTTCCGCATCTGTACTTAGTTTTGTGAATTCCAGTATGTTGAAAAAGTTGTAACTAGATAGTAACGAGAAAGTTATTGTTCGTTGATTTATTGTTTAATTTACTCCTTAATTTTTAAATGGCTTCAACTTAGAACATTCATAAGGATTTGGTAATACTTTAATATTTTGCATGCATTTATTTTTAAAACACTCTGCAGGGAATGATATGGAACGACATCGTTGCGGCGTCGTCGGTCTGAATTCCACGAGACATAAATTATATCGCGAAATATTTTTGCGCAACTCAAGGAAATACGTTTTCCCGTTTCCAGCTAGTTTGAGTTGCGAAGTTCTCTTGTTAACTTGAAATAAGAATGAGTGTTTGGGGATGTCAATTACAATTTATAGTATTCAAAAGAAAGCCATATGCATAGCCGTATGCAAAAATCATGTTGGAATTCCCATCGGTTTAAAATTCTTTGTTCTTACAAAGAGTTCATGTTTTTGTTGTTATGCTATTCAAAACCTTGATAAGCTGCATTATTAATAAAGTGAAACAAAAGTAGAAATAATTTGAAAAAGCTATGACAGCAGCATATTTAAGTTCATGCTCATTGATGAAATACCATCGTAAAATGATTAGACGAAAATAGTTGAATTTCTTTTACTATACAAGGAGAAAATAATTGGAGAAACTAAGACGTTTCTACCAAGAAACGTCAAATTTATTTTAAGATGTCGTCAGAATAATAGGTAAGTGTTAGTATGTCGGGATGAGCTGGACTCTTTTAATAAAGATTGGTCCTTCGCAGCTCTGGACAGAGAGACATAGAAAGAGAGTTGGGAGGTCTTCGCCCAGCAGTGGGACATCAACGGCTAATAAAGAATAAATAAAAAATTGTCAGTATGCATCTGGTAGAAACACTTACAATATAAATAAAAATTGAGAGTTAAAATTTTACTTGCTACTAAAAACTTGGCCATTACCTAATGATTCTAACTTGGTGTCAACTTAGTCAACTTTCGATGGAGTAAGTAGCGAGAAACTAATTCCATTACAAGTTATTCAATAATCCATCCATCACCTATATTCACAATTGTCTTATATGACCCATTTACCATTTTTTTTCCATTTCAACATCAGCTCCTGCAATAAATTACCCTTACTAGTTGCATCATTCATTACGGCTACTTTTCATTCGATCCGGACTTTTTTTTCGTACCCAGGAGGTCATCAAATGACGTCTCCTGCTCTGGACGGAGCGTGAGGGCGTGTGAGGTTTTACTGACTAAAACCCACTCGTGTTCCATCAGTTGTCTATATGCCAGGGCCGCAGTAACTCTTTCGAACAAATCTCGCAACCCTGGCAGGCATCGGTCCTAGCGAACCCCTTAATACTGCTGACATATCTTTGAGGCGCGCGTAGAACACAACACGCCGTCGAATAGAGCCTGGTCCTTACCGGGCGGCGATTACCCATTGCTCGCCGCCCGCAAGCTCGCGCCTACGTTGACTGGGAGTCCGCAATTGAATCCCAACGCCCGGGGCGTCTCCTCCTGTGGTGGCTATGGGCATGGTGTCGCATAGATTACCTCTCCCTCACGCGCTTCGCTTCCTCCTTTGCGAGCATTACTGCTTCGCAAAAAGATGTGACAGCTTCCAATTCCCTCTCGCTCCGTACCAGGGCCGGACGCGAGAGTCGCCGCCGCTGATTCGATCCGGGCTGCACATTCAATTAATCGAAAATGATTAAAAGTGACATGTTTGACAACGGCGTCAACTGTTGTCCGTGATATATTTGAATGTACAGTCTGTTCTCTACATTATCTGACCCTCCCAGTATGAACGACGCTCACATAGAAGTGCTAAGTCCCGCCCCATTTAAATAAATCATCTTGTTAAGCCATTTTGGTCATTATCTTGTTAGCGTTAAGATTGAATTGCGTATTAACAAGTAATATGTTTGTGTTTACACGGCTACTACCTAATCGTTAATTTCGCTTATTCTCAACAAGTTACTGTGGCTTCGCGGTTCGATGCTGGATTGACGATGCATGGTGTGTGAGTTCGAAATCACACTCCACCTGTTAACAATTTCTTTTTTAAATTGTTTTCATTTTATGATTTCTACCATATTTCTTGCATTATTACAGAACTGGTGATATGATTTTCACCTAACGAACATATCTTTCAAACAAGTGGGTAAATAAAGAAATCTTTATGTCCACAGAACTTATAATTCCCAAGGAAGTAAAATATATTGACTTCGTGGGGTAGATTGAAGTAAGTTGTTTTAAGTGACACAGGTCAATCTACACCTAATAGCAGTGACAAAGCAAAACATTGGTAAAACGTTTGACGTAAATCGTGAAAAGTAACATTAGACATGTCTTTATTGATTTTGTTATGTGTAAACAAAGCGTCATGTCGCAATCTACAGATTATACTAGACATAAAATAATAATTATGTTTACATGAACAAAATGGTGAAATCAAAGAGATTGTTCGTGGTGTTAATATATCGGTAAGTGTTTTAATTTTTAATTTTACTCTTTGAAATTGACCTTTATAATTTGTTATAGCCTAGTAATCTTGTATTTTGCTAATATTCCATTACACCCACTCCCTACAAGTTACCTGCACGTTTCCAAAATTGTTAATAAGTTTTTTTCTTTTGTTTCAGACGAATACAGTCAGGTTATGGTTAAGACATTATGGAAATACTGAAAAATCTTCAGTGCAATCGTCCAGGAGCAAATCCCATGATGTATATCGTATAGTCACGAATCCGAACGCCACCAAACTACTTATTGTTGCAAGCCATATGCAATGTCCATTGATGCCTATTCGCTTAGCTGCAATTAAAGATAATATTTCTTACTACCTTGTCTAACCCTCGGTAGAATGACCCTGGGCTACTGCAGCACATGAGAGGAAAAGATTTGTGCATGGACATGGTGCATACGTAGCCGCTTATAGCAAGTTATTGGAGATGATGCGTCACGCCGCCACTCACTTATCTACATAAGTATTTTTAAACATATTACCTAAGTGAATGCTCAATTCAATGAATGCTAAACCATTACAATGTTACAATTTCTGTGGTGATGTTATTGTTATAAATGGAAATCCATTTTTCTGTTTAAATAACATGTTGATTCACCACATACTTATACCTATAAAACTGTAAAACATTTCACAAATTACTTAATCACAGTTAATGAACTGTTTGTTGAACAATAACTAGCTTACCGATGACTCCTCATCATAACATATATCGTTGTTAATAATATATGTAAGAGAAGAAAGTGTTGTGGTTATTTCATTGATATTGTTTTATATAACTTATTAAGTAAATAGTTAAGTTTGAATGTGCTACTATAAAATACATATTAATTTTGAAACTATGAGCATTTACTTACTTTATTTACTTAAGTATATTTTAATGAAATAATAAATATTTTCTTCAATAATGATGTTGTTTTGTTCCTAAACAAACTGCCTATCTAAAAAAACATTTGGCGCCTAAAATATTTAAAGTAAAGTAAAAAAAAACATAGAAAAAAACATTTTGAACAAAAAGAAGTCTTTAGGTTATACTGGTTTCGAACCTGGACAACGATGCTTATCTATCTGCGTTAATGACCATGAGACCAATTCACTTCTTATTAGGTGACTTCAAATTAAATTTTAGTTGTGATGCTAGACGCAATATTTTATAGAATTTGATCCATATGATATAGACCATTAAGTTCATTATTGAAAAACCATAAGCAGCTATTGAAATGTATCACGGAATTAAATATTAAGCATTGACAGCTAACAGTGGTGTTTTTATTATAATTTTATGTTAATCCACCCTCGATTGGGTTATTTCTGGTAGTCGTATTGCATATTCTTCAGCCTTCAACCTTAACGACATCTAGATAATAATGTTAAGTCATTTTAATCATTATCTTGTTGTAGTTAAGGTTGAAAGGCTTATTAAGAAGTATTATAGAAAGACCGATATGAATTTCGAATAAAAAACTCATTTTGTACACAGGTGGGTAAATAAAAAATCTTTACGTTAAAAATAAACAACAAACTTCCAAGCATTGTCATGCTTAACACGTTGAGTGCCGATCACGCGGTATCACGTGATTCGTCGGCTCTGTATTATGGCCGATCACGCGTTATCGCGTGCTTGCTACTAACAATTTTTTGTTTGGCTCTCAACGTGTTAAAAATGTTTGTTAGCAAATAGTTAACTTTGAATGTTACAGTAAAAAAGCTAATTAATTCTGAACTATGAGCATTTACTCACTTTATCTACTTATAGTATATAGTATATTTTAATTAATAAAGATTATCATTGTTTTGGAATGATTTTGTTTCATTCCTTTACAAACTACCCATTGAAAAACACATTTAAAGACTTCGTTCCTTAGAGAAAAGTAAAAAAATATAAAAATAAACAAAAGAGAAAAGTAAAAAATATAAAAGTAAACAAACCATTACGAACAAAAAGTAGTCTATAGGTTATGCTGGTTTTGAACCCAGACAACAATTTGTTTAATGACCACGAGACCAAATGAACTCTTACTCTTCTGTCTTCAAATTAGCTGTTAGTTGTGAGCTGGACGCAATATTCTATAGAATTTGAACCATATAGTAGGTATCATTAAGTTCAATATCGCAAAATCACAAGCAGTTATTAAAATGTGTCACAGAATACTAAGCGTATACAGCAAATTGTGATGTTGTTGACGCGCGATTTTTTTGTTAATCCACCCTCACCTTGGTTGTTTTAAGTAGTCTTATTGCATTTTGATACTCAACCTTTTAATCCTCTCAACCTTAACGACACTAGGATAATGATTAAAATCGCTTGACAACATGATTTATCAAAATACCCAAAGGAGTTTCCAATCCGCGATAAGGATCAAATTCGCTATTATTCAAGGAAGTTTTACCCACTTATTTAAAAGATATGTTCATTAGGCGAAATCATATCAGAAGTTCTATAATAATGCAAGAAATATGGCAGAAATCATAAATTAAAACAATTAAAAAAAAAAATTGTTAACAGGTGGAGTGTGATTTGAACTTACGCACCGTTCATCGTCAATCTAGCATCGAACCGCAAAGCCACAGTAACTTGTTGAGAATATTACTTGTTAATACGCAACTCAATCTTAACGCTAACAAGATAATGACCAAAATGGCTTAACAAGATGATTTATTTAAATGGGGCGGGACTTAGCACTTCGATGTGAGCGTGGTTCATACCGAGAGGGTCAGATAATGTAGGGCACAGACTGTACGAAACGTTCACGGTTTTATGCATTTTATGATTAGCAGAGATCCAATCGGAAATGAAAATGTGCAAAATGTGATTGTTACATTTTTTCACGAGTTCACACGGTCATTTATTTCCACATTTCCTTTCACCGCACGATTCGCGAGAGTACTAATTGTAAATCTATGTGCACACGCTGCCTCTGGGCGCCCCGAGGGAATTGTCTGAGTGGAAAGGTTGGCGATGCGTCAAACACTAGATAATGATAGTTTACGGTCCATTACATTCTGTGGAATTTATGGTGCTTAGTGAATTGTTTCGATTAGTTTTATTAAAAAATCGTTGCCCAGCTTTGGTTAAATGTAGAAATATGGAATCACTTTGTTCACGTATTAAAGTATACAGCCTTCTTGTCATTTAAATTCCTGAATGATGAAAATACACACAAACTCACGAATCCTTGCCATGAGGTTAGACAGAAACTATAGAATGCTATCTGCGAGTCTTACGTATGTACTCCACATCAAAATTGTTGTTTACTGCGTTGTTCTATTTCTGTTTCCTTGACACATAAGAAGTTCTTAGAGATCAGGCGTCGTAAATACATATACAGTAAAATAGTAGGAAATTTGAAGCAAATGACATAAACCTGAAAATCGTAAGTAGGTCAGGACGGCGTTGACTCAACCAACAAGCTACAAGCCTACTTTTCAAGTAGGTAACTAACTATTTGTATACTCGGACTTTGATCCGCCTACACAATCTTCATTGATCCGGAAATATTCTGTGGTCTTCTGAAGAATAGTTTCGTAACCTTTTACTTATTTTGATGAAATTCTGTTAAAGCAATTTTATTAACGTTCAATTTCAAAAATTGTTTTTGGTAAGGTTACATTCTAATTTTCTGCGGGACACGAACAGTGGTCTGCTCATGCTAGCAAAATTGGTTCACAAAATAAAGTACCAAAATGATCCTTGTTCATCTTTTAGCTTAAAGGAAGGAAGCTTGTCCCCAATAAATTCATGAATTTCAAATGAGAACCCCCAATGAAAAATAAATCTTGAGCAGCCGGAACGATCTTGGAAAATGGCTTTTACGCGGGAAAAGTTCGGTTATAGTAAGTGTAATCGAAAGCCACACACAACAAAGCCTTTCTTTCCATAGCGCACACCTTGCTTTCTCTTACTCCATATATTATCATCCCTTAAGGGCCCACCTTGAATGTGAATGATAGTAGAATGGGCTTGGTTTATGGCGGGTCAACCTAAAGTGGCCGGCCGCCACAAACTTATATCTGAACCGTTTATAGAGAATAGGAAAACCAGCGGCCAAATGTTCAACTAATGACAGAAAATTTCTCGATGTAAAAAACGTTACTAACTTAGCATAGCCTTGCTGTAAGCACTATTCCTGTCACTGTTGCACATCTGTCAAACTGCAATAGCAAGGTAGAGACGGAAACATCTTAGAAAAAAGTACGTGAAAGTAGCATTAATTTAGTCAGTCTATGAAATTTTTGCACAAAGCGTGCGATGGAGTAGACAAATAATACAAATATTTAATTATAAGCAATAAAACTATCTTACAGCAAGAAATTATCTTCTTTATCTATATGTAATATTATAAATACGAAACTAATTCTGTCTGTCTGTTACTCTTTCACGACTAAACCTTATTCGTTACCCATTAACCCTATTTATTCCGTGACTTCAAGTGCGTCCGCGTAACGTAAGATTTACGCAAACGAAGTCGCGGGAAAAAGCTAGCTAATATTTATGTACGGATATTGGGTTATACGAGATTGATTAACTCAACATAATTAAAAATATATAATAAACAATTTAAGTATTTATTAATTACTAGTGATCGCCCATTGGTCGAAATTCGACCGTCCTTCATTTGAATAGAAATACATTATTAAGTGAAAAAATATATATACAATAATAAATACAAAAAAATAATATGGTTAAATTTGACATTCAGTAACACTATAGACAGATAATATTACAGACAAATATTCTCGATATGATCATAGATTGAAAAAATGAAATAGGTTATATATCTATAAAATTAATTTATTACCTATATTTATACTTGACAATAATACAAACAAATAAGATCTTTATATTTAACCTATATTAACAAATAAATAAACTGAACTGAACTGACATTCAGTAAGACTATAGACCACAGATTTGGACCATAAACAAAAGAATATCTATGCATGTGTGTATTATTAAATATACGGTAATGAATAGTAGTGTGTGTAACGTGTTTTTATTGAAAATAATGTATTTTTACGCACAATTTAAAAAAAAATATTAGCATTCGTCACTTCTTCTCTGTATAAACTATACGTCTGCGAAATTTCATACTCCGCCCGTCCGCCCAATTTTCGTAAAAAGGGATCCAAAGTTTTCGCTTCACGTATTAATATATAGATTTACAACATGAAATTAAAAATAACGAATTAATCTTCTAGAGCTCTATAAATAAAATATGAGATGGTGTTTAAGAGATTAATAAACTTCAATTTCGTTTCACCGATCACTATACATTTATTTGGTAAATGACAATTACAATGTTTTACATAGATTTCGTCCATTACGTAATACTAGTTATGATTTTTTTTTCACCTTATTTTACAAGTCATTTATATTTCCTTCAAGGTCAATTACGTATGGTAATGTGTATGATAAATGTCAAAATTACTTGACGTATATATACATATATTTTAGTAATTACGTGTGACTGCGGTTAGAAAACCAAAACCGATATTATTGCCGATATTTTGTAACTATGTCTAGATTATATCTTTTTATTTGGGTGTTTTACCCGACTGCTGAGAGCAATGTGTTTATCAGCCTATTAACTCGTATGTATGTTTGTTCTTTTATTAACTTTATTTTTCATTACATTTACTTTGGGGTTAGGGGTAATTCAGAGATGGAGTACACAAATAATTTGCTAAACAGTCTTCATAAGATTATAGAAGTATGTTTAGTGTTATTCAAAACAGAGTAAAACACCATTGTTTTGATCATCCAATTATTTGATTTTGATTAAAATATTGTAGGAATGAAAAATTATAAATAGCCAATATGTTTTCAGAAAGCACTCTTGTAGACCTTTGATTAGATATTAATTAGATATCGAGAAGCAGTGGTGGCTCAGTGGCAACGGCTACTACTTACGAGTTCGAACCCGAGCAGGCGCTTTACTCTGTGTAAATTATTTCAACACCACTGCTCTCAAAACTGTGAAGGAAAACATCGTGAGTAAACCGGCATGTCTTAGAACCAAAAAATTGAAGACATGTGACATCTACCAACACGCACTGGGCTCTCGTGGTGAATTATGTCCCACTCTCTCTCACTGGGAGGAGGCCTGTGTCCCAGCAGTGGGAACGTTATAGGCTGCTAATGATTAGGTATCAAACACGGTACATATAGGGTTCGAAACACCTAGGCCTGGCGTCAGGCCACGTGCCTGACATGGATGGCTTCGTGAAGGTAGAGAGAAGCTTCGTAGTCGGAACCAGTGTGAGACCGCGCTAGCAGGACTCAATATGCTGCTGCGTCCAGCTACACTAACGACGCAGCTCTATGTGTCCCGTCTACATTACACCACGAAGGTTAAGGAGATCGTGGAGTTTGTACGTGTTAAGTCCAACTGGACCTTAAGGGTCGAGAAGTTGGAACCGTGCCACAACATGAACTTCAAGTCATTCGTGGTGCGAGTTCCAACTCATCAAATCGAGACTTTCCTCAAGGAAGAGTTTTGGCCGAAGGGTGTCGTGTATCGGCGATTCCGCGGAAGGCTACGCGATACTACACAGCGCAACACGTCGCCGTCACTTCGTGTACAATAATTATGTTTACGTGGTTTTTATTTGTATGTATGATAGTCTGTATGGTATAATGATTTGGGTTTTTGTAGCCCGAAATAAACTGATTTTAATTGATATATGAAATTAAAATTTATATTTTCAATAAAACTTCACATCTGCTATAAATGATAAATGATTTTATTTCTGTAAGTAGGTTTGTACAAACACTTTTACATACCAATGTTATGTTAAAAACATACTAGTTCGGCGTTTGACACAGCCTGTTTAAATAATTACCCTTCTTTGGCCTGCTGTCAAGTAAAACCTCACCTTTTTTACAATTCTAATGCTACTCCATTCATTCGTTGTGCTCTTGCATTTGAAGTGACAGTACTTGACATATAGATATATTGTTGACATAATTCAAACCTAAAAATAAATTATATATTTTATTTTATTTCTAAATGAATGATTATTATAAGTTATAAGGGATAAAACAGACGTTCTTCTCTAGAAAATAAGGTGTTTACTCAATATTATTTTACAAAGTGAGAATAGATTGTTCCTGTAATGCTTTAGTGAAGGTGGTGAATTCGATTTATTGTTATCATCATCTTATTGGTATTTCATTCTTGCAAAATGAATAAATTAATTGCCCTGTGCAGGCACTCCTAACCTTGAAGGTACTGTTCAGTTTTGGTTTATGGTTCTTCCCATTTTCATACATAATTTAGGTCGTCTCTAAATGGTAATAGAGAAAAAATGTTATATTGTTCATAGTTACAAAAATAGACACATATACAGACGAAATACAAAGTTATTTGGAAAGCCAACACTTATTATATTAAATAATTACAGCAAAATGCTTGACTACTACCTTTTTCTGTGAACACAAATATTTAAAAAACGTAATTTTGATCGCACCGATTTGTAAAAAAGTGACATAGGTTTGTCTTCGATGAGCCCTACTGGGCGACTGATTTATGAACGAACGAGAGTGATGACACTATTTATGATAGGCAAAAGAAGAGATGGCGATAATGTGTGTGCGCTTGGAATAAAATAACGTATGTGCCAAACCGAATCGCCGTTTTTTATGAATGAAAAGTATTATTAAAACGAAAACTCTTTTACAAAAACTTAGATAGAATTATAATCAATGTTTTAAAGTAAACTATGTTTAATAATACATACGCATCGCGCCTTGAGGCTAAAAAAATCATAATCATAGATAGAACTTTGCGATTTTTTTGTATCGAGATAATTTCATCGTATCGTGTATTCCTTTTACAGGATACTAGATCATATAGTCAAAAAACATACACTAAAAGATTAAGTACGGAAGTCATACGGTAAGAAAGGTACGCTAAAAAGAAAAAGCACGTTTATCTCGCTACGTCACCTTAATGAATTACCGCAGAATAACGCTGTTTTTATGCTTTTGATTCAAATTTCCAAGCTCATATTCAGTAGAACGTTTGTGACTCGTTCCAAGCTTTTGTCTAGTCTAGTCTACACAATAGTTCCATTTTGACATTTAGATTAAAAATATAAGCCGCAACTTATCATAGTAGAATTGTCATATTTCTGAAAATAAAATCTAGACAGCGGTGGGCACTGGTTTTTGTCCACAATCACGCCAGTTGAGCAAAAAACAAAATTAAGCTTCCCTACTTTGGTAACAACTGATAGTTTCGCAATTTTTTTTTTTTGGAATTTCCTCTCGCAGGACAATATGTGCTGTTGTTGGCTGCTAAACTGGACTTGTACTGGCTACCTCAATAAATTAAGGCCACCAGCCAGGGCTTAAAAACTAAAAACTAGAACAACTACTCGCTAAGAGCATCTCCTGTGGGGTACGAACTTCGGCTTAACCTCTAAGTCCCTGAGATACCACATTTGATATAGACACAATGGTTTTTAATTGTGTCTGTAATTACGGCATTCAATGGGTTAAGGCACTGCTGGTAGAAGGTAGCAGGATTGGATCGCAATGATTAATTATTTTTTAAGGACAAATTTTATTGCAACAGGCTCTGCGTCGCGGCTGGCTCGTGTAAGGGTCGGGGCGGATTTAGATTGGGACGTCGCTGGGCCTCAAAGGTGAGGACGGAAGGATGGCAGATAGGGAATAAGAGAAGAGAGACGAGGTGGGACGAGGGACGAGAGGATTGGAGAGTTAGTAATATCCATGTTGTTTGCAAACTTCGACGTCTTGTGAAAATGTTATCGTCCTGTCAATGTCGTTTGAAATGTACTGCAGCAGTTTGATTGCTTTACTTCCTACATTCGAAGGTAAATATGTGATATGAGTGATGAATATGATTTGAATATAAAATAGAAGCACCTACTCACAACTTTCAATATCAATCACTAACTTTGGTGAGTTGTAAATTTGACGGAAGATACATCGCGTATCGTTGGTCGCGTAGCGCCCAAACGGACAAATAGATAATACAATATTCAACCCATGATGCGTTTGTGCGTTCGAATAAATTGATGAGATTATATTATACTCCGTTATTATTTTTTGCTGTTTTTAGTATTCATGTTTTTCTTATATTATTCCTGCATTTATAATCTATTATACCGACTTTTAATAGTGATGTATGTAATATATATAAATAACACAAAAAAAATATGTTGTAGGCGTCGATTGAAGAAGCTGGCAGGAGTAATTATTCCGTTAGTTAGTTTGACTATTTCTGATGTCAACATACCGCATTTGTGTCTGCATATGACGTGAACATCAGAGTATACAATTACTCACATCACTACATTGTAATCATAGCCGCACAAATGCATTTCGCAAAGTGAATTTCTGGCAAGTTTAATTAATGACTGAGTCATTAATTAAACTTGCCAGAAATTCTCTATTAAGCTGTGAGTGTCGCAATCGGTCGCTACTTAATTTGCAAATATTTTAATAGCTTTTTAATTAATAGACCCAAGTTTTCTTGTAACACAATTGCATACAATCTTTGATACCATCGCTTCCTCGTCTCATTCAACGTATCTCTCACGATATTCATAAAATGTGCCATTCCGGTGGTTCCCCGAGAGAAACCTCAGTGCAGAAATGCTTCACTAATTAAAATAGTGGAAACTGGAATGTGGACCGATATGAGTGAGGTCGGGTAATCGAAGTATATTACAACGCTCCTGAAGTTGCTCAGCCATTTTTCTTTGCTATTTATAATGAAACAAGGACTTTTATATTATCTAATGACAAATAATTTGGTTTGCGTTTATATTTTGGTACTAAAGTCTGTAGGCAGTTTTGAATATGTCCCATGCATTGCAAAATTATTGTAAATTGATCCCTAATAAAATATTTTTCTACTCCAAATAAAAGCAATTCAATCCAATCCAATTTCAATACCTCCTCGAAAAATGACCATATTTAATGTTCAGAGAAAATTAAGACAAACTTATCGCCCAATTTCCAACATGGAGCTGAGGAGCTGAGGTTTGGATCCTGAACAACTAACGGGAACCTTTCATTTGCATTCTTTGTACATATGGTTACCGTTGAAGTTTCACTTCGTTCTTGGACTTTGTGCATGAATTTAGCCTGTTTCCGATGAAACTTCATTAACAGAGCATTTGGTTTCATTAAATCAAATATTAATTTGAATAGATCAACGCTCCAAGGCGGATTATTTGTACGTTTATTTTTTGTACCCTATGCGTTATCTCAGTGTTCTATTGCATTTAACACAATAGCCTCACATGTGGCGATAAATACAAATTCAACACTTACTAACGTATCCGTTAGCCACTAGACTGAGTGAAAAGAAACAAAAGGAAACCCCTATAGTAATATACGTGACTAATTTATAGCGCAGCGAAATACAAACTCAAAATCCGGGAATATTTTTCAATTATTTGAAACCCCAAAGGAATATTACAAAGTCCATATAAACAACAAAGCCTAAAAGAATGGTTTGTAACCCGTTCATCGATCACTGAGTCTTAGATAAAGGATCCATTTAACTGCGTATAGGTAGCTACCCTACTTTGTAAAGTAGAAACAATTTCATGGGGAACTTGGCTGAATGTCCGTTCGTAGATAAGATAAGATTTATTTGCTAAAACATGTGTACACATACAGGAATAAAGACATGCATACAAGATATTATAAAAGGAAAAAATATAGATTCTGACATGTTCGCCACATAACATGGCGTGCAAATATGAATAGTTGTGATTGTTTATAATTAATTTCAAATCAATATCATTCATGTAAAAAATATTTCACTAAGCAATAACAAATTTAAAAATGTCAACAGTAAAATAAAAAAATAATTAATATTATAGTACAATTATGTCATGCAGTCAAAATAGAATTATTTATTACAAATTATTTAAACACAATTTAAAATCAAGTATTTAATGCAGAATTTCAAAATTTGTCTGCTACAAATCTGAGACACTATAATAAATTTTTTGACATAACAAAGCTTTAAATTTTTGCATAAACAAATGTACATGATTTTATTTAGCTCTTTTGGCAATTTATTATAAACGACTGTTGCCATGTGAAAAATACTCTTGTAAATTAAAGCAGTATTCATTTTACGTACGTTTACGTATTACGAATGATGAGGCACAAGTTTCATCTTCATGCTCCGAGTTTTTCTTTAAGATTCGGGTTCATTTTAAGACTCGAGTCCTTTTTAAGACTCGAGTGCTTATCTGTAGACTACGAGCCTTTTGAGCACAATGAGTCTTGCATAATTGAGTCGAGTCTTTAAAATTAGGACTCGAAGACTCGAGTCCTTTGCGACTCTGCATATATCTGCGTGGTGATGTCACTGACAAGTGGCGGAACCCCCCTCCTCCACATTATTTCCATACATTCATATTCTGTCACTGCAGATTATATGAAACAGGACACGTGAAAGTGTTAGATTAGAGCATTCAAGATCTTTGCGATTTTGAAATTCCCTGTGTAGGTAAATAATGAAGACAATCCTTTGCCAGTTTGAAGTCATGCAGGGTTTGTAAAGGAATCGAAGCTTTCGAAATTAAAAAAAAAACGGATTTAAAAACATCACCGTTTCTCAATTGTTTCTTTCGAAAAAAATTATTTATCACTCTAATACGTGTTTACTATTTGGGTAGATTTTCAGAAGCCCGAACAAAGTCGTAAATTCCATAAAAAAAATGTATGGTATATTGTTTTTTGTGTTCCTTTTAACCTCCTTTCATCACATTTAAGCAGATAAGTGACATGTGTCACGTCAGTAAGAATAAATAACGCTATTTGGCGAAATGCTGAATGGATCACTTTCCGCTACCCCGCGTCGAGTATCTCACGGTATTTACATATTTATCTCACCCTTTGTACGGATGAAACACATATGAATCTAAAAATCTGTCACATGTGGTTGAAATAGTCAAGAGAGGTTTATATAGTATGAAAAACGTAAAAATCTTCACAATTATTATGTCTTCTTCTTTCCGAGCCTACACATTTGTATTTAATGAGTTGAGCCAAGTTGTTGACGACAGCGTCTATATAAACCTAGATTAGAAAAAAGGGGCATTTTGTAAAACACCTCCTACTCATCTACTCCGTTTTAATGCAAAAATAACACTTATTTGAAAGACATTGGAGCAATAACGTTCTTAGAACATAATAGAATTTTCAGCTCAGCAAATTACAAAAAAAAAACCGAAGCCCTAATAACCAGTGACTCCGAAGTTCTTCAGTAGATAGATACCTTTAATAGGTACTAAGATAGTTTTATAGCTCTCAGAGTACCGTCGAAGGTCGGCTTTTGCAGACCACTTTTACAGCATCTAATATTCATAGAAGGTCACGATTGCAACCATGTAATCAGAATATTAACTTAACTTCGTTAGTATTCGAGTTACAAAAAGAAACAGGAGGCGTAATACATTCCGAATTTTTTTGCATAATTTGGCTCGTGCCGAAAAATCAAAGACAACCAAAATGAGTTCGCAAATTTCCTAGTATCAACATGGCAGAATTTATTTTGGGGACGCACAAAGTAAACCTTAATAGAAAGAATTTTTGTGAAGAAATAATTTAAATTCTTACAAAATGA
Source organism: Aporophyla lueneburgensis (assembly GCA_932294355.1). Taxonomy (NCBI): domain Eukaryota; kingdom Metazoa; phylum Arthropoda; class Insecta; order Lepidoptera; family Noctuidae; genus Aporophyla; species Aporophyla lueneburgensis. Next base: position 21,190,866 of record OW028749.1, read on the forward strand.
AAACAGATGAAATTGGTTTTATTATATTCACGTGGTATCGTCAAACTTCATTGAATAAGAAGGCACATATATTAGTTTTGTTGATTTCTATTTTAAAAAAATCTCAAAAGATGTAATCCTGACGGTACGAATAACACAAAGGAAAGCTTTGTTTTCCGATGTCAACAGAAAATTTACTTACTGGAGTGGAAAATTTCACCACCTGAAAGCTAGCTCGTGCCTAGATCCACATACCAATATCTTATACCTTTAAACGAGCAATTCTTGTATATGTATATATATATATATATATATAATCTGAATCTCGGAAACGGCTCCAACGATTTTCATGAAATTAGTATACAAGGGGTTTCGGGGGCGATAAATCGATCTAACTAGGATTCATTTTTATAAAATGTCGTTTTATTCGTGTTTTCAATGACCAACTTTATCGATAATCAACTTGAACATAAACCTATTATTTTAAACACAATTTACCAAAAAATACCGAGCAAAGCTCGGTCAACCAGATATTTGTTTAGTAAATAGACATAACATCAAACCTTGTGCAATTTTATGATCCTTTCTAGTCAAGCAGCAATTCAAGTTTCCTTAAGTAGAATGTAGGTCTGTTTGTAGGTCTGTGCGTTTCTACTTATGTGATCGTCACTCCTTTGGTATATATTGGCCATGTATGTAGACTTGTGTTCCAGATGATAATATTTGTAGGTATATCTGCAAATATTCTCATCTGTACGTATATATTTATGTATTGGCGTATTCGTGATGGATGCAAGATCAGTCATTCCAAAGTAAAGCGGTGCTTATTGCGTAGTGCAAAACAGTCAAGTTTAAGGGAGTGTTCGTACCATGACAGATGTATGTCCATTGAAAAACTTAACATTATTTGTACTACAAAGTATGTCTTGTTTAGATTTCAAAGGACAACCGACCGGTTGTGCTATCTTTAAACAACTAAAAAAAAATACAGAAAAAGAGGAAGTAATACATTTCCTTGATTACTGAGCCAATTTACGCAATTCTTTTTTTAATTTTTCAAAAGAAACGAGCAACTATTGTAATATATTTTCTAATTTTACTAGGATCATTTTTGAGTAAACTATAATAATACTTCACTCAGTGAATGCTGATCATGCCGCAAATGTTCTATTCATTTTATTGACATTGCAAATAGTGGTTGATACCTACTTTTATAAATTTCTGTGGTGTGTCACAACTTAAAACTGGACTTAAAGTTTAGAAGCCGATGACAAAAACTGAAAATAAGAAACCAAAGCCACTGATTATCGTAATTAACGTAGCTTTTCACTTCGCAATATATTTTTGGAAATCGGTCGTTTTTATACATTTATATTTAAGGTAAGTCCGGGGGAGATGGCCGTATGGGAGAGATGGCCAATTCAATTATTTTCAGAACTAATAGCTAGACGGTGCCAGTTGTCGCTTAGTACGCTTCTGTCAGCGGAGGCCACTAACAGTGGGTGCAAATTTAAACAGAAATTAAATCAAAAAGAAAGTAAAAACCTCGTTATTTGTTTTCAAAAGTGTAAAAATTCTTCAGTGGGTTAACATTTTACGTCGCGGTGAAAAAAAAAATCAATGGAAACTTGTGGTTTTTATATGTTATCTTCTTTAATATGATTGATTTATTGCGTTCTAACCTAAAAATTGTCAGTAATGCGGGTTCAATCATTTTTATTTCGATATGGCCATCTCTCCCGGTCAAATAAGGAGAGATGGCCATTAGTGGTCCGGTTTAGATGGCCTTATTATGGAGACGGAACGGAACGGGACTGAGACGGGGATGGGATGGCTTTGGTCCGTAGCCGTGACGTCAACAAGACATGGATTATTACCCATGTCTTGTAAGTCCCATATTTAAGTTAAAAAAGTTGTAAAATATTTTGTACAACTATTTTAACTTAAATATGAGGCTTTTGGTTACCTTATAAGTGTGCATTTTGTTATTTCATATTGTGCGTGAAATTGCATAAATACCACAGAGAGTTGTTGAAGCTAGAAAATGGGCAAAGCAAATCACTGTTCCTCTCAACCAAAGCACCTGCCATCTAATCTCTTCACCACCCTTGGTTGACTGCTAGAGAATGCCTAAGGCATTAAGGCCGCCTTTGTACCTTTTTTGTATGCGAGAAGTTTAAATAAATAAATAAAGCAAGTGGGCATTCTTTTAACTTCTGAATGACATATAGAGTTACGAAAAAACAAAGAACAGGAAAAACGCCAAATAAGAGAGAATAAAAATTTAAAAAGAAAAATTAATAGCAGACAAAGAGAATAAGACTGAGAAGATTATGGTAGCTAGAAAACGAAAGGCTGTTCAAAAGATTTCAGAAAACAGTGAGGACGATGAAGAACCAATACTCTGCGATTCAGATATTGATATCGAAAATGAACAAGACAACTTTGCTGGGTGTGGAGAAAATTATTACACTACCCAACTTATTGAGGACTGGATACAGTGTGTCATTTACTCATTTTAGGTTTATGAGAATTGTACCAAATTTGACAACATGTGTTCGAAATATGGGCAAATAAGAGAAGAGATGTGAAGCAGAAAACTAAAAAAAGAGTAGAATAAACTACTGGCCATCTTCCCCTTACTATTATGGTCATCTCTCCCGGCCACCTCGGGAGAGATGGCCAGTCGACAGTTTTAATAATGTTTTTTATAATTATTTTATTTGATTAAAATTTCTTAATTGCTTTCTGTTATTTAGAAGTCAAAAGATTGAAAACTCATTTGAAATAAAAAAAAAGATAAAGTTACCACTAGTTTTATTTTTATAGCGTCTAACAAAAACTACGGCCATCGCCCCCGGACTTACCCTATACTCTAAACCTAAAGATAAATTACACTCCTCCTTCCTACGTTCCTCACATCTGACCTAGGTTTTTTCCTGCAAGTTAAATGGAGACATCTTAAAAATCGCGGTCTAACGGGTCACAAACAATACTTCATCCTACCTTTCCATCGATCAACATGAAAGCGAATAGTTATTACAGAGTTACAGCAAACATATCGATGACAAGAGCTTACGATAGAAACAAGGACTGTACGGATACCTCGCACCAACATCTTCTATATATATAAAATTCAAAGTCCTGAGTGACTGACTGACTGACTGACTGATATATCAACGTACAGCCTAAACCGCTGGTCCTAGAGACATGAAATTTGGAGAGTGTGTTCTTTGTAAAGAGTAAATATCCACTAAGAAAGGGTTTTTTGAAATTCTACCCCTAAAAGAGTGAAATGGGGGGTTGAAGTTTCTATGAAACGTTTTATTCTCTGGGTCGATTGACACAAAAATTGGTAAACATACTCTTCAAGTATAATTATGAGACACGTGTATCATAGTTTTTCCAAAATCATCCCTTTACTGAGTCAAATAGGGCTTCGAATATCCTACGTGGCGTAGTAGACGGACGCATGGCGTGCGGGGCAGCCCGGGGAGCGCATTGTTGTCACCGGTGTCCAATCTCAACCAAGGTAACGGGGATGTATCAAATATGTAACTGATATTAATGTGAACTAATATTTGCAAGTAATAAGTAAGTACATGTAAAAACGCGTTTGTTTCTGTATTAAATAAAATTAAATAACTACAGTGACTATTGTTAAATACATACCTATGCAACTTTATAAGTAAAACGAATTGGGCACATACATCTGTACGTTCAGTGAGTAATAATGCGACTTTAGTTTATACCTTAAAGTAAAACATAACTACCAAGCCACAATCATCAATGAAATTCTCTTGAGATCGTTCGAAGGAGTTGAAAATCATTATAAATCAGTGGACTCCAGTGATAAACCACGGTGACGCCATACATTACCGGGTTGAGTTTCTTAACATATTGAAGCCTCCAGGTCTAAAAACTGACATATTAAAATTTAGAGTTGGCGTCCCAGTATGTTGCTGCGTAATCTAAACCCGCCAAAAATATGCAATGACACCACGGCTGCCCCATTTCAAAACCTAGTAAGTCTACAAAAAAGGCAAAAGGTGTTTTTTAGCTAAAAACTCTTTTCTAAGTAGTCCCTACATAATGCAAAAACACCTACATTAAAAATACACTTAAAACAAAAGTTATGGGGTATCCTAAACCTAGTAAGAGCATCTAAATTCATCAAACGCACATTCAAAACCATTTCAAAACCTAGTATGTCATATAACCATTTCATAAGTATAGTATTTGTAAGCACTTACTATTTTTTTGAAATGTTTAAAGTTTCATACTAGATTATGAAATGAAATATTGTATTAAATATTGATTTTTTGCTTTTCACAAGCCTTTTAAAATATCGAGTTACTGAGTTTTACTTGTTGTATTTTATTATAAGGCGTTTCCATCTCTTTCTAACTTAATAGAAAATACATAGGTTAGACTAGTATGCAGCGCGTGCGTCGCTTCGTATCGCCCCCCGCGCTCTTCCCGATCATGAGACTGACGAGCGGCGCGTGCGAACCGCGGCTGCCCCATGTCAAAAGCTAGTAACTGTTTTTGACCAAATTTTACAGGAGAGCGTAAAAACATGTTTTAGGCTAGCCCTTCTAAACTATACATTGTCTGTTGAGAATTTATTGTTAAGAAGAAGAAGTAGTATGTAAACCTTAACTTGTTATATAAATTACCTGTTCATAATATATTGTACACATTTTATAATCCTATATTTCAAAAAAACAACTAAGAAAAATTTTACACTCAAAACCACTTCAAAACCTAGTAAGAAGTCTTACTTGATTTTGACCTGGTTCGAAAATATCATCTATAAACTTGCCCGGATCAAAACATAGCAAGAGTTATTAATAGTTTGTAATCTAATTTATAATTATGATTACGTACAATCGTTTTTGTCTAGACCAAATATGGTAACTATAACAGGAGTAAAAAAATTACACAGGTAAGTAATACAAACCTAGTAATAAAATCAGATTTATTTACTCATTATCAATCAGAAAACTTCGAAAAAAAGATTTAAATTGCTTCCATTTGGTCAACAAATGACAAATCTGCCGATTGATTATTTGTAGGCAAATTACGCCAAAAAGATTTTCTTGATTCTGGCATCATCGGTAGTAATTTAGAAATTATTTCATTCTTCTTTATTTCTTTAACTCCTCTCGGTTCCTCGACAGTGACCACTGGAGATTGGACATCAAATTTTTTTTGTAAGAAATCCAGTTCTTGCAAATTTTCATCAAACCTGAAATAAAAACATGGAATATGTAATTATATAAAGTTTTGTATAATTTTGTAATTAGTAACAGGATTTTATTAATAAAGCTTATGTCAATGAAAGACCGTTAAGAAAAATAAATATGTTCGATGAGATTCGACATAGTAATATCTAGCTAAATGTGATCTAATTGAAATGTAGCTTAGTTTTTTTTCTATAGATTTATTAACTAAAACTTAATATACCTGGTTTTATAAAAAAGGTTTTTTGAACCCCTTACAAATTTGGCCTGAACTACAGATTTTAACTGAAACTCTCTGAGTGGTTCACCTAAACGCCCAGCTCTCTTTTTCTTAGGCCAGTTGTGACGATGTAGAATTTCTAATATTTTGATATTTTTTCTTGACCTTAACACACAATCCTTAAAATCGCCAAAATCGTAAATATTACGTACGCGTCTCATTCTTTGCTCGATGTTTGCATGAACGGCATCAGCAGCCATGTGAGTGTGCCCTTTAGTTAAATAATTTATTGTGATTGACTCAATGTCATTTACTTCGTTATTTACTACCATGACCATAGCAGTGAACAGCGTCCAATTTTTATTTTGGGCTGTACAGTTATCAGCCCAGAGGTGAAAATGTTGCACATCCCTCTGATTATCTAAAAAAGTTTTGAAAGCATCTACAATATTGCTGGCATCTCGACCAGCAATTGCTTCATGCCACAACACACATATAGCGGGATCAAGTGATTTTTTTTTGAATAGGGGCAAAAGTTAAATTAAATGTTATTAATCGACTTAAAAAGAAAGCATCCTTGTATTGAGGCATTTCCGGAATTAATACCACTTTTTGCAAATCCATAGAAAAATACTTTATTCTCCTTTCATTTCCTTTTGCTCCATCTAATCGGTATCGCTCTATAGCCAAATTAACTTTCTCGTTATGTTCTTTTTCCTTTGTTCTAATATCTTCTGGCACTTCGTCACCTTTTTCTGTGTATCTTTTGCTTTCTTCTTCGTAGAATGAACAATCAGCACATTTATCACCTTTCGGCATATTAAATGATATGTTCAGTCTTTTAATCGTTTGCCTATAAACTTCCAGACCACAGCGAAAATTTGGATGAATCCGTTTAAAATCTTCATGCATTTGCTTCAGAGTCAGATAACGTGGTAAATATCTTACATTTGGAGCATTGTGTCTTCGATAATGGCTTACTACTGGTTGATAGCTTAAGATATGTCGCTCAATAATACTCTTCGGTATTTCATTTCTATTCCCTCCTCTTTTATCTTTTAATACTTCACCAAACAAATTGCCTCTTTTTAATGCTTTACTTAATCCCGTAATTATTCCATCCGTGGTACAGCCCAGAGTATCAAGAAAAAATTTTCGGCAAACAGGAATAGAATCGTTACTATCAGATTTTGGAAAATAATAGAATCTAGATTCTTTTTTTATTATATCTGCATTCCCAGCTTCATTAACTCGGCGTTTTTTAACACCAGTTATTTGAATACACTTGATCAAAAAATTACGTTTTGATTGAAAATTAAGGTCCCAATAATTACTCCAAATTTGAATCCTGTCTCCAAGCGAAAACGACGTACATTTACGATTATATTTTCCGGTGCAGGTCTTAATTATCATTGAATGTTTACTTTTTTGTTTGTGAGATCTTTTTGATGTTTTGACATAGTTTTCCTGTGCGTCTTTTTCAATTGCGAAAATTGGGCCTGGATAACCTGCTACAAATGTATTATTAATTGTGCTGGTATTATCACTCGTGTGTGAATACTCATAAGCACAGTACGCGCCACTCAAAGAAATAGATCGCCAACCTTTTTACGCTTTTACTACAAATCTAATTATCCAATTTTGAAAATGAAATCGTGCGCAGTCTGCAACGTGCAGTTTAACGATGGCGTCCAGTGTGGCAGTTGTAAGAAACACCTGGATTTTGGATGTGCGAACATCTCAGAAACTGGATGGAGAAAGCTGAGTGCCAATAGGATGGCACAATGGAAATGCCCCACCTGCAGAACGTCGTCACCAGTTGTGCCTACCCCGGAACCTGCATCGCTGGATACCATACTTAGTGAGATACGTGACATGAAGCGGCAGCTACTCAACTTGCCGACCTTGGTTGATGACATTCGCGTGATCAAGGATGAGTTGACCGAGCTTAAGTTGACGTGTGAGGGCACTGCTTGGAGACTCGACGACTTCAACACAAGACTCGTGGTAATTGAAGCAAAAGTGTCTGAATTTGATAAGCTTCAGGAGTCAGTGAAATGTTTACAGACTGACTTGGCGAGCACGAAGTACCAACTTTCGACGTTTGAACAGAGATCCAGGCTAAACAACGTCGAAATTAAGGGGGTTCCTATTAAAAAGGATGAAAATTTGTACTCCATTGTTGACGCTATCGGCCGTACAGTCAACTACAGCTGTCCCAAAACCCAAGTGAACTACATTTCAAGGGTCCCTATCTTTGGCTCCAATGAAAAGCTAATAATAGTGAGTTTTTTAAACCGGTATATAAAGGAAGATTTCATTGCGGCGGCACGCGCCAAGAAGGACCTATCCGCTTGTGACATCGGGTTTCAAGGCTCATCTCAGCGTGTGTATATTAATGATCACCTAAGCGTGGAGTACAAGAAGCTTTTAACCAAAGTTAAAATCATTGCCAAGGATAAACATTATGAGTACGTATGGGTTAAACATGGTAAAATTCATATACTTAAAAATAATCATTCAAAAGTTTTTATCATAAGGAAGGAGTCAGATTTAAACAAGATTGTCTAATATGCTTTATATTTGTTACACTTACTTTCCTATTTTGCTATAATATTTTACTTCAATGGCTCAAAATGCTTAACACCATTTGGGTCACATTAACTTTTTGCAAAATGTTTAATACCTCTGCCGTACTAATGACCTCGACACCTCTCTTTTGTTTAGAAACTTGTTTGCTCTGTGTTCGTTATCGCGCTGTTTGCTTTAAAGCTTTACCGCACTACAATATGCTTTACTCTCTCGCACTTGCACATACCACGCACTATTGCTTGCTTTTTCGCACCGTTGTTAACTACTTAACATCGTATGATTTTTGTACTCGCGCAATTCTTTTTGACTTTTACCTTCATTATACTTATTTAATTATATTATACCTTATTCTACAATATTATTTAATGAAATACTTTATTTTAATGGCTTGTACAGATTTATACACAATTATTAGTTTCGGCTTTCAATGGCTCCTAAGTTAAATATATTTTATCAAAACGTTCGCGGGCTTAGAACTAAAAGTGATACTTTCTATCGTCAAATGTTGCTAAACTCGTACGATATTATTGTTCTTACAGAGACTTGGCTATTAGATGGAGTTTTAAATTCCGAATTCTTTGATGAACGGTACATAGTGTGGCGTCGTGATCAAGATTATGTTTTGACCGGACAATCGCGAGGTGGGGGTGTGCTTATTGCTTCGCGCAGGGAACTTTCAGTTATATGCCAGCCTACCTTCTATTCTACTGCAGAGGATTTATGGCTCAGCATACGACTGAAAAATCTTAATACACGTAAATATATTACCTTACATATTTGCGTTGTTTATTTATGTCAGCAAAACTTAGGCCTTTCTTTTTCTTTACAACTTCGCAACTACCTCACTAAATTAAACCAAATAGTTATGAGTAATTCTTCCGATACCTTTCTCATAATAGGTGATTTTAACATGAGCGGTATTAACTGGGTCCCATCTGATAATCTATCGCTCGTCCCAATGAACACAAATGGTCCGGACGAAGTTTTACTTGGTGACGAATTATGTACCCTAGATTTGGGTCAATTCAATGGTGTTCTCAATAGGTACGGAAATTTTTTAGATTTGGTACTTTGTAACCAATTAGTTAGCGTGGTTGAATGTTCAAGTCCGCTGGTTCCCATCGACGCCTATCATCCAGCACTACTAATTAATATGGATTTCGTCGAAGCACCTCCATTAGAGTGCGCGTCACGGACGCAATATCTGTTTGACAAGGGAGACTACGAATCTATCAACAATGATATTTCCAGGACTGACTGGGAATCCGCCTTTGCGACACGATCAATGGATGAAACATTAAACTTTTTCAATGAAGTTATTCTCAATTTACATACGAAACACATTCCACAAAAATTACATCGTAACAAATCATATCCAACTTGGTACAGTTTCGCATTAATAAAAACAATTAAAGAAAAATACAAATATTTCAAAAAGTTTAAGACGTACGGCAATATGGCGGATGAGTCATCATTTAAGCTTCTGCGTGAAAGGGTAAAGTTATTGGAATCGCAATGTTATGAAAAATACTTGGATTTAACTGAGAAGTTTAGCCACTCAACCGTCCAACCCGCGCGGCGATTATCTCCCCAACTGTCCGGGCATCAAATTTCACTTTCTTTTTTACGACATTGCGAAATTTTTGCACAAAAACGATTACGACTGAAAAACTACTATAGCTATATTCTAATAAGAAATACTCACGGAAAGCTAATATGATATTGAATTCTAATAGGAAAAAACTAAATTAATCAAACAAAAAGCTAATAAGATATTGAATTCTAATTAGAAAATAAAGTCGGGGATTTCAAAAAAATATCGTATTTATTTTTTATTTCGTGTTTTACAAGAAAAGTATAATAGTTACTAGGCAAAATTATTTTTATTATAATAGTACATAATGTACCCTTCAAAATGACACCAATATCTAAATATAAGTATTTAGTTTTCTATCAAGAAAAAACAAATACTTCTCCAAAGGTCCCCGAGCCAACACTAAAATCATGAATTACGAGTTGCGTTTGAATAATTTGTAGACCCCATCTCAATATATTTCGTTTGTAAATAGCTGTTATAGTGCTAATAGTAAAGTATTCTCTTATATTTAAGCATTTATTTAACAAAAACAACTAATTCGAAAAATGGATCAACTACAACCAACGAACAATGTCCGCGCGGTCATCATAAAACGTTTCCAGCTATATTATTACATGTAAACGTTTCGAAATTGGCGTAGTAATGCATATTTCGTAAAGGAAATATCTTCACGTTTAATTTGATGTACAATAACAACATAAATCTATACTATAATATTATAAAGCTGAAGAGTTTGTTTGTTTGTTTGTTTGTTTGTTTGATTGAACGCGCTAATCTCAGGAACTACTGATCCGAATTGAAAAATTCTTTTTGTGTTGGGTAGCCTATTTATCGAGGGAGGCTATAGGCTATATAACATCACGCTACAACTAAGAGCAGCGGAGCAGTAATGAAAAATGTTGCAAAAACTGGGAAAAATTATTCCTTTTGAGAGTTTCCGTTGCGTGCGCTGCGTAAACGGTTAAAGTAACGCAAAAATTATGTATGATGGAATTGTTCCTTTTAAAATGTTCTAAAAAAAAGTCCGCGAGAGCATATGTCTATCTTTTAAGGTTGACTCACTATAACTCAAAAGGAGCGATCAGCAACGAAAAATGGACGAAAACTAGCAGGCAAATCGATGCGACGGGAAGGGTCAGGGGAGCAAAAATTTGACGCGGACGAAGTCGCGGGCAGAAGCTAGTGTGGTATAAAAACAGAAAACTTACCATATTTTAGTTGGAGATCCACACACAAACATAGTTCACTAGACAACACGGATGAACTGTCATTTTTAACCGACTTCAAAAAGGAGGAGGTTATCAATTCGGATGTTTATATTTTTTTTTTTTTTTTATGTATGTTCGGCCATAACTCCGTCATTTATAAACGGATTTGCAAAATTCTTTTTTTGTTCAAAAGGGGTTTATTTCGAAATGGTTCCATATAAATTTCATGTAGATCTGATGATGAGTCTCGGAGACAGACACCGGAACTCTTTAAAAAATGACGGCAAATCAACCGCGATTTCTGCTATCGCATTAATATGCATTGTTTGTTTGGAATTAGTGCGGGGTAGATACCAAAACTAAAAATTTAAAAATAAAATCTTTTTTACAAAAAAAAACAACCGACTTCCTTAAAAACACTACAAAGTGAAAAATAACTTTAATTTCGGAAGTCGGTGGCAAAAACCTTAAATACAAATCCTAAGACACCGACTGCCGAAATTAAAGTTATTTTTCACTTTGTAGTGTTTTTAAGGAAGTCGGTTGTTTTTTTTTGTAAAAAAGATTTTTCTTTTTTTTTTCTAAATTTTATGTTGCCGGTCCATAGATGAAATTCACTCTACTGGATGACAAATCTCATATAGCGACATCTAGTATTTCTCTAATGTATGACTATCAAAGGACTGTAGCGATAAACACGTTTCAAGTGACGAATGACGCATAAAACGTCCATGGTTACAAAAGTAACCTGGACGTTTCGACAAAATTTTATTTGTTTACTTTTGTAACCATGGACGGTTGAGTGGCTATAAAAGAAAATCCTAAATATTTTTGGACCTTCGTTAAAAAACGACACAACTCAAATGCAGTTCCGAGCACTTTAAACTATAAAAGCGACGCGTTGCGTACCGGAGAAACAATATGCGAAGCGTTTTCTACATACTTTCACTCTACATTTCTAGATACTAGCCCTAGTCATGGAATTTCTTCACCCCGTCTTTTTACTGAATCTTCCAGCCTCTCAGATATAAGTAGCATTGTGGTGAACGTTGAGGAGGTGTCTGACTTGCTTCGCAATTTGGATACTTCTAAAGCGGCTGGCCCAGATAATATTTCATCCAAATTTCTTGTGCGATGTTCGACTTCGATTGCCAAGCCTGTCTCGATTCTCTTCAGGAAGTCCTTGGATACTTGCGTTGTACCTCAACTTTGGAAATCGGCTTTCATAACGCCTATTCACAAAAAAGGAGACAAAACTGAAGTTGTTAACTACAGACCGATATCTAAGCTCTGTGTTGTGGCAAAGATCTTCGAAAGGATTATCTATAACCAGGTGTACAGTGCTCTAAAAAATTCGTTCAGTTCCTTTCAACATGGTTTTTTGAAGGGAAGGTCTACCGTTACCAACTTAATTCTGCTCAATGATTTTATTACTGACGCCATGGATAACGGGAAGCAGGTTGATGTTGTTTATACTGATTACAGTAAAGCTTTTGATCGGATTGACCATGCGATCTTAATATCAAAGTTATATGGCATGGGAATTCGAGGAGATTTACTCAGATGGTTTGCTTCGTACTTGGAAAACAGGTCCCAAGCAGTAGTTTTAAGCAATTATATGTCTAGTTGGGTCCCTGTCCCCAGTGGAGTCCCCCAGGGTTCGTTGCTCGGCCCATTACTCTTCATTATCTATATAAACGACATCAACTCTTGCTTAATTTCTTCCAAACTCCTGTGTTTTGCCGACGATATGAAGATCTATGCCACAATATCATCTCAGGTGGACGTGATTGCACTTCAGAATGACTTACGTCGTCTGGAGGCTTATTGTCGTGAGAGTAAGCTTGATCTTAACCCTGCTAAATGTTCGGTCCTAACGTATTCTCGAAAACGTGTTATTATACCTTCATCGTATATTTTAGGCGATCAAGTACTACCTAGAACGAATTGCATCCGAGATCTGGGAGTGCATCATGATTCTAAGCTTACATTTGAGTTTCATGTTGATGCCATAGTCGCTAAAGCATCTAGGGCACTAGGTTTCATAATGCGTCTGTCCAGGTGCTTCACTCGTGCCAAAACATTAAAAATTCTTTACTGTACTTTTGTTAGAAGTCACTTGGAATACGCGTCTGAAATCTGGAATCCGTGTTATCACAAGTACATAGATCGTATAGAGAGCATCCAGAAAAGGTTCATCAAGTACTTGTGTTATCATCAGAAAGTGCCCTACCGGTCTGAAGATTACCTCAACCTCTGTAAGAGGTATCATATATTGCCCCTGATTAATCGGCGTGCAATCTCTGACTGTATCACTTTATTTAAAATTTTCAATAATTCTATTAATAACTCTGATATTCTATCCAAATTTTATTTTAAGGTTCCCAGTAAGTTAAAGCGATGGAACGCACCGTTGCGTGTTCCATTTACCTCTACAAACTACAGGCAAAATTCATTTATAGTGCGTGCAAGTAATAACTTCAATAGCATGTGTAAACAGCATGATTTTGATCCCTTTGTAACATGTGTGTCCTCGGCCAGAAAGAGCCTGAGCCTTGGTTTTTTTAAGTAAGATGTTGTGTGTCCCGGCTTTGATTCTCGCTTTGAATATAAAATGTGAATTTAGTTTAAGCATGAATGTTATACTGTTTTTTTCCTTCTATTCTTTTTTTTGGTAACTGTGTTGTGATGTCCACACTCTTTCTTTCTTTCTAATTTGTTCCTATAAGTGATGACTTTTAATTGGCTGTCAGTCTCACACACATTTTTTTATTCTGTTGGTTTTAGCTGTAAGTCATCCATAGTTATTAAATAAATAAATAAAAAAAAAAAAATATTGTCCTCTGTAATCGCATCTTTGGCCGTATAAATCGGGCTGGGATAGCGAGCAATAAAAACTTCGTCGTTCACCTTATTATTTTCGTCAGAAATAACTTGAGTATAATGCTGCCTTGCCCTGCGTGGCTTCAGATATTTACTTAGCAAATTTGTAGATGAGGAAACATTTTCATCAGAACTAGAGCTTTCATTAAAATCTGAAGGTATGTAGTTAACATCAGCAACAGAATCGTCTAAATCGCTTAATGTAATGAGGTCTTCTTCTAGATCATCAGACCTTTCTGTGAAGTTATGTAGCGCAGTATAATTGTAAGTATTATCAGGGGCGGTATTAGACGTAGATGGTTGTGGTTCAATAGGAAAATATGTATTACCAATTTTATCAGTTAATTCAGTAGTAGAAGTAAATATAGTGTCATTATTGGACATTGGTTCTGGTGCAGTCGGCAAAAAATTAGAGGGTGTTTTATAAGCAGAAGCGGCTGTAATGCTGAAAGTTAATAAAAGAAAACTTGCAAAACCATCACCAACAAACAAGCAAATGATTAATACATATAAAACAAAAATAAGCAAAAACTGAAGAGAAAAACAGTCGTTCTTGTTTTATTTTAATTATTTTTTAAATAACATTCGTGTATAAGCTGCGACAATAAAGAAACAGGTTATAACAACAAAGGCTTGTGTGCAAACGTTAGTAATGAAATGAACATATAAAATCTGCCATAAACAGCTTTAAAATGTAATTAAATATACACGGTTAATACACAACACACAAATCTTACCCCAAAAATGACAAAATAATACTCACATATCATCATCAGCTGCACCGTTTGGTTCATTAATACTACTCGTATTTATAGAATCCATTATTCGTTTTATTCGAAAATTACTAAGATAACGTCTTTTCATTGCTACGTATTTCTAACACAAATAAATCACTACAAATACTGGTAAAATTTGCCACAACGCACGTTAAATCGCCTTGAAGCTGTGCAAGTTTGTGCCGCAGGTTGCGAGTGAAAATATTGCAACGAAATGTTATCGAGGCAACTATACGGACAGGTTGTTCCAGAGAGGAGTCTGTGTTTATTCCAAGGATTTTTTTTCGATTGGAAATCATCAAATGACTTCTCCCGCTATTGGGCGAAGCGGGAGGGCGTGTCAGACTTTTCCTGACTAAAACCCACCCGTGTTCCTTCAGTTGCCCATGTGCCAGGGTCACGGTATCTCTTTCGAACAATCTCGCGACCCTGGCAGGCATCGGTCCTAGCAGACCCCTTCAATGGTGCTGACATCTCTCTGAGGCGTGCGTGGAACACTACGCGCCGCTCTAAGGAGGTGACGGCTTCCCATGTCCTCTCGCTCCGTACCATGGCTCGCACCAGGGCCGGACGCGAGAGGTCGCCGCCGCCGATCACCTCCACGAGGACACGGCGGTGCTCCGCCCAGGCAGGGCACACCTTCACCGTGTTTTCCAGACGATCTTTGCAATGGAAACACCCGGGCGTTTCCTCCGCTTTATCCTGAACAGGAATCCACCGAAGCACCCATGCCCGCTGAGAACCTGCGTCAGGCGGAAGGTGAGGACGCCGTGGTGCCTCTCTATCCACTCCTCAAAGAGGAGACTTACCGCTGCAATTGTGGCTTGCCCAGCGCTGGGTTGCGACAATCGTACCCGTCATGTCGCCATGAGATCACACCAGAGCTCTTTCCACCGTGCCGCGATTTGTCGCGGCAGCGGAGTTTCGCCCCGGAGTTTCACCCCGGCGTTTCGCCTCCTCGCGCCACTACCACACTGCTTTTCACACGGTCTGGTGCAGACCAGTGGCCTGGTGATTCTAGCACCTGAAGTAAAAACAAAAAATATTGTTTACAAAGAAATACTGCGGTAGGCATAGTATTTCGTTGTAAACGATATTAATTGATTATTATCCACTTTTGGTTGTCTCCTAAATAAATCTTTTCACACACGCTTTTTTTTTTTTTTTTTTTTCAGGATGGGAAATCATCAAATGACTTCTCCCGCTCTGGGCGGAGCGGGAGGGCGTGTCAGACTTTTACTGACTAAAACCCACCCGTGTTCCATCAGTTGCCCATGTGCCAGGGTCACGGTATCTCTTTTGAACAATCACGCGACCCCGGCAGGCATCGGTCCTAGTAGACCCCTACACCGCTGCTGACATCTCTTTGAGGCGCGCGTGGAACACTGCGCGCCGTCGACCCGAGCCTGGTCCTTACCGGGCGGCGAGCTACCCATTGCTCGCCACCCGCAAGCTCGCGCCTACGGTGGCCGGGAGTCCGCTATTGACTCCCGACGCCCGGGGCGTCTCCTCCTGCGGCGGCTAGGGACGTGAGGGCGCAGAGACTGCCACTCCCTCACGCGCCCCGCCTGAGGGAGTGGCAGTCTGAGATTAGTTAAGTTGTACGGAGAACTTCGTCCTATTTGTTTGGGATATTGTCAGTTTGTATATTAAATTGAGAGGTGGTGAGAGCGTGAATGTTTGTTTTGAAAAAAAAATAATGCCGCGGGCAGAAGCTACACAAAATAAACCAATGAAATAAACACAGGCAACAAAATTCTGTTGTAATTATATTACATGCATACGTGTCGAATTCATAAAGATGATGCTATACGCTATCCTATGGAGCTCTTAAATTTATTTAATCCATCTGGTGTCCATCTCACACTTATCCTCAAAATGGGTGCTCCAGCAATGCTACCACGAAATCTCAATCCGGCCAAGTTGTGCAATGGGACCAGGTCACGTGTGAAAACCTCACATCAAAACGTGGTAGAGGTTCCGCCATTGTATTTACTGGCTGTGCTCAAGGTGAATCGGTGTACTATATACCGCAGATACCACTAATGCCGTCGGAGTATCCATTCGAGTTTAAAAGGCTGCAGTCCCCTTACGGTATGTTTCGCAATGACGATTAATAAGTATCGGGGACAGTCACTTAAAACAGCGGGATATCATCTTAGAGGGGACTGCTTCTCGCACAGCCAGGTTTACGTGGCCTGCTCGAGAGTGAGCTCATCTAGCAGCCTGGTTGTATTAGCACCTGAAGGCAGAGCCTCTAAAGTAGATATAAAGAGATACTTTGCATATAAACTAAAAAATAAATAGTCTTTAATCCCTGTGTACAGCAATGTAAGTAAAATCGTCATTTGAATAGTTTAGGTAAAAATATTTTCAAAATTCCCAGGGAATAAAGAATATTTTCGCTTTAAAGTTGCCTTCACATTTGGCATGCAAGTAGGTAATTTGCCGTTTAGTTATATATTCCGTCAATATTGTTATGTTTTAGAAATACTTATCCTACAACAATCATTATCAATCCGAACGCTGCTCCTTATATAACACAAAGCAAGCAGTGCAATAACCCATTGTTTACCTGGATAAACACAAAGGGTACTTAAAATCACGGTAATACGTTCCTGTGGGATATTTTTCGACATCCACGCGGGCGAAGCCGCGGGCAGAAGCTAGTTACATATAATTAAAAGATTTCGGAAGAACGTGGAATAAAGTTTCTGAATTTTCTCTCCCACTGGGAGCACCGTATGTAATAGGAGGTTTGCATGATCGTATAACTTTTTTATATTATTAGTGGGAGGAACAGCTGGTGGTGGTGGAGTTAGGAATTGTGAATGTAGCGCTCAAGATAATTTTGCCTAAATAAAATCCGTTGTGTTAATGAAAAAAATCTTTCTTTCTTTCCTTTCGGATAATCAAAGAAGCAGTGACTGTGATTAAGACATCATTTCATTATTCAAAAAAATCATCCATTGCTAAATTTAATTACTTGTGGTACTACAGTTTTTGGATTTTCAAATTCGAAGTCACATGCCAATTCGTGGGTTTTTTTTTGAAAATGAAATTGTTTTGTTTTTCATTTTTCACAAAAATCACACACACACAATACAAATATGATTAATATGACAAACAGTAAAATAAAAATAACAAAAATACCCAAATGTTAAGGTATTTTACAAAAAGAGTCCAATTTCACGTCATAATTAATGATATACAGTAGGGATGTTATGGATATGAAATTTCGGATACGGATTGGTTTCGGATGTAGGAATGATTATTATACTGGATACGGTTACGGATACGAATATGAAATTATTTCGGATTATTCGTTAGTTTCGGATAATTTAGGTTACGGATATTAAACTTTGAAGGAATTTCAAAAGTAAAATACAAATATCTAATAAAATGGTTTTATTTATATGTCACCATTTGGTATGAATTACAATCAGTCCGTGAGTAGTTATTACAGCTATTTAAAATAAAAATGATTATAAATATATATTGAGTGTTATCTTATCTACCTAAAATAAAAATGTAATAACAAATCCGGTATTATCCGAAACTTTTATTTCGGATTCGGTTACGGTTACGGATAAATTATTATCGGATATCCGATAGTTTCGGTTACGGTTACGGAGCTCCCTAACATCCCTGATATACAGTTACAAGCATCTCTACAAGTTCCAGCAACCAATAGCTGATGTAGCTACAAACGTGTTGTTTGATAGAAATGAGTTGGAACTGACTCAGTTCAATTGAACAAACGAGTCATTGTAAGAAATGTTGAAGGGAGAACCGTACAACATACCTTTCATGTAATTTCGCCAACTTCCAAATTACCAGTTTGACATAGCTTGGGAATTGGTGGATCATGTATTATGTGCTGCTGTACAACCATCCAACATCTAAATATTAATACGTGAAGCGAAAACTTTGGATCCCTTTTTACGAAAATTGGGCGGACGGAGGAGTATGAAATTTCGCACACTTATAGTTTATACAGAGAAGAAATAACGAATGCTAATATTTTTTTTAATTATACGCAAAAATACATTATTTTCAATAAATAACTCGTTACACACACTACTATTCAGTACCGTGTATTTAATACACACGTGCATAGATATTTTTTTGTTTATAGTCCAAATCTGTGGTCCAATCGAGAACATCTGTCTTTAATATTTTGTGTCTATAGTCTTACTGAATGTCAAGTATAACCATAGATAATAAATTAATTTTATAGATAAGTATATAACCTATTTCATTTTTAAAATCTATTATCGTATCGAGAATATTTTGTCTTTAATATTATTTGTCTATAGTGTTACTGAATGTCAAATATAATCATATATTTTTTATATTTATTATTATATGTTTTTTTTTCATTTAATAATGTATTTCTATTCAAATGAAGTACGGTCGATGGGCGATCACTAGTTATTATAAATAGTAAATTCATGGTTAATTTTTTTTGTTGTACTCCGAGAGCGAAATAAAATTAATTATTATTATAATTTATTCACTACATGGATAATTCATTCGTCTATACGAGACTATCACATTATTAGGTCTGTTCAAGGTCTGTTTTGCAAGCGACAGCGGAGTGTAATTGCATAAATGATGTGCGTTATATGTTGTGTACCGCGAATGAAGACTATGCCTTGCTCTTTGTTTAGTACCAAGCAAGTGGCATTGACTTATGTAGTGTATTTTATACGTGAAAGTTCGTAATATAGATTGTGGAACTCTAGACTTCTAGAGAATACCTTCTATATATTATAGCAATTCATAAAATTTAGGATCACGCTTCGGTGCAAAACTTTAATGGACGAGCTGGTAATTACGTGATAAATAAGCTAGATGGTTAGACTTGTCACCCGATGTCGCACTGTAAACCAGCCTTGCGCCCCTATATCTCTCTGGTAATCCTAACGTTCGAGCTTTTTTTTTTATAGTAAGACGTTCCCAGGTGCGGGCTCCATGGAGGGTGGGAGCCAGAGAGATGAATCCTTTTACAACATTTAACATGGATAATAACATAGGTAAAACCAACCAACCCGGAGTGGAGGCGAAAGCCGATGAAGCTTCCAAGAGAGGTGCTTGCACTTCTCTTGCCCCTGGACACCCTGCAGCTAACGCCGCGGGTACCAGCGCGGGCGCTGGTCTGCCGGTGGCAAAAGCCACAGGTAAGACCAAACAAAAGTCCCAAAAGAAACAAAGGGTGTCGGCGCTGATTGGGACCAGTACCGGCCCTTCTAAAACCCAGGGGAGGACCACGGCGAAAACTAACATCGCTGATGGTCCGACCCACCCTAAACTAACATCGGTGCCGGACGTTACTGGCACTGGGAAACACCCTCCTACCTCTGCGGCTCCTCTAGCCTTCTCTCATAAGGAGGTTGCCACCGATCTAACGGTGACAGACAGCCACGAGGACGCGATTTCTCGCGCCTGGAAGGTTGTACAGAAGCGGGGCAAGGGTAAAGGCACTCAACAAGCCCGTTGCCCTCGCACAAACCCCTCATGCGCTCCAGCTGCCACAGCACAGCGTATGACGAGGAAGGAGCGCCGTCAGGCTCGCAGGAGGCAAGGTAAAGGGCCTCAAAACAACCAGGCCACTGCCGCTAGTTCGGGCAAACCGTCTAGCAGCCAGCTAAACTTCGCCGCTGGTAAACGGTCGCAGGCAGAGGCCGGCTTAGGCCGTCCCGCGACCAGCCGACCGTCATCCAGTGCGCCGGGTAAAACACAGCAACCCGGAGGGCAGGATCAGGCCGCGGCCAAGCGAGCTCTCAACGAGACCATCACACCTCGTGGAGAGCATAAGCGGCCGCGCCTTGATCAATCCAAACGGGTTGCTCAAAGAAGCTACGCCCAAGCTGCCAATGCTACCCTTGACGTAGCGGTCACCTGTGACCGCACTGGGGTCATCAGCAAGGACGTATCGGACCAGGTGCTCGCTGCTATCCAGAAGCAAATTTTACTCGAGGCCTGCTCCCCCAAACAGGACACCAAGGCGCCGACTTTCAACGCAAAGCCGCTGTTCGCCGGTGGCGTCCTTAAACTGTGGTGCGAGAACGACCACACCTTAGCCTGGCTAAGGAAAACAGTCTCCGATATGACTCTCCCTACTAACTTAACGTTAGTAGTCAAGATTCAGTCGGAGATCTTAAGACGGGCACGATGCGGAATCGTGATCCCCGACGAGCAGGGGGTCCTCGGAGAGCCGACCAATATAGGCCGTGCTCTCAGTTATCAGAACCCCTGGGTCGACATCAAGCGCTGGTTGCTGCTGCATGCCGACAAACAGGCCTCGGCATGGTTCGTGGTGGTCGGTGTCCCGGTGGACCAAATCCCGACCCTGATGGGTGCGGGGCGCCGTCTATCTTTGGGGGCAGGGAAGGTGTACCTGCAGTTCCAGGGTAGGAACGGCAGGTTCACCGATGTCCCCCAGGGATGGGATCCCGCCACGGGCACCATATCAGAAACTGTGGTGCAGCAGCCAGAGACACCAGCGGGGGAGTCGACTCCCCAAGCAAACAACCTGGTAGCAACCGTGGCCGAACCCGCTGAAGCGGAATCGGCTGCCCCAACTGCCGCCGCCCTGGAGGCTGTCCCTTCTTCGGGCGCGGAGTCGGACGACATAACCCTGTCCCCGGCTTCGCGCCAGGAGGAGGATGGCTTCGACGAGGGCGGCCTGTTTGCCGGGCTCAAGTTGGAAGAGGACGATGAGGAACTGACCAGCAATGGCGTCCTCTTCGTCAAATTATAAAATCCTCCAGGCAAACCTCCACCACAGTCAGACCGCAACGGCTCAGCTCCGGAAGTGGTTGGAGGTTCAACATACGGCCATTGCCCTGATCCAGGAGCCGTGGATTAGAGCAGGCCGCATACAAGGACTCTCCAATCTTGGCGGTAAGCTCCTGGTCACTACTGATCATGACCAACCCAGGTCCTGTATCTATGTTACAGGAAACCTTAAAACACAGCTTCTAACTGAATTCTGTTGCAGAGATATCTCTGCAGTGAAGCTGCTTATACAGCGTGACGGCGCCATGGAGATGGCAATCGTCTTCGCTTCGGCCTACATGCCTGAAGCGGAGGCGCCACCCCCGCATGACCTCGCCCGCCTCGTGAGCCATTGCGAGAGATCCGGGCTTGAGGTCATCATCGGTGCCGATGCCAATGCTCATCACCAGCTGTGGGGTATGGACACGCAAAACGAAAGGGGTAAGGCCTTGGTTGATTACTTATTCTCGACTAACCTATCCCTACTAAACACTGGCTCCAAACCGACATTCGTAACCAGACGAAGCCGCACAATCATAGATCTCACTCTGGCAACAGAGGCTGCGGCGGAAATTACCACTGGTTGGCAGGTCTCCAGGGAGGCTTCCTGCTCCGACCACAGATGGATCCGCTTCGACATCCAGGCCTCTGTCCCGCCAGCAGCTCCGCGCCGCAAACCGCGGAACACAGATCGTGGTACCTACACACGCAGCCTAGAATCCAAACTTGCGACATCAAACGATCGACGTCATTTGCGGATACAACACAGATTGAGGTACAAGTAGAATACCTCACTAAATCAATGATAGACAGCTACCGAACTGCCTGCCCAGAGACGACTCCTCGTAGTACACCGGGAAAACAGCCCTGGTGGGGTGCTGATCTGGAGCGAAAGCGCGGGAAGGTAAGGAAAGCTTTGAATCGAGCCATGAATACATGTGCGGATGAGGACTGGGATGAGTACTACGCAGCCAAATCCTGCTACAAAAAATGCATCAGGTTCAGGAGCACCTCGGGATGGCGTAAATACACTGGCAGCATTGAGTCCTGCCAGGAAGCAAACAGGGTAAGGAAAGTACTGGCGCAACAAACTACACCGGGGCCAACAACCCTTCGCAAGCCAGACAACACTCTCACATCCTCGCCAGAAGAAAAGAAACGCGTCCTTATAGAAACACACTTCCCGGGATGTATTTTCTCGCAAGCAATCGACTGGCAAGATGCAACTCAAACACCATCAGACAATGATTGGTTTTATGCTAGCAAGGTGATCACGCTAGAGAAACTTCAATGGGCCATCCGGAGTTTCCATCCATTTAAGGCCGCTGGTCCGGATGGGGTGTTCCCCGCCCTACTACAGTGGGGTAGAACCCTCATCGTAACAAGACTGGTGCCTTTAATGAGAGCGTGCCTGGCCTTTAGATACGTTCCCAAAGGATGGAGGGAAGTGAAAGTAATATTCATCCCTAAACCAGGTAAGGGCGACTACACAAACGCCAAATCCCACAGACCAATCAGCCTGACGTCTTTCCTTCTAAAGACCCTGGAAAGGCTGTACGACAGGGAGCTGAGGGACGGCGCTCTGAAAACCCTACCGTTGCACGGTAATCAACATGCATACAGCTCGGGTAAGTCCACCGAATCGGCGCTTCATCTGGTAGTTAGCCAGATAGAGGAAGCAATTCATCAGAAAGGGAACTGCCTGGGTACTTTCATAGACATTGAAGGAGCCTTCGACAAAACAAACTTCTCCAGCATCAGCAGCGCCCTCTCCAGACATGGAGTTGAACAGGTACTCATAGACTGGATCACAAACATGCTAAGCAAGCGCGTGGTTCGCCTAGAGGATGAGCAACAGCTGGCCATGATTGCCAGAGGCTGCCCCCAAGGAGGGGTGCTATCACCCCTTCTATGGAATTTGGTGATTAACGAATTAATCGCCAGACTCAATGCCAATCACTACTACACAATAGGTTATGCGGACGACCTCGCCATCCTTGTCTCAGGGAAGGTGACGAGCACGATCTTTAACCTCACCCAACAAGCACTACGTATCGTAGAGAGATGGTGCAGTGAATATGACCTCTCAGTGAACCCCACTAAAACTGAGCTAGTCATGTTCACCCATAAGCGAGCTTTAGGCCCCTTCCGCCTACCGAAATTGTTCAATACAGAACTTCAGCTGGCCAACGAAGTCAAGTACCTCGGGGTCATTCTTGACAGTAAGTTAAACTGGAGTAGTCATTTAGACAGAAAACTAAACAGGGCCTGCATCACATTCTGGCAATGCAGGAAAATGATAGGTAAGAAGTGGGGCCTATCCCCCAAAATCATACTTTGGCTGTACACCGCAGTGATCCGACCCATGTTCACCTACGGGGCCGTGGTCTGGTGGCCCCGCACCAAGCTTACTACAGCCTGTAACAAACTGCAACGCATGCAAAGACTAGCCTGCATGGCGGTCACGGGCTGCATGAGGACTACTCCAACTGCAGCCATGGACGCCATGCTGGGTCTACCACCGCTCCACCTGTTCATACAGCAGGAAGCCACGATGGCGGCGGCGCGTCTGGACGCAACTAACCTCTGGAGAAAGAGAGACACACAACACACCGCGCTGCTTGAGGAACTCAACAATGAGTTCCCCATCACTAAAGCTATAAATGACCGGGTACCCAAACAGTTCATTTTTGATAAAAAATACAGAATCCAGCTTCACGAAGATCGCTGGTGTGAGGGTTTGCGCCCCACTGAGCTGCGCATCTTCACGGACGGATCAAAAACAGACAGTGGCACAGGTGCTGGAGTCTTCTCGCAGGACTTCAACATACATATAGCCATACCGTTGGGAGTCCACAACACAGTGTTCCAGGCTGAATGCATTGGGATCACTCTTGCTGCTTCAGCCATCATGGCCAGGTCAGTTAAAGACCACTCGATCCGCATACTCTCAGACAGTATGGCTGTTCTGCAAGCGCAGGACAGTCACTCGATTGACTCTGGGTTAATATACGAGTGCCACCAGCGCCTCAACCAGGTGGGTAGCCTCAATAATATGACCATTTAATGGATTAAAGGACACAGCGGTTCGCTAGGTAACGACGCCGCCGATGAACTTGCCAGAAAGGGGTCGAGCATGACACCGGTGGGACCAGAACCCATCGCGCCACTTCACTTTGGGTTCCTACGCTCTCTGGTAAGAAAACGTACCAGGTATCTACACTGCAAGCTATGGGTGGACCAAAGTGAGTGCAGGCAGGCCAAGGAAGCACTTCCTACCATCGATGCCCGCCTCACTAAACAGGTCCTTTGGTTAGACAAACGACAGCTGCGTATGGTAACAGCAGCAATAACTGGACATGGGTCGTTTAATAAACATCTATCTGTCATAGGAGTTACAGACGACTGTCTGTAACTCTTATGACCGCGTCCGCTGTGCAGGGCCTGCATTGGGGACGACGAGACAGCAGCGCACGTGCTTCTAAACTGCCCGGCGATCGCCACATACAGGGCGAAGTACATCGGTAACCCAGGTACCCTACGTGAGATAGTCAGCAACATCAAGGCGTTGCTGGCCTTTCTCGAGGAGCTGGGGTGGATCGAATAACCGATTTCCCACCCGTACGCAAAATACGCGCTCAGACGTGGAGTTGCGGACACCAGCCCGTTCTACCTATTACCTATTACCTACCCCGTATGCTGCATGCATACGGGGTATTCAAGTAATATACATTTTTCATGTAAGGTTGGTAAGCCTTGACCTTTATAAATACCGTATATCGGTTTAAAATATTCAAGTGGAATGAGTTGGATATTCAATTCGATAAATTTCAATCGTTTCAATTACAGAAAATGTTAAAATAACTTGTCTGTACCAGAAAATAACAATACAAAATATCGACAGTTTGATAATGTCGGTTACGACATTTGGTTTATTATGCATAGGAATTACTATCATCAATAGGAAAACCATGCGATATATGCAGTCGGAGACGACGTGCTACGAACCGCTACGCCACGTTTTGCTACAAAATGCTGGTAACGACTACGTCAATAGTCACTGGTACGATACTAAAATACTAAGATCCAGTAAAATTGCACCTCGCAACTATATAAGTTTGAGATAAATTCGACAACATAGTAAATATTTTCATCATTGTATCATTTTGTTGTACGTTATATCGATTGTTGGCATTCCTCGGGAGATATTTTGGTTACCAAGGAAGTGTTTAGCTTCAGTAAGTTTAAAAACTAACACTACTAGTACTACTAGCAAAGCTAACTAAGCTAACTAGCTAGTTAGCTAGCTAAGCTAATAAACATGTGTGTTGTATTGTAAGGGATTGAAAGTAAACATAAGCCGTCTTATTATGAAACTCGATGTAACTTTAATTCTGGCTTGAAGCTTTGACCCAGTTTTCAACCGACGAAAAGACCCTGACTGCAAAGACTGAGGTCGTGGGTTCGATTCCCACCCAGGACAAATGTTTGCGTGATGAGCACAATCATTTGTTCTGAGTCTTGGTGTAATTTATCTATAATAATTTTTGATATCGATACACGTGAAAAAAGTATTGCAAGCTAATTTTATTTAACACTGGATATGTACTTGTGTAACTGTTCCGTCCCGTTCGAATTGGTTACTCTGTGAACGCATTATTTCGTATAACAGGGTGAGAACTGTCACTTGTCAGTTTGACTTTGACAGCGCGTCTCTGTTTTGGTTTGGTCTTGAAAGCGTCGGATAGATTTTGCTTCCGCGACGCGATTGTTAAAGTAATCCGTTTGAACCGGTCGTTTTTGTGGACAATCTGTCATGACCCAATTGTTTTGTGTTTAATAACCCCCTTTGACCAAATAATACGGGTTTAGTTTGTTGAAATTGAAGAGCTTTGAAGTGACCATTGACCGCGTGCTGGAACCAATTTCTGGCCTCTTGAAGCGGCCTTGTTGTCTGTCCTGGATTACTGACAGCGTCACTACACAATACATATACACTCACTTACATACATAAATCCAGGTAGGCCCCAGAGCAGGTGTTCTTCTACCATCAGGTGAGTTATTTGAATATTATAATTATAGATTAGCTCCGCGCACGGCGCACAGTTCGTTCGCCACTTTTGTCTCCAGGGCCTCACCATCGCGCTTCCACATAATAATTAAAATTCTATGGTAGGGGCTCTGGCCTGGCATCGAACAGTAACCGTTGGTTAAATTTGCATTTACATTACCTACCTACATTAACTTATCATTGCAATTTACAATGAATTGGTAGTAAAACTTAACAGTTAAAGACTTTGAAATATTATGTATTTTCACTTACAATCTATGTACATATTTTGATCTAATAAATCGCTAAATGTAGAAAAACTTTCGATTAATTAGAAAAAAATAGAATAGTTTAACTTTATTCATCCAATAATCATTCATTTCCGCAGCTTTACCACACATGACGCAGAAATCCGCACCATATCAACTGCAGCTGAAATGGGCTGTGAGCTCACCGATCCGTACGTAACGCTATTGAAAAACATCGACGCGTGAAACGCTCGGGATGAAGCCAAATCAAATATTGACCGTGGGAATATCCTGCTGTGTCGCATGCAAACTGAATGGCAAACATAATTTACAACTTAAGCCTAGTTTTTGGTTTTCAATTTAGTAAATCGATTTTGTACGTCATGTTAAATGACATAGATAGATTGGATTGAACTGACAGTGGCCGTTTGAATTAATCTATGTAATTGATAGTAAAGTATCATATGTTTGGGCACGCCATAATTGCGGCGGTAAGGCCCCTCTTTAAGGAGTGGATAGAGAGGCGTCACGGTCTCCTCACCTTCCGCCTGACGCAGGTTCTCACCGGGCATGGGTGCTTCGGTGGGTTCCTGTTCAGGATAAAGCGGGAGGATACGTCCGGGTGTTTCCATTGCGAGGATCGTCTGGAAGACACCGTGGAGCATACGGTGGAGGTGTGCCCTGCCTGGGCGGAGCACCGCCGTATCCTCGTGGAGGCGATCGGCGGCGGCGACCTCTCGCATCCGGCCCTGGAGCGAGCCATGGTACGGAGCGAGAGGGAACGGGAAGCCGTCACCTCCTTCTGCGAAGCAGTAATGCTCGCGAAGGAGAAGGCGGGGCGCGTGAGGGAGTGGCAGTCTCTGCGCCCTCACGTCCCTAGCCGCCGCAGGAGGAGACGCCCCGGGCGTCGGGAGTCCATAGCGGACTCCCAGCCACCGTAGGCGCGAGCTTGCGGGTGGCGAGCAATGGGTAGCTCGCCGTCCGGTAAGGACCAGGCTCGGGACGACGATGGCGCGTAGTATTCCACACGCGCCTCAAAGACGTGTTCGTGTCCCTTCACTGCTCAGCAGCAGTGAAGGCGTCTACTAGGACCGATGCCTGCCGGGGTCGCGTGATTGTTCGAAAGAGATACCGTGACCCTACCACATGGGCAACTGATGGAACACGGGTGGGTTTTAGTCAGTAAAAGTCTGACACGCCCTCCCGCTCCGCCCAGAGCGGGAGAAGTCATTTGATGATTTCCCATCCAGAAAAAAAAAAGGTATTATTATGTTGTTCAGTGGCAGCTTGTATTTATGGATAGATGAATTACAATACATTATTCCAATGGCAACATCATTGTTTTATTTAAAATGAAATAATTAACATTGTATAATAAACTTCCTACACACGTTTTTTCAGCTAAAAGATACGTTGAGGTCAAATGTGCAGAATAAGATTTCTACGTGAGCTAACTGAACCAAGTCATTATTTTTTTTTCATTATTCACCAAACCTGATTTAACCTTTTGAAAGTCTTAAGTTACACAGTTCGACATAAGCAATTGTCTTTCTATCTTGTCTCTATTTACGGCATTCGATGAGTTAAGAGATTTGAGTATAATCCGGATTTCAGAAATACCTAGAATCAGAAGATTTGAGTATAATCCGGATTTCAGAAATACCTAGAATCAGAGTACAGTTTTTTGTATATAAAGGGCAATCTGCAATACGCCTTTAAATATAGAGTCATTCTTGTTGTACTTACTACAGTCTTCATCTCTTTTTTTTTTTTTTTTTTTTTTTCAGGATGGGAAATCATCAAATGACTTCTCCCGCTCTGGGCGGAGTGGGAAGGCGTGTCAGACTTTTACTGACTAAAACCCACCCGTGTTCCATCAGTTGCCCATGTGCCAGGGTCAGGGTATCTCTTTCGAACAATCTCGCGACCCCAGCAGGCATCGGTCCTAGTAGACCCCTACACTGCTGCTGACATCTCTTTGAGGCGCGCGTGGAACACTGCGCGCCGTCGACCCAAGCTTGGTCCTTACCGGGCGGCGAGCTACCCATTGCTCGCCACCCGCAAGCTCGCGCCTACGGTGGCCGGGAGTCCGCTATTGACTCCCGACGCCCGGGGCGTCTCCTCCTGCGGCGGCTAGAGACGTGAGGGCGCAGAGACTGCCACTCCCTCACGCGCCCCGCCTCCTCCTTCGCGAGCATTACTGCTTCGCAGAAGGAGGTGACGGCTTCCCATTCCCTCTCGCTCCGTACCATGGCTCGCACCAGGGCCGGACGCGAGAGGTCGCCGCCGCCAATCGCCTCCACGAGGACACGGCGGTGCTCCGCCCAGGCAGGGCACACCTCCACCGTATGCTCCACCGTGTCCTCCAGACGATCCTCGCAATGGAAACACCCGGACGTATCCTCCCGCTTTATCCTGAACAGGAACCCACCGAAGCACCCATGCCCGGTGAGAACCTGCGTCAGGCGGAAGGTGAGGACGCCGTGACGCCTATCTATCCACTCCTCAAAGAGGGGACTTACCAACGCAATTGTGGCGTGCCCAGCACTGGGTTGTGACAATCGTACCCGCCATGTCGCCATGAGATCACACCGGAGCTCTGTCCACCGTGCCGCGATTTGGCGCGGCAGCGGAGTTTCGCCCCGGCGTTTCGCCTCCTCGCGCCACTCCCACATGTGGGCGAGGACCTTTGCCTCCAGATCCCATGGTGGCACTCCGGCAAGGAGGGTCGCTGCCTCGCAGGAGACCGTGCGGTATCCCCGGATTAACCGGATGGCCATGACCCTCTGGGCCGCACTCAACCGGCGCGCTGGGCGCAGCCTCAATGAGGGCGCCCACACCGGTGCCCCGTAGAGGGCCATGGACCGCACGACCCCCGTGTAGAGCCTCCGGCAGGAGGCGTTTGGACCCCCCAGATTGGGCAGGAGCCGCTTTAAGGCAGCCCCAGCCCGCTCCAGTCTGGGAGCCAAACGTCGGAAGTGCTCGACGAAGTTCCACCGGCTGTCGAGGACAAGTCCCAGGTATTTCATCGTCGACTCGACGCCGATGTGAACCCCTCCCACCGTGAGTTGGGAACCCGCAGGTGGCGCGTTACGAGGACCATGAACAGTCTTCATCTCTTGGACTAACCAAAATATGCCTGTAATTGGTTTAAATTGAAATAAATGTTTTGTGTTTCATTTTAAGCTTGTATCGTCCCGTTGAACAACCGACAACTAGCGAGACTGGCATCCAAATAGCCAGTAAAATTGAAAAATTGATTAGCGGTACAATAAAGGCACTTTATCCTGTAGTACTAGTCCACACTTACGATTTTAGGGAAAACACTTTAGGTTAAATTGTGATGGTTCGAATGTTTACATTCAAGTAGCTACACAAATGACGTGAATTCGTAGGCAGTTCGCGAGTGCACAACACACTGTACTCTGGTTACAATTTTCTCTGCGCAACTCTACAAAATCAAATAAAAGTTTCAATTGGCGTTTTTAGCGGTAATTGTGGAGACTTAAACAAACATTACCAACTGCAATATTGTAATTTTATAACTGTAATAATATCCTTAATCAAGTGATGCAGCATGATTTTTTTCTATGTTCTATCGTCTGTGCTTCCCATTTAAACTTAACAAAATAAGACTACACAAACAACCTCAATGGGTGTCACTGGGAGTTAGAGCCTGTAGTAAAAAAAAGAAAACTTTTGTGAACATACCGTCTAAACGGAAATGAGGCAAATAAAAGAAATCTTAATGCTTATACTAATATCTACAAGCGAATAATTAAATTAACTAAACGTGCACAAAATACTTATAAAATTAAAATCTGCATTAAATAAATCAAAAGCGACATGGGAAATCATAAATGAGGCAAAACCAAAATTACCTAAAAACATTATTACAACTGGGAATAAACGTATTACTGATCCCCGTGAAATAGCTAATGTTTTCAACGATTTTTTCATTGATAAAATTAAACCTGTCCTCAATACCGGAATACAAACCACTAAAAATATAACCCAATCAAACAACTCGATGTTTATGGCACCTAGCCACGAAGACGACATAAAACAAATAATAAAATCTTTAAAAAATACTAGGAGCGTAGGACATGACGGTATATCCACAGAATCAATAAAATATGTGTCAGACTGCATCAGTGGCCATTTAAGTCACATAATCAATTTATGCATATCGAACTAAAGACTGCAAAACTAAAGACTGCTGTTGTAAAACCACTTTACAAAAAAAAACGATCGCGATAAAACGGCCTCATACAGGCCGATCGCACTTATTCCTATTTTTTAACCGACGAAAAAAAAAGGAGGAGGTTATCAATTCGACGCGTATATTTTTTTTTTTTTTTTTTATGTATGACCACGCATAACTTTGTACATGGTAAGACGATTGTGATAATTCTTTTTTTATTGAAAAGGGTATACTCCCAAGGTGGTCCCATATAAATTTGGAAAACAAAATCGAACCCTAAGGGTCGGAAAACAGGGCATGATTGATTGTTCACTCACTGATTGTAATGTATAACCACGCATAACTTTATACAGAGTAGTCCGATTTTGATAATTCTTTATATATTGTATTATTAGTACATTCAAGCCACAAAAAATATTAAATAAAAACTTTTTAACAAAAAATTAAACCGCCGAAAAAACTGAAAAGCATAAAATAATAAACCTTAAAATTTTGAGTCGGCGCTGAAAAATCAATGAACAAAGATCACTCAAAGCGCCGACTCATAATTTTGAGGTTTATTATTTTATGCTTTTCAGTTTTTTCGGCGGTTTAATTTTTTGTTAAAAAGTTTTTTCAAAGATATGTATTTTAAAAATACATTTATTAACAAATTCATAAATATTTGGTACACCAAGACATATTGACTGAAGAACAAAAAGGTTTTAGAAAAAACAAAACTATTAATATGGCCCTATATGATTTTTTAAATAATGTAATCGCAAATGTTGACCGAAATATACCGGTATGCTCAATTTACTGTGACATGACTCAAGACTTCGACTACGTAGATCACAAGATACTACTTAATAAATTAGACGCGTACGGAATAAGAGGCAATATCCTTCAACTTATCGAATCATATCTAAAAAATCGAAAACAATATGTGGAATTAACACAGGTGGATCAAAAAACAAAGAACGAAAGAGTCTATCGCTCGCGTGACAAAATAGTCAAATATGGTGTGCCGCAAGGGAGCGTGATTGGCCCCCCTCTATTTATACTTTACATAAATGACCTGCCAAAAGTAACGGAACATCACATGACACTATTTGCCGACGACAGCACAGTTACCATCTTTAAAGATAAACTAAAATATGACAAACAAATATATGAAAATGACGTAACTAATACTATAAAATCAATAATAAACTGGCTTAATAACAATAATCTTAAGATAAATATTGACAAGACTAAATTAATGATATTTACCCAGCGCAAAAAAATAGTAATGAAAATGACGCAACTAATACTATAAAGTCAATAATAAACTGGCTTAATAACAATAATCTTAAGATAAATATTGACAAGACTAAATTAATGACATTTACCCAGCGCAAAAAAATTGTATGAATATTCTTTACGAAAACAACAAAATAAACCAAGTTGACACAACTAAATTCCTAGGGTTAATCATAGACCAACGGCTAGATTGGAAGGCACATACGATAGATTTAGCGAAGAGGCTTAGTAAATCCGCATATTGCTTTATATAAACTTGCACCAGTCATAGGAACGGACGCTATTGTTACGGCATACCATGGCATGGCTAGTTCATTATTGAGATATGGAGTAATTTTTTGGGGAAACTCATCCAATAGGGAACTTATATTTAAAGCCCAAAAAAGGTGCATCAGGGCAATGTTCGGGTTAAAAAAATTAAATTTAAAATTTAAAAAACCCCCGACACAAAAACCTAATTTCCCTTTAAAAAGTAAAAAATAATAAAAATAAGTCAATCTTAAAGTACCTAACAATTTAATTACCAATAATCTTATTACCTAACTATGCAGTCAACGACGTCTGCACTCACGGAGCGGTCCCCCAACGCGACGTTTTTTTTTTTTTGAATTATTAATACATTCTTAGGTACTTTAAGATTGAGTTATTTTTATTATTTTTTACTTTTTAAAGGGAAATTAGGTTTTTGTGTCGGGGGTTTTTTAAATTTTAAATTTAATTTTTTATTTTGTACTTTTTATAGGTATATACTTAATATAATGTACAATCAAACGAAGCTAAGAACACTTTCGATTAATTCATCATTATTATCTTTCAGTGCGCTTTCATTTGAGACCCCACTCGAGTATATTTGCTGACATTCGGTTACTCTTCCCCACTTTCCCCCCCACAACTTTTAAACGGCTCAACCGATTTTCATCAAACATGTCTAAGAACACTCGCAGATAAGTCACCTTTAATATACATTTTTTTTATTGAAATCGCATCATCCGTTCGGGAGCTATGATGCCACAGACAGACAGACAGACAGACAGACAGACACGTCAAACTTATAACACCCCTCTTTTTGCGTCGGGGGTTAAAAATGTACAGATACATATAAACCTTTTTTTTATTAAATCTATACTAATATTATAAAGAGGAAACCTTTGTATTTTTGTATGTTTGTATTGAATAGGCTCAAAAACTACTGGACCGATTTCAAAATTTCTTTTACAATTACTTAGAAGGATTCTTTCGAATCCGTATAGACTATATTTTATCCCGGAAAATAGATAGGATTTTTCGTGGTAGTGAAAATTGTGGAGTAAGGCGTCGAAAAAACTGCCGTACGTTAACGATTCTCGCGAACGCTGCCTAAATGGTTAGAGATGTATGGTTGACTTCTATAAAAAAGTTGTAGAACTCAATGATGCCTACAAAAAAGTCCGTAATAGTATAAACCAAACATTTATATTTTAGCCATTATAACCACTTTTCCATAGAATAAAAGTAATTAAAATTATTAGCCTATGTTTATTGATCTTATTATCGTCAAATACTAATCCTTATCCAAATAAACTGTTTATTGAGCAAGATTGTTTCAATAGCTATAAACTACTTTTTATTTTATTCCAATCGGACAATCCATTCAAAAGATATTACGAATTTAAAATTGTAATTGGTATTAAAATGAATGATGGTGTCGCACGACTCGCACGGCGAAACCGCAGGGGAGGGGGTGCACATCTATGAAGCTTGCCGCGCGGCTCACTCGCGCGGTCGGCTCTCTACGCAGCGGACGCGGCCAAATCGAGTAAATTTACTGAATTAATGCACTTATTCAAATTGATTTCGGAACTATTTCTGTGCCTCCTGTGATAAGTGATACAAGTCAAAAAACGTCATTTTACAGGACAGCAAAAACAAGATTTAAAAAAATCTAGTTCGTTAATTAAATGGGCTAGGTAAAATATCAGTGCACTCTTTTGTAGAACAAAACATTTTCTTTCTCTATATAATTTAGATTTTTTGATAGATATTTAATTCTGGAAGTAATTCATGAAAAACCTGCGACTTGTAACTTTTACTTAGTTTTTATGTGCTAAAATTAAGTTATTAATGATACTTGTACAGTTATATTACGTTGCACTAAGCTTGCACCAATAAATTGTCTTAGTGTAAACTGATATACATCAAGCTAAACGTCTAATAACTCATTACAATAATGATTCTAGCAAAATATGCTAAAACAAAAGATGAAGATATAACCCTTTTTTTTTTTTTTTTCAGGATGGGAAATCATCAAATGACTTCTCCCGCTCTGGGTGGAGCGGGAGGGCGTGTCAGACTTTTACTGACTAAAACCCACCCGTGTTCCATCAGTTGCCCATGTGCCAGGGTCACGGTATCTCTTTCGAACAATCACGCGACCCCGGCAGGCATCGGTCCTAGTAGACCCCTTCACTGGTGCTGACATCTCTTTGAGGCGCGCGTAGAACACTACGCGCCGTCGACCCGAGCCTGGTCCTTACCGGGCGGCGAGCTACCCATTGCTCGCCACCTGCAAGCTCGCGCCTACGGTGGCCGGGAGTCCGCAATCGACTCCCGACGCCCGGGGCGTCTCCTCCTGCGGCGGCTAGGGACGTGAGGGCGCAGAGACTGCCACTCCCTCACGCGCCCCGCCTCCTCCTTCGCGAGCATTACTGCTTCGCAGAAGGAGGTGACGGCTTCCCATTCCCTCTCGCTCCGTACCATGGCTCGCACCAGGGCCGGACGCGAGAGGTCGCCGCCGCCGATCGCCTCCACGAGGACACGGCGGTGCTCCGCCCAGGCAGGGCACACCTCCACTGTATGCTCCACCGTGTCCTCCAGACGATCCTCGCAATGGAAACACCCGGACGTATCCTCCCGCTTTATCCTGAACAGGAACTCACCGAAGCACCCATGCCCGGTGAGAACCTGCGTCAGGCGGAAGGTGAGGACGCCGTGGCGCCTCTCTATCCACTCCTCAAAGAGGGGACTTACCGCCGCAATTGTGGCGTGCCCAAAAAAAAAAAAAAAAGGCACATTTTTATCAAAATTCTTATACAACTAAATGGAGATCAAATCATCACAATCTGACAATACGATTGTAACTAGGTATTCTCAAAAGGAACATATCATAAACAAAAGTTTGAAACTTAAAACTAAGTAATGGTACAGATCAGTTTTGATGAGCTATCACAGCAAGCAATTGACCTACTCAGTGTAATACAAAGTATCACAATAAAGTTTTAATCTATAAAAATAACAAAAAAAAAACAAAACTTTAAACTTTCTTTAGAGGTAGATAATCTCACATAGTTTTTAAAAGTACAATTAAATCAAAAACCTGTAATAAAACCTAAAAACCTTTTAAATGTCCACCTGTAGGTAGACTAACATTGTAAAGAAAAAAATAGTCTTTCCATCTATTAATTAAGGGGCCTTTTACAGTCCACTAGCGCCGCCAATCGAAAAAATGTCATAACTCGTAAATAGAATCAAAAATGCAAAATGTGGTCTATTATTACTGTAGAAAAGGCAATAGCGTAATTTTATAACACTTGAAATATAGCTGTTTAGCTAAATCGTGCATTTGTAACAAAAACGGCCGTTTATGTTTTGAATGCACGATTTAGCTAAACAGCTATATTTCAAGTGTTGATAAGGTGTTATACAATTACGTTATTGCCTTTTCCACAGTAGTAATAGAACATATTTTGTATTTTTGATTCTATTTGCGAGTTATGACATTTTTTCGATTGGCGGCGCTAGTGGACTGTAAGAGGCCTCTTAAATGAATGTGAAACTATTCATCATCGGAATCATTATCATTATCTGGTGGACTGTCTTTGACATCACTTTTGCAGCTCAGACCTCTGTAAAACTCATGGGTACTCTCATGAATAAAACATAATAAACTTAATAGATCCTTCTTCTTCTCAGTTGAAATAGGAAGTTTGGAGTGGTAAGCTTTCGGTACCGTATTAATCGTGATCATATCATAACTCTTTCCACGTTTAGAACAATCCATGGTCATGTACTCAACATCACTGAACGCTTTTTTGTAAAAAAAACGAGACATGCTTTCTTTGGTAAAAAGAACAGATCTAACGTTCGAACACAAAAACTTTTCATTGGCTGTATCCGTTTTCCGAATGGTAAAACATTGCTTTGCAAAAATGTTGAAATCATAAAACATTTCACATATCATTTCGATAACATTAAACTTAGCTATTTTGTTTGATGCTGTACGCACTAATTGGTACATACCAATGTCGGGGCAAGTGTATATCCATATTCGTGTGCTGCTTTTTGCGCTCAATCAATGCGTGGTGGGTGTCAGCCTCCATGTGTGTATGTCCGGGTACGAGAAATTTATGTTCAATAGATATCAATTGTGGAGACAGTTTAGCAACTAGCATTAACATTGTTACTACAATTGAATTCTTGTTTTGCCCAGGACAAGAGTCCGAGTACATAATCAGCTTCTTAGCGTTTGGGTGTAAGTTTGGTAGTTGATTGATGATAAAATCGTAGAGACAAGAAGCAATATCATTAGCACCTCTATTTCCCTCGCACTCCGGCCACATGTAGCAAAAAGCCTTGTTTGTTTTCAAATCATGTATGGTCAAATTAAATGTCCACAATTGTCGCTTATAAAATGAAACATTTGTTTGCAAGTACGGGGTTGGCAGACATTGTTGCAAATCGAATGTTATGACAGCTATATCTTCACAAGACTGAGCTAGTTGTTTATCTGCTTTTTTCTCTTCGTAAGCGGCCTTAAAAGCCTCTTGATGTTCCCTGAGCGTCTGTTTTAGAATTTCAACTGATCTCCGGATGCGTACTGCAGTTTCATATTTATGCTGTCACATTTTGAACAAGTGTCAACCGAAGGCTTTTTGAAGGACAAATTCATGCTTTCAAAGACCTTTTTAAAGATAGTTTTGCTTACCGGACCATCAGTCTTCAGCTTGTATAAGGTATAAAGAACTTGAAGGTTTAGCTCAGAATTCAAAAACTTTTTAGTGGTTTGATTGCGGCCGTAGTGGCTTTCTGTGCAAGGGAAACTAGCAATATGAGCTTTTATTTCCTCTAGTTTAAAATCAGGAATTGACTTACCAACTCGACTTTTGCGCTGTGGAAGATGACCGCAATTGTCTCGTAGTTTCTCGCATACCGTTTGCAGATATTTACTACTTTCATCGAAAGTCTTCAAAAAACATTGTTTGCAAATTGTATGTTTTGTATGATCAAAACTATAAACAAAGTAACGAAAACTGACGCTGCGTTTTTTCTTTGGGGAAGTCTTCGAGGATTTTTTTTGGCATATTTCAATACATCTATACTAATATTATAAAGCTGAAGAGTTTGTTTGTTTGTTTGTTTGTTTGATTGAACGCGCTAATCTCAGGAACTACTGGCCCGAATTGAAAAATTCTTTTTTTGTTGGGTAGCCTATTTATCGAGGGAGGCTATAGGCTATATAACATCACGCTATAACTAAGAGGAGCGGAGCAGTAATGAAAAATGTTGCAAAAACGGGGAAAATTTATTAGTTTTGAGAGTTTCCGTTGCGTGCGCTGCGTAAACGGTTAAAGTAACGTAAAAATCATGTATGACGGAATTGTTTCTTTTAAAAAGTTCTAAAAAAAGTCCGCGAGAGCATATGTCTATCTTATAAGGTTGACTCACTGTAACTCAAAAGGAGCGAGCAGGCAAATCGATGCGACGGGAAGGGTCAGGGGAGCAAAAATTTGGCGCGGACGAAGTCGCGGGCAGAAGCTAGTTTCGAAATATAATTCGTTCTATTTTCGTAATTGCCTAGACTCCAGTACTGTTCAAAAAGTTTCTTCCTCAAATCCTGTGGTAGTCTATCTTTGCATTTTTGACGACAGTTTTGAAGTTCACGAAGTTGCCGACGTTCCTTTGTTTTCCCTGATGAAGTTTTATATTCTAAGCCAGTATTACGAAATAGTTTTCTCTTTGCTCTATCCTGTCTTCTCTCTTTGTCACTTTTTCTCGTTTTTTTCTTTTTCCAGCACTGTTAAATCCGTTGCGTTCCCAGAAAGAGCAACCAGGAACGGAATTCTCTGATGTGCTCATGGGTGACGGTGGTGTTTCTGGAATCGTAATATTGGAGGTTTATCTCATCAATGACGACGTAGCAGTTCTTTTTTTTTAACCGGTACTCTTTCATCATCAGTGGATGAACACAATTCATCAGTATTGCAAATATATTCATCACTGCTAGAAGATCCAAAATCGCCATCATCAGATGATTCTGAAATTCTCAAATCATCGAGTAGATTTTTTGAAGAATTTTCTTGAGTCTTGTTCGTCTTATTATTATTGAAAACTGTTTCCGCAACAATTGTAGCGTTCCGCGATTCTTCAACTGGTTCTTTTCCTTCTTGCGTCTCTATTGACTCGTTACCTTCTTCCTGAATATCATTAGGTTCTTCTTTTTCAGTGACCGTTTCTGCAACTACTGGACCTCGGTGCCATGACCCGTCAACCGTTTTGCTTGTTTCTTGCTCCTCTCTTGATTCGCAGCCATTTTCCTGGGTATCAAAATGTTTTTCTTCAATATCCGATTTAGTAGCCAATTTCATTATTTTATCAATTCGAGATTTAAGCTGAAAAAAAAAATAAAGAGTAAGAAAACCATAGGTATTCTTTAAATAATATCATATAATAAAATTAAATGTCTAGATTTATTACAACGAGGGAAAATTACTTTGACCTCCTACTTAAAAACAATACTTACAACTTAGCAACATAATATTTTATTGTGTCAACTTTTCGTTATTTGGTGTAAGGTGATTTAATTCAATACAATAACAAAAATCTCAATATTATTGAATTTCGTGTAAAATGATACATCTATCAACTTACGCATCGATCCATGGCGCATTCGGACGTGAACACACTCCATTACAGTCGCAGCGACACTGCGGAGCGCACGAGTGAGCTAATACGGCTCTACGTCCCGCGCACCTCCGATTACCCCGTCGAACCCCCGCCACCTGCACTTGTATCACTTAGCACATTTATTATTTTGTACCATGTTTTTACAATTGGTTGGAATTTTAGATACAACTACATTTATATCTGTTTACACATAAAAACAGATTTGTGTAGAATGATTTAAGTCAAGTTGTATCACTTTTCACAAAAAAGAGCATACCTTACATTCAGATTTGTAGATACATGTCGATTTGTATCCTAGAGGCATATCGAAAGAATTCGTTTAAAGGGATATTACTCTAGTCACATCAAAATTCACGATAAATGAACTGAAAAATAAAATGTGAAGTTAAATACAATAGCATTTAAATCACGAAGCACGAAAAATTGTGTGTTAAGTGACCGGTTTTGGGGGTATATCTTGACAAATATCGATTGTAACGAATTTTTTGCCAAAATCCCTATAGTTGTATCACTTTGCACAAAATTATCTCCGAAACTATATTAGATAGAAGAACGTGAGTTAGACCAAAAAAAACGTATTTTTTTTTTTGATAATTCTCATGTGAAAATCACAAAAAGGGTACAACTCGAGTTATATCACTTATCACAGGAGGCACAGATTTAGATACTCATTATCAAAAGTTCTTTTCAAAACATTTTTTTTTTCAGAGAGCTTAAAAAAATGAATGTCCACCCGTGCGAAGCCGGGGCGGGTCGCTAGTGTAAAATACTTACACTACCCTGTATGTACATTTTCGAAGTTGCAGTATTCGTTAAAACCAACCCTCATTTATTTCCAAAGCTCTCTGACAGAAATAACCGGAGTCGACGACACGTCACTATGCTGTGCTCGAGACAGTCCAAAACAGCTCTGATGCATAATAATGTTTTTTGTATGGCACCAACTATTTATGACCATATACCAGACTCAATTAAAATATTAAATATTCATTTGTTCAAAAGATATTTAAAGAACTTTCTGGTAAGTAGATCGTATTATAATGTAAACGAGTTTCTGAAGGAAAAAATATTACTATAATTTTAATGATCGACATGTTTGTTTTATTGTTTGTTTTTTGCAATTTACTGTTTTAACATCCGATTGATATTTTGTGACGTTTATGATTGAATTATTGACTTTTTTTACTGACATTTGTTTATTTATATACCTATTCTAATTTTGTTGTGATAATCTAGTATCTGACATCTATTATTTAATGATATTTTATTTTGACCGCCGCCGTTTGATTTATTTTTCTTTATTATTTAGTTAATTGATTGAAAATGTGTTATAGGTTTTTTTAATTATTATTTTAATTATATTAAACAATTATGTATATGTTAACTTACATTCCAGTTCTTCTTAGCTAATGAGTGTAGTAGCTTCAAAAGTTACTCAAAGCATGGTACACTCACTGACGAATTGTTTTTTTTTTTTTTCAACTAGGACATTTATGTGTTCATGTTTGTACGCTTTTTGGCAAAACACAGAGAACGTAACTAAGTATATTGTAACATCTCACACACCATGTAACTACCTGTGTTTACAAATAAAAATTTCTTATTCTTCTTCTTATTCTTATGACAGCACAAGAACAAGTAAGTTGCCAACTAAGATTGACACGGCGATTTTATCCCAGCTTACTCATCATCTTTATAATTCCATCCTAAAGACGTCCATAACCCGATAGAGGTCTCCCAGATTATTGTAGCACACAAAATCCCGAAAAAAATATATCAGTAAGAAAACAGGTATAATTGTTCTCACCCTCGCCGGAAGCCAAAAATATTTTTGTAGTTATTGGACCCTCACACCGAGGCATAAAAACAACCCTAAAAATACATGCGGGTGATATATGTAATTATTATGTGTCTAATATTGAATTATTGAATTTAGTCATTATGATTTTTATTATAAACTTATTTTTCTATCTGTCAAACACTGATTTGACTCAGCTGTCAGTTTGAGTCATACTTGTTTGTTAACGGGTATAAAAGGCCGGAGCCACAGTGAAACAGTCAGTTGCTTGGCAGATGTTCAGTTGGCTAGTTCTAGTGCTGTCGTTGTGTGGAAGGATTGACCAGAGGTCACGTAAGTTAAGTAATTGATGTTGCATATTATATCCAAATTATTACCTATTATGACAATGTTATTGTACTGTTTATAGTGTTGCCAATATTGCTAATGTTTTAACTCATATAAATGGAATATTCATATTCTTTTCCTAGATATTATTGTTATATTTTGATTATATTGATATTGTTCTGAGTTTTCTTGGACAATGGTCCAAGAGATAGAATTAATGTATTTAAGATAATGATAAT
This sequence comes from Aporophyla lueneburgensis, assembly GCA_932294355.1. Lineage (NCBI taxonomy): Eukaryota > Metazoa > Arthropoda > Insecta > Lepidoptera > Noctuidae > Aporophyla > Aporophyla lueneburgensis. Next base: position 21,232,236 of record OW028749.1, read on the forward strand.
GTATGGCAATGTAATAACTGTGTTGATATAATACTTCAATACTGTTTCCATGAAGTTTCTTGTCCTTCTTCTCCATGAAGACCTAGTTTTGGAACAGACTAGCTTTCTGATTAATTGCTGACAAGCCTAATTGAAATAAATGTCTAGTCTTGTCTTTATGTGCTTTACTATACATTATAGTGAAACCCTTTCCTATACACATAAGCCTTTACCATTCTGACATTCAAAGCTTGATAAATTAGTATATATATATATACACTTGAAGTTATATACTGCTAAATATAACATCAGAATTGGCGATTGTTCCCTGTCATTTTAAAACTGCTTACTAATGAATTGTATTTTCTTATTTTCATACTCGTTGGTGGGGCAACTAACGATCTATTGGAAACCGTTCGTTGGTGGGTCGCCGACTACACTTGCACCTTGACATCGGAGCTGCAGTGCTGCAAGTTGCTTTGAAGGTTTGAGACTGTGGAACCTCGACTTTTTGTAATAATATCAGAAAGTTTTCCGGAAATAAGTAGTAAATGAAATCGGTGAAATCCTTAGAGGCCCTTCTACATTAAAACAAAATGCAAAGAGAAATGATTAAATTAAGGGATTAAGTATTGCCAATCACTTTTACATCATCATTCAATAGATAATCAAGTACCAATGGATTATTGTGGATAGAAACATGTTAACTACTTAATAGTCATTGAACCAGTTTCTTTCAAATATTATTAGAGGATACAATTTAAAAAAAGGGGGAAATAGTATGATGAAACAAACACTGAAACAAAACACAACACTGTACAAAAGTGAAACTTCGCGATGTTAGATGTTTAGAAAGTATTTATTTGCACAGAAAAGATACTGGTTACAGATGTTAAAGTTAAAAAAAAAGAACCTAGCCATTTTTATAATACGGCTAGAAATAGTGAGGCAATGTGTGGTAGTGTGTGTGGCAATGTGTTTGTGATTGATTGCTTAAGTTAACAAAGATAGCACCTGTGTCCAAGTAAGATAACACACATTTCACATTACTGTATACAAATAATATACATTCACGGCATGGCTTACAGCTAAATTCGAATATACAAACATACATCCATAAAATCACGTCATAATCCCTTGGGGGTCAGAAATTACAAAACGCCACCGGCTACCTTACTATTGTATATATTTTAACTAAACCATAATCTATATATTAATACGTGAAGCGAAAACTTGGATCCTTTTTACGACTATTGGGTGGATAGAGGAGTTTGAAATTTCGCACACTTATAGTTTATACAGAGAAGAAGTGACGAATGCTAATATTTTTTTAAAATTATGCGTAAAAATATATTATTTTCAATAAATAACATGTTACACACACTACTATTCATCATCATCATCATCATTTCAGCCGTATAACGTCCACTGCTGGATTTAGGCCTCCCCTAATTTGGGAGGCTTTGCCATAATCGCCACGCTTGGCAGGCGGGTTGGCGATCGCAGTATGGTGGTAAAATGCATAGAGAACGCTGCTGCCCATTCTCTAGTAGAAACTATAAGAGCTATGCTGTTGAAACTTGGTAAGTAGATTTTCACACTAAAATAGAAAAAAAAAACAATAAATTTTGGGGTTCCCCATACATAGAACTGAAACTCAATTTTTTTTTTTTCATCAAACCCATACGTGTGGGGTATTTATGAATAGGTCTTCAAAAATGGTAATGAGGTTTCTATTATAATTTTTTATAAACTGTATAGTTTGCGCGAGAGACACTTCCAAAGTGGTAAAATGTGTGTCCCCCCCCTCCCGTAACTTCTAAAATAAGAGAATGATAAAACTAAAAAAAATATATGATGTACATTACCATGTAAACTACCACCGAAAATTGGTTTGAACGAGATCGAGTAAGAAGTTTTTTTTAAAACGTCATAAATCGTAAACCGCAGTTTACCTTACATTCAATCAACTGAAATATAAAATTAAAAAAAAAAAAACATTTATTTTTCAACCGAGAATACCTACAGGTTTGTACGGAACCCTCGGTGCGCGAGTCCCACTCGCACTTGGCCGGTTTTTTATAATGTCAGGCACCTAACTTGATGGCTTCTTAATGGATGGTCAAGAAATAAATATCAGTCCTAGCTAAATGAATAAATATGAGACGTGATTAATACAATTAAAACTGTTCAACGCAAATCTTTAAATGGCTAAGAGTTTTTTTATTCATATCTGTAACTAGGTTTTGCCCGTGGCTTCGCCCGCGTGGATGTCGGAAATTATCGCAAGGGACGTACAACTGCGGTTAATGTATTAAGAATGCATTAATCCAGGTTATATATGTAATAGCTGTTAGCCGCGACTTCGTCCGTGTGGTATTTAACAAAAAAGTTTATCATTCGTTTTATTTTTTTTCGTGAGATCATTTTATTTTTCTAAAATAAAAGTAGCTTAAATTACTCCCTGTAACATCAGCTATCTGCCAGTGAAAGTCCCGTCAAAATCGGTCCAGCCATTTCAGAGATTAGCTGGAACAAACAGACAGACAGACAAAAATTGTAAAAAATGTTGTAACCACTTTTAGATAACCAGTTTTTATAAAGGGTATATTGATGTATACACGATACCAACATATACCAATATGTAGGTACCGTGTATACATCAATATACCCTTTGTAAAAAGTGGTTATCTTAATATTACAAACAGACACTCACAATTTTATTTATTTGTCTAGATATCTAGTTTTAGTGATGCTCGAAAACCGAAAGGGCCTGATACTGGCTCGTTATAATTGAACTCTTTTATGGATTTTGATTCAAACAATTGCTTGACCGACATTCAACCATCGTTTCTCTATTAACAAAACAAGTCATTGAAATTCAAATTGGGAACGAAATATCAAAACAGCGCCTGTAAACAGTCGATAATACAGTATGCAATACATTTGTAAAATGCAACAAAACGTTTCGTGATAAAAGTGTTTCGCATGCGTGTTCAGACTGGAACATACGGGTACGGGAGATATGTGTCACCAGGTACTAAAAGTTTCTTGTGGTAGTTAAAACTTTGTTTGTTTGCTGTTGTTTCTGATTTAAGCAGGCGAGATAGTTACGTGACTTTTCATCTAGACGTCCCATGTTATAGATCCGTGGTAAAATATCCAGTGTCCATTCGAGGCTTACACAGAAGTATGGGGTTGGCCTAAAGAGAACGTTCTATTAGCAGCAGTGGGTAAAGTTGGGCCGTGGAAGACATTGATGAATGTGAAAAATCAAAGTAAACGTCTAGTGTTATTGGAAACAGGTATTAGTTTTTCGATAGAACTATCAAATTGACTCGTTTTGTGAGGTCTTAATACTCAACCTTCACTATTAAGTGGGTAAATTGCAAATCTCGCTTATATGACACGTTATTATTTTGATCATTAACTTGTTTCTACGGGTTTGATACACAAATAATATGTTCTGTTATACTGAAACTGAACTTTTTTACTGACTTCTCAATTTACACATAACTGAACAAAAGCTTTATCAGTATACTGAACCCATTTAAAATCTTATTAAAATCATGAGAAATAAAAAAAAATATTGTAAAGTTATGACAATTTATAGTTTACCCATTAATAAATCACGGGGACATAATTTATATAACCCAATTTGTGGTTTGTTTAGGGTACCAAGCTAAAAATTTTAAATGTATGTATCACAAAGTAACAAGCTTATAAACACCAGTAAATATATTACTGGGTTCATTATTTTATTATTATGTATTGTATTCATTGTAATGTTCTTTTTGTTCTGTATTTTTATGGTGCACACGACTTGCTACATAGCAGAGATCGTGATATATACTATATATAATACTAGATACGTGTTGTTAAGGCGTAGTTGAGAGATAGGTACAAAAATGACAAACAAACGGGGATACCTGTCTCATAGCTGTTACGCAAAATACGTTACGTAACTTTAATAAAAATAATAGTTTAAAAACTAAAAAACACGCTTCCATAGAAAACCATACTGAAAAGTAGAAAATAATGGAAAAAAGTGGGGTGCTTTTTAAGGTATTTTTTTATTGATATCAGGCACCCCACGTTTTTAGGGTTCCGTTGCCAAATGGCAAAAAACGGAACCCTTATAGATTCGTCATGTCTGTCTGTCTGTCTGTCTGTCTGTCTGTCTGTCTGTCTGTCTGTCTGTCTGTCTGTCTGTCCGTCCGTATGTCACAGCCACTTTTCTCCAAAACTACAAGAGCTATGCTGTTGAAACTTGGTAAGTAGATGTATTCTGTGAACCGAATTAAGATTTTCATACAAAAATAGAAAATAAACAATAAATCGTGGGGTTCCCCATACATAGAACTGAAACTCAAAAATGGTTTTTTTCATCTAACCCATACGTGTGGGGTATCTATGGATAGTTCTTCAAAAATGGTATTGAGGTTTCTAATATCATTTTTTTCTAAACTGAATAGTTTGCGCGAGAGACACTTCCAAAATGGTAAAATGTGTGTCCCCCCCCCCCGTAACTTCTAAAATAAGAGAATGATAAAACTAAAAAAAATGTATGATGTACATTACCATGTAAACTACCACCGAAAATTGGTTTGAACGAAATCGAGTAAGACGTTTTTTTTTTAAAAGGCATAAATCGTAAACCGCAATTTACCTTTCATTTAATCAACAGAAATATAAAAATTAAAAAAAAAAAACATTTATTTTCATAAAAATGAACCTTCTGCATAAACCGAGAATACCTACAGGTTTGTACGGAACCCTTTGTGCGCGAGTCCGACTCGCACTTGGCCGGTTTTTTTTTTCTATGGGAGCGTGTTTTTTAGTTTTTTAAAACTATTATTTATTTTATATTTTTATGGTGTTTCGAATTTTGAGACGTATGTCAGCGTAGTTTGTGACGCATGTCAGCGTAGTTTGTGACGTATGTCAGCGTAGTTTTCGTAGACAGTTTTTTTGCTGTCCTAATAACCATGGCAAGGATGATGGCACAAATTTATGAAATTATTAAATTGTCATCGGTCTTTGACAGGTGTCCAAAGTTTTAATGAAATCTGGTCGTTTTGAGGGGGTCAAAATCGCGCTATAAGGAGTCGGTTACAAACAAACATACAAGTGAAGCTAATATAAAGCGTGTAAAAACCATTATAGTATTTACAACTGACAACATGAATAACATCCTCATGTTACCCTTACAATCTTGAAAAGTAATTGAGCTTTATTTGGGTGAAAAAGCTTATACTCCTTAAAATATTTATTTGTAAATCGACGGTTATAACTTAACAATAAAATTGTTTATTTCTCATGATTTTAATAAGATTTTAAATGGGTTCAGTATACTGATAAAGCTTTTGTTCAGTTATGTGTAAATTGAGAAGTCCGTAAAAAAGTTCAGTTTCAGTATAACAGAACATATTATTTGTGTATCTAACCCGTAGAAACAATTTATTGATCAAAATAATAACGTGTCACATAAGCGAGATTTGCAATTTACCCAGTTAATAGTGAAGGTTGAGTATTAAGACCTCACAAAAAGAGTCAATTTAATAGTTCTATCGAAAAACGAATACCTGTTTCCATTAACACTAGACGTTTATTTTGATTTTTCACATTCATCAAGGTCTTCCACGGCCCAACTTTACCCACTGCCGCTAATAGAACGTTCTCTTTAGGCCAACCCCATACTTCTGTGTAAGCCTCGAATGGACACTGGATATTTTACCACGGATCTATAACATGGGACGTCTAGATGAAAAGTCACGTAACTATCTCGACTGCTTTAATCAGAAACAACAGCAAACAAACAAAGTTTTAACTACCACAAGAAACTTTTAGTACCTGGTGACACATATCACCCGTACCCGTATGTTCCAGTCTGAACACGCAAGCGAAACACTTTTATCACGAAACGTTTTGTTACATTTTACAAATGTATTGCATACTGTATTATCGACTGTTTACAGACGCCGTTTTGGTATTTCATTCCCAATTTGAATTTCAATGACTTGTTTTGTTAATAGAGAAATGATGGTTGAATGTCGGTCAAGCAATAGTTGGAATCAAAATCCATAAAAGAGTTCAATTATAACGAGCCAGTATCAGGCCTTTTCGGTTTTCGAGCGTCACCTAGACAAATAAATAAAATTGGAGTGTCTGTTTGTAATATTAAGATAACCACTTTTTACAAAGGGTATATTGATGTATACACGGTACCTACATATACCAATACAACATTTTTTACAATTTTTGTCTGTCTGTTTGTTCCGGCTAATCTCTGAAGTAGCTGGACCGATTTTGACGGGACTTTCACTGGGAGATAGCTGATGTTACAAGGAGTAATTTAAGCTACTTTTATTTTAGAAAAATAAAATGATCTCACGAAAAAAAAATAAAACGAATGATAAACTTTTTTACCACACGAACGAAGTTGCGGCTAACAGCTTGTTAATAAAACGGGAGTCAGGTGTTGTAGGCGGGGGTGACGGTGTTCCCTTGACGAAAGAGTGAAATTAAACCAGTCAGAATGTCGTAATAATTGAGTATATTAGGCACACAGAAATTACACGGAAATCACTAAAAATGGTTGTAAAAGAGTACAGCACACAATATAAAATACAATCAGAATAAGCAGTACACATAATTAAATCCTAGCTATATTACACTTGAAGACTGGCTAACTAGATATAGGGTACATCGCGACTAAGCAGTGGACAGCGGAGCCACTTACTTCACAAACACTACGTGGTAACTTGATGATTCGTGTAAACTTGTAAAAATACTAAATCCAAAAATAGACGCTCGGCCCTTTTATAACTTTTGTTGCCTACTGCAAGTAGCGTATACATTTCTTTACTTTGATTAGCCGCTCCGCCAATTGAGAGCGAGAAAAATGGACTTTCCCTAAGGGACAGGTTTCGACTTGTCGAGAATTTCAAAACACGTGTAAGCGAGTTCAAGGTTTCTGCTTTCTTATTGGATTAACAATGTGGCTCGTCCTATTGGACATACGCTACTTTCAAAATCGTGTACGAACTACATAAGATATTTTAGGTAACTATAAGCTAATTAGTTTTATACAAACATGACACAGGCATTACATACTAATTAGAATCCAACAGGTTATTGTTACAGGTTAATTACAGGTTAATTAGAATTCAAAAGGTCAAGACAATGGTAATACAGGTGATTATAAACATACATCGGTATTTACGTAAGTATCTTCATGGAAATCTACTACTTTTATTAAAGAACAGTATAGGTATTTGTTTAGGTATTTTACAGAGGCTATACCGGAGTTACCGAATACAATAGCGAGGAGATATTAATGTTAAAAGTTAGCTAGTCTCATTGGGCTTCGCCCACAACAATAAAGAAACATAAATACTAACTATAGCTTGTTTTATTTGGCTTCGCCTACACAGCTATTACATATATAACCTGGATTAATGCATTCTTAATACATTAACCGCGGTTGTACGTCCCTTGTGATAATTTCCGACATCCACGCGGGCGAAGCCGCGGGCAAAACCTAGTTACAGATATGAATAAAAAAACTCTTAGCCATTTAAAGATTTGCGTTGAACAGTTTTAATTGTATTAATCACGTCTCATATTTATTCATTTAGCTAGGACTGATATTTATTTCTTGACCTTAAGTCGCCATCAAGTTAGGTGCCTGACATTATAAAAAACCGGCCAAGTGCGAGTGGGACTCGCGTACCGAGGGTTCCGTACAAACCTGTAGGTATTCTCGGTTTAAAAATAAATGTTTTTTTTTAAATTTTATATTCAGTTGATTGAATGTAAGGTAAACTGCGGTTTACGATTTATGACGTTTTAAAAAAAAAAACTACTTACTCGATCTCGTTCAAACCAATTTTCGGTGGTAGTTTACATGGTAATGTACATCATATTTTTTTTTATTCTCTTATTTTAGAAGTTACGGGGGGGGGGACACACACATTTTACCACTTTGGAAGTGTCTCTCGCGCAAACCATACAGTTTAGAAAAAAATGATAATAGAAACCTCATTACCATTTTTGAAGACCTATTCATAAATACACCACACGTATGGGTTTGATGAAAAAAAATATTGTTTTTTTTTTTTCTATTTTAGTGAAAAAATATTGATGCGGTTAACAGACTACATCTACTTACCAAGTTTCAACAGCGTAGCTCTTATAGTTTCGGAGAAAAGTGGCTGTGACATATGGACGGACAGACAGACAGACAGACAGACAGACAGACAGACGGACAGACAGACATGACGAATCTATAAGGGTTCCGTTTTTTTCCCATTTAGCAACGGAACCCTAAAAATGAATGTATTGAATAAAAACTATAACTTTGTTATAATGGCCTCGTTTATATGATGTACGAAAGATTTGGGTATTTAAGCATTTTACTACGTTTCTACTAGACTGGTTATAAAAGCATATTCATTTTAGGTGATCCTTTTGTATCCAGTGTGAATGTGGTTCAGAATGTGTGAATGAGCAGTGAAGGGGTACTTTGCTCTGTAATGGCTTTATTATTTTCCCATCATTGAACATTTTTATGGTTTACGTACCCGTTTGTTTATAGCCATACTTAATATAACTTACACCGTATTTTAATACTCGAAAATAAACGACACTGTATGTACCTACTTGATATGTGATTGAATATCCTATTCCAAATTAAATCACACATGTTATAGATCACCCTTGGTCGGGGCTACAACTCATTATTAACAGTTAATTGGATTCTTTCTCGTTAACACGTTTCGCACGCGTCGTGCATCGCGCTTATGCTCTAGTCTGAACAAGAAATTCAGTGTACCTAATCATTATAATTTGATCACAAATCTTATGTGCGCAAGAAATTTAAAAGTGCACAGTTTCTGAAATACGTCTGTGATATATTCCAGCGTTGCGTTGACTCCAGCGCTATGGTAGACAAAATATTTTGGCAAATAATATGACATACGAAGAATTTGGTACCAGTTCCTGAAATCTACGAAACCATGTCCATAGATTCCAAGACATTTTTTTTGTGGGTGGGAAATCATCAAGTGACGTCTCCTGCTCTGGATGGAGTGGAATGGCCTATCAGATATTTACTGATTTCCGTTATAGGACGAAGATATTCACGCTGTTATCGATGGCTCTTTAGTGAATGGCTGACAATTTAGTTTCTGTTATTTCCTGGAACAGCGTCCTTTTTTGGCAAAACGAGTCTTGTAAGTGTTATGTTACTTTTTTAGCCTCGTCTTAATACGAACAAAATAAACAGAAAGTTTTATATCCTTATAGAGAAAGAGATCAAGGCGTTGCTGGCCTTTCTCGAGGAGCTGGGGTGGATCGAATAACCGATTTCCCACCCGTACGCAAAATACGCGCTCAGACGTGGAGTTGCGGAAACCAACTCGTTCTACCTATTACCTATCCTTATAGAGATAGGAATAAAACAAATACCTCCCCCTACAAGGAAAAGAAAAATAAGACTGTACTTACTGCTGTGACTTTTAAGAAAACAAAAAAAAAAAAAAACACACAAGCTTATGGCGCAGACCCTTTTCTTTATTAAGGTTTCATGTATTTTATAAGCAATCAGAAACAATATTTGTATTATACTGCGTTGTAGACGCTTCCGGTGGCGGGCTGATGCTGAAACTTGAGCACATTTGTTACAGTGACGTTCAAGTTAAAGGAACAGAAAATCTGTTATAGAAGGATAGAACGTATTTTTCGTGGGACCACCCGCAAACAAAGAAGTTTTCTTTTCATTCTCGCGATATTCAGAAAGTATTTAGATCCTTACAAATTATAAAATTTTAACGAAATATATTTGAAAATACGTTTTCCTTGACGGACTATACGTCAAGGAAAACGTATTTTGCAACGGAATGACGCAAAACAGACTAAACGGATTTTGTTCAAAGGGACACGGAGTGCAAAATTGCATGAAAATCCACACTTCCACACTAATATTATAAATGCAAAAGTAACTCTGTCTGTCTGTCTGTCGGTCTGTCTGTCTGTCTGTCTCGCTTTCCTGCTAAAACTACTAAACCGATTTAAATGAAATTTGGTACACAGATAGTTTAGAGCCTGAGAAAGGACATAGGCTACTTTTTATCCTGGTAGTATGTTCCCGCGGGATAATTTCCGACCTCCACGCGGGCGAAGCCGCTGGCAAAAGCTAGTCTATATATATAAAAGAACGTCGTGTTAGTTACACCATTTATAACTCAAAAATGGTTGAACCAATTTGGCTGAAAATTGGTGGGAAGGTAGCTTAGAACCAGGAGACGGACACAGAATACTTTTTATCCCGTTCGAATGCATTCTCGTGTGACGTGACATAAAACGTCAAAGAGAATACAAGTCACTATAAAACTTGGTATAACAAAAAACGTTGCCTTCGAAGTACGTACAAGGTGGTCATAACTTGGTATGAGCTTATCAAACAGCAGTGTTTGTTTGTTTGTTTGTTTGAACGCGGTAATCTCAGGAACTACAGGTCCGAATTGAAATTTTGCGTTGGATAGCCTATTTATTGAGGAAGACTATAGGCTATATAATATCACGCAACGGCAAAAGGAGCAGAGCAGCAACGAAAAATGGACGAAAACTAGCAGGCAATTCGATGCGACGGGAAGGGTTGGTGGAGTAAAAATTTGACACGGACGAAGTCGTGGGCAGAAGCTAGTTAAAAATAAATAAAATAAAATGTATTTGGTTTGTGTTGATTACCTATATTACATAGGGTATTTATAATCCCAGTAATCAGCTGCATTCGGTTAGATTAGAAGCCGCTAACAAAGTTTGTAAAAGGCTAGGCAGTACCATTGCCATTTGCCATTTATGACGTCAAAAGAATAAATACGTAAATCCTATCTAAGCTATGCAAATTTTCTCTCCGCAATTTATATATGATACTAATTGTTATAACAAAATCATTGCTACATGTTGTCGTTGGTATAAAATTACCTCTAAAAAAGAATAGCTCTTTCCAGAAACATATCCACTTCTATTATTTTTACCTTGAACGGGGTTCATGTCTCAGAGACGTGAAGGGAATAGTAATGACGTCCTCACAGACTCTCATAGTTTATTGATACGAATAGCTTTGCGTATTGTATTGCACACTGGGCACAAAAATTGGTGATTGCTTATTTTTATAACGTTACAAGTAGAGACATGTAATCTTGTTGACATCAGACATTGGAATATGTGTCATGGCAAGTTCTATCGGTTACCCGGGAAAAATTGATAAATATTCATAAAATAAAACTTCAATGTAAAATTATAAGTTGACAGTAACACTTTATTTCGGACCAGAGGGGTAATTGCGGAACTTTTTATCAGTAGAAATTGGTTTAATATTTATAGTTAAACAACATTCATTGCGTTATTTACGTTGCTGAGCCACAATTTATTCGAACAAATGACGCAATGGTTTAGAAATAATCTTCAATCCCATTCAGATTCCGATAAACTGTGCGTTTCGCAATTAGGGTGCAGACCTTCACGTAATAAATATAAGTTTCTCAGTAATATTTATCGTAACAACGTGATACGAACAATGAGAGTATTACGTTGCCTTCTCTTTATAAGTATGTTCGAGCCGGATTTTCTTTTGTGATTTACTAAGTCAAGCAAAATCCGCGTTTGTGCGTAACAAAAACGATTTCCAAAAATACTTCGTTCATTTTTCCGGTTACGGAAATGTTGGAAGAAATGTACTAACTCGTAAATCTGAATGGACATTATTTCTTAAAAACTTGAGAAAACGCGGTCACGGGGTCGTTGCCAGTCATTCCTTACTAACGTATACTAAACGTACCTCTGTTTTCTCCCTGGCTAATAATGATTGTTCAAAAACTTCAGGATTTTGAAGTGTTGTCAATTTAAATGTCACAAAATTGTTTTGATAGGTAAAATTTTACATTATTTGCGTTACTTAAACAAATCCGTAATGGAAACGATCTTTAAGCATAAAAGCCGATTAACATTAACATTTCAGATCTAGCTACCTACGTTGCCAGTCTATTTGACAGACAGTTGAATACTCCTCATATCAACACACGTCTATCACACGTAACGTAACCACTCTACCACCTAAACTAAACATGTCGTGAAATTTCAAGTATTACAAGTGTGAAAAAATTAAGCCTTTGTTGAAAAATTAGAATATCGTAAAAATATAATACCCGTGCATATTCCGTGTCAATTTTAATTCACCTGTTGGTCGGTGGGACAGATATTTGAATACCCAATGAAACGCGCGACAGGTTTGCTTCAGCGACTTTGTGAACTGCTTTCAAATTAATGATAACAGTTAAATGAATTTACTGAAATTTTAATCAAATCAAAAGTGATTGAATGTTCCAAATAACCTCACGTAATAAATAACCCTTCCAGTGCACACATTATCGACTTACCTTATTATAATGTAATTTAAAAAGCATTTTGTATGAAACATTCAAATACATTTGCTTTAATGAATATTCGGAATAAGAAACTTGTGCTATAATTACATAATGTTAATTGTATATTAATATTAATTTATTAAAACCATTAAATAATATTGTATAGTTCCGCGACGATGACGACTTATAATGAAATACGTCAAAGAAAAAACACACAACAAACAAATTAATTCTATTAAGGAGACAATAAGCGAAAATAATAGTTTTTTTTTTGCACTGGTATATTCACTTTAGCATTTTATCATGCCAAAATTGTTTTAAACCAAATTTACTCTTAAATTAAATGTTGTACCTCCATATTTTTACTCAAAAAGAGTTCCACTGATTAACTTCACATTGCAGTTCGTGCAAACAATTAATGACCTCATGGTTTACCAAGCTTGCCTCGGTAAATAATAAAGCAGCTGGACAGAGATAAGTCTGTGTAATCCTCATCACTCCCGTGTGCTGGTCGTATTACAGGTGGTCAGGTTTAGTCAGTTGACTTGAAGTCTTGTAACATAATTTAAACTGGCTTTTACTTATTCGCTGTGATTAATGTAAATAATTCTGAAAGCGTAATTTTACTGACTGAGTACATATTAAATGCACCTATATGTTGCAGATGGATTGTCAAATACACTGTTGTACATAACTGCTAGCTGTTTTACAAATCAGCTTTGTTTCTTTCTGAACGTTTCGGACCAACTCCTAAGGTTGAATTTGGAAACGAGTACAAGAAGCGTACTTAGTACAGTACAGTAAGTATAGCGTATAGTTTAAGCAGGCGTATTAGGTTGGAGTTCATGCTTTGAGGTAATTAAATTTTAACTGTCTTACAATAGTCCAGGAAAACTTTGTACTATTTCATAATAAAACATGTGCTTATCTTCCAATATACAAAAAAAAACCATTGTAATATAAAGCGTCTTTCAATTTCACCCTTAAAATGCCTGCTCCCAGCCATTTCACCAAACTTTTTAATCGTTTTATTTGATCAGGTAAGACTAAATAATTTATTACATGCGCAAGCAAGCTATTCACCGCCTTTATAGGTATCTACATAAAGTTACGGCTGCATTTTGTTCAGACTTAACACACTAACTACGCTCTGTTCCCTTCTCGAGGGGAACATAGTCCCCCACCCATGGCTCCGCCTATTGCGGTGCCCGATGCGGACCACACCACTGACGACGACGACGGTGCTCCAGAAGTGACCGAGATAGAGATGAGGGTGGTGGTACGAAGGCTTAATGCCAAGAATACCGCCCCAGGACCCGACGGCTTGCCTGGCAAAGCATGGGTCCTGGCCTCAGAAGCTCTCGGGCCTCGACTCAGGGGGCTCCTAAGCGCATGCTTGGAGAGGGGCCAGTTCCCACTTCGTTGGAAGACGGGGAAACTGGTCCTCATTAAGAAGCCTGGGCGCCCAGCGGACTCTCCGTCCGCTTACCGGCCCATCGTGCTACTCGACGAGGTGGGCAAGCTCTTTGAAAGAGTGATTGCAGACCGCCTCGTCGGGTGGCTGGTGCGGGAGGGGCCGGACTTGTCGGACGGCCAGTACGGCTTCCGCAAGGGGCGCTCTACGGTGGACGCCATCATGCGCGTGCGAGCCCTCACGACGGGGGATGCAGTGGCCCGGGGTGGGGTAGTCTTGGCGGTGTCTCTAGACATCGCCAATGCCTTCAACACCCTGCCTTGGAGTTGCATTAGGGAGGCACTCCGGTATCACCGGATGCCGACCTACCTCTGTCGCGTGGTCGAGGCCTATCTGACGGATAGGGCCGTCATCTACCCTGGTCACGAGGGGGAATGGAACCGGCGAGAGATGTCCTGCGGTGTCCCGCAGGGATCGGTCCTGGGGCCGCATCTGTGGGACATCGGTTACGACTGGGTGCTGCGCGCCGACCTCCCTAGCGGCGTCAGCGTAGTTTGCTACGCTGACGACACGCTGGTCCTTGCGCAGGGGAGGTCGTACGAGGCGGCGGCCGAACTGATGACACGCGGGGTTGCGACAATCGTCGATAGGATCCGGCAATTGGGCCTCGAGGTGGCATTGCACAAGTCCGAGGCCATGGGTTTTCATGGTCCTCGGAACGCGCCACCTCCAGGTTCCCAACTTACGGTAGGAGGGGTTCACATCGGCGTCGAGTCGACGATGAAGTACCTGGGACTTGTCCTCGACAGCCGGTGGAACTTCGTTGAGCATTTCCGACGTTTGGCTCCCAGACTGGAGCGGGCTGGGGCTGCATTAAAGCGACTCCTGCCCAATCTGGGGAGTCCAAACGCCTCCTGCCGGAGGCTCTACACGGGGATCGTGCGGTACATGGCCCTCTACGGGGCACCGGTGTGGGCGCCCTCACTGAGGCTGCGCCCAGCACGCCGGTTGTTTGCGGCCCAGAGGGTCATGGCAATCCGGTTAATCCGGGGATACCGCACGGTCTCGTGCGAGGCGGCAAGCCTCCTTGCCGGAGTGCCGCCATGGGATCTGGAGGCAAAGGTCCTCGCGCACATGTGGGAGTGGCGCGAGGAGGCGAAACGCCGGGGCGAAACTCCGCTGCCGCGACAAATCGCGGCATGGCGGACAGAGCTCCGGTGTGATCTCATGGCGACATGGCGGGTACGATTGTCGCAACCCAGTGCTGGGCACGCCACAATTGCGGCGGTAAGTCCCCTCTTTGAGGAGTGGATAGAGAGGCGTCACGGCGTCCTCACCTTCCGCCTGACGCAGGTTCTCACCGGGCGTGGGTGCTTCGGTGGGTTCCTGTTCAGGATAAAGCAGGAGGATACGTCCGGGTGTTTCCATTGCGAGTATCATCTGGAGGACACGGTGGAGCATACGGTGGCGGTGTGCCCTGCCTGGGCGGGGCACCGCCGTGTCCTCGTGGAGGCGATCGGCGGCGGCGACCTCTCGCGTCCGGCCCTGGCGCGAGCCATGGTACGGAGCGAGAGGGAATGGGAAGCCGTCACCTCCTTCTGCGAAGCAGTAATGCTCGCGAAGGAGGAGGCGGGGCGCGTGAGGGAGTGGCAGTCTCTGCGCCCTCACGTCCCTAGCCACCGCAGGAGGAGACGCCCCGGGCGTCGGGAGTCAATAGCGGACTCCCGGCCACCGTAGGCGCGAGCTTGCGGGTGGCGAGCAATGGGTAGCTCGCCTCCCGGTAAGGACCAAGCTCGGGTCGACGGCGCGCAGTGTTCCACGCGCGCCTCAAAGAGATGTCAGCAGCAGTGTAGGGGTCTACTAGGACCGATGCCTGCCGGGGTCGTATGATTGTTCGAAAGAGATACCCGTGACCCTGGCACATGGGCAACTGGTGGAACACAGGTGGGTTTTAGTCAGTAAAAGTCTGACACGCCCTTCCGCTCCGCCCAGAGCGGGAGAAGTCATTTGATGATTTCCCATCCTGAAAAAAAAAAAAAAAAAAAAAAAAACACACTAACTAACTACAGCTTTGGAAGAAATATTTATAGCATATTTTTTTCAGAATTCTTGGATTGAGTAGACGTTTGACTGTGTCTACTCTCATAAAATACTCATTTATAAAACTCCTTTTGAGTTTAGTATTTACGGCATTTTTATTCTAACCTCTTTTTCCCCTTACCATAAACCGACGAAATTAATGATACACGACCAAGGAACTTATACCCGACCCCTGGAATGTGCATTGTCAATTTGACACCATTATAAAAATAAACCTTATGAATATGACACTACCCAGCTAGCAAAATAGTCTTGTAAATAATTACTTAAAAGAATAAAAGCATTATAAAACATTTATAAGTGTCCTGATTAAGAAGGGGCCTCTTATAAAGGCATGTATAATGGGGATTTGAACTAAAAGAATGTATAAACTTATAAAGAAGTCTTATAGATATATAGAAGAACACCTTTTAAAAATATTTATAAGAACAAAAGTTTACAAGCGCACTTGTGTAAGACTAATTACTCTTGATATTTTTTTATACTTATTTAGGCATCTTATAAGATCGTGTGTTCTTATAGATTTCTTGGGTAAGTATTTTAAAAGAGAACTGATCTTACTAAAGCATGATATACAACTTTTGAAAAACCAAAAAATTATAAGTGTAATTTGTCTGAGCTAAATCATATTAAAGAAAAGTAGCATGTTGGAAGTTGTATAAAAGAACATTTAAGCTCACAAACGTCGTAAGCATGCTTTATTAAGTATATTACCGATCTCATTTATAGATATAAGTATTCTTCACTGCGTTGTAATGGACATAAAGTACCGTTTTTAATAATGGATTTAAATAGGTGGAAACGGTTTAAAAGAAGTGGTGCATACCGCAGAAAAGTAAATAAAGAATACATGAAATTAATGGAAGAGCCAGAATCTTCACAAGTTTTACGAGGAACAGGAACAGGACAAGCTGGATCCAGAAATATGGTTGGTGGTTCCGCACAAAAAGAAAGTTGTTGTTCTAGTGGTACTGATATTACGTCTAGTGATGACAGTGAACGTGAGTTTGACTACGAAAACTTTGTGGAGTATGAAAATAATCTGCAGTTGCGCGAAGATATTAAAATCTGGGCCATTAAATGTAACATATCGCACTCAACGTACAATGAACTTGCAGTGATTTTAAATAAAAATGGTAAACACGTTTTACCTAAGGATGCTCGCACGCTTCTTCAAACAACGGGCCAAGAAATACAGATTGCTGCCTTAGGGATAGGAAATTATTGGCATAATGGCTTAATCAAACAATTAAGAAAACATTTAGAACACTTTGATTACATGCCTAATAATATTTCATTGAATATTAATATCGATGGTTTGCCACTTTACAAGAGCTCCAGAAAACAATTTTGGCCAATATTGTGTAGTATTTTTGAAGTGCCATGCTTACCTCCACTGGTAATAGGTAAGTATATGAATACATATTCATTTAAATTGCGTTATTTTCATGCAGACTAACAAAAAACACTTCATTTATTTTTAGGTATATACGCGGGAGATAGCAAGCCATCTAATTTAGAAGCCTTTTTGGATCCTTTTGTAATGGAGTTAAACGAACTTACAAGTTCAAGTGGTTTAAAGGTGACCTTTAAATCAACAGGACTTGAAACAACGGTTCCCGTAAAAGTCAGAGCTTTCATTTGTGACTCCCCAGCTCGAGCACTAATCAAAGGAGTTGTCAATTTTAACGGCAAGCACGGATGTCTGAAATGTACGGTTGTAGGTGAATATTCACAGGTGTCTCGCACTGTTACGTTTCTAAACTATGATTGTCCTAAAAGAAATGACAAGGATTTTCGATCAAAAAAGGACGAGGAGCACCATAAGCTAGATTCCCCTCTTTTAAAACTTAATATCGATATGGTAGAAAACTTTCCAGTTTGTGACTCGCTCCACTTGATTGATCTTGGTGTTATGAAGCGTTTGTTAACTGGATGGAGAGATGGTAATTTTGGTAAATATCTTACTAAATGGTGCAGCAAAGATATCGAAAAAGTCAACCTTTTTTTATCCAAATGCAGCATGCCTAAAGAAATTCACAGATCTGTGAGGAAACTTGATGTGTTAGCCCATTGGAAAGGCTCGGAATATCGCACCTTTCTCTACTATTTAAGTATTGTAATACTTAAAGATACATTACCAGCTCAGGCTTATTATCATTTTTTACATTTGTTTTGTGCTATTACGATTTGCTCCAGTGAAAAACATTTTAAATTTCTTTCGATTGCTGACAAAATGCTACAAATTTTTGTTGATATCTTTAAAAATATTTATGGAAAGGACTACATCTCCAGCAATATACACAATTTAACACATATTGTTGATGAAGTAAGAAAATTCGGGACACTACAAAGCTTTAACGCTTATCCATTTGAAAATAAGCTGTATGTTATAAAAAACTTAATTAGGCAAGGGAATAAGCCACTTCAGCAAGTTGCTCGACGATTAAATGAAAGATTTAATCTAGAAATTGAAAACTTACATCAAAATCAAAAAAGGCAAGTTTTCATTAAAGAAAGCCGAACCCAAGGTAGAACAACTGTTAAAGAACTTTGTTTCGACTCGTTTACTCTATCGGCGAAAGAGCAAAATAAATGGTTTTTAAGTGAGGAAGACTATGTAATTGAACTACAGACATTAAGTACCGACAGTAAAGATGATTCCGAAGATATTTCAATACACGGATATC
Source organism: Aporophyla lueneburgensis (assembly GCA_932294355.1). Lineage (NCBI taxonomy): Eukaryota > Metazoa > Arthropoda > Insecta > Lepidoptera > Noctuidae > Aporophyla > Aporophyla lueneburgensis. Next base: position 21,250,850 of record OW028749.1, read on the forward strand.
GTATTAACAACGTTTTTGACGTCTTTGAAGAGCCTTTGAAATCTTCATTTTTAAATATTTACAAATGCGATCGTAACAACTATAATAAAAGTAAAGTGGTTTGTGGTGTTTCAAAAGTGAAATGTAAGTTAGTTAAAATTGAATATAACTCAGAATTGTTTTTTATACCTTTATTACACACTTTGTAAAATAAATAAATAGAAAAAATACGACAGCGTGTTGTTTAATAAATTTTCTTTATTACTCCTTTTCATTGAAATATTCTTAATCAATTATTTTGTACTATTTTTGTACTAGCCATTGCAACTTGTAATTCGAGAAAATCAAATTTAATTTAAAAAAAATGGGACGTTGAGATTCAGTTTTACAACACAAACGTGACCTAATATTTAACTAGTCATTAACAATAATCAAGTCACTATTTTTTTAATATTAACATGTAAGTAGATAAATCAGTCTTTAACATTATTAATAAAAATAAAGTCTCATTAAATTGGGTACGCTGAGATTCAGTTTTACAGCACAAACGTGACCTAGTATTTAACTAGATGCATTTCCTAACAATAATCAAGTCTCAATTTTTTTATATATTAACTTATAACTAGATAAATCAAACAGTCTTAAACATTATTAATAAAAATAAAGTCTCATTAAATTGGGTACGCTGAGATTCAGTTTCACTGCAAAACGTGATTTTGTCTTAAAATGCATTACATGCATCTAGCGTTACTAACAATTACCAAGTAACTATCTTATTTTTTTATTTGAGGTTTACACATTTAGACAAAAAACTTAGAATAAAAATAAAGTCCCTTCTTTGGAAACAAAAAAAGTTAAGAATACACCCGTTAACATTTACTGCCCTTTATTCACAACAAATAACCGGTCTCAGTCTCTTCATCAGATACGTCACTATTTTGTTTTGAATAGTTTTCACGAAAAAACGGTCCTACTGTCGCTTCTGTCGATGATCCTGCATCATATTCTTGTGGTTTTGGCAGAACTGGCAGCTCATTTGAAATGAACTCTTCACCTAATGCCAGTGTTGAGGATTTTTTCCCTTTTCCTTTAGGTTGGTATTGCTGATTGTCAGAAATTGAAGTTCCAGAAGGGCAAGCTGTAGTTTGTGTTTTTACTTTCTGGCGGCATCTTGTTGTAGACAATCTTGTTTGTTTACTCACAAGGCGTTGACGAGAATTTTTTAAAACTGTCTTTAGGAACTTTTCGCAATCTGGCTTTTTAAAATCAGGGTCTGATTCGTGAATAACTGAGAAAAACAAATCGATAATATTGGTAAAACTTTTGAGACAAATTTTTGAGCTTTCTGTTTTAGATCCACCAGCCCATGAACACTGACATAAAAAGCTTCTTTGAATCAGAACATCAATCAGAGCATATGCATTATTGGTTCCTCTATTTTTGCCTTTACTGCATAAAACATCTATTTTGTTCTTGAGCTCTGCTCTAAAATCAGGATCTCTTAACATAAATTCTAAATCTTGTAGCTCCTCTAAGTTACTAACAGGTTTAATGGCAGGTATATTTTCATGTTTTGTTTGCTTACAAGAGGCTTTTATAAATTCTTCAAATTGTGTACTAGTTTGCGTAAGTTTAAATAGTATTTTATTTTGGTTTTCAAACAGTTTATCGATGTCTTGCTTCATACCATCAAGTTTTTGCAACACTAAAGTCATCGCATCATCTAAACCAATCACATTAGTATAATTTGTATCCGGTGCGGGTGGTACAATACAATTTTTTGCAGTAAAAACCTGGGCTGCCGAATGTATACTACCTATTTTAGTAGGCTCTTCAGTAAACACATCAATATTTTCCGCCGTAATTATCTGGGATTCTTGGTTCATGTTTTCGGTTAAAGTATGATTTTGATTAGGAGGAATTGTAATGTCACTATTTATGATAATTGACTGAAGAGGAAGGGGAGGAGGAACATTCAAGAGAATCGTGTTTTCTTTGTTTATGATTTGTGACTGATGCTCCTGAAATTATAAAAAAATCTTAATTTAATTAAAGTACAAATAACTAATAATAGGCAAATATCACAGGTGCTCCTTTCCCCGCGGCTACTTGAACAGCTACTGCCTCGAGGATAATTATGGAATTTCAATGTAGTTATTTCGCCAGTGGCACAGTGTCTTGCTTAGAAAATTTAAGTTTTGTCCAATCTTCCCAAGGAAGATAGGAAGCGACGTTTGTTCGGTGATTTTTAGAACAGATGTCAAGATAGTTTTAACCTTTGCACCACACGGAAGTCACTTGTATCAACAAAAGGTGTCAGTCACACGAAATAAGTCCAAGTCTTCTATCACTGTATACCCACAAAGACGTAAAATGCACAAATCACTATCAATAAAGTACTTTGATCAACTAAAAATACTTAGACAGAAATACAAAAATTAAATTGATTTCCCAACCTGCGACGATGCAAATGGAATTGATTATTACTAAAATCCAATATTTCTATACAGGGTTATTGGTAAAACATTAACAACCTCTCATGTATAGTAGTATATTATAGTAGGTATAGTATAGTAGTATATTATAGTAGGTACTCACCGCATAAAATTCTTTTGCTATTTCATTAAAGTTTTGTTGAATTTTTGATGTATTTCTCATTTTCGCGTGATATCTAGTGACCTGGTAATTTTCATTGTCATTCTCGGTATCGGAGGCGTTGGACATATTATCCATTTCAAATTCAGCCTGCGCAAGACTTGGTAAGTTTGACCTTTTAAGAATGCAATTAATTGAATTCCAATTTGTTTCAGGTTTTGAGTTTTCTATTCTCCGTAATTTTTCATGTTTTTTTGGCCAAAACAAAATTCCATTATTTTCCCACTCGTGCGGTACTGCAGTCAATAGAGGCCTGCCTCTTTCTATAGTCTGCACTATTTTAAAGGGCATAGTTTAAATAGCTAATCTGAAATAAAGAAATGTACGAAAATTCCGATTAAACAATGTCAATGATTTATCACTAGCATTTTATTAAAACGATATCAACAAATTGTATCAAACTAACTTGACTTGAACACTACAATGTACCTATACGAACTATTTTATATGTTGCGTACCGTTTATTATCTGTGCGCCTAATGGAATGCGCGTGTAACGAAGTGACATCTGACTTGTCAGTTTGACGTTGACACTTGACAGCTCTCTTAGTTTTGCCGCTAAAAGAAGCGTGGGTCGCCTGTTGAGTTCCGCGACGCGTTTGTTGAAATTAATCCCTTTAAATCGATCCGTTTGTGACAATTAGTCGTGATCCAATTGTATTAATTGTAATAACCCCCAATTTGAAGAAATATCACGGGTTCTGTTTGTTGGAAATACCTGAAATAGTTTGAAGGTCATTCAAGTGACGCTATTGGGGAACGAGTGATTTGAAGACCGCATGCTGTGATTGCCTCAAGCCTAAGTTGAAGCGGATTCTAACCTGAAGAATACTCGTAACGTCACCACACAATACAGATACACTCACTTTACACACAGAACTCCAGGTTGGCACCAGAGCAGTGTCCTTCAACCATGAGGTAAGTGCCTTTGTTTGTATATTGTACCTTGTACTTGTATTGTCTGCTCCGCGTACGGCGGACAGTACGCTAGCCACTCTTGTCTCCTGGACCTCACCATCACGCTTCCACCTACTCAATTGAAATCCTATGGTAGGGGTCTAGTCTAGCCTGGCAGCGTACATTTTGGTAGCAGAGCGTGGTTTTAACCTACAAAACCACCAAATTGGTAATTTTACAGTAGGCTAATTACTTGGCAGTCTCTATAAGGGAAGTAGTAATTCGCTGTAAATATTTGTTATCGGTAATTAATTGTTTGTTTGAAATAATTTGGAATTTATTGAGTCGAGTAACTCATATTGCCGGGGGTCAACCAGGTTTGCATATATGCTTCAGAGTTGGTTAGATTGAGCTATGCTATAACCTCTTGTTGTTGTTATTTGACCTCTGTTGTATTGAATGTCAGGAAGACATTAAAATATTGAGTTTGTACCATTGATATGGTTATTTGTGAAAATTAATATTTGAAAAATTATTGGCATTTTTGAGTATTACCATTGTTTTGAGTTGGAATAAAGGATTATTATTGTTGTACCATTAACAAAGTGGTTTGTGAACTTAACATTTGGAATTGGATTGGAATTTGAATATTTGAATTGAATTGTGAAATAGAATTTTGAACGTTGATATTGGGTTTGAATTAAAATAAAAGTTTATTGTTGAATTGAATTGAAACCAATTTAATGTTATTTCTTGAGTTGCTGATTAGTCAGTTTGGTAGTTTGATTGTAGTTATTTTGTAATATATTGTTTGAACTTTGTTACTTAATTATTTTGTTTGGTATATTGAATTGTATTGTTTGTGCAATGGCATACAAAGCGGTGAGAGAGGCAATCAGTGGATTGACCACACAGCTGCGGTGGTTCGCTTCAGCTGCAGCGACCGCTGAGCGCCAGGATCTTGAGGGGATCACTCTTGCTCGGTTCGAGCAGTTGAACTTGAGACTCGGCAACGTTGATGCTCTGCTCACCCGCTACAACCAGTACATTTGTGAAGTGGATTTGGAAGTGCTGGATCAGGCAGCACGTGACAAGGTCCTTGCTGACTACGACCAGATCTTGGACCTGGGGGATGTCATCGGTCAACGTGCTCGGGAAATATTGGAGAGCCGGACACCTGTCCAGGTCAAACCGGAGACCTCGGTTGTTTCAGGTCCCGGACTATTGAGTAGACTGCCTACCTTGGAACTGCCACACTTTAACGGTCGCTTGGACCAGTGGTTAAGTTTCCAAAACCTGTTTGAAAGTTTGGTTGATGCACGCTCGGACCTCAGACCCGCCCAAAAGTTGGCCTATTTGTTGTCTGTCCTGGAAGGTGAGGCCCGAGCCTTGGTACAGCATCTGTCGTTGACTGACTCAGCCTACCCTACCGCTGTGGAGCTACTCACCCGGCGGTACCAAAATAAACGTTGTTTGGCTGACGTTCATATTGCATTGATTTTGGGGTTACCGGTCATTACTAGTTTGTCAGCATTGCGTACTGACCTGTTGAACCCGTTGGTGGCAGCGACCAACGCTTTAAAGCAATTGGACTTGCCGGTGGACCAATGGTCTTACCTTTTGGTGCACGTTGTGCTGCAACGGCTTCCTGCCGATTTGAGGGCTCGTTTCGAGCAAAAGTATGGTGGGGATAGTGTCACACATCTCCCCCCATTTGATGACCTCGTCCAATTTTTGGAGGATGAGTGTCGGTTTGTGGACAACTCTGGCGTTGCCACTGAGTCATGCCAGCCGTCTTCCCGGCCACGAGACCAGGGACGGATTAGGGCTCGCGGGCCTGTTGATGGTCGCCCCGCCGCTCGTTTTGCTGGCACCCAGAGTCGTCCTGGTTGTGAGTTTTGTAGGGACACGGGGCATGGCATGGCAACTTGCGCGGCCTTTTTGAAGTTGCACGTGAGTGCCCGCCGCCGAATTGCCAATGCACGCCGCCTGTGCTTCTCTTGTTTGGGGGCTCACTTCCATCGGGACTGCCCCAACCCCCGCCCTTGTAGAATTTGTAGGGGGTCCCATTTGGACATTTTGTGCGCTAACGCGAACCACGCTGGCAGACCAGCCTCTGATGAAGGTTCGCGTACGGGGGGGAACCATGGAGTTGGTCACCGGGCTTCTGCCTCGCCGGTTCAGAACCGGGGAGAGGCCCGCAATTTTGAGCGCCGCACTCCACCCCCCGCGCAAGTTGATCGGGAGCCGCGCGACAGCCATTTGGTCTCCCCGCGTAAAGGCGATTACGCAATTGTTGCTAGGCAGCGCTGGCCAGACCAGCACCGCCTTCCCTCCCTTCCTTTGGCGGAACGTCCCCGGTTGGAGTCACGCCCCCCGCCATTCAGGCCTCCGGTGGGATATGCCCATCCAGCGATGGCGCGTGGCTCGGGACACCGCGCGTACGAGGAATTTGAACTCCATCCTCGTCGGGAAAGACTTGGGTCTGGGTGTGGCGATCGGTCGCCCAGACATTGTTAGGACATTGGCGCCTGCCCCGCTAAGGTACCCCTCAGATCGACACGGTTTTGTTGCCGGCGGCATCGGTCGGGTCTGGGGGCCCACGGGGAACTCTGTTGTGGTCCGTGTCATTTTGGACATGGGAGCCCAGGGTTGCCTTTTGTCTATTGTTTTGTTGTTTGTTTGTATTGTTTTGGGCAAAATTGTTTTCTTGAGCGCCTTTGGACTGCGGGACTTGGCTGGGACGAGCCAATTCGGACACCCGGTTGGAAGATTGGCTCCAATTTGTATCCGCACTCCCTTCAGTCAACGAGGTCGTGTTACCCCGCGCTATCCTCCCCCCTGGGAGCTACACTGCTACCATTGTTTGTGATGCGGCTTCGCACGGATATGCAGCTGTTGTTTGTTTGCGCATCGTCTGCGCAACAGGCCAGGTGAATTTGTCACTGGTCTTGGCCAAGAGCAAGGTGGCCCCCCTCCGGACGGCACTGACCATCCCTAAGTTGAATTGTCAGGGGCGGCGCGTCTTGTGCGTTTATTGAACCACGTTGCTCACACTTTGGGTGGAACTGTGGACATTCGGTTTTCTTACGCCTGGACGGACAGTCAAATTGCTTTGTGTTGGTTGAAGACGTCCGTCCACTCTTTGGAGGTCTTTGTTGTGTACCGAGTGTCCCAGATTCAAAATTTTGATACGCCTTTGATTTGGAGGCCCTTGCCTGGAGATTTGAACCCAGGCGCCGTGGCCTCACGTAGGTGCATGGCACCCCGCCTGTTTGCTTACCCCCTATGGTGGGGACCAGACTGGCTGACTCATCCCGAGGATGATTGGCCTCGATCGCCAGTCTTGATGTCGGGTCCTTCGCCCGGGCTCAAGGTGCTCGCTGTTGGAACAAGGGACCCTGAGTTTGTTGAGTCGATTTGGCTCCCTCGACAAATTGTTGAATTGTTGTTTTGTTGTTGAATTGTTGGTGACTGATCGTCACATTATGAACTCGCATGCCGGTTGCAATGCGCTGTTGGCCATTCTGCAGCGAGAGTTTTGGATATTGTCGGGAGCCGTTATTAAATTGAACCCCTTTTTGGACGATACGGGTCTTTTGTTGTTTGGTTGTTGACGGTTGAGTCACTCTAGCCTTCCTTATGGGGTCCGTCACCCCCTTTTTGTTGCCTAAGGAGGGCCATTTGGTTAAATTGTTGTTGTTGTTGTTTGGTTGTTATTGTTGTTTGGTTGTTTTTGTTGTTTGTTGTTGTTTGACCCGCCAGCCTGCCCCCATTGGGGGGGTATTTGAGGCCGCGGTGAAAGCGGCATAGGGACTCTGGCGCAGATTGTTGGGAGACACCGTTCTCACCTTTAAGGAGTTAGCTACGGTATTTTGCCGTTTTGAAGCTGTGTTGAACTCGCGTCCATTGTGCCCGCTGTCTTCGGACCCGAACGTCTTGGAGGCCCTGACCCCGGGCCATTTTTTGATTTGACAGCCACTTGCCGCCTTGCCGGAGCACCCTTTCGTCGATGTGAGCCAAAATTGGCTATCGCGGTTTCAGTTGGTGCAGCAGCTCGCTCAGAGTTTTTGGAAGCGTTGGAGCTTGGAGTATTTGCACATCCTCCAGCAGCGCGTCAGGTGGACTGATAAAACGCAACCTTGTCGGGATTGCCAAGTGATTAGCGGACGGGAAGGCCCGTCCGGGGGGGGTAGATGTTGCGTACCGTTTATTATCTGTGCGCCTAATGGAATGCGCGTGTAACGAAGTGACATCTGACTTGTCAGTTTGACGTTGACACTTGACAGCTCTCTTAGTTTTGCCGCTAAAAGAAGCGTGGGTCGCCTGTTGAGTTCCGCGACGCGTTTGTTGAAATTAATCCCTTTAAATCGATCCGTTTGTGACAATTAGTCGTGATCCAATTGTATTAATTGTAATAACCCCCAATTTGAAGAAATATCACGGGTTCTGTTTGTTGGAAATACCTGAAATAGTTTGAAGGTCATTCAAGTGACGCTATTGGGGAACGAGTGATTTGAAGACCGCATGCTGTGATTGCCTCAAGCCTAAGTTGAAGCGGATTCTAACCTGAAGAATACTCGTAACGTCACCACACAATACAGATACACTCACTTTACACACAGAACTCCAGGTTGGCACCAGAGCAGTGTCCTTCAACCATGAGGTAAGTGCCTTTGTTTGTATATTGTACCTTGTACTTGTATTGTCTGCTCCGCGTACGACGGACAGTACGCTAGCCACTCTTGTCTCCTGGACCTCACCATCACGCTTCCACCTACTCAATTGGAATCCTATGGTAGGGGTCTAGTCTAGCCTGGCAGCGTACATTATATGTAATGTAAATTTAGTCTAGATATTATTACTTCTAATGTAAACAAATGTGTGGAACCACACGCGTGTCGCTAACAGACGCTAGACCACTGAACAGTACGAGCGCACTGATTGAATTGAATAGATTTATCCGGTTATCCCCCCGCGCGGTATGCGCGCCGCCCGCGCCCGCGCCCCCCTCGATGCAGGGGCGATAAACTATAAAAATATATCATTCTACCTCTTGCTCTTACCTAAATTATTATTATCTTAGGATATTACAGGACTATTATCTTATTATATTGGTTAGTTGCACACTTCACATTCATCACTTGGGTAGTGGTCGTAGATTGTGAACTCTTGGCAGTTTTGACACCAGAAGAAATTTGAATGCAATAATTTAATTAAGTCATCACAACCCATTATAAAATGAAGTGGTTTTTGAGGCATGTCGTATGACGTAGAATATCTACAAGCGATACATTTTCCAGACAGTATAAAGTGTGTTAGGGTCCAAGGCCATTTTTTATTCTTGAGCTTTCTGATTTTTTTCTTATTTAAGAAATAATCGACATCCATAATTTCATTCTTAATGCCCATAATTATTTGGGTACAGCAGTTGCTACGCTAGAACAAATAATTAACATACAAACTAAATGTTAAAAGCATATTAACATTAGCTACCTATAAGTTAAAAATATATTAGGTGTGATTTTTGGTTCTTCCACTGTTTAGGGAACCCTAACATTATGAACAATGGCCACCGATAATTGTTTTAGGCTAGTGTTTAATAGGAGCAATGGTCTTTAAACTCACTTAACTAGAGTCATATAAGAATATCTAGTCTGACAGTGCATTTAACTAAAAACGATTGAGCTTTTAAATGTTCTGATGAAGTACACTATAAGTAAGATTGTAAATAATGGAAAAATGGGGACATTTTGTATTATTTCACATTTTACTAAATCAATAACTATTATTCAAAAACACATCTCAGAAATGGCCCAAGATTTTAATGTTATTTACATTTAAAATACTTCGAATAAACCTACTCCGCAGATAGTTCAACATTATAATAATAGTAAGATACAAGTAACATAGAAATATTTTAAATTATAGAGTTAATATAGAAAGTACTTACTGTTTTAAAGATTTTTATTATATTCACTGCATGCGCACAACGGTTTGTTAAAATGTTCGACACGCTTAAAAATACTCTTACAATGAGATCACAAAGAGGTAAATAAGGCGAATCACACTTAGAACGGCATTCGTAAGGCTACACAATGGCATTTTACCTTTACACCATGCCAGTGTAAGACACTTGTAAGACTAATTGCTTTTACAACGGCACTAGGCAGATCACTATAAGATTGAAAACACTCTTCATAAGAGCACAATACAATAACAACAAGGGCAAACACTCTTACAAAGTGCGCCCAATTCCACACTTACCAACGTTTGTAAGTGTACTAAAAGAGTAAGAAAAATATGCTCTTAGGATACTTGTAATACCAAGTTTTGCTAGCTGGGTAAGTTCTATTGCAGACAATCACTTGGTCAAAGAGAAATTCGGTCCGAGAGAGAAAGCCTTTCGAGAGCCCTGTGTCCCTTTTTTGAAGTAGGGTGCCCATAATGAACGAAATTATAAGATTATTTAGGAGTAAAGTCCAAAATTTCGACGCATTTGCCCAATAAAAAGTGTCCCAACCATTTTTCTTAAAAACTACGTCTGTTAGATTTTTACGACAATTAATACTAAACAAAATGGTTATTTGCCCAGCGCGCCAGATATTCCAGGTTATACAATAATACTCGATAGCAGAGTTTATGCGTTGCGTTGCGTTTATGTTTACTGCGTTTTACTTTAATCCATCTTTAAAGCGTAATTATGATTATTTTTTTAAATCAAATGATTGGTTAATATATTATATTCTGTTATATTAGTATCTACCTACATCATATTGCTTGGTCACCCTAATGAAAGGTACAGAGGGCTCTCGCGAAGCTATCTCGCTCGGACCGCGTATTGGCAGCCTGTGCGCATTCCAGGTTGGATTTAAGTTCCTTGTACACGACGCAAAAAGTGACATTATTTCAAGCAATGTGTCCCTTACAAACAAATGTATTGTCTTTCCGTCTCGGAAAACGTATTACTATTACAGTGATAAAAAAAACAAACGAAAATATTATCTTTACTGCACATTTTCTTGCTTTGCTATAACAAAAAGCAAATTATCGCCACGTCTTATTATTGCTAGAATTTATGAAACCTTATCCGTAAATTCAGAGTGAATGTGCACGAAACGATAGCAAACAGAAAGCTATAAGTTCTCTCACCTGCAGATGCCGCCATTCCTACACATATAGGAGGTTCTCGGGCACAGCAGACCCCCTCTGCAAACAGCTCCGGAGTAACCCTCGAAACTCAAACAGTAAAACTCCCTGCGATGCGGAAAATATTGTAGAGTCAGACATAAATATTGTAAATAATCGCGTGGAATTACTCACTACGGTATTATGTTATGAAAGCGAGGTTTTAATGCTGTGTAGAGTCAAGTCTTACAATTTCGTGGGCTGACTATTAAATAGATTTCTTTTTTTAATTGGCTAAAACTTTTGACCAAATACGAACTAACATTAACTTTTTAATGACTTGGGCATTTTATGAAATAACAAAATAAGGCACAAATGATTTCTCAGTTAAATTGTTAATTTTATGCTAATTTAACTCACTGATAATCCCACCAAGCTTAGCAGTGCCCTGGCAGTCTGCAATCAATGGCGCTGCAAGAAGTGGGACCCGATGACTGTGCTGCTCCTTGCACTTCATACGTCACGTTGAACCCGTACACGGTCAGCAGCGAGGTGTGTGCCCTCGAGTCTGTTCAGGTTTAGCTCCACCACCGCATTGGACTTGAAACCAAAAAACAAAATCAAATTTTAAACCTGACAGAAAATATAGTAAAATTATTGTTCTCATAATTATGTATTCCCGTAGGTACCTACGAAAATATTGTATACTAGCTTTTGCCTGCGACTTCGTTCGCGTGGAGTTCGGTTATATCGTAGCGTAATGTAGCGTAGGCGAGTGCTAAGAAAGGAAGTATAATTGCACAAACAAAGTCCAAGTCAATGTTCTTGTTGTAATGTATTTTCTGGTGTACAATAAAGCATATATAAATAAATAAGTAAATAAAGTCACGGCCAAGAGATAGTAAACTAAAAAACTTCTTTATACACCACATTTTTTGCTTATCTATTAGTGTGTGCCAAAATTATTAGACTACTGGGTGAGCTTACGTGGGAGCAAGCCACATAGAATCGCCCGTGTGAAAAACAGTTTTCTCTCAAGTCTATACCCGCCTTTATTATCTGCCCTTGTGATTTGTTTATGCTCATTGTAAAGCAGACTTTAAAGGGAAACTATATTCTTTTGAATTCAAAGGAAAGATCATTCGAGATCAAGGAAATTCTTGGTACAAATACAGATTTCCCTTGCGCAATTGCACTTATAACTATTTTGTTTTATGTTTTTGTGCAATTTTTGTGAAATAGTTGTTGTATTCGTAATCAACGACCCTATTAACCATAGAAACGATACTTATGTTGATTTTCTGAATTTGTCACCCCTTTTCCACCTTTTAGGGGTTGAATTCTGTAAGAGCCTGAAATATTTGTTTACTCATTTATTGATAGGAGTGCTCCTGTGAAGTTTCGAATAAAATAGTTTAACTAATCTTGTTTCCTCTTCCAAACTATCAAGCCCTTTAAAAACAAAGTTTCAGACTTCTAGCTCTAAAAATGACGGACTTCCATACAAAATTGTAACCCCTTTTTCACCCCCTTAGGGGGCGAATTTTCAAAAATCCTTTCTTAACAGATGCCTACATTATTACAACTATCTGTATGCCAAATTTCAGCGAAATCTGTTCAGTAGTTTCGGCTCTGCGTTGATAGATGAGTCAGTCAGGTTCGCCTTTTAAATATTTATATTTTTATCTCTTAAAAAATTAAAGCTGTCTGTAAAATTAAACATTATAATATGTTTAAATTCGTACGTTATTTGTCAACGAAAACATTAAAGCATTAGTAATATTCGCGGAAAACTGAAACAATATACAGTTTGTCAGTAATAACACTAGAGAACTATTATTATTTAAGATTCATCTTTATTCATCATTATTAAAGTAAAGATCACAAGAAGCTCAACTATATTTTTGAACTGAAGTCAGCGTTATTTTTTAATTCATAGCCACATTCTCATTTCAGCAATAATGAAGACATACATACGTCAAAAATAAGCTCTGTCAAATTATTTAGGAAAATATTAGTCAGTCTCCCTCGCGAGCAATATTAGTCCGATTCCAATCTACATGGATAACGGAAATTATGAACATAATTACGATAATAAAGAAATTTGTAAATCTCTAGACGAAGTAAATATTTATTTTCAAACAAGGAGCTTTACCTGTTAATTTTGTAAAAGTAATCATTTTATTGCGACAAGTCCTCCTAGCACGATTAATAAGAAACTAAAGATCTTTTGGCATAAAATTCATATTTTTATTTCTCATAGACAGTAAATATTGTATTTCTCCTACGAGCGAGATTAACATTTAAATTGCAAAAAGGTTGTGTTGATATTTTTGCTGTATATTTGAGAGCAATAAAAGTCACTTATTGCGGTGGATGAGTTTTATAAACGAGTGTGTAGTAATATTTACAGGGACGGAAAATTCCAAAGCACTTTAAAATATAATTATGACCGTTAAAATTTGAATCGGTTCACGACGATTCAGGAGCATAATCTATACTAATTACTAATAATATTATAAAGCTGAAGAGTTTGTTTGTTTGTTTGATTGAACGCGCTAATCTCAGGAACTACTGGTCCGAATTGAAAAAAATCTTTTTGTGTTGGGTAGTCTATTTATCGAGAAAGGCTTTAGGCTATATAACATCACGCTATAACTAAGAGGAGCGGAGCAGTAAAGACAAATGGTGCAGAAAGGGGGAAAATCGCACGGGTAGGCGATTCGACGCGACGGGAAGGGTCGGGGGAACAAGAAATTTAACGCGGACGAAGTCGCGGGCAGAAGCTAGTTTGTTATAACCTTAACAGTATATTTCCATGACAATTTACATCCACGTGTCTATTTTCATTTCGGAATTTCAAATGCAAAGACCACAATTAGCGTCAGACTTTCACCAACCGTAGTAGGTACTACATCGTAGAATTGTAAATTCACGCCAAAATTACACACCTCGCTACAAATCTGTGGAATATCTTTAAACATCAACACGCTGAACTAATTATTGATTGAATACAATAGTGGTTCTGTCACGAGTCTCTCAAGTTAACTCCTCAAATATAATGCTGGCTGTATAATGTGTATAATCATCAGATAAAGTGACAAGATTACATACAAAAGTGCACGCTTAATTTTTTGCCACCCACAAACAAACAATTACTGCTTTGAAAAAAAGTAGTCTCAGACTTATAAAGGGGTCAAAGCAAATTCATAATCAGCATTGCTTGTAAGCATTTTACAAACATTCTTGCTATAGCAAATGAAATTAATCACTGACGTTATTTGAATAATAACATAAGGATACCTGATCAACTTCCTGTGTTAATTTCCCCATTTTGCTTTTTCATTCATCAGCTTACTGGCGTCATTTTAAAATAATATCAAAGAATAAAGCACTAATAGCATTAAATAAAAACATTATTAATAACAAAATGAAGCTGTATCGTGACCACAAATAAATGAAAGTCTAATTTGAACATTTGAAAACAGAACACGCTCTATCAAGCCAGTTTTTTTTCGTACGAAGTAAGTAGGTACATACTATTTCCATGCTTTAGCCTCATTTTTGTATAAGTAAAGCCCTGTACACACAATCATATACAACTCAGCTGTCATTTTAGTCAAATCAGAAGAAGGTATTGAGAGCTGCATTCGTTCTAAACTATAAGCAACAGTCACGATCCGCGTCCGAGCAGTAGATAGAATTAACATAATGAATTTATTCAGCTAGTAAAGAAATTTTCTGATGCACTGAGTTCATTAAGCTGTCAATGATAATGCTAGGTCGTTTGTTAATTCATTATTCTAATGTTTTTTTTTTTTCTTAACTTCATTACCATTACATTACATTCTCATTACAAAGGAACTTTAATAGAGTATGCTTGCTAATATTTAATGCCAATTATAATTAAATATAATCCTTGTTGGTGGAAATTCAGTTTCGGTGAAACATCCTCTATTGAGCAAGTAGCCTTGTTTACAACCACGCACAAGGTGATGTATGACCTGCCGCTGAAGTTAGTAAATGAGGAACAAATCGCCGAGCATTGAGTGCTTACATTATTTAGTGAGCAAACACTGTCTTTAATTATGAAGCTTTAAGTATATGGTATGACGGCCGGTCTGGTCTTATTTGCCCAGAGGTGAACTCGTTTAATAATTATAAGAACATTCTTCGGACATGTTTCCAAGTAAATAGTCGTTTTTAATGCAGTTAGACCAAGTTTTTGGACGGGTAAGTATGAATAGAAAAGGTGACCATAAAGACAAAGCATTTTTGCCCGTAGACTTCACAGAATATTTTCCTACTGAAACAAGCAGTATTAATCTATTATAGTGCGGGTCTGGTCGAAATGATAAACTTATTTCGCACAGACTTTGATGCAGTTGAAGCGGAATGCCCCAAGCCCTGGATTAGTCTACGAGTATATTGCGGCTCGGGGGCAAACCGTGCGGCGGTGGCGGCGCAGCGGCGGGAGCTTGCAACAAGTACTTCACGATGACCGCACATAGCGTGAAAGTATTTATGTGCTGGATATTTTGATAATGTGGAACTGCCTTTAAAAAAAACAGTGTATAAGTAAATTGACGTGTATCTATTGCTAGCTGAAGAATATTTAAGCACTTATTGTCTAAAATACGAGTATTTCTCCGCCTAAGGTTGTACAGCATTACTCTATTAGGAAAAAATCCCTTTCATTTACTCCTAAGGCTCATGTATTCTCAGGAATTCTAGAAAACTGTAGACACATAGATAATTAATATATAAATACGATCCTTAATACGAACTCCATTGTGCTTTTATACCGACGATACATCATAGCCTGAGAGTTTTTTTTAAACTCATTGTGGCGTTATGTGCATTTCCAATAAATACCAGAGACGAAAATGATGTATAATGTTTGATTCTTGCATTCGAAAGATTTGTGATCATTTATGATTTTTTTAACCGACTTCAAAAAAAGGGGCAGGTTATCAATTCGACTGTTTTTTATATTTGTTCCCTCATAACTTTTGACTGGGTGTTCACCCAGTCAAAAGTAGTGTTTTTTTAAAAATCATAAGTAGTGTTTTTTTTAGAAAGTCGGTTGTTATTTTTTTGTAAAAAGTTTTTTTTTACATTCACTGTGCCTCTTCTTTTAAATACCTTTCTTCTCAGAGAAACGCCGATTTCATTTAGCATTTAAAATATGAATGACGTGTTTAAGTTTTCACAATCATGATCGTTTAACCAGCTTTGAAATTAGGTACATAAACTAATGTTGGTTATAAAATTTGTAATCCTTGTACAAGGACCTTAAATTAAGCATGCAAACATAGAAAATAATTTTTAATTTATATATTATATTAATTGTAGATTAAAATACAAACACCAGTGTTTGAACAAACCTACTTTCAGAAACAAATGAATTCATCATTTCTATTCGATACGATACAACTAAATAATGGTTGCTGACAATTATAATACACTAAAAACATTAATTCAATGTTAAAAGTATACATACATTGCAACAATAAGTTTGTATTAAAATTATTGTGCAACCTTTTTATAACATAATACTGGCCACTTTCCTTAAAATAATGTTGAAATGCCATTTGGTTTTTTGTATATGCTTTAGTTGGCAATGCACAGATTTTGTCATCTAAAGCTAGGATGGCACTTGATCTCAGTTCATGAAACCATATTAGTCCAGGGCAACATGAATGTGAGTATTGAATTTGAATGCGTAGCCCTTGTTATATTGATATATTCATTGGTTTCTTTAGGGAAATCGGTGCAATAGTACCTGAAAATTGCTTCTTTTAAAATTTGTTTCATGAAACGTCTCGCGGGAATTTGTAACATTATTGTGAAAACATCATTGTGTCTCGAGAGTTTTATTCTCACTAGATTGGAATAACAGCCTATTTCCTCAAATACCTACATTTCAACAAAGATTTTCCTCGAATTTATTAGCCTGTATTGGTTGCTTCCTAGTTATTTTGGTGATTGACTACGGTTCTATTCAGAAACCTCTTAAGAAGCACCATAAAACTTTTTGCTGAGTAAAGTTATGGTCTAAATAAATAGGTATCTGAAGAAGTCAAGAGATGCCTTGTTAATGGTATGTAGAGCTACCAGATGCTGCTGCACTACATATCATTTTCCTAAACGGATCAAAGGGATGAGCGGCTCACTTTAATTAAAACGAACCACCTAACTGCAAACCACTTGTTATCTCTAAAAGGCCAAATATGCCGCGCAAATATGGTACATGTTTCGTTAAAAATAATATAGTACTTCACGCTAGGTTTTCAACAAAAAAGGAAAATGATGTAAACTAGGAAATTAATGTGAATTTCAACTGTACCAAGAGTCTGTTCGTATAGCGTAGGTAACGTTACATTTATAACTGTATAGGTAAATGGCAAATAATTTGCATCTTCGACCGTATAATATCCTGGGAACAGCGACCTTCTAATGACCTTAGATGGGACAGAAGATTACCAGCAATAAAAATAAGCCTCTCTGTAGAATTAGAGATAAGGTTAGTTCTGCTGCGTACACATGAGGGCTGTTTATATCAAAAAAATTCAAAGCAATTAAGTTCCATTACCGTTGGTAGTTTTCTTCATGGTAAAGTTACAAAAAAGTCTAAAAAATCATACCCAGGTCCAGGTAGTACGTCACTACGTTATTAATTTCAGTATGCTAATTTTAAGGTCGCCCAGTTTTTCTCTTCGTTACAAAGTTCATTGCATGCCAAAAGCAACCCTGTCAACATCAAGTTACGTACAGATCTGTAGGTAACTTTGTTGAGGGAAGTTATTAATGGTATTTAAATACGTTAAAGGGACCTCAAACGGTATTGAATTAATTCAGAGGTTACTCGGGAAGGGAATTAACATTTACTCGGATCTGTTGATTACCGATGTTATGAGTATCATGGAGAACGATCAGTGGGGTACTAATTTAAAAATATCGACTGATCTGACTAAAAGAGTCGGTGTTAGATGATAGGATATGTTTTAAAATTACTTACTGTTTGGTGATTTTGAGTGAAAAGTGCTAGTGAGTTATTTGTGATGTCACCAGTTGGAAGCTGCCAAAATTCTTCGTCTAATATCGAGGATAGAACTGGAAATTCTTTTCCTTAACACAGGTTTTCATAACCTAGCTAGGAGAGCAGTGCTCACCCACACGTTTGTAGAAATAGTACTTATTTTGTTTAACTGTATTTTTAACGTGTACCATAATCCTATGTCTTGAGTGAATAAATAAATAAACTGCGGTAGGATTTAGATTTAGTTCTATTAGAAACGCCATTGAAGCGACCGAATATCACGGCCGCTAATAATGTCATAAACTGAGCTAATAATAGGTTCCCTCACGTCTGAGTGGCGGGCTGGCGGGATAATCGAATTATTATCAAGAATAACCTTGCTATACTATACATACTCGTAGTACCTACAGCACTTTGGTCTTTATTTAGAACTAGCTTCCACCCGCGATTTCGTCTGCGTCAAATTTCTTGCTCCCCTGACCCAGCCCGTCTCATCGCATAGCTTGCCCTTGTGCTAGGTCTTCATATTCGTGACTTTCTTATGTAGTCTATGTATAACCTACCTCGATATCTAATACTAAACGTAGTTCCGGAGATTAGTAGGTACGTTTAACCAAACAAACTCTTCAACTTTATAATATTAGTATAGATTTCATCAAGTGATAAACTTTTCAGTGATGCAAAAGAATTTGTGGAAAAAATTGTTGTCTTAATAATGTGTGAAATAAGGTAATTCGAATGTGGGAATTTGATAACTTGATTAAAATATCTTACTAACATGGTTACAAAACATTGTAACAGTACCCCGCACTACCAATCTCATAGAATTTCCCAAATTATTCCGCCATTACCAGTTCGCTATCAGGTTTTCGCTAGTTACACTCTACTAGAGTGGAATCTTATCAACGTTCTCAATATCAAAGCTGGAAAGTTGTACAATCAATGTATATTGTAAGTTTAATCGAATGAAACAGAGAAAGGAAATTGCTCGCAAATTATACGAAATAGTCTTGTGGGATTGCCAATCTAGGACAGATTTATGGGTAATTGCAGACTATAAATTATAAGAGAGCAGAATAATGGTAATCATGACTACTTTAAAATATTCTCGTTAAGCTTGCTCAAAAAGACACGTCTATTGGATTTCGTTTCGACTTCTACAAGGCAACTAGAATCTATTCTATTTTAAGTGCCTTTTAGGGCCTATTTGATATAAATGCTTTGACTATGACTTCATAGATACTCCTGCATTGCAATAAACCTTCTCCTTTTTGAATGAGTAAAATCCTTTTCTTTCCTATTACAATCTTATTTGGACATTTCGTAAGAAGGCTTTTGTAGCGTATTCCATTCTCCCGAGACATTTTGGCCAACAGCGTTAGCAGAATATTGTTCTTAATATTTTTGTTAAATGAATTCCATACTGAAACCCATCTTTCTATAGAACTGGAAGATAAAGACTACATATGGGGAGATTCGTCTCAACTGCCCCAGCGCCACCGCAAGCGGCCCGCTCGAGTGCTTAACACAACATTTTGACTGCGTAGTTTTGGCATCAAAACATAAATAAAAAAATATCAACCATATACATTCTGAAGCGTCTTTACTTCAGCTTTCGAATGGTATTATTTATTTTCATGATTTTTCTTTACATAACCTCGAAAAATGTAAATTAAAATTGAAAACGTGTTTTCGGCATGATCTTCAATTTTCTAATTTTTTTGGACTACACAGAATGAAAGATCAGGTGTTTTTACTTCGATATAGATTATAAAAAATAGGTGTTGTGTTTAGCACTCGAGCGGGCCGCTTGCGGTGGTGCTGGGGCAGTTGAGATGAATCTCCCCATATATATGCTAAATTTCAAATAAATTGAACAACATTTCGAGCAAAATAGAAACTGGAGCAGTTAATCTTGACTCCTTCCATCTAGGAAGAATGGAGGCTTATGTCGGACTCCTATTGTTTAAAACCCTACTGTTCCTTCTCGTACCCTGAGTCGGGAACCCGGGAGATACTTCTACATTTGCGATATCCCAACTAGTATCAGCTCGCAATACCTAACGGGCCCCGCATCCAAGTGCGGCTGACCCCACGAGCACACATATTACGGCACTCATATAATATTGCATGCAACCTCTTAAAGCCCGTTTAATAAGATCCCTTGCCACCCTGTGACGCCCCAAACGGAGTTGCAAACCCCTCAGGTGGTGTCCTTAGCGTTTATTCAATCAATTAAGCCCAGACTGGAAGCCTTAATTTATTGAAGCACCCACAGGCAATCTCGGTTATGCAGTCATCGCACAAATGGCATCGCGCAGGTCACCCTAGGAGGTGTTCTAGGTTAAACTGTGCGATGCCATTTGATAATAAAAATGTAGATTTTTTTAATCCTAAGGCCTCACTGATGTCAGTTAGGTTTACCGGAGAGGTTTCTGTGCCAATTGACAATGTAAGTAAGACGTTCGGGTTTTAGATGGAAATTTATAGAAGACACTTGGACTTAACCGATTCTACGGCAGTGCTTGAATTTGTAGCGGTCGATTATATTTAGAAGCACAAATTGAGTATTATTTGAGGTTTAATTATATACATGCTTTTAATAATGAGCACTTCTCACAACCAATGATATCGCTACTGAATTTTAATTTTAAGATTTATACGTGGGACACTCAGAAAGCTTAGCGAAAATAAAAAGAAGTGTTCTGTAAGTATTTTTTTCTTATTAAATACTTTCAAAATATTCTCCACTAGGCAAAGTTTCATGCATCTGAACCAGTTTTCGAAACATTTTTTCTAGTCCGCCGCAGACACATCGTTTACAGCCTGCTCGAACGCTGACAGCGCATCTTCCGGCAACGAAAATTGTATCCCATTGAGCTGATTTTTATTTTTTGGGAATAAAAAGAAGTCACACGGTGCTAGGTTAGGGCTGTAAGGAGGGTGACCCAGAAGTTTGACCGGCGTGCTGTCCAAGAATTCCCTCATTTTGAGCGCGGTGTGCGTGGGCGCGTTGTCGTGGTGGAGCAGTAGCCTGCGGAGCCCTGTGTTTGGTCGCTTGTTGATCACAACAGAAAAAACTTCTGCCAAGCATTTGGTAGTATACCATTCGGCGTTGGTGCTTCTTTGGTTCCGTAAAGGGATTGACACCAAGTAGCCAGTGAAACTGAAAAAGCTCGCAATCAAAATCTTCCCCCCGCTTCTAGATCGCTTCACTTTGGTAGGCGTTGATTCGTTTTGAAACACCCAAACCATCGACTGGCGCTTCATTTCTCGATTGTATTGATCAATCCAGAACTCATCACCTGTATTAATGTCGTAAACAAGCCGAGACAAGCTTCAAATTTGTTTATCGTATCACGGCACTGTTCCACCCGGGCCTGCTTCTTAGCATCGGTGAGGGTGTACGGCACCCAGCGTGAAACTATCCACCTCACGCAAAGACGCACGTGTAGAATCTCGTGAAGGGTTCCCGATCCAATTTGCAGTATGTGTTGAATCTCCTGATATGTAATTCGCCTATTTCTTTTTTTTTTTTTTTTCAGGGTCGGAAATCATCAAATGACTTCTCCCGCTCTGGGCGGAGCGGGAGAGCGTGTCAGACTTTTACTGACTAAAACCCACCCGTGCTCCATCAGTTGCCCATGTGCCAGGGTCACGGTATCTCTTTCGAAGAATCACGCGACCCCGGCAGGTATCGGTCCTAGTAGACCCCTACACTGCTGCTGACATCTCTTTGAGGCGCGCGTGGAACACTGCACGCCGTCGACCCGAGCTTGGTCCTTACCGGGCGGCGAAATACCCATCGCTCGCCACCCGCAAGCTCGCGCCTACGGTGGACGCTACGCTACGCTACGCTCGGACTATCGACTCCCGACGCCCGGGGCGTCTCCTCCTGCGGCGGCTAAGGACGTGAGGGCGCAGAGACTGACACTCCCTCACGCGCCCCGCCTCCTCCTTCGCGAGCATTACTGCTTCGCAGAAGAAGGTGACGACTTCCCATTCCCTCTCGCTCCGTACCATGGCTCGCACCAGGGCCGGACGCGAGAGGTCGCCGCCGCCGATCGCCTCCACGAGGACACGGCGGTGCTCCGCCCAGGCAGGGCACACCTCCACCGTATGCTCCACCGTGTCCTCCAGACGATCGTCGCAATGGAAACACCCGGACGTGTCCTCCTGCTTTATCCTGAACAGGAACCCACCGAAGCACCCATGCCCGGTGAGAACCTGCGTCAGGCGGAAGGTGAGGACGCCGTGGCGCCTCTCTATCCACTCCTCAAAGAGGGGACTTACCGCCGCAATTGTGGCGTGCCCAGCACTGTGTTGCGACAATCGTACCCGCCATGTCGCCATGAGATCACACCGGAGCTCTGTCCGCCGTGCCGCGATTTGTTGCGGCAGCGGAGTTTCACCTCCTCGCGCCACTCCCACATGTGCGCGAGGACCTTTGCCTCCAGATCCCATGGCGGCACTCCGGCAAGAAGGCTCGCCGCCTCTCGCCTATTGTCTTGGGTTAAATTTAAATTAAATTTAATTAAACAGCCGTCAAAGGACAACCACTTCTTTCTTCATCCCCCAAAGTTAGGTGACCACGTTTGAATTCGTTATACCAACGATACACAGTTGCCTTGGAAGGGCTTTCATCCATGAATGCAATTTGAAGTCTATCGTATGATTTGTCCGGTTTCAGGCGACACTTTGAAATCGTAAAAAATCATAGCGCAAAAATGTTCCCGGCGCAAATCCGTATTCCAGTGAGATGCGATAATTTAATTAGCTCGCAAAAATTAAATAAAAGAAGTTTTGAAATTGGAACGTACCTATTTTTACTTATAAATAATCATTATTTTTATAATAGTTTATAACTGGCCAGTCTCTCATACAAAAAACTTTTTTCGCAATACTTTCTGAGTGGCCTGGTATGATTACTTTGATTTTTTAATGTTCAGGGTCCCACAAACAGGCGCGCCACGATTGTAGTAGAAAAATTTCTTATCACTTCTTGGAAATTGTTCTACCAGAATCGTTTAGCATCCTCGCGCCGCCCCGCTTGTCTGTGGGAGCCTTTACTGATAACAGTATCAATAATATTTTTTTTTTTGTTATAGCTAAACATGAATATCAAATTATAATTTAATAAAATAAATAAATAATAAATATATTATAGTAAATTTATTACAAACTAGGCAGAGCCTGTACTATGGCAACCAAACAACTGATAAATATACTTATATATTTCTAAATACATACATATCTATATATATATAAAAATGAATCCCTATTTACCTTGGTCACGCCATCACGCGTACGGCTGGACCGATTTAACTTTTTATTTTTTTGTTGTGTTTGTTATTGTCAGGAGAAGATTCTTATGAAAGAAAAAATTTAAAAAATTGCGCGGAAAATTAGAAAATTTAAGAACACTTATTTAAGAATACAAAGTTAACATGGGTGTTTGATAACTAGAAAATGCTTTATGTCTTCGAAGTACCAGGTTAGCAAAATTTGGTAGGAG
This sequence comes from Aporophyla lueneburgensis, assembly GCA_932294355.1. Lineage (NCBI taxonomy): Eukaryota > Metazoa > Arthropoda > Insecta > Lepidoptera > Noctuidae > Aporophyla > Aporophyla lueneburgensis. Next base: position 21,274,065 of record OW028749.1, read on the forward strand.
CTCACCTATCATGGGTGTGTGGTAGCTAGAAAACGCTTTATGCCTACAAAGTACCAGTTTGTCATAACTTGGTCAAACATGGGTATATGGTACTTGGTGCTCTTTTCTTTGTGTTGGTGGGATCTGATAAGTTAACACAACATTTATTGATTCTGAGGCGGTACGAAGTTCGCTGGGTCAGCTAGTTATAGATATATAACACCCAGACACAGAACAAATGATTGAGCTCATCACACAAACATTTGTCCTGTGTGGGAATCGAACCCACGACCTCAGTCTTAGCAGTCAGGGTCACTATCCACTAGACTAACAGGCCAGTCTATAAATATAATGAATGTAATTACGAATTATTAGCTTTATAATAATTATGTGAAACCAGAATTGGTGACTGTGCAAAATTGCCTGTAAGTTAATGTTGCACTTACAAAAGTTTTAAGTAATTTATTGTAAACGTTTCACAAAGCTTAAGCGTAGGCCGCTCAGAAGTAGCTCGCTGCCCAAAAAAGAGACGACCCCGATCGCCGGATATAACGGACGTAACAAGCCTTCACGACTCTCAAAAGCGACGCCTATTTTTTATCACACATTGTAGTTTTAATGTTCAGTGTGTTCTGTTCGACCGTTTATTATATCTATACTAATAAGTTTGTTTGTTTGTGTGTTTGATTGAACGCGCTAATCTCAGGAACTACTGGTCCGAATTGAAATATTCTTTTTGTGTTGAGTAGCCTATTTATCGAGAAAGACTATAGGCTATATAACATTACGCTACAACGAAGAGGAGTGGAGCAGTAATGAAAAATGTTCAAATATTCAAATGTTGCACGGGTAGGCGATTCGACGCAACGGGAAGGGTCGGGGAACAAGAAATTTAACGCGGACGAAGTTGCGGGCAGAAGCTAGTTGTTAATATTAATGAATGAGAACTAATTTAAACACAAAAAAGTGTGATTTTAAAATTGCCTACTTAAATAACTACTAGCTTAACCGAACCTCTGATTCCACTGCACTTTACTTAGCAGGAATGATCACGTGTGATAATAACAGTGGTAATGTAGGTAATGGTTAAACTATTTCAATTAGAGACCATTTGGTTATTATCAAAATCGGGTCAATGACGCCTCGCAGAGAAAATTGCCACTACGTTAGAGCTTCTAAGAATATACCTAGCGTAGATAGCGCAAGCAATTTATTTGGCACCAGCCATTACTTTAGAGATGGTTGTTCAATAACATACATCAATAGTGCGGCAGTGTCAAGCCTACCCTTTCAATATATGTCATCAGAGCTATCGATTGTTCAGCTGTCTGAACAGACTTCACTAGCATTCCCATTGTAAACTGAGCTTTATTCGTGCACTTAGAGCATACATTTTATGAATCAAGTTGCAATATTAGCTGACTGTTTAAAGATCTAATCCACTGCAATGACGACTTCTTAATAAGTACCAGGTTGGTGATTGCAAAAACAGGCCCAATTTCATTACTCTGTATCCCAGATAATTCAAAAGATAACATTAATAAATTAACTAGATTATTATTTTCCGTTTACTTATTTCGCTTCAAACAAAACATAGAACTTCTGTACTCAAATGGTTCTGAGTAGCGCAGAGCAGTTTTCTTAATAGTTTACACAAGACTAAAAGTGAAAACTTTCCGTCCGACAACTTAACTTAAATGTCCACCGGCTCACAACAACCTCGTTTATGCAGTCCAACAAGCTTTAGAAAGTTTGACATTATAATGAAATACACCGTCTGAGTTTACTAACTAACGTTGTTTGAACACCTGTACGATTTCCGCAGTACAAGCGTTTCCCTAAATCATGAGTGCACTGCATATTGGCTGGTTTTACATTATGCTTGTTGCACTCAGGAATAGTGGTGAAATTAAATTAGTGGTGAAATTAACTGCCACCGAGTCGGATTTGGCACTGAACTGAATCTCTTTACCCAAAAGCTTTTTGAAATAAATATCGCGGAAACACAATTTGACAGAATCGAGATTTATAACACCATATTATTTCAGATTCAAACATTAATATGTACAAACGGATATTAAAAAAATGAATGAAAGCAACCTTATTATAATACGTCACTTGACCTTACTGTATTTCCTTTCACATAAATCACCTGGAAATATGACTGATCATGTAAGATCGTGATGACCCGTATAATATATTCCGGAATCCCACGCTTCGTTACTTTGAAGTGCTATGATGTATAGTGCTCACACGCGGTGTTATTATTATTTTAGAATACTTTGTTTTCTTGAGTCATACCGTTGCAAATTGAGTTAAGAAATAAAAATGTACGACGAAATTGACGCAGAATATTTCCACCTCTGGAAATTGAATCAAAGAAACATGGTGGATAATTGAATAATAGCATTATTATCTGCCACGTCGACGTCTCCCCTCGTTACTTAATTGTAACAATTTCATTTCGTGACAAATGTCATGATACTTTGCTTTTATTCCCCTTGAAAGAAATAATGTGCCAGCTCTCAATTTTTTATCTTGCACATTTACTTGGAACATTACCTTTACGGTTTGCCTTTTGAGAAATATCGAGCAGAACACAGAACATATCGAAATCAGGAAATATTTGCAAGGACGTATGACAAAATCGTAACAGACGGCGTTCTGTAGTTTCTGCCTATCCCATGGAAAAAAGGTTTGAGTTGATGTATTCATATTTATTGATAAAAGCTTTAAAGTAAACGGTTTGAATAATTATGTTGTTTGTTACAACTCTTCGTATTATTTGGTTACTCTTTATATTTTTGAACCATTCTTGTATAATTATCACTCCGTTTTATGAATTGATTAATAAAAAAATAGCTTCACAATTTTCCGGCTGGCGGTAATCTTGATATTTTCCCTAAATAAGCTAGTTGTTTGCTGCCAGGCCAGGCCCCCATAGGATTTTAATTATTATGTGGAAGACATGATGGTGGGGTCCAGGAGACAAGAGTGGCGAGCGAAGTTAGTCCGCCGTACGCGGAGCAGACAATACAAGTACAATTTAAAGCACTCACCTGGTGGTAGAAGAACACCTGCTCTGGTGCCTACCTGGAGTTATGTATGTAAGTGAGTGTATATGTATCGTGTAGTGACATTGTAAATGGGTTTTCCAGGATACAGGCCGCAACATTGAAGCTGGAGGCAATCACAGCATGCGGTTTCCAATAAGGTCACTTTCACTTCAAAGTACTTCAGTTTCAACAAACTTAACCCGTATTATTACACCAAATTGGGGTTATTTACAATCAAAGCAATTGGATCACGACTGTTGTGTCACAAACGGATCGATTTAAAGGGATTAATTTACAACAGCGTCGCGGAAGCCAAGCGGCGACGATTCCCTCGTTCAAGCACACAATCAAGAGAGAAGTCAAGTGTTAAAGTCAAACTGACAAGTCAGATGTCATTCCATTCGGGCGCGTTCCGAAGGCGCATAGAGTAACTACTTTAAACGGGATGAAACACTAGTCATGATAAAGAAGTCTTAAAAATCTTACAAATCTACAGGCTTGGACAAGCAACTATAACAAAATTTAAAGTCACATTGAACAGTGATAACTTCAAATACTTCCAGCGAGAGAACATTTGAAGATAAGCTGAATGCTGTTAAAAATTAAATTTGTTTACGGCATCGACTTTTTCGTAGAATGAGCAATGAATAATAATTTCACCGAAAAATATGTAAGCCGAAACTCGATTAGAAATCGTAAAGCGTAACGTTAACTTAGCCAACATGCGCGGGTTTAAGAACATTACGAATTAAAAAAAGAAACACGTTTCATGCTGAAGTTCGTGGGTTTTACTTTTTAATTTCCTTTCTAGTTACAGCCCCTTCCCCTTTTTCACTGAGGAATACAAATGTTGTATTTTAATCGGTTACTTCAAATACAGGTTGTTGAACTTTTTAACAATGAAAACTATTTAACTTTCTGCGCGGTTAGCGCCCACGGTGATCACGGATGTTTATACGTCCGTGAACCTTCTGTTAATTAATGCTGTCAGCCAGCTATATTCAATTTGTTTATACCCAATTAAAAGAACTTTAGGTGTAAACTGAATAAACAGTACCTAAATGAATAATATTTACTTGCTCGCATGCGTTGATTTCGAAAATGAATCTTTCAACTTTACAATTTGGTTATCTGCATCAGAAAACACCAAAGTACATCTCAGAGAACACCCCGCATATATTACCATACGTAAAAGCTACTTACTCTCGAGAAGCGATAAGCAATCAATCTGTGTATATATTGTGCTCATAAGTACGTCCAACCGCTTATATTAAGTGGAACACATATTTAATGATTAAACGAACTACCTGTACGTGAAGTTCTATCATAATTATACGAGCGCCGAGTCCGAAGAGATTAGTAATTTACACATGTAGTTACGCTAGTTGTCAACACGCATGCACTTAGTTGAGAAAAAAATATTGTATTCAATTTTTCTTTATCTATGGCAATTCGATTTGATATACCCACAAAATCTTTCTTTTTAATACATGTGGGTACTTCTTCCTGTTCCGCTCTCAGACGTTGTCGCCCATCATTTAGTTTAGAGTAAAAGATCCTGTGGTTTATTGATGATTTCCCAGACACTAGATAATGCGGGGTGTGTATGTACAGCACTGGGTGGGAGGGATTACTAATCTCTTCGGACTCGGCGCTCGTATAATTATGATAGAACTTCACGTACAGGTAAGTTCGTTTAATCATTAATTATACTCGCGCCTCGTCCTCGAGATTAGTAATTTACACATGTAGACTTGAGAGTATTATGGGAACTAGTGATGGCCCATTGGTCGAAATTCGACCGTACTTCATTTGAATAGAAATACATTATTAAATGAAAAAATATAGATAATAATAAATATAAAAAAAATAATATTGTTATATTTGACATTCAGTAACACTATAGACAAATTGTTGACGCCAATGATATCATTGGTTGACGCTGTACTACTGTGGAGAGGGTTCGCTGGCGGGATGGTGATGGCCAGGATCAGGACGTAGGTGTAATGAGTAAAGAATACTTCTTTAGGACTCTCTTTTTTATTTTCTTAATAGTTCTTAACTGCTGGATATGGAACAATATGGAATGAATTATTAATTATCACAGAATTTTTTTCTGTTCTTATAGAATTTTCCCTATTATTTTTAATTAATTATGACGGTTCCAAATGTCATAATTATAACCAGCCTGTACAATCTATGATCAGCCTGTACAATCGTGAGGCATACAACCTCTACAGTTTGCATACGACACTAAGCTTGTATGGGAAACTTACTAATGCCATACTTGACACTCCCCATAAAACCACAAAAAATATTTCTTATAAATCTAAACTAAATTCCTATCGTCGCTAATACAAATAATATTAAAGACAAATATTCTCGATATGATCATAGATTTTAAAAATGAAATAGGTTATATATCTATAAAATTAATTTATTACCTATGGTTATACTTGATATTCAGTAAGACTAAAGACACAAAATCAGGCTTACCAACTTAGGGGTTTTCCCAAATTTAGGGGGTAAATAAGGGGATTGAGATTTTTAGGGGCGTTCCATTTTTAGGGGTATTCTTAGGGATTTTTTGCCATCTTACATTTCTCATTGTGTTTTTGATTACAATAAAAGCATTAGCGACTTCTAGTACGGTTCCTCGATACTAAGAATGCAGAGTGAATGATTAACAAATGTTGCGTAATAAATATAGACAAATATTACTACTGTGTGCCGGTCTATGATTACTGAACATTTGTTGGTTATTTTCATTATAATTTTTTAGCGGATTTTTTAAGTAATTGTGGCATTTTTAGGGGTTTTTAACTTAAGCTTTAGGGGTAAATATTTCGGGGGTGTTGGGTGTTGGTAACACTGCACAAAATAATAAAGACAGATTTGGACCATAAACAAAAGAATATTTATGCATGTGTGTATTAGATACACGGTAATGAACAGTAGTGTGTGTAACGTGTTATTTATTGAAAATAATGTATTTTAACGCATAATTTAAAAAAAATATTAGCATTCGTCACTTCTTCTCTGTATAAACTATGAGTGTGCGAAACTTCATACTCCTCCGTCCGCCCAATTTCCGTAAAAAGGGATCCAAAGTTTTCGCTTCACGTATTAATATATAGATATCATCAATTAATAAAATGTTGCTATGAATCAAAATATTTTTATTATTGTACATTTTTAGTACAATTAATAAACAAAAAGAAGAATCTTGTACTTCTAGGATTAACAATAATTAGGCAGTAATTTTGAGTATTTAGTCAAACGTTAAATGAATCACAAACAAATTAATATCTAAGTAATTAACTAACTAAAGAATAATTATTCTTATAATAGCTATCATAGTAAGTTGTAGGCAATTATCTATGAGGACAATTATTGTAACTAATTAGGAATGAAAGATAATCTGCCATGTGCGAAATTTTAACTGGTCGTAATTAAATAATTATGATGAATGTCATCATCAATAATATCTCTATGATAGACTTTTGCAAATGTTGTGGAGCTTCTACTCCAGCCTGCCGTTTTGCGGATAGTAACTAGACTAACGCCCAGTGAGTGCGCGCGCAATGGTGCTGCATGTCTCGTGCTGTGTGCGCTGAATATGCTCGTATCGACCCCACACGCACTGAGTATTTGCTTAATCCAGCGGCTAAGCGTTTGCGTTCCCACTGGTTTATGAGCTTTCCTAATTCTAACAAATAAATTGTCAGACGTTCTTAGTAATGAGGTGCGTTCTATGTAACACAGTAATGTAGTGGCTGGATATTTTATCCTTAAAAAAGCATAAATGAATAATGGTTTGTTGAAATCCCGGTCTAGAGGTTTTTATAATATCGGAGACTTTAATTGTGACACGCTGAGAAGGGTTTTGAACGTTGCTAACTTTTATCTTCGAGAGAGTTTGAACTCGGTTTGCTGTTGACAGAGCCGGTAAAGTGATGATTTTATTCGTAAGCTTATCTAAGGTTAATTCCCCATTAGGATACCATGAACTCAATTTATCCAATACTAGGTTGGTATCCCAGGTCACTTCATATTTAGGCCTTGGTGGCTTTAGTCTAAATACCCCTATAAGGAATCTTTTTAATCTATCGTCACTAATTAGAACCGGACTCAGCACCAGGAAAAGAGCAGATCTGTATGAATTGAGTGTACCATATTGGCAACCGTCATTAAAAATTTGAGTTAAAAGGAAATAACTGTGGGTACAGAGGCGTCATAAACATTTAACGAATTAATTTTGCAGAAGTCTCACCATTTTTTCAACTAAACGTCGTATTGTTTCATGGAATTAGGTGCCAATGATGCTAACATTATATGAAGTAATGATTCTGATATGTTTCTCCTTAAAAATGCGTCCCGGATAATAAGCCTGCCACCAGGGTAATCGACTTGTGTATTCTACGGGAGCTGGAATGAGACAGTAAGGCATGGCTTTTAGGAGAAAATGTAACAGTTTTCGAAATAAGGAGGGACCTAAATACGGGTGTGTTGGCCAAAAAGGTACGACCATAATACCCCGTGTCTTATCTGTTATTATTTTTCTAAGAGTTTTAATAATGACTGAAAATGGTGGGAAAGCATAGAAATCATAACTTGTCCATGAGACCGTAAATGAGTCTATTGCGAATGCGTCTGGGTGCCAGGATATGTATGTGGTACATTTATCATTTATGCGACTAGCAAATAAATCAATGTTTGGACAACCGAATGTGCGGGTGAGACTGTCAAAGGCCCAATCGGACAGCTCCCATTTTATGTCCGGATGAGTTCTTCGTGATTCGTAATCTGCAATAATGTTATTACGAGATTTTATATACGAAGCAAAGACAAAAAGGGGGTATTGTATACCCCCCATTTTGTTAATATAAGCTACTGCTGTTGAATTGTCAACGCGTAGTAATATTTGGCAATTAAAAAGTTCTTTAGCAAAAACTTTTAAAGCAAGAAATGCGGCAAGCAGTTCTAGATATTTTATGTGCTGTTCTCGTTCGGTATTTGACCACTGCCCGCTCGCAGATCTTCCTTCACAGGCGGCCCCCCACCCCGGCGTTTAGGCGTCAGAAAATATCCCAACTTGGTAAGCGTCAATTTTTATTCGATGGACAGAATGTTGGCCACCAGTCAAATTCAGGTTGTAGAGATTCAGGTAAATTCATAATTTTGTTATAATTATCATGGCCTTTCAAGTTGAGATGTTTACATCATTCCATTTCCTTAGTGTGCAGCTATCCGTATTCAATCGCTGGACAAGAAGACACTAATAAGCCTAATAACTGAGCAAAACTCCTTATTTTGCAACGCTTTAATTTAGAAAACATTACAAGTTGAGCTTTTATTCGTAACGTTTATCTGTCGGTAAACTAATCTGAAACTCGTGAGAATCAATAAATCATTCCTAAGAATCTGCATTTGGTCGAAGGAAAAAGTGCGCTTTTTTCTACATTAATTATGAAACCAAGTGAAGTTAACAATCTTTTATTTACATCTATGTTTGCGGAAATATTCAAACAATAGCCAATCGTCTTAATAATCAGTGGACAGAAAAGCCCGCAGAGCGCAATTTAGCTATAGGTTTACATATTTTTGTGAAAACGTATGGGGCTGTACTTAATTCAAATGGCAAAACATTAAATTCGATTAATTTACCCTCAAAACAAAATCTCATATATTCTCGAGATTCTTTATGCATTTTAATTAAGAATATTCGTCTTTGAGGTCAATTGTCGCCATTTGACAATTATCCGTAACAATTTTTAATGAAGTTCTTAAATCTTCTAACTTAAAATGATCTGTTTTAACGAATTTATTAAAGTTCTTTAGGTTTAAAATGAAGCGCATCTTGCCATTTGGTTTGGGTACTAAGAAAATATTTGAGACAAATTGATTTTCACATGGCGAACATTATTTATTGCGCCTATTTCGAGTAGGTTATTAACAGCTTTTAAATAATGCGGTCTTTCGACGACACCACTCCCGGCCTTCCGTGGGTACCCACGGGTAGCGGAAGGCACCGTGCAGATGTGGTGCGAGGACGACAATGCCCTGACCTGGCTGACACAAGCCGCGCCCAGAATTAGACTCCCAGACACTGACCTAACACTGACGGTACTGAAGCAGTCCGACGTGCCCACCCGTGTCCGAGCCTCGCTCTTCGTCCCTCGTTACAAAGGTGACGTGGCCAGGCTCCAGAGTATTCTGATCCGTCAGAATACTTGGTACGACATTGCCAGGTGGTCATTGTACAGAGCAACTACCGTCGGTGGCGACAACTACGGGACGTATCTGACCCTAGGTGTACCACCGGAGGAAGTTGACAGGGTCCTAGCCCGGGAGCGACGCATATCGTACCTCTTTGGGTCGATATACGTGCGCATTTGGCCCACGACCCTACCCTCTGTCACCAAGACCGACAGCACTGACGTGACAACCGCACAAATACTGACACAGACGACTGACACCGACATTGCCCAACTCGAGCAGGTCATGGCCCGAGCAGCAATGGAGGACGACAGCGACACCTTACCACCCTCATCACCCGGCTGGAACGAATGATTACTGGCCTCGTCGCCGGGTGACCTACACGAAGACCAGCTCAGGGTGGAAGTAGAGGAAAGACTCTCCGATGGATGCAGCTCTGACTAACTCCACCTCACCACCGTCAACGCCCATACACGTCATCCAAACCAACCTCCAACACAGCCAAACTGCCACGGCCAACTTACGCAGAGCTCTGGAGGTTAAGCCCCGAACCATCGCACTGATCCAAGAGCCGTGGATCAGGAACAACAGAATCTGCGGCCTCAGTAACATCGGAGGTAAGCTAATTCTCAACACACACGGCGCAGACAAACCACGAACCTGCGCCTATATACCCAAAGAAATCTCTACCACACCACTCACTCAATTCTGTTCCAGAGACCTGACAGCAGTCAGGCTCCAGACTGATGGTAACGTTCCAGACGTCGTACTAGCGTCGGTATACATGCCAGGCGAGGACGCTAACTGCCCGCCAAAGGAGATGGCCGACCAGCGCAGCACTGCGAACGTGCCGAACTGGACCTGATCATCTGCACCGACTCCAACGCCCACCACCCGCTCTGGGGTAGCGACTCGCCGAACTCTAGAGGAGAGGTACTATCCACCTATTTATTCTCTACTAACCTTAACATTGTTAACCGAGCTCTGAACCCACTTGGGTCACAGTCCGAGGACAAACAATTGACCTGACGCTTGCTACAGAAAACGCGACAAATCTCATCACAAACTGGCACGTCTCGGATGAACCCTCCTGTTCCGACCACAGAAGAATCCGATTCACACTAACTACGCACACTAGGGAACCCGTACCGAAACGTAACCCGCGGCGCACTAATGTGCCCGAGTACAAACGCCTCCTGGCCTCCCTACTAGCTAGACATCTATCACGAGTAATAATAAAAACCCCCGAACAACTAGAATACACCGTCACAAAACTATCCGATTACCTAATCGAAGCATACCATGCATGCTGCAAACTAAGGGCGCCACGAAACAACAGCGAGAGAAATCCTTGGTGGAACGCCAACCTTAGTAAACTCAGAGATACACTACGCAAACAATTCAACAGGGCCAAAACACTAGGCTCCCGGACGACTGAGAGCAATACAAAGAAACCCAATACACATACAAAAAGCAGATCAGAACTGCCAGAAGGGCAGCATGGCGAAAATTCTGCGAATCCATCGAAACCAACAACGAAGCCGCAAGGGTAAGAAAAATCCTCTCGACTGATCAGGATCGAACCCTTGGTGCGCTCAAAAAACCCGACAACTCATACACACTAAGTGACCACGAAACCAGTAAGGTTCTCCTGGAGACCCACTTCCCCGGCTGTAACCTCCAAGAGGTCAGGACGTGGGAAGCTGAACCAGAATGGACCCCAACAAACCTAGATTGGTCCAGGGCACAAAGCATGGTAACAGAAGAAAGGATAAAGTGGGCCATTGACACCTTTCAGCCCAACAAATCTGCAGGGCTGGATGGCATTTTTCCAGCCCTCCTACAGTGGGGAGCTGACCACCTGATACCATGCTTGGTGGAGATCTACCGGACCTGCATTGCACTCAGATACATACCCCTAGCGTGGCGCGAAGTGAAAGTCATTTTCATACCCAAGCCAGGCAAACCCGACTATACACAACCAAAAGCCTATAGGCCTATAAGTCTCACATCCTTCCTACTAAAAACCCTTCAGAGACTCTGCGATAGACATATCCGAGACGGACCTCTCCGAGTAAAACCCCTTCACAAACAACAGCACGCGTACTCCACGGGCAGATCGACAGAGTCTGCGCTACATAGCGTGGTCTCTAAAATTGAATGCGCAGTGGACCACAAATGCTCAGCACTGGCGGTTTTCATGACACAGAGGGCGCTTTCGACAAAACTATGTTCAATAGTATCAGCACGGCTCTCGACAGACACAACATAAACCCGACCTTGAGCGGGTGGATCACCAACATGCTCAAATTGAGAGCTGTACAAGTTACAGTGAACGACACTACAAGGGCGGTAGTGGCGAAGGGCTGCCCACAAGGGGGCGTCCTCTCGCCACTTCTATGGAACCTGGTCGTAGACAACCTCATCAAAACACTCAACGATAAAGGTTACTTCACCGTAGGATACGCCGATGATGTAACCATAATAATAAATGGCACCCATGAAAACACCCTATGCCACCTCATGCGCCAAGCCCTGAAAATAGTAGAGGACTGGTGCAATAAACACCAACTATCAGTAAACCCCACAAAAACCGAGATGATCCTCTTTACAAAAAAGAGAAAACTCGTGAAACTCGAACTGCCACGACTGTTTGGCACCACCCTCAGCCTATCAACTGAAACCAAATACCTGGGCATATTTTTGGACAAACAGCCGAATTGGGCAAAGCACACCAACTACATTACTACAAAAGCCAGCATAGCCCTGTGGCAGTGCAATAGAATGCTTGGCAGGAATTGGGGAATCAGCCCCAAAGTCACCCACTGGCTATACACCACAGTTATTCGACCAATTATCACATACGGCTCAATAGTCTGGTGGCCCAGAACAGACCTGAGCACAGCCCAAAAAGACCTTGAAAAGGTGCAGCGGTTCGCTTGTGTAGCCATCACTAGCTGCGTGAGGACTACACCCACCGCTGCCCTACAGGTAATGCTTGGGCTACCACCTCTACACCTGATCGTGCGGGAGGAGGCTGCCCTGGCTGCCTAAGACTGAACATAGCAGGGACCCTAAGCAATGACTCGAGGGTCAAGCACTCACGCATTAGGGACGATGCGATCAAGCGACAACCAATGATGGCATCACCCTGCGATAAAACCCCAAAACTACACTTCTTTCAAAAGCACTACGACGTTATACTCACAGAAGAACAAAACGACCACTCGGGCCCGGAAGAGCTAAGAGTCTACACTGATGGCTCAAAGACCACCTCTGGAACTGGAGTAGGAGTTTTCTCACACGACCTAAACATAAAAATATCCAGCCCGCTGGGAATGCTCAACACCGTCTACCAGGCGGAATGCGTGGGCATTATACAGGCGGCGTATGCCATAGAAGCCAGAAGAGTTACGGACACCCATATACGTATACTCTCCGACAGCGCCTCAGTCCTCAAATCCCTAGCCAAAAGATACATACCTTACACTAGAATGTCATAACGCATTAGAACGGGTAACAGTTTCTAATCGCAACAAAGTGACACTGCAATGGATAAAGGGACACAGCGGATCACTAGGCAATGATGCTGCTGACGAACTGGCCAGAAAGGCATCCAGCGCGTCAGTATGCGGCCCCGAGCCCATCGTGCCCATTCCCTTCAACCAGCTACGCAGGTGGCTGCAGGAATTTACCCACACACAAGCGGAGAGCTGGTGGACCTCGGCACCAGGCTGCAGGCAGTCCAGGGAAGCTATGCCATCCCCGGATGGCAGGCTAACCAGACGCCTGCTACGCCTGGACAGGGATGGTCTGCGTCTGATGACGGGCACCATCACAGGACACTGCCCGCTAAACAAACACTTTTACACAATAGGCATAACGGACAGCCCCCTGTGCAGGGCCTGCATGGAGGCTGAGGAAACCGTTGCGCATGTACTCTTCGAATGTACAGGCGTCACCCAGATTAGGACAGATACCCTCGGGACACCCAAATCTTATACGGACGTTCTTAGCAGACCAGGAGACATAACCAACTTCTGGAGGGAGGTGGGCTGGTTGGAGTAAATACCGACGGCCGCCATGGCTCACGCACAATGGTCCACTTAAAGGACTGAGTGCGGAAACCAAAACCCTATAACATAGAACATGCGGTCTTTCATTACTCGAGTAAAATATTCTAGCAGGGAGTGTATATTGTATAACGGGTGATTTTAATGGTATTTTATAGTCTCTTATCCAGGAAAGTATAGTCTGATCTTTCGTGATCTCACTCCATTGTTGATAGAATTTAGGTAAGCGGCCTGCATACTTAACTGCCTCTAGAAGCGGCGACGTGGATACATCGACTGATGGCCGCGCGATGACGTCTTCGATGAGTGCACGTGCGGCGGTATGTACTGTATCTGTGCTGGGGAATATTGCGCGCACGGTGCGGCAGTTTTGTGGCTCCTCGGCGCTAAAACCGGTCCCGCTGGCGGCCTGTGCGCCTGGGAGGGAGCCCTGCGGCTGAATGCTGGTACTTTATAATAAGTATTCACAATTTTGCTGCTAGATTTGGCTTTCAGTTCGATTCCTGATTTATTTAAGCCTTTTCTGATTTTAATGTCTCTGCTAGATTTTCACCGAACAGATACGTGTCTATCTTGGTGTTTTTAAGGTGTTCCTTCATGTCATTTTTGTGGGCGAATAAAATGAAGTTTCTACGTTTGAATCTGCATGTTTTTAATCGCATGAAATTCTGCTTATGTCCATTAATTTTTGCAGCACGTCATTGGAAGCATTTTTGAATGTAAATGGGAATTTATGATTTCAGCCAAACAAGCAATTATTATTTATTTATTTATTTAAACTTCTCCCACACAAAAACGGTACAAAGGCGGACTTAATGCCTTAGGCATTCTCTACAAGTCAACCAAGGGTGGTGAAGAGATTACATGGCAGGTGCTTAGGTTGAGAGGAACAATAAATAAAAATGTATAATAATGAATTGCAAAGGATAAAAAAATTGCACTAGGCATTTGTTTCTGTTTGTTTTCTATGTCTTTATCATGTTTAACTGCGGTATCAGCAATAGCCGCCTTAATTTCTAGATTTATTTTAGGGGCATTTAATTGGATACAGTTTTTAGGTAATCGATATTTTGACGTCAAAGATTTACGATTTTCCTTACTCAGACCGTCTTTAACAATGTGTAATAAACGATTTGCAACTTCGTTACATACTTCAGGCCCGCATTTGTCAGCGTTAGTAGGGTCATCGCCTAAAATTTATATAATTTCTGTATCCACATCAGGAATATTAACATCATGAGGAATAGGCTCTTCGAGAAGTACATCCGTGGAAGTACTAGGCCCTGGTTGAGTTCACAGGTGTTATTCGAATCATGAACGGTTTCATCTTCAGGCAAACATGTGGTCGCAGAGCAAAATTATCATCAATATGATAATTTTTAAAACGTAAGTTAAATAACTTACTTAAAAATATAAGTGGACTTAAATAAGTCCATAACTAATATTCATTTATATCATATTTTTTATCCTTTGCAAGGTAAAGAAATTTCACCTCAGTACATAATTATTGTTTATAGATTAGTCATTATAACTATTAGGTTAGGTTACAATCCCCAGCGGAAGGAACGCCAACCGTATTTGAAATGCGTTGAAACAGCCCCAGTGACTGTTCTGGTTGCATTTATTTAAATACGTAGATACGTAAAACAGGGTGGTGAGAAAATAGTTATCAATTTAAAATTGGTCATTAGGTAAATACCTGTTCCAATATCCTCATCGTGTTGTACAACCGATTCCTCCAAGTCTGAAACACTTTCCGAAGCACTAATTTGTCTATCACGAATTTCTCGTTCTAACTTTCTTATTTTATTTTGTAATGGTTAATGTCTTCTTCACGAGACCTATAATTTTTACGTTTCGGCATTTTTTTTTAGCTAACTGTGCGAAGACGCGAAATAGATGTTGAGTGGTTGAGCACTAGAATGCGAATGATGGGCGACAACGTCTGAGAGCGGAACAGGAAGAAGTACCCACATGTATTAAAAAAGAAAGATTTTGTAGGTATGTCAAATAGAATTGCCATAGATAAAGAAAAATTGAATACAATATTTTTTTCTCAACTAAGTGCATGAGTGGTGACAACTAGCGTATCTACATGTGTAAATTACTAATCTCGAGGACGAGGCGCGAGTATAATTGTCATAAAGTAATCATTGCCTTTAGTGTGAGTTCATGTTCAACTCTCTTTAGCGATTCGGAATAAAATGGTCGCCATATATTGGTCAGAGAGATGAAAAAAGGCCGACTCGGAATGGTTCACGTGGTTGATTGTTGATGTCCTGCTGAATTTCTCGCCAATCCACTAATATCAATATGACTCATAACAGTAAATAGGCTTCGAATACAATTAGAAAGCTGACCACTGAGTCCCCTGAACCCTCACACTCAAGTAGCTCCCAACCACCGCCCCCACCCTCACTCTGCCAACCAGGTATGTAGCTCACCAACTGCTTCTTAACGGCAAACCAACACGTCGTTCCAGTAAGGTGCTTAAGCTACAAAAACCTGACCACCATAAACCGACTTACGAGCGTTATTGGCTCAAAATTGATTCCAGAACAAGCTGGTTTCAGGCCTGTCAAATCTTGTTGCATTCAGACTCGTGTAATACACTGAGGATGGTTTTGAGATGGGTAAAGTCACGGGAGCTGTATTCGTTGACCTGTCAGCTGCTTACAATACTGTCAACCTGAAACAATTGATGTGGAAGGTGGAGACCTTAATTAGTGATCAGAAATTCGTTCGTAATTCTCCGAAAACTTCTCCACAACCACCGTTTTCAGGTACATCTTTTGTCTGAATTAAGTCGTTGGACAGCAAAGAAAAACGGCCTACCGCAAGATACTGTCTTGGTTTCGCTCCCTTTTAACATTTAAACGAAGGAGCAACCATCGAGTATACGTCCCGCTTCCTCTATGCAGAAGATCTTGCCCTCACCTCTCAAGCTACCACCTTTGAGGAAGCCAGGCCCACTTGTCAGACGCTCTTAGTGATTTAACATCATACAACCTCGCAAACTCTCTCCAACCAAATTCGAATAAACGCAATCTTGCGTATTCCATCTTCGCAACAGAGATGCGGGTCGGACACTTAACATAGTTTGGGATGAGTGCCCATTGAGCACAGCAACTTCCCAAAATATCTTGATGTTACTCTGGACAGGCCTTTAGCAATCAGTAAAAGCTACAAGAACATCAAGCAAAAAAATAAATTTAAAATTTAAAAAACCCCCGACACAAAAACCTAATTTCCCTTTAAAAAGTAAAAAATAATAAAAAATAACTCAATCTTAAAGTACCTAAGAATGTATTAATAATTCAAAAAAATACGCCGCGTTGGGGGACCGCTTCAAACCTAACAATTTAATTACCAATAGTCTTATTACCTAACTAAGCAGTGAACGACGTCTGCACTCGCGGAGCGGTCCCCCAACGCGACGTTTTTTTTTTGAATTATTAATATATTCTTAGGTACTTTAAGATTGAGTTATTTTTTATTATTTTTTACTTTTTAAAGGGAAATTAGGTTTTTGTGTCGGGGGTTTTTTAAATTTTAAATTTATTTTTTTATTTTGTACTTTTTATAGGTATATACTTAATATAATGTAGAATCAAACGAAGCTAAGAACACTCTCGATTAATTCATCAATATTCTCTTTCAGTGCGCTTTCATTTGAGACCCCACTCGAGTATATTTGCTGACATTCGGTTACTCTTCCCCACTTTCCCCCCCACAACTTTTAAACGGCTGAACCGATTTTCATCAAACATGTCTAAGAACACTCGCAGATAAGTCACCTTTAATACGTATTTTTTTTTATTGAAATCGCACCATCCGTTCGGGAGCTATGATGCCACAGACAGACAGACAGACAGACAGACAGACACGTCAAACTTATAACACCCCTCTTTTTGCGTCGGGGGTTAAAAAGGTACACTCTCGTAACAATCTCCTACAACTACTTTCTCATCAGAGTGGAGTGCTTTGCCTGAAGTTTTGCGGACTACTGGGCTGGCGCTATTTTTCTCTGCAGGTGAATTTGCTGTACTGTGTGGACTCGTTCAGCCCATGCAAAGTTAGTGGATACAGCTCTGAATGAAACGTGCCAACATCACAGGCTGTTTCAAACCGACCCCAGTGCAAATGTTATATCCACTGGCTGGAATAGCGCCGCTGGAAATTTGCAGAGCAGTGGCAAGCTCAACTGAAAGAACCAAGATGGTTTCTGACACACGACACCATCACGACAACATCCTCGTGTCACAAAAGCTGAAAAACCGCAACAGGTTTTTGAAGTGTGTCCTCCCACATACTCGCGAACGGTCTAAGGAAAGACTATACCTGTAGCGACATGACGTTTTTCTACCAAACCCATTCGTTCCACCTGCTGAAGATCTCGCACCTGAACACGCGTTGCCTTGGCTTTTGTGGAAGCCTTTAAATAGACTCGGGACTCAGGTAGGCCAGAGTAAAGAAAACCTGTTCAGGTGAGATTCACAGATGACTCTGCTCTGGAGTGTAAATGTGGTGCTGTCCCACAAACAATACGGCTCTTCATAAAAGGTTAGCGTCGCGAAGCCTCTTCAACATACTAGGTAGAGAAAACTTATAAGAAAACTCTTCAAATAATATAACCTTATGAAATCCATCCTGAAACCCTTGCATAAAAAATTTACCCACCCCAGGATAAAAAACATACTTCATATTCACACGCCCAATCAAAGATTCAACAAAAGTGGACTTCCCAACATTCGAAGGTCCAAACAGCGCCTCGGTAGCGACTCCGAGGTTCCGTTTTGATGATCCATTTGTTATTTTGTTATCGGTTTTTGCAGAAAGTTTTTAGTGATATTAAAGAACCAGTTGTTGACATTCGCTTGCGACCAGTTTTTGAATGTTATGGTAATTGGACCATGGAGGTGTGTATATGGTGGAATGATTTTTTGAAAACGGTTGGTTTTAAAAGGAAGCAGTTATATCGGTTTGGACCTTCGAATGTTGGGAAGCCCACTTTTGTTGAATCTTTGATTGGGCGTGTGAATATGAAGTATGTTTTTTATCCTGGGGTGGGTAAATTTTTTATGCAAGGGTTTCGGGATGGATTTCATAAGGTTATATTATTTGAAGAGTTTCTTATAAGTTTTCTGTACCTAGTATGTTGAAGAGGCTTTTGGAAGGTCGGAAGTATGCGTATCCTGTTAAGTGTGATAGTGATTTGATCATTTCTTTTCATGGTCCAATTATTTTCGTTTCTAATGATTTGGATGGCGATATGGATGATGCTTTACAGAATCGTTTGTTGTTTGTTAGTGCTGCGGAAGCGTACTGGGAGGCGATTCGGACGTGTGTTCCAAAAGTGGAAGCGGAGTCGCCTGCGTGGTCGCAAGAGAGTGTTTACATATCGTCGGAAGATGAGGCGTCCCCGTCGCAGTCGACGTTATTTAACTAGTAACGCACCTTTTTTTTTTTCAGGATGGCAAATCATCAAATGACTTCTCCCGCTCTGGGCGGAGCGGGAGGGCGTGTCAAACTTTTACTGACTAAAACCCACCCGTGTTCCATCAGTTGCCCATGTGCCAGGGTCACGGTATCTCTTTCGAACAATCACGCGACCCCGGCAGGCATCGGTCCTAGTAGACCCCTACACTGCTGCTGACATCTCTTTGAGGCGCGCGTGGAACACTGCGCACCGTCGACCCGAGCTTGGTCCTTACCGGGCAGCGAGCTACCCATTGCTCGCCACCCGCAAGCTCGCGCCTACGGTGGCCGGGAGTCCGCAATCGACTCCCGACGCCCGGGGCGTCTCCTCCTGCGGCGGCTAGGGGCGTGAGGGCGCAGAGACTGCCACTCCCTCACGCGCCCCGCCTCCTCCTTCGCGAGCATTACTGCTTCGCAGAAGGAGGTGACGGCTTCCCATTCCCTCTCGCTCCGTACCATGGCTCGCACCAGGGCCGGACGCGAGAGGTCGCTGTCGCCGATCGCCTCCACGAGGACACGGCGGTGCCCCACCCACGCAGGGCACACCTCCACCGTATGCTCCACCGTGTCCTCCAGACGATCCTCGCAATGGAAACACCCGGACGTATCCTCCCGCTTTATCCTGAACAGGAACCCACCGAAGCACCCATGCCCGGTGAGAACCTGCGTCAGGCGGAAGGTGAGGACGCCGTGGCGCCTCTCTATCCACTCCTCAAAGAGGAGAGTTACCGCCGCAATTGTGGCGTGCCCAGCACTGGGTTGCGACAATCGTACCCGCCATGTCGCCATGAGATCACACCGGAGCTCTGTCCGCCGTGCCGCGATTTGTCGCGGCAGCGGAGTTTCGCCCCGGCGTTTCGCCTCCTCGCGCCACTCCCACATGTGCGCGAGGACCTTTGCCTCCAGATCCCATTGCGGCACAACGGCAAGGAGGCAAGCCGCTTCGCACGAGATCGTGCGGTATCCTCGGATTAATCGGATGGCCATGACCCTCTGGGCCGCACTCAAACGGCGCGCTGGGTGCAGCCTCAATGAGGGCGCCCACACCTGTGCCCCGTAGAAGCCCATGGACCGCACGATCCCCGTGTAGAACCTCCGGCAGGAGGCGTTTGGACCCCCCAGATTGGGCAAGAGCCGCTTTAATGCAGCCCCAGCCCGCTCCAGTCTGGGAGTAACGCACCTTTGCGTTGTATTATGCCAGCTCCTGCTCGTATTATGAAATATGTTTATTCTGGTTGGGCAAATCAGCAGTTAACTTGGCAGTTTGGTTGCGGAAATTATGACAATAAGTTTCAAGAAATGCCTTTTTTTACTTTATTTGGTATGGGTAATAGTAATGCCACTGCTTTTTTACAAAATCAATATGGAATGTTTATTTTAAATAAGGTTGAATATATAATAAATAATATAGAGGTTAATAGGTATTTTGATATGGGTTTTTTTTTTTTTTTCAGGATGGGAAATCATCAAATGACTTCTCCCGCTCTGGGCGGAGCGGGAGGGCGTGTCAGACTTTTACTGACTAAAACCCACCCGTGTTCCATCAGTTGCCCATGTGCCAGGGTCACGGTATCTCTTTCGAACAATCACGCGACCCCGGCAGGCATCGGTCCTAGTAGACCCCTACACCGCTGCTGACATCTCTTTGAGGCGCGCGTGGAACACTGCGCGCCGTCGACCCGAGCTTGGTCCTTACCGGGCGGCGAGCTACCCATTGCTCGCCACCCACAAGCTCACGCCTACGGTGGCCGGGAGTCCGCTATTGACTCCCGACGCCCGGGGCGTCTCCTCCTGCGGCGGCTAGGGACGTGAGGGCGCAGAGACTGCCACTCCCTCACGCGCCCCGCCTCCTCCTTCGCGAGTATGACTGCTTCGCAGAAGGAGGTGACGGCTTCCCATTCCCTCTCGCTTCGTACCATGGCTCGCACCAGGGCCGGACGCGAGAGGTCGCCGCCGCCTATCGCCTCCACGAGGACACGGCGGTGCCCCGCCCAGGCAGGGCACACCTCCACCGTATGCTCCACCGTGTCCTCCAGACGATCCTCGCAATGGAAACACCCGGACGTATCCTCCCGCTTTATCCTGAACAGGAACCCACCGAAGCACCCATGCCCGGTGAGAACCTGCGTCAGGCGGAAGGTGAGGACGCCGTGGCGCCTCTCTATCCACTCCTCAAAGAGGAGAGTTACCGCCGCAATTGTGGCGTGCCCAGCACTGGGTTGCGACAATCGTACCCGCCATGTCGCCATGAGATCACACCGGAGCTCTGTCCGCCGTGCCGCGATTTGTCGCGGCAGCGGAGTTTCGCCCCGGCGTTTCGCCTCCTCGCGCCACTCCCACATGTGCGCGAGGACCTTTGCCTCCAGATCCCATGGTGGCACAACGGCAAGGAGGCACGCCGCCTCGCACGAGATCGTGCGGTATCCTCGGATTAATCGGATGGCCATGACCCTCTGGGCCGCACTCAAACGGCGCGCTGGGCGCAGCCTCAATGAGGGCGCCCACACCTGTGCCCCGTAGAAGCCCATGGACCGCACGATCCCCGTGTAGAGCCTCCGGCAGGAGGCCTTTGGACCCCCCAGATTGGGCAGGAGCCGCTTTAATGCAGCCCCAGCCCGCTCCAGTCTGGGAGTAACGCACCTTTGCGTTGTATTAAGCCAGCTACTGCTCGTATTATGAAATATGTTTATTCTGGTTGGGCAAATCAGCAGTTAACTTGGCAGTTTGGTTGCGGAAATTATGAGAATAAGTTTCAAGAAATGCCTTTTTTTACTTTATTTGGTATGGGTAATAGTAATGCCACTGTTTTTTTACAAAATCAATATGGAATGTTAATTTTAAACAAGGTTGAATATATATTCAATAATATAGAGGTTAATAGGTATTTTGATATGGGATTTTTTTTTTTTTTTCAGGATGGAAAATCATCAAATGACTTCTCCCGCTCTGGGCGGAGCGGGAGGGCGTGTCAGACTTTTACGGACTAAAACCCACCCGTGTTCCATCAGTTGCCCATGTGCCAGGGTCACGGTATCTCTTTCGAACAATCACGCGACCCCGGCAGGCATCGGTCCTAGTAGACCCCTACACTGCTGCTGACATCTCTTTGAGGCGCACGTGGAACACTGCGCGCCGTCGACCCGAGCTTGGTCCTTACCGGGCGGCGAGCTACCCATTGCTCGCCACCCGCAAGCTCACGCCTACGGTGGCCGGGAGTCCGCTATTGACTCCCGACGCCCGGGGCGTCTCCTCCTGCGGCGGCTAGGGACGTGAGGGCGCAGAGACTGCCACTCCCTCACGCGCCCCGCCTCCTCCTTCGGGAGCATTACTGCTTCGCAGAAGGAGGTGACGGCTTCCCATTTCCTCTCGCTCCGTACCATGGCTCGCACCAGGGCCGGACGCGAGAGGTCGCCGCCGCCAATCGCCTCCACGAGGACACGGCGGTGCCCCGCCCAGGCAGGGCACACCTCCACCGTATGCTCCACTGTGTCCTCCAGACGATCCTCGCAATGGAAACACCCCGACGTATCCTCCCGCTTTATCCTGAACAGGAACCCACCAGAGCACCCAGGCCCGGTGAGAACCTGCGTCAGGCGGAAGGAGAGGACGCCGTGACGCCTCTCTATCCACTCCTCAAAGAGGGGACTTACCGCCGCAATTGTGGCGTGCCCAGCACTGGGTTGTGATAATCGTACCCGCCATGTCGCCATGAGGTCACACCGGAGCTCTGTCCGCCGTGCCACGATTTGTCGCGGCAGCGGAGTTTCGCCCCGGCGTTTCGCCTCCTCGCGCCACTCCCACATATGGGCGAGGACCTTTGCCTCCAGATCCCATGGCGGCACTCCGGCAAGGAGGCTCGCTGCCTCGCAGGAGACCGCGCGGTATCCCCGGATTAACCGGATGGCCGTGACCCTCTGGGCCGCATTCAACCGGCGCGCTGGGCGCAGCCTCAATGAGGGCGCCCGCACCGGTGCCCCGTAGAGGTGCCCCGTAGATTTTGATATGGGTAAAGTTGAGATTGTTAATAAGAGATTTGCTGATTTGCGTGTTGATCCATTGTTTACTCAAGATACTATTCCGTTGTGTACTTATTTAGTTAATAATCATGCATCATTTGAGACGCCTAAAATTACTGTTTCTTATCCTAATTTACGTCGTACTATTGTGCATAGAAATTTTCAAATTAAGTGGAATTATTATATTAATTAGCAAAAAACGTGTTGAAACTAGTTTGTTAAATTCTAAGGTGCGAATTGGTGAATTATGTGTTGCAATGGGCTCTCCTGATGTTGTTAATAACCTATGAAAATGCCGTTTGGTATGAAAAAAATTAAACGAATTGTTTTCATGTATTTTTTATTTGTATTAATCGAAATAATCACCCATGCAATCAATGCATCTTTGCCAACGCAGTGGCAGTTTATTGATGCCCTTCTTAAAAAAAACAGCTGGACGGGAGGCAACAAATTCTTCAAAGGCATTTTGTACTGCCTCTCGGGTATTGAGTTTTTTTCCCGCCAAGAAGTTATCCAAATTCTGGAAAAGTAGTAGTCTGTAGGCGCAAGGTCTGGTGAGTAGGGCGGATGACGGAGAGCTTCCAACCCCAGTTCTTGCAACTTGGAGACCGTCTGCTGTGCAGTATGAGGTCGCACGTTGTCATGCAGGAGCAGCGGAGACGAGCGATTGACCAATGCTGGTTGGAGATGTGCCAGCTTCTCACAGTACATATCAGTATTCAGTTCTTCACAGTACATATTTGCAGTAATGCTCACCCCGTTTGGTAAGAAGCTGTGATGAATTACACCGGCGCTAGACCACCAAACAGTGACCATCACTTTTCTAGGGATAAGTTTTCGTTTAGGGCATTGTTTAGGTGCTGAACCAGGATCCAACCAACTTGCTGAGCACTTTCGGTTATCAAACAGAATCCATTTTTCATCGCAGGTAACAATGCGGTTCAAAATTCCTTCATTTGTGTGTCTGTTGAGCAGTGCAAGGCACGTCTCGACGCGTACTTCGCGCTGGCGATCATTGAGTTCGTGGGACACCCATTTGTCAAGCTTTTTTACCTTGCCAATTTGACGCAAATGGACCAATATTGTTTTGACGCTAACGTCGAAAGCTGCTGCTTATTCAGCCGTAGATTGTGTATCATCAGCTTCCACAATCGCCTTTAATTCGTCATTGTCGACCAAAGTCTTCGGACGGCCGCGAGGTTCATTTTTCAGATCGAAATTTCCAGAACGGAAGCGAGCAAACCTACAGCAAAAATAACAGGTGGTGCGTTGGTTTGTAGTGTTAGCTCCGTAAACGTCGTTGATGTTGCGTGCCGCTTGTGCCGCGTTGCTGCCACGACGGTACTCATATTCCATAATTACTCGAATTTTTAACGTATCCATGATGTTGAAAAAGATTGAAATGCGATGAAAATGTAACACTAATCAATAAACAAATGACTACTTTTGGAAAAAGAATTCCATGTTTTTAAAATAAAATTAATTTGAAATTAGAATTCTTAGACAAACAAAAATTATTTTGATTTGAAATGGCCAGTACTGCAGAACGGCAATTTCATAGATAAAGACCTAATATCTTGTCTAGCGTGTCCTGTTGTTTGTATGTTACAGGAGCTGATGGACGCTATTGAAAATGCTAAACTCGTAGCCATATTCTGGGCTAACTCTATTTAGATTGCTATCAACACGCTAAGAAGAAGACGTAATGTTTCGACTTTACCTCACGAAAGTTTGAAAAACGAGATTCATCTAAATCAGTCAGACATAAAATATAGTTTTAGTAATATATAATTTAGTGCATGACAGAAGATTTAAAAAAAAATTACAAGACGGCAGGCTCAGGAAAATTTTCTTCAGAATTTCGAGAAAAAACCAACAGTTAAATGTTTATAAAAAATACACCGTACTAAATTTCATCATAATGGGTTCAGTAGTTTAGTTGCGAAAGCGGACAGACAGAGTTACTTCGCATTTATAATTTTATAAGTATATATATATATATATATAAATACGTTAAATAAGTAAATAAGTCATAAGGATAAAATATAGATTACAGTAGGGAATTAGGGATAAACAGTGATATGTAACACCAATAGGTATAGATGGCTTGTATGGTACAAACCACGTGTACCTATCAGAATAAAAGTTTTAGTATCCGCAGGTATAAAGGTAGATTCTATTTTAAAATATGTCAAGGTATACTATAAAACCGAATTGGCTAATCACGAGATAGAAACAATTTAGATTGTGTGAACTTACGGTTCATTCACATTTTCTGATGCGCATCATCGACTTTACAACTATTGGAATAAGGAGGAATGTTTCATGAGTATAGTCCTGGAAGCTCGTTCTCTAATAGCAAAGTTACTTTTGGCTGGATTCACTTTCCCTATCAGGCAATAAAGCGCGTTCATGGTGATCGGCTGAGGATAGATATCATACTATCCACTAAATGGATGTCACATGAGAATAAACGAAACAGAAAACAAATAACAACTGCTAAAATAAACATGAACCGTTTGGTAACAAAAAAGTTTTACATAATTTTATTAAAAGTTTGTCGTGATTATCTAAAATTAGTTTTAAGACTGTTAGATGCGTAGTTACTGTGGCGTCGTTTAAGTGATCCAGGTTACAAGCAGCAATTTTATTATTGGTTGTAATCTTCTAAATACTGCGTGGACGGAATCTTCAGCATTTTATAATAAGTTCACAAATTCCGAGACGTATGGTCCCGGAATTTGTGAACTTATTACTAATCGGCAGCCAAAGTG